>CM059497.1:47188101-48438101 GCA_030378355.1 Eleusine indica
AGTTTCACTTCAGTCATTTTTTAGCAATTTTGGAGATTTAAAAAATGCATGCAAATTAATATTTATCTGAAAGGTTGTAGCAATGTAGCAAAGAGATGCCAAAATCCAGCTATGCACAAAGCTGAGAATGGTAAAGCTTCATGCTAATTAGCAAATAAAGAGTGTAGCACTACAGTTCTAGGGAACTACGTCTTCCATCAAATCATCATTGCTAGGCTCTTCTTATCTGAGTTGTTAACGTCCGTCACTGAGTCTTTTTATCTGAGTTGTTAAGGCCCATCACAGGGACCTATGGTCTCGTTATCATTTGCGTACAGTGGGTCCAGTACCGATTTCACCTGTGTTGTGCCTGTATATGTCAACAACTTCAGTTTGACTGTTTAAACAAGAGGTTCATATATATACAAAAATTGTGTATTTGTTTTTACACTATTATGTTTAGAAAGTTATTAACCATTGACAGTTACCATGTTTAAGTACTAAACTTGCTTTCAGAATTTAGAGTTTGTGATATTTTTATTGGTGATCAGTTGTTAGAAAAAGAACATAATCTACAATATTATTGCCAAAACATAAGAGTTCTATGATAATGTCTTTGGTTTAAGGTTCCCTACAGTTAGTTTCTACGGAACTAGGAAAATGTCTTTGTTGCTGAAAGTGCCTAGAGGAGGGATGAATAGGCAATTATCCTTGAAATTCCCTTAATAATAAAAGTTAAATGCGCAATGCTGGACTTATCCGACGATTGTAGGGAAAGTCCGATGACTTGTCCGATGGCACAAGATAGAAAAGTAGATCGACCGGGTAAATATTAAAACTAGTGTAATGCAAGCTAGGAGCAGGTGAATATAAGCAAGGGAAAGCTGTAAAAATAAGAAGAGCAACTAGCAAGCAACCTACACAAGTTAATCTAAGAAATACGAAGCAAACCCTAACTAGCAAGTTTATGAGCGAGAATAAGTAAATGAGGCACGAGTAATTGAAAGCACAAGCAAGGCATAAGATTTGTTCACCGAAGTTCAGCTCCACAAAGAAGCCTACGTCTTCGTTGAGGGATCCACAAAGGACCAGGTCTCTTTCAACCCTAACCTCTCCAAGTGACCACAAAGATCAAACTTGGTTTTTCACTAGAAACTCCACAAAGGAGGGGTCAATACAAACTTCCCAAGGCGTCACCACACAAGTTGGGAGCTCTACGGGCACCTCTAACCGTCTAGGGGATGAATCCCCAAGAGTAAGAAACACAATAGTTGTTGGCGGTGAGGATGAACCAAGTGCTCAAGAGGATGAAAGCTTGGAGTCGATGGAGCACTTCAATCTTCTCTCAATCCCTTCACAAATCAAGAGTGGAATCAAGAGAGGAGAGTTGGAGAGAGCAAAGTGAGCTTGAGAGTGATTTTGAGTGGAAATGAGTGACCAAACGGCCAAAGGGCGAAGAGGGGTTCTATTTATAGCCCAATGGAGAAAAGAGTCGTTGGAAAAGAGTCTTCTCTCAATCCCTTCACAAATCAAGAGTGGAATCAAGCGAGGAGAGTTAGGGAGAGCAAAGTGAGCTTGAGAGTGATTTTGAGTGGAAATGAGTGACCAAACGGCCAAAGGGCGAAGAGGGGTTCTATTTATAGCCCAATGGGGAAAAGAGTCGTTGGAGACCCAATTTCTGAGATCTGTGTCGGACAAGTCCGATGGTCATCGGACATGTCCGATGAATCAAGGTGGCGCAGAAACTGGAGTCCGATAAGCTTGCCCGATGCCTCGGATAAGTTGGCCATCGGACAAGTCCGATGGCCGTCGGACATGTCCGACGGCACAGGAGGGGCAGAGGAACTGGAATCCGATGGACTTGTCCGATGGCTCGGACAAGTCTTGTTCATCGGACAAGTTCGATGGCCATCGGACAAGTCCGATGAAAATAGGGTGGCAGGGGAACTGTACTCCGATGAAAGTGTCCAATGCGTCGGACTTTCCTCTGGTCATCGGACAAGTCTGATGACCGTCGGACATGTCCGACGATCCAGAGTGGCAGAGGTACTGGAGTCCGATGGACTTGTCCGATGAGTCGGACAGGTCCGATGATTTTGCCCTGTAAATTTTTGTATGGCCTTGAAATGGAAATTTTGCACTTAGTTCACCTCCGCTTCACACTTTTGTGTCCCTCTTAATAGTACGGCTTTTCCTATACTTAAGATATAAAATAAAACTCCATGAACTTCATTTTTTAGCAAATTTTGAATTTCATCTTGAAGCACTTTGCCATTTTCTTTTCTCCCTTTTTGTTTCTATGCATTTGATCACCAAACTTTGTACCATAATCTACACATATGCTCATTAAAAGATTAGTCCGTTCTTAATTGTATTGACGCCAATCACCAAAATAAAATTAGGAGCCCTAGATGCACCTTCAATCTTCTCCTTTTTGGTGATTGATGACAATACAACTAAATTTCATAAAAATATGCAATAAAGGTTCAGTTTGTGATGAGGAGCTCCCCCTAAATGTGTGCATGAGTGAGAGGATATGAGATAATAACAAGTGCACATATTTAAAAAAATATGTGAGAGCTCCCCCTAAAACTATGCATACATGTTAATTTACACCAACAGATCACACACGATAGATGAAATGCAAATAACAAGATAATCAACAAAGTACCAATACAATAAGCAAATAAAGTACACAAACAAACCACATAGGTAGCAAAAATAGAGTTTTACAAACCAAATAGTGCCATAAATAATTCAACTCCAAACTCACTCACAACTCACAAACTAAGATAAAAAAAACTAAGATAACTACACTTCTCCCCCTTTGGCATCAAGACACCCAAAAAGGAGAAAAGTGCGGGTAGAAGGTGATGAGAGCTCTAGTCATCGGAGAACTCATAGTCTTCATCATCATCATCGCCTTCTTCCGCTTCTTCTTCATCAATAGCCGGTTCTTTCCCTTTGCGCTGGCGAAGAGCATGGACAGCTTCATCTTCACCACCTTCGCCGTCGTCATCCTCAAAGCGAATGTGTTGAGCACTCGAACCTGCACCAGAGGAGAAAGGAGGAGGAGTCGGGTAGTACCCAAAATAGTTCATCTCCTCGACGGTGAAGGTGGGGTCATCATGAGGAGTAGGGTCATCATGAGTGGGAGGAGGGGAGCCTTCAGCTGGGGACGATGGAGGAGGAGTCTCAATACCAAAATGGTCATAGAGACCCTTTTGATTCCTCTCAATGAAGTCGAGCCTCTGATTAATTCTCCTACACATGCTCATAAGGGATTTGAACATCTTCATAATCCCGCTTCTCTTGCCGCGGGGAGGCGGAGGCACATGAGAGGATCCAGTGCCCCGAGGGGCAGCACGAGGTGGCTGAGGTGGTGCAGCTGAAGATGGAGGCTGAGCTGCTCCAATGAACTGTCCAGAGGTGGTGTCGAGAGTCCAGTTTGAAGGAATCTGAGGTTTGAGGCTCAGATGCTTCATGTCCTTGGTGAAGGTTAAACCTGACACCTTCTCAATCATGAACATGATGTGAGGAGCGTATCCACAGCCACACTTGGGAGAGATGGAGATGTCCTACATCTCCTGATAGACATAGTCAAATACATCAAACTTTCTGTTTCCATGAACCCAGTGTAGAATATCCTTCTGAAAGGCAGGAATACGGTCAGATTTGCCTCCCCTTGGAGCTAAGGTACTCCTGCAGATCCGAAACAAGACTGAGAAGAATGGTTTCAGTCCATTGGAGTTGGGAGGAGAGCAGTTATCCGGGTCCACATACATGTACCTCATGTCCTCAGCATCCATATGATTTCCCTTATGAACCTTGTGCCTTTCCTTGCGTGAGTGCTTAAGTCTAATCATACCAGCAAACTAATTCTGGGAGTAGGTATACTTGGTGCCATTCGTCATTCAGGACATGGTTTTGGCATCTTCATCAAAATAGATAGTTGAGTAAAACTAAGCTATGATTTTCCTATTCCAGGAGTACTGGAAAGTCAGGAAGGTCTTGAGACCATGATGCTCACATGCAGCCAGCACTTGATCAAGTAATAGATGCTTCCTTGTCTTTATGTGATCCCAATCAAGCCACTTCATCTCAACCACTGCATTCTTCATGCGTAGATAGGTGGAGCGGTACCAATCCTCATGGAAATGTGCATGAAAGCGGAAATCAAAAGCTTCTTTCTCACCATCATAGAAGTTAGTTAGCCTTGCCGTAGAGCAGGTCTCAATGGAGGCATGAAAATAGTTCACCATGTCACGGTCAGAGTGCTCCATTTCTGCTGGAGGATGCATGACACTGTCAAGCTCATTTGTCTCTTCTGGCTCCTCTCTAGCAGTTGGAGCTTTTAGTTTGGTGCGGCGGATCCGCCCAGCAGTGGCCTTCTTCCTCTTTATGGGTTGGCTTTGACCTTGATCTTCGTCGGTCTTGGTCCTCTTCTCTCTCAAGGGGGATGCTTCCACGTCAGACATGCTGAGAAAATATGGCGTGCAACAAGTTAGGAGAGAGTCAAAAAGAGGAATAGGGGTGAGGAGAATCAATGAAGAGTGTAGGTTTTTGAAGAAACTGCAGGTCATCGGGCATGTCCGATAATCATAGGGCAAGTCCGATGCGTCGGACTTGTCCGATGACACACACTTTTTCCAAAAACCTAGATCCTTCACGAATCCACCTACCACAAGTACCCAAACTTCTTCTACTCCACTAACAACTAACTAGAGGCTATCTCCATGGATCAAATATGCAAGGGAACAAGATTTGACACTAGCATTGATCAATAACCCTAACCCTAAGGGTGAGACCAAGAGAGAGGGGATTAGGGTTAAACCTTGCAAAAACGATGGGGGATCGGACTTCTTCGATGGAGGAGGACCTCTTGACCTTCAAACTTGCTCCAATGGATGGTGGGAGAGGGAGATCGCCTTGGTGCCGCCAATGGGGGTGTTCTTGAGGAGAGAGAACGTGAGGGAGATGAATGAGGATGGGTTGACTGAAGGGGTAAGTCGGGCTGGGTTAAATAGGGTCGAACCCTATACCGTCGGACTTGTCAGATGACAGTCGGACTTGTCCGATGGTCGTCGGACTTTTCTGACAACTATCGGACTTGTCTGATGCCAGAATGACCAGAGAGATTAGAGCCCAGCCAGGAAAGAGTAGAGGAAATTTATTTCCTTTAAAACTAGTTTGATGAAAAGTCTTGACATCTTATGGTCAGCCAACAATCAACAAAACATAACAATGGCCATATTTTGTCAAGATTCGATCTAGTGATAAAAAACTAGCTTCACTAGCACAAATAATTGGTTTTTGACATAAAACAATATTAATTTTTTTGTAATAACAAAACAATCACTATTCAGATGTGCACATTCTCTACATCACATTGCTAGAATCAAGAATATTTAGTTCACTCCTAAGATAGCAAAATCTCTTCTCATCTAGGGGCTTAGTGAATATATTGGCTAGTTGATCTTCGGTTCTCACATGGCTAACTTCGATATCCCCTTTGATGGAATGATCTCTCAAAAAGTGGTGGCGGATATCTATATGCTTTGTGCGTGAATGCTCAATGGGGTTATAAGCAAGCTTTATGGCACTCTCGTTGTCACATAGGAGTGGAACATGGTTCAACTTGTAACCGTAATCCCTTAGAGTTTGTCTCATCCAAAGTAGTTGTGCACAACAACTACCGGCTACAACATACTCCGCTTCGGCCATGGAAAGTGCAACAGAGTTTTGTTTCTTGGATGACCATGACACTAGGGACCTACCCAAGAATTGGCATGTCCCAGAGGTGCTCTTTCTATCTACCTTATCCCCGGCATAATCCGCATCGGAATAGCCTAATAGGTTGAACTTTGAGCCCTTGGGGTACCAAAGCCCTAGGTTGGGTGTGTGAACCAAATATCTCAATATTCTCTTAACAGCCACCATGTGACACTCCATAGGAGCGGCTTGAAAACGTGCACACATACACACACTAAGCATGATATCGGGCCTAGATGCATAAAGATAAAGCAAAAAGCCAATTATGAAGCGATATACCTTTTGATCAACGGGTTCATCCTTTTTGTTGAGGTCGAGGTGACCATTTGTCGGCATGGGAGTTTTGATAGGCTTTGTCTTGTCCATGTCAAATTTCTTCAATAAGTCTTATGTGTACTTTGCTTGACATATGAAGGTGCCCTCCTTGAGTTGCTTCACTTGGAAGCCTAGAAAGAATGTCAATTCTCCCATCATGGACATCTCGAACCTTTTGGTCATTATCTTGCTAAATTCATCACAAAAGGTTTGGTTAGTAGAACCAAATATAATGTCATCGACATATATTTAGCATACAAAGATATCATCACCAAAATGCTTAGTGAAGAGGGTTGGATCGGCCTTGCCAATGACAAAACCCTTTTTAACAAGAAAATCCCTAAGGCATTCATACCATGCTCTCGGGGCTTGCTTAAGCCCACAGAGCGCCTTATGGAGTTTATAAACATGGTTAGGATACTTAGAGTCTTCAAAGCCTGGTGGTTGCTCCACATACACTTTTTCCTTGATTGGCCCGTTTAGGAATGCACTTTTCATGTCCATTTGGTATAACTTAAAATCATGGTGAGTAGCAAAAGCTAGTAATATTCTAATAGATTCAAGCCTTGCTACGGGGGCATAAGTTTCATCAAAATCCAAACCTTCCACCTGTGAATACCCCTTTGCCATGAGCCTTGCCTTGTTTCTTGTATAAACACCATCTTCATTCTGTTTGTTGTGGAACACCCATTTGGTGCCCACAACATTCTTGTTCTTTGGTCTTTCCTCCAGTGTCCACACTTCATTTCTTGTGAAGTTGTTCAACTCTTCTTGCATGGCCATCACCCAATCCGCATCCTCAAGTGCTTGCTCTACCCTAAATGTCTCCATAGAAGAGACAAAAGAGTAATGTTCACAAAAATTACTAACTCGAGATCTAGTGATTACTCCCTGGTCAATATCTCCAAGAATTTGCTCGACGGGGTGATCACGTTGTACATTTTGATGCACTCTTGGGTGCGGTGGGTGTGAGCTTTCTTGACCACCATCTTTATCAACCTCTTCATCATGTCTTTGAGAATCATTGCTCGATGCTTGTTCATGATTCCCAACATCTTGATCTTGACCACTTGCGTGATCTAATTCTTTATTCTCATTAGGTTTTGCCTTGAGGGAGAGGGTTGATTTTCAATACTTGATGTTTCTTGTGGTCTCACATCACCAATGGCCATCCTTTTTATTACACTTCTAGGAGCTTCATCATCTACACCATCATTAACAACTTGCTCCCCTTGAGAGCCATTAGATTCATCGAATGTCACATCACGTGAAATTTCAACACAACCGGTGGTTTTATTGAACACACGATAGGCATGAACATTCGACCCATAACCAAGCAAGAAACCTTTATCGACTTTTGAAGCAAACTTAGAAGTCTTGGATTTCTTGTTTAGCATAAAGCATTTGCTCCCAAAAACACAAAAGTAGGAAATATTGGGCTTGTTACCGGTTAGTAGCTCATATGGTGTTTTCTTTAATAGTCGATGGAGATACAACCGGTTGGAGGCATGGCATGCGGTGTTGACGGCCTCGGCCCAAAAACGGTCAAACGTCTTGTATTCATCAAGCATTGTCCTTGCCATCTCAATGAGCGTGCGGTTCTTTCTTTCAGCTACCCCATTTTGTTGAAGGGAGTAGGGTGCCGAAAATTCATGCTTGATGCCTTCTTCATCGAGATACTCTTCAACTTGAGTGTTCTTGAATTCGGTGCCATTGTCACTCCTTATTTTCTTGATCTTGACTTCATATTCATTTTGTGCTCTTTTCATGAACATCTTGAGCACATCTTTTACTTCACCTTTATCATGCAAAAAGAATACCCACGTGAAGCGAGAAAAGTCATCTACAATTACAAGACCATATTTGTTACCACCAATACTTATGTAGGAGACAGGCCCGAAGAGGTCCATGTGCAACATCTCCAATGGTCTTGTGGTGGTCATCACATTCTTGGCGGAATGTGATGCTCCAACTTGCTTTTCTGCTTGGCATGCACTACAAATTTTATCCTTCTCAAAGCAAACGTCGGTTAGTCCTATGATGTGGCCGTCCTTTTGGAGTTTGTGAAGATTTCTCATACCAACATGGGCTAGCCTTCTATGCCACAACCATCCCATGTTGGACTTTGCTACTAAGCATGTACCAAGTCTAGCTTCATTCGTGGAGAAGTCCACAACATATAGCTTTCCTTTGAGCACACCCTTAAAAGCAACCGAGCCATCACTCCTTTTATAGACGGTCACACCACATTCGTTGAACAAACAATCATAGCCCATTTTACAAAATTGCGAAATGGACAAAAGATTGAAGTCAACATGATCAACAAGCATAACCTTAGAGAGGGAATATGAAGGAGTGAGAGCGACTTTACCATAACCTAGTACTTGTCCCGTTCCATTGTCATCAAATGTGATGTACTCATTTTTGTCATGACTTGGATCGAATGACTTGAACATCTTTTTGTCTTCGGTCATATGATTGGTGCATCCACTATCAATCACCCAACTTGACCCTCTGGACACATAGCCCTACAAAACAAATTAAGCTTTGTTTTTAGGTACCCAAATTTTCTTGGGTCCTTTTACATTAGTCACAAGCACTTTGGACACCCACACACAAGCTTTTGGCCTCTTGTTGTGTGGCCTAACATATTTGGCAAACACACGTCCATGCATGTTTCTCATGAGCACATATGAAGCATCAAAATCATAAAAGAGTGCACAAGTAGTATTAGGCATATTAGCATGAGAATCATTAACAAGAGAAAGATGATTAATATTCTTGTTCTTGGCTTGCTTCTTTTGGTAAGATCCTTCCTTGGTGAACTTAAGGAATTCCTTTCCATTCTTGTTCTCCCGAGCATTATACTTGGCACCCTCAACATAACCAATGCCATCCATGACATGTGGCATTCTAGTATATGTGTATGCACCTCTTGCATACTTTGCCTTCTCATCATTGACAACATCTTTCTCATGTTGTATTTTGCTTTCAAGAGCCTTTACTTGCTTGTTCAAATCATCAATCAATTTGATATTAGTAGCACAAGCGTCAACATCAATATTATAGCATCTATCACATCCTTTGGTAGTGGAATCATGAGAGAAAATATTTGAGGAGGATGTGAAAGTTGAAAGAATCCTATGTTGTTCTTCAAGAGACTTATGAGTCTTTTCCAAATCCTTATACTTCTCTTGAAGTTCATCTTTAATGCTCTTAATATTTTCATAAGGATTTTTAATTTTAGTGAGAGACATAGTTAAGTCATTATTTTTCTTTCTCTCTTCTTTTAGGAGCTTCTCTAGTTCAAGGTTTCTTTTCTTTTCAAGAACAAGCAAGTCTTATTGTTTCTCAAGTAGCTCCTCTTGCCTATCATTTTCTTCCTTTTGTTTTTCAAGTAATTCCATGAATTCAAGCATTTTAGGAAGTGAAGCATTAACATCATCATCATCATCATCATCATCATCATCACTACTACTAGCATAAGAGGAACGCTTGTGTTTAGATTTTGTTACCTTCGATCCTCTTGCCATGAGGCACTTGTGAGTGTTATCGTCATCATCATCACTCAAGCTCCCAAATAGAGAAGTGTTGGTGGGAGTGACACCAATGGCAAGTGTAGCAATGCCTCCCTTATCCGAGTCAGATTCGGAGGAGGAAGATGATGAAGAGGATGAATCATTGGAATTCCATTCTTGACCAATGTGAGCTTCACCTCTTCTATGCTTCTTGTACTTCTTGTCTTTCTTGTGGTGCTTGTCTTTCCTTCTTTCATCTTTGTTCTTCTTTTTTGGATATTCCGCAATGAAATGTCCTTCATCACCACATTCATAGCAAGTTCTTTTTGACCTTCTTGCTTTGCCCTTGTCAAAGCTTTTCTTCTTGTAGCCATCTTTCTTGAGAAATGACTTGAATCTCCTCACAAGCAAGGCCATCTCATCATCACTATCCTCACTACTAGAATCAATCAATTTCTTTTTCTTCTCTTGTGTGGCTTTGAGTGCCACATTCTTTTTGTCACCATTTTCTCCCTCAATTTGTATCAAGACATTTATCTTGTTGGCTTGATCATTTTATTGCTTTTGGGAAAAAAGCTATCCAAGCACTTCATCGGTGGAGAAGGTTTTGAAGTTATCCTTCTCTCTAATGTTTGAGCAAATGTTGTTGTCCCATGGTCTTAATGTTTGTAGTTGTCTCTTGTTGATATCCAAGTCGGTCATTTTAGCTCCTAGAGCTCTTCTTTGATTCACATTCCTCATGAGCCTATCATGAACTTCCTTTGGGCCTTCTCCCGGACCCATGATGAATAGGTTGAACTCATTTTGCAGTTCTTCAAGTCTTGCATCTTTGACGGAATCAATGCCCTCATAGATAACCTCAAGTTTTCTCCATAGTTGGTTGGCATTCTTTATTCTAGCTACCTTGTCATACTCAGTGGCACTAGTGCGGAAACAATTGCACTAGCAGCCATGGCATTATGATCCTTATGGGTTGGATTGTCTCTATTTTCCCACAATAAACCATTCTCGGTTATATTTGCAACATGAGGACTCATGGATTCCAAATACATCATCATCTTTCATTTCCAATGATCATAAAATTGTCCATCAAAGTAGGAGAGTCTATCGAACCCTTGTCCAATGCGATCTTCTTTGAGATCATCATAATCAAACATGACATTGTTGTAGGATTTTGGTAGCTCATCTTTATCAATATCTTCAATCCTCGGATTTTCTCTAGGTGCATCACCCTCGTACCTTGCTTCGGATGATCCACTAGGCGGAATTTCTTTTCCCTTTGTCATCTTTATCTTCAAGCGCTTAAGCCTTCAAGAAGATCCCGCTCTGATACCAATTGAAAGTGCCTAGGGGGGGGTGAATAGGCAATTATCCCTGAAATTCACTTAATAATAAAAGTTAAATGCGTAGTGTTGGACTTGTCCGACGATTGTAGGGAAAGTCCGATGATTTGTCCGATGGCACAAGATAGAAAAGTAGATCGACCGGGTATATATTAAAACTAGTGTAAGGCAAGCTAGGAGCAGGTGAATATAAGCAAGGGGAAGCTGTAAAAATAAGGAGAGCAACTAGCAAGCAACCTACACAAGTTAATCTAAGAAATACAAAGCAAACCATAACTAGCAAGTTTATGAGCAAGAACAAGTAAATGAGGCACGAGTAATTGAAAGCACAAGTAAGGCACAAGATTTGTTCACCGAAGTTCAGCTCCACAAAGAAGCCTACGTCTCCGTTGAGGGATCCACAAAGGACCGGGTCTCTTTCAACCCTAACCTCTCCAAGTGACCACAAAGATCAAACTTGGTTTTTCACTAGAAACTCCACAAAGGAGGGGTCAATACAAACTTCCTGAGGCGTCACCACACAAGTTGGGAGCTCTACGGGCACCTCTAACCGTCTAGGGGATGAATCCCCAAGAGTAACAAACATAATAGTTGTCGGCGGTGAGGATGAACCAAGTGCTCAAGAGGATGAAAGCTTGGAGTCGATGGAGCACTTCAATCTTCTCTCAATCCCTTCACGAATCAAGAGTGGAATCAAGGGAGGAGAGTTGGGGAGAGCAAAGTGAGCTTGAGAGTGATTTTGAGTGGAAATGAGTGACCAAACGGCCAAAGGGCGAAGAGGGGTTCTATTTATAACCCAATGGGGAATAGAGTCGTTGGAGACCCAATTTCTGAGATCTGTGTCGGACAAGTCCGATGGTCATCGAACATGTCCGATGAATCAAGGTGGCGCAGAAACTGGAGTCTGACAAGCTTGCCCGATGCCTCGGATAAGTTGGCCATCGGACAAGTCCGATGGCCGTCGGACATGTCCGACGGCACAGGAGAGGCAGAGGAACTGGAATCCGATGGAATTGTCCGATGGCTCGGACAAGTCTTGTTCATCGGACAAGTCCAATAGCCATCGGACAAGTCCGATGAAAATAGGGTGGCAGGGGAACTGTACTCTGATGAAAGTGTCTGATGCATCAGACTTTCCTCTGGTCATCGGACAAGTCCGATGACCGTCGGACATGTCCGATGACCCAGAGTGGCAGAGGCACTGGAGTCCGATGGACTTGTCCGATGAGTCGGACCAGTCCGATGATTTTGTCCTGGAAATTTTTGTATGGCCTAGAAATGGGAACTTTGCACTTAGTTCACCTCCGCTTCACACTTTTGTGTCCCTCTTAGTAGTACGGCTTTTTCTATACTCAAGATTTAAAATAAAACTCCATGAACTTCATTTTTGAGCAAATTTTGAATTTCATCTTGAAGCACTTTGCCATCTTCTTTTCTCTCTTTTTGCTTCTATGTATTTGATCACCAAACTTTGTATCATAATCTACAAATATGCTCATTAAAAGATTAGTCCGTTCTTAATTGTATTGACGCCAATCACCAAAATAAAATTAGGGGCCTAGATGCACCTTCAGTTGCCATGAAGTTGGGATTAGACGAACAGATTGCATCAAGGGACCAAAGCGTGTGATTCCTTTATCAAGGTATTTGCTTTGGATCTATACTTTTCTATTGCAATTATAAGCTCCTAATATCAACATTCAATGTTTACATTTTCATCTCTATATATGCATTAGTGGATTATATTACCAGATTGCAAGGAGGGGCCATAGTTTTATTCACAAGGTACAACAAAGTATGTAGTTCTGATGTCAAGGTAATTGTTTTTTGGCTTTGTTCTTTATAGTGGTCCTAATAATTTGTAAAATCCAAAAAAATAAGTGCTATAAATATTCATGCTGTGGACAACCCTCAAGCGAAGTACTCTTTGGTCACGGGTAAATCAGCTTATCTGGTGAAGAACAAAAACACTATTTTCAAAATAAGTTCTTTTGCAGTTGGAATAAGATTTTAAATATACTTTCTTTTATGGAACATAATATTTTATGTAGCTTGAAGGATGTGGACGGAGATAGTGAGTGATTAGGTGCGATGTGTGCTCATATTGGGTAGAAGCTGAATCATAGTGTCACGGGGTAATTTTTACCGTCCATTCTACTCGGCATTTATTTTAGATATGTTTGTTTGCTGCTCCTAAATATGTTGGCTGTCCTTTGAACTTATAATCATGTGGGAGTATTGAGTTTGTAATCTTCTCAAATTTAAGCTCAAAGTAAATATTCCTCAGTTTTATTTTGGAATTGCCTGATAGTAGATGCACTTATGATCATATCTTTGTTATCTTGCAACACGGTACTTTGATATTTACATATTATAGAACTTTGAACCTTGTGAAGATGACAAGAGAACTGCTAATGGATGTCCTTTAGTAGTAATTGATTGATTTCAGACTGCAATAGTGATTCAGGAAGGAGTTCCTGTAACTTGATATAATAATTTATGTGGGTGTTTTGTTTGAAATATTTAGTAGCAGGGATTTGCAAACTCCTTACCAAAGGATTAGACTGGAGCTAGGTTCCATATAGTTATATAAAATATTTTTTTTCTCTATGAATCAGAAAGCATGAGGGCTTTTATTTATGAACATGCTTCACAATGATATACTTGTATAATACATTGGTTGACCTATGAATTGATCAAAATTTATAATAGTTTCTGAAACTTGTTAAATTGCCCCCTAATCTTGGGGTCTTATTTGAGCATTCTTTTTCTGATTTTGTCTTGGATAGATGTATCTTTCTAATTGAACCTCTTTTCATTCTCTAACTGTAATGTTATATTTTTTGATAGATGAATCAAGAAGCCAACAGTAACTCTAGATGAGACCTCATACTTGGTGACTCAGTTAGCAGTTCCAAATTTAGGAAATACTTAGGTGTGTTGTAGATAGGATTTCATGTGTGGTGAAATTGATGAGCAGTTTTGAAGTTGGGATGCTCGAGTAAGGTCTGTTGCAATTCATGATGGTGTTCTTTTGGCAATCTCCTTATCTCGCACATGCTTTAGTGTTGTTCTGTTTGGCTTTACACGAGGAAGCGTTATTGATCAAAACAATCTTTAGCATGACTTTGCATGTTGGCTTTTGCAACTCTCAAACTACAGCTAAGGCCCGTGGTTACTCTAAATTGTGTTTCTGGGCTGCTTCTTGTAATCATTGGATGATGTTTTCCATTTATCAAATGTTTTTCATTTACTTATCATTGCACTGCCATTATATAAAACTTTGTTTATTCCCTACACCAATTTAACAAGGCTTGCAAAACTAGGGTGCGGCTATTGATGATTAGTATTGTGGCAACAGTTTCGTATATCAACTGTCTTCTCGTTATTACATGAGAAAAATAATTTTATGCCATTGAAAATTTTCTTGATTCCTTTTATCATGAAAATATTTGAAGTTCCTTATTTGCCATCAACTTAACTTTTGATGCCTCCAATGTCACTTTTTATAAAATTTTGTTCTTATTTGTCACTGAAATATGTCGGGTTTTGGATATTATAGTAGGAGATGGCATACTACTATTTTTTTCAGCTTTTTGGGAACAATATTATCACATTTTATTTCTAATATGTGTACTGACATCTTTATTTTGCCTTTGTTTTATTTGATAAATTGCATGTAATGATCTTCCTCAAATAACATTTGTGTTATTCTACAAGCAATTTCATCTTTGCATGTGTCATTTAACATTGTCTCAACATTGGTTCCTTGTAAATTATAGTCATATGTACTTCACTTCAAATATTCTAGATTCACTTATTATAATCCTTAATTTCACCAATAATATGTAATTTTAGGAGAATAAAATATTTATTGTTTATAAAAATATGTAGTCATGGAAAGAGGAAATTACTCAAGGATGATACACGGGCCAAACAAGATGTGATTTTATAGGAATTATCTTCCATTTGAGTCGATTGTGATCAATAAGGATTATTTCTATTCTTGGATCACTCATGATTACTCGAAGTTAATAATGAAAGGAAACAATGAGAGTAAAGAAATGATATATGTATAAAAAGAAATTTATCAAGTAAGAGATGACGAAAATATAGTCTTAATCTTATAAACTTGTGTACCACATAAATTTGTTGATGTTGTGTCATTCTTGATGTCATATAAATAATCTTGAATATATCATGTGTATAAAATATCCGTGCATGCACGTCGCATACCTCATATCTCCAGCAATAAACTTTAAACATATGTCACCAAGCAGTCCTCTAGCTCTAAATCAATGTTTAAATTACTTCTATGGATCAAGCGGTAGGCTTATCTAACAAATTTCTTGCCGATATAGGAAAGTTTACGTATTTGGAGTTCAATCAGATTCTTCCACTTTCTTTTTCTCACCGATGAGTTCTTAACCTACACCTATACCCATGTATTAGTACTTTCTTAAACACATCATGCGTTAATTTCTAGCCCCTACACATCCCCGTCCATAGTACAAAGATAATTGGTTCCTGATTTTCTTTCTGAACATTTACTACGTCATTTATTATATATTATTTGAGGTTTCTAATATTAATTCATAGCATGGTGTAAATCTAATACCCTTACTCATAAATGCATTCCATTACAATGAACCAATCAAGGTTTTTTCTTGACCAATTCTCGTGGTTGACCTTTTCTTTACTTCAACCTTCATGTTGTCAGACAAAACAAGGTTTCATTCCTTGCCTCCCCATAATTGAATACTCTCTTTCCTTAACCCTTCACGATAGACAGCAGGCGATTGGTTTTCAAAAAATCATTGATGTGATGCCTGAATGCATTCGATGTAGGGTGAGATCTTCGTGTGTCCACTAGTGAAGTTTCTCTAAATATTTCAATTTTCAAGGTATCTATGGCTTCCATGATGACTTGTGGTTGCTACCGCTTAGAAGCTACAGGGTTGTGTGTTTTTGCAGATAGCCTGATGGGGGTCAAAGCTTGGTCAGTGAGCATCAGTGATTTACGCATTCCTCTTCCATGTCCTCACCAAACGCAAAGCTACACACTCGTTGTACCCGATCTCGTACATGTATACATTTGTCCCTAGCTTGGTGCATTGTCATGGACCAGGTACTCGACCCCCAATCTAACTAGGTTTTGGACACTGAGCGCCGTTGTGTTCTGCCGATCTTGCACATTGTGTCCATCAGTTGGCCTATGGAACGAGCGGGATTGCCATGGTAGAGCAGGTAACCAGGGCCAGACTCGTGCTCATGGGGTTCACGATTTTTTAACAGAGGATCAATGTATCCTTGTACCGGATCGGTGAACCTCATGCCAAACAGGGGATTAAACATCATAAATTTGAATAAATTTTAAAAATAGTAAAACACTTGAACACAATCTTTATTTTGAATTCTTTTTCCCTAATTCAAGTTTAATGTATTTAGGAACCTTTTGAATTCTAAAAAATGGTGAGTGGATGACTTTTTTATTTTTTATGACACACACATAATGAAATTGAAGTGTTAGGTGCAATTTTAGATAGATGCCCATGCGTTTTGTTTTTAATTATACATTGGGATTTGTAAATATGATTTTAGATGTTTTTGTCTGAATTTGCTATAACAGTTGTATGAAACGAGTGATGTCGATACTTTTAGTATATCTCATTAACCAGAGAATTTTCACTGTCTTTATTTTAAATTCACATTCGATAATTCGTATCTACAACACGTGTATCAATACTGTTACAATGTAAAAGGATTATGGAGAAATCATAAAAGGTATCTTAAAAAGGTATTATTTTTTCTTATTTTATTTGTATCATATGTTTTATATATTTTCTAGCTTTCAATCGACTGAAATCCTTCAGTCAATGGTTTGTTACTTTGTGTTTTAATTTTTCTTTTGTAAGATTATCTGTATAATAATAATAAACCGTTGAATCCAGATCTCATGACTCAAAGCGATGACTGAAAGTTATCTACACTTTTAGTGAGCTTAAAATTAGCAAGCTCCTATGTTTTAGTTATTGTGGCTAAAGCACTATGAGACAAATATGATTTTTATCATTGTCAATCTTGAGTAAAATTCTAACAAATCTGTGCTTCGAAGAAAAGATTGAGACTTGTCTTACCCTTCAGTTCGTGTGCCAGCGGACTATTGATAGGATACTATAGGATCAATTTTTTTAAATTATCATTTTCAAACATGTTTATTTGTTTTCTGGTTTTGTCACTGATGAGATTTTTACTGGATCACATATTGTATAGGATTTATTTTATTTAAAATATGTCAAAACTTAAAATAAATGAATATGGTGGCAACATAGATGTTTATGTTTCTTTTGGAATTTATCATATCATTTGTTTTATTATCATATCACTTTGTTTAAACAATGTATGAATCTTATCTTTTTTTGTTATAGAAAAATATTACATCCTATTTTAATATGTCGATTTAATCGATATATCACATCATTCTAAATCGAACAATATAAAGATAATTTTTTAAATAATATTTTTGCACACACTATTTCAACTGTTTTTAATGACACAATTATGTTTTTAAAATTTGATGTTATATCTCAGCAAGCAAGATTCCCTCATAATAAATTTACAGAAATAAAAAATCATGAATTATGTAATTGAGAAAACAAAATTCCTAAAATCCTTTGGCCGCACACTGTTTCATCCTCCTAGTATCGACCATCATGGCTATCATGGCCACGATTCTCACTATCTTAGTATGCAACATGTTACTTGACTCTAAAGAACATGATGATATTAATCAGAATTAAGTAGATATTAACACAATGAAGCAAAATAAGAACCATGAGATAGCTAGACATGTTTGTTCTTGTTTTTCTATAAATTAATCAATGGTAAATTGTATTGTTAGTGTTTTGATCACCGGCTAGTAGACACAAGGATTATACTGTCTCGGGGTATCCTCCTATGTCGAGTTTGAATAGCCGCTCGTGTTATTTGCACTGGAGTGTACAACGGTTGTGAGAGAGGAGAGCTCTACAAGTCTCAGTGAGTGCGAATGTTCGTGTGTGAAGTGTCGTGAGTGTGATCCTTTGAGGAAGAAGAAGAGCCTCCCCTTTTATATTTCAAGGGGTGGGCCCATGTTACACACACACACAGAGAGAGAGAGAGTGACGGTGGAGAACACATACGGGGGTCGGTGAAGTCGTTCTGAAGGAGGTATGGCGCTGGTTGATGGCATGATCTTTGGTCTGCGTGGTCCCGTCGTCCTAGTACTTATGTCAGAAGGCATTGTGTCAAGGCGTGCCCCCTTAATTCGTCGATAAGTCGTGTCGCTCTATCTCTGTAGATGGCGTGCTTCGCGCGGGGTGGTGCAGTACGGGTGGCATCATGACGTTTAGGAGTCATCCAGTTGCACCTGTCTTTCAAGCTATCCTACACCACCATTGTTAAGGGCATCATCATGGAAATGTTTTAGGGGTGCAGCATGGGCTACCTTACAACGTCAGGCTCCATCCCGTCGATCAAGACGATGGTGATGAGAGGAGTAGGTTTGCAGGTGGATTTGACCCCTCTGATACTATGGTTACACGCTTGGTACGACATTTAAGGCAAGGTAGAAGGTGGTTGTTGACTTCTGCCCCGTTCGACCCCTCTCATCGGGGGTTGATTTGTCGTGTTGCGCTTGGTTGGGCTTGTCTGGAATAGGATCTTGTCCCGCCTTGGCAGTGTAATTGGGTTTCTGCCCCATCACTCCCGCGCGGGCAGTGATTCGGAGCACTGTCCTGTCTCAAGGTTGGGGCCCACTAACGAGAACTGACAGGAGTCACGGATGTAGCAGTGGCACTGTGCCCGCACGCGCGGGCGCGATTATTACAAGGGTGGAGCTGGCGTCCTTATCCCTGAAGCTCTCGACCCCGGGCGGAGGGGTCGAACGAGTCGGAGTGAACCCTTACCTCGGTGGCGGAGGTCGAGCGAGGCGGAGGCGATTTTGACCCTTAGGGGGTCGATCAAGGCGAGCCGCGCCCGGCCTTGTCCTCGAGATCAAACCGGCGCATGGGCCCCTCCGCTGGACTGTCTTGAGGCCATAGGGATTGTGCCCTTGCTGACCCATTGGTTAAGGCCATAACGGTTATTATTAATGAGCTTTAATCAATGTCATGCGACACCGTTACTTTTTACCCCCGACAAGTACCTCATCATGGTCTCCTCTCAAACGTGATCCTAGTTTTGGGCTCCAGCAAAGAAAGATTGTAACCAAGTAAATCTTAGTGAAACAATGCAAATAGGAAACAGATTATGCAACGATCAGCATTCCAAAAATTATTTGTCTTACCATATTACTCAATGGATGAAATGACATGCTTACCCTCAATACTTAAGTACCTCAATCAATATTTAAGTATTTTTTTATTGGTACCTTCAATTGTGGAGCGTTAGATTTGAGACGATGGATGACTCATATTATTTGCATACATCATAAAAGATTTCAAGAAAGATTTATCAACAGAGCTATCTGTGATCGTGTTCTTTCGCGATAGTGCGGAGGACGAAATACTTTACTCAGGTGCAACAGACCCATGTTTCACGACTGTTGATTATGTATATGCGTGTCCCAATTTGCTTGTGTTCTCCTATATCTACATGCCTGTAGCTCTCTCTATGTAATGGTGAAACGGAGATGTCTTTTGGTTTATTTGGACATGGCTACAAGTTACCCAAAGTTTCTGGCTAAATTTCGATCTTAGTTGATACAGGCATTTAATCGTTTATGCAAAGTCTGCCCACCTCCCTTTCGTTCCCAATTAACGTACAGATGCATACTCGTGTTAACCAGGGGTGTGCATGTTGGGGCGATATATATACAGCAATATTTTCGGCCGCTTTTTTTTTGGCGGGGAGGGGGGTGGGGGCATTTTTGCGTCAGAATTTTTTTTTCAGCTCTCCCTCAGAAAATTCACCCCCTGACAACGTTTACTTGTCATGGCCTAGCAAATGATTGACGCCAGCACTGGGCACTACAATTTTACAAAGTCTTTCTAGCATCCCCACATATTATATGTCCATGTATTTGCTCTTAAAGTCTAATCTCGAAAGGATGGATAAAATAAGGAAGAAATTTTTCTGACAGGGAGGTAATTTACAGAAGAAATACCACCTGGTTAAATGGACCCAAATCTGTAAACCAAAGAAAAAAGGAGGTTTAGGCATTAAACACTTGAGGAAAATGAATATCAGTCGACTCTGTAAGTGGTGGTGGAAGTTGGAAACTGAGGAAGGGATGTGGCAAAATGTCATACGACAAAAATACATGCGTAGCAAATGTCTTTCTCAAGCGTACATAAACAATCTGACTCGTAGGTGTGGTCAGATCTGCTTAAAATAAGAGAGTTGTACCTAAAAGGGAGAATAGTGGTCCTTGGAAATGGAGAACAAATGGATTATTGGAATGACAGATGGTGTGGTGAATTCTCCCTCAGAGAGAAATTCCCTGAACTCTACGATATCTGTACAGATCAAAAAGTCACAGTGGCTTATTTGAGGAATCAAAACTGGCGACTTAATTTTAGAAGGTGGCTTCCTGAAAAGCTATAAGATGATCACAGAAAAATGAAGGATATGTTGATGTGGTTCAGACTATCAGAAGAAGCTGATAGACCAAAATGGATAAGTGAGAAAAGTGGATGCTTTACTGTTAAAAGCTCATACGAACTCCTATTCAAGGAGGAAGAAAATAGGCCAAATAACATGATTTGGAAAGCAAAAATACCGTTGAAAGTCAAAATTTTCTTGTGGCTTGCCCAACAAAATACCATTCTAACTAAGGATTTCATCAAACGAAACTGGAAGGGAGACAAACTATGTGCTTTCTGCAGCAAGGAGGAATCCATATCTCATCTATTCTTTGAGTGCGATGTAATCAAGTATGTGTGGATCATTGTAGCTCTCACCATTGGTGCTACATGTAGACCGGAATCAGTAGACCAGTATATGGTTTGGGTGGGTTTGGGTGCAAAAATACCTTCCTGTTGGAAGGAAATTCTACATAGTAGGCCTTGCAGCTATATGTTGGGCCATTTGGAAATTAAGAAATAGAAAATGCTTTGAACACAAACTGATTCGATGTCCTATTGAGATTTTTTTTTTGTACGTTTCGTATTAAGGTAGAAGAAGAGTTGTTACAAAATCCGAAACAATCAGGACAACACATGAAGCACATACAACCAATGCAAACCACCATCTAAACATTCTAAAGCCACGACCAAGGAAGCTCGTCAGGGACGAGCAACCAAAAGCTTCAGAAGGAGGATGCACAACATCTCGACGCGCAGACGATGATCACCACCTTTACAAACCAGCGACCACCCTGACATACTTGGAGGCCTCCAAGACGACATCTTCAACAAGAGCACGACACTAGAGTGTCGCCATCGTCCAATCAGAATCGGAATTGAGTTTTCACTCGGAGGACATCCATGAAAAAGCCTAGAAGAAAGCTTACCCGATGCTAAGGGCCTCTAACCTAACTGCACCCGCCGAAAGGCCACGAGGAGAAGCTCTGTCACAACCACGCCACTGAGCCGTTCGACCGTCGGCGGCGAGCTGAGCTCGCCGCCAACACCAACCGCGACCAATCCCTGTCACACACCACCATCACCGCTGAGTGTCGAGAGTCGCACCTCTGTCGTGGGAGGCATCAAGACTCCTGTGCGCCACCCACACGCCCACCACCATGGAGGCCGCCGGCAGCGCACCAGCCCCGCGCCCCCCACCATGGTGGTCTTCAACGCCGGTTTGCGCCGCGCCGCATTCCTCGCCATGGGGCCGTTGACACCGTCGTGCAAAGGGGCTCCACACCCCCAATGAAGAGGCTGCCGCCGCCGCAAGGCCCCGACCGCCACTGAGGGAGCCGCCAATGCCGCAACATGCCACGCGCCGCCCCTCCACTGTGAGCGCCGCCAGATCCGTCTATCTACGACCTTACTCCGACCTCCACGACCACGGATCTGCCGCCAAAACGCCGGCGAGACGCCGCCATGCCATGGGCTCCACCGAGCTTCCGACAACGACGACGAGAGAAGCACCTCGGGGAGAAAAACGCCACGCCGCTGCCTTCCTCGTGCCCGCACGCATGGGCTGCGGGGTGCTCGGGCAGCGGCGAGGCTGACGGGAGATTGGGGAGGCGGCGGCGGTGGCCAATTAGGGTTCCGCCCAAGCCACCCCTCGCGGGCGACACAGGGGCTTTTGTGTCCTACTGAGATTGTCTGTTATGCTTCAGTTTTTCTAAACTATTAGGCAGGGCTCCAGAAGGAAGAAGACAAGATGGCGCTAGAAGAAGGAGCAGTGAAGCTACAAAACAATGTTGTGGCAGTTCACCCAAGACAAGAAAGCGAAGATCAAGCTTCTGGGAAGGACTTGATGTTGATGTAAGGAGGAAATTCAGCAAGAAGGAGCTCTAAGAACCGCATAGTGTACTGGGGAACACTTTTGAAGGGTTGGCTGGCCACTAGGTGGTTGCAATTGTAGCAGCAGTTTTATTTCATGACAAGTCTAGTTTTTGTTTTTGCTTTTGTTTTTTTGCTCGATGAACTTTTTCAAACAACTCGATGTGGTTTCGTTACATGAGTAATAAAATTATAGTGCTTTGCCAAAAAAAAAAGTGTGTGGATGTTACTCACAAAGATTCCAAGCAACCGACGTCGTAGCTATAGCTTATCCACCTCTAACCTCTGCACGGCGGTGCCCCGCCTCGTGCTGCTCGGTATATATCGATTCGATCATTGCGCACGCACGTCGTCCCCTAGTCGATCATTAGGGTTTTTTTTTTTTTAGAATCTAGTCGATCATTAATTTCTTCGGGCAAGATGTGTCTCTCTAGACCGCCGCCGCGGCCGTGCCATTCCACCGCGACAAAGCGTGAAAGACGATGGCTGCGCCTGTGCTGCGCGTGTTGGCTCGGGATTCCACATTTCCACAATTGATCCCGACCCCCCGGGCGGGTCGCCGTGCCGTGCGGTTTGGTGGCCCAAATGAAAGGCGTAGTCTACTTGGGCCCATTATTCGGGCCGAATAGCATACACGAAATATCCCACAGCTAAACGATCGAATGGCCCAGTCCATCAACTGGCAAGTCCTTGACTCGAGCGTTTACTGGAGGGGCCGCCGAACCGGGTGTTGGCGCGAACCACAAACACCATTGGCTATATTTGAACGACCGTTTCTCATGCTACTCCGTAGCCAAACAGGGACACCCCACCGTATAGAAATAAGAAAAGCTTGCGAGAGGAAGAAAGGCGGGCATGAAAGGAGGTCCTCCACCGGCTTACAACAGGTAACCGGAGGTAGCAGTGGGGAGCACCTCCGATTCTCTCCGACAATGGGGCCTCTCCTCCGCGCCGCGGCCCTGTGCGCCACGCTCCTGGCGCTCGCCGCCGCAGGCGAGGCGCACATGAGCAGCCTCAAGGGCCTCAAGGACATCCTCAACATCTTCAAGCCGCGTTCGGAGAAGGACTACTTCCACAACGCGTTCCAGGGCCAGCAGGAGCAGACGGTCCCGCACGACAGCGACGAGCCGCAGCTCGGCGCCGTGCCCGTCCCGGGCGGGCACGGCCTCATGAAGGTGCCCAAGGGGTCGCCGCCCACGCCGGCGTTCCAGGACAAGATTGTTCTCCCTGTCGATAACGCGGCCGGGTTCGCGGGGGCGTGGTCCATGATCAGCGAGAACTCGGGCGTGTCCGCGATGCACATGGTGATCATGCGCCACGACAAGGCCATCATGTTCGACACGGTCACCACGGGCCCGTCGCTGATGCGGCTGCCCAAGAAGAGCTGCCGCCTTGATCTGCGGAGCAAGGAGCCTGGCGCCGTGGACTGCTCGGCGCACGCCGTCGAGTTCGATTACAACACTGGCGCGGTCAGGCCCCTCAAGGTCGGTTTCTTTATCTTTTCTTGCAGGTGAATTTGGTTGCCGGTGATTTCCATTGAACGGGAAAATGCCGCCACGACGTGTGCTGCAGATATTAACGGACACGTGGTGCTCTTCGGGAGCGTTCGACGCGGACGGCAACCTGGTGCAAACCGGCGGCTACTTCGAAGGAGAGAAGGTCGTTCGGTACCTGAGCCCGTGCGGCAACTGCGATTGGAGAGAGTTCCCCGGGACCTTGGCCGAAGGAAGATGGTGCATACACTTGTGCACTGCATTTCAAAGACGTGATTATCTCAAATCTGCATACAGATATATATAATTTGTGCGTGACAATGATGAGCAGGTACGGGACGCAGCAGTCCCTCCCCGACGGCCGCTCCCTCGTGCTCGGCGGACGCCGCGCGTTCAGCTTCGAGTTCGTCCCGGCTCCCGGGCAGTCGAACCCGACCGCCGTCCCGCTCCAGATCCTCCGCGACACCACCGACGACGTGGAGAACAACCTGTACCCCTTCGTCCACCTCCTCCCCGACGGCACCATCTTCCTCTTCGCCAACGACCGGTCCGTGGTGTTCGACCCCCGCAACAACGGGCAGGTGGTCCGCGAGCTCCCCGTCCTCCCCGGCGGCGGCCGCAACTACCCGGCCTCAGGCATGTCGGCGCTTCTCCCCCTCGACCTCCGCCGCGGCGACGTGCTCAGCCCTGAGGTCATCGTCTGCGGCGGCTCCACCAAGGCCGCCTTCAAGCTAGGCGAGACCAACAACTTCCCCGCCGCGCTGCGCGACTGCGGCCGCATCAACCCGACCAAACCCGGCGCGAAATGGGCCATCGACCTGATGCCCGCGGCGCGCGTGATGGGCGACATGCTCATCCTGCCCACGGGCGACCTGCTCATCCTCAACGGCGCCGCCAAGGGTTGCTCCGGGTGGGGGTTCGCGCGGCAGCCCGTGCTGACCCCGCTGCTCTACTCCCCGCGCCAGCCGCGCGGGTCCCGGTTCCGCGCGCTGGCCCCCACCACCATCCCGCGCATGTACCACGCGTCCAGCGCGCTGCTGCCCGACGCCACGGTGCTGGTGGCGGGCGGGAACACCAACGCCGCCTACAACTTCAGCGGCGTGGACTTCCCCACCGAGGTGCGGGCCGAGCGGTTCAGCCCGCCGTACCTGGCCCCCGACCGCGCGGCCCACCGGCCCGAGATCGACGCGGCCTCCGTGCCCGCCAACGGGATGGCGTACGGCGCCCCGTTCACGCTGCAGTTCACCACGCCCGCGCAGGCCGTCACGAAGGACCACATGAAGGTCACCATGTACGCGCCGCCGTTCACCACGCACGGGTACTCCATGAACCAGAGGCTGCTCGTGCTCTCCGTCACCGGGTTCGTGGACCACGGCCAGACCTACACCATCACCGTCGACGCGCCGCGCACGCCAGAGCTCGCGCCGCCCGGGTACTACCTGCTCTACGTCGTGGCCAAGGGGACGCCCAGCAAGGCCGCATGGGTCAAGGTACACAAGTGATGATAATCGGTCGACAGATAAAGGCGATTTTCGGAGATGTTTCATGTTTTTTTTTTTTTGTCCGTCGCGCGCGTTTCATTCATTTGACGTGATGATGAACTCACGTCGTTGCGGAGTAAATATAGCCGCACGCTCGCCAAGTATGTTAGGAGTATGGCAATGGCGCATTTTGGTTTCTTTTCCCTTGAATTTTGTATCACCTGGTAAAGTCGATCTCCCGTGCTACTATTGCATTGGGGCAAATATGGTTAGTATAGGGATATGGATCGAGTCATGTAAACAGATTGTATTCTGACAGAAATAATTAATGTTCTTTGGACAAAGTGAAACATCTTTTGTCTTGTGAGAGTAGAAATGCATATGAACACATTGGCTCCGGCTCCGCTTATGGGGGCAAATGGAGAAGCTTGAGGAGGACAAAGATCTAATAAGAGCCGCATGCTACAAGCTCAAGACGGCGATGATGTAGTATTCGTTGATCATGGATGGAGATTTAGCAATAGAATTTGTGCTTAATATCTTGTTATTAAAACAAGGATAAAATCCACTTTACTCCTTTCAAGTATAGGCGAAATTCAGATAACTCCCTATACTATTGTTTGGTTTGTTTTATCTCCATTGTTCATGAAACTAGAACGTTTTATACCTTTGACTGGTATTTTAATCCTAAATTGCTAATATAGTTCGGGATAGAGTTGAGATTGTCCCTCTCAGCCTTACACATGTAGTGTCTAATATGGTAAATATTAATATGACATATAACTCTATCATGGCCAGTTATGATGTGTGTGCACTATTGTTTCTATACCATCTTGCCTTCCTTTCTGTTTCGTACATCTCTCAAGGTGCTCAATCATTAGGACCTCGTGGTCACTGACGATCTCACTCAATTTGTGCCATCACGATGTCCTCGATTCGCCTACCATCAACTCCCTATAGTTGTAGCCCAGCTATACTTCTCCTTGTGCCGCCAAGCGAGACAACGGAGAAAAAGAACCACACACAAAAGAGTATAGACTATATGACTCGTTTAGTCCTTTGTTACGTTGTACGACATATGTGTGAAGGTTGAGAGGGCAATCCTAACTCAAATTCTGGTCCATATCAGCAAATCAGGATTAAAATACTATTAAAGGTGTAAAATAATCTATTTTAATAAATTATAGGGATAAAACGAACCAAATAATAGTTCAGGGAGTTATCTAGACTTTGGCCATACTTGGAGGGAGTAAAGTGAACTTTATCCTTAAAACAATTATGATCGATGTTTTTCATTTCAAATTCTCACACAGATGGAGGTGCTGTGGTTATTGTAATAAGTGGTTGTAGCTTTGTTTGAAGCAAATCAAAGCCGGATTTTGACCATTTTCTAAAAAAAATATGTTGTTGTATAACATCACGCTTTTTGAACTAATCTGCCTAAATGAATACATACAACATGTTCATCCCTTCTCCCTCATCAAGTCTAAGGGTTAATCCCTACGATTTTTGAAGCGTTGGTCATACCTAATTCAGAAAGTATATGTGAAATGGAGGATCTGGATTAATGGACAACAAGGGAACGCTTGGAAGAGCTGCAGCTTGAAGATCTTATGAAGTTTGGTCAAACCTAACTCCAAAAGTTTTTGGAGCAGGTAATGTATAAGATAATGTTGTGTTTTGTTTTGATTTGAACTATAAGTAAACCTAGGGGTATAAAGTTCCTTATTTATAGGGATTGTCTCCTTATCAGATGACTTCTTTTTTTGCTTTTGTATCAGTCACAATTTTTTACATTTGCAACATCTGTAAGTAACTATTGCAGTAAATTAAAATCCCTATTACAACATCCAAATATATGTTTTGTAACATGTTAGGGTCGAAGAATATTCAACAACTAAATATAACTATTGCAACATACAAGCATGCATGACTATTGAAATATTATAACAACATAGAGGAGTGCATATTGTAACATATAAACTATCATATAGAAAGATGCAAATTTTTGCATGCAACATACAGAAAGAACTATTGAAACTTGACTGACAAATATGCAGAATTTAGACAACTGATGAGGAGCAAATCTGTATTTAATTATATCCTTACTCTTTTGCACCGTGTGTCTAGAGCACATGGCAAAGGACAAAATACACACGGCGAAGAGAGTTGTCGTGTGTGGCCTACGACGACACCCGACGGCGAAATGCCCTTCGTCGTGGGCCAAATGACGGGCACACGGTGAACATCTTCGCAGTGAGGCAAACACGCCACACGATGAAGTTTCTCCGTCAAAGCGACTGTTAACGACCCTCCCCCCCCCCCCCCCTCGCCGTGTGCCTAACTCGGCACATGGCGAAGACCTCGCCCCTTTAACCGTGTGCCTTGCTCTGCACACGGCGAAGACCTTGCCCCTTCGCTTGACTAATGAATGAAACTAGCTAATTTGATATTAGAGAGATTTTATTACAGTAGTCCTAAGGTATTGTGGACCGTCTATTTAATTAGTCTTATGGTTGCAACGCATTACGCTGCACGCGATATTCCACCGTTAATCGGAAGAAGCCAGTTGCATCCATCTTGTCGCGTATGTGAAGTGCACCACTGTGCCGTCGGCGGCGAGACCTCAACAAAGCCCTTGAGCGTAGCGAGACCTATGCTGGGACGGGTCGTACTCAATATGGGCTACAACCCAGCTACGAATCAACCTTCAAAGGTAGGTAGGCAGGTGTAGTCCTAGCCAACTGCCCGTGCCTATCGTGTCAGCCCGAGGCCTATAAAATTTGGCCTAGCCCAAGTCCAGCATGGCACACTGCATTTCATGCTCGGGCCAGTCCGACACGCGTCGTCGTGTCGGCCGAGGCCGAGGCCTGGCGGACGGCATAGACACGGTCCAATTATCCCTAGACATGCAAAGGCTCGTTAATGGCCTGTTAAGAAAAACCTAATAAAAGTCCGACACCAAACCAGTCAACTACTCCACCAGGTAGGCCGGTTCCAGATCGAACTAATTGCAGACAAACACTACCTCCTCACAGTCGCTCATCCTCGCCCCAACGCCGCCGCAGAAGCTGCTGCTCTCCCACGCCGCGAAGAAGCAACTGCTCTCATGTGCCGCCGCAGAAGCTGCTGCTCGCGCTCGCCGCCGCTGCTCCCATGCGCCGCCGCGGCACCCGCTCGTCCACGCCACCACCACAGCACCTGCTCGCCCGAGCTGCCGCCAAGTCGAGTCAAGGACGAGGCCTTCTTCCGTCGCCATGCTCCATCGGGTGTCTGCTGTCGTCGCGTCGCGCCATGCCGAGGGCGCCGCTGCTTGTCTCCGCCATGCTCGCGTGCCTACGGACGTCAACGGACCTACTTTGTTAACGGCTACTTTGTTAACGGGCTAAACGAGCCGACCTAACACGTGTGCCCTTTTTCGTGTCGTGCCGTGGACCGATGACAAACACGACGGGTGGCATGGTCTGCCCCGAAAAGAATTTCGTGCCGTGCCAGCCCAAAATTCTCCGGGCCGGGCTCGTGCTTGGGTCGTGCCGTGCCGGGCGACCTAGTTGTCCAAGACTAGGCAGGTGTTTATCGACGTTCCCCTAAAAAAAAGGTGCTTGTTGACGTGTGCATGGAGCATTCATGAATTGGCATGCCGGCAAGCCGCAATCTCGGTTTGGTTCCGTGTCTGCACGCAGCTGATCAATCGACGTGAGCTGCATGCATGCATATGCATGAGTATGTAAAGTGTGATATTATCAACATGCAAGTTGACGGGATCCATGTTTTCAGCAAATTAGGCGCGGGGTTCGTCGAAATTTCGGGCAAACCGGCAAGGAAAAAACGGCTCGGCCGCGCCGGCACACATGCATGCAGCTTGCGACCAAGGACCAAAAGCAAATGACCACGTACACATCTATACTATAAAGGGCTAAACATCTACGTATCTAAACCCATCACAAAATCTAGATACCCAGTGCATCCTGACCTTTGATTTTTTATCTTATTTAAATTTAATCATGTGATTAATTCCAGACCCACTATATCGTCTGCCACCAAAATCGTAACTTTTTTCACCGATGAGCTTCCTTACCCGCCCGCACACCCGCCCGAGAATCACGCCTCTTTCCCCGGTTTTACTTTTACCTATTTTGCTTGCTGGCCAGATGTCAATCCACAGGAGGAGAGGAACAAGCCTTCTCCAACGCAGCGGCCACGGCTGGGGCGGGGCCATGCACGCGCGCTTGGCATCGAGCCGATGCTCGTGGTGGTGGCGGCGTCATGTAACGCGCTGCGTATGGAAACTTGATCACTGAGGCCTGCCCTACCTCAGGACACGGGGAGATCTAGGGGTGACATTCGAGCGGGTCGCGATCCCATTGACGCACAAGCTCGAGGGCCACCACCGTCCCCTTCCCCTCCAACGCCGGTTGCCGCCCCCTCCTCGATGAATCGACGGGCCACTCAGCGAGGTGCAAGGCGGCTTGATCCGTGATGGGCTACAGGACACCGTCGCCGGCTGCTACGGGCCGTCATTGCCTGAAGCTGCGAGTGGCTGACACATACCCCGCCTATCACCAACCTGATTGATGGCCTGGCGTGTAATATGAAGGTATGCAGCTGGCTGCCTCATTCCACATATGTATAAATCTTTGCAGGAAACGATCTGCTCCTCCATCGGCATGCCGATGGTGCCGTTCTACACAGAGGGAGCCGGTCTAAAGTTGCAAAGATCCAATCTATTGAAATTCTCCTCGAGGTGGTATTTCCAATCTGTAATCATCTGCAATTTCACCTCCGCTGCCTTTTTGGTCGATTTCAGCTTTGTGGCCGGACAAGGACCTCCATTTCCATGGGCAAGCAGCTACCTTCATTCCAATTAAACAAGGTACGAGACCTGTGTATCATCACCCGCATGTGCCTAATGTTTGACAATATGCCGTCCTGATTGCTCTCATTTCCGTTCTGATTACCAAAATATTGAGCGTGGTTCTATGTTGTTATGATTAGTGTGTCGATTTATGTAACACTGCTCTTATGATTAGTGTGATATCTCTATTGCCATGAATTAATCAGTTTCTCATATTCTCTAAGATTTAGTTGATGACGCCGGTTCAGCTCCTCCTACTATCGTCCTTGCCTCAGGACACTTCAACCCCTGCTGATTCCCCGTCGATTCGATCCAACAGGTTAGATCGAGGATCAAGTCTCTCTCTAAATCTCCAACCATTTGCTATCTGATGAATACCTAAGTGGCTTTGCTGCGATTTAATTTTGCTACAACTCTAGATTTGAGATTTAATTCGTGCTTAGTAGGGATATGGTTGTGATTCAGTCTGTCCTCTAAATCACGTTTAGTTGATACAGGGAAGAGTGTCTCTGTACTCCAGTAGTGTAACATTGTTATGACTTTTGAGTTTTGGGCATTGACAAAAAAAAAATTATCTGTTCATAAATTGGCATATATGTCCAGCAACTATATGATTCTATTTGTTTTCTCTGATTTTTTATTATCGGTGTAGAGTTGTTCTCAATTTTTTTGTGATTCAAGCTGGAATCTGATTGTGCTTCTATATGTAATTTTGCTTCCAGTCGTATCTCTTCATTGTATTGCTCTTAGACAAGTACTGGATAAGCATACCAATTCTTGATGATGGATCAAGCTATTGGGATGGGGAAGAATCTTGACTGCTCCATTGTTCTTCTGGGCATTGTCTTCTTGCATGTAAGATCTACAAGGTGTGCCTTTTTTAGTTTCCTTGTGCCGGTCAAATCAAAGCTAGGTGGATTAGTTTTGTAGTAGCAGAACATCTTGCCATTATACATTACAAATAGAAGTCATGACTACCTACATTGAAATTTATTCTATTTTATGACTTTCTTGTAGCCCTGTTACATTTGCCTAATGTATCCCTGTTATAGTTGCCTAATGACTGTGATAAAATAGGATTTATATGCTGAGGGTGTTCAATTAAATACCTGAAATGCTGCTTAATTGTTGCATATATGACATAAATTACTATATCCTTTTGTTTTTTATATCCATTACCATTTTTTTCATTCTAGATCATTTAGTCTGGTCATGGAACTATTTTCTTGTTGATATAAATTTGTTATCTATTGGGATATTTATCTGAGTGTTAGGTAATTGCAAAATTGTGCTTCATCAGTTATTAAAAAACTATAACTTTGTTTTGGCTCTTTTATAGCTCAAATGCTTGCTACAATGAAGCTCTTCTGAGAAATGATGACAAAGCCTTTGTTCTTATAGAAACATAGCATTTGATGAAATTAGATAATATATGTGCACCTTCTAGCTCACTCCATCTATTTCAGTGACCATAAGTTTCTTTTGTAACCTATTTACAGGGGAAGGATGGAAATGTTTTTGGAGGATTTGATATTATTTCCGTTGATGCTTCAAGAGGTGATTTACTTCTACTTCTTTTCACATACTTTTGTCTTTTTTCTTCCTACCAGTATGGAATATTTTTAGCATGGAGGATGAACATCTGTGTGGAAATTCTGGCATATCTAAGCTATCACTTGCTCGCTCATAGTCGTGTGTCATTACCATGGTTCTGTGCTGTAAAATTGATGTAGAGGTTCCCCTGTTTCAATAATGTATTTTTGTTGTTTATGGCTAAAGAAAATGCAGGCTGCTAAGCTAATGTGAAAGAGACTCAAAATGGTTGACTATGGATGGTTTTTGCTTTCCAACAGAATAGATTTAAAGATATTGATTTCTCTTTTTACTAGCCCATATTCTTCTGCTTTTTACTTAGATGAATAGAATTGAATAATTGTAGATACATGGGTTTTCAGCGGATGCTCTTTTTTTTTGCTACTGGTATCTGCATGGCTTGTGTACTAAATAAATTTGTACGATGACACCATAACACAAATCATGAAAAGGAACATATAAAATTATTGCAGTATGAATTTTGCAATAGGTGATGCTCTAAGGAATCATAGTGGGATAGCACTATGGGTTTTGCAATAGTTTGGAGACCACAAGACATTTCATATTGCTGCCTAGCTAATTAGTTCCTTATTCAATTCAAGTAATGCTTGCAGGGAGAGCTTTTGGACTACAGTTTAGTTTTCCATGAAAAGGATTTGAATTTAGTTTAAATCTCCTTGATTAAACAAAATCAAAAGAGCAAGTATTTTCAAATCCATTGATTAAAAAACACCACTATTTCCGAATTCATTGATTGAAAAATGCCACTGCTATCATCATGAAACGTTCTTGTCTTGGAGCTTAAAGAGCAAGCTAGAGAATATGTGGCCCTAATTATGGAGGGACTTAATCGAGAAGGGCATGGCCTCTGGTTTTTTTATGTAGACACAAGATTACACCAATTGCTACCTGTTCAGATCTTGCTCTGTTCTTCTGACCGGATTTGTATTGGCTTGCAATTCCGTTCCCCTGCTGAAACAAACAATCTTTGAATTCGCATACCTCATCTCTATTATCAGCGTCTAATCCGATTCTAAATATGTTTACCATACAAATCTTGAACCAAACACTACTGGTTCATCAAGTTGACTCTATGTGTCAATTAGCATGTCTGATTCAGTTGGCAACATTGGCTGTATGAAATTTCATGGCAAGTAAATTTCATGTCTATGGGTGCAGGAGTGGAGTGCATCAACAGAATTCAGCATGTGGTCACACATGGTTTTGAGTTGCATTAATGTATTATCAATGTGCATCATCAACTTGATTGAGTTGCATTATAAATGATGGATAGTGGATATACCCATATTGTAACATAATTACATAAAGCTCAATTTTTATAGTCTGTTAGATTTATATTGGATATACTGTGATGTGGTCTTCATATATCAAATTTCTTCCAGTATCCAAATACACTGCTATCATCATGATCCAAAAGGCTGTCATATAAGAGGAAAATATGTGGGCCTCAAACACTTCTTACATATTACTGTTGAACTCTTAATTTGATGGCGCGAGTATTCAAGGGGATGTCATCCCATGGTGAGTATTTGTTTAACCTCATTCTTGGTGGAAACCTTTTTTTTATTGTTAGAGACATTCACTGAGTCTTAAAAATTATTACTAGAATGCAATGTACATCTTTGTCTTCCAGCGGGAATGGAATGTTAACTATGTGACTGTGGGTTCTGACTCATAGATGTTGAGCTGTTGATAATAAATTTGAATGAGATAACCACAGTCCTATTGCGCTGCAATGTTCCCCTGCCTTTTCTTTCTTTTGATTTGGAATCCTCTTGTACCTAAAATGAGATAAATTAGTAGTTGACCAAATAAAAGCTCATATAAATTAGTTGATAGTTAAAAGTTCATTGCAGAAAACTTGGAAGTTCAGTTACAATTGGGCACTTGGGTTGCAATCTGCACACTATAAAACTAGGTACATTGTCCTTAATAAAATGTGATGGAAGTTTAGCAGATATTGGTTATTCATTGGGTCTTTCATTTATGACTTTTGCATTATATGTGCTGACACTATAACAATAGGTCTATTGTCTTTCGTTTATTTGCATTGGTTCTATGATTGTCTTGGAGGCACATTCAAATGAAAACATCAACAAGGTTTAATAGACCAACTTCAGTTACTGTGGCCCGAATTCAGATCATGATGTGCATGTTTTCCTCGGCTAGGGTAGATCATGATGTGTCTCATTTAGTAGGGTAGATCATGATGTGCATGTTTTCCTCCGCTAGGGTAGATCAAGATCGAGTAAAACTTTTATGAATACTACCATTCTCCTCCGCTAGGGTAGATCATGATGCGCCCTAGATATTGGTTATTCATTGGGTCTTTCATTTATGACTTTTGCATTATATGTGCTGACACTATAACACTAGGTATATTGTCTTTCGTTTATTTGCATTGGTTCTATGATTGTCTCGGAGGCACATTCAAATAGGGTTATTCAATGAAAACATCAACAAGATTTAGTAGACCAACTTTAGTTAGTGTGGCCCGAATTCAGATCATGATGTGCATATTTTTTCTCTAAGCTTTTGTATTAAGTTAAAAGTATTTCAAATTGCGAATTAACTCAAACTGAATTAGTTAGAGCAATGATAATATCACGCATGGTAGGTAAGAGTTATGTTTTGCATGGTAGGTAAAAATTATGATAAAATCATGCATGGTAACTCCAACTTGCACTGGCGTGCTATGATGATGGTTCTGTTTTGCACTATTCTGTGCAAGTAAACTAACATGCATCTTGCTTTTTGTCAAAAAGTTTGCTTTGCCAACATTAGTATTCTTGGACTTGGATACAAAATTATGTTGGGTGATTTACAAGGTGTATTTTTATTTTTGTTTATTACACATTTCAGTTGATGTTGTGATATGAGTTTTTGGTGACATGCATCTATTTGTCAAAAGTGAATATAAGCAGTTCATCTTATTTGTTGCTTTATTCAGTGGATGCTCAGTTCATTTCTAAGAATTTTGTCTGAAACTTTCACATTATATGGTCTGATCTTTCTATTCTTTGTTATGTGCTTAGGTGGATGCTTTCTTGTACTGGATGGACAAGGGAGGAGGGATGTAGAATGGAAATGAAGAGGCAAAAACAGGCGAATCGGAGGAAGTTGATAGGAAATAGAGAGGAGAGAACAAAGCAGAACCGGAGCACAAAACATGAGGTCCAGATTGGTTTGTCGTAGTAATGAATGTCAGGTTTACAATCTAGGTCCATAATTTAAAATAATTCAGAACATAATATTTGATTCATCTTATGAATAGTAAACTCCAAATAATTACAGCGAGAGGGTGCTTGTTATCCATTTGATGGATGATCGTGCGAAACATTCGAAATTGACGTAGTGCAGAAGTCAAGTTCGGTACTATGGTCATACTACATGTTAAATTCAACAAACTAAGGGGTATGAGTTTCACTACCACCTAGGATTATTGTTATATATTCTATTTTTGCGTATTTTTTTAACATTACTTACTCATTTTTTTAGGTGTATTGACCACGACCAACATAACCATATTGTCTTCTCGCCACCAGATGCACAATCTAATGAGCTTCAAGGTTTACGTACCCAAATCTTAATGAACCAAATGGAGCGTGATTGATTGGTTGTGCCGCCATCTTGCACGTGATGAATGCGTAGTTATTCAATCTACGGGAGGATGAAAAAAAGAATTCCAGGTTTACAGTAGACAACTTGTGTATATTTGTTCGACCGAGCAAATGGATTGTCTAGATTACAGATTTATCTCTACTTCTTAATGTTTATAAAGTTTATAGACACATACATTATGAGATTTGGAAAAGATGAATCATTAATTTTTCTTTCAATACATGTCTTAATTTATTATATGATAATTTTATAGAACAATGGCAACGTGCGTGTCGCACGTGCAAAAAACTAGTCTTGATTTAATTTACCGAGTTCAATGAGGAAGCTCTAGTTGATCTCCCTCGGCAAAGCACTAGAATAATCAATACCATTCAATAATGACCTCTTCTCCGAGTTTATTCCCACGCAAGAGCACCAACATCCACAGAGCCATCACCTCCCAAAGTTCCAATCCACAACCACTACTAGAAAAATACCTATGTTGAGATACGTTTATTTCATCTTTATAATAATATAGAAATGTTTTAAAAAAAGCGTGTTCGAGGCATCTCCGCACATGCCGTATCATAAGCTTGTAGAGATGTGTCTACGATATATAAAAAATGTTTGATAGAGACGATATATACATATTTACATATCTGCATACACTTTTATGTTACACTAGGAATGGAACATGTGACCTCTTTGTTTATGACAACCTTGTCTAACCATCTCATCTTGTAAGCAAATTTGTTTAGATTGGGACATATATTCTTTTAGTAGTCATGTTTTCTTAGCGTTTAACGTATTTAGAAGAGAATAGGTACGATCAAAACATGTCTAATATCGTCTCAGTTTTCTGCGTTCTCAATAACATTTTACGAAGCATTCATTAAATGTCATATCATCTTGAGTCATTATAAAGAGCATGTCAAGAATCATATTCAAGAGGCTACTAATGATCGAAAGCATGTCTAATATCGTATTATTTTGAGATGTTCTTATAATCATGTCAAGAACCGTCCTTAAATTGATAATTGATAGTTCAAAGCATATCTAATATCGTATCATTGTAATGTGTTATGAAAAATATGTCAAAAAACATATTTACATCGTTACAGATGTTAAATTGTACCTAATATTATGTCACATTGACATATTTTCAAAATCATATTAAAAAGTATCTTTAAGTTTTGATGTAAAGACGCTTATAAAAATGTAACTACACAATCGTATCTAGAGAGCCTTTTTCTTATAGTGAGCGTCATCCAAATCTTGCATTTTCGTTCTTCCCAAATCAGGTACATCAAGCACAACCGCCCGGCCAAAGTGAGTCGAACTTGCACGTTCTGCAGCAGCTATATCCAATGTAGGCATGTTGCTCGGCGAGGATGACGCACGCGCACTACATCACGCTCACGCCCACCGAGACCGGCAATCGGCACCTGAAGCATGGCACGCAGAGATGATCAGCAATGCAACTTCCCGGCGGACAGTACTGCGCGCGGACACGACGCGACGCTTCATGCGCGTGCTAGCCGGCGGCCGGCCGTGTGATGTTCGTGTCACGCCGTATATCAATCGCGCGCGAGCGCCAGAGCGCGGCCAGCGGTGGGGCCGGCGCTGGGTCTTACGCATCAGCATCTTGATTCCCAAGCCAGCCCCCGCGCGCCATCCATGTTGCTTCCCCGGTCCGGTCTCTTCCGTCGCGCAGGCAAGTAGAAGTAGGCAAGAGCGGGCGTTGCCCTCGTGCCGTCGTGATGCGCAGCTGACTTGAGGGCCCGGCGCCGGCAAGGGTAACTGCGGCGCGAAAGGAGCTGCTGGTATGTCGGTCCCACGCGCCACGCCATCTCCCCTTGAACAAGATATTCCCCTCGCTCGCTGACTGGTGGGCCGAAACATGCAGCGTCCCTACCTGTCATCGTGCAAGCTGCCACAGCATTTCGAACCAACACGCGTTAATCACTCGCTGTTGCATGTGCTAATGGCGAACTAAACCTTCCCTTAATTACACAGCCGACTAATCACGCTCAAGCTTTGCAATGCCGAGCACTGGTATAAAAACGCCGGCCGTAGCCGCCTCCCTCCAGCCATTTCCTCTCCCTTCTCATCCTCGCCGCGCTAGCTAGCTTGCACCGGCCGCCGGCGGCGGCCAAACCCCTCGAAATCCACTGCGAAAACTAGCTCACCGGCCTCATCCCAGCCGCCTCCGCCCTGATCGACGCCATGGAGTCCTCCACCACCTCCAGATCCAACTTCCGTCTCCTCCTTCTAGAGCCCGCCATGGAGTACGGCCGCCCGCGCCTCGTCATGGCGCCCGTCGGGGTCGCCGGGGCTCGGCTCCCTGCGGGAGTACACGCCGTCGAGGGCATCGTCGTGCCCACAGCGATCACCGGCGCGCGCTTCGGCCCCACGCTTCGGACCTCCGCCGCCACCTCACGCCGCCACGCCATGGTAGCGGGTGCGCTGCCGACGGGCGGCCGCGCGACCGGCTTCCGCGTCAACCCCTTCGCCGCCGGAGCGGGGAGCCTGCTCGACTCCACCATCGCGGCCGCGGTCGCAGGATCGTCGTCCTCGGCCACGACAACGGGCCGACGCGGTGTCGTCGTCGCGATCGGAGCGGCGCCCACACACGACTCCTACCCGGACGACGACGACGACGACGCCAGCGAGTCCGCTGACCTCTCCGCCGATGACGCTCGTTCGAAGAAGCACATCACGGCGTGGGTGGAGCTCGCAAGGCTCCAAACCACGTTCGAAGTGGCCTTCGACGCCGTAAGGGCCTTCTCCCCCACTTGTTTCTCTCCCCTTCGGCCCTTTCTCGATTCGCGTTTGCAATCTGCTGCATCAGCGTGTTCTGGACTTGACAGGGTGTTCTCGAGTCGGGCAGAGATCTGAGGCGCGTACTGGATGTCATCGGAGAAATCGACCTTACCGCCCCCAGCTTTCCCTGGAGTACAGAGCTGTGCCTTGATCGTATCAGGAACATCATAGGAGCAGAGATGCTGGACAAGCTGCGCGGGGCGTGCATCCCCGAGGACGACCATCCATTGGGATGGAGTGCCCTTGCCGCTCAGAGTGTAATCGAAGGGATTGAAAAACTCATGGTATGCTTCACCTCCCTCAATCCCCCTCTCTCTCTCTCCGTAGCCGTAGGGTAGGATGAACTTGTATCTTATATTGTTAACGGACAATACAGCCTAATTTGGAGCCCTGTGCTGATACACCCTCAATTACCCCTGCTGATACATGTATTTGGGAATCTGATCATTCTGTGTTTCTTTGGGAATCTGACCATGTTGTGTTTTTTGGGAATCTGATAATTCTCATCCTAGAACGGCCGGCCAAAATTATTTCTCTCGTCACTCAGCAGATTGTGTTTTCCATACGCATGACATTTATTAAGTGCACACAATTACTCAACCATAAATATTGTAATACGTGTATGTTTGTGATGGACTCATAGACCACAACATTTGGATTACATTATCAAACAAAATAAATCACCCGGCAGATTCTATAGGCACACCATTCTAAATACATGGTTGTGCTACCCAAGTCATTTGATTAAAACATTTGAATGATGGAACGTCGAAATTTACTCAAAATGTCATGTAGAGACGCTCCTGTTTAGTGGCAGGAAAATCGACTAAATTTTATTGCTGATTTCAGCCATTTCTTTTGCTTTACATTGCTGCCAGTTTTTTTACTATAAACATGTTTCTTTCATCAGGCAGTACTTGTTGATCTGCTAAACGAACTTCCAAATTTGCCAATCTGTTCTTCTTGTCCGGTGATATTGAAGCAGGTACGAACGTTTCGTCACTTGAGTCGGAGATTAGCCACAATAATAAGAAAAGCCTAATGTTTGAGTTACTTTTGCTTTGTTGCTAGTTGTTGAAGGTTCTGTCCGAGTTCAGCACTAACATCGAGTCTACGAAGTTCAGAAGGTGCGTTACTGGCAATCACAGTAAAATCACCGTGTACTAGCCTACAGTTACTAATCAACATTGCTGTTGAACTGCAGGTCGCAGAACAGCCTCCACTTTCGCTTGCTTGAAGCACATGCCCTGGCGCTGGAGCACAGCTGTGCTATCGCTTTGGATGTGTATGAAGAGATACTACCGGATGCAGCCCACCAGTGGACTCAGTTGCGACAGCAACTCATGAACCGGCGCATCACGTTATTTGAGCAGGATATGGGAGTGATAGAATACTTGATCTCTACAGGGCTCAGAGACACAGAGGGCGTGTGCGACCTTCTGAAGAAGGTGGCCGTCGAGGTCTGCAAGAGGAGAGCTTCCGAAGGAACCAGTTAGATTAGATTGGCATGCTACTAGTGAACTCTTCGTTGGTGACAACTGACAAGATATGCTCACTCGGTCATTCCAGAGCACAAACAAACATTGTCGTGTGCCGGTTAATCGATCTCATGCTAATGTTTTTGCATCTTCTTTTCTGCTGCTACTGGGTTGTGCGTGTTCTGCTATCTCTTCAAGTTAGACGTATGTCAGGTGACAGACTGACAGGTGTGTTTGATTTGACGCACATGATTACATGGCAAAAGAACAGGTTACACAATGCAAGAAGATGTGGTGCTGCAAACTCGTGCACAAGTTTAGAGGTGCTACAAAAATAAAATATGCTTGCCAGCTCGCGTTCTTTACACAGCCTCTACTTGCTCCAAATGACATCTCCCATTCAAACAGTTACTCCGTATTATTATTACTGATGAACATGTAGAGTGGTGCGCAAGCTTGCTGTGCCCTACTGCATCAAGTGTCTGGAATGCATTTCTAGGCCATAGAACTCGGGTCCTGCTTATATTTAAAGCAAAAAATAAAATAAAATCTTACAGATCCTGAACTGAAGTCTGAAAACAAACTCCCTTGTCCACTAGGAACTAACGGAACACATTACACCACCAGCATCTGCCATCCAGTACAAAAGATCAAAGATTTTCAGCATAACAGGTTTGAGACAAATTACCAAAATAACACCCAGTATGGCACAGCAAGACAAGTAAATTTACCATGTTAACCGTTAAACACTAGCAGTATATTCATTGGGTGGCTGCATACACTGTTAACAAAAGACTTGATTCAACACACTACTCAAACCCAAATTGGGAGAACTTCAACGGGTTTTCCATGGTTTGATGTTTGGCAAGCCAATCGACCAACCTCTTCATTATTTCATCGCTGCGAGATCTAAATTCTTGTGTGGCCTTTTCAGTTTCATCCTTGTCATTAACCTGCTTATTTGGTAAATTTTAGAGAAAAAAGATCAATAAGATCTCAAATGCGCAATCTATGTATACACCAAAGCTTCTCATAAAACGTTTGTATAACTTGTTCATATACAGAAGCTTGTCAATAACATTGTCAATATATATATAGTTTGTTGGTCGCTCAAATTTACATATTATGATATTTTTTAGGCATATAAAAGAATTTTAGAGTGGGAGTTCACTGCAAATGTGCCAACTAAGATAGAAATTTCATTTCTGTTGGACAAGGCAAATTGGATAAAGCACATGTGTAATTGTGTTTCACTGCTGAGAGTTATTGATCGATACATACAAATTGACACATTACATGAGCTTGCTTCATTTTGAGTTATAAGTTCTAAAGCATGTTGTTCTACTTGCCTTTTTTTTCCAAAACATACGAAACTGTAAATGATAGTTCCGATAAAAATATTTATGAACCCCTACATGTGCAATGAAAACTGTACCTTAACCGAATGAATCGTTGAAGACCCTGTATCAATGTAGCGGATGGATGGGAAACTTTGAACCTTTTTATGATTGAAAGACGCATTTCTTGCAAAGTCTGTAGCGGTTTGGAGTAGTTGCTGAACAATTACATACACAGCCAAAAATCGTTGGCAAGTATCCTGCTTCTATAATAGCGATCTGTATTAGGCATAGAAGCTAATTAACAAAAAAAATATTCTAAGAATATGAATCATCTTATGGTGTTGTACCTGAATGCCATAACAAGTAAAGGGATCTCTTCGTATGGTTGCAAGCTTACTCAGATCTTTAACATGCTTATCCAGAAGTGAGAAACTTTCCCTAACTCTATCATTCGGTGTCAAAATTTTGAAAGTATTCCAATAACTAATCTCTCGTTTAAGATTAGAAATATCAATGGCAATGTCGCCGATAATCAGATTCCCGAAATTTATAACAGCATTCTGTAACAGATGTGAACCATCGTTGGATGACCTGCTATAGTTCCAGATCAAATAAAATTATGTTAAACTAGACAGCACAGCATCTGAAACAATTACATTTATACAATAGTTCCCAAGTAATCTACTCAGATACAAGATGATATTGATTTTGTAAGAAATGTTATTGTAATAATATTGTTAGCTTGACAGTAGAAACATCGATTCAGTACAACAGAATATGTGATGAAATAAGTTAAGACAATGAGATACACTGACAGTCAGCTAATTACTATAAGACAATATACTGCCAGAGTATGAGTTTATGGTTTTTTTATGAGTATTGAACAGATATAATTTTGGTAGATATGATTACCTTTTTATTTGTTTGTTTCCATGAGATAAGCTAGATGACATACACGTTGCTTCTATATAAAAATGAGTATTTGACCAATATACAAGCATGTGCAAGCAGTCTACCTTGAGAGTCTGAATCATCAAGCAACAGAATTTCCCCAAATCTAAATAAGGTTTATGGGTCAAAATCCTTAAAGACAAAGATCAAGCACAAGCAGAGTGCTGAGATATATCGAAATATAACGCTCACATAAATCAATGTGAGATATTCAGCTTTTTGAAAGTGGTTTTTTGTTTCCATGTTTAGAATATCTCAAGTATGAGATATTCTAAATACATAGTCTCTGCTACAATCTGTTTCTCCATGTAAAACATACATTTTAAGATCAAACTGATTTCATTCATATGAGTTACTCTTTTGACAAACACGAACACTAAGAAAAGCAAAGAAAATTTCAAACAAGCAAGAAAGCAATATAACAACGTAATGGGGATGACGAACCTAACAAGTGCATTTTCCTTAGAAAAGTAAGCAATATATGTGATGCATGTCACACGGGAAAAAATCAATGTTCCCAGAATAAAGAAATTGGAAACAAATCGAACCTGTCAAGACAACCATCAGCACTGCACAAAGGGAAGTTAATGTGTAGTGCAGAGTCAATCTTATTTTTGCAGCTACGAAGTCGCGATACATCCCGTTCCAGCTGTTTACATTAAATATAATAATGTCACATCAGAGTTTTCCTCATGCATAGAAGATAACAAGATGGAATAAAGTTATAGTGTGCTAAATTTTGTGTTGAATATATATCATGGGAAAATTAGCCCAGATCAGTTTTTTGTACACATGTGAGATTATTCGGCTTACATGTGTTTATGTATTTACAGTTTACGAAACCTGAAAGGATGCCCTTGATTAGCACCAAAATGTATCTAATGACATGCCGGTTAGAAGCAGGCACATACATGAACACATAAAGTAAAAGAAGAATGTTATAAGTGCCTACAGGTAATCTATATTACTCAGTTTGCATAAATTTACACATCTGGCAATTATCATCAGGGTTGTACAGAAATATGCTGCGAGTCTTCCATTCGCTATAACTAGTAAAACATAATTCAAAGATTCTCTAGACATGAGAAATTACCAGCTCAACTTTTGACAATATCAATTCACCAAGTAAAATCCAGTCAGAACGGCGAAAAAGGAGAGGCACAACAAATCCCCAATTTCTTAGTGCTAGCAAAACCAGCTCAACCTATAATATCCATAGTGAACTAAAGTAAGATGTTATCATGCATAAAGTTAGCACTGAACAGAAAACTCTTATTGCAGTTATCAGAACTTTAGAAGAAACTTAAATACATTGTTCGTGAATTGGGTTATCAAATATAGTAGCATCTTTCACTTTGTGATGACTCAACAATGCATCATAATGTCGACAGAATATTCCAGAGAAAATAAGAAATATTCATTTCTATTTTCTAGGCAGGATCAGGACATGGATATTCACGAAACAATAAGTATGTGTATTCACTTCTATGCAGGATCAGGCCATGGATATAGTCACAATTGTTTGTTTGTAACATGGCAAAAGGTTGCATTTGAAGACACAGGATAACTGTTAAGCAATCCGACTATTCTAGCCCTCTACAACTACACAATATTAATTCATAAAATGGCATCCTATTTGACCAGGCCTGTCACCTATAACTAATTTCGGCATTAGGAGGTAAAGGGAAGTTTATAAAATTAATACAAGGGTGAGGAAATTACATCCTTATATCATAGGTCCGCAAATATATGCTTCTCTGATAATGTGAATAATGAGAAAATTAGATAAACAAAATTCTACGAGCCAGCAATCCAAATTTTTAGACCAAAAATCAAGGTGCAATTTCATATCTTTAGCACAGCTGTGCCCTAAATGTTGCGCATACAAGAAATATTTGGCAATGGAATGGCATTATCAGCAGTGTAGGAGGCAGAAGTTCACAAAGAGAGAGAATAGGTGCATAGGTAAACCTGAAGCTGCTCTATTTGAGTGACAATTGTATCTACAGAGTCGTGGAACCATAATCGGAGGATTGTTAGTTTCTGAACATATTGACATATGGTTGCATCGAGTTTTCTTGCCGGTTCTCCAACTCTTTCAACAAGTGCTTCAACAATATTACTTCGTACATCTTTATTTTCTCTCCATTCAAACCTTTCTTTGGCAATATCATCTTCAATTCTTTCAAGACCACGTAGAATGTCATCTCGGTTAAAACAAGATATGAAACCCTGGGAAATTGTAGAGTCATAGAAATAAGACTAGTTTTTCAGTTACTTGCAGAACCGGTGCATGGAAGAAATTGGTTTGACTTTTTTTTGTGTGTGTGGACCGAAAAGCCTAATTCGGCTCAATTATAATAAATTAATAGAAATACTACAAAAGCTGAAATTTGAGTGACTAAATTTCAAAATATATGACATGATTTGAGTATTGTATAGGATGTAAGTCTAATTCATACTTTAAAAACGGAGGGAGTACTATTATTGAATGGAAGTAGATCTAATGGAACATTAACAATCATGGATAAAAAAAATAAATCGTTCTTTGTTTGTCCACGGAATAAGAGCAGAAAAAACGTCATGTTCCAAGGTATCAACAAAAAGTATCGAGAGAATACCAACTCCATGATCATATTGGTGTTTTCTTTGCAAGCGATTATTATAAACTTGTAGTATTCCTTCTCTGATGAAATGAACTGTATAATTCCATCCACAAAATTTCTAGCACACTGCTGAAGAACATTTTTATCTTGCTCTCGCTCTTCACGCATTAGCTCCTGCTTCTGTGACTAAACCATATCATGCAGTTAAATTCATGACACTAAAAAAAGGCTTCTAAGGAGTTGAATATGTGCCATATTAGACTAATGTTGTCAGATCAACATACAAAAAAAATTGTACTTTTTTAAAATATAGTTTGTTGCCTTTTACGCATGCTTATAATTGACAAATACAAGGCGTATAATTTTGAGATAGCACAATAATACATTGGTTTGTGCAATTACAGACCAAAGATGTAAAAAACAATGTGCATACGAAAATTCATAGTTGTAGCGCAATGTGCCAAACAAGGGCCTACCACAATGGAAAAAGCACACACAATTTCCCAGTTTAATACTAAGATGAAGAGAGATCAAAATGGTACCAATGGATGGCGTGGCCTCAACGTGTTGAGGACGTCTATGTAAGAAGTTGGTGCCTGAGGATCAACAAAATTTGCATCACTGAAAAAAGGTTTGCGACTTCGCGGCATCCGGTCTGGCTCCTACATACATGATTGTGTTATAATAATGTTACCAAAGTTTTGTTGTATAGAGTACTAGAAAACAAGAAGCCCCACGTACAAAAACCTTCTTATGTGTAAGCATCTTATTGTCAGATAATATATCAAGAAAAGAAGAACTGAAAAATACAAAACACAGTACGTGTAGCTTCTCCTAAATCACAATTAAAGGATTCAGAGGCTCTATTCAATTGTCGGGACAGTTATAAGTCACTAGTCCTCCAGCAAATATCAGCCATGATCTATTCTAATGACATATGGGCCTAAGGGGAGAGAATATAGTACAATCAAATGGTTTGTTAAAGTAACTTTTATCAGTAATAATAACATATAAGCAACAGAATGTAGCACCAATGGCTCGTGAAAAAAAAACATTCTCAGTAATGCAGAATTGCGGATAATACAATCAATGATTTATTAGAAGGCACAGAGATGACAGTTCAAGGTGTGCAGAAATCAGCCGGAACTTTGCTATGTACCTGGGCTTTCAACCTCCTGCGGCATCTGTCGCCATCTGCGCTCCAGGCTACAGACTGAAAGATGCCGCAGCGCTGCTCCAGAGGATGGTCGCGCGGAAAGCGGACGGAGTTGGCGCTCCGTGGCTTCCGTGCGGCGAGGAATGTCTGCGGGCATCTGGGACGCCCTTGCAGCAGGGACCCCTTCACCGGCGCTGCCGCCATCCCCTCACCTCCCTGGATTCGCGGCAGAAGGGGAACAGCTCAGCTGCGGCATTACCAGAAGGAGGGAAGGGGAAAAAAAAAACAGTTTTAAAACGGGAGGGACGAGCACACGCGGAGTTCGATGCACGAATCGCTGGGTTCGACGTGCAGGAAGGCAGAGGGGAAACTAGACAAGGCGCAGGAAGCAGCGCGGGCCTCACCTTCACCACGCCTAAGTAGCAAGCGTGCTTGATCAGACGGCGCGAGAGGAGGACGAGGAAAAGCCCGAAGAAGGGTGCTGTAGGTGGCGGAGAGTCGCCGATCTAGGAACCTGGGCGACAATCCCTTGCCGGCCCTCGTCGTGCTGTACTCCCCTTTTAGACCTGTACTGATTCAGGAGGAGTTCGTGCCAATCTAAAAGTATTCAAGATATTTTGATCAAACAGTCTGAAAAGATTTTTTTTTTGACTCGGAAAATAAAACTTTCCATTAAACTGAAGCCAAACGAAGATCGTTGGCTACTAAAGCTATTACATCGCCCGGAGGATTGTCTGGCCACACACACATACCAGGATCAACCATACTAGAACCCATACCAAAAGAAAAGATTTTTTTTAGCACAAGAACAATCTGAAAAGATATCTGTTGCCGCTGTTAATCACGTGCTCCTTAATGCCATGTCGGGCTCGAGGTTACAAGGCCTCAAATGAACTTGTGGGCCTTATAAAAAATAACTCGTGCGCCAACTGGGCTCACCGCCTACTCAGGCGAGGTTGGCGGCCCGTACATATATTTCCAATCCAATCCAAGGAGAAAGGTTGTTCTCAAATCAGAAAATCCAATCCAAGGTCAAGGAGGAAGAAGTCCTTTCAACCTGTTCGTATTGAGGAAGAACAAAAAATGTATGCATGTCCGGCTACATTCACCTGTTCGTGTAGTAGAAGCAGAATTATTTTTGGTTGTCGTTGGTGGGCATAACGTAAGTGGCAGCGAGCCGAGCGGGATTAATTCACATCCCGCCTGGGTGTAATAAAGGTTGGTTTACCTAATGCTCTAGTCCCTGCACCTAAATCTCCCGCAACTGTTCCAGTCAAAGCGGCCGGCCTTTCTTGCGACGCATATGGAATCAGTGAGCTACCACTGCACCACCAACTGCCCCTCGTTTCGCTTGACGCTGCATCTCCCACGCTTCCACAAACCCCGCCGGGAACACACTGCTGCCTCCGCTTCCAACGTACGAACGTGTGGTTGGTTTATCCTGCAGGGCTAATTATTGTTCCCTTGTAGTATGTCTCAGGTAGCTTCAGATCCTTCGAGGGACCACGATCTGCGTCTCACAAATTTTCTAACATTTCAGCCCTACAATCAGGAGCACGATCTTTCTTCCTCGTTCTCAAACTACTTGGGAACGCTTTTTTTTTTTCCTTTTTGCTAAAGGGACAATTGCAAAATAGGTCTTGTTTCAGATTGTAATTCTAAAAATGTTTCTGTTTTTTTTTATTATAAAATTGGGTCTATTTCGCTGCAAAATCGGTCCTGTTTTCATCAAAACTGGTTTGATTTTGCAACAAAACAAAAAACAGAACCATTTTCAAAATTAGAGTCGACTTGTTTTGCAATTTACGATCTAAAACACTGTTATTGCTAGTAATACTTACTATTACGGTGTTACCATCCTCTAATGCCTTCATTATCCATGTACTAATCACTTGGAGAATGTAGTTGTTCATTGTCCAGCTAGTAGATCCTCTGAATTTAGACCTTCAATTCAGAGGATCTGAATCCTTAGCGTTTATTATCTGCAGCCACAAGTCAGAAGTCAAAACGAACACGCGGAGAATAGCGACGGATCTCTCCCCTTTTTTAATATTTTGATTTAAAAGACTCAACAGAATCAGAGAACCGTTGCCTAGTGTTTTCTCTCCAATAAGCAACCAACCCAAACTACTCCTACACTCACCACAACGCTTTTGGTGAGAAAAAAGGGGGTGCACGTACTCTACTCCCCCACGGATGCCAATTGCCAAACCCAATACAACCATCGCACAAAGATAAAATAAGTACAGGAGTCCAAGCTCTTTATATGCTCAGACACCGCCACTGCTCCATGATCTCGTGTTCCTGCGTCGACGAATGCATCCAGCAGCGTGTCTTGTCGGTCCATTGAATCATCCCCTTTAATCCGTGAGTTCTGAGATCCCTTTCGCGATCGCCATTCAAGGCGAGGCAAGGCCTGTTCATCGACCTGTGCGTTGCGATTTGCGAAGGAGAACGAAGATGCAGGAGGCGTCGTCGTCGTCTCCGCTCCCGGCTCTGAGCAACGGTTACCAGCCTCTCCCTTCACTGTACCTTGGGTTCCTGGCCATATGGGCGGCCTCCGGATTCTCCTGGGCCTTCAGCTCCTGGAGGAACCGCCATTTCCAGGTAATACCACGTCACTGCCCATGAATTTCCATTTTGTTTCTTTCTATGCTTCTTCACTCTTCAGGTTTCTTTCACGGATTTGATTGCTGCCCTCCTGCCGCTTAGTTACAGCTTTTGGACATTGTAGTGAACGCCGCAACGGAAGTGTAGTATTTTGATTTTGAGTTCCAGATTTCTGGTTATTTGTGTAGAGACATATGCAGACGAATTAGGAGCGTCTGACACAATTTTGTCCACTGAATTCTGTTTCCTTTGATCAGGCGAATAACCTTCAGTGGATCCTGGCTCTAGTCCCGTTGATCAAAGCTCTCCAAATGGCACTCTCGTTCCTGTTCTGGTGGGTAGTACAATGCCTTCTTGTAGTTTGACTTATATCCGTCTCTGAACACCTGTGAACTAGTCCCAGCTCCAGATCCTTTTTATGAAATAGCAGCAATTGCTGAACACAGTGATATACTCATCAGGTACTCGTGCGTACACCTTCAGACGTGCTCTCTGTGGATGTCCTTCGGCGCATACGTGACGGGGATCCTCTTCCAGACGGCCTCCTTCGTGTCCTTCATGCTCATCTCGCATGGCTACTGCATCATGTGCGAGCGCCTGTCGATCCGGGAGAGGCGGATCACGGCCGTTCTCGGGTGCCTGCTGTACCTGAGCCTCATCGGCTACAAGGCTGCAGTTCCTTATTTCACAGTAAGTCCTCATCCAACCTGAAGCAATGTGAAATTCGGTCTGCAACATTTTGTCTGGAACTGATGTAGGGGAATCAGCTATCTCTAAAGCAGCAGTTGCCCCTGAGCCCCTGACGTTTCTTGTGACCTGGAACAGGTCTTTCTGCTGACGAACTACTTCGCATCATTTTACATCATATTCCAGCGCACATCGCAAAATCTAATAGTCCTACAAGAGCAGCTCAGCTTCACAGATGAGGAAGACATCCATTCGCTGCATGCCACGCTGAACACGAAATACACAATGTTCAAGTACGCAGTTCTTCCAGCTGTTTCGTTCCTGATGGACACTTCAAAGCATTTCCTGATCCAAAGCACCTAAAACTGCTCTTATATGCTTGGCTTTATCTCTTGTTTTTCTTCAGGAGATTTCAGGGCACAATGCAGGTGGCAGCAGTAGCATTCATCATGGTATTGTTTGGCACGCACCATTAGTTATATACGACCAGGTTTGTTTGGCAATGCTTCTGACAGTGTGATTTTTTTTCAGGTGTACATGAGGGCCGACGACACACCGGATAACTACTGGTTCCGCGTGTTGGTGCGCGAATGGGTGCAGTTCTGCATCTTCATGTACATTGGGTGAGTCCAAATCGTGGACTGACAGTAAGCAAAGCACCGTGCATCCTGAGCTCAAAAGGGACGTAGATTCACTCTGGTTCCATTTTTCTTTTCAGATGGAACTTCAGGATTCCTGAAGCATCTCTTCATCTGCCGGTCACGCCTCTTATGAAATCAGCCTGGGAGATCACGATGCCTCCTATTTACAGTGTGGTAAGTAAATCTTACCTTCTATTTTTTGTTCGTCAATAAATCAGTATCACCTACGGTACATCTCTTAGCTTAGAGAAAAAACTTATCACCTTTCCATTCTGCGGAGCAAGAATGAATATCTCACACTGTTCATTCTGAAATAACAGGAAATGGACGCGGCAGATTTCAAAGGCCTCGTCTCGGATCAATGGCACGTTGGAGTGGTAGGCAGTGAACTCTCAAAAAAGTTATTGGTTGTTTTATCGTGGTTGTTAACAGTGCCGGGATCATTACATATTAATGCTACGCCTTTTAATGTTGCAGAGGACCGATTGTTCGGCACAACCATTGCTTGTGCTGGTTCAGAATCCTAGACCAACGGTAAGACCTTCAAAGTTTCAGCTGGACAAGGACATCCAAGTGTAGTCCTCAAACCGAGACGCAGAAGATTCAGCCGCCCAATTGGTTGATTATAACGCTGTCAGTTCTTTAGAGGAGTGAGTCAACAAATCCATGGATAGAGGCTGACAATCAGAGATCAACTTCCGCTACGACCCGTCTTTTCCCATCTGAGTTCTGCTGTTCTCTTCCAAACACAGGAAAATGTAAATACATAGTAGAAAAGTAGAACATATGGATTAGATGGATCAGCGGCAATTTTATCTGCCACGCATATGGTTTCTGAAAGTTACAGGTGAGATGTGCTTCTAGTTTGCCAATGTAAAACTAGAAACTGAAATTATTGTGACTTGCACATCAATTCAAGTTGTTTTCCCTGGACGATGTAGAAATCAATTTATAAATTAGAACTAGAAATACTCTGTTTCCACACTACACATCTACAAAATTGTTATAATATTAGATAAATCATGACCTCTAAAAAAGGTCAATATATGCCCTCGTATTATGACCAAACAATTGAAACACGATCGCTCGTTATTGTCTCGCATCATGATATCTGCTACATGTAAAAGTAGCGTGAAATTATTTTTCATGCGTAACCGTTATTTATGAATCATGATATCATCCTTTTGAGGGTGTAGCCCCTGGTCATCTAATTTGCTACTCGGTTATATCCACTTTCTTTTTCCTAGTCATCTGAATTGCACTCGCCATCGTCTGACTTGTCTCGAATTCTTATCTATGTTTCAGTGCTTCTAAATCTTGACTTTCAGGTCTCTCAACTTGCTAATCATTCTTATCCATATCCCAGTGCTTTTAAATCTTCATTTAGTGGATCTGTGTGGTAAGGAATTGAAAAACAGGTATTCTATTCCTTAAAAAAATCTTGGAGATTCCAGTGCTTTTAAATCTTCATTTTTTTTTGTCTCAGAACTTACTAATCAGTCTTATTCATGTCCCGATACTTCTAAATCTTGATTATTGAACTGTTAACTCTTGTGTGCACCAAACGCCTCCAGCTAACAATCCATGATCCCATCTTTTTGCCTGCCGTCCAGCACCCTATTGTCCTAGGTCTCGCGCTTTCTTATTCTAGTATGGGGATTGGGATGATGAGACTAATTAGCAAGTTTTAGGATCCAAAAATGAAGATTGCAAAATACCGGACCTAGATGAGAACCCAGAACAAATTCGAGGACGACGGGTGCAAGTCACTTTTTCTAAATATTGTCTAATGATGTTTTCTTGAAGGTTCCCAAACATGTCCTAAAGTACAATAAAAAAATTTCCTATAATTATACATATTTAAAAAAGATCCAAAACAATTCCCAATATTAAAAAAAAGTCATAATAAATATTTATATGTACATAAAGGCATGCATAACATGTGTCATGAAAAAGCTATCTGTACATTCCCAAATGAAAAAATAACAGACTTTTTTTGACCGTGTGTAATTAAATGAATAAAACTATACATACACACGTGAAAGTAACTGTTTTCGAAATATATGTCCCGGTGTGTCATGTGAGTATGAAACCATACGGACTATGTAAACCATGTTCTAACCATTTTTGAAATAATGCACGTGCTCACGTATGGATTTATTGCCTCAAGATAGCATCAAGCTTAATGTGGGTATAAGATGTTGATCACAAATGAATAAACATGAATATCTGTACATCTATATGTAGAGGTTGGTTTTAACCCATTATCTAAGAAATCTGCATATCTATAAAAGATATTGTTTTTAGATCCATATCACCAACGAACAATAAAATGGAGATATACAAAGGATCTTAATAAGGAGGCAACTATTAATTCTTAGCTTAAGTACATATTTAATTACTACCCCAGCACAAAAAAAAAACCACGGCAACGACCATGTCCCACCCAGAAGCTAGCGCTCTGCAACGACCATGTGAACAGTGCACCGCGCCTATGCCGGACGCTACTCCCTAGTCCTAGTGACAGGTGTACCCCACTGACCGCCCGGCCCGAGAAGCCAGGGAGGTGTCAGTCGCGGGCCCCAGCTGGCTCCTGAGCGCAGTGGGCCCTCCCATCCAAATCCCAGTACCCCACGGACCGAAGCGCAAGCGCCAAAATTCGAGACCCTTTTGACCCCTTCCTCCCTTTCTTCCCTTCTCTTCCGCTTTCCCCCTCTGCAAAATCTTTCTCCTCCCTGTCTGCGTGAGCGGACGCAACCAGGCCGGGCCCCACCCGCCCGCACTGACGGCCGCGCCCCGAGCCCCGAACCCCAGCGCCGCCTCGCCGGCGAGCAATCGCATTGGCGGCGGTTCCTTCCTATGGCGGAAGGCTCCTCCAGGTGAGTGACTCTCGATCCCCTCCGCGTGCGCGCGTCCCGGGCGAATTTCGAAAGGAACTTGTCGCTCACGCATGCACTCTGTTCGGTGGTCTTTGGTTTTTGGTTCCAGGCGTTGGGCCGCCGGGGGCGGGGATACGCTGGTGCCCGATGACCCCGACGTCGTCGAGGTGTCGACGGAGGCGGCCGCTGGGAGGGGTCTTCCTGGCCGCCAGAAACGGAAGCGGAAACAGGTGACGTTGGACGGCACACTTCTTGATTTTTTTTTTCAGAAAACGTTTTTGGATTCTTTTCTCGATTTCTGTCGTTTCCGTTGCGCTCTTGTCGCCTACTTCTTGTGTTCGATAGAGGAATACCAATGCGCGGCTGTGGTGGGGGAAGAGGGAACTGCAATTTCGGGTCGTGGCCTGTGATCGGTTAACCGTTCTGGTGATGCTCACATCGTTACAGCGAGGAAAGATTGAGCAATCGTTTATGGTAGCATCGGAGGGACACTTCGTTTAAGTGTTTCTGTGCTGCACTTTGAATTGTGCACCTTAATCTATCTTGCATTATGATATAAGCTGGAATAATAGTTTTCAGGAGTCTGTTCTTGCCTTTCCGGCTGGCTGCCATCGTTGGATGCCTGATTAGGTGTTGGACTAATTATTCCAAGGAATTTGTTGTGTTGTGCTTAGTTCTTATTCTGAACTTAAATGATTACCCTTGCAAAATGAAAAGGAATTTGAGGGGTTCTGCAGAAAATTGTGATGGTTTGTGAACTAATTGTTACATGTAAGGCTGTCTCAGTTTATTATCTGTATTACGTTTCTTAAGATTTATTTTGTGCAAAGTATTTACCATAGATGCATGATATCATCAGCACTTCATACAAATCCCTTCCTGCAAACGTCAAATTACTGCAAAGCTAATGTAACATATGTGAATCACCTACTGAATGCCATTGTTTTTGGTAGTTTTGGAGCTTGATTTTTATTAATTTTGTACTTGCCTTTGTCTGTCTAGTGTGAATGGTGATAATCTCTTTGTATATTTTTTGGATTGCTCTGCCCGATAGGTGATAGTTCGGTGCCTTATATTTTTTTCCTGGTAAAATCTATTTGGAAATCAAATGACAGTTGCAATATCTGATTCTTCTATGAAGTAATGAGGTTTTGTGATGTGAGTCCTTAACTAATGTTCTGTTTCTTAACTTTTCCTTTTCGATAGTGCTTGGATATGCTAGCATTAAGCTCTCATGAAAGTTGATCCCGTTCCATTTAGATACTCTTTCTCCGGCTAGGCTTACAACATTCCTTCTTATACATTAATATATTTTAGTTGAGCTTGCTTTTTCCATGCATGCTAGCATGTTGTTCAGGTTCTACTAAACCTTACATGTTGCATTTCCAATCAACAGGTCTTTCGTGGTGATATAATTGAACTTGATGCTGATGATGATCCTAATGGAGTTGCCGTAATTGGTGAGAATGCTTCAGATCAAGCGAATAAGCAAGCTGTCAGTACCCATACAGACTGGCAAAGCCATGCAAAGGTGAAGTCCTTTGTCTACTTCCTTTTCTTTTTGTTACCCATGTCAGTATATTACGATATTGATTGATTTCCACTTTCTGTTGGACAACTTCAGAGTAATGTGCCTGATAACTCTGCTGGCCCTAGTGCTATTCCTGCCACAAATGTTAGCCCATGGGATGTCATGGGAGATTTTCATCAGAATGCTGCTGGCCCAAGTGCTATTCCGGCCACAAATGTTTATCAATGGGATGGTTTTCATCAGAATGTTGCCGGCCCAAGTGCTATTCTTGCCGGGAATTTTTATCCTTGGGATGGCCTAGGAGCTTATCATGGAGCCACAGTTACTCCTCCAGTTTACTTTGATCAGTATGTTGCGGCATCAGGAGGGGGCAGCTATGCTTTTAACAAAGGGGAGGCCAATAACTACTATAATTATAACAATCTACTAATGGAAGGTGGTGGCAACTTTAGCTTGGATGCGAATTATTTTACGGAAACTGCACCTGTTCTTGGGACATTTTTACCATTGGGGCACATGACGTCTCCTGAGATGCCACATCAACCAAGTCAAACTAAGATTGCCAACAATGAAACTGATGAAAAATATAACACATTTAAACAGTTTGATACAGTTGGTGACCACAGTGATCACTTCTATACACGACCTGGTAATGGGAAGGCTCTGACAGTTAAGAAGGTACCTCATTGAACTTTGGGCATGGTCTGTCTTCACTTTCCTTAGTTTGACACTTGAACGTCTGTGAAACAGCCATCAAAGAACTGGGTGAAGCGAATTCAGCACGAATGGAAAGTTCTAGAGAAGGATTTGCCTGGTGAGTGGCATTTTTTTCATGCTATAACTTTCAAGGTTTATAGCTGTTGGGACTAATTGCTTCGGCTTCCAACAGCTGTGCTGTTTGCTGCGGCTGCAATCAACCAACACTACGGAAGCTGTTTTGGAATCCAAACAGCTGCAGCCGCAGCTGAAACAATCCCAACCGACCAGAGCTGTTAAATGTCTTGTTTTTTTCATTATATCGGACCCTCCTCTTTAAAACATGTCCACGAGATGAGCAGACTTGTTGATAACTTTACCTTTTTACACACGTGTAGGTTACCTTGTAGTTCAATATACCCGGAAGTTGGCATTGACACATCGAATGCAACTTTATTAACAAGGAGCAATATGATAGTTTCATTTTGTGCACTTACTGGCGTTTTCCTAAAATTTGAACAGAGACAATATTTGTCAGAGTTTATGAGGAGAGAATGGATCTGCTTAGAGCTGTCATTATCGGACCGGCAGGCACCCCTTACCATGATGGCCTTTTCTTCTTTGATGTCCAATTCCCTTCTCAATATCCAAGTAAACCACCTGTAAGGAATTTTTGATGTCATGTGCATCTTTAAATTTTTGTTTTTCCTTTTTAACATTCTTGACATATGCATTTCAAATATATATTTGGCTGTTTTTCAGCTTGTGAATTACCGCTCTGGAGGATTGCGACTTAATCCAAATCTCTATAATTGTGGGAAAGTCTGTCTTAGCCTTTTAAACACCTGGACTGGTAGTGGATGTGAGAAGTGGAGCCCGACTAATTCAACCATGTTACAAGTCTTGGTCTCCATTCAGGCCTTGGTTTTAAATGCTAAACCTTATTTCAATGAGCCTGGGTATGCGATGCATGCTAACACTTCACATGGGGAAAAGATGTCTATGGCTTATAATGAAGAAGCTTTTCTGCTATCCTGCAAAACAATTATGTATTCTCTTCACAATCCCCCAAAGGTCTGAAAATGTATACTTTGTTTTCATCTTTTTGCTTGATATATTTTGTGAATATATTTTACTCTGTTTCTTAAGCAATCTGGATCAATAGTGATTATTTTCATTGGCTAAAGAAGTTTTAGGTGAATCTGGTTTGCTATCTACTATGACCTATGGATAGTTTTCTTCATGAGTAGCTAGTTCTCTTCATACCACTTAGTTTATTATTAGAATGACAGAGATAATGGCAAACCCTTCTGTTCAGCAAAATATAAAAATCGATTTGAACCCCCATCACGCATAACCTTCATGCTTGCAAAATTGACCTGCCTTTTCTTTATTTCAGCATTTTGAGGACTTTGTTGTTGGTCATTTCCGCAAGTATGGGTGTAAACTCCTCAGAGGATGCAAAGCGTACATGGACGGTGCCCAAGTTGGTTGCCTTGTCGGAGATGGAGTGCAGGATGTTGACGAGGGTGACAAAAGTTGCTCTAACGAGTTCAAGGTCTCACTGAAGATTTTATTTGTGGGTCTACGAACTGAATTCACCAATATTGGAGTCGACTGTACTGAGTTCCAGAATTGCGGAGCTACCATAGCTACAGCAGACACCACATTGAAGTTATAAGAACAGTAGGTTAGTGAGAAAAAAAGAAGCTCGAGTTAAAATTGACAAATTTTGTTCTCAGTAGGATATTGACAAATTTTGCTTCTGAGATGACACAGTTGTTTGTCTTGGTTCTGTTCTCAGTTCTCAGAGATGTAGGGGGCAAAGGCCCGCGCTAAAGCATGTGCAACTAACTGACCTCATTCTGGTCATTAGTTTCTGTAACTGTCCCTGTTCTGCTAGTATTTCGTGAACACAAATAGCACATGGGGCATCTTTTCTTTTTCTATCTAAGGAGGAGTTTACCCTTCATCTGGTGTTACTACTGTTATCTTATTTGTGTGTGCGCGCTGTTTTGTTTTTTCACTTTTGTGTCCGCGTTGCTCTGCCGGTTATGCAACAATGCTGATTGTCTGGTTATATACGCACCGTCATCCCTGTCAGTTTATGCCTGTCATTTAGGCTATTCTGTCTCTCCTTGGTTTGCCTGTCATTTAGGCTATTATGTGCATGATGTTGGCCAGCAAGCATGTTGCCAGGGGAGTGGCATTACTCTTTTGCTGTATGGCGTACTCTCCCCTACCAAAACACCCTGCCAAAACTAGCATATGTAGCACTTCACTTTACCGTATAATACCGTATACTCCCTCCGTCCTGATATGTTGTCGTTTCGGACAAGAATTTTGTGCTGGCCGCAAGTCAAAACGTACGGTCGGAACGACAACAAATTATGGATGGAGTACTAGCATATACTCCCTCCCTCCAAATTTTAATTGTTGATACAGTTGACTCTTTTAGTTACATTTGATCATTCGTCTTATTCAAAATATTTATTCAAATATATTAAATTATATGATATTTTAATTTTTTTTAGTGATAAAACAAATCATAACAAAATATCTGATAAATTTTTAAATTTTTTAAATAAGACAAATAATCAAACATAACTAACAAAATTAACTACGTCAACAATTTAAATTCGGGGGGAGTAATACATTACAAACCTTGCCGGCTTAGTCCTTTTGTGAAGGGATGAACTGAAACAAAGTTACTTTCAAGAGACAAAGAAGGGGAGAAAAAAAGACGGCGGCACGGACAAGATATCATCAGGCGTGATCTCAATTATCAATGAGCCGCGTGAAATATTATGTAAGTTCACGACTCATGAGCAATTTCACCAAAACAACAAGGAATCACATGGAAATGGCTGTTAACTTTTCACTGTAACAACATGATCGAGCAAAATCTGAAGACAGTACCATGGAAATGTTCAGTAAGTTCAGACTCTAAACCTGCAGTTTCACCAAAACAACAGAGACCCACATCACAAAGCAAGCTCAGCCTCCAGAGACGAGCTACAAAAACTTTAAAATCCCTCTTCGTCATACGTCAACCTTGCAACGCCGCACCGGCAACGCCCAGCTCATGCGTCCATGTCATACGCATCGACGGCAGCGTCCTCGAGCTCGAGGTAGTACGTCTTGACCTCGTCGTGCTTGAACTTGTGCATCCCCTTGCCGGACGATGCGCCGCTGCCGATCATGTACTTGTAGGCGCGGCCGACGGCGGGCTTGGAGTGGTTGGTGGGCTTGCGCGGCGCCCTCACGAAGCCGCCGTTGGCCGCCGCGGCGCCCTCGACGGGCACGGCGCGGCGGCGGCACTTGCCTTCCGGGTCGACCAGACTGCGGTCGACGGCGAACACCCACCCGTGCTGCCGGCCCTCGCGACGCATCGTGCCGAGTTCCTTGGTTTGCCTTGTTGGTTGTGATGGATTGAAGAGGCTGCCCGCCCGGTCAGTACTTATAGGCCTCCTGGAGGTTGTTGCCGCGCGTACAGTTTCTTGGCAGCCACGGACTCGTGTTGGGGAGGCAACTTGGGACTCAAGTCTCTGACGGTTTGACCCGAGCCGGAGTCGGTCCGAGAGTAAAGAACCGACACACGCGACTTAGCTGGATTTGTATTCAACTGCTGGGCTGGGCCGGGCCGAATCAGTTATACAAAAGAACGCCTGGGCCGAATAGTTGGGCCTGACATCAAGCCCACGCCTGCGCCTCCGTGTTCGTTTCGGATCGTGCCATCGTGGCAGGATTCTTGCTTCGCGTTAACGAAACTACTAATAGAAAAAGCTCATAATGAAATCCAGAAGTAGAAATGTCATCAGTCATCTGCTTTCATTATTTTTATTATGTGTGTACTAAACATTCTCCGGGTGTGTTTTTCGCCTCTAACGTCTTTATTTTTTTTGTTCTCTTATCTGAAGATAATGCAGTCTGCTGCCGGCTATGGTACTACACGACCTGGACTTGAGACAGATGCATGTATAATCGAGCAGTTTCGCTTCATCATCGTGTAGCACTTCATTTTACCGTATACTAGAGCATAGTACAAGCGTCGGTGGCTTACACATGAGATCCTTTTGTGAAGGGATATTCTGAAACAAAGTCACTTTCAAGAGAAAAAGGATGGAATATTCACAAATGGGTTTTCTCCACAAAGGTCAATTATCAGACAGATTTATTTACTCTGGGATGGATTAGTCTTGCGGATTGTGGATCACAAGTCAAGGAAAGATTTATTTTTCTACACGAAGTCAAGGAAAGATCTGACTGGAAGCTTCGTTGAAAGCAGTGCGTGTGTACTAAACGCCAACTCAGGCAGCGGTCTAGTAGACAACACACAACACAATTGGATCTATCCCATCGAATATTATAATACTAATTAAAAATATTAAATATAGATTAATAACAAATCTTTGAAATAAAATCTAGTATATAACTCACCCACTAAATAATAAAACAAATATATTAAACTTAATTAGATCATGGTTAGATAATGTGATACTATAGTAAATATCTCTTAATAATGACTTAATTAAACTTAATAAATTTGTCTTATAAATTAATATTCAACTGTGTAATTGATTTTATATTTAATTATTATATTTAATATTTAAATAATTGATATAACAACATTAAAATTTAGATCTCAGAAAATTTAAACCTGCGAAAAATTTGAGACTTTTCCTACTTGAAACCTGAGTCACGCAATCCAGATCTGCATACAAGTCCAGTCTAGTCTCATAAAAATCAACCTTGGCTGGCTGGCTGGCGGCCTTCTCCCGCCTAGTATAAACAGTGCAAGGGTTCTTGGGATAGATGACTGCAACAAACGTCGCCAGGGCGCGACCGCAGTCTTCCTCGTCCAAAATGGCGCCGCGCACGAAACACAACCCAGGCACACGCTACCTTTACTTCCTCCTGTTCGCCACACTCGTCTCGATTGTCTCCGCGGCGGAATCCCCCCTCTGCCCCATCCCCTCCCCCGCGCCCAAGCACCTCCCCGCCGGCGAGGACGCGCTCCCGCTCCTCGCCTCCTTCCGGCTCAGCGCCGGCTACTTCTTCGGCGGCGAAGACATCAACTTCGCCAGAGACGACGGCGACGTTGCCAGCTTGCTCCATATCCCACGGACTCTCTCCCTGTTCCCGATCCACGTCGACCGTACCCCCGACTCCGCCCTCGTCCACGTCGCCGGCTCCTTGACCCTCTCGGGCGGCCGCGGCCACCACACCGTGCCGGCTCACCGGCGGAATGGTTTCGGCAGCCGCCACTCCGTCACCTTCCACCTCGACGGCTACTACTCCTCCGCCACCTCCGTGCTCTGCATGGCGGGCTCGGGCGCCTACACCACGGAGGAGGAGGAGGGCGGCGACTCCTTCGACCACCTCCGAGACGTAGTCCTCAAGTTTCGCTTCCCCAACCCGTCCACCCTCTCCGACCCCTTCGTCACGGGCAGCATCAAGGGCGCCGGCTTCGAGCCCATCTCCCTCGTCGCGTACGCCGAGGGCGACGGGTACCGGTACGGCGAGCGCGCCACGTGCCCGGCGCTGCCGCAGCAGTCTCTTCCTCTGCTCCCGCTCCAGCCGGAGCCCGGCGCCGACTTCTCGTGCTTGCGCCTCAAAGAACGGCTCATGAGGCTGTACAAGCTCCAGTACGGCGGCGGCGGCGGCGGTGGCCCGGCGCCTTTGCGGCTGCGGGAGCCGCGGATGCACGTGGACCTGGTGCGGTGCACCGCGGACGGCGCGGTGCGGCTTTACGCGGCCTTCTCCAACGACACGAACATGTTCGTGCAGAAGTTTGAGCCGCGCGTCCCGCGGTTCATGGTCACGGAGGAGGCGGTCGTCGCCGAAGGCCACTGGGACTCGGCGCGGAGCGTGCTCTGCCTCAGGGCGTGCCGGGTGGTGCGGTCATCATCAGAGCCAGCTTCCCTTGCCGTGCAGGAGGACTGCGGCATCGGGATGAGCTTCTGGTTCCCGGCCGTTTGGACGGTCCGGGACCGGAGCGTCGTTGCCGGCGCGCTCTGGAATTCCAGCCACGGGACTGACGGTAGCAGCGTCGAGGCGGCTGACGGTGTTGATGTGTCAGCATCGAGCATCGACTTCGACGACCACAGGACCAACTTCTCGGATGTGGAGTACCGTTACACGATGGTGGAGGAGGCCAAGAAACATTACCTCACCGCCGTGTCGAAGTTGAACAGCCGTAATAAGGAGAACAAGCAGGGGCCGTTCCCGGCTGCCGACTACACCTACCACGACTTCGACTTCCGTTTCGTCATGGAGAAACTAGGCACCGGGACCGGAGAAGCCCACCCCGTGACCATAGGCTCGGCGGTAGTCTACGGGGACCGGCTGGCGGCTGACGCTTCCTTCTCCCTGCACGCCGCGGAGGTCGTCGCCGGCACGGAGCACGACCTGGTGCCCGTCAGCTACGACATACACACGCAACATTTCGGTCCATCTTTGAAGAATTTCATGCGTCCTGACAAGATAAACTTCTCGTCGTTGACCGTGGAAGAGCGCAAGATCACGGCGGAGGGCGTGTACGATCCCAAGAGGGGAGTCCTGTGCTTGGTTGGTTGCCAAGAGTTCGACAGCTCGTCGACGGACTGCCGGATACTGATCACCGTTCAGTTTGCCTCGCGGGACGCGAAGGCGAGGGGCGACGGGAAGGGGGTGATCCGGAGCCTGAGGGACGAGACGGACAGCCTCTACTTCGACAAGGTCGACATCAGTCTCTACGGCATGATGTCCGGGGAGCAGGTGGCCGAGGCGGTCTCGCGGATGGACATGGAGAGCGTCATGCTGGCCATCTTCACCACGCTGCCGTGCGTCTTCACGGCGCTGCAGATCCTCCACGCCAAGCGGAACGACCCCGACGCGTCCGCCGCCACGTCGATCACCATGCTCGTCGTCATGGCTCTGGGCTACGTCGCGCCCCTTGTGACGCGTGCTGAGGCCCTGTTCACGAGCAGGAGGAACCAGTGGGTGCCGTTCCAGAGTTACGTGCCGTACGAGCTGAGCCAGGCGATGCTGAGGGCGCCCACGCTGATCGCCTTCGTCCTGCAGCTGCGCCTCATTCAGCTGGTCTGGAACGGACGGAAGAAGAACAAGCAGGCCGAGGCGTGGTCGGCTGCCGAGAGGAAATCGCTGCTGTTGATGTGCCTGCCGTTGTACTTGCTCGGCGGAGCACTGACCGTCGTCCATCACTTGATGTACGGCCGCGCCGCGCAACAGGAGTGGCTCGCCGTTCGCATCGGTCCAGAGCCAGCAACAGTATGGGAGGACCTCCTGTCATCTGCTGGGCTGGCGCTCGACGCGTTCCTGCTCCCTCAGGTCGCCACGAACATGTTCTGCGGTGAACGGATTACTAGGGCCATCTCGCCGTGGTTCTACATCGGCGGCAGTGTGGTCCGCGCGATGCCGCATGTGTACGACGTGATCAGGGCCAGGGGCTACTTGCCGAGCATGACTCCATCCAACGTGTACGCGAGTTGGCGCGACGATCGGTTCGGGATGGGGTGGGACATCGTTGTACCGTGTGGATCGGCGTTGCTGGTGCTGCTGCTGTTCTTGCAGCAGCGGCTTGGTGCCACCTTCTTTCTTCGTATGCGGAGCGAGCCTCGGTGAGTATGAGATGGTCTCTACTCAAGTGGAAGATACGTAATGTTATCTCACCCAAAATAAATAAAGATATATAATGTCAAGCGCGCGGATCTTCATTTCCTGCTTTTTCACCAATCATTACTTAACGATACTCTATCTATTATCTGGTGCCCACAAGTACTTGCTAGTATTTTGTTATGCCGAATGTAATATCAAAATAAATAATAGACTGGTATACTAGTAATTTTTTTAATAATGTTGTCACGTTATTTTCTTATAAAGTCATACAGTCTAGGCTTCTTTTTTTTTTCCCCTTGTTGGGCTGCACAAAAAGACGACTAGTCAGGTCCACCTGATAACTGCCTTTCATTATGTAAAACGTAAATTTCTCTACCAATACTTCAATCTGAAAAATATTCTCAAAATATTAACTAGTAGTTTTGAGAGAACATTGGTCATTATTTTGTATTGTAGCTGTAAAAATCAACCTACATGCCTTTTATATGTTTTTTTTTGCGGGTACTTTTATATGTTTTTTCTTGTACCTATACTTGCTTCAGAAACACTAGAGTTTGTGGTGATTTTTCAGGGAGTTTTATCATAGCCTACCTCTGATGTGAATATGCACAATGATCTCTGTAATGCAAAAAGTTTTACAAAAGCCTTAAATATTCACAAAAAACCGTATACCATACCACATAACTCTCACCTTCACAAAAAATCAGATGCCGTTACTACATAACTCTCAACCCTGACAGTTCAAATATCTTGTTCACCCCCTTCATCAAGTTTGAGCAAAATAGAGAGGAGATCTTTTCTGATCCGTCGATGTCATTTTTTTTTGTCCTTCTCCGTAAAGATTATTCCAAGATTTTGAAGGATCTTTATCCCACAGGTGCGAAAGGTTAGTAAAATGTTCTATACTTCGTTGTTATAGTATTAGTGATAATTGTGTTATGGATCCTCATTATTATAGTACCAATAATATTATGGTAGAAAAGGTTTTAGGGTTTAGGACATTGCGCAACGAATGAAATGCAGACAGAACAGTGTTTGGAAGTCGAAATTTTGTCTGACCAAATCAGGATGACCACTGTGCAATAATCTTGTAGTGTTGAAAACTTTTGCCGGTCAAATTTTGGCTTCAACACAGAGAGAAAATTTCAGGAAAAAAATGGCTTGGCTTATCAGGTTTCAGGTACTATATAATTGAGCAGTTTCGCTGACGGTTTATGCTGTCAACATTGCCAAGAACCGAGAAATTAGTAAGCCATCGACAATGCTGATTGCCTGATTGTTTGTATTCCTCTTTTCTTTTCTTGGCATCTCAGCCATCTCTGTCGGTTTATGCCTGTCGTATACTTTGGTCTGTTTGAGAGAGGGAGAATGATGCTGACGCGGCGGCCGTGCAGACGTGCAGTGCTCAGCAAGTTTCTGAGCAACTTCTTCGTTCGATTGTTTTGCAATCAAACATTTCCGGCACGAACGAAAACGAAGTACCTTATTTACTAATTAAGAAGATGTTGAAAGTTGATGTTTACTATAACAATCGTCAATCCTCTGCACGACCAGTGCCTCGAAATCTCCTCTTTTAGCCGAGTCTTGTTGGCCTCACACTGAATCGAGCGTGACCCCGCATAATTGTAGCAGCCTTTCTTGTGCATTCGTGATTGGTTTATGCGGAACGCGCATGATGTGAGGCCCTCTCGCAGTCTCACTACGGCTCCAGCGTCAAAGTCCACATTAGCTTGACCATACACCGGAGCGGAAAGTAAAATTACACCTCGGTTTCGTCTCCTCCCCTAGTACTAAAACAGCCGCACCAAGAATGCTATCGGCTTCATGCATCATCTATCAGCGTACCGTTTTCCCGCCCCTTCCAGAATGGCACGGCGGCGTGGCCATCTCGCTTGCCTCCCCCTTCTCCTCCTCCTGCTCCTCCCCGCCGCCACGACAGCCGCGTCGTACTCCTCGCTCTGTCCCACTCCCGGCGCCCCCGCCGGCAACCGCTCCCGCACCACACCAATCGACCTCCCCGTGATCACGGGTCACTTCTCCGGCGGCGAGGGCCTCCGCTTCGCCCCCGACCAACCCTACATCCCACGCTCATTCACCTTCTTCACCCGCCGCTCCGCCCACACCAATGACCCCACCGTCCTGCACGTCGTCGCCACGCTCACCCTCGCGGGAACGGGCACCGACCGCCGCCACGCCCGTCCGCACTCCGTGTCCTTCGACCTCCAGGGCTACTCCTCGTCCTCCACTCCGGAGCTGTGCATGGTCGGCTCCGGCTCGTACGCCAGAGAAGACGGCCGGGGCGTCGTGCTCCTCTCCGACATCGTGATCCGCTTCATCGTCCCGCGGCCGGCCAACCTCTCCCACCCCTTCGTCACGGGCCGCCTCGAGGGCGCCGAATTCGGCAACGTCACCCTCGTCGCCTACGAGGACGGTGACTACGTCCACCACTACGGTAGTGGCGCGCCGTGCCCGGCGCCACCCGCGCCCGTGCGACAGCTGGACTACATCGGGCTCTCGTCCAGCCGCCTCAAGGCCCTGCTCCGGGGCTCATTCAGCTTGGAGTACTCGCCAGGCAGCAGCAAGTCGTCACCGCTGCGGCTGCCCCACCAGCGCATGCAGTTCAGCCAGATACACTGTGACGGCAACGGTATACTGCGCGCGTACATAGCGTTCGACACCAGGGAAGCTCGCCTGTCCAACTACACGGTGGGGCTGAGGGATGGCTTGGTGGTCGGGGACGAGGCGCTGGTGGCCGAAGGGTCCTGGAACACGGTCCAGAACCAGCTCTGCCTGCGGGCGTGCCGGGTGGTGCGCTCGGGCCCCTCGCGCGCCGACCTCGCCGTGCGCGAGTGCGACGTCGGGATCAGCTTATGGTTCCCGACCGTGTGGTCGATCCGGGACCGGAGCGTCGCCGCGGGGATGATCTGGAACACCACCAGCACGGCCTCCTCCGACACAGTAGGCAATAAGACGTCGTCAGGTGTGATCTCGGTGTCAAGAAGCGCGACCTACAGGGACGACCTGTCGTCTTACGTCGTGTACAACTACACCCGGGTGGAGGAGGCGAAGAAGCAGTACTTCTCCAGGCCGGCGTCGAGCAAGGAGAGGAAGGGCAGGTTCCCTGGAAACTATTCGTATCGCGACTTCGCGTTTCGTTTCTACCTCAAGGATAAGAAAAGTGGTTCGGCCTCGGTTTACGGGCACGCCTCGCCGGTCACGATCGGTGCGGCCTTGGTTCAGGGAGACAGGCTAATGGCTGATGACGCCTTCTATAGTAATTGGACGTCAGAGAACCAGAGGCTGCGGAACATCAGCTACGATTTGCGGTATTATCTCGTTGGACATCTGGATTCATCTGAAAACTTCGCGCAACAGTGGCTGTCTCGGCAGCGCCGCATCTCGGCGGAAGGTGTTTACGACACCGAGACAGGCTCCCTGTGCATGGTCGCCTGCCAAGGGATCATCAACAGTTCTTCGCCGGACTGCGAGCTCCTGGTCACCGCCCAGTTCGCTCCGGTGGACGACGCCGGGGCGAGAGACCGTGTCGTGGGCACGATCAGCAGCCTGAGAAAGAAGACGGCAGACGACACTCTGTTCTTCGAACCGCTGGAGTTCGCCGCGGATGGGATGTACGCGGCGCAGATCGCGGAGTCTGTCTCGCGGATGGACGTGGAGCGCGTCATGCTGGTGGCCTCCATGACGCTGTCCTGTGTCTTCATTGGCCTGCAGCTGCGCCACGTCAGGAAGCACCCCGAGGCGCTACCCGCCATGTCAGTCACCATGCTCGTCGTCCTGGCCGTGGGCAACGCGGTCCCGCTCGTGCTCAACCTCGAGGCCATCTTCGCGGACGCAAAAGATAGTCGTCCCAACAACAACAAGCGCTTCGTCCGACTGACCAGCGTTGGGATGCTGGAGCTGAACGAGGTAGTGTTGAGGGTCAGCTCGATGCTGGCCTTCGTGCTGCAGCTGCGCCTCCTCCAACTCGCCCTGGCGTCGCGGCACCGACCAGAACAGGGAGCGGGAGGGAAACAAGCGGAGGATGACTCGCTTTCATCTGACGCCGAGCGGAGCACGCTATGGATATGCCTGCCGCTGTACGCACTCGGCGCAGTCCTGGTTTGGATCGTCCACCTGAGCGGGGGCGACATGCACAGTACACTGTACCGACCACGAGCATTCGCCGACGACCTTGCAGGTTACGCCGGGCTCATCCTGGATGGGTTCCTGCTCCCGCAGGTGGTCTGGAACGCGTTCCTGGGATCCAGGGTGCAGGCGCTCTCCCCCTGGTTCTACGCCGGCGTCAGCCTGGTCCGCGCGGCGCCACACGTGTATGACGTGTTCCGGAGGCGGAGCTACGTGCCCAGCTTGACCCCATCCTACGTGTACGCGGGGCCACGCGACGATCTTTTTGGAGTGACGTGGGACGTCGCCGTGCCCTGCGGGGCGGCGCTGCTGGCCGTTCTGGTGTTCTTGCAGCAGCGACTTGGAGGCGCGTTCTTGTGCGGTGTGAAGGGTAGGCGCCCAGGTGGGTATGAGAAGATCTCCACGATCAGCTCTTGAGCAGCAACTGTACACCATTGATCTTTTTACAATCAAACATTCGGCAGGTATCACGAAAATAAATTGATCAATTTTACGGTACCTCGAGACGTAAGTGTGAACTGTTTATTTTAATTATATCGGTGATTTAAATTCAAAAAAATTATATCGGTGATTTTTTATATTACCTTGTAAGCGCATGATTAGTAGCTTTTCTTCCAAATAAAATTGTTGGAATTTTGCATGAAACAAATTGTTCTTTTCTCTTTTTTTTTACATAAAAAAACAAATCGTATCAGTGGCACAATCCTAATGCGATGGTTAAATGTGTGATATGAATTATCAAACATATCCTTCCTTGTGCAGAGATGCCGGAATTTTGTCATGGCCAGCCGCTTATCAGCATAAAGCAGTTAATTACAATGATATGTTTGCCTGAATAACTGTAACAGCTAGAATGTACAAAGTTCATATCAGGTAGAGGCTTGTTGTACAAAGGAGAATGTATAGTTGTAAAAAAAAACTTATATTGTTAAAAAAAAATTGTAACAGCTAGAATGTACAAAATTTTAATAAACTCTGGAACATCTTTATGGAGGATTGTTGTTGTTACTTGGTTCTTTGTATGTTAAATTAAAGAAAAGGCACTTCCAACATAAACAACAAGGACCCAGAATTTGCTGAAGCCTGAACACAAAGAAAATATGAGAAATATGGCTTAGTTATTGCATAAATGTTCAATAGACTTTTATAGATCATGTCTTTAAAACTTTGCTATGTTACATAAACTATTATGTGCAATATATTTGTCTGATTTGTTGACTGGATACGTATTGAATAAAGAAAACTAAAATATTGTGTTTGCATTGTTTAAAGGCAACTAAAGATTGGCTGAGCTTGATGTCCAGGTACATACAGGGTATAGGTACATACAGGGGAAAAACAGGTGACAAGTATAGATTGGCTGAGCTTGATGTTCAGAAGCGTACCATTTTCTTGCCGAACTTCTACAGTAGTGAGATCTGCAGGTGTACCCGAGCAATATTAAGGTAACTTCTGTATGCTAGTTGTTAGCGTCGTGGATCTAGACATGGACTAGAATCAGTAGGCCAAACATGTTCATTGGGTTTGGATCTAACTCATGCGAGAGAGAAAGAGAGAACTTGAGGGAGAAGGGGTGAGTGATACCGATCGGAGGTGGAGCTGACGAGGCCTTCTAGCTGATGGGTCCGTGTCACCCTGCGCCATATAAAAAGGGGTGGAGGTCGAGGCGGCATGCATCACAAGGTTGAGCGTGCCATCACCGACTCCATGGACAATCCTAATCCGACCGAGAGGGGGTGCAGCCAGTGACGGGACTGCCACCGGCCACGCTGCTCCGTCATTGATCAGATCTCATCATCCTCTTCGCCCGATGGCCTAGAACCAGGAAGCCGGGGCTTCGGGTGCCGCTCAACTCGCCACTGCACAACAGCACCTTGCCAGCTCCACCTCCGGTCGGTATCACTCACCCCTTCTCCCTCAAGTTCTCTCTTTCTCTCTCGCATGAGTTAGATCCGAACCACATGACAGGCCCGTCGATTAGCAGGGCCAGAGTGGACGACGGCACAAGGCCCCTCAAAAGTTGGGGCCCCTAATCTCTAATTGCCTTAGTTAATTTATAAATAGAAAAAAATCCGATGAAGTGCACTAGGTAAGTGAAGTGCTACAGATCTCTGCTTAAGGGCCGGCCACACCTTAATTTTTTTTTCACCATGATCTCCTCTCCTTAGTGAGTTTCTCTTTTTGCTGAGCTCAGCCTCCAGTGAGCCGCCATATATAAACTAGATGAGACAAATAGACTCAGGAAGAAGACGACTGAATCGTTATCTTTTCCAGGTTTTAGTCTTCTGGGCCGTGAGTTGTTTTGCTTTGTGGGCTGTGTGACATGAGTTTGGCCCATCATCCATCAAACGGAGTCGTGGTCTCGTGATTGCTCAGGCAAACCAATCGACTAATCGTTGTGATCCTTTGCCTAACGGGGCGTCGTCGTGCCGAGGAATTCAGGGAAGGAACCACAGAAGATTGCTTGAACACATCGATTGAAAAGTTGATTGTTCTTTGCTGCCGCTTAAGATGAATAGGAAAGCAAAGGGCCAGATGGAAAGTGAAAGATGCGTATTTTGAACCCTGCTTGCCGCCGGAACTGCTATTCGCCTCCGGCCAAAAGATATCTTTAAAAATTCTCCTCAATCTGTGTTTTAGAGATATGACAAAGTACTCTCTAACTCTTCTAGCATTAATATTTGATAAATCTCTAAGTATTATAATACGTATTAAACTTATACATCAGCTGAAAGTTTGATTAATTTTTAAATTTTAGGGCCCTGTTATAGATTACGCACCGGGCCCCTCAAATCCTAGAGACGGCCCTGCCCGTGAACATGTTTAGCCTACTGATTCTAGTCGATGTCTAGATCCACGACGCTAACATTGGTAAGTTCCCTTTATGTTTTTATGTGTATGTATGAATGCCATGCTTGCCATGAGAACTAGTACTGAATCATCGTGTTGGTACCATTCTGGTTTCAGTAGGGTTTAGAGCTTAGGAAGTTAGTGCATCTAATTTAGGAGCTATGGCTTGCTGACAGGGTGATTCAATGGAGGGTTATTGATACCCTACTGAAACCCTCCATTCTTGTTGTCGATGTTGTATATATCAGTTGATTAAACAAAATCCTGTCAATCCAATAAAAATAAGTTTGTGTTAAGTTGATTTTTTGTTGCTTGTGCGCGGTCCTTTCCCGTGAAATGTTAGCAAAACCGTTATGGAAGTAGACAAGGCCACAGCCAGTTTTCTTCAACTGTGGTGGAATTCTGTCAAATCGCTAATTGTATGATGCATGTGGAGAGGTGCATCGCTAACTAATTTGCCTTACTAAACTGAGAAGTTGTCTGGTGCTGACATTTTCTCTTGTTCTTAAAACCGAATACTCGATGTTCAAGGTTGTCTCAAATATTTTGCTTGCCGTACGTGCTAAAGAAATCAGGGATTGACGAACTAATACGGGTGGCTTTCTTTCAGCATATACATATTCATCATGGATTCTTCTTTTCTTTTCTTGTCTCTCTCTAATTAAAAAAAAAATCAAAGGGTGGGGTTAATTTGACTTGTTGCCATAACATAGTCCAAATAAATTACCTTATTGCTACCAAGATGTTTACTAACAATACTTCATAATTTGATGTTGACAAATAAACGATGCTACATAAGCGTCAATCCTCTGCACTACTATGGCTCAAAAATCTTCCCTCTGTATCCGAGTCTTCTTGGGGTCCCACTGAATCCATAAGCGTCAATCCTCTGCACTACTATGGCTCAAAAAATCTTCCCTCTGTCTTGGTCTCCCACTGAATCCTGATCATAATGGTAGTCTCTCTTTGCTGCCGTTCTGCGCTCGTTGATGCGGACGCCCATGATGTAACCCTCTCACTACGCTCCGATTCAAAGTCCACGTTAGCTTGACCGTACGAAGATAACGTTGCATCACTTGCACGAACTGTAAATTGCACCTCTGTTTCGTCTCCTCCCCTACTAAAACAGCCAGCCGCGGCAAGGATGCTCTCGGCAACTTGTCGGCGTAGCTGCATCGGCATGTCGTTCTCCACAATGGCACGGCCGCGGGGCCACGGCGGCGCTCTCGCTTGCCTCTCCCTTCTCCTCCTCCTCCTGCTTCCCGCCGCCACGACAGCCGCGTCGTACTCCTCCATCTGCCGCCCGCCCGCGCCCGCGTCCGACCTCCCCGCCGACCACCGCCCCCGCCCCACACCAATCGCCCTCCCCACGATCATCACCGGCCACTTCTCCGGCGGCGAGAACCTCCGCTTCGCCCCGGACCGATCCTACAACCCACGCTCCTTCTCCTTGTTCTCGCGCCGCCCAGCACGCGCCACCACCGACACCGCCGTGCTGCACGTCTTCGCCACGCTAACCCTCGCCGGAACCCACATATCGCGCAGCCACACCCGCCCGCACTCCGTGTCCTTCGATCTAGAGGGCTACTACTACTCCGCCGGCACACCTGCCTCCGCGGAGGAGCTGTGCATGGTCGGGTCCGGCTCGTACGCCAGAGAAGACGGCTTCGGCGTGGTCCTCCTCTCCGACGCCGTGCTCCGCCTCCACGTCCCGTGGCCGGCCAACCTCTCCCGCCCCTTCCTCACGGGCACCCTCGAGGGCGCGGACTTCGGTGACGTCGCCCTCGTCGCCTACGCCGAAGCTGACTACGTGTTCGGAGTCGCCGCGCCCTGCCCGACACAGCCCGCCCCTGCGGGTGGTGCCCCGCTACAGAGGCGCCACAAGCGGATCCGCTCGTGCGCCCGCCTCAAGGCCGTGCTCCGCGGCTCCTACAACCTCCTGGAGTACGGCCACGACGCGAGCGAGTCGCCGCTGCGGCTGTCCCACCGGCGCATGTACTTGGACCAGATGCGCTGCGACGGCCCCATCAGACTGCGCGCGTACATCGCCTTCGACACCAACACCAACATGTCGGTAGGTCACCGGTACAACTACACGGCCGGGCTGGCGCGTGGCTTGGCGGTCGGGGACGAGGCGCTCGTGGCGGAGGGGTTCTGGATCAGGTCCCGGAACCAGCTCTGCCTGCGGGCGTGCCGGGTGGTGCGCTCGGGCCCCTCGCGCGCCGGCCTCGCCGTGCGCGAGTGCGACGTCGGGATCAGCATATGGTTCCCGACCGTGTGGTCGATTCGGGACCGGAGCGTCGCCTCCGGAATGATCTGGAACACCACCAGCAAGACCTCCTCTCACGACAGCGACAAAGGCAAGATCTCGGTGTCAAGAAGCGCCAGCTACAGAGACGACCTCTCTTACATCACGTACAAGTACACCCGGGTGGAGGAGGCCAAGAAGCACTACGACCTCTCCGCGCCGGCGTTGAGGAAGGGCCGGTTCCCGGGAAACGACTCGTACCAGGACTTGGCGTTCAGTTTCTACCTGAACAAGAGACAAGGTTCAGCCTCGGTTTACGGGTACGCCTCGCCGGTCGCGATCGGTTCCGCCGTGGTTCAAGGGGACAGGCTAATGGCCTTTGACTCGTTCTACGGTAACTGGACCGCAGAGATGGAGCACCGCTGGCTGATGAACGTCAGCTACGATTTGCAGTATTATGCTGCAGGATGGCATCTAGATTCATCTGCAAACTTGTCACGGCAGTGGTTGTCTCGGCAGCAGCGCATCTCGGCAGAAGGTGTTTACGACACAACGACAGGGTCCCTGTACATGGTCGGCTGCCAACTGATCAGCAGCAACGGTTCGGTGACGGACTGCGAGATCCTGGTCACCGCCCAGTTCGCTCCGGTGGATACCGACGCGAGGGAACGCGTCGTCGGCACGATCAGCAGCCTGCGGAAAAAGCAGACTGGGGATCCTCTGTTCTTCGAACCGCTGGATTTCACCGCGGAAGGGATGTACGCGGTGGCGATTCATGATTCCGTCTCGCGGATGGACATGGAGCGCGTCATGCTGGTGGTCTCCATGACGCTGTCCTGCGTCTTCACGGGCTTGCAGCTGCTCCACGTCAAGAGGCACCCGGAGGCGCTGCCCGCCACGTCCGTCACCATGCTCGTCGTGCTTGCCGTGGGGTACGCGTTACCACTCGTGCTCAACCTGGAGGCCATGTTCGCGGACGCGGAGGACAGCCGTCGCGATAACAAGCGCTTCGTCCGGCTCACCAGCGTCGGGATGCTGGAGCTGAACGAGTTCGTGATGAGGGTCAGCTCCATGCTGGCCTTTGTTCTGCAGCTGCGCCTCCTCCAGCTCGCGCTCGCGTCGCGGCAGCGGCCAGCACAGGAAGCGGCGGGAGGCAACAAACAAGAAGATGATGACTCCGACGCCGAGAGGAGCACGCTCTGGATCTGCCTGTCGCTGTACGCGCTCGGCGCGGTCCTGGTTTGGATCGTCCACCTGAGCGGGGGCGACATGCACAGTCCACTGTACCGACCACGAGCATTCGCCGACGACCTCGCGGGCTGCGCAGGGCTCATCCTGGACGGGTTCCTGCTCCCGCAGGTGGTATGGAACGCGTTCGCGGGGTCCAGGGTGCAAGCGCTCTCGCCGTGGTTCTACGCCGGCGTCAGCCTGGTCCGCGCGGCGCCGCACGCGTACGACGTGTTCAGGAGGCACAACTACGTGCCCAGTTTGACGCCATCCTACGTGTACGCGAACCCACGCGACGACCTCTTCGGCGTGGCGTGGGACGTGGCCGTGCCATGCGGGGCGGCGGTGCTGGCCATGCTGGTGTTCTTCCAGCAGCGGCTCGGAGGCGCGTTCATGTGCGGTGCGAGGGGGAGGCGGCCTGGTGGGTACGAGATGGTCTCCACGCTCGCCTCTTGAGCACTGTTGTGAACTCGATGCCTTGTTACATCCTGTATTAGTCTATTAGTTTGATGACAAACTACTAGTAAACACCGGTCCGGCCCTAAGCTACCAGAGTTCTTGTGCTGTCAGGCCACTGTGTTATAATTTTTAGATCGCTAGACGTAGATCAAGTGGGTACTTTCTCTAAGCCGTTCTCGGGTAGATCAGGAGAGAGGGAGAGGCATTCATACCGTGGGTTTGCTCTGAAACTCGTACTGGAGGTGACACCAGTGATGCGCCCGGGTGGTGGTCGTCGGTGAAGATGCTGGTGGCGCTTCCCGTCGCTAGCAGCCCTCCCATCGGATCGGTCTAGGGTTTTGGAGGTGGGGTTATTGTAGCGACGACGAACCTCGTGTTTCATGAAACGTGGTCCCCACCTCATCTTATAGGCGCTGCGCGACAGAGGCCCACCAGCCCTCTTTGGGCTGGGCGCCCCGATCAGGGCGTGGTCAAGGGCCCAATGGGCCGTTGGGTCCATTGGTGGAGAGATCAACCTAACATGCTCCCCCCTGATCTCGTCTTTCAATCCTTTAACTTTATACTTTGAAATAACTCTTTTCAAAGTAATTGTTCCATCACAAATTTGTATGTAGAGCATGTTTCATCGTCACGGTTAATCACCGATAGAATCAACAACTACAACACACTCCTTTGTTCTGAAACGGATCATTTAACCTTGTGTCTTTTATTGTCCGAAAAACATAGACTATACCATAAAACCTATGTCGACTATGTGCTCTCCAAGCACACTGGGCGGTAAGCCTTTAATGAGCAGATCTGCTAACACTTGTCCATTCCTTTTATGCTCCAAACATATAAACACATAATTCCGGACTTTCTCCTTAACAACATATAACTTGTGTCAATGTGTTTGGCACCACACTTGACTCGTTGTCACAGAAGTGAAATACTTGATGGTTATTGCTGTTATTAACCATTATCAATTCCGGGTGCAGGTTTACTTAACCATTTTGCCTGTCCCTCAGCCTCATATCATGCTAAGTTATATTTTTTTTATCATATTGATGATAATTCCTTGCTAATTCGTATCTTTTCATCACATTGATGATAATCCTTTTATTCTTTGAAGCTTTTCCATATAAAAACTCCAAGTGTGAAAGTTAGCGATAATTGTGGATTTCGTTACATATTTCATGCGTTCTATCTCGCGCTCACAATTTTATGAGAGCACTTGTACACATCTATCTTTGTACTCACAATCTTTTGAGAGTACTTGTTTCTTTTAGCATGAGGCTGATATCTTTAACTCCGTTCCAGTGATCTATATCTGGACTGGACATTGCCAAAATAATCCGAATACTTAAAACCGTGTTAGGGTAATATCAAGCTTCTAACAGCTGAAGCATATGATACCATATTCATTTGTTCCTTTTCATATTGTCTTTTGGAACACTAAAGTTCCCAAATCCATTACCCTTGACTATAAGAACAGACGTATGTTTTTTTGTATGCATACTTTAGAGACTTCTCAGCATGCATATGCAATATTTCTAATACCCCTTCTCTCTATCTCGGTGAATCTCGTCTCATATAACAAGAGACATTCAATCAAGAACATTCTTTTGAACTTTAAGGATAATAACTTTTTCTTCTGCATTGGATTGACATCACCACTAGCAAGTAGGACGTCATCCATATGATTAGGAAATGAGTTTCCCATTCTATATCTTTTGCATAAATGCAATTGTCCTCTTACTCTTTAAGAAAACCCAAAATTCTTATTAATATAACAACCTTTAAACATCTCCTTTTAGAATGTCTTCAATCCATAAATGGATTTTCTACTAACGATGTCTAAAGTTTATTTTCTTTTCATAGCAAAACTTTTGGTTGTGCCATATAAATACATTTTCTTGGATCCTCACTAAGAAGAATCGACTTTGCTTTCATCTGATATAGCTCAGGTCATGATGTGCCGCTAATGCCATTATAATTCTGAAGAAATTATTACACTAGAAAATGTCTCATAGTAATATTTTCTTCTCTTTATGTAAAGTCTTTTATCATATATCTTCTGTAGAGTCGCATTTAATCTTATAGACCCACAACGGCCTACATTTGACTCTATTATGGTCTGTGTTCCCTTTAGAGTCACATTCATTATTGTACACCTATGACGGCCTACTGTGTTGGCTCCTTTAGGAATTTCTTTTAAATCCCAAAACAATGTTAGGATTTATCTTTGCCATTTGGACAACTAAATGCTCGTCATGGCATTATCAATTTGGGTGGGATCACTCTTCATTTCTTTGACCCTTAGGATCCTCTGCTATCGGCACTTCTTTTATATGGAGCTCTCTTTTATTGCCTAGAGGCAATTAATTCTATAATCTCTGTGTAACCAGAAATTTACTGCTCTTGAATCGTTGAAGTGGATACATAGTTCTACTTCTCTTCAAGTCTTATTCCCTAGATTATCCATCTCCTTCAAAGATAGCGTATCTCTGAACTCTTTAATCTATACTGGTTTACCTTTTCTTCTTTATGGCACTTTACTCCCCCAGACGATTACCTTTTTCTTTAGTAGATCACTTTAGATGCACAACATGCATCATATTATCATCTTGATAGGAGAGTTTCATCATTCTTCCTCCCCCTCGAAATATGGTAAGAACTTTTCTGCTACAATTTCGAAAACTATTCATAACTCTTATGACTTGAGGAAACTTTAATCATCTACTTCATTCACCTTATTACATTATGTGAAGTAAAGTTATCTGTTAACTCTTATGAAAATACTTTTCCTCAATCCATTTCAAAAACTCAATAGAGTTTTGTATCATTAATACTGTTACAAGGTCGTACTTGCATATCATATTTATCTTTTGGTTCGTCTTCTGTTTAGACTTATTAAGTGCTTTATGGCTATTGCATATAAAGTGTACGATCGATACTGGAATAACATAAGGCCTACTACATACTTTTTTCTAAAAGCACATGAGTCATCACATCTTTCTCCTGCCAAGCAGGATGAATCTTTTCATAACCTTCTCCCGCCATGCAAGATTTTCTTAACACAAACATTATGTCATTTTTACCCCGCTATGCGGGTATTTTCTCAGATATTTGCCCGTCATACGGGTATAATCATAATCATCTCTAATTCTTTCATGCGGGTAACTCCCTCGAAGGGACATGAATGCTTGTATTGGCTCATATTCATTCATCAAATTCAGAAATAAAACTGAATATTCTATGACACATATATGCTTAATCCAATGTTGGTCAAATTAAACATGTACATGCCTTATCATATCATAATTATTAAAAATAATAATAAAATCTTGTTCATAAAGAGTATATGAAAAATAATTTCTCAGGACTCTTAATGATACATCTGTTTCTTGAATTAATATCCAAGAATTCTTTTCTTTTGAAGCCATTCTTTAGGGGGGAATACTCCCTCACTCTATGACTTTTTTCATGGTCATCTTTCGGGTCATAAGTACCCAATCTTTTGCTTTCACGAGTGAAAGCATCAAAACCTCTTAGTCTGAGAAAATTAGACAATGATCAACAATAATGAGCATAAAATTAACCCTACGTTGGTCTGATTAATGATATGCACATTAAACTTTTTAAAAGCATTATCTTGTATTTTAAATCATCGTTGGGCAGTAATAGAATAAACATCATATTTATATATACATTTATTCTAAATCACCATGTGACAGAAAAAAGAATAAATACATATATCTTATAAATAAAGCAATGATATATCTATTAAACACTTTGCTAAGAAAATAGCATTATCATTAAATTTATTGTAGCGGAAGCATGAAAAACTTTCTCTAGTTAAAAAAATATTTCTTGATCTTTTTTCTGTTCTCTGAAAATTGATCACTATGATACAAAATTTAATAGAGATTTATAAACTTTTAATCATAAAACTCATAAAATTATAATATTATTATCATCAACGTTGGTCAGAAAATAACAATACTATAATTTTCTTTAAATACGTATCTTCCTCCTCTAATAAAATTTTCTCCAGTTTAATTAGAGGATAAAATCTTTCTTTGCAGCGGAAACTTTTTTCTTTCTTTTAGAAGCAATCAAACTTCTAATCTTTTATGCACATAGATTTTAAACAATTCTTTATGCACACATTTAATCTTTCTCATGAACAAAATTCATGAAATCTTTTGTTCTCGAATCAAAAGCATGAAATCTGAACGGAAATCAAACTTTTGACAAAATTCATTGTCATAAATCATATCTCTATCCTTTAATTAAATTCTTCCGTTGGTTCGAATTTAATCAAGGTTTAAACAAATACATGAATAGCGGGGATATGTCATAAGACATGCATGAACAGTAGCATAAACAACTACTATTCTCTTTTTGCAGAAGCATGATCATTTCTGTCAAAATTCTCTGAAAATAATTCACGTTGGTGCACAATTTTTCAAAGATATTCTACTCAAAATTAAAAATAAAATCTATTGAACAACTTCTGGAAACAAGGAAAAACATTTATGTAGATCTGGGCTGATTTTGGCCAATGGCAGAAAAACCAGCCCAGCTCACGCGCCTGCGCACTAGGCCTTTTAGCCCAGATAACCCGCACGCTCGCCCCTCTTGGGCCATCTGCCCCATAGCCGATGGCTGGGCCATCAAATCGGCCCGCATCGTGCCCCTGCCTGAGCCAAAATCGGCCCAGCACCTGCTGGCCCGGCACTTTCGGCGGATCAAAACCGCCAAGGCCGAGTCTTTGGAACCCTAGCTCCACTTTTATTCTCCCTCCCCGCTTCTCTCTCTTAACGTGTGCGGCGGCAACGGGGAAAATCTGTCCCACGGCGGCGGGGTCTTCTCTCCCGTGGCTGGGGTCGCCATCGGGGCACGGGGTGGTGCGGCCGCCGGCAAGACGGCCACGGCTTCTTCCCCTCCTACTCTCTACTTGGCTTGGTCTGGCTGACTCGGCCGCCGCCAGTGCGTCTGGCCGCCGCCTAGTCTTCTTTCGCGCGCGCGCGGCTCGGGGACGCGGTTGCGTCACTCGTGCCATCGAGCACCGATGATCGATGAGAGATTTGTCCAAACTTTTCTTTCCCCTATCCCTTTTCTTTCGCGAGAGCCCAGTGTTCCATGGCCTTCGACGTCTGCGCCCTTACGGGCTTCCTCACCGGCGCCACATGCAACCTAGTCGCGCGCGGCTCCGTCGAGGAGCTTCTCTGGGGTGCTCCATGGCGCGGTTCGGCTGGCCAAAGGCAGATCTTTGGGTTAGGGTTAGGGATTGCCTTTTCTTTTCTCAATGCAAGATCAAGTTCTTTCTGTCTCTTTTCCACGCGCCGCACGGTGGCACGGAGTGGCGCCGCCGGCCCGAGGCTCGGCATCTCCTCCTAGCTTCTTTCTCGATCCGAGATCGAGCTCTATTTTCTTTCGATTCGTGGATGAATCAAATTTCTCCAACTTAACGTCGGGTTCCCTTTCTCGATGTACGCCGTAGATCGGCTCTGATACCAATGTTATAATCTTTAGATCGCTAGGCGTAGATCAAGTGGGTACTTTCTCTAAGTCGTTCTCGGGCAGATCTGGAGAGAGGGAGAGGCATTCATACCGTGGGCTTGCTCTGAAACTCATACTGGAGGCGGCACCAGCGATGCGCCCGGGTGGTGGTCGTCGGTGAAGATGCTGGTGGCGCTTCCTGTCGCTGGCAGCCATCCTATCGGATCAGTCTAGGGTTTTGGAGGTGGGGTTACTGTAGCAACGATGAACCTCGTGTTTCATAAAACATGGTCCCTACCTCCTCTTATAGGCGCTGCGCGACAGGGGTCCACCAACCCTCTTTGAGCTGGACGCCCCCGATCAGGGCGTGGTCAAGAGCCCAATGAACCGTTGGGTCCATTGCTGGAGAGATCAACCTAACACACTGATCCAGTATGTCATTTTCCCATAACCATTCGTAGTTGCCAAGTTCGTCGCAGTGGTTTGCAACCAATTAGCCAGTCTCTCACTGTCAACAAATTTGGCGTTAAATAACCAGCGCTTTCACAAAATCTTGCTAGGGCCGCTCAAACAGGGTTACCTCACCTGACGTGAGTGAGTTCAGCACAAGGCCGCCTGCCCCAGTTTCCACGGCATTCCAGTTTCCACAGAGGACAGCCGCCCAGTACCTCACCGTCACCGAGGACTTGGAAAGCGAAGACCTGCTTTTGATCCGAGCGAATCAGTAGGAGGTAAGGATGGATCCACGCTAAAATTCAGTTTCCAAAGATATCATTACGACCACTGTCGTCTGGTGCGCGTCTTGGCTCCTATGCGCCATAGGGCGCCAAGTCTTTCTTCAAAGCACACGGTCAAAGGAAATGGTTGACGTTTACTTTGAAAGTTTTAGCCACTGCATTATTGTGCCAGTCTTTTTCAACGGTGCGTGCATCAGATTTCTCTGGCTGGACGCTTTAATTTCCTGCCCTATTCTCCTCCGTCCACGTTGGAGCTCAGTGCCATTCTCTCACTCAGTCCAGACTGAACTTTCGGAGCAATCCTCGCCACATATCCTTGGTTTCAGTTGCCTAGTGATGCAGTCCTTCATGAGTCCACTAATCTTTTGTGAAAATTCAGTCTCCACTGCGCAGTGCGGTAAAAATGAATGCGACGCGGCACGATCCCTGACTACGGAGAGAGAACCGAATCCGTTCGCGCGAAGAGATGATCGCAAGATGGGATTCCTGATTTCTCTGCCGGTGCGGTGAAGTTGATAAAAGTATCCGAGGCGAAACTTCGTAAAAAATTGTGTGGTAGAAACTGATGGCCTTATCTGGCCTGATGAGTGGCCAAGTCATGCAACCGTGAGCAGGCAGGTCTGCAAAGCGGTACTGCCTCTCGCCGTCTCACACACTCTCGTCGATCTGTGCTATAAACGCAATGGGGTGCTCGGGATAATCTCGCTGCCCCAGCGAAAAAATGGCTCTAGTCAAGAAGCACAGCTTGCCCACTTACCACCTGTGCTTTATCCTCCTGTCCACTTTCAGCCTCGCCTCCATTTCTGCCCCTGCTTCCAACCCTGCCCTTTGCGTCATCCCATCCCCCGCACCCAAGCGCATCCCCGCCGCCGGCAAGGACGCGCTCTCACTCCTCCAATTGTTCCAGCTCACCGCCGGCTACTTCGTCGGCGGCGAAGAACTCCACTTCGCCCAAGAAGAGGGCGATGACTGGTCCTACGTCGTCCCTCGCTCGTTCTCCATTCTCCCCCACAGCGTCGAACGCACCGAGGGCGACTCCGGCCTCGTCCACGTCACCGCCACCTTGACCCTCTCCGGCGGCCGTACGCGCCTCCTCCGAGGAAGGGCCGGCCGGCAACGCGGTAGTTACCTGGGCGGCCACACCGTGTCCTTCTCCCTCGACGGTTACTACTCCAACTCCACCTCCGGCGAGCTCTGCATGACTGGCGCGGGAACCTACTCCGAGGACGAAGACGGCACGATCCAGCACCTCCCGGGCGTCGTCCTCAAGCTTCGCCTCCCCAACCCGCCCAGCCTCACCGATCCTTTCGTCTCCGGCAGCCTCCTGGGCGACGGCTTCAAGGCCATCTCACTCGTCGCGTACGCCGAGAGCGACAGCTACCGGTACGGCAAGCCGGCGTCATGCGCCTCGTCGTGGTGGCCATCTTTGTTTCCCGCAAGGGGCGATTTCCACGCGTTTGGCGGCGCAAAATTCTCTTGCGTGCGCCTCAGAGAACACCTTGTTAGCTCGTTCAAGCTGCGGTATGACAACGACGACGCGCACGCGTCGTCGATTTCGTGGCTTCACGAGCCGAGCATGCACATCAGCCAGGTGCGGTGCACCGCGGACGGGGCCGTGCGCGCGTACGTGTCGTTCTCCAACAACACGAAGACGCGGCGCAGTGGGCTTGCCCGACGCCCGAACTTCACGGTGAAGGAGGAGGCGGTCGTGGCTGAAGGGCGCTGGGACTCGGCTCGGAACATGCTCTGCCTCAGGGCGTGCCGGGTGGCGCGCTCAGAGTCGGAGCCGCAGGAGTGCGGCGTCGGGATGAGCTTCGGGTTCCCGGGCATCTGGACGGTTCGGGAACGGAGCGCGGTCGCCGGCATGCTTTGGAACTCGAGCCAAGCGGCGGGCAGCAGCGGCGCCGCCGCCGTTGGTGCGGTATTCGCGTCCAGCATCGACATCGGCGTCCACAGAGGAAGCTTCTCGGACGTGAAGTACATTTACAACTACACGATGGATGACAAGGCCAAGGAACAGTATCTCGCCTCTGATCTGAGCAAATGCGACAAGAAGAACTCCAAGGGGTCCTTCATCTCAGCCAACTATACTTACCGTGACTTTGAGTTCCGTTACCACGGCAGTGATTTTACAACGCATGTACATGGTAACGCCTTCCCTGTTGCGATCGGCTCCGTGATGGTCTACGGGGACCGGCTGGCGGCGGACGATTCCTTCTCCCAGCACGCCGTGGTTAACAAGGACGACAAAGACGAGCTGCTGAAGGTCAGCTACGAGATACGACACAGCGTGCCACCTGCGGGTTGGGTGCGTCCTACAAACACGTCGTCGTACGCCATCAGCCTTGAACAACACATAATCATGGCAGAGGGTGTCTACGACCCCAAGACCGGCGTCCTGTGCATGATCGGCTGCCGAGAGTTCAACTTCTCGACGGACTGCGAGATGCTGATCACCGTCCAGTTCGCCTCTCTGGAAACGAAGGCGCTGCAACACGGGAAGGGAGCCATCAGCAGCCTGAGGGAGAAGGCCGACCCTCTCTTCTTCAACAAGACGGAGATCATGCTGTACGGGATGTACACCGAGGACATCTCCGAGTCCATCTCGCGGATGGACATGGAGAGCATCATGCTCGCCATCTCCACGACGCTGCCATGCGTCTTTACGGTGCTGCAGATCCTCCACGCCAAGAGGAACCCCGACGCGTCCGCCGCCACGTCGATCACCATGCTCGTGGTCATGGCCCTGGGCTACGTCGCGCCGCTTCTGGTCGGTTCCGATACTCTGTTCACGAGCAGGAGGACGCGGTGGCTTCCGTTCGAGAGCTACGTGCCGTACGAGCTGAACCAGGCGATGATGAGGGCGCCCACGCTGATCACCCTGCTGCTGCAGCTGCGACTCATTCAGCTAGCCTTGTCCAGCCGGAAATCAGCCCCCGACCAGAGCAAGGCCGAGACGTCGTCGTCGGCCGCCGAGAGGCGAGCGCTCTGGGTGTGCCTGCCGCTGTACTCTGCCGGAGCAGCTCTGACCGTCATCGTTAACGTGGTGAATCGCCGCCGAGCAGAGGCCTCCCTCACCGTCTACGTGGGCCCCGGTCCGGCCACGCTGTGGCAGGACCTCGTCTCCTCCGCCGGGCTGGCGCTGGACGCGTTCCTGCTCCCTCAGGTCGCCATGAACGCGTTCTCGGCCGGCGGCGGCGTGGTCAGCAGGGCCATCTCGCCGTGGTTCTACGTCGGCGGCACCGTGGTCCGGTCGATGCCCCACGTCTACGACGTGATCAGGCGGCAGGGGTACGTGCCGAGCGTGCGGCCGTCGTACGTGTACGCGGACCCGCGCGACGACCGGTTTGGCCTCGCATGGGACGTCGCGGTGCCGTGCGTGGCGGGGGTGCTGGCCGTGCTGCTGTTCCTGCAGCAGCGGCGTGCCGGCGCCTTCCTGCCTCGTCCGCGGAAGTCAGGTGGATACGAGATGGTCTCTAGTATTTAACTCAAGATTTCCGCAGCGTCTCGCTGAGTTCCTAAATTAAGTCAGCGTACGTACATGTATGATGTATGTTCTGATGATGAGTCTGCATTTACGTATTTTTCTTTTGGATAATAGTCTGCATTTACAAATGGGTGTAAAGGGGTCGTCTTCTGTGGATAAGTTCATGTAGATTAGTAGATAGAAGCAAGAACTTATAGTTCACGTTTGCCTTTTTTTTTGTTTTTGTTTTTAGATAATGGTTGACGTTTACTTTGAAAAGTATTCCTGAACACATCGGTGGATCCACTGTACCATCCTTCTCGTGGTCTTTAAATTTCCACGCGCTCCACCGCTACTTATTTTCTCTTCCCTTCTGGGATCACGGGCTAATTTTTTTTTATGGAAATCACGGGCTAATTTTTTAGTACTATTCCGGTTTGACCGTTGAAATGGGACATCCAGGGTTAAACAGTGTAACTTTTCAGCATCTTATCAATTAATGATACTATATATACTTTAAATTAATATATGTAAACTTAACTTTTATAAGGATATTTGTGTTTAGAATGACCATACTCAGTGTAATATTCGAATGAGAAATTCTTTGAATCCGAACCAGTTGACCCGGTATTTTTGTAACCCGTATGGGCCGGTATAGCGTACGGTTATTGTGTACGGTTGAGCGTCGGAATGGAAGCTCCGGGCAGTACTGGGACTTACAGTTTATCGTGTAGACTATTCAGTGATGCAATCATAGTCGATAAGCGCAGTCATTTAGAGTTTGAGATTCTTATCCATAAATTATTATTTTTTTCAATTGTATACTTATCTATTGGGTTTTATTAAAAAACCATCTCAATTTATACATATTTAATTTATTCAATATATTTTTATTCATTTAAAACACACAATGATGTTCTTAGTAAAACATATAAAAATTTAAAAGTGTATTTTTTCACAGAATATGTAGTAAAAATGTTAATTATTGTAAACGGCATCCTAAAAATTTGAGATTTTGATATATATTTTCATGAACCTAAGATGAATAAGACTCATAAAAAATCTCTAACAATATTAAATTTATTTAACTTAGATTATTTTTGATTTTATATTGATGAAACATATTAAATCAATTTAATATGTGTCGACTAGGATGTTCTTTTTAACAAGATACAATAGTGAGGGTGAGGATTTGTAACAAAAAATTCTTATGGGTGGAAACCGCCGGGAAACCTCACTCTAATTATGTAATAACGGGGGTTATGTTTTATTTTGTTGACCTGGTCCAAAGTGGCGGTGCCCCCATTCCTACCTAACACGTCACCATGATTCCTTTTCTGCAATTTTCTAAGGAAACAGACCGCAGTTGGGCTACTGAAGAGATTGTTTGGTTTCGCAGTGCCTCTTTGTACTGAAAAATAGCGAGCAAACGCATCACATGCGCATGTAGCGGCATCACGTGCAGTTTAGAAATAAAGAACAATTTTATGGTGCCGTACGTCAACAGGAAGAAGGGATTGCAGTCATGTATGCCTGCGAGGTAGTCAATCACACGTTATCTGAACTATTTTGCACTATCTGCAACATGCCCATAGAAATACGGAGGCACGTATTTGGACACTGAAGAAAAGAATACGCACAGCGTGTGGTATTTCCTTTCGCTTTCCTCGATGCATGGAGGTGAGACCGGGGATGCGTACCGCGATGCTCCCAAATGCACCTTCAAGCGCGTTGACATGCCTTGGCCAGTTGGCCTTACAGTTACAGACGGTACTTGTTGGCACAAAATCATGTCCAAGCTCACCACCATTGATTTGAGACAGGGCCTGAGCTGAGATTTTGGGGGTTGGAGCAATCTAAAAATTAGGGCTCTTTATATATAAATATTATTATTATTATATATATAAGATAAATAAACTATGGCTAACTCATTTGGATTTCTTGAACTGTTTGTATTTCTTGTAACAAATTTATCCATGGCTCTCTTTTGTGATTCTATCAACTCATCTTATCGCTGTTTTTTTTGTCGATTTTCACATCCTGATGGATACTTTCTTGTTGACATTAGCTCTAATTAGAAAAAACAAAATGATCAAAATCAGTTAATCGATGATCAATCATATAATACAACCAAATCGTTCAGATATTAGAATTAGACATAGGATAGAAATTAGATAGAGACGTCGACACGTACACTTGACAGACTGCAGACACAGTCGAGCTCGGTGATCGGCAACAACGGACGGCGTTGGCCATGCAACGATGAAAATTGGGAAGGCAACTCGCGTCACGTTGCGTGATCGCGCCAACAGCAGGAGCAAAGAGGATCTGCCGTCAGGTGCGAAGGCAACAAGAGCAACAAGGATACGTAAGTCTCAAAGACGACGGGTGATCGTAAGTACAAAAGGCAAGAAGGCAAGTAGAGGCAACCGGCAAGCCTGCGTGGAGTCGTGACCTCGTGGTCTTCGTTTTTTTTTTGTCTCGAGGCTTGGACAGTTGATCAACGATTAACGTCTGGATTAGAACTAACCAAATTGCAAATAGACCTGCTACCTGCTGTATATGTATATATATACATGTAATGGGGAGGGGCCTCTAGTATCTGGGGCTTAGAGCCGCCGCTCCATTTGCCCTCTCCCAAATCCGGCCCTGATTTGAGAGGGTGCTAGCTAATTAGAGCAGAAGTAACCGTCTTTTAACAGATAATCATGAAGCATTTTAGTAAATCACTAAAAAAACTCAACCTATCGGGAGAAGAAGCCTCCCCATGGCTTTATATTAAAGAGAAGAATCTCTCACACAGGCCGAGAAAACCTCTAAATCTCCTCTTCAACCATAAATAGATACTCGGCTGGCCGCTATCTTTAATGTGGTGAGAGCGAGGAGATCGAACCCGGTGGGCGCGCAGCCACCCGGCACCGCAAGATCTGAGCCGCATTTTCAGCGACTCTGTATTTAACAAGAGGGTCAAGTGGACAAAATACTAAGTTCGCTCGGCTGGCGAGAGAAGCTACCCAGTCAAACAAATCATGGGCGCGTATGCTACAATTTGGTGTCATTCACTGGTCACTCAAAGGCATGAACTGAGCACTACTTTGAACGCCATACAGCGACGAGAGCATACCACCACGCCTGCTCGCAAGAATGGCGCCACCGCCCAGCAATCCCCACCGTCACACTCAGCAGCTCTGCTTCGTCCTCCCTATCCTCCTCCTATCGTCCGTCGCCGCTGAATCTACGCCGTCCTTCTCCTCCCACTGCCCATCCCCGGCTCCATCTCCAGACCTCCACACCGACGCCAACGACACAAATGCGCTACTCGAGCACTTCCATTTCTCCCCTGGGTTCATCTCGGGCAGCGGCGCGTCGAACCTGTTCATGCCCGGCATTAGCGGCCACTTCTCCTTCCTCCCCCACGCCGTCTCCCGCACCGCCGACCCCGCCGTGATCCACCTCTCCTCCGCCACGCTCACGCTGTTCGGCAAGCGCGCCGAGGAGCACAACGGCACGCTCGGCTTCGGGAGCTACGAGCGCATCTACGACGTGGCCGTCTCCTTCCGCCTCGACGGCTACTACTCCACCACGACCTCCGAGCTCTGCATGGTGGGTACGGGCACCGACACGGACGGGCCGGTAAAACGCTACGCGGACCTGGCCCTCCGCCTCCGCGTCCCCAGCAAACCGTGCCTCGTCGACCCCTTCGTCGCCGGCCGTCTCGAGGGCGGCGTCGACTTCGAGACCGTCTACCTTGTCGCGTACGCCGACGGCGACGTGTACAAGTACAGCGAGGGGCGCGCCACTTGCCCGGCGGAGGCGGCCACCACGAGCGCGCTCGAGCCGCATCCCGTTGGCGGCTTCTCTTGCGCCGCCCTCAGATCCCGGCTCCTGTCAGAGTACAGGCTCAGGCACGCGCAGAGCAACTCCTCGTCACTGCCGCGGTTGCACGAGCCCGCGATGATCGTGAACCAGGTGCGCTGCGCCGCGAACGGCGCGGTGCGCCTGTACGCGGTGTTCTCCAACGACGTGAGGCTGTGGGCGCCCGCGAACCGCTTCGCGGTCGAGAACCAGGCCGTCGTCGCCGAGGGGTTCTGGGACGCGGAGACGCGCCGGCTATGTCTCCGTGCGTGTCGGGTGGAGCTCGCGGTATCGTATTGGCCATCCGCCGCGGAGAAGTTGGAGGTGCGCGAGTGCGGGATCGGCATGAGCTTCTGGTTCCCGGCCGTCTGGACGGTTCGGGACCGCAGCGCCACGGCCGCCATGCTCTGGAACGCGAGCCAGGCGGCGAGTGGCGACGCCGGTGTGACCTCCAACCCGATTACAGCGTCGACCTTTCAGTATATCATCAGAGCAACCACCACCACCACCAACCTCTCCGACGTGAAGTACAGCTACACTCAGACGTTCCTTGACACGGCGACGCGGCATTATCTCAACGCCAACAAGAAGACCAAGGCCTCGTTCCCCGGTACCTACAATTTTTCATCATACCGCGACTTCGAGTTTAGATTCTTCGCAGATAACGACGACATGGAGAGGGAGAAGGGACAAGCCTACCCGGTCTCCATCGGGTCGGTCATGGTCGACGGCGACGAGCTGGCAGCCGAACATGCCTTCTCCCGGTACGCCGCGGCGGAGATGAAGCAGAGCCGGCTGGTGAACATCAGCTACGGTATACTCTTTCAGTTCACGGCTTTTGACCGGCCCGACTGCTCCGAAATAAAGGCAGAGGGCGTTTACGACACCGAGACAGGCTTCCTGTCCATGCTTGGCTGCCGAGAGCTCAACGTCTCGACGGACTGCAAGGTGCTGATAACCGTCCAGCTCACCTCGCTCGAGGAGTCGCAGCCGTCCGGGCATGGCAAGGGGAGAATCAGCAGCCTCAGAGACAAGACCGACGTTCTCTACTTCGAGAGTAGGAACATCACGCTGTACGGCATGTACAGCGAGCAGGTGTCGGAGTCGATCTGGAGGATGGACCTGGAGAGAATAATCACGCTGGCCTCCTCGACTCTGTCCTGCGCCTTCACTGTCTTGCAGATACTCCACATCAAGAGGAACCGCGACGCCGCCCTGGCCACGTCTATCACAATGCTCGTCGTTCTGGCGTTGGGCCACGCCATCCAGCTGGCGCTCGACCTGGACGCGCTGCTTGCGAACAGGGACAAGCAGTTCGTCGAGCTCTCCGGCAACGGTGGCCTGCTCGATCTGCAGGAGCTGGTGCAGAGGGCGCCTGCGCTGATCGCCTTCGTGCTGCAGCTGCGCCTCCTTCAGCTAGCGTGGGCGGGCCGGCCGAGCTCGAGTCATCATCACCGGAGTTTGGGCTCCGAGCGGAGAGTGCTCCAGGTGTGCCTGCCTCTGTACTTGATTGGGGCGGCCGTCACCGGCGTCATTCACGATGGAAACAGCCGCTCGGCGCGCAAGGACCCGCTGTTCGGTGAAGACCCGGGCACCCTGCGGGGCGCCCTCGCGTCGTATGCGGGGTTGGTGACGGACGGGTTCCTGCTGCCCCAGGTCGTTCTGAACGCGATCTCCTCCGAGTCCAGCAGTGCCAGGGCGCTCTCGCCGTGGTTCTACGTCGGTAGCAGCGTGATCCGCGTTGCGCCGCACGTCTACGACGTGTTCAGGGCTCGCCGCTTTGTGCAGAGTGCGAGACCTTCAAACCTCTACGCGAGTCCACACGACGGTCTCTTCGGCAGCGCCGCGTGGGACGTCGTCGTGACATGCGGAGCGGCGGCGCTGGCGTTCCTGCTGTTCTTGCAACAGCGGCTTGGTGGCGACGTTCGAAGAAGAAGTCAAAGATGATCCGCTACTGGTAGCTCTTAACAAGCAGGGGCAATCGATCGTCCGTAGAGCGGTTCAGTAGCAGTCCCGTATGTTTCATTTCTTTTGGACTTGTCAGATATTTTTGGGTGTCCAGTAGAGAAACTTTACCAATAAATTATTTGGGCGTGTCTTTGCATCATAGCAAGCTAAGAAGAGAATATATTCAGCCACTGGTTAAATGTATAAAACAACTAAAAGGATACAGGTTAGAGAGGGAAGCTGCTCTCTTATGTCGTCTGATCGCCTTTAATTAGAACCTGTTTAGCTAGCACACCTATCTATTTGTTATCTTTCACCAATTTTTTCAAATGGACAATAAACTTGGCAAAGTCACATATGGCACATTGTTTGTGGAATTAGTTTGAGGGAATATAAGCCTTCACTTACCTAAGTGACATGCAAAGTGTGTGTATGGAGGAGTACGGAGGGCTAGCTATACCTGATGTGAGGTAAAGAGGTACAATGAGAAACAACTAGTATACAATACTAAAAAGCCTAATATACTTACCCACATGCTACAAAATAGGTTTCAGGTGGTCTGTTGGGAATGGGGAAAGAGCCAAATTCTGAGAGGGTGATTAGTTACGGTCATCTAGCTTAGCAGTCCAATATTAGCAAATGCATATGATTATTAATGAGCACAATGCGCAAATGTATATGATTATTAATGAGCACAATGCCCCTAGACTGTAGAAATCTAGGATGTGAAAAACTTGATATGATCATTTAGGAGAATTGTGGATGAGAGACTAATGAAATAGTGGGATTAAGTGGTATAAGTTGCTTCTATCGACTATTTTCTTGCTCAAGATAAGTATTAGATGATTTGGCAATTTAACACTATAAGAATATATTCTTCTCAATTATTGTATAAATAGTTAAATTTAGGGAGGCGCAGCCATTTGTTTCGCAAAGAGAACTTCAACGTGTTAGCGTAATGCGTGGATGTGCCAATATACGACAGTATATAATTAAATAACAAATTGAGACAATCATAAGCATGGAGAACTTGTATTTTATTAATTCTCAAAGTTTACAAGCATCGATCTCCTTTTGTCATACACTTCTCTCAAGCTACACCTGACTCTAGACGATCATGGCAAAAGCGTCAGGCAATGTGGTACAAACTTTAAGTTTTGAATTCTGCAAGCAATACATCCTAAAACTATAGCAATCGCTAATTTCATTTATGCTTACAACATTGCATTTAGGATGTTAGTAAAGAACATAGCCCAAAACTGGAAAGCGTAGAAGCAATGTATTTCACATTGACTATGATGTATCAACTAAAAATTAATGCAGTGTTAGCTATACATTCTACATGAATAAAATTACGATAAGAACTTTTACCACGTTATTGGTGTTGGGCTTCGTCTTGCTAGTGTTCTTCGCAATTCCAAGGGATCCAATTAATTACACCTACAAGATGAAAAGCGTCACTTCTCTACCCATCTTCGGTTCCTTATATACAAATAATTCTGTTTATAAAGCTATTTAATTGCAATTTATGTTTGTGGTTACGATATCAGGTAGCACATATCTGGTTAAACTTGCCAAAATATTTTCTTTACGGAATTGCTGTGCGTAAGTCCCGTATGTACGACCAGACCATCCGACTAGTGTTAATAGCTGTCTGATGATTGTGTGCTAATAGTTCATTAGTGCTAGTCGTATGACCAAGTCGGACGATCCGGTCAAATGTATAGCAGCACTCTTTTCTTTAAGCCCCTCTACATAATTAAAAAGCCTTCGACAAAACAGCCTTGTGCTGATTGACACAATACTTCGCAGATCGACACAATCCTCGCTCACCGATAAAAAGCTTTCGTTCTTTTTAGTAAGCTTAACTAGATCTTTTATTGATAACTTTGCTTGTTTTCTACTGGTTTTTGTGGATTGATATAAACCTTAGAATACTCTAAGGAAAAATATGCTATAATTATACATCATCCTCTTAAGGTATATAAGTAGTTGCATATGAACGATCATCAGTGGGTTCAGGTCGCCGGGGCGAGTGGGCTTGGGGCGGCGGGGTCAGGTAGCCGGAGCATTGAAGTGGACGGGGTTGGGGCGGCGGGCACTTACGTGGGCAGGCATCGAAGCACCGGGGAGCGGAGGACGGCAAGCATCAAGTCGTCGAGGGCCAAAGGGCTGGGAGATGAGGTGGAGGAGGCGGCCGGGGGCTCGGGGGCCGGCAGCAGCGCGACGGGGCGATGACGCGGGTGTCGCGGCACCGGGCGCGGAGGCCGGCGGGCATCGGGGGCCAAGGGGTCGGGAGACGTGGTGGAGAAGGCAGGTGACAGCACGACTGGGTGACGACAGCGCGACGGGGTGATGAGCAACTGGCAGAGCGTGGCGACGAGCTGACGTGCAAGAGCTAGCAGATATCGAATGGGCTGTCGCGAGCCATTTTGCGCTAAGTCAACATGCACGTTTGCCGAGTGCTCATGATCTGGCCCCCAAGTGCCCTCTTCCTGGCACTCAATAAACAAGCTATTTGCCTAGTACCCTCTGTCTAGCTCTCGACAAAGAGATACATAAATGAAACCCATTTTGTAAGGGAATCATAGTACATTTCTTCTCCAGATTGGAATGCTATTAGCCAGATGCTTGGACTTACGTTACAATGCGTCCCGAAATGACTGACATAGCGGATAGCCTAAGAATGATGAAAAAGTCTATGCATCGTGTCGAGAACACGGACATATGAGCCAAGGATTTCTTTCAACGTGGGCAGGACATAAGAGTCAAACACCGAACATCTCCATTTTTGAGAAAAATTCTTTGCCTGAAGCACAGAACTTTCTGAATATAAAGATTTTCACGCAAGGGGAAATGTGTGACATCACGAGAAACTACAGTATGATCTTTAGGATATAATTCCTCGATGTATTGTATAATGGGCTTATGGACAAGGATAGTCCGGTTAGAGTTTAAGACCTTGTGGTATGTTCAGAGATAGAACGAGAGATATTTATGCTGACGATGAATATCCTGGGTAAGAATAAGCATAGAAATGTCGTCAATGTCATTGGTTTCCACTTAGGACAACAGAGATGGCACTCCGTATATGAATCTACCTCTGGTTTGACGCATCAGAATGACGGTTCTATATCATTCACTAACAGAAACCTTTATGAGACTATGCCAAAAGTTCCTATTGATGTACGTTTGTCAATAGCGGTCCAGTGTGCAGAGGGCCTTCTTCATATCCATTCATTATATTTGTCGAGTGTCGTGGGGTAGGCACTCGGCAAAAGCACTCTAACTCTTTGCCAAGTGTCTGATACGGACACTCGACAATGTTTTGTGGCCGTCATGATCGATAACGGCCGATGACACGGAGTTGAACTTTGCCGAGAGTCAGAGGTGGACATTCGACAAACATTCTTTTCGCCGAGTGTCTTGGCCATGCACTCAACAAAGTTCTGATGTTCGCCGAGAGTAGTCCTTTGCCGAGGGCCTTTTACTTGTTTGTCGAGTGTCTCCATCACAACACTTGGTAAAATGCCACGTTTACCGAGTGTGTTTTTATTATCGAGTGTGTCATTTACAAAGGATATGTTTGCCGAGTGCCTGAGGGAATGTCTTCGGCAAAGGGGCTGACACTCAGCAAACCTGCCATTTCTGGTAGTGAATATTCACACCCTTAGTTTGAAAATTGAAAATCACACTAAGAGGCTATATATTTATATTGCCCTTGTCAAAATATAAAATGTTGATTAGGGGCAATTTAGCAAAAAAAGGTACATGGAAGATAAGCTTTAGTATTTGTTTTGTACAACCCAAGTAATAATATTGATTAAATTTATTTAAAGAAACGAATCACCTTTTTGCCGACTTGCCCCAATCTCGCGGGCCATGAGGCCCGCACTGGGCTCTCAAGATTCTCCAATGGTAGAGTTAGCTAAGAGGTAGCAACTAGCTGTTATAGAGAATTAAAGAGGAGTGTAGTTTATGTTTAAGTCTCTTATTTTTTTTAGAAGCTGCTTTTTAAAGAAGAGTTACACAACAACAAAAACGGCATGTAGCGGCAGTTCGTAAAGCCCTGTAGCGGCGGGCAGGCCACCCTGCCGCTATGCAAACGCAGCTACAAATAAGCGTTTGTAGCGGCGGGTGGTCTATCGCCGAAACAAACCGCCGCTACAGACGCATTAGTAGCGGCGGTTGAAGATGTCAACCGCCGCTATTGTTAGCTATTAGTAGCGGCGGTTGACAATATCAACCGTCGCTACTTGTTATTTTCCAAAAAAATAAAATAAAGTAAATATACAGAAATCACAGATTCTGCACACAGAAAATTACAACATCTCATTACAGATATTTACAACATGTCATCACAGAATATATACAACATCTCATCAAAATATTCAATGGATAGTATAAAATATCTTATATAAACCCTAATACATAGTCATCATCTTTCTTCGGAACATTGGGCTCATATGGTGCTCTCGAACCAGCCCACTCACAAAGGGACCTATGTTTTGTTGCTAGTAAACCCTTCGAATCAAAGCACTTCCCTTCTGGACTAATAACCTCTTTTAACATAAAACGACAAAGAGAAGCTACAACTAGATACATGGCATTTGTACTCAAGCGTACGCGTGATTCAGGAATTATACCCTTTTTGATCTGATCGTTCCTTTTCATCTTTGCAGCCCATTCTTTCTTTGCCCTTGCGGCTTTCTATGTCAAATGAGCAGAGTCTGTTAATATATAAGATATTAAAAATAAAAATTAAGTAAAATGAACATAAACAAAATCAACTTACCTCTTGTTTAGACTTCTCAATGATATGGTCTAGGTAAGTTGAAGTGCCAGCCGAGAACACACAAGTGTAGTAACCACAATGCACACTTACTCGTATTTGCTTATGGCACTATAAATTAGAGAACACAAGTTCGTTACACTTATGATAATTATATAAATGGATAGTACGATAAGGACGTGTATGAGATGCATATAAATCATACCCGAAACTTATGATGGAAGTACATGTTTCTTTTCCTTGTAGTTGGCCTGCTGGCTACGACATATTTCTCGTAAGCACTGCACGATCAATAAATGCTTATCATTAGATGATATTAATATCATCAAACCATACATATATAGACCAATTTCTTACCGATCTATGACTTCCAGAATGTCGCTGTATAACTTCTTGTCGAGGTCCAGGCTATCAAGCGCTAGAAGTTACCCTTCTTTAGGAAATATCATTAGTTAGATCCAATGATCGCTACAACAATATTGTTAACAAGGTAATTACGATTGAATTTAACTTTAACATAGGATACATGACGAAGGCAGTATGATGTGGACAAGGGTTCCCGATCTTTCGATAGGTTCTGATAATCTTGATTAAGGCGGAGGCGATACACAAATTGATCCGGCTTCCGAACGACACGTTCTGAACCCCGCAATCGTAGCACAACGTCTTCTCTGGTTATCAACCGTTCAAGAACGATTGACCTCGCCGAGAAGGCTTATCCTTGCCTGAAAATCAAGAACACAAGCAAGAAAAAAGAAGAATGCAACCAAATTTGCAAGTATACGATGAATCTCACAAGTTGGAGTCTCACAAACCGATCAAACGGCAAAACTGTTATCAACAGAATAATCTAAGCAAACCCAAACCCTAATGAAGAGGCGGAGGCTGTATATGAGGACCCTAGGGTCGTGCAAGACCCCCTGGACGCAGCCCTAAGTGGGCTCAACTCGATACATGGCCCAAAGACCGATTACGGTGTCGCAGCACCAGGACAGATTCTGAAAGTCGAATTGTTTCGGCGATTGCCGACGGCTCGAGACGAATTTTGACATGGGACCAGTTGGGTTGGAAAGGTCTTTTCGTTATCTTTCCAGGAATATATAGAACGTACAAATCCGAATCCGTATGCGTCTTGGGCGTCCGTTTTAGTGCAGACTAATCCTGGGCTCCGAAACAGACTCGAAGTCGGTTTTGATTGGGCCTCCACCTTGACTTGGACGTCCTTGCTGGACCATCACGTCTCCAATCACCTCCCCAGCTATCTCATCATCATCTTCATGGTTTCTAACAACAATTAATTCATTAGGTAGCAATCTATTCTAAAAATCACATAAAGGAATCATTAGAAACAAGCTCACCCGTAAATTCAGTTGTCACGCATGAACTTGCATTTTGGTTGACGGAGTGCTGGGTGTATCCATAAGGGTGATGTCCTTATCATTCTCCCCCTTTTGAATTAGAGTCGTCCTCGACTCGAGCTCATCTCTTTCTCCCATGTATGGTCTCAAATCTGAAATATTAATTGTGGAGCTATTCCCAAACTTGGGATACAACTCATATTTATATGCATTATAAAATTTATCATCACAATATGAAACTACAATAGAACACATGCCATGCAAATTAATGACCTCTATGAAAACTTGCTCAGCAATATAAACATCATTCTCCCTCTTATGACAAGATAGAAAATGTGTGATCTTAAAAACACTAGAAAAACATGACATGACATGGTAATTGTTATTGCAGTTTTCTAGTTCATCATTTGGTTATACAACACAAGGAGTATTCATGTTTGAGCAAATATAAACTTTATGCATCATAAATACACCTCTATGATCATAGTTTCCTATAGCATAAAATTCGTTTCTTGTTAGTAAAGGCAATTCAATTTGAGAAAAGATTTGCTTCTCCACGGTATTTAGATCACAAAGAACATCAAATTCAATATAACCCAAAGTATTTAGAGAAGACAATAATTTCTGCTCATCCTTTTCACATGTTATTAGAATCAAATGTTTTATTTCAGCACTAGTAGGTGAATCATAAGCAAAAACATCAAGCTTATTCATTTGTTGTGGCAAAGATATAAGTGAAGCAGTGGCACACAACTCCTCTTTATCATAAGGATCAGTAGATAAATCAACTTGTGGCAAAGGCAAATCAAGACAAGGTTCTAATACAATAAGATTGTTGAAACAATTCATCATATCAAGAAAGCTCTTATCTGAAGCAACAACATGTTCTTCATCTTTCTCACTATCCTCTTCTTTGTGTAGAACCTGAAATATATTAGTTGCAACAAGAGGCAAGGAAATATGTTCATCATCTAATTCAGATTTTGATGTAAGTGTTGCAACATTTGAAACAGTCCATTCTTTCCTAAACGGTTCATTCTTTCTCCTTTCAAGCCTTTGTTGATCCTCTTCTAAAATTTCAGCAGCGGTCATAGGTTTAAGAGTAACTATTCTATCATTGTATTTAAATGAGTAGCTATTTATAATGGCATTGTGCGAAGCATTATTTGTAATAATCCAAGGTTTACTCAATAACAAATGACATGCTTGCGTAGGTACTATATCAAATTCTGCACTATCCTTATGAGAACCAATAAAAAATTCAATGCGTGCAAGTTTATCTACCTTTATCTTACCAAAAGAATTTACCCATTAGATGTAGTATGGATATGGGTGTGTCTGAGTTATCAATCCAAGCTTCTCTACTAATTCTAAACTTACGATGTTGCGGCTACTCTCTCCATCAATGATAACACGACAACGTCGATCCTTGACAACAAAGTGAGTCTGAAATAAATTGTTCAATTGATTTTGCTCTACCTTCTCCATTTGAGGACTGAACACTCTTACTACATCACTCATATTGTTCTCATTAGACGACGTTGAATCATCACCATGAGTGGTGTAACCTGTCATTGTTAGTAGCAAACAAGGAAACACACGGAAAGTATATTTTTCTATCACTACTATGTGATCACAGTGTAAACTCTCAACAAGCAAAGGGAAGCATCTTATCAAGCTCTTACAAAGTTCTTAATTACAACAAGCAAAGGATACCTTGGAGAGTGTGAACTGATGATTGCGAGAGTCAAAAAATTTTGTGCCTGTTCAGAAGGAAATATATGGAGCTTGGATAGGCAATATTAGGTAGCAATGATTAGCAAAATTTCAATTCAGAAGTTGCAAAACTAAATAATAGTCCCAAGCTAGTCTATGTCACCGGCCTAAACTTGTCTCGGACCTAGTTCAAGCAAGCAAGCAAATGACTCAACAAAGGACACAAAGGATGCAAGCAATTCTGAATTTTATCTTTTCTTTTTTTCTACTTCTTTTTTTTTATGCGCCTTTTTCTCTTGTGCACTTTTGCCTTTTTCTTTTCTTTTCTTGAGAATCAGAACTGCAGCAAGGTATTACAAGTTTTACAACCAATGGAACCCCAGAATATATTTTTTTTCTTACTACAAGTACAACAAAAGGATTCTTGTAATAGCACAACTAAAACAAACTTCTATAACAAGATCAAGCACTAATTGGTTGGCTTTTGATCACAATGAGACAGCAGCAGAGCACTCTAATTTTCTTTTGCACACGAAAGTAGAAGGCTAGATGTTAAAGAAATATTTAGTGCATATCTTCCAGCAATACTATTATCTAAACATATGCAACACTGATTTTTCCCTTGTTTGTCTATGACAAGGATATGCACGACTCAAACAAGACCAAAGAACAAGCACTAGACCAGCAACACAATGACCTTGTAGGGACTAAAATTCAGAGAAGCAAACTAAACTGAAAATTACAAGGCACAAGGAGGGTGTAGGACAGCGGAAACACAACGAACAAATATTTTTATAGGGCAATTTTCTGGACTCTAGGATTGAACAAAATAACAAGGATAAGGGCGAACCTAACGGTGTACCTGAAGCTCTGATTACCACTTGATGTGGACAAGGGTTCCCGATCTTCCGATAGGTTCTGATAATCTTGATTAAGGCGGAGGCGATACACAAATCGATCCGGCTTCCGAACGACACGTTCTGAACCCTGCAATCGCAGCACAACGTCTCCTCTGGTTATCAACCGTTCAAGAACGATTGACCTCGCCGATAAGGCTTATCCTTGCCTGCAAATCAAGAACACAAGTAAGAACAAAGAAGAATGCAACTAAATTTGTAAGTATACGATGAATCTCACAAGTTGGGGTCTCACAAACCGATCAAACGGCAAAACTGTTATCAACAGAATAATCTAAGCAAAACCCAAACCCTAATGAAGAGACGGCCGCTGTATATGAGGACCCTAGGGTCGTGCAAGACCCCCTGGACGCATCCCTAAGTGGGCTCAACTCGATACATGGCCCAAAGACCGATTACGGTGTCGCAGCACCAGGACAGATTCTGAAAGTCGAATTGTTTCGGCGATTGCCGACGGCTCGAGATGAATTTTGACATGGGACCAGTTGGGTTGGAAAGGTCTTTTCGTTATCTTTCCAGGAATATATAGAACGTACAAATCCGAGTCCGTATGCGTCCTGGGCGTCCGTTTTAGTGCAGACTGGTCCTGGGCTCCGAAACAGACTCGAAGTCGGTTTTGATTGGGCCTCCACCTTGGCTTGGACGTCCTTGCTGGCCCATCACGTCTCCAATCACCTCCCCAGCTATCTCATCATCATCTCCATGGTTTCTAATAACAATTAATTCATTAGATAGCAATGTATTCTCAAAATCACATAAAGGAATTATTAGAAACAAGCTCACCCGTAAATTCAGTTATCGCGCATGAACTTGCATTTTGGTTGGCGGAGTGCTGGGTGTATCCATAAGGATGATGTTCTCATCACAGTAGTTGTCCAACTTACTTGAAGTTGTAAGGGGCCATAATGCATTCCCTATCTTGCCACCTCATGAAGCAGTCGTACAAGTAATTTACAACATAAGTCCTTACTTCTATTATCAAGACCGTCTTCATGTCAGCAAGCTCTGTCGGTGTCTTATCCGGATTGTTTTCCGGATTTACCGTTGGGTTTATTGAGCTTTGGTTGATCTGGTTTGGGTTGACGTAGGTCACCCTTCAATCTTTTCTGTCGGTCTCCTTTCTTTGGAAAAAGGAGTTCATGCTATAAAAAAGCATAAGATAATATATGGAATTATACTTGAAATATAAAGTAGATCGAACGCGACACTTACATGCACCACAAGGTGATGAAGGTGACGTCCACCTTGTCTAGGCGAAACATAGAGTGGACATCCTCCCAAAATAGTTATAATATTTGTTCCTCTTCTTTGTTGAACACCTCTTTTTGGAATCCAACAAGTGATTTCAGTGACCCCTTCTTTCGACGCCATCATCTATCAGTCGTGCAACTTCCGCATCTCCCACGACAAGTTCTTGTACATGTTCTTTGATATAAGGGGTTTACCGAATATGAATTTCAGGTAGTCCACATCGTCCGCAGAATTGTCCAAAATTTGATCGTCGTACGACAATCTATCTCGAGGATCTTGTTCTTGCAGGACAAGCTTGCCGGTGGTTGCTAGACATTTTTTCAATCCAGCCAAGTACTTATCAACCTTATTTTTTGCTTTTGGGTCCTTTGGCTCTTTGTCAAAACCTGTAACTATTTCTGGGATTATCGGAGCCTTGACAACAACTGGCGCAGGCTGGACTTGGATTACTGGCGCCTGAATTTCAACCGCCGTAGCAGCTGTTGACGGAGGCTCGGCTTGAATTGCCGTAGACTAGACTTGAATTGACGGAGCCTTGACGACAACAGGAGAAGGCTCGAGTTGAACATTTTGCGGAAGAGGCTCGTTGTCACTATAGATTATAGGACTACGAGTTGAGTCGGCTTCCGCATGAGGAGATTGGGGCTTGTTTCCCGAGGCTACCGCAGACATAGGAGACGGTTGTCCAGCTATATTAATTGGCTGGCTCGCATGAAAGGACCCGTGCCCAGACAACGGGGGTGGAGAAACTCGTGGTGAGAGGACAACATTACGGCATTTCCAAATAATGAAAGAGCCGAGCGCATCTTGGAGAGTTTCTATACCCGCCTCAGGTATCGGGCATTTGATCTCGTTGTCCTCATAGCCAGCTACTATTTCCAACACGGTGACACACACATAACCTGGGGGGATATCCCTGTTATGGAGCGTCTCTCTTGGAAATGCCATGCCGGATGCAACCTTCATCGTCTTCCCCTTGTAACCAAATAGCACATGCAACTCGCAAGGAGTATCCTCAGTGATGTCCTCTGTTTTTGATTACATGGAGACTGATGGTTGTGTGGACACGGATGGCTGCATGGATGTGGATGAAACCCGTAAGAAGGCATCCATTGCAGCCTGTAGGTTGGGGTCCAAATGACCGTTTTCTTTGTCGATAGCGAACATAAGAAGTTGCCACCTCCAATCCTCCTTGGCTTTATCTTCTTGCTCCTTCTTGTGCAATGTATGCTTCTTGTACAAGTGCGAGGATGTTTCAAAGAAACCTTCTTTCTGTGTTGCCGATGATGACACTCCTCGTACCCGACCACCATGTTCTTTGGTCCCAATAGTCTTCGCTAGCTCATCCTTGTGATACTCAGGTGTAAACAGACCAGCCTCCATCTGCGTCATGATGGGACCTTTCAAGGCTTGCATGACTTCACTTGTTGTGGGATCCTTCACAATGATCTCTCCTTCTTCGGTTAAGTCGGAGCGACCATACACCTAGTTCCTCGTACGCTCATTGGTATTTGGCAATGGATCAGGTTTTCCTTCTGTGCAGAGCTTGGCTTCTTGCTCTCTCCAAATCGGAATCTTCTTTTTGTATCCGCCCGGACCTAACTGTGGCCTGTACTTGTTCTGCTTGTTCAACTCAACCATCTTTTCACTGAGCTCCTTCGAAGCACTGCTTGTCTTCTGCTCAACAAACTCATCCCATTCCTGCTGATTGATATTTCCATGCTTGTCGAATGGGGTTCAATTTTTCATGACGTATTGGCAGTTGAGCTTGGACTTATAATCCCGAAAGATGTGATTAAGAGTGGATATCGTGGCCTTCTTGGCTCTCTCGAGATCTACTAGCTGGAACCGAATGGTTGCCGTGACGTCAGCCCACATATCGTCTTTTCTATCATCCGATACTTGGCGCCAATCTTGCCATGTGATTTTGCAGTGGTCCCTCACTACTTTGCCGCAATGCTTCCACCATTTGGCGTTGACACCAGCGGGTTCAATCGGTTCTCCATCTTTGGGGTCTAGTGCAGTAACCTCGTAGATGCCCTCTACCTTGTTCGCGGAGCGCTGACCATTCTTGCATTTGTGTGTGGACACTTGGGCAGCCACCTCTTCCACTTGCTGCTCGAGGGCCTCATCTGTCGCAGCCTCTGCTACAAATAGCCGATGGGCACTTCGTCGAGAACCCTAGGATATAAGTAGTAGATTTTAGTTTACAAATTAGTTGAACAAATGAGGGAATTATCTTTGACAAGATACCTCATCTTGAGGCACGAAATCAGGATCCGGGCTCCCTAATCGATGTTCCTTTGGTAGTGGAGGATGTGGATCTTCTGGTTCTTCCCAGTGTTCGCTTGATCCTTCATCGTCTGAAGACGACCTCGCTTGTGAGTGCGCCTTGAGGGCGTCTTCCTCTTGAGAGGGCATGTTGTCCGCCATGACAAGAAGAGTTTGAAACCTAATGTCAGATATGACAACTAGTTTAGAAAACAAGGAGTATACACCTTTCATCATTGAGCATAGAGACAAGGAAAACAAAAGAAAATAATAGAAAAATCAAAATTTGCTCTCAGTGAGGGTTGCCGAATCAACGGCCTTCCAACGCTCTAAGATCCTTGACTTGTACAACAACATATATCTGATATCCTAGGATATGGTCTATGTCGCCACACTAGCCTCACTTAGCCCGCTTTCATCATTGAGCATGGGTCGATCGCCTACATAGAATAGATAAGTAGTATAGAGAGACAAGGAGAAGAATAGAAAAGTTAAAATTTGCTCTCAATACGGGTTGCCGAATCAACGGCCTTCCAACGCTCTAAGATCCTTGACTTGTACAACAACATATATCCGATATCCTAGGATATGGTCTATGTCGCCACACTAGCCTCACTTAGCCCGCTTTCATTATTGAGCATGGGTCGATTGCCTACGTAGAATACATAAGTAGTACAAAGAGACAAGAAGAAGAATAGAAAAGTTAAAATTTTCTCTCAGTGCGGGTTGCCGAATCAACGGCCTTCCAATGCTCTAAGATCCTTGACCTGTACAGCAGCATGTATCCAATATCCTAGGATATGGTCCATGTCGCCACACTAGCCTCACTTAGCCCGCTTTCATCATTGAGCATGTGTCGATCGCCTACGTAAAATGGATAAGTAGTACAGAGAGACAAGGAGAAGAATAGAATAGAAACATCATATATAAATCATAAGAAAATATATCATAGGCCGCAAGTATATGACATATATATGGTCACAAGTAATATGGCATATATATGGCCGCAAGTAAATAATACTATGGATTTCAGAAATGGCATAAGAGCAATCATAACTATGACAATCATAAGAGCAATCACAACTATGGCACAAGCAAGCAAAATGAACCATTTCTAGAATAGCAGTAGCAAAAGATCGACAATATGGATATCAACAGCAGCAACAAGCATATTCAGCAGCAGGTAAGGATAAGTGCAAAATGAACCATATATATCACTACCAATATCAACAACAGCAACAAGCTAAAGATCGACAACATGGATAACAATGTCATATATAGCAGAAAAATGAACCATGTCCAAAACAATATATGGCAACAAGAAATACTAAGAATCTATAGTAGGTAGCAAGTATATGGCATATATGTCATCATATATATCATAGGCAGCAAGCATATAACAACAAATTAAATATATGGTAGCAAAATAAATATATGGCCGCAAGTAAAGGATACTATGGATTTCAGAAATGGCATTTAGGACAGTTAGCAGTGAGCATAGGACTATCATAAGAGCAATCACAATGACAACCATAAGAATATGAGCATGAATATATGGCTGCAAGTGGGCAATTACTAAGCATATAGGACATGAAATACATGGAAATAGCAAAATGATCATGTAAACCACTATATGGCAGCAAAATGATCATATGGCAAGCATTTATAGAAGTGACAACTATCATAAGAGCAATCACAACTATGGCACAAGCAAGCAAAATGTACCATTTCTAGAACCAAGAATCAAGAGCAGGATAGATGAGATTAAGGGCGTGGGGCAGAGCGGGTGCACCTGGTCGTCGACGGGCAGGAGGGCATCAGAGAGGAGGGAGAGGGGAGGAAGAGGAGAGTGCAACGCTTCATAGAGAGAGGATGCAGGAGGGAGCCTACGGCAGTGCTCGGGACGAGGATGGGGCCCTTGGCAGCGGTGCTCGGGGACGGAGGAGGGAGCCCGTGCTCGATGTCGATGAGGGGGAGGGCGGTGGCTCGATGCGGCAGCGCTCGGGGAGGGAGGAGCGCGCGATAGTGCTCGATGACGGAGGCGAGAATCACGCTCGGCGTCGATGAGGGGGCCTGCGAGTGCGTCATTGATGAGGGGGAGGCCCACGCGACGACCGGTTGGTGAGCGCGAGGAGGGGGAGGAGGCACGCGCACGTCATCGATGAGGGGGAGGCCGGCGCGGGGGGACAAGGAGGGGACCAGATGCGGCGGTGCTCGGGGACGAGGAGGGGACCCATGGCGGCGGTTCTCGGGGACAGATGAGGGGGCCGACACGGCTCGCTCGAGGAGGCGTCGGAGAGGGCACGAGGGGACGGAGGGCGGCGACGCTCGGGGAGATGGCGGCGGAATTGGGTAGCCTCACGACGTACAAAAGCAAACTCTAGGATTAGGGTTAGGGGCCTGCCGTGCCGTTGCTTATATAGGGGAGGCCTTTTTAGCGGCGGTTCACAAAGCAAACCGCCGCTAAAAAGGAATAGCGGCGGGTGGCAATGAGAACTGCCGCTAAAAAACTGTGGCGTTTTTTTTATATTGTATTATTCATTCTCTAAAACTTATTTAAATTGTATTATTTAGTTTAAAAAATTATTAGATACTTGTTTTTTTGTAGAAAAAACCCTGAGTTCATTATTAACTATATTTTAGTCTTGTCTTTTTACACTTAGGCCCCTGTACTTAGTAAAAATTAATATTAGGTCCTAAAATTTTGTAGAAACAACCCTATACTTTTTTAATTACATTTCAGTCCTAATATTTTTACACTTTAATTCTTGTCATTTTATAAATTACAAATAGGTCCCTAAACTCTTTTATTTTTACCTTTTAACCCCTAAAATTTCAAACTACATGATGCTTAACAAAATAAGTTACACAATATTTATATTTAAATAAACATAAAAGGCATTGAACATAATATAAGGTTTGAATAATAAAAGATACTTAACAAAATAAAATTATATGATGCTTCAGTTAGCCTTGAACAACTTTTCCTTGGCAGTGATCGGTGCACATATAGGGCATTCCGCCGGCAAAGAAGAGTCTTGCTTCTAAGACTTTAAAATTTTTTGGATCTATGAAACATGACACCTTGTCATATTGATTGTAGTCATCTCGATCTTCCACATTCTCCACTCCAATGATTCTTTGTTTATCTGGAACAACAATGTATTTCTTTTCATCCTTTGGATCAAGTACATAAAACACCTGTTCCACGATCTTGGCAAGTATCCAAGGCTCATCTTTGTGACCAACATTATTAAGATCAACAATTATGAAACCATATTCATCCACCTCGATGCCGTTAGGGTGCTTCACCCATTTGCATTTAAATATGGGAACCTGTAAATTTGCACCATAGTCTAGTTCCCATATTTCCTTAATGTACCCGTAATACGAGGTCGTCTGGTCCTCTTCATGAATGGCTTCTACTCGAATACCGCTGTTTTGACACTTGCTCTTCTTATCCTTCTGTTGGGTGTAGAAGGTAAAACCATTAATATCGTATGCCTGAAAGGTAATCATGGTTCTTCTCGGGCGGTTAACTAACTTCCTCAACATTTTCTCTTCCATGGACTTGCCACTTGGAAGGTCTAAGGAGCTAAACCACGATGTGAAAGAGCGCTTCTGCTCGTCTATGATCCATTTATCCGTCGCATCCTTATTGTTCCGGCGGAGCTCTAACAGATGTTTCTGAAAGTACGGTCCCACAATCTGTGTCTGTTGCAATACGCTGAAATGTGCTTGGTCCACTCGTTTGAAGTCACGGTCGATGAATGATCTACGTCTTTTTGTACCTTTTCCAGATAACCTACCCTCATGACGAGACACGGGGAGACCAATTGATCTGTTACCATCATTAATGTAATCTGAGCAACATTCGATGATCTCCGTAGTTGTGTAGCCCTCGATCATAGAACCCTCTGGATGTGAACGAGTACGTACATAGCATTTCAATACATACATGAACCTCTCAAATGGAAACATCTGATGCAGGTAGACGGGGCCCAATGTAGAGATCTAGTCAATAATATGAATCATGAAGTGTTCCATCGTATTGAAAAAGGATGGAGGAAAGACCATCTCAAGTATGCATATTGTTTCCTTCATGTGGATTCGTAGGTCATTTACCTCATCTTCAGTTATCACCTTGTTCGATACCGCGTTAAAGAAGTAGCTAAGGCGATTTACAGCCAACTTTAGCCATGACGAGTTAAAAACTCTGATAGCAATAGGGAGAAACACCTGTTGGTGGTTTCTAGATGCCCATTTTATCTACCAAAAAGGGATGTTTTACGTCTTAATTTGGTGGTTTGGACTAACAATTAATCCCATATTTGCATATATTTGTAGTTATTCTATTTTGGATGTAATCGCAGGAAACAGGTGTAAAACAGGACAATTATGGATAAAGAGCTGAAGAATAACAAAGATGGGTCAGATGCGGGGCCGCGTCGATCGGCGCGACCCATGCGCCGATCGGCGCAGGAAGAAAAGATGACTAAAACAGGACCCTATCCAGGAAAGACGAAGGCCCAGCCTAGTATGAGTTAGAGTCGGTGGAAGTTGACCTAATTCCGTCGAGTATAAAAGAAAGATAATTATCAAGAGCCGGGGACGACCAAGGGGAGACGGCGATCGCAAGAATCAGTTATTAAAACTAGGGTTCCAGGATATTGGCGGCGGAGGTTCATCAACACCGACGAGATCCACCAGAAGGGAGGTCACGCCGATCGGCGCGACGCTTGCGCCGATCGGCTCGTGCGCGTTCCAACGCTATTTCTCACCCCTCTGCTATGTCTAGCGGAAGGATGAATGAGTAGTCTCATATTCTCTTCTCTGGTGCGGGGATCTGGTCATGTAACTCTCATACTTGTTGATACTCTCTCAATAAATTTAATCTATATGATGAACTTTATTGCACATCTATCTATCCCTTTCATTAGTGTATTGGCCAATACACTTTTGCCCATTACATAGTGCAAGAAACCAGTGGGGAGCTAATAGCCTCTGTAGTGACAGCCGGGGTGAACGAAACCACCATGTCTTGTAGAATATTAGAGTCATCACTCGAGTTGATAAGAATAAGGTTGCATGCTAGTGAACCAATCCTAAGGAGAGAATCCTTCATCATCCTGTTACCTCTTCAATAACATTCACCTTCCACTTTCTCACCGTTATCATTCACACCAACTAACCCATTGCAATTTGTTAGTAACCTTTTGATAGTATTAGTTCCGCTCGTTCCCTGTGGATTCGATAACCTTGGAATACTCTGAGGGAAAAAGAGCTACAACTGTACACCGTCCTCTTACGGTATATAAGTGGGTGCGTAATTACGACCAACAAGCCCTTTTTCTAGCGCCGTTACCGGGGAACAAGCCAGTTCTTTTACTATTAATATTTTACTAACGTCTAATCCTCTCTTTTCTAGTTGTTTTCATTTTTGTGTTTTGTGTGAATTTTTAGGATGAGTACGACAGGACCTTCTCAGACGCTCAGGGAACTTTCTCTACCATCTCCAGACGTGTTGGTGTCTCAACCCTCAGATGAGAAGGCCACGGCCTCCTCGTATGTGTTGAACCCCATGATCATTAGCATGGCTGAAGCAAACAAGTTCTTTGGAGCGAAAGAGGAGAACCCGTATACTCACTTACAAGATTTGGAGGCACTTTGCCAAACATTCCATCATGAAGGTGTGCCTCGGGATCTTTACAGGTGGCTGCTTTTCCCATTCTCTTTGGGAGGAAAAGCCAAAGAGTGGCACAAGGCAGCATCTCGAGAAGCAAATGGTAAGTGGAGTGAGTTGGTTGGAAATTTTTGTCTCAACTATTTTCCTTTGCCAAAGGTGCAGAAGTTGAGAAGGGAAGTGGTGAACTTCTTACAAGAAGATGAAAAATCTCTCGTGAAAGCCTGGACGCGTTTTCAAACATTGTTGAAACAAGGACCTGACCTTGGCATTGATGAGAATATGTGTGCTTAAACCTTCTACATGGCCATAAACAAGGCATCAAGGATGCATTTGGATGGATCGGCTGGAGGAAGTTTTCTGAGATTGACAGCCAAGGTAGGGATTTAATTGTTAGGCAAAATTGCCGAGAATGAAGCTTTGCACAAGCATTGAGAAGAATATCTAGAACCAAATCGGCAATGCCCAGAAGTTATGAAGAAGGAAGAGTTGCCAGCTGAACAGATCTTGATGTCCGAGAGCAGATCAATGATTACTTCGGAGCAATTCAAAGAAATAAAGCCCGTCAGACCCGCCTCTGTGGATCTGACGTGTGCGCTGATCAGCGCAATCTCTGAGCCGATCGGTGCAGTCGCGACAACAGGAGAACGGATCACCCTGACGACTCCGCCAAGTAGCAAGGAATATACCAAGATAGAAGCTACGATTTTGGACAACCACCTGAAGAAATTTGAAGGGAATTTTGCTAAACCGAAGGGGGATAGAACATTGGCGAATGCTAAACCACTTGACGAATTTGAGCCAATGGAATGGATTCTATTGATTTTTTGCAAGAATTGCTTAATATGAGAAGATCCTTCAGTCCGCAAGACGCCTTCAAAGCCGGAATTGAGTATAATTTCCCAAGTAATCGCCTCAAGTCGGAAGTTTTCGACCAAGAGATTAGTGGGAGAGTTTTAGGGAAGCTATACAAGGATGATATAGAGCTTGATGGAACAGAGGTGAAACAAGCGAAGAGATTGCTAGACAGTTGCTTTGAGCCAAGCCCCTACGAAGGATTATGTGGTATGTATGCTGTTGGTGTCACTAAAGAGGAAAAAGAAGAACCGTACATACCTGTGAGATATCGGGGAAGAAATTTCCGAAAGCCTTATGTGACTTTGGCTCTCGTGTCAGCTTGATGACTTACGATGCATTCATGAGCATGCCTTATGGAACTCAACAGCGGCTGATGGGGACTGAACTTGAGCTGATCATGGCGGATGGTAGGAAAACCAAGCCACTGGGAGTGATCAAGAATGTCAAAATTGAGATCAGCTCGAAAACAATGCCGGTAGATTTCTTCGTTCTAGACAATAAAGAAACTGGGGTTGAAGATATCATTCTGGGAAGGCCATTCTTAAGATTAGTACAAGCTATTTTGGATGCTGGGAAAGGTCAAATCACGCTACACCTAGGAGAGGAAGAAGTGCAATTTCAATTTAATTATCCGTCTCATCAAGACTCTTCTTACTATCAGGAATTCTGCCCAGAGGAAGACGAGAGGATAGGGATAGATATGGGAGACCCAGTAGACCACATCATGCGTGGAGCTGACAAGTATACTGCCAGCGCCGATCGGCGTGACCCTTGTGCTGATCGGCTCAAGCACACTGCCAGCGCTGATCGGCGTGAACCTCGCGCCGATCGGCTCAACCAGGAAAATCCTGATTTTGAACCTCTTGGGGAGCTGGATCCAGACGAAGCGCCAGAAGTGGAATAGAAGGAACTTTCGAAGGAGCTACGCTATGAATATCTAGGAAAGAATAGAACATATCCAGTTATTGTGAACAACGTCCTAACGAAAGAAGAAACAGAGAGACTTCTTGTTGTGCTCAAAAGGTATAAGAAGACCATTGGTTACACATTGGATGACATGAAGGGAATCAGCCCAGCATTTTGCACCCTCAAGATTAACTTGGAGGAGAATACTAAACCAGTGGTTGAAGGGATGCGAAGATTGAAGGAATTAATGAAGCCAGTGGTTAAAAATGAGATTTTGAAGCTGCTTAATGCAGGTATGATCTACCCTATTGCTGATAGTGAATGGGTTAGTCCAGTGCATTGTGTACCCAAGAAAGGGGGGGTTGATAGTAGTGCCTAACGAGAACAATGAGTTGATCCCTCAAAGGACTGTAACTGGATGGAGAATGTGCATAGATTATAGAAGTTTGAACAAAGTGACGAAGAAAGATCACTATCCTCTTCCGTTCATTGATGAGATGCTTGAAAGATTAGCAAGGAATTTATACTTTTGTTATTTGGATGGATATAGTGGTTTCTTTCAAATACCGGTAAGACCAGAAGATCAGCAGAAAACTACTTTTACTTGCCCTTTTAGGACGTATGCATATAGAAGGATGCCATTTGGTCTTTGTAATGTGCCTGCAACATTTCAAAGATGCATGAATGCAATATTCACTGAATTCATAGAAGATATTATGGAGGTATTTATGGATGACTTCTCCGTGCATGATGCTGATTTTGATAGCTGTTTGGAGAATTTGGAGAAGGTTTTGAAAAGGTGCGTTGAATGCGACTTAGTTCTTAATTCGGAGAAGTGTCACTTCATGGTAACAGAAGGGATAGTACTTGGTCATGTCGTATCTAAAAGAGGGACAGATGTTGATAAGGCAAAGGTATCTACAGTTGAGAAATTACCTTCCCCTACTGATCTTACAACTTTGAGGAGTTTTCTTAGACATGCCAACTTCTATCGTAGATTTGTTAAGGATTATTCGAAGATTGCTAAACTCCTGACAGAATTGTTAAAGCAAGATACATAATTTGTTATGGACGAGGAGAGACTCTTGGCCTTCAGAAGATTAAAGGAAGCTCTATGCTCTGCACCCGTTATGCAGCCACCTGATTGGAGTTTACCTTTTGAAATTATGTGTGATGCAAGTGACTATGCAGTTGGAGTTGTTCTTGGACAACGGAAGGAAGGTAAAGTGCATGCTATTTATTATGCTAGCAAAACTTTGAATGAGGCGCAAATCAATTATACAACAACTGAGAAAGAGATGTTAGCGGTTATATTTGCTTTTAAGAAGTTTATATCCTACATTCTAAATTCTAAGGTGATTGTATATACTGATCATGCTGCTATAAGATACTTGGTTTCAAAGAAGGAGTCTAAGCCTCGGTTAATGCAATGGGTATTGATGCTGCAAGAATTTGATTTGGAGATAAGAGATAAGAAAGGAGTAGAAAATTCTGTAGCAGATCATTTATCTCGTCTTAAATCACCATCAACTGAGGCAATAAGAGATGAAATGCAACAAGAGCAGTTGTTTGCCGCATTTGATCGTTGAGAGAACTGGATGATGGATATTATCAAGGGTTTCAAGGGACAAACTGATCCGATGAACAAGAACACAAGGAAAAGAGTTAAGAGTGAAATGAGAAAATTTATATGGGCCGACCCATACTTGTATAGTTATTGCGAGGACGGAGCAGTACAGAGATGTGTACCCAGAGAAAAAAGAGCAAGCATTTTAGCAAAATGTCATTCTTCGAATTATGGGGGACACTATGGCTACTTCAGAACACAGGCAAAGGTATGGGCGAGTGGATTCTATTGGCCTTCTATGCATGAAGATGCAAAAAGGTATGTTGCAACATGTGATCAATGCCAACGAATAGGGAATGTTAACAGTAGGAATGCAATGCCTCTTAAGTACAATCTTCAAGTCGATATCTTTGATGTTTGGGGTATGGATTTTATAGGACCCTTTGTGAATTCTCATGGTTTCGAGTACATATTGGTCACAGTTGATTATGTCTCCAAGTGGGTCGAAGCAATGGCAAGCAAGGCTAATACTACAAGAGAATCAAGGAGTATACTTCAGGAGCAGATATTTCCTAGGTATAGAGTACCGAGGATAATAATTACAGATGGAGGATCCCATTTTACAGGAGGAGAATTTTCTAGGTTTTTAACCAAATCTAGAGTTGAACATAGAATTGGAACAACCTACCATCCCTAGACGAATGGACAAGCAGAAACTTCAAATAAGCAATTAAAGAGAATTCAGCAGAAGATTGTTACAAAGGAAGGAAAAGATTGGGCCACGAAGCTTAATGGAGCGTTATGGGCATATTGAACGGTATTCAAGACACCAATTGGTATGACACCATATCAATTCGTCTATGGGAAATCATGTCACCTACCGGTGGAATTGGAACATAAGGCTTATTGGGCTATAAAGGAAATGAATTTGGATCTTGATGCCGCCGGCATGAAAAGGAAGATACAAATAAGTGAATTGGAAGAGATGAGATTGCGTGCATATAAAAATGCAGCCATATACAAGGAGAAAACAAAGAAGTGGTACGATAAGAAGCTTTTGAAGAAAAGTTTAAGGAAGGAGATCAGGTGCTCCTATTTAACTCGCGATTCAAATTATTTGGTAAAGGCAAACTACAAAGTAAATGGGAGAGACCTTATCTTGTGAATACGGTGGTACCTTCGGGAGCGGTAATCATAATGGATGGCAAGAGAAATAAGTACACGGTGAACGGACAACGTCTAAAGTTATACCTAGAACCTGACACAGTTGAATTAAAATCTTTTGATGTGTATTTCACCGCTTAGTACCCCGTGTGATCGAGCTTAACGACGTAAAACAAAAGCTTGTATGTATTTTAATTTCCGTAGTTTTTCTTTTTCTGATTTGGCAACTTAGTGTAATGCGTCGATCGGCGCGGCCCTGCATCGATCGGCGCGGCAGAGTCCTTTTTGTTCTTGAGTCGGTTTTGGACCTTGCCTTTTTAAGACTTGTTAAATTTCACGAATAAGAGAAAGAGTCCTAGTCCAATTGGAAATCAAGGGATATAAATATAAGGGGACAGTAAACCCACAGATCATCTCGTATTATATCGTCACCAGAACAAACCCTAAGAGCAGAAGCGATGGAAGGCGGTGCATCAGGCAGAAACCAAGGCGGCGTCGATCGGCGCGACTCTGGAGCCGATCGGCTCGGCGGCGGATTTCCTCAACCCTCTGCAAATTGGTCCTGGAAAGAAGTCGACGAAGTGTTGACACCAACACGAGATGATCCTCTTGTCTGGTCAGATTTACGGCAGAAATTCATGAAGAAAAGCGAAGCTGACGTGTGGAACGCCGACAAGGTGAAGATGGACAATGAACTTTGGCAGATGATGAAAAGAGCATTGGTGTGCAAAGGAAAATCTGTAGCACCTATTGAAAGTGAAGTAGTTTCTCAAGGGTATACCATGGAAAGTCTTCTTGATCTTGCTAAGCCCTTGTCGTATGAGGATTTCCTATCTTTCGAAAGATCATTGACTGAGCAAGAGAAGGAAGAGCTAGATGAAGAGAGCACCCTCACAATTCATAGGTGCCGACTTTATAGTGAACATGACAATGCCGCTAAGTATGAACTCAAGCTATGAGAGGAAGTCGAAGAAGCTATGTACCAGTGGGATGCGGAGAAGGATCTTCAAGCTAGAAGGGATGAATCCTTTCCCAAGGTTCTTACCGATTGGAAAAGTTTTCAAAAAAAATAAGATTCATAGGAACAGTTGTATTGAGGGTTGCAAGTGTTTCTTTTGTGCTAAAGATCTTCAACGCAAGGTTGAACTCCAATTGGCAGAAGATCCAGCTTTCATACCTAGAGATTTAATATACGATGATGGCTGTCGTGCAGTTCCTGGAGGAAGGACACCTAAGGAGATTAATGATGAGATTTTATGAAGGCAGCAGAATAAGGTGATCCGTGAGCGTAATCTAGAGCAGTTAGATGAGTATATGAAGGAAGCTGCTGGCTGCGCCGATCGGCGCAACACTAGAGCCGATCGGCACGATCTGAAGATGGTTGAATTTATTGATCTGACGGCTCTGCCAAGTAAAGACGAAGAAACTGCTGCAAGGAAGTGTAAGACTACACCAGAGGTTCGCAGATCTGCTAGACTATCAGGTAAGCCAATTCAGAATTATTCCGAATGGGATAGCGACTATACGTCATACTATTTGGAAACTTTGGAAAGCGGTGATCCTAGTGTGCCTGGAGATTTTAGTGATGATTTTGATATGCAGAGAAGCTTTGGTAGCCCTATGTTCGAAAATAGGGAAACACTTGCAGAATGCAGTAATGACAGGGCAGCAGGAACTTCAACAAGAGTTAATGGTAATGCAGAGGAAAGTGGAGGAAGTCGCAATGGTGGAAGAACACCACTGCGCCGATCGGCTCAGCCTATGCGCCGATCGGCTCAGAGGAATTTGAATAGTGCCTCTCCTTACAGCGTTGAAAATCATAACCTGCAACCGCCTGCTTGCTGTCCTGTCTGCCGAAGAAACATTTAGCGCCTGTATCTAAACAGAGATCGTGCTTACAGGCATCAAAGAGATGTGGACCGCAGAATCCAGGATACAACCAAGATGAACGAAGCGGATTACACTTTTCTCAGAAGGAATATAAGACGAATTTTCCGAGTCTTGAACAGGCATGGTCTGCATGATTAGTGTGTTGAGTTTCTTTTTCTGTAATGAGGACATTGCAAATTTTTATTGTGGGGGAAGATCTTTGCCATTAGTCATAGTTCTTAAGTGTTTTTGAGTCTAGTTTCTCATTTGTTTTTCTTAATGAGTGTTTATTTAAGTTTGTGTGTGTGCTTAAGAGAGTCATGAGTCATGTTGAGAGTTGCTTCTAGATCTTTTATGTAGTTTGAATTTTTGCATTGTCTTTAATAAAGTTAGTGTCGATTGTCAAATTGAAAGTGCCCCATGCTATTTATCTTGTCTTTCTGAGATCGATTGGTTGATTACTTGAATTTGTTGGTTACCACTTAACTTTTGAGCTTTATATTTGTGAAAATTTCTTTTGACTTATCGTAAGCTAAAGCAAAAGCAAGGTCTAAATATGCCTACATAGCCGAGTGAATTGTAAGTAACTTTGTCAACTTTTTGCTCATGATTTCGACCAAGTTAGGAAAGGATGATCTATTTTATTTATCTCTGTATTTCTAGCCATTCTTATCCAATTAAATTCCTTGCTATCATGAAAACAATACATCTTTGTTTCTCTCTCCTCCTTGATACAACCTATATTCTCAGAAAATTTCCGCTGCTGATACAAGACAAAAATTGCTGATCATATCGGGAATAGAAAAAAGGAGGTGAAAGAAAAAAAATAGACCGCGCCGACCGGCGCAGTGTTGCGCCAATCGGCGCTGTTGCAAAAAAAAGAGGTTATTATAAGAAAAAAGGGGTAAAAAAAATATATTCCCTGAGAGGCAGTAAGGTCATCAAAGAAAGCAGATTTCTGATTATTTCTCATTCTTTGCCAATTGTTCTCATTGAATTTTCTTTTAGATCTTCTACATTCCTCTTCTCTATTAAAAGTTCTTTTCCAAGAAAATTCTTTCTTAATAGGCATGATTGAGCACATTGTTGACATGGTTAATCTTATGGTTTAATTTAGTTATATAGCCCTCCAAGATCCACATATAATCCTTGATTAGATAGGAGAGAGAAGGAAATACACTTGAGAGACCTAGAGAATACCAAATGCTTGATGTTTGATGCTAAAAGATGAGTTGAGGAGAACTAAAATTGTTTTTGAAAAAGTTTTATGGTAATTTGATTAAGTTCAAGTAAGATATGCCGATTGGTTAAAAGGAGATGACAGAAAATCTTTGTGGCGGGATAACGAGTAAAAATGTTGATTGACATTGACTGCATGAGGGATGGTGTGAAAATTCTTATTACATATTTGATTTTGTATTGCTCGAGGACTAGCAATGATTTGAGTCTGGGGGAACTATTGGTGGTTTCTAGATGGCCATTTTATCTACCGAAAAGGGATGTTTTGCGTCTTAATTTGGTGGTTTGAACTAACAATTAACCCCATATTTGCATATATTTGTAGTTGTTCTGTTTTAGATGTAATCGCAGGAAACAGGTGTAAAACAGGGCAATTATGGATAAAGAGCTGAAGAATAACGAAGATGGGCTAGATGCAGGGCCGCGCCGATCGGCGCGGCCCATGCGCCGATCGGCGCAGGAGGAAAAGATGACTAAAACATGATCCTGTCCAGGAAAGACGAAGGCCCAGCTCGGTATGAGTTAGAGTCGGTGGAAGTTGACCTAATCCCGTCGAGTATAAAAGAAAGATAATTATCAAGAGCCAGGGACGACCAAGGAGAGACGGCGATCATGAGAATCAGTTATTAAAACTAGGGTTCTAGGATATTGGTGGCGGAGGTTCGTCAACACCGACGAGATCCACCAGAAGGGAGGTCGCGCCGATCGGCGTGACGCTTGCGCCGATCGGCTCGTGCGCGTTCCAGCGCTATTTCTCACCCCTCTGCTATGTCTAGCGGAAGGATGAGTGAGTAGTCTCATATTCTCTTCTCTGGTGCGAGGATCTGGTCATGTAACTCTCATACTTGTTGATACTCTCTTGATGAATTTAATCTATGTGACGAACTTTATTGCACATCTATCTATCCCTTTCATTAGTGTATCGGCCAATACACTTTTGCCCATTACATAGTGCAAGAAACCAGTGGGGAGCTAATAGCCTCTGTAGTGATAGCCGGGGTGAACGAAACCACCATGTCTTGTAGAATATTAGAGTCATCACTCGAGTTGATAAGAATAAGGTTGCATGCTAGTGAACCAATCCTAAGGAGAGAATCCTTCATCATCCTGTTATCTCTTCAATAACATTCACCTTCCACTTTCTCACCATTATCATTCACACCAACCAACCAACCCATTGCAATTTGATAGTAACATTTTAATAGTATTAGTTCCGCTCGTTCCATGTGGATTCGATAACCTTGGAATACTCTGAGGGATAAAGAGCTACAACTGTACACCGCCCTCTCGCGGTATATAAGTGGGTGCGTAATTACGACCAACAACACCGAAAGCATTATGTAACAATTATGAGTGTTGTACCCACTTATCTTTAACTCTTCCATGTTTACAAGATTTTTTATATTCGATGAGAAACCCGTCGGTACTTTAATCCCATTGAGGCACTTATAGAATGTTGTTTTCTCCTCAATCGTAAGTGTGTAGGCTGCCGGGGGAGAGAGTACTTTCCATTTGCTCTTTCTTGCGGATGGAGCTCTGGACTTACTCCCATCAGTACAAGATCTCTATGTGCACTGAGTCCATCCTTTGTCTTACCAGGTTGGTCGAGTATAAGTCCGCTACTACTATCAAGTACACCCTTCCCAATATGCATCCAGTCGAAGGCATGATTCACTTCTAATTCTTTCCAATAATTGAAATATACGAAGAAAATGGATTTCTTCTTAAATGACTTGAGACCTTTTGCCTTTTTGACTCCCTTTACCGGCTTTCCAAAAACAACACTTATGTTTTTAACAAGATCAAACATGACCCTGCCAGTTGAAAGTCGAGGTTCTATGTCATTCTCAACTTTGCCATCAAAGTATCTAGCCATCATGCGATACCTGTGTTTTGCCGGTAAGAATCGGCGGTTTCGCGTATACACTAGCTTGTGGGATGCTGGAAGGTACACATGGGATGTATCATCAACGCATACAAAACATGCCGTCTTTCCTTTGACTTGCCCCGATAGCGCCCTTAGTGTCGGGAAATCACTTACCGTGTAAAAAATAATTGCTCTGAGCGTGAAGTACTCTCTTAGATACTCATCCCATATACAGACCCCCTCCAACCATAGTTTCTGCAGGTCTTCGAATAATGGTACTAAGAACACATCTATGTGGTTACCAAGTTCTTTTGGCTCAGATATAAGAGTGGTCAGCAGTAGGTACTTACGCTTATGGCATAACCATGGTGGAATGTTGTATATTGCTAGTATCACTGGCCAAGTGCTATGCGGATTCCTCATTTGACCTAATGGGTTCATCCCGTTTGTACTCAATGCAAATCGTAGGTTCCTTTTCTCATTAGAGAAGTCTCGATGATTCTCATCGAACTTTTTTCACTGTGTTCCATCTATGGGATGCCTGAGCTTACCGTCTCCCTCGCGTGCATGCCATGTCATCATTGCCGCATTCCTAGGTTTGGCGAACAAGCGTCTGATGCGATCGACCATGGGTAAGTACCACATGACTAAGGCAGGAACCATACTATCATCACAGTCATCGACGATAGAAATTCTTTTCTTCTTTCTCCCCTTAGTTGTATTCTTCACGCCACTATCGACGTCACAATCGTTGTTCCTCTTGTAACGACTGCGTTTGCACCTTGGGCATCTCACAGCGTCTTGATGCTCCTTTCGATACAATATGCAATGATTTGGACACGCGAGAATTTTTTGCACGCCCAACGAAAGTGGAGAAATCAACTTCTTAGCAAGGTATGTTGTCCTTGGCAACAAGTTGGGCTTCGGCAGCGCATCGGAAATAAGTTCCAACAAATCCGTGAAACTAGCATCCGACCAGCCATGCATGGCCTTCAGCTTCATCAGATCAAGTATAGTACGTAGCACGGTGAACTCTTTACCACATCCCTTAGATTCATCATATAATGGATCCTTTGATGCCTTCTCTATTCTAACAAAATTATCAAGCACTTTAGTTGTACCGGTATTGATCAATACCTGCGGCTCAATGTGACATAACAACTCCTCAATATCAAAATCAGCTTCACCAGACGATTCCGTCGCATCTGCCCCAGGCGAATTGACAGACTCGACTTCAACTTCAATATGCTCATCAAATTCCATATCGACCACACTGTTCTCACCATGTTCTGTCCATCTCGTTTACCCCTCAACAAAACCCCGCCACACCAAGTGTGACTTGATTACTTCTATACCATTCCATAACTTCTGATTCTTGCAATGAAAACATGGACAATATACATCAGTTGTCTATTCACGTCGAGCATGTTGTGCGACCCCTTCGATGAATTTGGAGACTTCGCGTAAAAATATTGGACCCGGTCTTGGTGCCTCGTACATCCAAGATCTATCGATCGCGAACGACCTTGAACGTGAACCCAAAAAAATATTCAAATTAATTAATTAATTATGTATAACAAAAATATTAAACATTCATTATATATATATATATATATATATATAGTGAAAAATAAATTACATAAAGCGAGAAATATTATGCAAGCTAAAATGAAACAAACATCAAATTATTGTATATAATATTTAATTTTTATTAAATAATTATAAAAATAAATATACCTCTTGCCCTAACACTTTCTCTCTCTTCTAGTAACCAAACTAGATCTAGATTGCCATTGACATAAAAGAGGTTAGATATAGTAATTTTTTTGTGTAGTGATGAAAATAGATGATGTATGTCTTCATAAAGTTCAAAACCTTCCCCCTTGATTTTCGTAATTTGCCCAAATTTTCGGGCCGCCACTGTTCGGGTGAAACAGGGGAGCTATCGGAGCGCGCTTATATAGGTCAGGCACTTTATAGTGGCGGTTGGCAATATCAAGCACCACTATTATGCGCTTAATAGTGGCGGTTGGCATTTGCAACCGCTGCTATAAAGATGCACCATTTGTAGCGGCGGTTGATAATGCCAACCGCCGCTACAAATGGTTCTATAGTGGCGGTTTGAATCGCGGCAGGCCCCTAGGGCTCTTTGGTGGCGGCTCACTTCATTTTGCGCCGCTACGTGATTTTTCCGACGCCGCTATAAAGCTGTTTTGTAGTAGTGTTAGCTATCTTCTTTTTTTTTAATAAATAATTCTAAGAGTTAGTTTAGAACCATTAGAGATGCAGATGCGGCAGAACGGGTAGCTTTTTGACCCAGGTCAGAATGAATAGCGAAGCCTGAGACAAAAATGTCCCATAACACGTCATCACGAGTCCTCTTGTGAAAGTGTCTCACAAAAACAAACCTCACTTGCGCAAATTGGAACATTTATATTGGTATATCGTACTGCCGCGCTTTTGTTAATAAGCAACTGTGACATGGTGCGTTGACATGGAAAAGTAGTAAGCATCACGTGTATATGCACCTTGAAAATATGTCCGCCTGCTCCCTTAAACAACACTCCCTGAAGGGGAAAAAAAAGCTTGTACACATCGCCCTTGCTTTTAAGTATGTTCTGCACTCTTACATAGAGAGAATTTGAATCACGCGGAGATATTGAACCACATAGACTAATACATACACATGACTTTCGATTCCTTTTCCTCGTGACGTAACTAACGTAGTATATGCATGAGAAAGTTCCATGTGATATCCCGGAAAAGAGGAGTTCTACGTTCATGTGATCGGCAATAAGATACCTTCGTGCTAACACATGGTACAAATATCGCCCTTAGTGAAAAAAATATATAAACGAGAAAGCACAGCGTACAAGACAAAGAGTAATACATTTATAGAGCAGAGAAGGTTTTCCTCAATTACAGATAGCCGATGTTAATAAGCTATCCTGCTATGACAGCTAGGGGATGAAGATGTAATTATTAGTATCCTAAGCGTGTGGAGGGAGGTACATAGAAGAAGAAAAAAAAATGCACCAACAGCTTCCTCCGCTTCCCCTTCAGGAATGGCAGTGTCATCAGACATCACCCGTCGGACAAAAGAGAGAGAGAGTTGCTCCGCCGATGCCATTCTCGACACCCGTGCTGTTATCCAGGGGCAGAAGAACCAGCAGGTTGGCTTCTGGGTAGGAGGAGCTGTAAGTTTTGGATTGAAAGGAGGACTCTTAGGGCAGGAGAAGCGAAAAGTATTCGCTACAAGATATTCAGTAGGTTTGGAGACAAATGATACTTTTCTATCAAAGCTCTCACTAAGAGACCTATGGTTATAGGCAGTAAACAAGATAAGGAGAAAGGGCTGGCGGAAGGATCTATTTATAGGACCTGGACTCGACCTTTGGGGAATCCAAACGCCACTCCAAGTTGATTAGAGGGAACCCGAGGGAGAAAGATAAGCACGAGGATAGTTAAAAGGCAATACCAGCAGTCGAGACGACGCAGAAAATGGCAGGTCACAATTAAGGGTCATCAGTGATTGGATGGAGTACTGTAGATGCGACCTGACTGGTGAGTGGTTCTTGATTGATTGCATTTATTAGAATCTGAAGTAGCAGGGTGATAAATAAATGAGAAGCACGGTGAACGAGGAGATCAAGTTTGACGCATGAAAGATTTCGTACCCCAGACTCGTGGGGCATGTGTTGGCACTGAAATTTGATCGGTCCTAGTGACCAGCCGCGTGGAGTCAGAATCGGCCGGAGTCAACAAAATTCAATGGCTGAAGGAAATAAAGTGGGCCCGTTAGGGTTGTTTCATCTTCGTCTATCTTTAGTTTAGATTTAATTTAGAAATAGACTTAGTCGGTTTGTTTAAGAGTCCTGGCCGAGTCAGGTCAGAATCCCTTACATGGGGTTATAAATATGTAATAGGGTCTGTACAAAAATAACAACACTTTCATTCATTATAACTCGGCGCATCGCCAAACTTTTTCTCGACGACATCCTCGTCTCGCGCGGGCTGCATCGGTTTCAATCTCGACGAGAGACTTGGATTAGTCACCTTCGGTAATTTCATCGACTTCAGCTAGTACTTTCTTATTAAGTTGATATTCTAGTTGTTATCTTTGAAATTGCTAGTTATCCAGTAATTAGGTCTTTATTTAGTTTGTATTATCGACTTAAATTGCATTACTGTCTCGGTTAGGTCCGATCTTATGCGATTTCTTTAGGTTTTATAACCTGGGTTTTAGATCTATTATTCGAGTCACTTGATCGATCCAGTCTATAATTAAATTAAATCTAGCTTTATTTGTCATATTTGAACACAGTCTTAATTAAGTTCGATCTGTTCAAATCAGCAAGGCTGCATCGACTTTGGTCTCTTCCTGGGCTGATAAGGTTAGATTCGATCTACTTATAGACAGAATCAATAGAGTTCTATCGGGACGTTTACCCGACAGGTTATCACGGTTTGATCGACTTCCTGGTATTTTGCCTATTTTATTGCTGTGTATTAGAAGTCGATTGCCCCCTTTTGTTCAATAGAATTAGATCTGTGGATTTAAGGCATATTTGCAATACCAGCTATTAGATTTATCGACTTAGCACCTATCGACAGGCAGAGTTCCGCACATGATTATTATACTTCTATCGACTCTGGCCCATCGACTTACTTTCATCGACAGAGCGAGTTTATGCACCTTTACTGTAGATATATCGACTCAGCTCTATCGACTTTAAGTCTATTGTATCAACCTAGCCAGTTATTGTATGAATACTATGGATTTATCGACTCTGGTCTATTGTTCTAATTTCTTATCAGTATTAATGATTTATAATTACATATTTAATTAAATTTGCCGATAAGCCGATATAATCAGTCGATTAGGTTATATTCTCTTATGTTTTATTCCCATAATAGCATCGGCTGGTTTCGCGAATAGTGATTATCAGCTTTCTTCATCGGCTTGTCCTGGGCCGGTGACCCGTGGAATTGACCTTTGGTCTCTTTGTCGATTTGCAAGGAAAATCGACTGGCACGCCCTGGTTTCTGTATTGAGCCTGCAATGGAGCTAAATAGATCTCCCAGGTCACGCGTGTGATTTTCACGTCAACACTATCATACTTGTATAAGGATAAGCATAAGGAATAAAGAAGATAATAACATTAATAAAGTAAATAAGTCTTACAAGAGAGGACTAGAATAGAACTAACCCGAAGGCTCTCCAAGACTAGGTCGAGGATCTCAAGACAACTCTCCTCTCTCGTAAACTCCACTAGGGCCTAGAGACTAAGTGTAATGCTAGAGAATGGATTCTTCTTGGTGTGTGTTGAGGAGTGAGGCCACACCCTTCTATTTATAGGGGCCCAAAGACGGTTCTGATGTCGGTAACTCCTGCCCTAAGGGTGACAACCTGTTGACGCGAAAATCACACGTGTGACCCGAGAGATTTGCTTAACTCTAGTGCGGGCTCAACACAAAGAAACCAGGGCTCAACACAAAGAACCCTATCGATTCTACCTATGATCGAATCATATCTAATCCTATCGACTCAGCAAGAGGTCAGAATCGATGCAGCCTCACTCGCTCGAGCAGATCGAACTTAATCGAGACAGTGCCCAAACAAAGCAAATAGAACTAAAAACTCTCCAATTATGGGTAAAATCAATAAGATGACTCAAATAACAGATCTAAATAAAACTCATAAACCTACTAAAGTTTACAATAGATCGGACCCAACCGAGACAATATTGCAACCAAAAGTCGATAGTATAAACACAATTAAGATCTAATTACCAGATAATTAGCAATTCTAAAGATAACAACTAGAATATCAAATCAATGAGAAAGTACTAGTTGAAGTCGATAGAATTACCGAGGTTAACAATGAGAAAGTACTAGGATCACCCAACATCTTCCCCAATCTTACGAAGTTGTACAACCTGCAGGCCGCGGAGGAGCAGCGTGGTGACCGACTTGGTCAGCTCGAGCTGGAGCTCGGGGCGGCGCGGAGGGAGCGGGACAAGGCTTCGAAGCTGGTGGCCATCAGCGAAGAGGTTGTGAAGGTGCTCGAGGAATCGCTGCGCTCGGAGAAGTCGCAGCGTGACCGTGCCGTGGCCGCGGCCAAGGCCTCAGCCGAAGCCGAGGCTGCCCATCCAGCGCAGCTGTAGGAGACCCGTAAGATTGGGGAAGGTGTTGGGTGATCCTAGTGGTATTTCTCATCATCGCTTCTTGTTGGCGCAGAGTTGGAGGAGAAGTTGGCGACGACGACAGAGTCCCTTCGCGGAGAGGTGGCAGAGAAGGCTGAACTCTGCGACGTGCTAGGGAGGGCGGCCCGAGAGCTCAAAATCCCTGTGATGCCCGAGGCTTCTCTAGGGCTATAGGTCAGGAACCTAATGTTGTCAGGGCATGATTGGATCAGGCGCGGTGTGCGATTTGGTGTGCGCACCGCCCTCGCCTTGCTTGGGACGCACTTTGAGGAAGTGGACTACGAGGAATTGAGCCACGGTTATCTCGACCCCACGCCTGAGGAGATGGCCTAGATCCATGTTGACTCGGAGCCTCATGCCGACATCCTAGCTGCGAAGTATGAGGGACACGCGCTTCGCAAGACCGAAGAGGAAGAGTTTGCTTTATTTCTGAATGCTGGGTGATCATGCCCACTTTTTGTGTAATAGTTCTAAGTCGTGAGCTTGGATTTGGACTCGTGTTTGACTTATTTGGTTAGCCCGTGGTGGCTTTTGATTTTAATTCTTGTTATTTAAATCAGTTTGTGCGCCCGACCTGTTGTCTCTCCTATTTTTGGCTCACAAAGTCTGAGCCCCCGAGCTTTCAAAAGTTTAGTCTTGCCGGTGATCGCCGTTGTCGCAGCCGCTAGGGCAAGCACGTTGTCGCGCCGTCCGACCGGCTCGACTGCGAACTTCTTTTCTTGTGGCTTACTTTGAGTGCCAGCGTGGTGAGACTCAAGGTCGAGAAAAGCAAAAAAAGGATAAGGAAAGCTTTCTCGACAAAAAACAAGAGGCACGTTGTCGCGCTGAGTTATTGTGCCATTCCAGCCCCCGAGTGACGCTCGACCATTTGGAAGGGGTCGAGTGTCACTTAGGAGCGAGCGAGGCGTGCGAGAGTTGCACGTGACAAAAGGCTAGGGATAGAATTTACATATCTATGAGATGTTCCACGCATTCTTGAATTCTTCGCCCTCCACGGTCTTGGGCTTGTAGGTGCCGGGGTGGATCACTCGAGAGACGACGCACGGTCCTTCCTAGGGTGGTGAGAGCTTGTGCCAGCCCCTATTGTCCTACACCCTGCATAAAATGAGGTCGCCTTTGAGGAGTCCCCTGTCTCTTACATTTTGATCGTGGTAGCGGCAGAGTGCCTGTTGGTATTTGGCCGAGTGGAGGAGTGCGACGTCTTGCGCTTGATTTATCTGGTACAGAGCATCCTGGAGCGCTGCCTCGTTGCCCTGCTTGTTGTATGCGTGCACTCACGGTGCGCCATAGTCAAGATCCGTGTGCAGAACTGCTACGGCTCGTAACCATTAAGAAGGGCCTGCCCGTCGCGCGACTCTGAGTCGTGAGAAGGCTCCAGAGTACGGTGTGGAGTTTGGCCGCCCATCGTCCACTGAATTGCTTCAAGCGGTTGAAGATATCGGTTGGGTTGAAGATCCTAGGCTTCAACCCTTGGAGTATCATGCCGTTCGTCTCGGGATGGGCGACGGTGACCCAGTTGACGCGGATGTGGTAGTCATCGCAAAATTTTAGGAATTTCTTTCCCGTGAACTGTGTTCCATTGTCCGTGATTATGGAGTTTGGGACCCCAAATCGATGGATGATGTCGAGGAAGAATTCGACCGCTTCCTCGGATGGGATTTTTACCAGCGGGCGTACCTCGATCCACTTGGTGAACTTGTCGACCGCGACAAGCAAGTGGGTGTAGCCCCCGGGCGCTTTTTTGAGGGGGCCGACCAGGTCTAGTCCCCCAGACCATGAAAGGCCACGTGAGAGGGATCGTTTGGAGGGCCTGTGCCGGCAAGTGCGTTTGGCGGGCGTAGTACTGGCAACCCTTGCAGGTTTTGACTATGCAGGTCGCGTCGCCCACGACAGTCGGCCAGTAGAAGCCTTGGCGAAACGCATTACCCACGAGGGTTCGAGATGCGGCATGGTGACTGCAGACCGCGCCCCCCCCATGAATGTTGATGAGTAGCTGGATGCCTTCGCTGATGGGGATACAACGCTGCATAATTTTGATGACATTGCGCTTGTAAAGCTCCCTGTCGATTAAAACGAAAGACTTAGCACGCCGATAGAGTCACTTGGCTTCGGTGCCGTAGACGGGAAGCGTGCCTCGAGCCAAGAACTCGACGTACGGGATTCTCCAATCATCCGGGGGCTCTGCTCTCTCGACGTGGGTGTCGATTCGCTCGACTCCGGGGTCGTTTGCCTCACGTAAGTCGCCTAGTCGATCGATCTCCATCAGGTCAGCGTGCTGGGGGGTCGAGGGGAGCCCTGTTTCTACATGCAGCCCATCGGCCCTTGGGCCGAGGTTGACGGAGTCGCTTGGGCCCTCCTTAGAACCCTCGGGTTCCTTCGGCCGCAACGAGGGCTGGAACTTGCCATTTGCAAAGACTCCCGGGAGAATCTTCTCTCGTCCAGATGCCATCTTGGCCAATGCATCCGCCGCCTCGTTGAGACGTCGCGGGACATGCTTGAGCTCTAGGCCATCAAACCTGCCTTCGAGCCTATGAACTTCTTGGCAGTAGAGTGCCATAGTGTCGGTTCGACAGCTAGATTCCTTCTTGACCTGGTCGATCACGAGCTGGGAGTCCCCTCGGATATCTAGCCATCAAATGCCTAGCTCGATGACGACCTTGAGGCCGTTTCCAAGTGCCTCGTACTCGGCGGTGTTATTTGAAGCGAGGAAATGCAGTCGAATGGCGTATTTCTTGAGGTCCCAGGGGTTGCCCGATCGGACGTAGGTTCCTTGGAAGTTCCCGACGAATATGTCCCTCAAGTCACCCCAGTTGTAGATCTGGCCCTCGCGCAGGTGCTCAAGCCACACCCGAGCCGACTCGGTGAGATACAGGGGGAGGTTGCCGATGTTGGCCAAGTCGTCGATTGCGCCCCCCGCCTGGCACGCGAGACGATAGTCCTCGAGCTAGAGTCTAGGGTCCGTCTCATCCGTATACTTGGTGACAGTCGTGGGCGCTTGAAAGCGCTGCGGGAACTCGGTGCTGCGAATACGCGAACTGAAGACCCGTGGCCCAAGAGGGCTCGGGCTCCGGCTCCTCTCCTCATCAGTGTCATCGTACCGGCCTCCGCCGCGTGGTTGACACCCCCTTTCCTTGTCCAGACGCTCTTTTTCATGTCGATGCGCCCTGAGGGTGTGACGCGCGTCGCGATGAGCCCTGACCCGGTCATGCACTGAGGCGTTCTTAGGCGCACCTCCGGCCTGGTCGGGTTGCCAAACCGAGTGCTGCTGCGATCCGATGACGCTACCCCCTGCAGCGCACCTGGACTTGGAGATCTGCTGGCTGGACTGGGCGACGCGCCGTTGTGAGCTCTCCGCTTGGAGTGTGGCGGCCTTGGCAAGATGAGCCGTGACTTCTCATTGGGCTTGCTGGGCCTCTAGTGTCACGGGCTCAGGGAGGGTCTTGAGCAGCGTGACGGTTGCTGTTATCTTTTGTCCCGCATGAGCGAATTGTGAGGATTCTTGGTCGTCGATGAGGATGCGCTGGTGGACATCATGAGCCATGGCCCGAGCGCGGCCGCCCGCGTAGGATTCCTGGTCCTCCTTCTCGTGTTCCAGCTGGTACCGGGCTTCCTCTAGCTCCGTCCTTCTGGAGCTCAGCCGCTGCTGGAGGTCCTCCGGGCGGGACGCGGGCTACGGCTGGCCAGCCACGGCGACGAGGACGTCAATGAGCATCTACCCCACTCATGCACCCGTCGTCGGGTTTGTTGGAACAGGGTTCCTAGGGTTTGCCATCGCCTCGGCGACCTAGGTTTCAGCGCCCCTCGTAGCTGGCATGGGGTGACTTGCACCATGTGACATCCGCGCGAGAGGTCGTAGCTTCCCGCACAGCTCCCTGAGTCGGAGCTAGAGTCTTCTAGCAACCCCACATCAAGGAGATCGAAAAGAGACTCGTTTGGACTCTCGATCACACCAACGAATTCAAGGCCCGCGTTGGCGGGATCTGCCTGGCGGATGGCCGCGTCCAAGAGGCATCCCGCTATGTTTCTCAGGCCGTGCGGGTAACCGTCCGGAGGGACTATGGTGAGCCTGTCCGGGTGGAGGGGCCACCCCCGAGGAGCTGACCGTGGACGTTCGCGAGCGCGAACGTAAACTGCCAGAGATCGTCCTGGTCGGGCGCGGGGCCCAAATAACGGTCCAGGCAAAACCATAGCTGGTCGCTATAGTTGGTCGACGGAACGGGCTGGCTGGCAACCCATGGCCTGGCCGGCTCGAGCCGGACCGCGCTCATCACCTCGTTGGCGATGGCGGCGGCCACCGTGATAGGGTCGGGGAGTGTCTCACCGACGAACTCCAACGCCTTGTTTGTCGTGATGACAAAGTCAAGAGTGTGGCCCAGGTCCTCCAGCCACCACTGGCACACCGTCGAGGGGACGAGTGTTGGGGCTAGAGGCGGCGAGGATGCCGGGATGCTGACGCACAACAACTTCTGGTCGCCCGTAGCGACAAACTTCAGGCTCCCGAAGAAAATGCTAGCGCCGGGAGCCCAGATCGCAGAAGAAGTGGCCATCCGAAATGAAAGGTGTTTGTGGATCAAAATGCGTAGAGCCTTATCGTGCTTGCCATTGTCAACAGTCGCTAGCGATTATGAGGAGGGTAGGTATACGGAGAGATTTGACCCCCAGATACTGTGTGCTTTGGACTGGGTGTAGCATTTAAGGCAGGGCAGTTGGTAGTTTTTGACCGTCATCCCGCTCGACCCCCACGTCGAGGGTCAATGCGTCGGGTTGCGCTTGCCTACACCCGCTCAGAGTTGGGATCCGTCCCATCTTGTCCGGGCAATCAAATTTCTCCACCCATCATCTTTGGTTTAGCAAGTGATTCGCAAGGCTATCCTATCATCAGTGGTGGTCCACATAGGGGGTTCCAATGGAGACAAGGCTTATCGGTAGTCTCGGGGCCCGCTCACTGTTCATTATGATGACGACGGCAGTGAGACTGTCGTCCTTATCCGGGAGTCGGTTAAGACCGGGGAAGCGGCCGGGCCGGCAGCTCTAGAGAGCAACCTGCTCCTTGGGCCTTGGTGGGTGGACTGGTTTGGTCTCGACCCCTTGGAGGGTCGAGCGGATTGTCATAGGCCCTCGACCCCTCGAGGGGTCGAGCGGAACGCGGCCGACTCTTGACCCCCGGAGGGTCGAGCGAGTCGGGGGTGATATGGCCTTTGTTTCCAGGATTTGGTTGTCGCGGAGATCCCCTTCGCGGGGTTTGCTGTCTCAGGGACGCCATGTGGCACCCCTGGTTTCTGCCCCCGACACCCCTGCAATGATTTTGACCCCACGGAACTTATCAACTATGAAACCAACCGGATCCCCTTCAAATCAATCCTAGCCACCCTTGAACCCTGGAAAACTGTTTTCAGATCATGGCCATCATCAATCCCAGGCTGGAGAAATAGGTATCATAGGGTCACTACTGCTTGTGCCGCCACTCTTCTAGATGCCCAAATTGACATAGCACTACCACTTTCACTGGTTGATATGGCTAAAAATGAACCGATACTGGCGGTAGCCTCTTATTTATGGTCTGATGCTCTAAATGCTTTTTTATTCAATCAAGGTCCTATGGCACCCTCTCTTATGGATGTGGTGATGCTTCTTGGTTTGTATGTCGACCAGTATTACGATCCCTTCCCCATCAAAAACAACCATAAACAACGCAAATTTGACACCAAGGGGTCAAATAGCTGGTGCAAATATATCGCCACTCACCAGAAGACCGAATCAGTCTCTAACCTAGAGCTATCCGCCTTTTTAAATCTTTGGCTCAAACATTTCATCTTCTACAGCTCATCTTGTATGCCTACTACCAACTTCTTGGGCATAGCTGATATCTTGGCCGACGACAACAAATTTCCTCTGGGTAGGTTTCTCTTGGCCTCTATGTACCATCTCTTACACGACACCACAGTCAGCCTCTAGACCAATCAAACCATTCCACAGGAGCCCATGGCCGTTCATACAGCTATGACTCAATGTCTACTATTCTTGGGCCATAGAGTTGGACCCCTTTTCAGAAAACTCATTCCCATCAACAGATGCGGCAGAGGGTGAGGAAATCCCAATGCGTTGTTGCACATCTCTGGGCAAGGCTGCCATGGTAATTCCCGGATTCCGGATGTCTAGAGAAGACTTCAACATTTATTTCACCCTCTTCTACAACGGCATCCAAGAAGATAAACGGATATGGTTCCCCTATGGAGATCTGGAGTTTGAAAACCCTTCCATCTTTCACCCAGACAATCCTCTACAGAACAGAGAATCAACCCTCATCTTTGAAGCTTGCATCAGACCTGGCATCTTGCCCGTCGACTTCCACGGCGGACAACTTAGAACTCGTTCATACGAGTTTTATAACCCTGCAACAATTTCCTATCAACTCGGCTTTGGTCGGCTTCTCATCGGTTCCTTCTTTTTCGGTCGTCTCAAGGCTAGACAAGCACTCAAAAATCCTCTTGAATACAAGAAGATCTATGACATGGCCTTAGAGATCCCGATGGGCAACCCAGCCAATTTTCAACTGCTGCCCTCCATCTCTACATTGTTCAAGTCCCGCTGGAAAGAATGGAAGAAACACCTTTTCTACAACCAGCTGACTAACCATCTCGTCGATGTCGCGGACGCAGTAAGTCTCTTTTCATTTGATATCAATTTGAATTATACTTTCATTGACTTTCATAATTAATTTCTTCTTGACGTAGGACCCGGCCATAATTCCTCCAACTGTGAGCAACAGCGGGAAGCCCATCGTATATTGTCGAATGGCCAACAATCCCAACATTGGCTGTGATGCTTCAACTCCTACTCAACTTCTCAGCGGCTGAGGCCTGATGAAGATAACTCGCAAAGCCGTGTGGAAGCAGTCAACAAAGAGGAAAGCCAACACTGAAACTCAATCAACCCCGATAGAACAGCAGAAAAAGGCTAGACTTGTGGCAGCCGAATCGACTATAGCAGAACCCGCCCTAGCAGCTCAGGTAATAACCTTAATACCCTTTAATTCTAGTGTATTCACACCTGTAAACCTTAAATCTTTCAATCATCAGCTTGTTTCATTGACTTTGGCCGTTCCCCAAGAAGTGGCCCAAGAAGTCGCCACTGAGCCCATTAATGCTACACAGGTACCGTACTCACATGTATCCTGCTTCTTGCTTCTTCTTGCTAACTTCACACAACTTTCAAATCCCATCATCGACTCCCGCAACTTCATCGACTTTGGCTGTACTCCCAGAAGTAGCCCAAGAAGTTGTCACTCGGCTTGCCCCTTGCTGTACAGGTAACAATCTTGTATCTGCATTGTTTTTATTTACTCTCAACTTAATGAGTCCTTTGTCTCTCAGACATTACCATCGACTTCAATGACCCCATCAACAATGATTACATGGGCTCAAGACACTGAGTTATTAATAGAGTTAGTGCACTCTCCCGAGCCGATGGAACAACCTTCATCTTCAGTGGCCACGGTAAGAACATTCTTTGACCTTAAACTTTCCCTCTTCTAGCGAAATGTAGCTTACCTTTTCGGCTCTCTCTTAGGAAATTATATCGAGCTCTGGGAGCCGATCCAGCAATGCTACTTTATCATATCTTTCGGTGCACACCGCCTCCATCGACTCTGAGAATGTCGACGTGGTCAATTCTAAGAGAGCGGCCGAAGAAACTATCTCCACCACTGTAGTCTCATCGACTTGGGCCATCGTTCCTTCGGTAGATCCATAGGTGCCATTTTTTATTATTTTAACACGCAATTGTTTCATGCCTTAACTCATTGAACTCCTCATGCAATCTTGTCATCGGTCATTCAATCTCAAATCCCCATTGACACTATGTCAACCGATGCTCCAAGACCTAATTATTTTCCAGAGACAATAGTAAGCATAACCGTTTTTCAAATCAACTCATTGCTTTACTATCCTTCACTCTAACAATCTTTTTCCCAGGCTCAAATCTCCAGGCACACATCTTCGGTCTTTCTGCCTCTAGAAATTAAAGCCACACTCCAGCAGATTCGTCAACAATTAGACGGGATCCCCATCGTGCGACTCGTGCTAGATGCAACTCCCATCAGGCAACGCTACTTGGAAATCAAGGACATGTTGCCACCTGGCCTTGTCTTGGTGCTGCAACGAGTGGCCTTTATCGAATTTCACCAAATCCAGGTGCTTCAAGCCCAAACTTGAGTCGAACGTCGATTGGAACACAAGACTCGAGCAGAGGCAGCCGACAAGAAAGAAGAGGATGAAAAGAACAAATATGTCGCTCTTCTCTCAAAGTCGGCTGATCTTGAAGCAAAACTCGAAGATTTACGGAGGGAACGAGAAGCAATCCTGGCGGCTTTGGAAGCAAAGAACAAAGAGATAGTTGATGTAGAAATATCCCTTGCCAGAGTACCACAAGATATCTTGGCGGAAGAGAATTTTGTGACATCGGCTTATGAACAAGCAAGCAACCTATGGGACACTGCATCCACTATACCTGGGTCAATCGAAGAAGACGCCTACATCATCGCCCAAGTCGATGAGCTTTGTACGAAGGCAATCGACCTCATCGACTTCTATTGTCCAGAGGAGTAGTCATTAGATATGAGTTATCTTGTAAATCTGCAAACAATATTTAGTTCTATAATATTTTTTGAACTTAAGGCGATATCCCTGATATCGGCCATCTGAAGATGATGTATAAACATCGGTTGTGACTTATTTTTTGCCTTTATTTTTCTGCTAAGGATGATATTCTTCATATTGGCCGTGATCAATCACTCAAGATCATGTGCCAATCCAAACGCTCGAATGATATTTCTTCAAATATTTCCCATTAACTGCTCTCCCAAACTCTTCTCCATCTAATCCTTGTAAAAAATATGCATTGCTCGATGCACATCGGCTCACTTTAAATGGTCCCTCCCAAGTTGGAGACCACTTTCCAAATCGACTATCTTTGGAGCCGATGGGCATAATCATCTTACAGACAAGATCTCCTTCTGAAAAACTTTTAGGCACCACCTTTTTATTGTAAAACCTGGATACACGAGCCTTGTTCTCTTGAATCTTTTCTAAAGCCCTCATCCGATGCTGCACGACATCTTCTAACTCATCTTGCATCATATGTTGATATTCATCGGCTGACAGTTGATCTTGCAACTCTACTCTTCTTGATCCCAAATTCATTTCCCATGGCAAAACCGCTTCATGCCCATAAACTAACTGATGTGGTGGTACCTTTATAGACCCATGACATGCCATCCTGTAGGTCCATAACGACTCAGCCAATGTTGTATGTCACTTCCTCGGTTGCTCGTCAATCTTCCTCTTGATAAGATTAATCAAACTCTTATTAGATGTTTCTGCTTGACCATTGGCTTGAGCATAATAAGGCGAAGAATTCAACAATTTGATTCCCATACTATCGGCTAAGCTTTGAAACTCTTCCAAAGTAAACACAGAACCCTAGTCAGTAGTAATAGTCTGTGGTGCACCAAACCTATAAATAATATGCTCCTTCATAAAATTGATGATATTATTAGATGTCACATTCTTCATTGGTACTGCTTCAACCCATTTTGTGAAATAATCTGTTGCTGCCAGAATATACTTGTGACCTTTGCTTGATGCTGGATAAATTTGGCCAATCATATCCATACCCCATCCTCTACACGACCACGGCTTAATGATTGGATTCATGGTTGATGCCGGCGCTCTCTGAATTGCTCTAAATTTTTGGCAATCTTGACACCCTCTATAATACTTGAAACAATCTTCTAGCATATTTGGCCAATAATACCCAACCCTTTTCAACAACCATCTCATTTTATGGGCCGGTTGATGTGTACCACAAATGCCTTCATGAACTTCACACATAACCACTTTGGCTTCTTCTTGATTTAAACATCTTAATAATACATCATCAATTGATTGATATTAAAGCTTTTCTTCTAATAAAACATACCTCAATGCCATGTATCTGATTTTATGAGGAGTGCGCTGTGTTGGATTTTTGAGGTACTGCACTATCTTGGTCCTCCAATCTTCTCCATCGACATTGATCTCATCGTCATTAGCTTGCTTGGTTTCATCGACATCGGCGATCTCCACAATCGTACCACTAGTATTTAGTTGATAGCCTGATGCCATCTGTGCCAAATCATTTGCTTCCATATTTTGCTCCCTCGAGGCATGCTTGAAACTCACTGCCTTGAAGCATTGTATCATATCCTGACACTCGGCATAAAACAATCTCAGAATATCATCTCTGCACTCAAAATCTCCTGCTAATTGTCCGAGTATCAACAACGAATCGCCAATGATTTCAATGAAGTGATCCCCAGCTTCTCGCAAAATCTGCAGGCCTTTGAGAATAGCTCTATACTCAACTTGATTGTTAGTTGATACCACCATAGCAAATGCAAACTCATATCTTACCCCCCGAGGCGATACGATGACGAGCCCGATAGCACATCCATTCTTGCATATAGAATCATTAAAAAACAGTAACCATGGTATCAGCTCTATCATCGACATACTCAAGCCACAATGTTCAACCACCAGATCAGCCAAAATCTGACCCTTGATAGCTTTAGGAGACTCATAAGTTAGGTCATATTCAGCAAATGCCAGCATGCATTTTCCAATCCTGTCTTTTAGAATCAGAGTTGATAGCATATACTTGATGACATCGGCTTTGCATACCACCACACACTCGGTCGATAGCAGATAATGCCTTAACTTCACACATGAGAAATATAAACATAAACATAATTTTTTAATCTCAGTGTACCTGGTCTCGACATCAATTAATGTTCAACTTAAGTAAAACACAACTCTCACTTTGCCATCTTGTTTTTGAAATCAAAGTTGATCTGATACACTTCTTATCCGCAGCAATATATAGCTTAAAAGGTAACCCTTCTCTCGGTGGCACCAACATAGGAGGCATGATCAGATACTTCTTGATACCGTCCAGAGCTTTCTGATGTTCAGGCTCCTATACAAACTTCTGATCTGCTTTCAACTTCAATAATGGAGTAAACACGTCAAGCTTCCCTGATAAGTTTGAAATAAATCTTCTAATGAAATTGACTTTGCCAATCAAATATTGAAGCTCTGTCTTATTGGTTGGCGGCTCGATGTCGTTGATAGCCTTCACGCTCTTTGGACCAACTTCAATTTCTTGTTCATGCACAATAAATCCCAGAGGCTGACCAGCCGACACATCAAAGGCACAGTTCTTTGGGTACATCTTTAAACCATATTTTCTTGTTCTTTCAAGTACTTCCCGTATATCGGCTATATGATCTCCTACTTGTCTGGATTTAATCACCACATCATCAATATAAATTTCCACAAACTTGCCAATTAGATCATGGAAAATATAACTCATGGCTCTCTGATATGTGACTCGAGTGTTCTTCTACCATAAAAATCTGTCATGACGATCCATTTGTATAATCCAATAGCCCCTAGACACCTAAAAGCAATCTTCGGTATGTCTTCTTCTGCCATAAAAATTTGATTATATCCAGCATTACCATCCATAAAACTAATGATCTTATGTCCTGCTGCGGCATCAACCAGAAGATCTGCTATCAGCGTCGGGTAATCGTCTTTGGGAGTGGCTTTATTCAATGCTCGAAAGTCGATGCAAACTCTCAACTTCCCACACTTCTTGAAAACAGGCACAATAATTGACACCCACTCTGAATATCGGCAAGGCTTAATAAATTTAGTATCATATAATCTAGTAATCTCAGCCTTGACATCATCATAAATCTTGGGATCGACCCTTCATGGCGGTTGATTGTATGGTCGATATACAGGTTTGATGGGTAGCCGATGTTCAACAATAGATTGGCTAAGACCGGGTACTTCAGAATAATCCCAAGCAAAACAATCCTGATACTCCTTCAACAATTTTATTAATTCAACTTTATAATCCTCATCTAATTTCTTACTGATAAATGTTGGTCTAGGCTTGTCACCATCTCCTATATCGACTTCTTCCAACTCATCGACCGACATAAATCTTTTTCCTAACTTGTCATCTTCTGCAAATTCCATTCGGGCGCCTGTAAGAGAAACAACTTCAAATTTGACTGGTCCACCACCTAAAGACGCTGAGTAGTAATCTTGACATAGTCTCCATTCCAAATCCTACCGGAGAGACACTCCATATCATCTATGTGCCATGACGCTAAATCGATTGATCAAACATTGACGGTTTCATCGGCCAGAACCACTTCCACCTGATCACCGATCCATTAGATCACAGACTGGTGTATTGTAGATGGTACACAATAATTCACATGTATCTAGTCACGACCCAGCAGAAGGCTGTAGGTTCCCTTTCCTTCAATAACAAAGAATATAACTGGTAAAGTTTTGCTATCAATTGTGAGCTCCATATTCAAAACTCCTTTAGCTGTTGTAGTACGACCACCATAATCTCGCAAAATCATATTAGTATCGATTAAATCATCATCGGTCTTATCCAACTTTATCGTAGTAGTGATTAGCATGATATTGACCGCATCACCTCTATCAACCATCATTTTCCCCATCGGCATCCCGTTGACGAACCCTTTTAAATATAAAGCCTTCAAGTGTCGATGTTTTGCTTCATCTAGTTTATTAAACACTGCTTGCTGGATATCAAATAGTAACTGAGACATCACATCATCATCAGCAAACAATTCCTCTTCTGAGGCCATGAACTCTTGCGGAAGTATCATCACCATGTCCACTGTAGCACCGGGTACTTGTACCTGTGATTTTACCTTTGGTCTCCAAACCTTTTTAGGCGGCTGATTGTCATCCTCATCATAATAATATCTGTCAGCCCTTATCTGCTGGCATCTCATCCTCTGAACTCTTTGTTTCTAGCTCCTAAAAAATATACCAGATGGATACCGCTGCTCTTCTTGTGCTTGTTCTTCCTGCAACTCTTCATCGACTTCTTTGTCAAACTTATCCTCTTCAATCTTCCCTGCTCCAAGTCGATCAAAAGCTGACACTCTGCCTTGCCCATCGATTTTCCTTTTCATCGACTCTTTGATGTTGCTTTGTCGATCTTGCTATCTGTAACACCCCGGTTTTCAACTTTTGGATTAACATAAAATTTACCTAATTAAATTAATAATAAGTGATATAAAATAAAATAAATTTGTTTGCTGCATTCATGCTGGAGTAGTTACATTAGGGTTTTATTGGGTGAAAAGTATTTTTAAAAAATACGATTAGGGATTGATTTCAGTTAATGTAGAAAAGTACCAGGAAATAGAAAAGGAAATAAAGAAAAGAAACCCAGTCAGTGCTTTTGGGCCAAATTCCACCCCGCGGCCCAACCCCTCCCTCTCTCTCTTTCTCTTGCCTCGGCCTAGTTCGCCGCTCCGCCCCGCCTGGCCTTTCGGGCCACGCCAGCCCAATTCCCCCCACCTTTCCCCTTCCTCCAGCCACGCCAGGAGAAGAAGCCGACGCCACCGACGCTAGCCGCCATCGAAACGTGAGTCACGCGCCATCGTCGCTACCAGGTCCTGCACGCCTTCACTCGCCGTCGTCGCCTTCCGTGTTACTCCGCCGCAGGCCGTCGCGTCCCGTCGTCGCTCCCACCGCACAGAACCGCGCACAGCGCTGAGCCGAGCCCACCGGTGTTAATGGCACTACCGACACTGACACGAGCTTCGCGTGTTCGCGTCATCCCGCCCCCCCCCCCCCGCCCCCTGCTATAAATAGTATTCCCCGGCTCCTCCCGCACCTCGACCTACCTTCAGTTCCCCCGCTCCGAGCTCGACCTCGCCGAGCACCGCCGGCATAGTTCTACCGCCGTGTGCCGACGTCGCCCGCCCTTCTCTAACCTCCCCATCCCTACACAGCCGCCTGGTAAGGACCCCCTCGGCCTCCGCATCCGATTAGCACAAGCCCCGTCGAGTTTAGTATCCCGTAGCCCTAGATCGTTGATCGTCGTCGCCGCACCCATGGCGCCGCCACCGTGTATTCATCGCCGGCAGCCACCCACCGCCGCCCGTTTCGCCCCGACCCGCCATGGCCGTCCATCGCGAGATCGATGGCTTAGAGCCATCTGGTCTACCGTAGACCATAGACCGAGAGCCCAGCCCGGTCTACAAGCCTGTGGACCGAGTCCCTGATAATGGTAGTTTTATAGATTAGCCCTTGTCTTTATTTTAATTAATATATAAGTCCTGTAATTTTACACTTAGACCCTAAACTTTAAATTAATTATATTTTAGCCCCTACATTTTTACACAGAGGCCCCTATATTTTTTCATAATTACATTTTAGTCCCTAAAAACTTTCTGACCTAATTACACATTAGTCCCTAGATCTTTGAACTAGCATAAGTTTTTACTCGTAGTTCCGATTTTAGCGATTCTAGCGCTCACGCGATCGTAGGAATGAGTAGAATCCCATCGTAATGATTTTTATAAACTCATAGTATTGTTTGATGTACTGTTTTCTTATTTTTGTGTGTATTGTTTGCTTTCTGATGCGATCGACGTGTAGAGCATCAGCCGCCCGAGAATTTCCAGAACCTCGGGTTTGAAGACTCTGAGCAGCAGCAATTCATGGACCGAGGCAAGTGTCCGTTGACCATATTGATCCTATGTTTTTAAAATATTTTATAACCATGCATGCAGTTAATATGAATCCTATGTCCTTACCCTTCCATATTATTCTTTTGTCACCCCGGGTTTGGGTAGTACTCTAGGATGGGGTACGTCACGCTTAGCCGCAGTCATGTGAGAATGGTTTAAATCTTGTTAATGAATATAAACACTATGAGACTCGATGATGAATAAGATTACAGTGAGATGATGATAATGATGATAACTGTCATAGTGGGACTAGGAATCTGGACAGGCTAAGTTTGGTTTGGTATAGTGTCGTCGTGTACGAGAAGTGGGATAGTGCCTGTACCTGTTCCAGGATTCTTAGGACCAGCTCGTGTAGCGTGTTAACCATGTCTACCGCACAAAGCATAGGGCTGATATGGGTAGGCTTGGTTCAGTAGTGAGATATTTTTCCAGTCTACGGGTGTTCAAGGAAAGGGGGATGGTGAAGGGTTAACTTCCGGACCTCAGGTGATGGAGGGTGTACTCCTAGCCCGACGCCAGAGGAAGCTTCTGTAGGAAGGGTTTACTTCTGCAACGGTGAAACCTTAGCGTGGGCACTTTGACAGGCTGGAAAGCTCTCTGAAAGACCTTGTGGTGATCTCCTGGCCTTCACACCAAAGACAGTATTATTCGTGTAACAGAGAGATTTTAGTCATCGAGAGTGATAGAATCACCAACCAGTGGGTAAAGTTGTGCACCTCTGCAGAGTTAAAACTGTTATAACAGCCGTGCTTACGGTCATGAGCGTATGGACACCTCACATGATTAAAACACAAATGGGATATGAATGGAATGGTTGGGCTACACGCTAGGTAAGCTGTAGCAGGTTATAGAATGGTTGGGCTACATGCTGGGTAAGCTGTAGCAGGTTATGGAAATGGTTTGGGCTACACGCTGGGTAAGCTATAGTAGGAATAAAGAAACGGATTAAGGTTACAGGCTGGGAAAGCGGTAGCGATGATAAAGAAATGGATTGGGCTACATGCTGGTGTTGGCACCGAAATTTGAGCGGTCCCAGTGGACAACCGCATGGAGTCAGAATTGGTCAAAGTCAATGGAGTTCAACGGCCAAAGAGAATAAAATGGGCCCGTTAGGGTTGTTTTGTCTTCATTTATTTTTAGTTTAGATTTAGTTCAGAAATAAATCAAGTCGGTTTGTTTAAGAGTCCTGACCGAATCGGGTCAGAACCCCTTGCATGGGGCTATAAATATGCAATAGGATCTGTACAAGAAAAATAACACTTTCGTTCAATATAACTCGGCGCATCGCCAAACTTTTTCTTGACGACATCCTCGTCTCGCGCAGGCTGCATCGGCTTCGATCTCGGCGAGAGATTTGGATTAGTCACCCCTGTTAATTTCATCGACTTCAGCTAGTACTTTCTCATTAAGTTGATATCCTAGTTGTTATCTTTGAAATTGCTAGTTATCCGGTAATTAGATCTTTATTTGGTTTGTATTATCGACTTAGATTGCATTACTGTCTCGGTTAGATCTGATCTTCTTTGATTTTTGTGGGTTTTATAGACCGGTTTTTAGATCTTTTATTTGAGTCACTCGATCGATTCTATCTATAAATAGATTAAATCTAGCTCTATTTACCGTGTTTGAACACTTTCTCGATTAAGTTCGATCTGTTTGAATCAGCAAGGCTGCATCGACTTTGATCTCTTGCTGGGCTGATACGGTTAGATTCGATCTGTTTGCAGGCAGAGTCGATAGAGTACTGTCGGGACGTTTAGCCGTCAGATTATCACGGTTCGATCGGCTTCTCAATATTTTGCCTAGTTACTGTTGTATATTAGAAGTCGACCTCCGCCCCCCCCCCCTCCTTTTTTTATTTAACAGAATTAGATCTATGAAATTGAGGCGTAGTTGCAATACCAGCTATCAGATCTGTAGACTTAGCATCTATTGACGGACAGAGTTTCGTGCATGATTATTATACTTTTATCGACTCTATCCCATCGATTTGCTTTCATCGACAGAGCAAGTTTATGCATCTTTACCATAGATCTATCGACTCAGCTCTATCGACTTTAGTCTATTGCATCGACTTGGCCAGTTATTGTACGAATACCGTGGATTTATCGACTCTGGCCTATTGTTTGAATTTCTTATAGGCATTAATAATTTATAATTTCTTATTTAATTAAATTTGTCGATAAGCTGATATAATCAGCCGATCAGTTTATATTCTCCTATGTTTTCTTTCTATAATAGGATCGGCTAGTTTCACGAACAGTGACTATCGGCTTTCGTCATCGGTCTGTCCTGGGCCGGTGGCCCGTGGAATTTGACCGTTTGTCTCTTTGTCGATTTGCAGTGAAAATCGAGTGGCACACCCCGGTTTTCGTATTGAGCCTGCACTGGAGCTAAGCAGATCGCTCAGGTCACGCATATGGTTTTCGCGTCAATACGCTTTTACCACGCCTGGTAGGACCAAGAACTTTAAGATTCGCAACATGTCTGAACTTAGAATGCCAAAGGATCCTAAGCTCCCTGATAATCCTCCACCAAAACATGATGTCGGCGCGGATCTGAAGATAGAGAACATAATGCCTGTTAATAAGGATGATCTGAGCAATGAAACAAGGGCACAAATTGATAATAAGATTGCGGAGTATGAAAGCATTTTGTTGAGCACATTTAGGAAAACCAAGCATGGCAAGATCATACAAAAGGGAAAATTACCCGTGGCTGTTTTCATTGATGAAGATGAAACTGAGAAGTCACATGCTGATAAGCCGATGGAGGTGGTAGATGAGGCTACATTGAACAACATGATACATGCGGCTATACATCATGCATTGATCTATCAATCACCTATGTTGGTAAATACTTTGAGGGCTTTGATCATTCAGATAGTGGAGGGATGCATATATGATGATCCAGCACGTGGGTCGATGTATTTTCGTATGCAAGGGAATATTCCTCGGCATGCAATTGAAGGACTTGAGCAGCAACCACCCAGTACTAACATTGTAATGCCTTCGGCAAGCTCGGGGCTAGCATTAGAGAGTGCCACTCCACCCTCAAGGAATAACAGTGGTGGTGCTACAAGGAGGACACCTGGATCCGGTCCCAGGATTATTCTGCAGAAGACATCACCGCAAACGCAGCCACAGTATTACACGCAAGATACTTCAGAACCAAATATGACATATGGGACAACACCAAATGTAGTGCCAAGCCTGTTCGGCATGCCCTCATCATTTGCATTGCCTAGTGAGTTTGGAGGACAACACACTGTTGTCAATTTTGGTTCACAAACAGCCCCGCAAGTGGTAGCGTCAGACTGGGCAGTGAAGATTCCTAAGTTAATGAGGAAACAATTTGGGTTAAACCCAAAACATCAGACTTATATGTATCGACCCCCTTATCCTCCTAGATATGACTTCATTCCTGTGCCGAGTCGATACAGGCCACCAGAATTTACTAAGTTTACTGAACAAGACAATACTATCACTGTTGAGCATATTAGCCAGTTTTCAGTGCAATATGGAGAGGCAGGAGCTACCGAAGCATTAAAGATCAGGCTGTTTCCGTTATCATTGTTCCGTTTGGCTTTTTTGTGGTTCGCATCATTGCCCCCTAATTCCATTATTACTTGGGCTGATCTCGAACAGAAATTTTATAAATACTTCTTTGCTGAAACAAGAAAAATGAGGTTGTTTGATCTGATTTCTGTGAGGTAGAAAGCTGGCGAGTCTGTGCATGATTATGTGCAGAGGTTCAGAGATCTGTGCAGTAAATGTTTCAGCTTGCAATTGACTGATACTCAGATGGCAGAAATAGTATTCAATGGTTTGGTTGCACCTCTAAGAGAAAAATTTCCCTCAGTCGAGTTCGAAAGCCTGTCTCAGCTGGTGCAGAAGGTGTCTATTCAAGAGAACATGACTCGAGGGGCACGGTCAAGACCGATTCAAGTCAACTATAATGATTATGAGTCTGAGTCCGATGAAGATACTGGAGATGTCAATATGGCTGAGCGGACGAGGAATAAGAATATTTTGTCGTGTCCCTTGGTGAAACAGAATGAGCCAGAAGAAAAATATGACTTTGATATCAAAGGCCAATAAGATATTTGATATGCTGTTGCAGGAGAAGCACATCCAGTTGCCGCCTAATCACGTGATTCCACCTACTGAAGAATTGAAGAAAAGAAAGTACTGCAAGTGGCACAATTCACCGTCTCATTACACCAATGAATGCAAGGTATTTAGAAGAGAGATTTAGTAGGCGATTGAGCAGGGAAAGATCAAGTTTACAAAGGGAACCATGAAGATTGATGGGCATCCGTTCCCTACGAATGTCAATATGGCTGGTATCGACAATGTAGAAACATTTATAAATCGGTATAAGAAGAAAAGGGATAGGGACATGAAGAAATCACAGTTTGATCCACATTGGGAATGCCCGCTCTTTCAATATTGTTGGGACCACAATATGAAGCTTTTGTCGATCCACAATTGTCCTGGATGCAGTAAGCGCACGGATCAGATGTATAGGGAGGCCCCAAAGAGTCATCGGCACCAGCATCGACACGACGTGATTAAAGAGCCGATGGTGGGTTCAGCCGATAGGCAGGAAAGAATCTCTGCATTTGATCGACTTGGAGCTAAGAAGGGAAACAACGAAGCCAAGTTTGACCAGGAGGTCGATGAGGAGATGCACGAAGGACAAGAGCAAGCCGATCAGTGGTGTCCATCTGGTATTTTCTCTAGGAGTTAGATGCGTAGGATACAGAGGATGCGTTGCACGCAGATAAGGGCTGATAAATATTATTATGATGAAGATGATGATTAGTCGCCAAAGATGGTTTGGAGGCCAAAAGTGAAATCGCAAGTACAGGTACCAAGTGCTATAGTGGGCATCGTAATGATGTTGCCTCAAGAGTTTATGGCATCAGGAGAAGAATCGATTGCTGATGAAGATGATACACCACAGTTGGTATTTGATGTATAGCAAGCAGTGTTTGATAGGCCAGACGAATCTAAACATCGGCACTTGAAGGCATTGTACCTCAAGGGGTTCATCAATGGGATGCCGATGGGAAAGATGATGGTCGATGGAGGTGCTGCAGTAAATATTATGCCGATCACTACTGTCAAAAAATTGGGAAAAACTGGAGATGGCTTAATTGACACAAATATGATTCTGAGGGATTATGGTGGTTGTACTGCAGCAGCCAAGGGAGTCTTAAATATGGAGCTCATAATCGGCAGTAAAACTTTGCCGGTTACTTTTTTTGTCATTGATGGAAAGGGACCCTACAACCTTTTGTTGGGTCGTGATTGGATACATGCAAACTATTGTGTTCCGTCAACAATGCACAAGTCTCTGCCCAGTGGATTGGCGATCAAGTACAGGTAATCCCGGTCGATGAAACCGTCAATGTTGCATTGGCCGATTTAGTGCCATGGCATGCAGATGATGTGGAGTGTTTGTCTGGCAAGATTTGCAATGAGGATTACGTTAAGATTACTACACAGGGTCTTGAGGTAGTGGACCAGTCAAATTCTAAATTGTTTCTCTGACAGCTACCCTAATGGAGTTTGCAAAAGATAGGAAGTTGGGAAAAGGATTCATGTCGGTCGATGAGCTACAGGAAGTCGATATAGGACATGGTGATAAACCAAGGCCGACATTTATCAGTAAGAAGTTAGATGAAGATTTTAAAGTTGAATTAATAAAATTATTAAAAGAGTACTGGGATTGTTCTGCTTGGGATTATTCTGAGATGCCCGGCCTGAGCCGATCTATCGTTGAGCATCAGCTGCCTATTAAACCTGGATATCGATCTTATAAGCAACCTCCAAAGAGAATTGATCCAAAGATTTATGATGATGTCAAGGCTGAGATTACTAGGTTATACGATGCTAAGTTCATTAGGCCTTGCCGAAATCCAGAGTGGGTTTCAAATATTGTGCCTGTTTTCAACAAGTGTGGCAAGTTGAGAGTTTGTATCGACTTTCGCCCGTTGAATAGGGCCGCCCCGAAGGATGACTACCAGATGCCGATAGCAGATCTTCTGGTTGACGTAGTAGCGGAGCATAAGATTGTCAGTTTTATGGACGGTAATGCTGGTTATAATCAGATTTTTATGGCAGAAGAGGATATACCAAAGACTACTTTTAGGTGTCCCGGGGCTCTTGGTTTGTATGAATGGGTTATCATGACATTTGGTTTGAAGAATGCTTGAGCCACATATCAGAGGGCCATGAATTATATATTCCATGATTTGATTGGCAGGCTAGTAAAGATTTATATTGATGATGTGGTAGTTAAATCTAAAAGAATAGAAGATCATATAGCTGATTTGCGGGAAGCACTCAAGAGAACTAGAAAGTATGGCTTGAAGATAAATTCGAGAAAGTGTGCTTTTGGTGTATCAGTTGGTCAGTTTCTGGGTTTCATCATGCATGAAAGAGGAATTGAGATTAAGCCAAAGAGCATCAAGGCTATCAATGACATCGAGCCGCCGATCAACAAGACAGAACTTCAATCTTTGATTAGCAAAGTGAATTTCATTAGAAGATTTATTTTGAACTTATCAGGTAAGCTTGATGTATTCACCCCGTTATTAAAATTAAAGGCGGATCAAAGGTTTGTATGGGAGCCAGAACATCGAAAAGCTCTCGAGGATATCAAGAAGTATTTGGTTTCGCCTCCTGTGCTGGTGCCACCAAGAGAAGGATTGCCTTTCAAGCTTTATCTTGCGGCTGACAAAAAGTCGATCGGATCAACTTTAATTCAAAAACAAGATGGTAAAGAGAGGGTTGTATTTTATTTAAGCCAAAGATTGATCGATGTTGAAACCAGGTACACTGAGATTGAAGAATTATGTTTAGGTTTATATTTCTCATGTGTGAAGTTGAGACATTATCTGTTATCGGCTGAGTGTGTGGTGGTATGCAAAGCCGATGTCATCAAATATATGTTATCGGCTCTGATTTTGAAAGGCAAATTGGTAAATGGATGCTAGCATTGGTTGAATATGACTTGGCGTATGAATCTGCTAAAGCTGTTAAGGGTCAAGTTTTGGCTGATTTATTTGTTGAGCATTGTGGATTAGAGGTGTCGATGGTGGAGCCGGCGCCATGGTTATTGTTTTTTGATGGTTCTGTTTGCAAGAATAGATGTGGCATCGGACTTTTGATTATATTGCCTCGGGAGGCAAGGTTTGAGTTTGCGTTTGCTGTAGAGGCATCAACTAATAATCAAGTCGAATATAGAGCTGTTATTAAAGGATTGCAGATGTTAAAGGAAGCTGGAGTCGATTGTGTTGAATTCATTGGAGATTCATTGTTGGTACTCGGGCAGTTGGCAGGAGAATTTGAATGTAAAGATGATATATTAAGATTGTTTTATGCTGAGTGTCAAGATTTATTGCAATGCTTCAAGACAATGAGGTTCAAGCATGTCCCGATGGAACAGAATATGGAGGCAAATGATTTAGCACAGAAGGCATCGGGTTATCAGTTAAACACCAGTGGAGTCATTGTCGATATAGCCGATGTCGATGAAGAAGATTGGAGAGCCAAGATCGTCCAATATCTCAAGGATCCAACGCAACATACGCCTCGAAAGATTCGATATATGGCATTGAGGTATGTTTTATTAGAAGAAAAACTTATTATCGGACGATTGATGGTGTGTTGTTAAGATGTTTAAATCAAGAAGAAGCCAAAGTTGTTATGTGTCCATGAAGGTATCTGTGGTACATATCAATCAATCCATAAAATGAGATGGTTGTTAAACAGAACTGGGTACTATTGGCCTACTATGCTGGAAGATTGCTTTAAGTATTATAAAGGGTGTCAAGATTGTCAGAGGTTTGGAGCAATATAGAGAGCACCAGCATCAGCTATGAATCCAATTATTAAGCCATGACCGTTTAGAGGATGGGGTATGGATATGATTGACCAAATTTATCCAGCATCAAGCAAAGGTGACAAGTATATTCTGGCGGCAACAAATTATTTCACAAAGTGGGTTGAAGCAGTGCTGATGAAGAATGTGACGACTAATGATGTAATCGACTTTATGAAGGAGCATATTATTTATAGGTTTGGTGTGCCGCAAACTATTACTACTGAATACGGTTCTGTGTTCACTTCGGAAGAGTTTCAAAGCTTTGCCGATAGTATGGGGATTAAGTTGTTGAATTCATCGCCTTATCCGTAGTGTGTTCTAGGCTGTCATGATCGTCTTGACCGAAGGATATGCCTATATCTGTCCTGATGCCTCCAGGAACGCCTTTGGCGCTGACCTGCTGCTGAACCACCTCATCACAATCCATTCAATTGATCTTTCATTTAGGTGAACTCCTGATGATATAACCTTGTCCTAGACATGTTCCCGACACTTACAAATGTTTATGTTCAATTATTTCCTTTATACTTGTAGCCTATCTTCGGCAACACACACGTCTTTGTCATGATGTCTGCACAGGGATGCTGATATGTGTTCTGGTCGTGTTCAGCGCGCACGACTGGAATTCCCCAATGATTCTAAGCCAACCTTTGATCTTTTGGAAGAAGGCATGATACCAATGTGTGTTCCTACAAGTCATTTCCATGTCCACCAGAGGACACAATGAGATCATTTGCTAATCTTTCGGGAACGCAGTTGGTGTTTCAACTGCTGCTGCACGGGTTCATCACGATAAAGCCCCTTGATCTAATTTCCCGTTTATGTCCCGTCCAATTCAGCATGTCCAAATCATGTTCCTGATATATTTTCAGTGATTGTTAAACTAGTTCCTTTATTCTTGCAGCCGATCTCCAGAAACGCGCTTGTCTTTGCATGAATGTCTGTACTGCCACGCCTAAAATCACAACAGCAACTGTAATCGTTTTGCCATTGCTTCTTTTGACTCCGTCTATGACAAACCACTCCACCAAAACTCACCATTATGTGTTCTACAGGATGCCACTATTATATCGTTGATACACCATTGATGTTGGCATCACCACTCAATTCCATGTTGTTATCCACGTTGCACCATCACCTCTGCCAACGAGTCTTTCTACCATTGCATAAACATTGGTGAGCTCCTTGTGCCCCCACTTCATATCTTGTGATTAGCCCCTGCTGTTGCATATTATCCTTAGCCTGTATGTTTGTTATTTATGTGTGCGAATAGGTGTGCGCTTGAAAACGGAGAAGGAATCGTGAAGACAAAATCGGACAATCGGTAGTCATAGAGCATCAACATCTTTTACGGTAAGTGCCCTTGATCATATTGCACCTACTAAGAATATTAGTTTATTTTTTTCATGCATGCTTGTCTAAATTTGAATCCTATGTTAGGGTTGACTAGTTATTGAATAATTTTTTCCTTGTCATTTGGGTTTGTTTTAGTAGATGAGTACGAGTATGTTACGCTTAGTTTGCAGTACTATGGGGGTATAAAAATGATTAATGATAAACTTGATTAATATTCACTTGAACCTAATCATCACTTGGGTTAGTAATCTTTTAGCAACATGGAACTTAGGTGACCCAAGCAGGAGGATGTTGATGATGGTGCGGGTATGCACATGTATGGGTAATGTACTGGTTGGATTGAGGTAGTACCTGCTTGTGGTCATAAGGACCGGTTCATGGAGTGGCCACCCAGAAAAACAGCGCAAAGCATAGAGCTGATATGGGTAGGCATGGTCCAGTATTAGATGTCTTTCTAGTTTTGCGAGCGTTCAAGGAAGGAGGACGAGAGGGCCACTTTCAGCCTCAGGTGATGAAGGGATTGCTTCAAGCCACGGTGCCAGAGGGGGCTTCTGTAGGGACGGCTAATCCCACAGCGGTGAAACCTTAGCATGAACATTTTGCAAGCTGGGGAGCTCTTTGATAGACCGTGTGGTGATCTCCTGGCCTCATACCTATGGTAGTGTGGTTGGTAACAGGGAGACTTTAGTCACCGACGGGTGATGGAATCACTAGCCTGTGGGTAAAGTTGTGCAATCTCTACAGAGTGTAAAACTGGTATAACAGTCGTGCTCGCAGTCAAGAGCGGCCAGGATCCTCATGCGATTATATGGATGGTTAGGTGGATCTGGTGGGTAACCAGATTTGGATGGTATAACCATAGGTTTTGTAGGTGGGCAACTTGTAGTGTTTTGGTATGGATGGATAACTCATATGTTTGCTATCGGTGGACAACCGATAGTGTTGGACATGTGGTTAACCTGTTGGTCTATATTTCACTGTAGTAAATAGGATGTTTGTATAATTAGAGTGCTAAGGATGCGTAGTGCAGTAAACCCGTGTTAAGCCTATTCTTGTCTTTAGCCTGCATGTCATTACTTTCCCTCACTTGTTAAGTACTTTACGTACTCACGTATGCTATTTTCCCTATGTTGCTGCTATGATCTACTGTTCAGAAGACGATGGTGAGATACACTACATTGACGAGGACTACTATGACTAGGATTGTGACTCCCGATTGACTGCTTGTGGTGTTATGGAGCCTTCCGCTATCTAGTCTTTCAGACTATGTAATAATGGTATGATCTAATAATGATATTGGTTGTACTGTTACTTCACTTTTGTCATGTGTGCATGAAAACTTGATTCTGGGCATGCATAAAGATGCATTCGGTTTTGGCCTTAAAACCAGATGTGACAATAGGGTTAGTGGTTTAGGAGTTATGGAATTTTAAAGTTGCCGGTCGACTCCTGAAATTCTTCTTTGGACAGAAACAGGTTTGACTGAAAATGGGTCCTAAAACCTAGTTTTTGGGCATCAAATTTAAAAAGTCAGAACTCAAAAGTTGTTGATAATTTTACAACCCTTCCAGAGAGTACTTGGACACAAAATTTGGCTAAGTATTTTGGGAGTTATGCCTTTTTGAACCTAACTGCAATTTCTGAACTTTCAGTTTTTAGATTATGCACTAGTTCACAATTCAAACTTTTATCATGGTTCAAATTCTTAACCATGGTACTGGGAATTTTTTGTCATTCAGTAGAGACGCATTAGGCTTGTTGATTGTATTGTTTTACTCTATTTGCATAATAATTTCTTGAACCTTTATGGTAATGGTTTGTGAAATGCCACATGCAAATGAGTATAGAATCATGTAACAATATGCCGTCCTATTGTAGTCACCAATTATAAAAATTTGGTCAATATAGTGACCATACGTGCCCTCGGTGGAAAACATTGTCTCTCAACATTCGTCAAGTCATTTTACTAATGTGCTAAATATTTGCGGTGAACGTACCTGCAGAAGATTTATTCCAGAAATAGTACATCAAATAGAAAAGAAAATAATCTCTTGTTATCGTCCGAGGGCAGGGGCACTGATGTTTACCGTAATTAGCCAATGTTCACACTTTTGTGCTAATTTTTCATATTTCTGTCCCCATGGCAGGACACATACTTTCATTGAAGATACCGTAGATGCAAGTATTTAAACAAATAACCTGCTACAATTAGCTTTGCTACCTAAATATTAAATAATAATATCCTTATGAGGGTTTACTAACTCGTACCTCATCGTATGTGTGATTTTAAAAAATAATGCTCATTAGTATGGGACTAACCCCGATCTAGCTCTGATATTAGCTGTGACATCCCCGCCTCGAGAATGAGGGGTAGTTGAAGGATTGATCATCGAGTGATATCTTGACAAAGCAAGAGTCATAAAGTACACATATATGAGTATAATAAAATAGCGTGCAATGTTAAAATTAAATTATTACAACTTAGCTTCAGATCTGAGTATGTAAATAAGTTTGAAATTCGGTTACATAAATAGCGGAAGCAATATATCTCACGTTAGAATCTTATTATGAAGCACATCAAGCCCGTAATGTGCCTTATTATAAAGAAGAACACCTGCACAAAAGCAACATATCGTAAAGCCCTGAGTAACTAATACTCACCAAGTCTAACTCGTCAAAATAGCACGTTAAGGACGACATCTAGAATGCAGGGGGCTGACCAAAGGTTGCTGAAATAATTACAAAAATAGTAATAATAATTTATTCTTATTTTTATGTTTTAGCCAAGTTAATAGGGTTCTAGCATAAAATAAATATTATGCAGCTATACTATAGCAATCAAGATAGCAAATACAATTAATTGAAATACAAACAACAAATATAATAATCATCATTCATGTTGTTACTATGATATGGTAATGTGGAATACTTACCTTACCGGTATCCATAGCTATGCCATAATCAGAAGACAAAGGGAGGGCCCACTAATAGGGAAATCGAGCAAGTCATCTTTTAAGTGTTGAAAAGGCTCATAACCCGAATTTGAAAAATGCAGGGTGTGACACCTATGAAGTTGTATTAGTAGGCATTGGGAAGCTATAAAAATCCTCTATAACTTTGGTATGAACCCAAAATACTACTTGTGTACCTAGAAAGAGCAGTTTTGATTTTTGTGTCAACTTCCAGTGAAGACAGAGTATGTCAAGGGCAGAATTTCAACACATTAGGAGTCAACTTCAAGCAACCATATCTCTAGTTCGGGTGTTCATTGGAGAGCATTCAAATATGCATTAAGGGCCAATATGCATGAATAACTATTGATAATGAACAAGAATATGAAAGTTAAATATCCATGTTGTCGGACCTTTTTTTTTTTGGTTGCTTCAAAACTATCGTTGTCATTGAGGTGCCACCAAGAGACCCAAGACCTTGCTTTCCAATTTTTATTTGATGGCCCATTTGATTCAAACCTTCTTGAATTATTGATCTCTTATATGCTAGAATATATTATCTACAAAGTTGATTCCCTTTTGTTTGATCAGCCTTCTAGAGCCCCTAAGTGGTGATCCTCTTTTGATAACTTATTATCCATAAGCAATTTTTGAAATTTTTCCACACCTCTTTCAGTGTGGCCTTAAGTCATTGATTTGTTGCTATCCAGATTTTGGCTCTATGTCACTCATTTTGATCCCAACCCAAATTTCTTGTTCCATCATCTGTTGCTATCTTAAACTTAATGACATTTTGAGTAGCAGAGTCGAGACAAAAGAGTAATGTAGACAAGAGGCAGTGCCGCTCGAGTTTAAGGTTGGTGATCTTGTATACCTCTTAGTGTCATCCACCAAAGGTGTACAACGGTTTGGAGTTTGAGAAAAATTTAGCACCATGATACATTGGTCCCTACCCAATCACTGCAAGATGTGGACCCATAGCTTACAAACTCTAGCTCCCAGTCAAATTTTCTAATGTATATGATATATTTCATGTGTCACAAACTCAATGATAAAACCACAAGTGGACAACACCTTGGAAGATACAAAGCAACTACCACCCGACCTAACCAGTGTTGGGTACCTAATAAAAGTTCTTGACGAAAAGGAACAAGTTACTCCAAGAAGACAATCAAGTTCTTCGATGTCCAATGGAGCAGTCATACTGAAATTGAAGCTTGGGAGTGAGAAGAGTTTCTACGAAGCCATTATCCAGAATTCATAGATCAAAACCAAACTTTTTCGCCTCCTTTATCTTGGGACGAGATTTCTTTAAGGGGGAAGGGATATGACACCTGGTGTCACTTTGTAAAGGCAATAACCAACCATAGACAGCCAAGTGAGGAAAACAAAAGAAAAAATAAGAATTTAAAAACTCAAGTTTGAATTTTATATGAATTGAAGTGAAATAGGGCTTGAACTAGAAGTTTAGATTTTTTAATATAAGTTACCCAAATAAATTTTATAATCTTGATCTATTCCCAAGTATGAATGGTGGAGAATTTTTGAAAATTTGATCTCACAGGTAAGTTGGTCAAATAAATCAAACAAAGCCCAGAAACAGTGTCATTTTCAAATTCAAAATTCAAATTTTGTACGTGAACTTTGAACCAGATCATACCCCTAATTTAGATCCAATCTTTATGAACCACACATAATTTTGGCTTGAACTAATAAGTTCAGAAAGATTACCTTTTGGAATTCATACTAAAGACAAGTTTGAAAGTGAAGATCAAATTTGGAAACCAAGCATGTTTGAAATTCAATAACTTCTAATCGGTTTCACTTCCTGAATTACATCACCGAAGTCAGGTACTACACATATTTCTGTCCCTCTATGCCAAGTCTCATCTAGTGTGGACTTTATTTGATACTCTAAATCTTGGTTGCAATCTGCTTAAGTGTTAAGCAATTTCAAACTAATGGTCATTTGGCACATTTTAAAAAAATTTAATTTCCAACCTGTGGTTTCTATACCCCTTCGTCTTCATATATATGAAACCCCAATTAATTTTGACTTTGGATTATGCTCCAAATTTAATTTCCATAAAGCCTAAATGATAAGGAATATCCAGACTTCAGAAATTCTCTAAGTTTCCCTAATTAAGTAGCCTTCTTCAAAATTGAATATCTCTTAGATCACACCATAACGTTTCTGCATGTCTCCACCATGGTCTTTCCCTCACATTGCTCTAGAGAATGGTGCATTTGAAAGTTCAAGAAAAATTTGTTTAGTACTCGAAATAACTGCTCCAAAGTGCCTAAATGGTCTGTTTTCTGGAAACTTTTAAACCCCATGGACACCTTGCCCGTGTGCCCGTACGCCACGTGGACGCTGGCAACTGGATGACGACCCCCTGGCCGTATCGTGCGGCCCACTCCCGAGGCCTTGTCCCCCTGGTCGCTCTTAGCTCTCTCTTCTGACCTTGCCTGCCATGGCCGCCCAAGAGCCGTCCCGCGTCGCCCGGCCACCCTGCAGCCTCCCCGCAACGGCCGACTGGCCAGAGAGCTCCGTCCGCACATCCTCCCCGTCCGGTTTTTTCCCTGTCGCCGTCGAACGCCGTGAATCGAGCTCCATTCACACAGTTGGCAACAACCGCCACCTTCACCTCGCCGCCCTTCTTGTGTCGCACGGTGAGCCACTCACCGGTTCCTCGCACGTAAAGCTAGCCATGAAGCCCACCCATCGAATGGACCCATTTACTTGGCAGGATTTGGACCCAGCCGCCGGAGTGGAGCTCTCCATCGCCGCCTGCCGTCTCGGCCCGCCGTCGTCCACCCTCTTGCGTCGCGCTGAGCTCCCGGTTAATCTCCTCCACCTTTCTCCCGCTCTGTGCAACTGCCTTACTCCCTTTTCACCGCCTGCGGTGGATCAACGCCTTACCGGCCTCGCCCTGTGCCGTCGTGCGGCCACGCCGCCTGGCACTGAGCACCGCGCGTGGCACTGGCCTGGCCACGCCTGGCAATTCTGACTAGGACAAGAAGTGGCCTCGGGCCTCGCTCGACTAGGCTGGATCTGGCCCAGGGGAAACCTCCCCTCTGCGTCGGCCTTTTGGTCTAGAAGATTTCGGCCCAAAGGTCAGGTTTTTGCCCCGATGGTTAAAACAAACAAAATAATTCTTTTCAACATTGAAATTTTGACACAGAATTCATTGCTTGGAATAAAAATTCAAAAAAATAAGTTCTGGACTCATAATATTATTCTCTAGTTTCTAAAAATGCTAAAACAGAGCAACTCTAAACATTTAACTATGTATGCATTTAATGAGCAAAAAGAAATGGTTTTTACTTCAAAACTCCACACAGAAAAAATCCACTTGATAGAAAATTACAAATAAATACTTTTTTGGACTCCTATAAAGTTTTACTATTTTAATAAATTTCTAAAGAACACCAAAAGTTCATATTTATTTATGAATAATTTTAATAAGTAAAAATATAAATAAAATCATAACTCCACAATAGTGCATGTTTAACTTCTCAATTCTTGCATGAATGTTCTCTGTGTTGCATGTAACTCATATGTAAATTAATTTTCTCATGTCATGTTATAAAATTGGAAGGTACGCATTTATCTTTGTTTAGGAGTGTTTAAATGATAGAAAAATAAGTACTCATGCTATGATGTTTATTTCTATTTTGCAAATCATTATTTGCATTGTACTATGTCTCTGTGCATTTACCCATGCTATTATGCTTATTTATATTTTGCAAATCATTATTTGCATTGTACTATGCCTCTGTGCATTCACATAAAATTATTCTACTTGGCATTTACATAAAATGATTTATTTTGTTCTAGACATGTTTATATTTTGATTTTGCCAAGAACTGCGGCATATAAATCTCATGTCATGCCCCCCCCCCCCCCCCCCCCCCCCCCCGCCCGCCTACAACATATAAATTACCCATTAGCCTATGTCTTTTAGGACCATGTTTAATCTTAATAGCTTTATTTCATCTCTAGTGATGGCAATATCGTGAATGATAGCAACTTAGGCATATAGGTTTTTATTCAACCACATGTTCACCTTGCTCTTCATTATTTTAGGATTTCTTTCGATTGTGTTATCTCTTATCAACAACTATATGCTCATTTAGTTAGTTTTAACAATGCTATGTCAATTGCACCATCATGGGGAAGCTAATGTGCATTATGTAAAACAAAATAAAAAGAAATATAAGAAATGACCAACTTCATCTTCTACTGCACACCCTGCATTTTTTTACATATGCATCACGTCATTGCATCTATTTATTAAGGAAGTTCCACGAAACTCTTTATCACATTCTTGACTTGCATTATGCATTATTTTACTAGGGAACGAGCCGGAAACAAGGACGAGGAGATTGGTGTCGCAGAGATAGATGATGTATTGGCTGCAACTTTATGTATGCTAACATTTCTCGACTCCAAGGCAAGCTCCGGTGCATTCCTATGTTTTAAAAAAATTATTTTGTTTCACATGTATGCGTGTCATGTATTATGCATTAAATATAGGATATGATTGAAACCCTAGTTGCATGCAGGAAAAATAAATTTTATGGGTAAGGATTCACTTGTACAGACACTCATTAGATTTTGCTATGCTTAATATCAAGTCATGGTAGTAAAATTGAGTGGTATGAAGACTACTCGATATAGGATGGTTCATGATTTGTTACTTGTTAAGCTCTCATATAATGATGAATCAAAAGGTGACTGAACGGGAAAGTGCATGTGTAAGCTGAGGTGACAAGATTGGACCTTGCTCACCATAGCCCCGTTTGAGTCGATTACCGTTTTGTATGGATCCGTGATCAAGTTTGAACAGTACCAAATGCATGCTAGTGATATTAGCACGGTAAACCGATGTAGCTTGATTACAATAGTGGTTGACCAATACCCCACCCTTTTTTTTGGTGATGAAGAGGGTTATGGTGGGATTTGGGTATATGTTAGAAGGGAGAGTGCACAGGCTACCCATGGATGGCTCCGGCGTGGGCATCACATGGGGTGACATGTACTCGAGAAAGGTGGGACCTAGCTCGGCCCTGTGGTATCTCGTGAAAGATTGTCATACGTGACTCGTTGGAGTGTGGGTGGTCGTGTATTTGGGTTTCTCCTATAGGATGTAAATCGATTCGAGTCACCGTCCCTCGCTGTTCTTAAGTATCACTTGTTAGATCGTTGTCATACCGTAGTAACAACATGAATGATGATGATTATATTTGTTCTTTGTATTTTAATAAATTGTATTTGTAATCTTGTTTGCTATAGTATAGCTCCATCATATTTATTTTATGCAAGAACCTTTTTTTTAGACGGTGCAAGAATCCTATTAACTTGGCTAAAACATGAAAATAAAGATCAATTATTAGTGCTATTTTTGCAATTATTCTAGCAATCTTTAGTTAGCTCCTTTCATTTTAGATGTCGGTCTTAACGTGCCATTTTGACAGGTAAGATTTGATGAGTATTAGTTGCTTAGGGTTTTGCTCTATATTGTTTTGTGGATATGTTCTTTTTGATAATGAGACAAGTCTACGGGCTTGATTTTCTTTATGGTAGGATTCTAACGTGAGATTCTACTATTTATGTAACTACATTTCAAACTTATTTACATATTCAAATCTGAACCTAAGTTGTAATAATTAAATCTAACATTGCACGCTATTTTATTATGATTATATGTGTGTATTTTTGGACTCTTGCTATGTTAAAATGTCACTCGATGATCAATCCTTCGACTACCCCTCATTTTTTAGGCGGGGATGTCACAGAAATCAAGTCAGAAGCCATAATTTGAAATTTTTGGGTGTGACAGCAGCCCTATCCGCCGACCTAGAAACGTTCCCCAAGAACCGCGAGCTGGAGGTGATCCACTGCTGATGGGCCATGCTTGGCACGCTGGGCCGCGTGTTCCTGGAGCTGCTGTCCCGCAACAGTGTCAGATTTGGCGAGGCCATGTGGTTCATGGCCGGGTTACATACCTTCAGCGAGGGTAGGCTGGAGGACTACCTCGGCAACCCGAGCCTGACTCACGTGCAGAGCATCCTTGCCATCTAGGCCTGCCAGGTCAATCGTCGTTACAACATTTTTCTGCTACAGTCCCATCTATCAGATTTCTGAGGGGATTTGAAACCCTAAACCCTAAACCGTCAATAATGTTAGCAAAGACATGGCAGGACCTTCGTGGGTCCATGTGCTAGTCGCAGCATGTGGTTTGATCCCATCACCAAAAGCTTTAGAAAGTAAGATCCCACTTGTCAATTTATTACTGATGTATCGTGACAAATTAGATCATCATTAATATTAATATTCTATACTTGTAGACTCAAATCATACTTTTAGCCCAACTATGCGCGTTATTTCACAAATGCAGCCCGATGAACATCATGTTGGCCGACAAATGCAGCCCGATGAACATCATGTTGGCCGACATGTCCATCACGCCTGCACCTTAGTTTATACATCTAACAAATTTTTCTCCTTTTACTAATATATATAATTTTATAAATATAATTACTAGTACAATTTTAACTATTTGCTAAGTAAGCGAAAGTTCCGATAACTTTTAGTCACCACAAAGAAAGGAAATATGATAAAATTATGTGATGACCTGGAAAATAGAAGTTAGTGAACCTCAAAGAGGTTGCACTTACACTAAAAGATAGTAGCTTAAACAAAATCACGGGGACATGAGCAAACTAGGCCGGGACCTCGAAACAAGTAACGACTTGTTTCCCCGATTCTGATGCTTTGTCAGTTTTTTGCAGTTGTGTCCTGGTCTGTTTGGAATTCCACGTCCCTCCGAGCATATTCGTGGAATCGTGGTTGGCGTGCTTCGTATTCCCATCAATCATCGTGCTTACTTGTCTACTCGACCTCTGACCCTACCAGCTAACCAAAGTTGACTTGACCACCGACAGGACTCCAAGCTTGTCTACATGGTGCTCAAGTAGAAATTGCTACACGACAGGTGGAATACAAATGCACGCATCTCTGTTGTTTGCAGAGAAAAGAGGGAAAAATGGCCGTGCTAAAGATCCTCCTGCTTTTGATCCTAAAAATAACAACATGGTGCCTTCTCCTTCTCCGAACACAATCCACCACATCAGAGCCAGCGCATGTAGTTGCTTCAACGAGGAGCAGCAACACAAGCAGCAGCCGCTGCATCCTCCTGGAGCGGGATGCTCTTCTTGCTTTCAGGGCTGGCCTCACCGATCCAGACAGCTACCTGGCATCATGGCAAGGCGAGGACTGCTGCCAATGGAAGGGCGTGCGCTGCAGCAGCCACACCGGTCATGTGGTGGAGCTCGCGCTCCGCAGCTTGAAGGAAGTCAAGTCAAGCATTGGATTCCGGGAAGGTCAGATGAACTCATCCTTGCTAGGTTTACGGCAGTTGAGGAGCCTAGACCTTCGTGATAACAACTTCAGTTTGGTGCCTATCCCTGGATTCATTGGCAGCCTCGAGAACCTGAGGTACCTCTACCTCTCGAATTCAATGTTCAGCGGGCAGTTGCCTCCCCAACTTGGTAACCTCTCGAAGCTGCAATACCTTGATCTGAACAGCATATATACGACTTACTCGACCGATCTTGCATGGCTATCACGCCTCACAGAGTTACAGTACCTAGACTTGAGTCATGTTAATCTTAGTAGAGCTACTGATTGGGCTCATGTTGTCAACAAACTTCCTTCTCTTGTTACACTTAACCTACGCTACTGTGGGCTCCAGAATGCCATTCCATCACCAGAGAAAGTTAACCTTACATCACTTGAGCACCTTGATCTCTTTGGCAACGAATTTAGCTCTTCTGCTGGAACCAAGAATTTATTTTGGGATCTACCCAGTCTCCTTCACCTTGATATGGGGTACTGTGGCCTTCAAGGATCAATTCCTGAACAGTTGGGAAACTCAACGTCGATCATGACATTGCATCTTAATGAAAATAACTTAGTTGGTACCATACCAAGATCCTTTCAAAACCTACAGAACTTGGAACAGTTGTGGTTGGATGGAAATAACATTAGTGGACCGGTGTCAATCTTGTTGAAGAGACTATCAGGAAATAGTCTAAGCCAGTTATCATTATATAAGAACAATCTGACAGGGAGCTTGCCGGGTCAGTTGGGACACCTTTGCAGTCTGACGACTCTTGATCTCAGCAGTAACAGGCTTTCTGGAGAGATACCATTAGGGATAGGAGCACTCACTAAGTTGAGAGCACTACTTCTTGGTTCAAACGATCTTGAAGGTACAATCACAGAATCCCATTTGGGATCACTGGCTAATCTACGAAATCTAGAGTTGTCTGGCAACTCGTTAGCCATTGTTTTCCACCATAGCTGGATCCCTCCGTTTAAACTAATCATTGTTGAATTACGGTTTTGTAAGCTAGGGCCTAAATTTCCAGAGTGGTTAAGATCACAGAACAGTCTATTTCTTCTTGACATATCGAATACAAGTATAGCTGGTCCAATACCTCATTGGTTTTGGATTACATTTTCGAGAACTAAATATCTGCTTTTGTCAGGGAATAAAATTAGCGGCATGCTATCATCAGCAATGTTTCAGAAAATGAAGGCGATAACTATAAACTTTAGTGATAATCTTTTGGTAGGTTCCATGCCAAAGCTTCCAAGTGATCTAGCATCCTTGGACCTCTCCAATAATAATTTATCAGGCCCGCTACCATCAGATTTTGGAGCTCCAGCATTAACAATGCTTGCCCTTTTCAAAAACTCTATCTCTGGTAAAATTCCTCATTACTTTTGTCATTTGAATTTAGATTTTCTTGATTTATCTGAAAACCAACTACATGGCACATTTCCCAACTGTGAGGAGCAGCCGAATGCAGAGAATTCAGAGAACCCACATAGTAACAAGAATAGGTCATCAAATCTGATGATGTTGAACTTGAACACCAACAATCTGTCGGGAGATTTCCCAATGTTTCTTCATAAATGTCAGGGATTAATTTTTCTTGACCTGTCCTATAATCAGTTTTCTGGGACGTTGCCCACATGGATAGGGGATAAATTTCCCACCTTGGCATTTCTAAGTTTGCGCTCAAATTTGGTTTTTGGTCACATTCCTCAACAACTTTTCAAGATAAAAAGGCTGCAATTTTTGGACTTGGCATGTAACAACTTTTCAGGTACAATACCTTCATCAGTTGCTGACTTGATAGCTATGGCTGTTCCTCCTCCATACGATTATTCACTTTCATACGTCGTGAATTATGTTGAGAACATTGTTAGTGCTAAGGTGATTTCTTACACTGATAGTTCATTGGTGGTAACGAAAGGACAACAACTTGAATTCACTAGTGGAATCATGTACATGGTAAATTTTGATCTGTCATGCAACATTTTGACAGGACCTATTCCTAAAGAAATTGGTAAGCTTGCAGCTTTGAAGAACTTGAATCTGTCATGGAATCATCTAAGCGGGACAATACCTGGTAGTACTGGTGAACTACATTCATTGGAATCACTTGACCTGTCACATAATGAATTCGTTGAAGATATCCCAGCAAACTTATCAGATCTATTATCGTTGAGCCACTTGAATTTGTCCTATAATAATCTGACTGGAAGAATACCATCTGGGAATCAACTGCGAACGCTTATTGACGAAGCATCTAGTTACATTGGCAACCCAGGTCTCTGTGGTCCTCCTCTCTCGAAAACTTGTCCAGAAGAAACTGATTTAACTCCAGCAACCTCAGAAGGGCATGAAAATGGAGACGATGATATTTTGTTTTTCCTCGCGTTGGGTTCTGGATACACGATGGGTCTTTGGATATTTTTTTTACTCTTATTATTGAAAAAGAATTGGAGGATTCGTTGTTTCCTCTTCTCTGACCACCTGTATGATTGGGTTTATGAGCAAATGGATCTGAACATGGCTTTGTTGACAAGGACAAAAGGATAGCAGGAGATTAAAATCAACTAGCGGAATGTACATGTGAAAATTTTAGGTACCAGAGTTTTTCTTTTGAACTCTAGGTACCAAAGTTATAGCATCCTCATGTAGACATTTAAAAAGTTCTATTCTTTGTAAGTCAATTATGTGACATCCTCGTCTAGAAAATATGAGAGTAGTCAAAGTATTGATCATTAGGTGACATATGAGTATAATAAAAAAAAAGTCCAAGTTTAACTTCAGTTGCTACAACTTAGGTTCAAATTTGAATATGTAAAACAGGTTTGAAATTCGGTTACAGAAATAGCGGAAGCGATACACCTTGATGTGATTATCCTATCATGAAGCACATCAAACTCGTAAACTGTCTCATTTGCCAAGAAGAAATACCAGCAACAAAATAACATATATAGAAAAAAGCTCTGAACAACAAATACTCAGCAAGACTTACCCATCAAAATGACACGCTAAGGCCGACATCTAGTGTCGGGGGTGAATATTATCGATGTCATGTGGACACAATTATGCTAAAAATACATTGCTAAACATCCGATGAAGTATTACCGCCTCGCCCGATCCCAACGGGTGGCGTCGGGCTCATCCCACCCCGCTCGACCCCCGCAAAAGGAGTCAAGCCTCTCTCGAGCATGTCTCGTCTCGCCCGACCTTCACGGGGTCAAGCGAGCCTTGCTTCGCCCGACCCTGACGCTAGGATTCAAGCACGTCCGCAATAAGCATAAGAACACGCCACCCTACGCTCGCCATCATGACACGCGCACACGTTGCTAACGCTATGCGTTGTGCTTCCAACTCCTGTTAGTGGTCCACCCCCGCCTTGAGGGGATGTGGCATTGCGACGCTGCCGTCCCCAGGAGTAACAGGAAGTGGAAGATGGATTTGATCGTACTAATTGACCGAGATACACTCCAATGGCAACCCGCCAAACACTAAGCGACACTATGTCAGGCCTTTTGATGAGGGTTGAATCCCACTCGACCGCTGGCGACAGGGTCGACGAGGTGAAAAGTCAACAACCACCACCAACCCGTCTTAACTACCCTGCAAGCATGCAACCATAGTGTTGATCGCTTGAACCATGGGCAATTCTATGAAAATTTATTTCAGACTAATCCTATGATCTATCATGTTGCATCTGCTTTGTTTTCTTTGTTATGTTCATTGAAAGCAAGTTAATGGGAAATTCACTGATCACATCGACCTTTATGCTGGTCGGCACATCCTTGGTGTTGATCGGCGTGACTATCGTGCCGATCGACATGACAATAGGAGCAAACAGCTTAGGTGAATAGGTGCAAGATTAGAGGGAATGGTACATTGATTTGTTTTCATTGGACTATAGATTTGATTTATTTTTTGCTATGAACTACAACTTGTGCTACTGGTGCGTGCTTCATTTATATCTGACTAAGACTCGTTAGCTTGGTTATTGGGTTTGATATTCATCTTTCTTTTTTGTTGTTTTGCTCTTTGTGCCGATCGGAATGGCTACCGTGTTGATCGGTACAACAACAATTCTCCTTAATTCTGTCTTGTTCACATTCATATGTAATTGTGCTTTATGTTAGGATTAGTTTGATACACTTAATAGTAGATTGCTTATGGTTTGTTTGTCAGTTTTTGAATTCGATAAACCTTGAAATACTCTTCTAAGGGACACTTAATAGTAGATTGCTTATGGTTTATTTGCCGGTTTTTGAATTCAATAAACCTTGAAATACTTTTCTAAGGAAAAAATTACTATGACTGACCTATATGCTTACAGTCTCAGTGGCTGCATGTTACACGCGAAGTTAGAATTCCATGGGCTTTTAGAATAATAGTTTGAAGAAGTGTTTCGATAGTACGGCAAAAAACACTAGTGATCCTAAATAAGTGAGTCATCTTGTTCTCTCTAAAACATACGGAGACATACAACAGACGTCTTATTATATAAAAATTGAAAGAGCTGATGAGGAGACCAAAAGAGTTAAGAACAAGGTGACTAGAATATGACCATGATAGTGACGAAGCAACTGAATCAAATGAAGATACGGTTAAATGAAGGGGTGGATGATGAACCAATGGTAATGAGAGTCATCTAAGTTTGTAAATAGGTTGGTGCTTGTAAGATTTTGTTATGAGGGATGTGATTTAGAAAATTGGGAGTGATCTCGGTGTGAGTTGAAAGTGAAACAAATGCGTTGTAAATGGTTGATCATCCTGTCTTGCAATACAATATGTACCCGGTGGGAGGGGGATCTGCTACTTGAACTAAAAAAAGAGCAATAGTTGACTAGCGAACAAGGAGATTGTGTGTCTTTGATTTTTAGTACTAGTTCATACCATATGAGTCGTTCTAGTTCTAGTTAAAGCTTCATATTTCTTCTATAAAAAAATGCTTTAAGTTGACAGCTACTATCATAGTTCGTTGTTATCACAAAAAAATTGATACAACCTAAATAATAATATTGATTGAAGTTTATTTAAAGGAGCGATTCCCCTATCGACAAGTGATAAATTACAATTTACCTACCGCTTGGTTTCATCATCATGGAAACCTCGACATAACAATTTGAGGACTTTTACGGTGCTTTTTACAAGCAGTAATTTATTGCTTGTAAAAATAGGGGTAGTAATATCATTAGGTATGTTATATATATATATATATATATATATTTACTTATATATTGTCATTCCACTTTCACGGTTTCTCTCGCAAATTGAATCGTTGTTTCCGTCGCCGCCGCAGCGCTGGCTTATCGGTCCCCATCTCGCCGACGGCCTCGCTGTCAAGGACTCCTCCCGCGTCGTGCTCCTCGCCATTCCATTTTACGTGTCCCAAGTCACGTGCACGGTCTCCATCGCCGCCGTGTCGACAGCACGTCGGTCCATATCTCGCCATCGCCGCCTCCAGGGAGGATCTTGCCGCCGTCGTCTGGGAGGAGAGAAAGAAATGGGAATGAGCACTAGATCGATTCGTAGAATCATAACACGTTACCCTTACCAATGAAAACAATTACAGCTCTGTCATCCATATTCTTTTCGAAAATACCCCCGTAAAAATTTTACTGCTTCAGTTTACTGGTAGTAATTCTGGACAGATCAAATTAATCTCAACTGTTAGATTATTTTTACAAACAGTAATTACTACTTGTAAAATGCACCATAAAAGTCCTCAACAATTTACACTCCTCATCGCTAAGTGCGCTGGACATAACATACATAAGCTAACCTTGCCGGCTTTCCCCAATCTCGCGGGTCACGAGGCCCGCACTGGGCTCTCATCGTCGCCGCAAAACCGCGCGCGTGCCGGCAGGGCGGCAGCGATGTGCAGGCGCGGTTCTACTACATGGTTTTGCACGCTGTACAGCATATGCCCGTTCGTTGCCTATATGACACCTAAAATATGGTTAGGACGGGTAGCCAGCTTTTTGACCCAGGTCAGAATGAGAATAGTGAAGCCTGAGACGAAAGTGTCCCATAACACGTCATAACGAGTACTCACTCCATTTATATTTACATGTTATTCTAAGGTTTTTAACTTTTCTCTAATTACATGTCATTCTCGCTTCCCAATGCATATTTCTCTCTTCCCAATATAATATTTTCTTTTCCCATTACATCTCTATCTCTATCTCTCTCCTTCTCGCTTTCAGTGCACCCATCTTTTTACTTCTCCTTATTTCCTGTGCCCAACTCCAAAACGACATCTAAATGTGAACAGAGGGAGTAGTCCTCTTGTGCAAGAGTTTCACAAAAACATCACTTGCGCAAATTGGAACATTTATATTTGTATATCGTACTGCCGCGCTTTTGTTAAGCAACTGTGACGTCACTATGGGAAAATCGTACTGCTATTCTATTAGATGTTGTTACTGTTATGCTATGTGCTTAATGATTTCCTGATATACTGTACGTCTTTCCATGATTTGTACATTTAAGGTCGTCAACTATTGGTTTATCTTGCTATTGTATTACATCCACACATGTTTGTTCTTCCTTCAGATGACATCATTGTTACGGGAAGATTATCTGCTAAATGGTCTCCTGATATAAAGGATGTGCGTTCCAATCTTGATCCTATGTTGGTTGCCAATTATGTGAGGTAATTTGATAGTTTAAATATTATGTTACCAAACTTCAGCTATACTAATTTTGAATGTCATCCAGTATTTCTGTACATCAATCTTTATACTTTTAACTATATATTAAACCATGCATTCTTCTTCTTCTTACTTCAGAGCATTTGTAAAATCAGTACAACTTCTGTGTATTTACTTATATTCTAGTATTTTGAATAATCCTTTGTTTACTGTTTCCTGCTATCTGGTTTAAAATGTATTGGTGTAACCAGAAACCGGAAAATTAATCTTCCTCTTTGTTTTTCTATTTTTGTATGTCAGCAATGAATCCCTGAGATCACTTTCCACTCTTGAGAACTAGAGCACTTAGCAATGGTTAGTTGCTCGTTCATCGATGATGATGGCCTACAATTGCTTAGTACTGGAGGCAACTCACTGCAGGTAATTGTGTTGCAAAGATGCAGATTATATGTGCATTCATTCGATAAGTTTGTTTGTGTGCCGCATGTTTGTTTGACTCATTACTTTGAAATTAACATACTGCTATTATAGTATATGATCTCTGCTTGGCCTTGTCCAGTCATAGTTGTGCCTGTACTTCTTAATTCTAATGGTCAATCTAGAAGCAGACATATCATGTTAGCTTATATCTAGACAAAGTAATATAGTTCTCAATTCTAATGTTTTCAGTTTTGGTGAAAGAAACCATTGATTTAGTAAATGTGGAACCTCTTGAAAACTTTTTTTTTTTGCAACGGCATCTTTATTTCTTTTTTTTCACTATGAAATAAGCTTTGACGAGTGTAAACACTCGGCAAAGTGTTTCATCTTTATCGAGTGTCTTTATTTTAGCACTCGGCAAAGGTGGAATACGTTGCCGAGCCGAGTGCCCGACAAAAAACACTCGACAAAGACCTGTTTACCGATACTTTTTTTACCGAGTGTTGCACTCGACAAAGCCTTTGCCAAGTGTTTTACCACCTTTGCCATTCGGCAAAACATGCGTTTCTCGTAGTGCGTGGTGCGTCGGCGTTTACTTGGAAAAGTAGTAAGCATCACGTGTATATGCAACTTGAAAACATGTCCCGCCTGCTCCCTTAAACAACACTCCCTGAGGAAAAAAAAAGCTTGTACACATCGCCCTTGCTTATAAGTATGTTCTGCACTCTTACATAGAGAGAATTTGAATCACGCGGAGATATTGAATCACATAGACTAATACACACACAGGACTTTCGATTCCTTTTCCTCGTGACGTAACTAAGTATAGTACATGCATGAGAAAGTTCCATGTGATTTCCCGGAAAAGAGAAGAGTTCTGCGTTCATGTGATTGGCAAGATACCTGCCTGCTAACACATGGTACCTGATGAACAGTCAATAATTATGCAAGTGGTACATTACAGTTCTATTATACTCCCTCCGTCCTAAACTAAGTGTCGCTATGGTTTTCGTGCCGATCAAATTTTCTTAAGTTTGACTATATTTAGAGAAAAAATATTGATAACATTTGTATATCTAAATAAGCTTCTTATAAAAATAGATTTAATAATCTATCTAATGATACTAATCATAGACTCGGAAAGCGAGAATGACACTTATTCTAAAACAGAGTATTATAAATATTTATATTTTTTTATATATAATTGATCATCGGGAAATGAAAAAGGATGGAGGGAGTACGAGTTCGCATGCTATTAAAACATTTTGGGGTTATGTACCTTCTCCCCCCAAGGATCCGTACTTAAATACGATCCCGCGACAGCAGCATACCATCACGCCTGCTAACAAACATGGCGCCACGACCCATCAATCCCTGCCGTCCACTCCTCCTCATGTCCGCCGCCGGCACCTTCCCCGCTGCCAGGTCGACACCTTACACTTCCCACTGCCCCTCCCCGGCCCCAGCTCCAGACCGCCACATCAACGTCGGCGACGACGTTGATGAGCTACTTAAGCTCTTCCACCTCCCCAATGGATTGTTCTGGGGCAACGGCGCCGAAAGCCTCTTCTCCCCGGACACTGGCGACATGTGGGGCCGCTACCTCTCTTTCCTCCCTCGTGGCATATCCCGCACCGCCGACCCCGGTTTGCTCCACCTCAATGCCACACTCACGCTCTTCGGCGAACGCATCAAACAGAACGACACCTACTGGGGCAGGTACAACGTGGCCATCTCCTTTCACCTCGACGGCTACTACTCCTCCACCACCTCCGAACTCTGCATGGTCGGTAGCGGCACCGAGACCGCCGATACAGATTGGAGTCATGGACCCGTACCCGTAAACCACTACGCGGACGTCGCCGTCCACCTCCGCGTTCCCAGCCATCCTGACCTCACTGACTCCTTCGTAACCGGCCGTCTTTAGGCCGCTGATTTTGAGACCATCTCCCTCGCCACGTTCACTGGGAGCGACGCCGGTACAGCGGGCGCGCCTCCTGCCCGCCGGCGGGGGCATTGCCCACCTCACGGCGCGCCCTCCAGCCGGAACACGGCGATTTCTCATGCTCTGCCCTCAGAGCCGAGCTCATGTTTAAGTACAAGCTCAAGTACGGGAGCAACTCCTTTCTGTCGGAGTTGCACGAGCCCCGGATGGTCATGAGCCAAGTGCAATGCGCCGCGAACGGCGCGGTGCGCTTGTACGCGGTGTTCTCCAACCACACGAACATGGAGGGGCCGTGGCCGTCAGAGCACCGCTTCCTGGTAGAGAAGCAGGCTGTTGTTGCCGACGGGTTCTGGGAGCCGGAGACGAACCGGCTCTGCCTTTACGGGTGCCGAGTCGTGCGCTCGGCATCAGATAATTTGAAGGGCCACGAGTGCGGGATCGGCATGAGCTTCTGGTTCCCGGCGGTCTGGACGGTTCGGGACCGCAGCGCCTCTGCCGCTATGCTCTGGAACGCAAGCCAGATAGGGGGCGGCAACAACCGTGCCAGTGTGGTCTCCGACCCGATAACAGCGTCCAGCTTTCAGAAGACCGTCATGAGCAACCTCTCTGACGTGAAGTATATCTATAACCAAACGATGCTTCAGATGGCGAAGCGACATTATCTCAAGGCAAGGCTCAGCAGTGACAACAAGAATACAGAGGTCTCGTTCCCGGGTAACTATACTTACCGTGACTTCGGCTTTATGTTCTCCGCGGACAGGGGATGGGGGGGCGGGGGCGCCTACCCGGTCTCAATTGGGTCCGCGATGGTTCGCGGCGATACGCTAGCCGCTGAAAATTCATTCTCCCGGCACGCGGCGGCAGAAATGAAGCTGAGCCGGTTCGTGAACGTCAGCTACGGTATACTGTATGAAATTGTACATACCGAGTGGCCCATAGGAATCTACCATTCACACCAGGACCCGGTTCCATTTGAGCATCGAAAAATCAGTGCAGAGGGTGTTTACGATACTAAGACAGGGTTCCTGTCCTTGCTTGGCTGCCGAGAGCTCAACGGCTCGACGGACTGTCAGGTACTGATAACCGTCCAGTTCAGTTCATTTGGTGAGCCGCAGGGGCTTGGACATGGCACCGGGAGAATCAGCAGCCTGAGAGACAAGACGGATGACCTCTACTTCGAGACGAGGAACATCACGCTGTCGGGCATCTACAGCCAGCAGCGGTCCGACTCAATCCGGAGGATGAACCTGGAGAGAATAATCACGCTGGCCTCTTCAACTTTGTCCTGCGCCTTCGCCGTCGTGCAGATACTCCACACCAAGAAGAACCGCGACGCGGCCCCCGCCACGTCCATCACAATGCTCGTCGTCCTGGCGTTGGGATACGCCATCCCGCTGGCACTCGACCTCGACGCGCTGCTCGCGAACAGGGGCAAGCAGTTCGTCCAGCTCTCCCGCAACGGCGGCCTGCGCGATGTGCCGCTCTACTTGATCGGGGCGGCCATCACCCACTGTTCGGTGAAGACCTAGGCACCCTGTGGGGCGACGTGGCGTCGTACGCGGGGTTGGTGACGGACGGGTTCCTGCTGCCCCAGGTCGTCCTGAACGCGATCTCCGGGTCCAGTAATAGGGCTCTCTCGCCGTAGTTCTACGTCGGTGGCACCGTGATCCGCGTGACGCCGCACGTCTACGACATGTTCAGGGCTCGCCGCTACGTGCAGAGTGCGAGGCCGTCGTACGTCTACGCGAATCCACGCGACGGTCTCTTCGGCAGCGCCGCGTCGCACGTCATCGTGACGTGCGGAGCGGCGGCGCTGGCGTTCCTGCTGTTCTTGCAACAACGGCTTGGCGGCGACGTTCGAAGAACCAAGACAGGTGGCTACTAGACGGTCCGCTGTTAGCTCTTAACAACTTTGGGTAGTCGTGATTACGTAGTAGCAACGCCGCACCTTGCATTTCTTTTTCACTAAAAGGAAGAGTCGCCGGTCGTATACCTTCAGTAACAACTTTGGGAGTGGGAAGATTATATATGTGCACCTTTGTTTTTCAGTACCAATTCGTACAACGAGAGTTGTTCTGGTTCTAAGGCGCCACATTATTGTGTACCATCTCTTTAAAAAGATGCCACAACACCTGTTACAGTACCAGTTCGTACTAGTGCTCCGTGCCGTCTCTTTAAAAAGATGCCACAACACCTGATGGTTACTGTAACAGCACCACATTATTGTAACAGTTAGCATTCATAATACAAAGATACACATTCTTCTTGTCTATTCCAAAAAGAAAGTCCATGTTGTACAGTGTGGAAAAAATAAATTGTTTTTACTTATTTATATTTTCTATCAATGTTTATCATTCTAATTTCTATTTTTCGTTCCAACAGTTCAATAAAATTATTAGGGATAATTGTATCACTGACCCTATTACTTAGTTTTTACTTAATTATTTTAGCCTTTCCACCGTACGTATTTGAAATGGTACCAACACAACACGACTAGAAAATGCAAAACTCCCTAATGTTTAGAACACCCGATTGTAGGAGAAAAAACACTTGGGACACACTTTCCCGAGGGTCGAGGGTAGACACTCGGAGGCCCTAGGTTGAGGAACTATGTTTATTTTTTCATGTGTCCAGGATAGAATACAGTGGCGGATGTAGGATTTCAATCATAGGGATACAAATCAAAGTGTATGGTACACCAAAATTCTAGTGAAAATAGAAACACAAATGAACACTACTAGTACTTATTTCTCCTATACCGAAGAAAAAAAATAAACACTTTGACTCTTAAAGTAGTATTAAATAGTATTTTAAAATAGTATAAATTATTATAGGTATTTATGGGAAAAAAGTAATGGCAGACTGTAATTTTTTAAACCTCTTAGGATAAAATTAAACACTTAATCATTTATTCATATGAGCTACATCAATTTCATTTTTCCTGTCTTCTTCCACTATTCGTCTTCATTTTGGCGGCGGATTGACGGGATAGATCAGGGCGGCAGTGAGATCGATGGGGCCGCAGTCAGGAGCACTTCGAACCTACCCCGCTGGCACCATCGATTTGACTCCGTCGCTATCGATCTCGATGGCAGATCGACAATTCCCGTCGGCGGCGCCATGGTGGGTACGATTTGGAGGCTGTGGTGGTGTTCTCGTACACTGCGTTTGGGAGATCTCGATATTGCCAATCTTACTGGAGACAACATCGGGGTCAATGGGTCCAAAGAATATCGGAATTGGTGCGGTGGCCTGGTTGCTAATTCTCTGATTAAGAAAATCGTAATTGATGGAAAACTTATAACAAAAACCGAGCTACAAAGACTTCCACTTGAAAAGTTATATACAAAAACCGATCAGCTGACATAGGCAAACTAATCAGCTGCCAGTGTAATATACACAGCGACGAGGACATAAGAGAATTGAAGAATCTCCCACAGGCCGCCGCCGTTGTCACTGACCATTCACTCGTTGCCTCCGCGGGAGGAGGGAGACAACAGCGGACGGAAGCGGGACACAGGAAAAAGAAATCGGACAAGCTTGTTGCATGGCAATTGGAATTCAATGGGAGACGCCGTGCTCGAGGCCTCGTATTTGCCCGCGGCGCGACATTAGGCCCGGCGGCAGCAGCAGAGGCAAGCCGTACGTGAGATTGATTCGGAGCGATTACTATTACCGAGTCACGTGAATGACCCTGACCGTGTTACCCCGAGTTGGCACAACCCGTAAATTACTAGATTACATAGTTAATTACCAATTTATTCTTGTGAATCAATGGCCGGATTTGATCTATACTACTTCGGTGTTTTAAATAGTATAATTCACCGTAATAGGAATCAGAAAAAAAAAGTAGGCAATGACTGATGAGTACCTCTTGTCCAGATTGGCTAGTGAAAGAAAAAACAATGCATGACTAGAGAAAAAAAAAGAAGAGTCGAGCCGAGGTCCCAACCCAAGTCCCCGTGGACATGGCTATCATGAAATGAAACTACAGATTTTAATCACGACTTTATAAAGTTCTAGAATTCATGGTGATTTCTCAAACTTCACCCATCCTACTTAAAAACGACCTCACCAGTCACCAGTCTCCACCATAGCCCTGCGGTTTGTTAGTAGCGGTTCCAATCACACCTCATTGCTAAGTCCGACATTTTTTTATAACTAATCTTGCCGCCTGAATCATCATTTTTTTCATGCGCATCCATCTCCCAGTCTTAGAGCGCACGCCATAGCCGCCGCCACCGCTTGGGCCCCTCTCTCTACAAATATTTTGGATTATGCATGTATAGCTAGGCATCCGGGCTAGAGAAAATGGCCCGACATGCAATCCGTAGAAAAAAGCACGGCACGAGCAAAGCCTAGAATGGTTTTAACCGGCCCCAACTCGATCCATGGCACGGTGCAAGCCGTGCAACGAGCTGACCTCAAGCCTGCAGCATGGCACATAGCCTGGCCTGAACGCCCGGTAGCATGTAATCCCCATCATTTTTCAACCTCATGACCTAGAAATTCTGGCCTGTTTCGGTTTCCTAGCGATCTGGTCCAGCAAATTCGACCTACCCCCAGCCTGGTCGCACTCCTCTCCTCTCACCCGCTCCTCCTCCCTCTCCCTGTCCTCTCGGTCATCGCCCCCGCCGTCCCTCCTCCCTCTCCTCTCCCCTCAAAGTGAGCCGCTGTCAGCCATCCGAACCGCGCGACCGGCCGACTCTCCCTCTCCCCAGGCCACCGCCCCTCCTCCCTCTCCTCTCCCCTTGACATGCGACGCCGACGGCCGCCCCAAACCGTTCGACGTTGTGACCGGCTGAGCTCTCCCTCTCCTCCCGGCTACCGCCCCTCCTCCCTCTCCTCTCCCCTCAAAGCATGATGTCGGCATGCCGCCCCGAACCGCGCAACATCACGATCGGCCAAGATCTCCCTCTCCTCTAGGCCGCCGCCCCTCCTCCCTCTCCAGTCGACGCCGACGCTACCTCAACGGGCCACCGTGCCACCGGGCTTGTGAGGCAAACGGGCCCACACAACATGGTTCACATCAGTCCGGGCCATGCCTCGGGCTCAACCCTAAGCCCGAACCACGCTAAGGCATGGCTCGCACGGTCCGGCGTGCCTTACCATGCCATGCTTTAGCGGGTCATGTCGGGGCGGGCTGGGCAGCCCCGATGCCCAGTTATATATGCATGTTCAGCCCAACGGGGGCGTGGATTCTGGTGAGGCATCGGAACAAATACCCACCCATGTAATTCGCCCTCCGTCCCTTGGTCCAAAGAGAGAGTGATCCAACACAAGTCATCTATAGTAGTAGATTCATGGCCACACGTTTTACTCGGTGGAATTTTTTTTAATTAATAATTGACTTTTTTCTTTTTTAACATTAATAACCGATGCTTTCCAAAAAAAAAGTGGGGGGGGGGGGGGGGGGGATAAGGGTCTGTCGCCCACTCATAGGGCGACCAAACCCGCATGCCAGGGCTGTCACCCACTATAAGGGTGAATGGGCGATAGGGGCAGATGATTTTCTTTTTGTTTCCTGATTTTTTTTCTTGATTAACAAGTAAGCCTTCCAAATTGTCAACTGGAAATAGTTATAACATTAGAAAATTTATACCAATTTTTATAGAAGTAAAGTAGAAATTGAAGCACCCATTTAGTCTTAAAATAGTCCACAAAGTGTCCCAAATTATAAGATACGAATACATAAATAAGGCTAGTTGTTAATAACTAACTGAATTTTTTTGGCCATCTTTACCTTCTCCAAAAATTACGAGAAAATTATCTAGATTCATGTTGCCTTGAGAACTATAGAAATAATTTTTAAATAGTGTTATTTTGCATTTAAAATATTTAAGTTGTTTGAATTAATGTCAAATGTAAATATGAATATAAAGTATAAATGACTCTATTTTTAAAAATAATTCCCCTGACATGATTTTTAAGGGTTTAGACAATATGGCACACAACATTGGATCTTAGAAAGAGTTATCGTTTAAAGTATGATCATTTATATTTTGAATTCAAAATCAAATTTGAATTGAAGTCAAGAAACTTGAAACTTTTGTATAAACATTAACACAAATAAAAAATTGTGCGTATAGTTCTCAGGATAATGTGGATTTAGATAATTTGTTTGTAATTTTTAGAGAAGGTTAAGGTGGCCAAACAATTCAATTAGTTCTTAACAACTAGCCTTATTTATGTATTTATATCTTTTAATTAGTGACACTTTATGTACTCTTTTAAACTCAAATTGGTGCTTCAATGTCTACTTTGATTGTATAAAAATCGGTATAAACTTTGGAACGTTATAACTGTTTCTAATTCACATCTTGGAAGGCTTACTTGTTAAGGAAGAGAAAATCAAGAAAAAAGAAAAATCGCTTGCGCCTGTCGCCCACACAGTGGGCGACATTCCTTTTAGGTGGATCCAATCTCCCGCTGAGAGGGCTACATGCATTTGTCGCCTGATCATTGGGCGACTGGGCTATTACTTTTACAATTTTTGAAAAGCGTCGGTTATTAATATTAAAAAAAGTCGATTATTAATTAAAAAAATTCTTACTCGGTGGCCTTGACCCTGGTCGAGAAATGAAATACCGACCACTCGGCACCCCTGATTGCAAGCCGTTCTTCTTGATGGCTCCTTGTTGCCCCCGCATTGTATGTGTGTCTCTATTTTCTTGCGTGGCGACTTTGCTTGCCATAAGAAGCCCCTCCTCCCAAGCAGTGGTGGATCTCGTAATGAAATTTAGGTGGGACGAAGCGTAACAAGCTGCAACACAAATTTAATGAACGATAAAAATCAAACCATGCAATCATACATATATGATGTGAAAAAAATAGGGAATATTATAAATTATGAGAATATGCAATATCCATTGATACGACACTAAGTACATCTAGATTTGCTTGGAGGCTTGGGCAACTGTCTTGTCCTATCTTTCATAGCTTGAAATGTCTTCTTAATCTTATCACATTCAAGATTTTTGAAAATATCTTTCTTAATGTAGCACATAATCAAATCATTTAGCCAGTCATCTGACATTCTATTTTATAGATTAGTCTTGATTATATTTATGGAATAGAATGCTCTTTCAATGGATGCTGTTGCCACCGGAAGAAGGAATGCTAACTCAATGAGGCGATAGACCAAAAGAAATGCAAGATGCTTTTCGGTTTGAACCAGCTTTATAGCAAAACTATCAAGATCATGATAAGCAACAAAATCATCTAACTCTTTGTGCATGTAGAATGAAGGTCTCAAGTTGATCCCTTATAATAGCATGATCAACAATAGAGAAATCTTGATCATATATCTCCGTGAGGCAAGCAATTTTATCAATATGAAACTTAGAAAAAGTAATTTTATCAATATCAAACTTAGAAATATCAATCTTCGTGCTTCTCGACGGCTCCTTGTTGCCCTTGCATTGTATGTGTGTCTCTATCTTCTTGCGTGGCCACTTTGCTTGCCATAAGAAGCCCCTCCTCCCAAGTCCCAAGTAGTCCTGTATATCCGGGCCGCTCGGCATGGTCCGACACGGGCTTGGCATGGCCTAACATGAATTAAATCTGGTCGGCACGACACGAAAGAAAAAACATGTCGTGTCGTGCCAGCCCATGGGCCTTGGCTACGGCCCGAGGCATGGCACAATAAGGATTTCCTATGTCGTACTAGCCTGTTTAGCCCATCAAGCCCAAAAGGCCTGTGAGTACGTCAAGCCTCCCCCTCGCCTTGCGGGGCAGCGGCGCGAGGTGCTCCAGGGTCACGAGGGAGGACGGCGATGCTCGTGAGGTGCTTCTTGGCTGCGGTTGAGGCCGCAACAGCAAGGTGCCCGCGGGCACGCGCGGAGGATGGATGCCACGATGATGATCTGGCTCGGGCCGCACAGGGGAGGAGGATGGCAGAGGCGGTGAGCAGGTCCAGGTATGTGCGGGGGAGGAGAGGTGGCCGCGCAGCGGCGAGATGCTTCGGAAGCACGCGGGTTAGGAGCTGCAATCGCGCGGCGGTGAGTCGCTTCGGAGGCGCGCGAGGGAGAAGGGGCTGCCTCGAGGCGGCGATTGTGGGTGATCGGTATGGTCATGTCAAAGATCTTTGGAAAGGACAACACAAAGCTAGCCATGGAGATTGCACATGGTTCTTGCACATCCAAACACGTTCCGCGTGTACTACGTAATTCATATGTCTTAAGTTAGAAACAATCATCACAACACTACAAATTTTGCGTGACGTTTATAGGAAATGTCATGAACGCCATTGCATCTATGACTTTTTTGTGTTTTCCGTCATGGATGTACATTGTGGATATTGAAGCCCAGAATTCGGTGATGTTTTATCAAATTCATCACAATTCGGCCCATATTTTAGTTACGTTTTTGCAAATTCGTCACCATAAACAAATTCAAATTCCTCCCATTTTGAATGGGCCCACCTGTCAGGTTCAGGTCAGCATGGACTCACCTGTCATGTAGAACACATGTTTAAAAAAAACAAAAAAGGGTATATAAGGGGACTCAAACCCAGGTCCAGGTCAGCATGGACCCACCTGTCATGTAGGACACATGCAATGCAATGCACGCATGAGTGCATGACCATCTTTAAATTCTTTTATCAGTATCCTCAATTATCAGTGCACTAGAAATTATTGTAGTGTCACACATAACATTATACACCGTTGGTCATCATTGTGTAGATGAAACAAAAACCAAACAAATTTCACTGGACATCTGCTTCCCTTGCGTGCATGCAGTGTGCACAACAGCATGCATTGCTTCTTCTACTATAAAGGCTAAACATCACTAGGAAAACCTATTACCCTGAGTCAATCTACCCCATCTAATCTCAGTCTTTGATATATAACCGTGTTTTTATCCTTAACCATTTGATTAGCCGCATTAATGGATCCTATGGCCCAACCGTGACGATCGTTACGTTGTTTACAGAAATGCCAGTTCGTTTCCTCCTATTTTTGCTGACTTTTTTCACGCAGCCTCGAGCATACCCGTCCCCGTGTACCCGGTCCGCCGTACACGTCCATCAATGACGGTATTTCCTTCCATCCTCTACGTCATTCAATCAAAGAATCACGCACCTATTATTTACTTCCATTCCCTTCTAATTTTCTTCCTCCCTGCCTACCCCCGTCGCCCCAGAATTTCAGATGCAATCTGCGACGCGAATATTTAGCATATATTGTTGATGAGTTCGCGGAGGCCGCCTCGACATCGCTGAAGACCTGGTTCGCTAAAGGTGGAGGCACGACGGTTGTTTCGGGGGCATATTCACATACAAAGCGACAAGAATTGTTGCAAAATCTGGCGTGCGCGTTCCCACTTGGGTGACTGGAGCAGGGAGGATTGTATTCTCCTGAATTCCTCATCGGCTTCCCTACAGGCTGCGGCACATGAGCTCGCGTACCTGGTCGGCAATCAGTCATATGGAGGCGTCCTCCTGAGGATCGGTGCTGGAGAATCCTTGCCGCAGCTAGGGCATCGGATTAGGCTCCGAAGAATGTAACTCGTGGGTTTGTGCAAAAATTTTGAGATCCTTCTGTTTTGGCCAAGATTATCATCACATTATTTTTCAAGGACAAATAATAAACAAGGAAGGCATTGATGTTTGGGCGCAAACAAGTCTAGAAGAGGAACGATGAACTACCATAGGTAATTGGCACTATTTTAGTGGAAATCATTTGTACTTGGTTTTACTATAAATTTTGTATGTATATATACTGTCTCTTTTCACCGTTAGTCAATTTTATCCACTGTCTCCACCCCACCTACACCTTAAATTTTATGTGTGGCCCGCCACTGATTGACGTTGATCGATACAAGTGAATTGGCTCATTGCGTTGAGTGCGATAGCTTGCAGATTTCACTGACGAATCTTCTTTGTTCTCCCAGTCCAAATTTCTTACATCAAATTTGTTTGCATATCGAATAGCATTTAATTCTATGATTTACAGAATAGTTGGTGGGAGACCTTTGTTTGAAGCGCAGGTGGTCAGGTCTTGAGTCCATGAGACAGTACTGGTCAGCCTGATTTCAAGTACACAACTTCAGTTTTCCATCATGCTTTATTATCTATGCTATCATTGCAGCTCGATTTTTTATCCACCCTCACCACTGATTTCAGGTTGTAGTTTCACGATATCTTTCATTTCCAGGTGGCTGTGTGTGCTACTTTAGAATTCTATTAGCCTGCATCTTCGTTGGACAATAAAAAAGTATGGTATACTTAAAACTTTGAAGTGCTGGTCTTTCTACAACGAAAATGCTATGCGGGTTTTTTCATGGTTTCTCATACCGGAAGGCACTTGATCAATGAGGTCATGTTTTGCTCCTGGATGACATATTTGATCGGTGTGTTATATCGTGATGTTTGAGTGCATAAGTTGTTCCGGAGGTAATAGTGTATGAAGAAAATAATATGCTTGACAACAGAACTAAATTTGATTGATAAAGCTAAACAAGATTGTTTTAGTGCAATTTTCTGATAAAGCTAAATTTGATTGACAACAAAGCCTTGTTGTCTCAAATTAATGTGTGAAACCCTAAACCCTAAAGGTTCACCTGTGATAACTTTTCATGGGGCAGAGCATGTAGGGCTTGCATTGTCAGAGATTGAACTTGATGTAACTCCCGAAAAGGAAATATTTTAAAGTGAAGGAAATATTTTAAAGTGTTTCTTGGCAGGTACCATGAAAGTTCAAGGAAACATTTTGTGTTGCTGGATGGGAGCAGCTTTGTCATTGTTCCTAATACAAGGAACTATGATGTTCTGTAGAAGGTCGAAGGCAAGGTATCCTCGTTGTGTACTCTTAACTATTGTTGTTTGGAGAGGAAGTGTAGAGGAGAGAGATGAGGAACAGTTGGAGCAAAATGCCAGCAACAACAATGCTGTTGCTGCTATATCACTTCTTACATAGCTTTGTAGATCAGTAGATCTTTGGTTTTACTAACTGATGGTTTTAGGATAGTATCAATAGAAGCCACGAAGAATGTTGAGTATGTGTAAACCTTCTTAGTGTGCACTAGATCATTTTGTAATCAAAACTACGAGTTACTATGTTATCTTAATTTTCAAACTTGAGTAAATAATCACTTGTATTCGAGCAACTTGTATGTTATCTAAAGCTTACCTTTATTATTAAATATTTACGGTGAAAGGATAGCGCGTGCATGTCGCACGTGCAAAGTACTAGTTTCATGAAGTGAAAGAAGCTTCACTGCTTGAAACAGAAGGACAAAAAAGCACTGACATAAGACAATAGTTGTTAAGCCTAAGACAAAAATTGTTATGATTCCACCAAAATTTACAGCAAATTGATGCAAAAGGTCAAAGCACCACTAGTAGCTGAAGATTTCATCCCGGTCCCCGTATTGTAGCGGACTATTGTCTCCTTTACACACTCGAGTAAAATGAACTCGTTCATTGTTGCATAAAATACATGCGCTACTTCAACTACCTTAGAAAGCATGAGTACTCAATAGACCTCAAAAAGTTCGAACAAACTCTTGGTAGTTTGTTGCCCACATAAAGTAAATTTTGTTAGGCTTAAGACAAAGTATGTTCCATTTACGCCAAATTTTACAGTGATTTGATGAAATAAATACAAAAAAGGTTATTGGATTTATCCTCCAAATTAAATGTACTTCACACCTCCACACCACGCAACGACTAGTGAATCTGATGAGTGACTCAGCAATCCAGCGAAAGATATGGATATGTTCGTCTCACCTAACGCTTTAGGCAGTTTGAGGAGATAGGTTTTGCCAACTCACACTTGATAAACTTTGTAAGTATACACCACTTTACATACATTTAAAATCAGCGCCTCAGTGTAGTGTATTAATTGTGCGGGTATTTTTTCTTGTTGTAATTACCGATCAATATAGGGACTGGAATGAATAATATAACAAAGACGGTACTTTTGCGTCGCTTATAAAATAAAGGTTTCGGCTCCGTAGGACTCCACAACGTGCATTGGCAAATTAGTTTTGCTAAATTTAGAAGATCCTTTTTTAGACGAAATTTAGAAGAGCCTTGTGTTCTTTGAATGAGAGAACTCTCTTCAATATCAACATTCCATTTCTGTTATGGAGTTTCAGCATCGACGACCATACAAATATTTTGAATATTATTACTATTATTCGTCGTCGACACTGGAACACCATAATAAAATTGGGGTACTGAGGTCGGACACCTCCGGCAGAGTCTACCACCGCGGTACCATGGAGGCCACCACGTCTGTCATCAACAAGTCATAGAGGCTAGAACCGATGTGTTGATCGGCGCAAGTGTCTAGATGTACGTGTAAGCTCTGGATCATAGCGGCCAAGCACTAATAACTGTTACTGTCTCTCATGGATACCATCCAAAGAAACATTGTGATGATGATGTGCTGCTTTTTTTTTTTGAACTTGCAGAGGAAGCTCATCGGTCTGTTGGCAGGTGAGGCAACAGGCTTGGCTGCCTGTCTGGTGTCTGAGGAGGAGGAAGATACCGAAGACGAGAGAAGCGCTTCAGGAAAATTTCCTTCTCCTGATGACCATTTACCAGGCCCTCCCCCGTGAAAATCAGGTCACATATATAGGTGACGTGGAGTCCCCTGTGCACACATATGAGGCGTGGAGTCCATGCCGAGTCATATATTCTTTATCAAAACGGAGGCAGAAATCATGATGTCGTCCACCATCTTAAAGGGCGGCCACACTGGTGCTTTACTATAGTGCCACTAAAGATAGCTTCCAAAATGTCCAGCTATAAGTTGTCTTCTTTCTGTTTGAAATTCAATATATGTTCAGAAACAGCCACGAACAGCAATATCCTCTCCATATCAACTATGTGACCCTTTATGTGGAGGCTATGAACAACAATTACCACCATAAGATACAATACTAGATGAAATAATTAATCAGCTTTAAAAACCGAAACCAAGTATTAGTGTCACACCCAGATTTTAGTTAGACATACTATATGTTTTCCTAACATGTTTACACAGATGTCACATAACTAGAACATGCTCCAGGATATACCACACATGTTTCATTCACAAAAGAAACAACCACCAAAATCATCTTTCCCCAACATCAAAAGAAACAGCACCTTCTTGTTATCAGTCAGCCACCAAAATAATGGACATACAACCCATCTAAAAGTTGTTTCATTACCTAAACAAGAGAAAAAGTTTAGATCACAATATCACATAAGTAATTTAGAATATTTCAGAGCAGATATTAGCGGTAACCTCAACTAAAGTTGTCACGCAACTTGTCTCTCACAATCTTCAAGCCTATCATGTGCTCAGCTTTCATCTCATCATCCATATCCTTAGTGTTCATACTCATTAAAGATTTATATGATTCCAGCAAAGAAGCCTCCCTTGTGAGCTTTGCCGCCTCAACCTTAGCATTAGCTACTTGGCGTTGAGTTTGTAAGAACTCGGCGGTGGAGCGACCTCGCACTTCGACCGACAGCTCATACTGGCAGGAGAGAAGACGAAGGGGGCTGGGGTCAGATTTGACGCATCGGGCGGTCGATGGAAGAGGCGGCAAGGATTGGCACGCAAGAGCGGGAGGGAGCGTACAAGAGCGGGAGGACTCACGCCCATCGTTTTGGGGAGGGGACGGAGCACCCGATCTAGCTGGCCCACAAAACGCGTTAGGAGACATCGAGCTTGTTGCTAAAGCAACATTAGACTCATCCATACATCACCGTTGTTGCCATAGTTGTCTTCCCTCTCTCTCCTGTTCCACATCGGACCGCAGGCTGAGTTGGAGCTGCAAACGATAGCTACACTAAATCATTGTGGAGGCCCTTACTAGCGAGCACACGGTAACAAAGGGCAATTGTACAACATGTGCCAGCAATCTGGGTATCAGTAATTTGTCGGGCGTGATGTAACGTGTCTGGTCCCCCCTTCGCCGTCACGCTCACGTCCAACCAGCCTGCTACCACGACATCACAGGCAGCATCACAGTCACGATCACACGAAGAAGCCTCGTGATGTCTTGCTCTGGCTGCTTGCATGTGTACTGTTATAAACCCTTACATTTCAGGGTTATAGGCTCATACCGAAAGTCAGATAATAGGCAATACACGAGTCCTAGTCAGACTCGGTTCCTACCCGAGTTCCAGTTTGACTCGTTTCCAAGTCCCAGTAGGACTCTGCCTATCCGACTATATAATGTAATCAGGTGTATCCGTATTGGGATATCCAGTGAATAACAAAGATTAGCATCACCCGACTTTGTGTCTCGTGTCTCTTGTCTCTATTGATCTCATCGGGTCGGGAAGGGGACCGGGAGAACTCTGCCATCTACCTCACGCTCAAGTTTCTACCCGGAGGGAAGGGATCGGATCGGGGGATTCGTGACGGCTACCGAAGGCCATACTATAACACGTTATCAGCAGCTCTCCATTGAACTACGGTATGTTGTCCAATCCCCACCGAATCTTCCTGTTTGATGGATTCGGGTGGTCTGTTTAGTTTGTGTTAGATTGATTCTAGCATGATTGATGACCCGTATGATTGATGTTGGATTCAATCAGTTTTCTGCATGAACATGAGCCCTGTTGAGCTACCCGATTTTAGATTATTTACTTGATGTTGCCATACACGGCGTGATGGTTGATGCACGATGCTGAAAACCATTGATGGTTGCATATTGCTTCCATGAAAACGCCATTGTTTTTAGTTACTCGGGTGTCTTGTGATCTTGCCGATCATGAAAACAGGAGATCTAGTTGATTTCCAAATCAGGTTGATCTTGTTGATCAGAGTGTGGAAATTTCATGTTTTTTTCGTGTCTGACTCGGATTTTTAGTGGTCCTGAAATCCGGGTAGAACACTCACCGTGTTAGAATCGGACTCTATTCTAGTTCCGACTAGGACACGGAAACTTCCATATTTTTATACGGTAGCACCCCTATGGAAGTTTCACATGGTTTTTACTTGATGATATCATGTTTCTGAAAATAGATTTATATCAGACCCATACATCACAATATGTACACCCGATTCATGCTAATTCCTGAAGTATTTGCATGATAGGAGATGATGAACATTGCACCTCAACAATTCCTGCCACTTGGATAAACTATTGTGTGAACCACCTCAAGGCAATGGGATAGAGCCATACAATTGCTCCACGTGCACCTGATGCTGCCGCAATCCCTGAAAATGAGGTCGCTAAGGCTTATATTTTCATATGGCATCACATCCATCCTGATCTCATGTTAGATTATCAGGTAGTGCAAGATTCTTTTGCACTTTGGATGGCACTTGAGGAACGATTTGGTAAGCGCAAGTCGGTGCTCCTGCCTAAAGCTCAGAATGACTGGAACTAGCTAAGATTCCTTGATTTTGAGACAGTTGAGGAATATAACAATGCACTATATCGCATTGTTGGCCAACTCCGATTTTGTGAGCAACAAGTCACTAAGGAGGAGATGATTGAAAAGACACTTGCAACTTTTCACCCAACAAATATAGTACTCCAGCTACAGTACCGGAACAGGAAGTTCAAGAAATATTTGGACCTCATACATGTCCTGCTGATAGCTGAGGCCCATAACTTGCTCCTGCTTAAAAACTACAACATGTGTCCTACCGGATCGAAAGAACTACATGAAGCTCATACTGATGTATATGATGGCACGGGCAAAACCCATGAAAAGGGTCATGTTGGAGGAGGAAAACAGGACAAAAAGGGTGGAAAATTCAAGCGTTGTGGAAAGAAAGGTCAGAAGCCAAATAACCAGGGAAAGGGTAAAGGCAAAGAGTGCCAAAACCCGGAAGTTAACTTCGTCCAAATCCCGGTACCAGGGGATACCCAGATTGATGACCCGGTTCCTGAACCGGTTCTACCTGCTGCACCTTCAGATCTTCTAGCCGAAACTGGTGATATGGATGATGATAACGACCCAAATTTCTCTGATAGTCCCGTTTGTCAATTTACTTAGAGTTTGTGATGGTCGTGATATAATAAGTTCTCTTGTTGAGCCAGTTTCGATGGTCGTGATGTAATAAATGCTCTTGTTGAGCCAGCCCCGTGTTAAACTTGTCTAAGTTTGGGTCAATAGCTTGTATGCTTTTACTCCCAGAATAATAATATATGCTTGTAATATCTTGTTCAATATGTGCAATTTTTGTGATTCGGCTTATGCATGGATTTAGCCTCGTTATTTCCTCATAGTGAGCGCTAATTTAGAAATTATTGGATTTTATAAAATAGAACAAGATGCATGTTCCGATGGAGGTTGACGATGAACCATGCCTGGTTGATAGTGCTGCTACGAACTCAATACTTAGAGAGACTAAGTACTCTCAGACACTTCAGAAGAGAACTGAAAATGTACTTACCATTGCTTGTCGCAATGGCCATATTGTCGGCTCTGACGAGCTATAGTAGTACTCCTGAATAATACTAAGATCTTCATTGATGAAGCATTCTTGTATCCAGGAGCAGAACAAACTCTCCTCACCTTCAAAGGCATCCGTCGTAGCGGTTATCATGTTCAAACCGCAAGTGAAGGCAGGGCCGAATTCCTGTACATCACTGATGATCAAGATGTTGTAAACAAAGTACTTGAGAAAGCGTTGGGTACCTCTAATGGAATATATTACACTAAAATTAAGCCCACGGAAGAATATGTTGCTATGCCTACTATTTTTAAGAACCCAGAATCATTTAGATTCTGGCATGAAAGGCTAGGTCACCCTGGATTATCAATGATGCGTCGTATTATTAATAATTCTGCTGGCCATAGCATCAAAATGACTCAATTCCCAAAACCAGAAGATTTTCATTGTGATTCGTGTGCCAAGAGCAAACTTATCACTAGACCGTCATACCTGAAGGTAAAGGACGAGTCTCTGAGTTTTCTTGAGCGGATTCAAGGTGATATCTGTGGCCCGATTAGTCCTTCATCGGGGTCGTTTAGATATTTTATGGTACTTATTGATGCCTCAACGAGATGGAGCCATGTATGCCTATTGTCTACACGGAACCATGCTTTTGCAAAGATCATTGCCCAAATCATCCGTTTGCGTGCTAGTTTCCTGGAGAACCGCATTAAGACAATTTAGATGGATAATGCTGCTGAGTTTACCTCAAAAGCGTTTAATGACTATTGTCTTGCTTTGGGAATTGATGTTGAGCACTCTGTACCTTATGTTTATACTCAGAATGGGCTTGCCGGTCATTGATCAAGAGGATCAAGTTGATTGCTAGACCGCTTCTTGAAGATAGCATATTACCCACTAGTCGTTGGGGTCATGCAGTCCTGCACGCTGCCGCTTTAATCCAGTACCGACCGACTGCATATCATTCAACTTCCCCGTTCCATTTAGCACGTGGTCAAGAACCGATGATTTCCCATCTGCGAAAATTCGGTTGTGCCATTTTTGTGCTGGTATCACCATCCCAGCGTACATCTATGGGGCCTCACCGAAAGATGGGGGTATATGTTGGTTATGAAACTCCGTCCATAATCAAGTATTTAGAGCCTAGAACTGGAGACTTGTTCACGGCTCGGTACGCGACTGTATCTTCCATGAAGATCACTTCCTGGCATTAGGGAGGATCTGAATTCTAAGGAATACCGGGAAATCCAATGGAGTTCCAGTAGCATCCAATCTCTTGACCCATGTACTAAAGATACTGAGCTTGAAGTTCAGAGGATCATAAACCTGCAACAACTAGCTAACAGTTTGCCTGATGCATTTACCGATTTAAGTGGAGTGTCTAAGTCGTATATTCCTGCGGCCAATGCACCGGCAAGAGTTGAGATACCTCTGGAGGGTTTGAACTCATCTCAAGTCCCTCGTCCTAGGAAAAGGGGGAGTAATTCGGATAATTCAGTACCAGCCAAGTAGAGACGTCTGCCACAACCGGGTACTGAAGTGATTGCATTACGTTCCCGTTCGGTTGTCCCTAATGAGACACACCTTGATGGTGACCCTTGTGAAAATGTGCGCACAAACAATCTTGAAAGCACAAGGGGTTCGGAACAAACAAGCTCACCGGGAAATCTTAAAGAGCTTGATGACTCAGATGGTGAAATAGCCACTGATTATGCTGAGTCGAGAGAGTTATACAATAGAAAGTCTACAAATGTCGACATCTATTTCGTCTCAAAGATCGCTGAAACGATCATAGAGGACACTGAACCCAAGTCTGGCAGAGTGTCGGAAGCGCTCAGATTGGGTTAAGTGGAAAGATGCAATTGAGACGGAATTGCGCTCGCTTAATAAAAGGCAAGTTTTCGGACCTGTCGTCCACACGCCTACCCATGTTTCCCCTGTCAAGTATAAGTGGGTATTCGTCTGGAAGCGTGACGAAAATAATGTGGTGATATGTTATAAAGCGAGACTAGTAGCACAAGGGTTCACGCAGAGACCCAACATCGATTATGATGAAACATACTCTCCGGTTATGAGTGACATAACGTTCCGGTACTTGATATCAATGGTTGCTGGTTTAGATCTTAAAATGCAGTTAATGGATATTGTGACCACATATCTTTATGGGTCACTTGATTCGGACATTTATATGAAAGTCCTAGATGGGCTAAAGGTTCCGGATAAATCCAATCGCAACATGTACAGTGTTAAGTTGCAAAGATCGTTGTACGGGCTGAAATAGTCCGGTCGGATGTGGTACAACCGACTGAGTGAATACCTCCTGAAGAAAGGTTATGTGAATAATGCAGATTGCCCCTACGTGTTCATTTGAAAGTCCAGCAATGGATTTTGCATCATCTCGGTCTATGTTGATGATTTGAACATAATCGATTGCACAGAAGATATTGAGGAAGCGTGTACCTACTTCAAGGCGAAGTTTAAGATGAAAGATCTAGGTAAAATCAGATTTTGCTTAGGCTTGTAGATTGAGCATCTCCCTGATGGAATTTTAGTACACCAATCGACCTACACGAAGAAGGCCCTTGAGAGGTTTAACATGTCAAAGGCTCACCCTTTGAAAACCCCCATGGTCGTCAGATCACTTGATAAGGATAAAGATCCTTTTAGACCCAAGGGTGACAATGAGGAATTGCTAAAACCCGAAGTCCCTTATCTTAGTGTCATCGGAGCATTGATGTATCTTGCAAACAGCATAAGGCCGGATATCGCTTTTGCTGTTAATTTTCTTGCTCGATACAATTCCGCACCAACCAGAAGGCATTGGGTTGGCATTAAGACTATCTTGAGATACCTCAAAGGCACCATTGAACTTGGGCTATTTTTCCCGAAGAAACAGGACTTGACCTTGGTCGGGTATGTGGATGCAGGGTATCTTTCTGATCCATATCATGCTAGATCTCAATCCGGGTTTGTGTTTCTCTGTGGTGGGATGTCCGTTTCATGGCAGTCTAGTAAACAAACATTAGTAGTGACATCTACTAACCACTCAGAGATTATAGCCCTACATGAAGCCACACCGGAGTGTGTTTGGCTTAGACGGATGACCACCCATATCCTGAAGTCATGTGGTATGAAAACCATCAATACCCTTACTGTTATCCATGAGGATAATGCAGCGTGTGTTGTGCAAATGCAAACCGGCTATGTAAAGAATAATTTAACGAAGCATATTTCGCCTAAGTTTTTCTATCCTCACGAGCTCTAGGAGAAAGGCGAAGTGAGGATCCTGCAAGTTAAGTCGTGTGAAAATCTTGCTGATTTGTTCACCAAGTCCTTACCGGCTACCGTTTTTCAGAAGTATGTTCACGATATTGGTATGAGGCACTTAAGAGAATTGTAGGGTTCAGGGGGAGACCAACCCTGAACATAGCCCGAGTTTACAATTTAACCTGATCCTGATGATCATATTGTCCAGAAGGCAAGAGTTGTACTCTTTTTCCCTGATGAGAGTTTTTTCCGAAGTTTCTCCAATAGGTTTTTAATGAGACGACATGTGCAATACACAAGCGGTAACTATGTACTCTTTCTTTATATTTTTTCCACTGAGTTTTTAGGAGTTTTGATGAGGCATGAGATTATCGTGGTATTCGTCCGAGGAAGTGTTATAAACCCTTACGTTTTAGGGTTATGGGCTCATACCGAAAGTCAGATAATAGGCAATACACGAGTCCTAGTCAAACTCGGTTCTTAGCCGAGTTCCAGTTTGACTCGTTTCCAAGTCCCAGTAGGACTCTGCCTACCCGACTATATAATGTAACCAGGTGCACCCGTATTAGGATATCCAGTGAATAACAAAGATTAGCACCACCCGATTTTGTGTCTCATGTCTCTTGTCTCTATTGATCTCGTCAGGTGGAGAAGAGGAACGGGAGAACTCTATCGTCTACCTCATGCTCAAGTTTCTGTCGGAAGGGAAGGGATCGGATCGGGGGATTCGTGACGGCTAGCGAAGACCATATTATAACATGTATGACGTGTTCAGGGCTTGCCGCTACGTATCAAACGTGAGGCCTTTATTGGCACTTGTACCGTTGTACGTCTACGCGAGTCCACGCGATGCTGTCTTCGGCAGCGCCGCGTTGGACATCGTTGTGACCTGCGGAGCGGCGTCCCTGGCGTTGCTGCTGCTCTTGCAGCAGCGGCTTGGCGGCGACTTCTTCCTGTGTCGGGCGAGCAGGTCAGGTGGCTACGAGATGGTCTCACCTTTCCGCTCTTAGCAAGGAGTTGTAATTAGGCAATCGATCGAAGAGCGGTGGATGCTTCTGTTCGATTCCGTAGCTGTCCTGTTTCCTTTTTTTTTCGAAAGTTTCAGGAAATCTCAGCTTTTAATTATAAGAAAAACTAGCAAAGTGCCCGTGCGTTGCGACGGGCTTAACAAAAATAAAACATTCTATATGGTTTAAAGAAAAAAATCATTTATATAATATATTTGTTAAATATATATAGTATTATTAATATTTTTAGATAAAAGATCATATTTATATTATTGTTGATGCTTTTTAGTGTATCATTTTATATGCTTATCATAAATATTGATGATTTTGACATCTAATGTTATTTGAGATGTTATAGAATTAGATGAAATAACACTAAAAAGGTTCAAAGATGAGAAATAGTGATATGAAACCCGACTCCGGGTTCCTCACAAGTCCATGACACCTACAAGATACCTCTCTACGTACATGAAACTCAACATGCAAGTCTAAGGTCGTAACCCAATGATTAAGGATTTCTAGAAGGTTTATCTAAAAGAAAATAATAATAATTTACGCAGTCTAGAAACAACACTGTATTGCGTCACGATTTTGGACTTCAAGACATACTCCAATGAGAAAAGTGTGACTACGAAAGTTGTAGATCTCATCGATTACTTTACGGAACATATATGCATCATATTATTTGTACTCCGGAGCTATGAGATATAGGCTTCGCAAGAATATGTGCGTAGAGGAGTCTGAATCGGAACAAATATTTTACATGGTATATTTGGACACAAAGACTTCTGAATCTGTGAATCCATTGAATACCAAAGTTGTAGAACTTTTTGAGTGCTATGAGATAGAGTACGAGTTTGTCTCATTTGGACTCCGGACGTGAGAGTTATGATTTTTTAAAGTTAGTGCTCAATGTGGAAGGTATAAAACCGACTTGGATTCAATCTCAACTTTGTGGACACGAAGTGGATGACCGCACCGTAATTAATATGTTATAGATATAGCAAAGTGTCCGTGCGTTGTGACGGGCTTAACAAAAATAAAACGTTCTGTATGGTTTAAATAAAAAAATCATTTACATAATATATTTGTTAAACATATATAGTATTATTAATATTTTTAGATGAAAAATCATATTTATATTACTGTTGATGCTTTTTAGTGTACCATTTTATATTCTTATCATAAATATTAACGATTTCAACATATAGTGTTGTTTGAGATGTTACAGAATTAGGTGAAATAATACTAAAAAGATGAGAAGATGAGAAGTAGTGATATGAAACCCGACTCCGAGTTTCCCACAATCCCAATTTATAAGATACCTCTGTACGTACATGAAATTCAACATGCAATCCTAAAGTCGTGACCCAATAACTAAGGATTTCTAGAAGGTTTATCTGAAAGAAAAAAAAAATTAATTTATGCAGTCCAGAAATAGCATTGTATTGCGTCGCAGTTTTGGATTTTAAGACGTGCTTCAATGAGAAAAATATGATTACGAAAGTTGTAGGTCTCATCGAGTACTTTCTGGAACATACATGCATCATATTATTTGGACTCCATAGCTATGAGATATAGGCCTCGTAAGAACACGTGCGTAGAGGAGTCCAAATCAGAATATATATTTTTACATGGTATATTTGAACATAAAGACTTCTGAATCTATGAATCCATTGAATATTAAAGTTGTAGAACTTTTTGATTGCTATGTGATAGAGTCCGAGTTTGTCTCATTTGGACTCTGGATGCGAGAGTTATGATTTTTGAAAGTCGGTGCTCAATATGGAAGGTATAAAATCGACTTGAATTCAATCTCAACTTTGTGGACACGAAGTGAACAACCGCGCCTCAATTAATAAATTATAAAGATAGAGTTTTACATGCGCAAGGTTCACATTACAACTATGTAATGAAGTAGGCCTGTGGTCCTTGCACATTACAACTATGTAATGAAGTAGGCCTGTGGTGCACATCAAAGATAAAGTAGGCCTGTGTGCGCGACAGGAGCCAAGCACCTTGCTGTTGTGATTATGTCGAATAATAGGGAGTAGTCAACTATGTACGCAAAGCTAGCCCAGCCCTTGCTCCTGAGCTAGCTCAACCTGTTTCCTTTTCTTTCCGACGAAGCAAGAATCGCCCATTGCATACCTCATGGTTTTGTTCATTCCATTTCGTACGAGCGTCTAAGTGCCGAGTAATGAACGAGTTGAATGCTTCATGGTTACTCCTACACAATACTGTTTCAGAAAAAAAGAAAAGCTTCGATCTGTATATACGACAATGTGATTTATACATATCGACTGAAATAGCAGATTTTTTTTTAAAAAAGGAATATATTACATGGAGCCGTTCAATATTACAAACAAGTGTATGATTTATATAAATTGACTGAAATAGAAGATAAATCCGAGCCAGAATCAGTAGTATCATTTTTAATCTATACAAATTGTGTATACTGCCAATCGATGTCCCTCTTCATCCTTGAAGATATGGTTTGGTTCATTTTACCGCTACTGGCCATCATTTCTCTCAACTTTTGTATACAGTGCCTCACTCCAACTTTTATATACCCGGATAAGCAAAATTCAACGGAAGTGTGATCGGCATTAACGAAAGAGGCAGGGTAGTACCATGACAGTAAGCTATTGCTCCGGGTTCTGAGAACAATCAAGTTCATTGCTCAACATATGGTGCAGAAGAATATCAACCATGGTACCCTTTGTCTTCACACTATACGACACGTCAACGCTGAGTTAAATACAATACTGCAATGCAAAGCTATAAGATTAAAGCAAATAATAGTAGTGGATTACCGCATAGAACGCCGCGTGTTTCTTCCTTGGGGAGTAGGATCCTGCAAGGATGTGAAAGCACCCTCAAACCCTTAGCAGTTTTGATTAAAATAATTACAACTTACAAGTGTTTGTGCACTACTTGTGGAAACCGTGGTAATACTGCCAAAGGTGCTTATTGATAGTGTACTAAAGCTTGTTAACGAAGCCTAGGGGTAAACAAGTAAAACTTGAGAGCAGTAGTAAGATACAAATTTTCTAACTTCTCCAAACAAATATTGTGAAATTGTAAAGTAGCCAAAGGACAATGTAAAAGTCAAAACTGGATAGAATTCTGGCCTCATTGTCAAATAAGGTACCTGAGATGCCTAGTTAATGACTTACACTGGTTTTTGGTACCATAATGATGAATTGTTTTGAGCACAAATAATAATCTAACCTGCATGGCCGCTTCTCCAGCTTTCTCCAGTTCCATCTCCGCAAAGAATGCCTCCAACACAAATGCCACAATCTGGAAGGGAAAATGTAACACACAATTTGTTTAAGAAAGTTGCTTCTTGCACACCATTTGGTAACTAAACACCTAGTAGGTAGTAACACAAAATAAAAACCATACTCGGAAGTACACGTATCTCAAAAAAAATTAAGGTGAAGAGAAAATCAGTCATAATGAACAAGCTTCTGTAGTAAAAAATCAGAAACTTATATCATGCATGTACCAGAAATGAAGGGGAAAATCAACATCTTACCAGATTAAGCAGCAGCAATACTGAAATAAGATAAAAGCTGACAAAATAAATTAGGCTCCATGAAGTTCCAGTCAGGTGTAAGTAGCTCTGAAAGAATGGGAAAGGTAAAGAAAAATGTGTTACCAAATACAATAGTTCCTCGAGACATGAGCAGAAAAATTAAGGGCAAAATGATGCTCTTTCCCTTCCACCATAAACAGCTTTAGGGTCATAGACAAGTATATCGAGTTCATTTCTTAGATTTCAAAAAGTTTAGTGAACAATAACAACAAAGCCTTTTTAATCCCAAACAAGTTAGGGTAGGCTAGAAATGAAACCCATAAGTACGAGCACAAACCAGCATGAAAAATCATAAAAATCCCATAAAAAGAAGACAGAAAAGGAAAAAGAAAGTAGACAAGGCAAGAAATAAAGCAGATTGCAGGTTAAAGGTGCTTCAGATACTGTGGTAGTCGTACCTCCATCCAGACTTGCCAATTGCCCATAACTAACAAATTGAACAGAGTAACCATGCCACTTGGATAGTCGTTGAAGTTAAAAAGAAGATAACTAAATATGTCAAGGGGCACAAAAGTTGACATCAATGAGGAAACTACACTTCGATTGCATAGTTGAGGTTTTAGTAGGTAGCAGTCTACGTGCACAACAAAACCAATCAAAAAGGATACTCGTTACCAAAGAGATCAGTTTCTTCCAATTTTGGGTTTCCTGCATACACAAGGCCCCCAAAAATCTGCAAAAGAAAAAAAAAAGGATCTTCAACTATCGTCTTGTAAAATAGAGATATAAAATGTCCTACTGTAACAACAAACGTTCAGACTTCTGAGAACAGGAGACATCTTGCTATATGTCGGCGGACAGGTGCGTAACTAAACACTAAATTTGTTAGTTGCAAAATATTTGTAGAAAGTTAAAATTTTACTCGTGACAGTTAAGTGCTGATGAACAACAATAAATGTACCACTTTTGATATAATTAAGCTTCTAAGCAAATTATTCTGTGCATGAACTTAACATAGTAAAACACAAGTATATTCAGACCTGCAAACCAATGGAGCAATATACACAAAGTGTACAAAATACAATCCCTAAGTATGGCAACAAGCTGGACATCAGAGTAAAAAATGTCGCAACAAATGCCCTGAAACGCCGAACTTGCAATAAAATTCTTGTCAAACGCAACATCCTTCCAAGGAGAAGATATCGAATCCTGTTAGGAAAAATCAAAGGAAAGTGGGTCACATTTGTGATAGAGAATTGTTACAAGAAGAAACAACAAAAATCTGTGAAGAAATCTTTTTTTTTTTCACGAATACGCAGGAGAGCTGCATATCTTTGTATTAAGGGAAGAATTAGCAGTCCATACATGGACCCCTCAAGCTGGGACCAAGGCAAGAGGGGTCAAGAACATACACAAAAGAACTATCTATAAAGAGATCTATCCCCTACAAAAGAGATCTATGCTCTAGAAAAATGACAAAATATGCATTGAATTCTTAGATGTATAGCACGGGACACCTTTGAAGTACAGCTTGACTCACAATCATATTTAAGAATGTTGTGCTATGTTAAACATTCTCATAGACCATTAAGGTAGAGTGAGATTATGACCCTTTTTATAAGGTACTCCCTCCGTCCAAGAATATAGCTAGTTCTAGGTTTGTCCTAAGTGAAACTTTTATAACTTTGACCATCCATAGCAAAACATTTATAAATATTGACTATGTAAGAGTTATATTTTATGATAGTTTGATTCATGACCAATTTAATAGTAGTATCCTTATGTTGTCAACTATTATAATTTTTTATTATGACCAGTCAAAGTTAAAAAAGTTTGACTTAGAACAAACCCAGAACTAACTATATTTTGGGATCGAGGGAGTAAGTAGTATGTTACTCATTCAGTTTTCATAAATTCTGAAAGGGGCAAGGTAGCATAATTGCAAGAGTAATCTATATTTGCAATAAATAACAACATATTGTTCAGTCACACATCCAAAATTGAAGTTACCATTCTCCATTTGACAGAAAAGAAAGCTTGGAGGGGAAGACAAATGTCAGAGTCTCTCCGATAACTACAGAGAACAGGATGTATTAAGTCAGATACAACAACAGATAATTTAGTAGTGTATAGTATTAAGTCAAATACAACACATTTTTGCTCAAGAAATAGCTCGCGAAGAAATGACGAAGTATCTAAGTTTTATAGTTAGTATCCACTAACGGGTTACAACGACAACTACATGAGATGGAATGCAAAAATTCCCAACAGACTTACATATAATCCAAGTAATCACAAAATCGAACTTGTTTTGACCTTCCATCCAATAAGCGCCAAATCCTAATGAAAATATTTTTAATGCCATCTCCACAACATAGATCCATCCTGCAACATTATATTTGAATTAACATTAAAGATAACAAGGAACATGGTATTCATGTCAAATGAATGTTTAAGAAATTATTTTTTTCCATGGCCAATCAGTGTTGTGGAACTTACACAGGAACTCGGCAATTCAGTTCATCTAGTAGCTCAACTATCGATTGGTTAATCTGTTGCTTAGTTTGTTGGTTGTTGTTGCCTTGTTTAGATAAGGCTGCAATTTGTTGAGTTGGTTTGCAGTTTGTGTTAGGGATTGGCTATATAATGCCAGCCACATCATTTGATTCAGTCAAGCAAGAATTAATCTATTTCAGAGCATCCAGCGGAGGGCAAGCTCGCCTTGCTTCTTGGTTATCATCTCCCTAATTCCTAGTCATATTAGTTGGGTACTAACATTTTGTGCAAACTAAGCATAGCTCAGCTACTTAGGTTCTTTGTGGTGGAACAAACCCACCCGGGTTCAAATCCTAGTTTTGACATGGGTGTTGTGTGTAAGGCTAATTAATCTTTTAGTGGGAGGCGACATCCCTGTCGGTAGCAAGGCGCACTTCATGAATCTCAAGATCAAGCCGTCCAGTCTTTCGGAGGTGCTCATAGGGTTAGGGTGTGTGCGCGTGTTCATAGGCATATGGATGAGTACTCGTGCATGCATGTGAGTGTTTGCATTTGTACTGTGTTTATTCGCAAAAAAAAACAAGTACTTCCATTTTGTGATATATTTTCTACACAGAATAAAGAAAAGGTGTATTTTTCTTGGCACAAGCAGAGCTCCAAGCCCACAAAATGTCTTCAACCAAGAAAGAAGCCTTTTCTAGTCTCATAAATTTTCAGGCGCAGCTCCTAGCCGCTTGCTGCCCCCCCCCCCCCCCAAGCTCTTTTTCTACTCGCTTCTCCCGGTTGGGGTTGTAACTGTTGTACAGTTGTTTCACCCTTTTTCATTTCTATATAATATAATTACCTACCACAGCAGGGGTTTCCCCTTCTATACAGTAAAAAAAAGGTGTATTTTGAAACTGTTTCATCATGACTGTGCTTAATGTGCAGAAACAATGCAATTTGCAAAATCTATAATCCCATAACATAAATTAAAACCCAAACATCACATGCTCATCCAGATAAAGGACATCACACCCACAAGGACTGGTAAACTCATTTTCAGGGTATACTAGCAATCACACTGGTCCATGGACTGACAATGTCATATTGAAGATTATGTGTGCTCACGTGACAGAGAGAAATGTGGTGTCCATGCATTGGTATGCACCTGATAGATAATATCTAGTACACTTGTAAAACAGTACGGTTAAGGACATGCTTGGCGCAATAATACTTACCAAAGACAAACTCAACTTCTTGCCACACTTGCTGGGAGGAGCTGTTTTCTATATCTAGCTGCAAAGGACAGAGCCAAGAGATAAAATATGATTCCCACTAGTCCATCCATTTCAATTCCAAGTTTATAGTTGCAAAAGAAAACCAGAATAAATGTCAGTAGTGTATACAACACAATGTATGTTCCATGTACAATTTTATGTGAGACTGCGAGTGCTCAGATGATGACCTAAAACTAAGTATCCATGAGGCCATGATGGGGGTTGTGCATCCAGTGCATATATTGCACTAATTGGTGGCAACAATCACAGGATATGTGGGGGACAGTGAGAAATAAAGTAATTTACTACATCATGCTTCTGCTGAAAATTAATAATAAACTACTACAATCCCTGCAACACCTAACCAATAGACCTCACTATGTGAATAAGTAATCCTATCTCACTATGAAAATAAGTTTGACCATTAATATACCAAATTTCTTGCCTGATGTTTCTCGTTTCAGACAGAATATATCCACATGGCTACAATTTGAATACACAATAAGTGAATGAATCTGTTAGTCTACCTTCCACCTACTCCCTCTTATTGACATTAGAGCAGGATGATTTATTCAAAACAGAGCTAAGCTCCATGTCCTAACATCAACAATACCCAAGCGGAATAGTAATACAAGGCATTATGTTTCTAACACTTATAATTCAAGATTTCACTGCATAGATTCTAAAGATCCAAAACATTTGATCTCCCAGCAGCATAAATGTTATAGATCCATATAAAATATTTATCGATCAAGTTGTAATCTTGTCCCATCAAGTAAATAGTATTAAAATAAGACTGTTGATTATGACATTGAGTCAAACATAATATTTGAACAAAAGGAATGTCACTTCCATACCGTTGTTTCAATAATGACAGCAATAAAATTCAGCAGAAGAACAAAGATAATGATATACTCAAACTGGCGACTCCGCACAAATGATTTCAACATTTCACAATGTGGTGAATGGTAGAAAGTTGGATACCTCTCCAGGTAAGAAGGCTGCAAAAATGCACAAGATTAAGTGAAACAAGTCACAATGTCGGTTACCACAGTAAACTTTTTAAAGTGTTACTACTTTTGATCTGAAAAGAGTGTCACATTCATATCAGTGACGACATATTTGTTTTACTACTTTCAATCTAGAAAAAAAAACATTGCATTCACGTCAATGGTGACATATTTTTGAACTTTGATTCGTACTAGGCTCTCCTGAAATGTAAATTACCACAATTCTAAATGTTATTCTTAGTAGAGGAACAATGCATCGAAGCAAATGAGAATCACAATGCACTTTCAAATTTTTTACTCTCCTTTTTGGTAAGGAATAGCAGGCCTCCTTCCTAGATTGCAAGTAATTGTAATTGTACTGGCAAATGAGTCATGATGGAGTCTTTTATCATAAAAATGTGTGCCCGTACCACAAGGATGTTATCTCAAAGTATCATAGATTTTGTGAATAACAACAAAACAATAAACAATTTTTTTGCCATTGGAATTTTCAGAATACCAAGCATACAATTATGAGCATCAAGAAGTAAACATACTGGTGGTTCTTTCTGGAATTTAATTCCAATGGCATTGCATAGGTCAGCAAATTCCTCAGGGGTAACCTGTACAAGGTGATACAATTTAGAAGCATAAACACTCACCTGATTAACTAGGACTATCAAAGGTCTGTATATTACGTTTTTTAACAAAAGAAATGTTAGAAGTGATACATAGAAGCATTTTACTCTGAAGTATAAATGTATTGTCCACCCTTTCCCATCAGCTTAGGCTTTTAGGTTCAACTGGTTGGTGCATACAAACTTAATATGGTATCAGAGTCAGAGGTCTCGAGTTCGAATCCTGGCGGACACAATTTATTAAATAAAATTGCTGTCGACTCCTACTTTCCACGTTTGTGGTCTGCAGCAGCTTTTCACGTGAGGCGGAGTATTATTACTCTTATTTCCATGTTTGTGGCCTTTGAGACCTTTCACGTGAGTGGGAGTGTTGAAGTATAAATGTATTGTCCACCCTTTCCCATCTGCTTAGGCTTTCGGGTGAAACATATAAATTACATGAAATGCATACGCAAATCTCAAATTCAAATTTCCTCGCCAACTCCTAAATAATAAGTCTATCCTACCGTATTCACGTCAAAAAAAACTCCTAAATAATAAGACGGGCCAAATGTTGTTGTTTAGTTTCCACCCTTTGGGTGTTGTTGTGCAGTTTCCTGCTTTCTTTGGTAGTCTTTTACAGTTTTTCTGTTGTTTACTTGTTTCCTTTATTTTTAATAAAATCTAACAGTAGGAGTTTCCCCTACTGTACATTCCTCAAAAAAAAAAGTAGTAGATAAATTTCAAAAAAAATCAAATAACAAAATGGCAAGTTTTTTTTGGTTTTCTGAGGTCAATGAAACACTCCCAGCTCAAGATAAAATTCTGGAGATTCATTATACTTTTTTGAAAAAAAAAAGTCCAATAAGGCTTTCAGCATCTAGAAGAATCACCGATGTTTAGAAAAAAGAATTAATACAGGTACAAGTTTATTTCATTTTATAAAGGTTGGGGGGAAGGGGGGGGTACCTTGAAATCACCACTCTGATCAAGCTCAGAAAATATCAGTTCAAAATCTTCCTTTGAAGTCTTGGGCAATGACCTACCAGTAAGTATCATAACATGACCTGTAAGGCCACAATGATCTAGAAGCCAGTAGGAATCTGATGGTTTCTAATGGAAACATTACATATCTGACTTATTGGTTCCTTACTATGTTATGATATATGAAAGAAGCTCAAGCATTCCAACTCAAAATCATGATAAATATTGTTGAAAGAGAAAAGTACCAGAAAATAGCAAATATAGTGCCATGCTGAAAATCCCAAGCTCGAGAAGATGCACTAATTGTTGCAATTTACAGAATCACCGACGTAAGTTACTGATGTTTTTTTTTCTAGGTGTTGTATGGAAAATTTCAAATTGTGAATGCTGAGATAACAGGAGAACTCTACAGCATTTCATTAATCGAGAGAAAGGAAAGTTTATTTACAGGAAAACATAAGAATAAACAACCATATTACACTATTTGGTACAGTGGATCAATTGAAGTGTCAAATCAAATTTCAATAACCAGATAAGCAATATTATTACTGATAAATAAAAATATTTTGAACATGAACAGGACAACAGCAAAGACGATATGATGCAACAGGATATATATATATATATATATTGAAACTTGAAAGTGTAAAACTGTAATGTCCTGGATAGTGTCGGGAGACACTTTGCTTACCTGTACTTATTTAGCTCATCAAGTAATGATATACATTGTTCCTTGTTGAGATAGCCCTGACCCTGATCCACAGAAATAAGCAAGAAAACAAGATCAACGGCAAAAAAGTAAAAGTAACTTGGCACTTGGCAGTACAGCTAAGTGAAAACATGTAGGTATGCAAAGAACATAACAGAAAGCACTGACATTTGTATCAATGAGATCAAAAGCCTTCAGTAAGATACTTTTCCTTATAGAGTCCATCAGAGCAATTTGCTTCGCTAACTGGATCACAAAAATCACACCATGTATTTACTTTTCAAAAAAGTAACACACCAGAATTTATAAATAAAGAACTACTAATAATCAAAAGAATTGTCACACACAAAAGAAATTTACCTGCTCTTTAAAGCTGTCATAAATAACGGCAAGAATTAAGTTTGTTAGGAAGTAAACTCCTAACAGAACGTATACAACAATAAACAGAGAGTACCAACGAGAGCTCCTGCTCAAACATGTGTAAGCATGTATGAGTCCATCTGAAGGAATTTTCATAAATGCTTCAGAATAGTGATGTCCACTTACTTGTAAGCAGGGACCCATACGTCAGGATTATTGGATGTGGTGAAAAGGACAAACATCTGATATAATGTCGCACCATATGAAGAGAAAACAGTCTTTCCTTGCGGTGTGTCCTCAAATATTACATAAGCTAGCCAGCTTGCGAACAATAGGAACAACAGTGAAAGAGCCTAAGACAATGGACGCGACAAAATTACATGATGACTGAAAGATAATGTACACGGTGCACTAACGCAACCAAGAATCTTAAATGAAAAGGTATGGAACTGTTGCATGATAAGTTAACAGAGATTATTAAGGAATGGACATCTCATTCAGTATCACCATTACTACACTTCAGTAAGCATTAAGTACAAGGTGTATCATGGAAAAGAGCTGACTTTAATAGATAAGCACAACGACCTACTAGGAAAAAGATGTGCCCTTGGAATGCCACCATGCCTTCTAGACTACAGTTTTTGCCACCCAAAAAAGGGACCAACGGACAGGTGCTTGGATACAGATTTAAGGTTACTTTTGAATGATAACATCAGCATCTGCAGTTAGTTGATGATTCAAGACACAAGACAGTAATCTGTTCAGACATACATCTACCCTAAATTAACTTTAGAATAAAATAAAATTAATTGATGGAAGTACATTACCAATGGGATTTTTTGTGCGCTAAGTGATTTAGGAATGGCTAGCTTTCCTGGTATCATTGTAGGAATGTTCTTTTTGTCTTTTACTATGTTTTTTTATCTTTTAAGCCAGATATTTTACTATGTTACCCTGTTGTCTCTTCCTTTCTATTTAAACGTTACTTAGCTATAATCACCCACCCAATTACCAGATGGTACATGACCCAAAACTTTCGTAGCTACTCCAGAATGTAACTTTTACTCCATACTATTGTACTATAATTAATAGTTGGTTCTGCTGAGTTGTGTTTTGTGAGCATAGTAGAAATCATGGTTACTTGTAGAGAACTTGTTAGTTGTTACTTATAGTATCACACCACTAATTGCATAACAAAAAAAAAACCTTACCAAAACATTAAGGTACGTCCCAACCATACCGACCAGTGTAATGGCACACATTCGCAATTCCCTACAGCAGAAAAAGGAACATTTCATCAAATAATCTGATACATGACTCATTGGCATCAATTTGGGCATATGGAAATACATACCTGATAGTCATGATTAGAAATGCAACACGGATGTATGGGGCTAATCTGAAAGGCCCAGGACTAAATATAAACACCAGTATGTCACATGCTAAGAGAAAGAGAAGAAGAACCTACAATCAAAGCAGAACCATGGTAGCAAGGTGAACAGCAAAAAACACATATCAAAATTGAACAAAATTCGTAACGCAGGTGAAAATTAGCTTGAAGTCGGGTAAAAAAAATAGCTTGAAAAGGATATGAAAAAAAAATCGACCCGCAGGGGATAACCGTCTCACACAGGTCGAGAAAACCCCCAAACCTCCCTCGCCATTGGGGCCTGCAACCTTGTGAGAACCTGGGCTGGGACCACCATGGGTTACCGTAGCTTCCAGGTGCCTAGGCGCGGCCTTGACCACATGCTTTGGTGCGGGGAGAGGCGAGGGGATTTTTTTACCCCAGCCCAAAAATTCGCTCCCGCTGGGAGTCGAACTCAGGACCTTCGGGGTGCTACTAGAGTACTAGGCCACCTTAACCGCTAGGTTAAGGGACCGTTCGCAAGAGGATATGCAAAATACTAAAGTAAAAGGAAATTATATGTGCACGAAGTTAGTCTGCTACTGACACTAGTTCATCTGCACACAAAATGAAATACTTTTGCTGAATGTACCGATAAAATCAAACCCTTTTTTCTCAGGGATAGTTTCTATTGTACCAAACAGTATAGGGGCAGACAAGCCAGAGATTCAGGATCATTTTGCTGGATCTTTTGTTTCCATTCTCCATTAGTTTTTGAAGTGGCATTTCTCTTTGATCTTAGGCTGACTGAAAAATATAACACTGCCTGTAATTTTCAATCTTTAGTCATGTGTAACTATATCACAACGTCTAGATTCTCGAAGCTACTTTTAACTGTTCATTAGAAACTGTCTTAATTTTTTCAAGTCAACAGCTACACATCACCAAATGTTTGAGTTCTTACCTCTACTCTACTAGCATTCATTTACTATTGTTAGTCATCTATATATCTACTTCATTAAAAAAGAATGTCTCAACTCTCCATGCTGGACACCCGCCTGGTCTCCGCAACACAATCTTAGCCACTAATTTTTATTTTATAATATGTATACAAAATCTGTAAAATACAGACATATTTGCACGGCATTCCATTTTGATATGTCCCATTGAAAACATAAATTAATTAGACAAAGTTAAAAACGTTTGACTACATGCATTCCAAAATGCTGCTAATGCTTTACTGGAAAGACAATATTCATTTATAGCCCTACTTTACTATTTTAAGACTACAATTATGCAGTACTTTCAATTCATGCCCTCAGATCATTACTGAAATGTATCCACGAAGAGATAAGTAAAGACACATGATACCTTCAATTTATTCATGGAGTTCTTCCAGAAGATATTTAAGCCTTCATAGGAAAGCGGGTAGAAGACATCCAATACAAGAATGACAAATGTAAGCCCCTGTAGTTCAAACAAAACTGTTAAGAATTTTACAGTCTACGACGAGTACTTAAATTTCGATTTGGTATCTCATGAAACAGATTTCACAGTGAAGCATCGGAAAAGAAATGGTAATTTTCTGAAAACATTCGGACACCGATTTATGGGGTTGGAATCTATAGTTTCCATAGCTGAAGATCCAATATTATTCTTGATATAAGAATAACAAGGCAGAATCTGGTCTCCTAACTGAAGATGTGATGCAACCTATAGGGAATAACTCTCTACTTGAAAATATTAAGAGCTAGTTAGAGAAGAAAGGCAACTTATTTTGTCAAATAACAAATTTAAAGCATATTTGAAATTTTCTACGAACAAATTTTTTGTTCATATGCCCTCAAATATGTGCTCATGCAGGTGCACAGGTTAATAGACTAGTGGACAAATGGTTTAACAAACTACCTGATACACCACTAGTCTGCATTAAGATTCGTGTAATCAAGTTGGTCTAACAAACTATCCAATATTCCATTAGTCTCCAAGATCCATGTAATCAAGTTGTTGCTAGAGCGCACAAACACAATCCATGCCATGGAAGTCTTACCTCATATACGAGTGACTCTGATTGACTCAAGTATGGCAACTGGCCAAGAAAGTATAGATCCCTTTGATCACAAGCATTGGAGGCATATTTTCGACACCACAGAGGCTTCTGAAAAACGCAAATGAAACATCTCATTGTCATTGCTGTAATGATATGATCATCAGCCATTCTTTAGTCAAAACAAACTTAATGCTCTTAAGATGCCTGTTTTAATGAATAGTAACAAAAGATCATTTTTTACCTAAGAACCTAGTAATATACAAAAAAAATGGAGCTGTGTAAGACCTCCCACAGTTTCCCCTTCAAAAGAATACAACAAATGGACACCCCCAGATTTTGGGAACTGACCTCAAGAAAATTTAGTAGAATCAAAGCAAACAGGTTAAGTGACCACAGCCAATCCAACCGAAGATACACAAAGTAAAACCTCATGGCCCGCTCAAACCTCGTATCATTCAAGACATCCTCAGGGATACCAACACCATCTTCTGCCTGTCAATGTAAAGAGATTTCAAAATAAGAAAATAAAAATGGCAACCAATCTGGAAATTCTGATTTCCGGTCAAAAAACAATGCAACTTCTGATTGTCAAATAAGCTTCAACATGTATTCTTCCTTTCTTCTCAAATGGAAAAGCATGGTTTCACCTCTAACAAGTACAGCCCAGCTGTCATGAATTGTATTACTTTTAGGTTCCGGTCAGAGCTTAGAATATGAAATGCCACAGCAACTCTAGCAAAATGTAAATTCACGTAAAACTTATGTTGTTTGACGAATTATTAACAAGTTTGACACCGATCAGTGAAATCACTTGTGAAATACAACATCACAACAACCCCAACTCCATATAGCATAGCACAGCTTCCTACCATCTCCAAACGAGGGATGGAACATATGGAAACCGCTGACTAGAGCCTAGAAGTTCAACACTCTCTACGAGGACTGTCATGTAAACGTCGCTTCAAGTGCACAAAAAAATAAGCACTCCGATCCACACGAAACCCACATAGACAGCAAAACAGGGCCGTATTTCAGCAGGTTAAATCTGGGCGATGGGACAGGACCTCCAAATCTTGGGGCCCCAAAAATTTGCTAGTTGAAGTATTATGCGTAGCAAAATAAATCTCAAGTATATTAGCATTGCAAACCTCTTGCTGCCCATGCCACCACGACATCTCTCGCTTGCTTGCTGCTCAAACATGGATGGTGGATCAAGGAGTCTCTCGCTCCATATGTTGTCGCTTTCTCTCTGGCGACTGCCGTTATGCCTCTCATGATACATCAATCATGGATGAGTCCATGAATTAAATTTTCTTCCTCTTGGCCTCCAATTTAGATTCAATATATCTTCCTTTCCCTCCCCATCACTTCTCATTTTGTTGTTGATCCAACTTCACGACACAGCAAGAAAACATTGTGGGCTCTCATTTTTTTATTTGACTAACTCCACACTGATGAGTCAACATTCGATCACTGATTGTCCCTTTCGCACAAAATTTCTCAGCACGAACATCATCTCTAATGCTTTTAATTGGTTGTGTTATTACTATATTTGTAAAATGGATCGGTATCTTTTATTTCTCATGTCCTTCAGAGCAAGAAAATATCAATCCAGTTGTGAAAAGTGCAACGAAAAAATGGGATTTGAATTACGCTTTGTTGTTAAAGAAGGTTACATAGTGCTAAATTAACTAGTTTAGCAAGAGTTTTTGTTGTGTTTTTTTTGTACTGTATAAAGCATACAGTTATATAATGGAGTCAAAATATATTTCAGTTATTTGTATATCAAAATATGGGGCCTCATTTTGTGTTTTGCACATGGGCCTCATAATCTCGGGTACGGCCCTGCAGCGAAACTCCATGAAACGGAACACAAAATCCATGAAACGGAAGCAAGCAGAGCGAACAGGTAATTCGTCGAACAGACGAACACCGCTTCTCCATTCCCACACACCACACCATACTCCATTCAGGAGAGGGGGCACCTGAATTCTCAGAGCGCAGCACAGCTCCCTGCTTAAGCTTAACGATGCAGAGCAGTAAGAGAAGCAGAGCAAGAGCAGAGCAGCGAGAGGGAACCGACAAGGTCGACGAGGGCAGCCGCCTTCTGGTACCGGTCGCCGTAGGCAAGCGCGTCCGAGCGCCTCTGGTACCGCTTCGCGCTCCGCCAGCCGCCATCGCCGAAGCCAGAGCGGCTCCCTCCAATGGATGCTGGGCCGCGGGACGCCTCCCCTTCCACCTCGGTGATGAGAGGTGCCTCCGCCTCACTCATGGCTTCCCTCAACGGGGACGCTTCGACGCAGAGGGGAGGGAGATCTGGAACCGCTGCTTCCCTAAGTGTTTTCTCTTCGCTTCGCTGGGAATGTTTAGCGCAGAACTGATGTGAGCTGTCACAGGGGTGTTCGTTTCTTCCAGGCGCGGAAGTGGAAGCGAGGTGGAAAGGAAATGACGGATTAAGGAATCCCGATGCAATCGTGTCCAGTTTCGCAGGCCGCCACGTTCGCGGTCGCGGGCGTGCCCGTAACTGTAATCATGTCGTGACTTGTAGTAACCGAGAGGCGGGACCACCGTCGGCGACCAACACGCATTGAACGCGCGAGCTGGATGGCCTTCGTCTCGTACGTGTCGGCCAAACGGGTAGCTTTCGGAACGGATGAGTGAGGGAGGTGAGGTCGCGGCGGTCTACATCGGCCGGCGTGCCTGTCAGCGCGAAGAAGAACGCGAGACATTTGCGCGCGTATCCTTCCCTGTTTCCAAATTTACAGGAGTTTTGTCCCATTTCTGAATTCTAAAATTCTCCAAACGGCATATGATAGTGCACTAGACCACACCCGTATTGCGGTGTTGAATGCGTAAAACCAGTATCCGCCTTCGGAGTTCAAACCTGTCAACCGTGGCCCACCAGGAGCGCGCAGCCCGTCGGCCCGGACGCCGGATAAGATAGGGGCACAGTCACGAGCCGCGCAGCAGCTCGAACTCCTGCGCTCCGCAGCCATGGCCACCACCGCCACCTCCCCGCTCTTCTCCCTCTCCTCCCTCTCCGCCTCCCTTCCTTCCCCAACCCGTCTCCCAGCCTCGCTCTCCCTCCGCGCGCTCGCACCCCGGGCCCGCCTCTCCGTCTCCTCCTCGTTCGCCTCCTCAATCGGTACGGCTCTCTGCCTCTCTGGCACCTCTATTTTCCCCTTCCTCGGCAATGTCTCCGTGCTTGCTCAATGGTGTTCGTGTCGTGGGTGGTTATGATAGGTGGATTCGGTACATGGGCGTCGACGTCGTCGGCGGGGAGGTGGAGGCGGCGTGGCCTGGAGGTGGTGTGCGAGGCCACCAAGACGGGGCGGCGGCCGGACTCGGTCGCGAAGAGGGAGCGACAGAACGACAAGCACCGCATCCGCAACCACGCCCGCAAGGCTGAGATGCGCACTAGGATGAAGAAGGTATCAAGCTAAGCGCTTACGGCGGCGTGCTGGGCATTCCTCTTATTCATTGCTTATAATTTTGCCAGTAAGTCTACCGCATTGCTAGATAGACGCTTTTAGGTGACACTGAAGAGTTGCAGGTCGTGCGGTCAATATGGTGTTCAAAAAATTGTGGCTCAAATTTATCTTGTGATAAAAAGCAACTTCTGATTAGTGTTCGTGAAAAGAAGCAGCGTCTGAAACTCTGAATCAGGCTTGAGTTTTATCGAGTGTATTGGACTTGCTAACTTTGGGTGGTAGCTTATCTTACCCCAGATATATGTACCATGTCCATGTGCATGGGTTGATGGGCAATGTCTGGAGTCTGCTACTTGTAATGTTTTTTTATGAGGAGTAAATGTAGATGGATTTCATGTCATGTTAAGCTACATGTGGGTTAGATTTAACAACAAAAGGCTAGTGATTATCGGAATATCACATATGCTGATGACAACTTTTCTGTCATTCATCGCAATGGTGAATAAAGAGAGAAATTGGTTTGGTTTTCTCCTAGTTATCCATCATATGAATAGTAGTTGTTATGGTTATTGTGGTGAGTTATATGGCATGAAAAACAATGGTAGTAGAGTTGATAAAGGTTAGTTTCGTACCAATAGTTTGCTTTATTGATACATCAATACAAAAGCATCAGCTCTTTTTGGATAAATTTCAAAAGCTGTTTTCTGTTTCATTAGGTCCTCAGAGCACTTGAAAAGCTTAGGAAGAAACCTGATGCCCAGCCTGAAGAAATCATCGAAATTGAGAAATTGATCGCTGAGGCATATAAAGCCATAGACAAGACAGTGAAGGTTGGTGCCCTGCACAGGAACACTGGGAACCATCGCAAGTCCAGGCTCGCTAGACGGAAGAAGGCTATTGAAATACTCCGTGGTTGGTATGTTCCAAATGCTGAGCCTGCTGCTGCTGCCACCTAGTTTCTTGAGAAATCATCACCATGAATCTGTGGAAGCTTTGTTTTCATCAAATGTCACCAATTTTGGACATAAGAGTTTGCCAAGTTCATTGTTTATACCTTTTGTACCATCTTCTATGCTATGTGCTTGCTCTGTACTAGAAGTTGACTAGAGTTCGCCGGTTCTTCAACCCCCTTTGCCCCTCTTCTATTGTTGTACACATCAGTGTTAAAACTTCAGGTGAGAAAATTTGAAATATATGTCCAATGGTGTACTAGATTTCAAGTAGAGATATATCAGTAGTCATCTTCTCTCCTATTACTGCACTGTGGCCTCCCATTGTTCATCCATCAAGTGCCCTTTGGTACAAACGATTGAGGTTGGATAAGATCCTCAATGAATGCTCTATAACGTCCTAGGGGATGGTTTAAATATTTCTTTTGTATTTAATAACCTGAAATTTTTATCAGCATAGTCCCACTTGTTTTCTATTGTTTTGTTATATTTCAAACAAGCAAGAGGCCAAGCAATTAACTACTTTTTTTGAAATATTTTGTTTTTTTATTTACTAATAATTTAAGGATTAATATTTCACTAAGGAAAATATAGAATCATAACGAATGCAATTTCGAATTCTGATTAGAAAAAAAATGAAATGAATTTAAATTAGACTTCTATAGAAGCTGTCCAAGGGCGATACCCTGTGCAGGTTGAGCTCATCGAGCTGGAGCGACACGGATTTGTGCCACTTTCAGATCACTACATACCTAGCTCTTCTGGTTGATTGCGTTCCAAGATTCAAAGAATTTGTATCATGCATTTGCTCGTGTTTTTATTTATTTTTTTACTTGGTAAAACTGAAATGGGAGTGATCAAGCTCGACTAAGTTCGACTCAGAAACAATCTACCCGGAAAAGGATTCAAAATAATTAGCATATACTCCCTCCGGTTTTTAATAATTGTCATTAGGACACCACTTAGTTCAAAATGAAAAGTTTTGTCCTAACCTCATCAATAAACAACCGGAGGTAGTGTACTTCACAAAGATGCCTTAAATAGATAATATCCATTCAAGCATTCACGGCAGCTAAAAAAGGTACATTAATTGCCATGTACAAACGCAAGTAGCAGGATGATCAGCAAAGCTTGTACAAAAACTCACATTGGAGCTATCCTCAAGTTCATATATAGCATAATAATAGTATATATGACAATAATTTATATAGACCTTATAACCTGCTAGGCACAAAAAAAGAGGCAAAATTTGCAGGTTAGACCTTCATAAGCCTGGCCACGAACAGGCAGCCACGAAGACTAGGGCAAGTTTTCATACTATATACAGCTATACATACTACGTAGCTATGCAAAAGAAACTAGTTTTGTCAGTCTTCATCCCCTTGAGCATCTAATGACGAGTCGTGAATCCAGCTCTTCTTAGGCTATTATGCTTGATCCCATTAAGAATCGAGACATCATCATGCAAGGTGAATGGAGTACTGAAAATGAGTAGAGAGCATTTGGTTAGGAACAATACATGCTAATTTTCAGAGAGCGTCAATTTTGCAGGTAAAATATTGGTACCAAATAGCAACCTACCAATTGAAGTCAAAACAAGCAAACTTTGAGTCTTCTGAAATCTCAATTTCCACCCTTGCTTTTCTGGATGTCTGCTCAAAGATTAGATGACATCAGTTACTACACTACCTAAGATGAATCTTAACCCCATATTCTACCATGATGCTAGAATAATTTTTCTAGCTAATGCCTAATCACTGCCACTTTGTAATAATCTGCATTTCAAAGCAGGTAACTTGAAGTCTGAACTCTGGAAGCATCTTTGCAGGTGTAAGTATGGGAATATTTGCCAAGCAACTAATTAAGTCAAGAACAAATCACCTAAATCAGCCATAGTTAACTGAACATTTTAAACATGTGAGCTGAGTTGCACATGGTGGAATGTAAGTATTGTTGACAGTTGTAGATCAAGAAAAATACCTTGACCAATAAGAATGGAAGGCGGATACCATTGGCACTCTCTGCTGGCTTCTGTAGTACCTGGTTGCGAAACTTGATGTGTTGGAGGTCATCAAACTTGAAAGAGACAAAAAAGTATTCAGACAATAATAAGTGCACACGTTATTAAGCAGTAGCTATATATGAAAGCATATAACACTTGTGCTAGATTCACAAACAACTTACCTGTTTTTCAATTTCCTGGAGAAGTTTCTTCTTGGTCTTAACATTGGTTGTCAGTTCTTTATGAGCTTCCTTTGAAACAGAGCAGTACAGCAATCAAAATACAATCATCCTCAATAGCTATTCATAAGCCTGCTAAACACGAATACTGACCTCCAACGTCTTTATCTTTTCATATCTCAAATTAGAAAGACCCATCCACTTTATCTCCTTTTTGTCTTTTGCAAAAACACGCAGAGCGATTAGCATATTAAAAGCATCATACACTCTCCTCTTAATATTCTTCTCATCCAACTACAAAGACAAGTTTATTTTCCTTAGATCATAGTTGTTTAAAAACTGCACAAACCGATTTAAGCAATATAATATTATGTAACCTCTTGACCATCAAGCATCATGGTCAGCTCCGCGAAAATTTCGTCTGCAACCTGGCATAGACAGCTACTAGTTGAGGTGTTAATAGGCCAAGACCAAGTAGTAATAAGAAATATAGGTAGTATTTAGTGTCAGTCAAAGGCAAGAAATCACTAGTTGATTAGGAATGAGTAGTAAAGCAAAGATGACAATGCGAACTCAACCATGCTTATCTCTGTTGTGGTCAACGGGAAAAGGACATTCAACTCCAAAATCTGAAGAATTGTATGTTATGTATCAGGAAGAGAGGGTATTGTACCAAACTACCAATATAAAACCAAGTAGGTACCTTGGTATTTGTACAATACAATAACTCTATATGAGACACTTGAGAATTAGGATGTCTCATAAGTTACAGGTTGGGCAAAGCAATATGAAGCAGGATAGATAATATCACATAAATACATGAGGCTCTAGAGTCTAGATATTGCCTTGATCATGGACTATTCGTGAGGAGGGTCTGAGGGATGCACATATGGGGAATACCTCATTATAAGTTGTTCGTCCTTTGGCCTCAACTTTCTTTGAAACTGCAGTGTCAAGTCAAATGATGGTTACATCACGGTAGCAGATCAGCAACTTAAGTTAACATCAGAAAGGGAAGGAAAACGTCTACTTGTCTACTTAAATGTTAACGCAAGACATTTCTCTTTGCTTTGTGTTTACCAACTTACAGATTCTCCATTTACCTATCCCATGTGTCCTCTGTTGTTTCTAAAGGGAAAATGGCAAATACCTACTTGCATGTTAGGGGGCTTTTCCCATCTGCAAGTGTTCTTGTTTCAGTCAAACACTTACAAGTTACACTTAGTTTTCAGATACCCCTTAGCAACTTTGTCCAACTAATGTGACTCTTGTTTGGCTTTCAATATTGATTCAGATGTTTCACCTTAGTGTCATTATCATCGAGACAAATCTGGCATCACAAAATTTCTTCAAATAATCACCAACAATACAGAAATCTAGCTATGATCCTTTGAATTGTTATGAGCAATGTAGAGGGGAAAAAGCTTAAGAAATGTAATATGTATGTATGATTCAAACAATATTATATGTTACTTAATTACAATAATCTATTTCAAGCAATCTCGGATGCTTGCTAAGAGCCATATTGATCACTCAAGATTGCCAGGTGGGTATTTGAAAACTAATGTAACTTATAGCTGTTTGACTGAAACAAAAATACTTGCAGGCGAGTATATGAAAACGTCCCAAACATGCAAGTGGGTATTTGCAATTTTCCCATTTCTAAAAGGTAACCTCAGAAGGGAACGAAGAATGTTGTATATCCATCATGAGCTCCAGATGCTCTTTGCATCACACTAAACAACTCCATGCCCATATAAATTCCCAATATTTACCATGCCTCAACCATTATCCTTGACAATGCCACAACTAATGGAAACTACACAGACAATTCTGTATCTACCATATCATACTCGAGCCAGAAAAAAAAAATGCCACACATGAAACTACATGACAAGTTTCATAGCTGAAGAAGTTGCATTTTGTTGCTATGTGGGCAACGCCATTACAGACCAAGTTATACACACATTTACCAGGTGTATGGTTTGAAGGATGAGCCCGTCGTAGATGGGACGGTCCATATGGGTCATCCCATGAATTTTTGTGAAATTTACAACATATCGACTCATTCCATTCATTAAACCAACCCATCTTAGATGAATATGTGGTGACAAATCACATTATTCCTCAAATCAAACACCATATAATCTGGTAAACCACGCCAAATATGTAAGTAAAAATTCGTGTTTTCAGCAAGCTATGACATCTGACCTATCTTGCTGTACTCGCGGAGCCCCCATCCGCTGATCCGCGGAGTATTATCCTTCTTCAACTTCTTCTTCTTGGCATCCTCTTCCCCCCTATGGGCCGCATTGCCGTCGGCACTGCATCAACAGACACAAACCCAATAAGCCCTCGCTGAAGTCTGACTCGAAAATCTGGTCAAGGATCGACAGTGGGGGCAAGCAAGATGGTTGAAGGTCGAGAAGCGGAGAGAACCTTATGCCTTCGCGAATAAGCACGCCGGTCATTTCAGTGGCGGCGGAAGCCGCGTCGCCGCAGGGGGGCGCCATCACCTTGTGCTATTCCGAGGGGGAAGAAGAGTGGGGAGAAGTGTCTGCGCTGCGCGTGTGGAAAAGTGGGTTCGCAACCGGGCCTTGGAGCGAGAGCGCTATCAACAGAAGTTCTCGTACGGCAGGTCGGCAGCCCAAGGATCGAGAGTTCGAAGGTCGACAAGGCAGGCGTACAGACACCGGCCGCATCGGCCCGTTGATCGAAGTTGTTTTATCTTTTCATTTTTGAGTATTTTCTTAATTTTTCGATAAACTATGGTTTTATCTAATCATCAGTAAAATTCTGGTTTTTTAAGCTAGCCTGGTTATGATGAGTGAAATTTGCTTATATGTCTTGGTTCTTGAATATGCACACCAATCATAACACTTGGAGTATCATACTCCTATGTAGTAAGCATTCATTTTTTTTTTTTTACTAGCAATAAGTCCGTGCAACGTTACCGGCGTTGAATTTTTGTGATGTAAAGAAAAATCTTCGCATTGCCTAAACACGAAATAACATGATCTCCTCATCTATACGTTGGAAAATAATGGCCAGCAATAGCCGTCACGACCCTGAACGTCTTGCAGCAATTAGAAGACTTCCGTTGAAGCCTGATCCGTGAACGTCTGGCAGCAGCTCAAGAACATCTGCTGAAACAATTAGAAGGGCTGTTTTGTTTTGGGGGAAAAAAAACTGAAGCCTGATCCGTGAATGTCTGATAGCAATTCAAAAACATCCATTGAAGCAATTAGAAGGGTTGTTTTGTTTTGGGGAAACAAAAAAACGGTTGGGAATGCAAAAAGTCCGGTGTTGTTTTACGGAAAACAATAAAAGGTATGGGTGGACTCTGATTTTTCGTGGGGGAAATAAAAAAAAGGGGAGTCAAGATGTTATTTTACGGAGAACAAAAAAAACACAAAAAAGTTTCCACTTTCCTAACAGGACAGGAGGCAAAAATACGGAATAGGTGGGAGAATCTCGGTGCAAGAGACGTCTTCACCAGATTTAAGTATTCCCTCCGTCATATTAAAAGTGTCATTTTTGACTTTTAAAAAATCGTTTTTAACTATTTATTTTATTCAATTTTTTATTTAAATATTAAAATAAAGATGATATCATGAAAGTATTAGTTATAAATTTAATTATAAAAAATAAATTATATTTGGATAATTTTTTAAAATAAAACGAGTGAATCAAACATCGTATCGAAAAGTTTAAAACGACACTTTCAATAGGATGGAGGTAGTAGTATAATAGAGAAGAAATATGGATAAAATCCACTTTACTCCTTTCAAGTATGGACGAAATTCAAATAATTCCATAAACTATTGTTTGGTTTGTTTTACCATTATTGTTCATTAAACTAGACTGTTTTACATATTTGATTGGTATTCTAATTATTAATTATTAATATGAATCGGGATTGAGTTAAGATTGTCACTCTTGGACATATACATGCCTTATCCAACATGACAAATGAATCAATGTGACATTGGAAAAGTTTCGATCCCTTGTGTACCCCTGAATCCCTTATGTATCACTGAAAGATAGTTAAATCCCCTATTCGCCATTGAAAAAGTTTCGATCCCTTACCAGCCATCATTTAAAATTTTCATTCTCTCACGTGCCACTCCCGTTATAAACTAACCGTTAACCATGTCTAAAGTGTTATATTTTTCTAAAAATGACCGAATTACACCCTCCCCCCTCCCATGGTTGGGGTCCAAGCTCCATGGCCGAGCTTACCGACGCCTCCGATGCTCGTGCCCGCCTCCACCCGAGCCCGACCTTGCCGCGCCTCCGCTCGAGCGAGTTGCGCCCAACCTCACCGCGCCTCCGCCCGCTGACGCTCGCGCCCGAGCTCGTCGTGCCTTTGCTTGTCGACGTCCGCGCCCGACCTCGCCGTGCATCCGCCCGAGCCCGACCTCGCCGCGCCTCTGCTCGCTGACGCTCGCGCCAGACCTTAACGCGCCTCCGCCCGCTGACGCTCGCGCCCGAGCTCGTCGTGCCTTTGCGTGTCGACGTTCGCGCTCGATCTCGACGTGCATCCGCCCGCCTCTGTCCGAGCCCGAGCTCGCCACACCTTCGCTCGCCGACGCTTGCACCCGAGCTCGTCGGCTGAAGGTAGAAGACAGGGTACAATGATCTTTTCCTCCCTATTTTATCTATCCACCAACCAGAGTGGTACGTAAGGGAACGAAAATTTCAAGTGATGGTTGGTAAGAGATCAAAACTTTTCTAGTGGTGAATAGGGGATTTAGGTAACATTCAGTGACTCATAAGGAATTCTCTCATTATGATATGTGCACCCTTGTTTCTGCTTGTACCATAGAACAGAGAAAAAGGATAACACACAAAAAACTCTGATCACAAATAGAATTATATGACCTGTTTAGTACTTTGTCATATTGTATGACACATGTGTGAAGTTTGAGATGACAATCCCAACTTAAATCCTAGTCTATATCAACAATTCAGAATTAAAATACCTATTAAAAGTGTAAAATGATCTATTTTAACGGATTATAGGGATAAAACTAACCAAATATTAGTTTAGGGGTATCTGAAATTTAACCATATTTGAAGGAAGTAAAGTGAACTTCATCAGAAGAAATATATACAAACACATGACTCCTCGTTTCATGAGATGAGTTGGTAATACTTCAAATAGGAAAAGTATATATGTTAGATAAAATTAAGAATAAACTCCTTAAAATACTCAAAGTAATTTTCGATCGAATTGACCATTCTCTCGAGGCTCAGGTTCGTACCCAAACAAACAAACCAGCAACTGTCCTCTAACTTCTGTTTTGGACTCGTATTAACCACCCATGTACTAACTTTTTGACATCGCAAGAAGCTTTGATTGGCCTACCTGTATCATACTGCTAACGACAGAATGGTTACGGACATTATAGGAAGCTTCGAGCCTTTGACTGGCCTACTTGTGTGTCTAGTGGGAGCTGGAGAAACCATCATGAGACCTGCTTATTCAAGTTGCGTTTTCATTAACGAGTCAAGCAATTGGTTGCATCCGCTAGCTACTTGTCAATAAAAAGTTCAGTATCTGTAATTCTTGATGAAAGAATTTGAGAACTTTGGAGTTTCTTGCGATGCATCAGAATCTTGACGTTCGATTGCATTCTTTCTGCCAAACTACATTATTTGCAAACCTACCTATTTGAAAATTAAAGTTAAATGAAGGTCGACCACAGAAGAAGAGAGATATTCAGAAAAAGAGGGGCATGGAGATGAAATCTTTACACCACTTAACACAATGATAGATGAAGTTCATGTCATCATGTGCCCGCTGGAAGAGGTTCTTCATCAGCAACAACCTTGCATAGACTGCCATCGTGTATCTCTCAGACTATGGTGCAGGGACCGGGTTGTTCGTCCACGATGTAGTACGGCTGGCACGGCGGTGGGTATGGCTTGGGACATGGCGGCGGGCACATTATCTGGGCGCACAGCTGCTGCTGCTTTTTCTTCTTCTCCTCTTCTTCCTTTTTCTTCTTTTCTTCTTCCTCTTTCTTTTTCTTCTTCTCTTCCTCCTCCTTCTTCTTCTTCTCCTCCGCCTCCTTCTTCTCGTCGATCACCGACTCCACCACCGCCGGGTGCTTCGCCTTGCGCAGCGCCTCCACGATCTCCACCACGTCCACATCCCCCACCACCGTGAGCGTGGCCTTGTCCTCGTCGAACGTCAGCGACTTGATCCCTGCCATAACATCACAGGACATCCACAATTTACGGACCAGCCACGAACACATGAACGACGCCAAACGGCCAAAAAAATAAATCATGCGTAGGGAGACACGGAAGATTCACTACGGCGAAATCGAACCTTTAATTTTTGAGGCGATCCGTAGGACGCATGTCTTGCACTTCTTACAAGTGATGGCCACTTTAAGCACTATCTGACGCCAAGATGGATAATAAAAGTGAGTGAACAGTATGAATTCAAATCCTATAGGGGGGAAGTTCTGAATCCTAACCTTCATCGTGGCTGCGAGATTAGACGATGCTTCCTGATTTGTCAGTAGTACATATGTGTTTGCGGCAACAAGCTCTTTCAAAAGGTGCTTCTTTTATAGGGAGCTCAGACTTTATACATGAGTTCCTAGAGGTGATAATCAGATGGCCATGGTTCGTGGACTTGTTCAAGGCCACCATATACACACACGCCGCAATTATTATTGCCCTTAGAAAAACTTTGCAGCGGTATGATTAAACCAATGAAAAATAATTGAGGGATCAAGCAAGTCAAGCAGATATTAGGTGCAACTGACATGTACAAGAGAGCAGTCGTTCGAATTATTATATTCTGGAACAGCATATATCTAAATTTCCTTATCAACAGGCGGGCCAAATCGCTTCAGCATATGTCTTTTGTTGCTTTCTACTCTGTTATGTATTTTCAACAGGTCGTTGTTGGTGCCGTTTTGTTCTCCTTTTGCTACATCTATGTAAAAAGGTAGGCTGTAATTTTGCTTTTCTTGCTTAATGAATGACAGTTCACCTGCCACGTTTTTGAAAAAAAAAAATAACTTCAGTTATCGGATTTTTCACAATAAATTGTGCAGCAAGTAGATACTACTGGCGGAACAGCTAATTTTGAAGAATATATAATCTCTAACTAATCAGGGCCTGTGCGTGGTTGTGTCGAACGCATGTTGCTCCTGCGTGCTCAAACGAGCTTCCTGTCTAAATGTATACGGTCATGGTGCCTGGTTGACGAGTATGTGAAGCACTGAAGCTAGTCTCTTCTCTATAATGTTTTAATTAACTAACGAACAAGCTGAGCAGGTGGCAACTGGGAGATGTCAGCGACTTGTACTATTATATAGTATAGTAGTACCGGTTGGTGGCATGTCGCTGTTCTGTTCATGAACCAGTGCTGGGAGCAGTAAATTGTGAGAGTTTGTTGATCTCATCTCATCCCCGAGAATGTTTTTTTTTCCTAGTGAATTCGCTGAATATCATTTATAAGAGTATCTCCAACAGTCTCTCATAAAATATCTCTCAATATAGTGATGTTGAAAGGCTTCTAATAATATTTTTCATATTATTAGGAGGTTTGCTTTAGCAGTTTTCTTAAAAAACAATTCCTGATACAGGACTCACCTGTCTTGCACTATTCTTTCTTTTTCTCATCATCAATTGATTTTCAGACGACTCACCTGTCATACACCACCATTCTCAGTTATTGAAAGTAGGAGAGAGACTTTCATTCTATTGGGAGATAGATGGTGTTTTTTTTAGGAGCCTCCCAACTATTGTGATTCATAGAGATTGATGGAGCAGTTCTGATTTTCAATATGATTGTTTTTTGAAAGTGAGAGGTGTACTAGGAGACTGTTGAAGATGCTCTAAGATACCTAAGAATCTGACAATATAACAAAGTGGATTTGGCATGCTTTATTTGTGCCCTCACGGATTAGCTTTAAACTTAAACCGGAGCCTAAGATTTGGAGTTTAGAGAGAGAAAATATTCAAGCACAGTACTTTGGCATTTAAAACTACTATGAGAGAGGCGCACGACGATAAGGAGCTATCATGACTCATGGCCGTAGATGGCTACAAGAGCAACTACAGCAATAACCTCTAAAGGGGCAGAGGAAATGGTGAAAAAAGAACCAAGTTTCACTTGGTCGATTAGCCGGCGTTGGCCACCACATAGTGAAAGATAGGAGAGTTTTACTGTTTAAAATATTAGCTGGTAGTTTTAAAAAAAATATTGGTCAATAGTTTGATCAAACAGTAAAGATCTCATACCAAAAATCTACAACTACTAGCCAGTAGTTTATCAGATTGAGGATAATATGAACAAAGTGTTAGACTTCTAATAATTAGTTTTTATTGTATAATACAAAATGAAATTAGTAATTGATTTAATATCATATGTTAATTAATCCTATTAAGAATGAATAATATTCCGTACTCGTGTTAAATCATCCAGGTGTGCAACAACATTGTATGACTGAGTGATAACGATCACATCGACCCTATTTCCTTCGATCGCGTCCTTGAATTCAACCACGATTCATCTCTGACTAAGGAAGAGATTCGTTTGTCTGATTGAAAATTAATAGGAGGCGCAGGATGATTCAACGATAGCTCAGCGCTGGTGGTGTCTAGTGTGTTGTTGTTGCTGCGGCGGCGGCAATTACAACATATAGTAACTACAAAGTCATGGCGGTGTGCGGCTTCCCCGGCGCAACAGCGTGTGCGGACCCATCCAGGGCGGTGAACTGAGACGGCAAAGGAAGGGGAGCGATGAGGTTGGTCATGTCGGCGTCGACTCTGTTGGGGGTGCAGGGGTCAGGAGAAGGGGAGCGATGGCGCTGGCCGAGGAAGGGAGGAATGACGTTGCCTAAAAACAAAATTACATCAATCGATATTCTAAGTCCTTTTTCATTCTTCAAGAACTGCATATCTTACCGAGATCCTCATCCCTAAAGGTACTTGACAATAGTATTATTGGAGTGGATACACAACTCACAAAAAATACAAGAAGTCGACTAGGTGGATTGGTCCCAGTCCACCAAACCAGATATGCGGATAGCGGACCTCGAGCAGGGGGGATAGCTAATAGGTAGGAAGCAGCTGGACCAAACCAGATAGCTAGGTTCAAAGAAAGAGGATCTTCATTAGAGACAATATAGGAAGGAGCCAGGGTCATTCTATCCAGGACTGATACTCTTTTCCGAACTAATAACCAATGATTTCCATTTTTACTAATGGATACAGCTCATGGTAAGACAACATATGGCTTCTTCCTTGAGGGAATGTTCTAGCCGCCTCCTTCCGCCGTGCTTCCTCCGATCAAACCGCTACCTAGGCTTCCTCGCATACTCGGCTTTATCTAGTTTAGGATTTACTATTCTCTGGTGGATTATCTGGTGTCATAGTAGGAATCACCCCTTTCTTCTCTGATGGTATAGAAAGGAGACTTTTTTTGTGATCGACGTTGGTTTTTTCAACGAAACGAAAAACAAGAACATTCGAACACGCACTTCCATGACAAAATGCTAGTTGCCTTCTAACGCATAGAAAGAGCCGATGCGGTTTCTTCCTTTCTTGTTCAACCAATCCATTCCTAAAATGACATAAAAGTAATGCATATCTAGGAAATAAAGGTTTCCAGGCATATCCCTACCTTCAATTCGAACGGGAAAATTCACACACCATTGATCTACCAATATCGCAATGTCTACTAGAGTTTCCACAAGGATGAATCTAGGGGTTAAAGTGATCCTTGGTCTGTTGAAAATCGGAAACACATCCAAATCGGTTGTTGCGGAGAATAGCCTTTTCCTTAAAAAGACCTAACTTCACGAAGCCTTAGAATAGTTTCGGGTAGTCTTTGCCTTATTGGTAAAAGAGACCGCCCCTCAAAACGGAGACCTCGAAGTCCCCGCAGTTAGCATCTTTATGCAAAAGATGCATTGCATCAGAGGTTTTTTCTTTCCGAGTTGTGTGCTACTTCTTCCGATGAAAAGTAACAAATTGATCGATTTGCGGTAACAGCAAGGAACGGTATATGGTAGTCCTCTGGTAGCAATCAACTACGAAGCTGGCAACTCACAATTGAACATGATGCCCCAAATCAATCTTGTCCCAGGAGAATTAGTAGCGGGACGTTTTGTCAATCGGGGAAGGTTTTTGGTGACAAGACCTGGAGATATCAGAAGTGAGAATGCTGACATGAGTAATGAGAAATCCTATGAAAAACACGATCGCCTACCAGTGGAAGGCTTTCTGCGTTCAGTCAATCTACGCAGAGTGAATCGGTCCCTAAGGAACCCCCAAAAGGGCTGTCGTACGATGGGTACACGAAAGTGACGAAGTTGCTTTGACTACTGAACCATGCGTGGATCGTCAGAGCGAATTGGATGATCGGGCCGAGGGTTTTTAAAACCCCTCTTCCCCTTGCTCTCCTTTTCTTAATATATTTACTTTTTGGTAAAGGGTACACACTGTTTTTATTTTTTATTTAATTCTTTGTCTTGCTAAACGCAAATCCTTCTTTTCTTGTATAGACGAAAAATAAAAAAGAACTAAGTAGGTTTCGACCCGGAGTCAATGGCACGCACACAAAGCAGGAGGAAATCGGTAAATCCGAACGATCCCACTACATCCGGACCCTTTCGACGTTGCATAAAAGCCATTACTGTACGTTCAGCTAGCACTAAAAAGCATCAATTATTAATTAAATAGTATAATTATAAAGTTATCCTCAAATTATTGATCATTAGTTTTCTAAAACTACTTGCTGGTTTTTTGGACAATAAAACTTCTCGAAAGGTAACTGTGTAATTTGAACATGTTTTGTAATATCAATTTTAGAGTGTGGTAGTATAAAATTTGATACCACAAAAAAAAGTTATAATCCTTTACTGCTTGGTCTGTAAAATAATTTGTCATGTGCATTCGACACACAGTTCGAGCGAACAACATTTTGTTGTTCTCGAATGATCGCAAGTTGGCAACCTTAGGTACGTTGACCAGTGGGAGTGGGATTCGTACCGAACGAAAACGAGTAGTACCCAACCGGCGGTCGCTGTACTGGTAGGATCGGAGTGGTTGCCATCACGTTCAAGTCGCTGTTTGCTGTTGCTCACTGATCAATTCAATCCAATCCACGGGCTGATTGCTTCTCGAAAGGGATTTGTTTATTTATAATGCGACGCAGCTTCCGCCGATTCTTGGAAGGAAAAAGGGCAACGTGTCTCTGGACCTCTGGTGTTGGGCAAGGTAAAAGGCCAACGTGTCTCTGGTGCCTCTGGTCCACCGATCCAATCACAAGCGCCACGAAGCTGAAGATCACCTCACCTGTTATCTTTTTCGCAGGAAAAAAAATGTCCAATTGACTTGCCAAAAGAACATACACGTACGGATCGGTAAAATGGCGCAACGCTACCCGTGAAAACGCAGCAGGAAATCTGCTCTCCAACCGGCAGGGCGGAGCTAGGATAATGCTAGAGTGGGGCTTTGTAGTGAATCACTAGGTTTCAACAGAGCTAGACATGCAATATTTCAGTGCTAGAGACAATATACAAAAAGAGGAGTTGATTAGTGCGTACTTTGTATTCAAAATCATACAACCTATAACTAGTTTTATGGAGCAAAAATGTACAAACGTAGCTAGTTCGGCTGCAGCCCCTGCACCAGCAGACCGATCGTTACATTAGCCTTGGGACGCCAAAGGTGCCGGCACAGTTTCTGTATAGCTCATAACTACAAACTTGTATTCTAGTATATCTTCCGCCAAAGCAAAAAGAACTTGTATTTGTAGGAACAATCCAGGGTGATACTCTTTACTTTTTTTATAATATAAAAAAGTAAAAATCATCTGCACCAGCAAGCTATCAACTCTTGAACGAGGGGCTTTCGTCCGTAATTACACTGCAAATATTGGAAGACGACCAGACCATCTCCCCCGCACCTTGATCGGCCGGGCTCTCTCGCCCGGAGCCACAACCCACGTCCATCTCGCGCGTCGATCAGGCCACGAAGCCCAGGAAGCTGCACGCACGGGCAAAGAATAAGAAACACTTTGTGAGATCACGCAGAAGCAGAACAGGGTTGCGTGCACGGCTGGGCGCGGCGGCCCAGGAACGCGCTTCCTGACGGAGCATGAGACCGATCGATCAGATCAGGGGAGCAGGGGAAACGAACCTGACGGGGCGCGCGACGGCGTGGTGGCGCGGCGAGAAGAGCGCGCGGAGGAAGAAGCTGGCACCGTGGAGGAGCACCACCACGCCGCTGCACCCGACCAGCAGAAGCTCCAGCATGCTCGACGACGCTTCCTTCTTCGCCTGATACGCTCTGCCTTTCTCCTACGGCTGCCTCACCGGTTGACCGGTGTCCGGCGGGCTCTCGCGTGCGCTTGTGCAGCGTGGATGACTCTGAGACAGGGGTTTGTTGGGAATCGAGATGGTGCTCGCTGCACTTTGAGGGTTCCTTTGAAGCAATCCCACCAAGATCGCCCTCGGGGAAGGTTTTCTTGCGGCGGGTGTCCCTGTTTTGCTTGTCAAAAAGGTCGGACTTAAGTACGAGAACGACGGGGACAGGGACATAGAGAACGCTTCTTCTTGCCTTCTTGCTGGCCATGAGATGCTGTTGCTTTCGGCGAGGTTTTTATCTCGTTGATTGGACGGGGCCGGCAATGTCATGTACAGTGGATAGGACACAGAAACAGGTGAGGATGCAACGGGTATGGATCGGAACAATAGGCCGGGGGGGCCGACAAATGGTCAATCGTGATCCAGTCATCAGACCATGCGCACCTGCACTACAATAATTCTTTATCTACCTGCATAATATATTACTGCTGTATGTTTATGAACCATGAGATATTCTGACCATTCTGTACACAAAAAATGATCTCAAACTCAAAAAGTGACTTTGTGTGGTGGAAGTAGCAATCATAGAAGCGTTGCCCGCTTGTTTCTGTGTTCACCTATTCTTGTTGTTGCAGTATTTTTCTTGGACACAGTCACGCGATGTTGTGTGTTTGAAAAGGAAATATAACTGCCATGTCCCTCCCCTCTCCGTTCTTCAGTTGTGGGGAACTTTTTTTATTCTTTATTTTTTAAAATTAATATTTTAATAATAACCTATAAAAAACTAAATTCTTAGAATTTGATTCTTTTTTGTTACGCCAACCAATTTAGCGTGACATATGTATAGAATCACGTCAAACTGGCGTGACAAAATATCACGTTAGACGATTTCACTAAATCAGACATTTTCATGACGTGTCATGTTGAACTATTTGGTGTGACCACATATATGTGTCATGTCAAACAGTTTGACGTGATCAAAATAGGTCAGTTCTAAAAATATAGTTTTTGAGGGGCTATTCACAAAATATCAATAGAGGATATGTCAAGTTGTAAAAAAAATTCTCAGTTGTGTCTCGTGTGACCCGGCTATGAACCAAATAAATCGGCAACGGAACCCTAGATCGGATCGGAATTGTCCTAGTTGGAGAGCAAGATGCCTGAGGCAGGCACTGCAACGTTGAACTCGGAGACTATCATGGATCCGTTACTCCACGGTAGATTATTCTTTGGGAGGAGGCCTATTTCTGACAAGATCAAGGAGGAAGAAAAGAAGTTCTTGGAGGCATTGGTCAATGACGAACCAATGGAAATGCCGCCTCTTTCGGATCGTCATGTTCCCAGATCTCATGGCGAAAGCATGGGGATGGGAAAGGTTGCTGCCTATCAGTGCAGGCATTGAATAGTCTAATTATGTAAATACCTTTAGGCGTATACACATGAACAGGAGCATAATGCTGGTACCAAGGTGACTACTTTGGTTGCTATGGCCAAAAGGTGTATTGAGAAGGAGAATCAACTTGCTTCTATGTGGAAGAATCTGCTGGAACCTCATGTGGATGTGATCTTACTCAGAAAATATATCATATTGAGTAGCTTGGTCAAGGAGTGTGCAGATTCAGTTATCCTCAAGGAAGGAGTGAAATGTTTTCATTGCTGCTTTCACGTGTCTCGAGAAGGAGACTGACCTCATACTTGAGTTGCTGAGGCGTGGTGCACATTATTCAAGTGATGAATTAATTGAAGAGAGCAGTGATATCCGCATGTGCGCCTTGGACCTTATCGGCCATTGTGACGGGCTTATGAACCATTCTGAGATTGCTGCTAGTGCCATGCTGGGTATCGCAAAGGAAACCAGTATCATGTGTCAATGGATGCGTGTCAATGAGAAGCTTCTTGACACTTTATGCTTTTCCCTACCTGATTGCATCTTGGAGAGCCACAAGATCCGATGCGGAACTTTGCAATTCATGACCAGCATACTGACTATGCCTTAGTGCCTTACACTCCTGTTGCTATGATTAAACCTGTTATTGAAGGCGGAGATACTAGAGGGGATGATGCTTCAGATAAATTGAACCGTCAAGATCAGGAAAAGACCATTGTTGCAGACTTTAGTAAGAAGAGGAAGAGGGTTGAGGAAACAAAGAAGGAAATTATTGAGGGTTGTAGACCTTTTTGCTTAACAAAACAGTCACGACATGATAGTGTTCTACACGACTCATATTGCTCCCTAATCAAGTCAGAGAGCAAGAGGGAGGAAGCAGGTGCCTCCATGTCGGGCTCGATGAACACGGCATACCTTTCTAGCCTGTCGATTTGCTTGGTGAAGGCTTTGGACTTGGCCACCATAGGCATAGACCATGGATGGCAATGAGCACTATACCCACTGGGGGATAGGGGAACGTACTCATCTCCATATGAAAAAAAGTCACCCATTACTCACACCCATATCCATGACGGGTCTCAAATTTTCTTCATACTTATATCCAAATGGGTCCAAGTACCCAATGGGTTACCCATACCCACTAATAAGAAAGTAAAAAAAAAAAGTTCGATTTAATAATATAGTTCATATTTAGTACATATAAAGACAATTTCTTACAACTTTTACATTGGATAAGAGTTTCAAATACGATGTAGCTACTATAAATAACTAATTATATATCATAAAAAATAATTAAAATCTACATGTTAATTGAATTCATGGGACCCACAGGTAAATGGGTATGGATTATGATAGAATGGACCCATACCCGTTTACCCAATGGGTAGTAAAAATAATCCATTAATGAACCCATAGGGAGAGAAAGAGCTCCAAACTCATACCCTAATAGAGTAAAAACCCATCGGATATCGGGTGATGGATACCCATTGCCATCCTATGCCCCTCACTTGGGTCAGGGTGAAAAGACAATGCCACCGATGTGGCTAACCAAGTGCTGGGTAACCATTGCCATCCCATGCCCCTCACTTGGGTCAGGGTGAGACAGTACCACCAAGGTGTCCAACCAAGTGCTAAGGGGTTCATGTGGAGAAAACATGGGGATTCCGTAGACTCCTCCCGTTGGAGAGTTCTGTCAAGTGGTCTGATTGTATGAACCATCTTTGCGAGTATTACAAGAGATTATCTTCTGAGTTCATTCGTTGATTTTCTGCCAACGATCCTGAGGTGTATCTTGCTGACGGAGGAGGGAACCTTTGTCCTGCGGCTGATTTTTACCTAAAGATGGAAAATTATCTCCTGTCTCAATGGAGGAATTGGTTGACATCTGCCCTGGATTATGTTTTACCTGTCAATGTTATCATCGAAAGTAGCCTCATTCGGGGTCGTTCACGTTCAAGCATCAAGCCTGTGCGCAACAGAGGAGGAATTTTCTATTGCTTCTGACATCGCTTTTGTGTGTATTGCTATAGAGGCTGACCTAATGTGCGAGTTGCTGAGGTGTGGTGCAAAGCCTACTGATGAAATCATTAAGCAGAGTAGTTTCATCTGCGTGTGTGCCTTGAGCCTTTCGAACCTTAAAGGTGACCAATCTGTTCTTGCTGCTGCGTACACAGCCGTAGTAACGTGGCACCACAGGGTTCGAATAATCGGCGAAAACCGGCCGGTTATTCCGGTTAACCAGATAACCGGTCCCGGCCGGTTGCGCTAACCGATCGGTTAGTCGAAGAAAACCGGATCTGGTACTATAGTAATATAGTTAACCGACCGGTTATCCTGGTTAATGGGTTGGTTTTTCACCGAACCAAACCGGCCGGTTATCCTGGTTGTTTGAACCCTGAACACCACACGCTGCTGTTGAACAACAGCACCCCTGAGACGGCAACTTGATCTGTGGTGATTTTACTGTATAGGCTCGTTGTGGTTCTGCCTCTGCAGAGTTGTGTGACCGGCCGTAGTGAGGAGAAGAGCGGTAGTTTCCCTGCACATCGGAATTGACGCAAAACTATTCTGTAACATAAATATGATTTTTTATTATGTATATAATTATCTATATTCTATAGCATATATGTTGTCTATACAGTTTGTTTTTTACTTTGAGCCCGTAGCAACGTACAGACATTTTACTAGTCTTTACTTAATTAAGAACCGTGTCATCTTTATTTGCCATATTTTATTAACTAGGCAGTTGGTTTGGTTGTTCTCCGTTATGATTTTTAGTTCCTAGGAAAAATGCGAAACAAAAAATATGACTGAAATAACTTAATAATATGTCAAAGATTGATGAGATTCTTATTTAATTGATAATAATTATTTTTTCTTTTAAATTCTCAGTTATTGGGCCGGCCCTCGATACTCTAGGCCAGTTGAAATAGGCGAACAGAAACTCACTAGTATTGAAAGCACCGTCCCGATCGGGATTGTAGTTCATCTGTTATGAGCTAGTTTGATTGACATAATAACACAGTCACACTACGACCCATGTAATCCAACTCATCTGACATAATACACTCCGCGCAGTCGCTAGCATTTGACCCACGGTCCAAAAGGAAGATATGACAGACTGCAATAACTTTTGTGATGATATAATAATGTCATTACATTTAAAGTTGTCCATGATAATTTATTGTGTCACATAAACAACATTCTCATTCCGTCATAAACAAGGCGGTAGTCTTAGTGACGATTTATCCTGACTTGTAGTGACAGTACATTCTATTTATGTCACAAACATTTTATCAAACCTATTAACGTCATAAAATATGGGCTTGTAGTGACGTTTATTTAGTTTGTCACATAAATTGTGTCATTGAATGCCATATTTTTTGTAGTGTTCCTTCTTTCGAGATGGAATATGTTGCAGTGGCATATGAGAAGAAGAAATAAGGGAGGATGGCAAGTCCGATTTGAAGCTTGTTTTTGCCGGAGCATTAAGCATGTGGGTCTGTTATCTATACTTGAATTTTCCACATATTTACTAAGATTTATGCGAGGCAGTCGAACATTATTATAAATCAGTAGCATGTGCTACACTTTGATTAAAAAAAGAAATATAACTGCCATAAATTCTTGTTCTTTTTTTTTCAAATAATTAATCCTAGCAGTTCGCAAAGAAAAAAAAATCTGTCAATTTGGGTTTCACGGATAGTTCTGATGGACTGAGCTCAATGACCTGCTTTACTTCCATGATCAAGCAAGTCATCAATGGCTTTTGAATTCACACGTCGGTTTCTATGGTCGCCTTTGACCAAAAAGTTTAATATTATTTTTTCAATTTTACTATGTGGCAGAGGGCTATTTTATTTCCTATTCCTCATCGTCCAAATGTTTGAAGCTGTTTATATAGCCTGCAGAACGAAATTGGCAAGTATTGGCGGCCATCTGCTTCAGTTCTATGGGCTATGGCTATAATTTATTAGGAAAAATAAAGTTTAATTTTCTTTTTTATTTTTGTGAATAAAGATTATTTATCACCCGTTAAAAAGTTTGCTTGTAATCATTTAATCAGAACGAGCAAAAAAATATGTCACGGGGATCCAACTATAGAGAGTTAAATAGGTGGCAATGTCTAGAACTTAAAAGGAAGACATCCTATTTACCTCCCTCAATTATTATGCGTGTCTCGCTATTTCTCCCTCAACTATAATACCGGATATCTAGACTACCTTAATTTTTTAAACTGTTTGTTTTTTCTCCCTGGATGGTTTTGATGGTAGTTTTGGCTGAAGTGGCGCACATGTCAACCGTCACGTCAATATTTTCTTTTTTTTCCTCTCTCTTAACAATGATTTTCCTTACAAATACTAGGTTTCAAATCTTAAGAAATTATGTGATTTTTGCGCTCATAGTACATTATGTAAGGAATCATTTTTGTTATTAGACCTTTTCAAATTCAAAATAAATTTTGAACTAAAAATTATAGATGCCACTTTGTTTTTTCAAATTTAATAATTTTTAATTTAGAAATTTATTTCGAATTTGGAGATTTGTAATAAAAATAGTTGTTTCTTAGCTTCTGTCCTACTAGTGCAAAAAGTCCCATAATTTTTTGAGTCTTGAAAGTTAATGTTTAGAAGAAAAAACCATTGTTAAAAGTGTCGGCGTTTAGATCACTGACGAGTAGAATTTGTTCACAGGGATGCGCGCTTCGGGTTCGGCGATGGCTAAGCAAGGGGACACGGTGGATTATACTGGTTCGGGGAAGCCCCCTACGTCCAGTTCTCAGGCCTGCTCGTGTTACTTGCTCCGGTGAGGGAATACAATGATGGTGAGAGAGGAGGGTGCGAGAGGTGTGCGTGTGTGTGTGTGCGATTGATGTTGTTTGTGGCTATGCCGTGGTTCTTGTGGTCTGTCTCGTCTAGAGAAGAGAGTGGGTCTCCCCTTTTATACTTCAAGAGGATGGGCCCATTTACAAAGAGCGAGAGAGAGAGAGAGAGATTTCTACACGTGATGAGTTGGTAGGGGCATGCCGAAGAAGGCGAAGCCCTTAGTCGACGGCGTGGTCTTCGGTCTTGGCGGGCCCTATTATCCTGGTCTCCTGTTAAGGGGGCGGTACTGCGTCTGAGCGTGCCCCCGTTCTCTGTCGTCGAGTCGAGTCCCTCCTTGTTCCTGTAGTCGGCGTGTTCCGCCGTGCGCGGGGAGGTGCAGCATGGGCTTTGTCACGTCATTCAAGAAAAGTTCAATCTAGCTATCCCTCAAGCCATCCTGCACCATCATCATTAGGTGTGTCATCACGTGATGGCAGTGCAGCGTGCCTTGCCACGCTTGCCACCGTCAGCGGGCGCTGGTGCTGACGAGGGAGGCAGGTATCTGGAGGGATTTGACTCTTTGATACTGTGTCCGCGTAGTGGGCATGGCATTTAAGGCCGGAGGGTTGGTAGTTGTTGACCGTTGGCTCGCTCGACCCCCTCCGTCAGGGTTGTCGTACCGGGTTGCGCCTGTCCGGACCTGCTCGGACTTGGGATCCGTCCCGTCCTAACAAGGCAATCGAGTTTCTCCCCTCCACCACTCCTGGCTTGGCCGGGTTCCCTCATCCCGTCCTGTCCGAGCTTGGGTCCCACCGATGGGAGTTGACGGAGGTGACGTTTGTCTAACAATTGCCGGGGGGGGGGGGGGGGGGCACACTGTTGTCACGACAGTAGTGGCACCGGGGCGTCCGTCCTTACCCCGGGGTGGATAGGCTCAGGCTAATGGCTAAGTCATCTGCTTGGAGGTGCGGGTCGTGCCCGCGCTCAATGAGACAGAGAGATCTGCCCTCTGCCCCTTTCGAGGGGTCGAGCGGGGCGTACCGAATCCCCGACCCCCATTGAGGGGTCGAGTGGGACGCGACCGGCCCTCGACTACTCGGGGTTCGAGCGAGTCCGGGTAGTGGCGTGACTTTTGCGACTAAGGCCTGACTGCTGCGGGGATGCTTCCTGTGGGGGCCCACGCTGGTGGCGCCTTGGTGGCTATCCTGCGAGCCCTTTTGAGTCTAACGCGTGTGAGCCCTTAGGACGTTTGTCCGTTGGAGTGCGCACGACCCGGAGGGGGAGTTTGGTCGAAACTCGTGCTTTGGTTTAACACGTTGTGGGAAGGTTAGGTCGTTCGACCGTCGGAGTGAGCACGAGCGCACCCGTCGGGTGTAGCCCTCGAGCCAAAGGGGGAGTCTGGATGGACTCGTTCTTTGGCTGTTTGTATCTGAAACGATCACGGGGGTGCCATGGGACCCGTGTTCCTCGATCTCCGTCCCCTGGGCCAAGCAGACGACGCAGGGTGTCACGGATGAGGGATTGCCTGAAAAGGCGGGCCATGGGACTGTCAGCATGACAGGTTTCTTGTCTTCTTTTGGCGTGCAGCGCAGGGGCATCTTTCGGTAGGGCCCAGACCCGCTACGCACGACACCATTGGTGGCACCAGGTCTTTGTTCCCATGTGGCGCGCAAGAGCCTCTCATGAACTTGCATCAGGTTCGGTGCCCGCGTAAGGAATCCGAGGCTTGGGCCTAGCTTGGCTATTTAGGAACACAGCCGGGCAATGTTCTGCTTCATCCCCACACCTAGCTTTACACTCCAAGCCCTGAGACACCTAGGACGAGACCAATTCTCGCTTAGTGATCTGTTGCTCTCATGACTGCCGGGTGCGATGATGTCCCTAGTGATGAGGACGAGGATGAAAACCTGCCGATAGTAAGTCCCTGGCCGCCCCGGTGTGGTAGCCCTGTCGGTTGTGGGAAGGTTGGCTCCACTTCTATTGTGTCCTCCCCTTGTCGGGGTGAGATGGAGATAAAGGGGCCTTCGCATAGAAGGTCGCCATGGCTTATTAGGTCCCCTCGTGTTCGTCCTTGGCGGCATCGATAGGAGCGAGGTTAAGAAGAGGCGCCGGACCGGACTCCCTACCAGCATAGGGGTCCTCGGTCTCAAGAGGCAGCTTCAGCAACAGCCGTACGGCGTGGCCGGGCTGCTTGCCTTCTTTGTTGGGGTAAAAGGCCGGCCTCAAATGAGGGCATCTTTCCCTAACGATGAAACATTATAGGCGCTTTACCTCGCATGTACCTGCCGAGGTGCGGGTACCGCTTTTTCTTTATAGTAGACCCCTCAGATCGATCTTTTCCTTTCTTCCCCTTTTTTTCTCGATTAATTGATACTCGCTTAAAAAGAAGAGTGGGAGTCTGTAAGAGTCGGCCCTAAGCGGTCTTGTAAACAAAGAATAATGGGTGCGACCCTGTCGTCGGGTCTCTTTTGACGATACCGGCCCTCGCGTCCCTGCTTGATGCAGACGGATCGGTCGAACGACCGTTTTGACTTTTTTTCATTTTCTCCTTCCGCGCCCCGTTCGCGAGACGGAGGATAGAGCCGGGCCACATTTTTGCCTCGGTGGCTGAAACGTGGTTGCTCGATGAGCTACAATCGGGTTCGTTCAAGTGAGATATCCGGTTCCCCGTCGACAGGGTCCCAGCGAACCAGCTGATGGTTCACCTCATAAATCCATCTTTCCGGTTCGACTGGTTGTCACAACCGTTCGATAGGCTGTGATGGCTAGCTGCCTCTCTTCGGGGAGATACCAAAGGTCGAGTCGGAACGGGACTCAAATGCTACTTCGCGATGCCCTCGACCCCTCGAGGGTCGGGGTATTGGCCGCTAAGTGCGCCCATCGCTCGTGCCCCTCACTCTGTTCGTGCTCTAGGCGGCTATCGAACCTGCTCGTGAGGCCAATCTTAGAACCTTGACAAAGAATAATGAATGCAACCCCGTCGTTGGGTCTCGTTTGGCGATGCCGGCCCCCACGTCCCCGCTCGATGCAGACGAATCGGTCGAGCGGCTATTTCGACTTTTATGTTTTCTCCTTCTGTGTCCCACTCATGAGATAGAGGATAGAGCGTGGTCGTTCCGTCTTTCTTGGCGTGACAGCCGAAGGGTCGTTTCTCACAGTGATGGCAGTAGAGATGGGCCCGTGGTGTGCGGAGCCATTCGCGGAAGCCAAGAAATTTTTGGTATAGTGGGAAAAGTGGAGTTATGGAGGAGCGTGGGATATCACGTCCGCGCGTTGCGCGGGATGAGTGGTTGAGAGGTTTATCACCTGGCGGGTTGTGGGCGGATTTTCCGCGGTCAGTTTCGGTTGCGCTCCTGTCTCGTCCTCCTATTTAAGCCTTAGACACATCCTCTGTTCTTCCTTTCGCCTTCCTCATTTCCTCGCCTTTTCCTCTCCTTCGTCTCTAGTGATCTCCCTTGCTGCAGCCTCGCCGTCGCGATGTCGGAGTTCACTCGCTCCACGGTGACGAAGAAGGAGTTGGAGGGACTTGTCGAAGCCGGGCTTCTCGTGCCCCTCACCAGAGCGAGGGAATGGGTGGTGCCAGGGATCGAGATGCGGCCGAAGCCCCCAAGGGGCTACATGGTGTCATTCGTCCCTTTGCACGAGCGCGGGCTCGGGCGGCCGGCGCATGACTTCCTCCGGGCGCTGCTCCACCACTACAAGGTGGAGTTGCAGCACCTGAATCCCAATGAGATCTAGCACATCTCGGCCTTTGTGGCCTTGTGCGAGGGATTTCTTGGGATCATGTCCAACTTTGAGCAGTGGTGCCACTTTTTCCTCGTATCCTGCATCCGGCGCAGGATTGCGGGGGAGGGCTTCCCATGTACCATCTGGTGCGTGGGCATCCGGCTCCGAGGCGAGCGCACGGCGGAGCACCTCTCGATGCCCACCCCAACCACCCACTCGGGGTGGCACAAGAGGTGGTTTTACTTGCGCAATGATGAGATCCATCCCCTCCCCGAGTTCACCGGCCGAGTGGATCGAGAGCGTGCTCGGCACCATCGCTCATCTCAAGGAGTCCGGACTCGACGGCGCTGGAGTCGTCGGGTGGTATCACAAGCGGCGGTTCACACCGTTGTGTCACCGCCAGCTCCCCATGTTCATCGTGGACGCCAACAACTGCGAGATGCCGGGCAACGTGATGGCAGAGGAATTGCTGTCCGACGGCGAGGTGGCAAAGCGGGTGAGGGAGGCCATAGGGCCCAGCGCGCAGGCCTGGCCCGCTCCGATTGGTCGGTGATGCGTCCCGACCTCCGAGCGGTCGATGTGGTAAGAATTCATGTTCCTCTGCTGGTGTACTGTCCTTCGCCCCCCCCCCCCCACTTTCGTTATTATGACCACGTTTGGCCCTTGGCTTCTTTTCGCCTCCTTTTTTTGTAGTCCTAGTGGGTGAGCTTTTGTCCAGACCTTTTCCCATCGGCTACCAGAGGGGAGGGCCGAGAGGACCGCCAACTTCTTCAGAGACGTGGAATGGCAAAATGCCAAGTGGGAGGCGCGGAAGAGGAGGGACGCTGACATCAGGGCCAGGCGTGAGAAGGAAGAAGCGGCGACGACAGGCGTTGTGGGAGGAGAAGGAGCGGAGGGGTGAGAACCCGAACACTCCATCGACTGAGTCGACGGAGGAGGAAGACGAGGATGAAGAGGGGGCCTCCTCCGATGATGAGGAGGCCTGAGCTTGTTCGAGGACGCCGTTAGTGATAACGGCAGTGGCGACGACGACGGCGATGACGATGGTGAAGATGGTGATGGTGGTGGTGACGATGACAGTGACGACGACGACGACGCCGACGATGACGATGATGACGACGACGACATCGGCGGTGACGCCGGGCTGGCATCGAGCCTTGGCTACGCGCCCTTGGCGCGCCCAACTCTAAAGATGGGGTCGTCCCTGATTTCACCTTCCCCGGACGGGTTGGGATTGGCGGAGGAGCCCAGTTCGCCAGCGCCGAGCGGGGATGTTTCCGGCGCTCGGACCCTAGCGGCGGGCTCCCCCATCAAGGGTGTGGTCCAGACGGCGGAGCTAGAGCATGAGGTCGGGCTGGCACGCGTCGAGACGCCGCCCGTCATTATCGTGGCTAAGGCCGCGTCTCCCGTGGCGGCCGCGGAAAAGGGCCTGCAAGACGAGCCGACGAGTGGTGATGCGCCGATCAAGAAGCGACGAGCCTTGGGCCAAGATCCTCGCCGGCCGAAGCTGTCTCTCATGAAGCAGCTCAAGGTGGGCACCGCGGGGGAGGCATGGGTGCGAGACGCCGCGGCGGCGACTACGGAGGAGTCGTGGGCGCGTGACGTCGTGGCGGCCGCTACGGAGGAGGCACGGGCACGTGATATCGTGGCATCCGCTACCGTCGAGGCAGCCTCAAGGGTGGTCATGCCCGTGGCGGGGTCGAGGACGTCAGAAGCAGCGCTGTGGAGCGCGTCGCATCGACCACGATCGCCGCTGTCATTGGGGCAAGAGCCATTGTGGGTGCTGGTGATCGTGGAGTCCCGTCTCTATCAGTGGAAGAGCTCGCACTGGTGGAGGGTGGGCTGAAGTCGGTGGAGGACTCGTGCAGCCCCGCTGAGCATCGGGTCCTCACCGCGTGCCGCGCTTTGATGCTCAAGTGCGAGTCCTCGGCCGCGGCATCCCTTCAGGCCTTGGCTGGCGCCCGTCGGAGGAGCGTCGGCTCGGGAAGGACCTCGGCACGAGGCTGGTCGAACTAGAGGCCAGCTTGGAGCAGGTCGGGTGCCAGCTCGTCGCGGCGGAGCGCGACCTCGCCCTCGCTCGAGTGGAATGGGACGAGGCCGTGGCACAGGCTGCGTCCAGCGCTACAGAGGTCGACAGGCTGGGGCTCACGTTGCAGCAGGAAAAGCTGCGCCGTGAGGAGGTGGACAAGGAAGCTCAGGACTCCGCCGCGATCGCTGCGGGCTAACTGTCGCAGCTTTCAGGCCTCTCACAAGACGGAAGAAGGTAGATTTTTCGCGACCCCTCGTCTTACGTGTTGTCTCTTTTTAGTTTGTTAACTTTTGGTGGGTGTTGCACAGACCTCGGGTCAAAGCTGGTGGCGGTCGAGAACTCCCTTCGTCAGGAGGTCGAGGAGAAGGGCGTGTTTCACGCTCTGATGGGTCGAGTGACGCGGGCACTTTAGGTGGATCTCTCTCTCGATGCCGCTCCCGCCGAACAAGTCGGGAGGCTGATGCAGGCAGGGCGTGAATGGATCAAGCGGGGCGTGCGTCTCGGTGGGCGTACCGCCTTCAGTGTGTTCACCACCTACTTCGACCTGGTCGAAGCTAAGTTCGAGGCCCTGAGCACGGGCCACGTTGAAGGGCGCACCCCCGTGTAGATGGAGGCGATCCACATCCGTACCGCCCCCCACGCCAATGTCCTGGCTCGCGCGCACGAGGAGGAGGCCCTCCCTAAAGCTGAGGAGGAGAATTAGTCAGTGTCTGCTTTAGTTATCCTGCCAGTGTAATAGCTTAAGTTTGAACTAGTGTCTGCTTTAGTTTCGATGGCCCGTGGTGGCCTTAAACAGTCTTAATTTCAATTCAATTGAACTATTTCTTGTGCTCAGCCTGTTGCCCTCCCCATTTTGGCTTGCGAAGTTTGAGCCCCCGGGTGCTTCGGAAATTTAGTCTTGCCGGTGATCGCCGTTGTCGTGACCGTTGGGGCAAGCACGACGCTGCGCCGTCCATCCGGCTCGACTTCGAACCCCTTCACCCGTGGCCTACTTTGTTTGCGAGTATGGAGAGGCTCGAGGCCGAGAAAAAAGAAAAAGCAAGGAAAGCAAAGAAAGTTTTAAGGTGAAACAGAGGCATGCCGTGTGAGCCCGTTGTGCCCTTCCAGCCCCCGAGCGACGCTCGACCCCTTGAGAGGGGTCGTGTGTTGCTTAGGAGCGAGCAAGGCGTGCGACGATTGCAGGAAACAAAAAGCTAGGGATAGAATTTACGTAGCTACGAGATATTCTACGTGTTCTTCAGCTCGTCTCCCTCCACCGTCTTCAACTTGTACGTGTCGGGTTGGAGAACTCGAGAGACGACGTATGGTCCTTCCCAAGGCGGTGTGATCTTGTGTCAACCCCTGTTGTCTTGAACCCTGCACAGAACGAGGTCGTCCACGAGGAGGCCTCTGTCTCTCATGTTTCGGTCGTGATAGCGGTGGAGCGCTTGTTGATACCTGGCCGAATGGAGGAGCGCGACGTCTTGCGCTTCATCTATTTGGTCCAGCGCATCCTGGAGCGCTGCTTCGTTGCCTTGCTCATCATACGCGCGCACTCATGGCGCGCCATAGTCCAGGTCGGTGGGGAGGATAGCCTCCGGCCCGTAGACCATGAAGAAAGGCATGAAGCCGGTTGCAGGACTCTGGGTCGTACGTAGGCTCCAAAGCACGGCGTGGAGTTCAGCCGGCCATCGACCACTGAACTGCTTCAGACGGTTAAAAATGACGGTCGGGTTGAAGATTCGGGGCTTCAACCCTTGGAGTATCATGCCATTTGCTCGCTCGACCTGACCGTTCGTCTTGGGGTGAGCGACGGCTGCCCAGTCGACGCGGATATGATAATCGTCGCAGAACTTTAGGAATTTATTTCCCGTGAACTGTGTTTTGTTATCCGTGATTATGGAGTTTGAGACCCCAAATCGGTGGATGATGACGAGGAAGATACCGACCGCTTCTTTGGACCGAATCTTGACCACGGGGCGTGCTTCGATCCACTTGGTGAACTTATCAACGGCGACAAGCAAGTGGGTGTAGCCCCCGGGTGCCTTTTTGAGCAGCCCACCAGGTCCAATCCCCAGACTGCGAAAGGCCACGTGATGGGGATCGTCTGAAGAGCCTGAGCCGGTAGATGTGTCTGTCGGGCTTAATACTGGCAGCCTTTACAGGTTTTGACTATGCAGGTCGCATCGCCCACAGCGGTCGACCAGTAGAAGCCTTGGCGAAAGTCCTTGCCTACAAGGGTTCAAGGTGGTGGGGATACATAGTTGCATAACTTTGGTGACACTGCGCTTGTAGAGTTCCACGTTGATCAAGACGAAAGACTTGGCGTGCTGATAGAGTCATTTGGCCTCAGTCCCGTCGTTGGGAAGTGTGCCCCGAGCCAAGAACTCGATGTATGGAACTCTCCGGTCGGGTGGGAGCCCGGCTCGCTCGACCTAGGCGTCGATTCGCTCGACCCCTGGGTCGTTCGACTGGTTGTTCGGCTCACTCGAGTCGCTTGTTCGATCGATCTCCATCACGTTCGCGAGTTGCAGAGCCACCGGAGGCGATTCTCCGGCCCTCACATCGGATTCAGCGGAATCACTCGACCCTTCCTTGGGCTGTGTGGGCTCCTTGGGTCGAACCAAAGGTTGGTGTTGGTCGTTCACGAAGACCCCCGGAGGGATCTGCTCCCGTCCAGACGCCATTTTAGCTAACGCGTCGGCCACCTCGTTGAGGCGTCACGGGATGTGCTTGAGTTCCAGCCCATCGAATTTATTCTCGAGATTGCGGACTTCCTGGCAGTAGAGTGCCATGGCTTCGGTCCGGCAGCTAGACTCTTTCATGATCTGGTCGACCACGAGTTGGGAATCGCTCCGGATTTCCAGCCGCCGGATTTCGAGCTCGATGGCAATTTTGAGTCCATTGACGAGCACTTCGTACTCGGCAATGTTGTTTGATGCAAGGAAATGTAAATGAATCGCATATTTCATACGTACCTCGAGTGGAGAGATGAAGATGAGGTCGACGCCGACCCTTGTTCGCATGAGCGATCCGTCAAAGTACATGACCCAGTATTCCTGATCAACGGGAGCGGGCGGGAGTTGCGCCTCGGTCCACTCCGCCACGAAGTTGACAAGGACCTTGGACTTGATGGCCGCTTGGGGCTGGTACGTGATGTCGCGCCCCATCAACTCGAGCGCCCACTTGTCCACCTTGCCCGCCGAGTCCCTATTCTGTATAATCTCTCTGAGATGAAAGGAACTCACAATATGAACGGGTGGGAGTCAAAGTAGTGCTGGAGCTTGCGCCTTGCCACCATCACCGCATAGAGGATCTTGAGGATCTAGGGGTACCTAGTCTTCGAGTCAGACATGACCTCGCAGACGTAGTAGACAGAGTGTTGGACTTTGAGGGTGTGTCCCTCTCTTTCTCGTTCGACTATGAGCGCCGAGCTTATGACTTGACTCGTCGTAGCTATGTACCACAGCAGCACCAGCATGGGTGCGCTGCTCAAAATGTGCTTGACGTCGTCAAGGGCGGACTGCGCCTCGGGGGTCCAGTCGAACCGGTCGGACTTCTTTAGAAGCCTATACAGCGGGAGCACCCTCTCACCGAGGCGTGAGATAAAGCGGCTCAACGCCGCCAGACAGCCCGTGAGCCGTTGTAGCCCTTTGAGATTTTGGACCGGCCCAATCCGCTCGATCGCGGAGATTTTCTCGGGATTGGCCTCGATGCCTCGTTGGGAGATGAAGAACCCGAGGAGCATGCCCCTCGAGACCCCCAAAACGCACTTCTCAGGGTTGAGTTTGACATTGTTTGCGCGTAGTTTGGAAAAGACGAGCTCGAGGTTGGCTACAAGGGTGTCCGCCTTTTTGGACTTGATGACGATGTCGTCCACATAGGCTTCAACCATCTGGCCGATCAAATTATCGAAGCAGCGTTGCATGCAACGCTGAAACGTCGCGCCAGCGTTCTTGAGCCTAAAGGGCATCGTTACGTAGCAGTAAGAGCCGAACAGCGTGATGAAAGATGTCGCGAGTTGGTCGGATTCTTTCATCACGATCTGGTGGTACCCCGAATAGGCATCTAGGAAGCACACAGTCAACACACATTCTCCATTTCCCATTCTTTCATCACGCATCCCGCGGTTGAGTCAACTATCTAGTCTATGCGCGGTAAAGGAAAAGGATCCTTCGGACATGCCTTATTTAGGCTTGTATAGTCAACACACATTCTCCATTTCCCATTCTTTTTTCATACAAGAACAGGATTAGCTAACCATTCGGGATGATACTCCACCTTGATGAACCCGGCCGCCTGCAGCTTCGCGATCTCCTCTTCGATTGCCCTGCGCTTCTTCTCATTGAAGCGGCGCAGACGTTGCTTCACCAGCTTGGAGCCTGGACTGATGTTCAAGGAGTGCTCGGCGACTTCCCTCAGTATGCCAGGCATGTCCAAGGGCCACTACGCGAAAACGTCAGCGTTAGCATGGAGAAAGTCGACGAGCGCGCCTTCCTATTTAGGGGTAAGAGATGCCCCCACTCTCACCGTCTTCTCCTTGTCGCCCCCAGGGTCGATCTGCGCTTCTCTGGTGTCCTCCGCGGGCTTGAACGATGCATTCTTATGACTGGCGTCCCTCCTCGAGGTGGGTGCGGATAGCCGCGAGCTCCCCGGCGGAGGCCACCGTCGCCGCCGTGAGATCACAGTTCTCTATCTCGCGTTGGAAGGCACGCTGAAGGGTGCGGTGATGACCCCTTTTGGGTCCGGCATCTTGTGCTTCAAGTAGGTGTAGTTGGGTATGGCCATGAATTTGGCGTAACATGGGCGTCCCAGGAGAGCATGATACACCCCTGGGAAGTCGACGACCTCGAAGACAAGGGTCTCGGTCCGAAAGTTGGATGGGATCCCGAATGTGACAGGCAGGTTGATCTGCCCGAGGGGCATGGCCTGTCGCCTCGGGACGATCCCATGGAAGGGTGCACCAGCTGGCTGGAGGCGCGTTCGGTCGACCCCGAGCAGGTCGAGTGTGTCAGCGTACAGAATGTTGATGCAGCTGCCCCCGTCCATCATCACCTTGGTGAGGCGGACCTCAGCGATGATAGGGTCGACCACGAGCGGGTACCGACCCGGTCACGGTACGTGTGTGGGGTGATCTAACCGATCAAATGTGATCAGCGAATCTGACCACTTGAGGAAAGCCAGCGTGGCGGGTTCTGCTACGAAAACCACGCGGCGCTCGATTTTGGCGGTACGTCGACTCCCTCGGGACTCGGGCCCCGTGAAAATCATATGGTAGACCTTGGGGTTGGGGAACACTAGTCCCTTCGGCTCGTCGTCTCCGTCCGCGAGGTCCTGGACCCCTGGTTCCGACGCCTTTCCTGGGTCCCCCTTCTTCGCCTTCTTCCGGATGAATTTCTTCATCATGGAGCAAGCCTTAAGGAGGTGCTTGACAGGGTACCCATGGTTCGGGCATGGACCGTTCCACTTCTTTTCAAAGTGGTTTAGCGCCTCCCCTGCCAATGGCCTCGGCGGCTTGCGCTCGGCGGCACGACGGGGTCGCGTCCTGCTCGCGGCTTGTTCTTCTTTTTCTTCGGGTGGTCGGAGGCATCATTGCCGGCTCCTTCCTCCCGCTTGCCCTTGCCCTTGCTCTCCGGCGTGCGCTGGAGGACCGCTCCCATGCACTCTTCGCCAAAGGCGAAGCTTGTGGCGATATCTAGGAGCTCGCGAGCCGTGCGCGGACCCCTTCGGCCCAGCTCATGGAAGAGCTATTCCGATGTTGTGCTTGAGATGAAGGCTCCAACAGTGTCCGCGTCACCCACGTTGGGTAGCTCGTTGCACTTCTTACTAAAGCATTGGATGTAGTCTCTGAGGAACTCGCCGGCTTTCTGCCGGTACTTTTTGAGGTCCCAGGGGTTGCCCAGCCGGACGTAGGTCCCCTGGAAGTTCCCGACGAAAATATCCCTCAAGTCGTCCCAGTCGTAGATTTGACCCTCAGGGAGGTGCTCAATCCAAGCACGGGCCGAGTCGGCGAGATAGAGCAGGAGATTGCGGATGATGGCGAGGTCATCGATGGCCCACCCAGCTTGACACGTGAGGCGATAATCCTCAAGACAAAGGCCAGGGTCTGTCTCGCCCGCGTACTTGGTGACGGTCACAGGTGCCCAAAAGCGCTGAGGAAACTCGACGGTGCGGATCCATGAGCTGAAGACCCGCGGCCCAGGAGGGCTCGGGCTTCGGCCCCGTTCCTTGTCGGTGTCGTCATACCAGCCTCCACGGCGTGGTTGACGGCCTCTTTCCTGGTTCCGCCGCTCTCTCTCGTGGCGATGCGCCTTGAGAGTGTGACACACGTTGCGGTGGGGTCCGACTCGGTCAAGCACCGAGGCTTTTTTAGCTGCGCCTCTAGCCGGGGCCGGCTGCTGGACCGAATGCTGTTGCGATCCGGCGGCGCCACCTCCTCCCGCCCGTCTGGACATGGAGACATGCTGGCTGGATTGAGTGGCGCGACGTTGTGAGCTCGCCGCCTGGAGCTCGGCGACCTTGGCTAGTAGAGCCGTGACTCGTCACTGCGCCTGCTGGGCTTCCGGCGTCGCGGGCTCAGGGAGAGTACTCAGCAGGGCGACAGCTGCTGCTATGTTTTGTCCCACATGCGCAAACTACGGGGGCTCGTGATCGTCGGTGTTGATGCGCTAAAGGACATCGCAAGCCATGGCGCGAGCGCGTCCGCCGGTGCCGGGACGGGCTAGCTTGTGGTCTATCTCTTCCTTTTCGTGCTCGAGCTGGCGCCGAGTCTCTTCCAGCTCCGCCCGTCTTGCCCTCAACCATTGTTGAAGGTCGCCTAGGCGGGGCTAGGTCTGCGGGTCCCCAGTCGTAGCGACAGGGATGTTGATGAGGGTTTCCCTCCTCCCGCACCCGCCGTCAGGTTTGCCTGGGTGGAGGTCCCAGGATTCGCCACCGCTCCAGCGGTCGAGGTCCGGGCACTCCCCGCAGCTAAGGCGAGCGCAAGCCGCACCATGTTGCACCCTCGCGGGGTGCCGCAGCTTTCCGCATAGCTTTTGGACGCGGAGCTGGAGTCTCCCGCTGACCCCACGTCGAGGAGGTCGAATAGAGACTCGTCCGGACACTCGATCACGCCGACGAACCTAGAGCCCGCAAAGGCGAGAACCGTGAGTTGCGCGGTCGTGCCTTGGAAACACCCCGCGGCGTTTCGTAGGCCACATGGGTAGCTTTCCGAGGGGGTTCTGGTGAGCCCACTCGGGTGGAGGGGCATTTCTCCAAGAAGTTGCCCGTGGATGTTCACCAACGCGAACGCGAAGTGCTGGAGGTCTTCCGGATTGGGCGTAGGGCCCAAGTAACGCTCCAGATGGAGCCACAGCTGGTCACCGTAACCGGCCGTCACCACGGAGCGGTCAGTGGCGTGCGGCCTGGCCGGCTCGAGTCGAACCGTGCGCATCGCCTCATCGTCGACTGTGACGGCCGCCGCGATAGGGTCCGGAAGCGACTCGTCGATGAGTCGGCGCGTCCTGTCTCCTGCGACTGCAGAGTTGAGCGTGTCGTTCGCGTCCTCCAGCCACCACGGAAACGTCGCCACAGGGGCAAGCACGTGGACTGGAGGCGGCGAAGACGTCGGAATGCTGACGCATAGCAGCTTCTGGTCTACACTAGCGATAAACTCCAGGCTCCCGAAGAACATGCTGCTACCGTGAGCCCAGAAGATGGAGGAAGTGGCCATCCGAACCGGGAAGTGATGAAGTGAAACGCGCAAAGCCCCTTCCTGGCGTGCCAACTGTCGGTGTTTAGATCACTGACCAGTAGAATTTGTTCAAAGGGGTGCGCGCTTCGGATTCGATGATGGCTAAGCAAGGGGACACAGGGGATTATACTGGTTCGAGGAAGCCGCCTACGTCCAGTTCTCAGACCTACTCGTGTTACTTGCTCCGATGAGGGAATACAACAGTGGTGAGAGAGGAGGGTGCTCTAAGTCTCGAGTGCGAGAGGTGTGTGTGTGTGTGTGTGTGCGATTGATGTTGTTTCTGGCTATGCCGTGGTTCTTGTGGTCTGTCTTGTCTAGAGAAGAGAGTGGGTCGCCCCTTTTATATTTCAAGGGGATGGGCCCATTTACAGAGAGAGAAACAAACAAAGAAAGAAAGATTTCTACACGTGATGAGTTGGTGGGGGCGTGCCGAAGAAGGCGAAGCCCTTAGTCGACGGCGTGTCTTCGGTCTTGGCAGGCCCCATTGTCCTGGTCTCGCGTCAAGGGGGCGGTACTGCGTCTGAGCGTGCCCCCGTTCTCCGCCGTCAAGTCGAGTCCCCCCTTGTTCCTGTAGTTGGCGTGTTCTGCCGTGCGCGGGGTGGTGCAGCATGGGTTTTGTCACATTATTCAAGCAAGGTTCAATCTAGTTGTCCCTCAAGTCATCCTGCACCATCATCATTAGGTGTATCATCGCGCGATGGCAGCGCAGCGTGTCTTGCCACGCCTGCCACCTTCAGCGAGCGCTGGTGCTAACGAGGGGTGCAGGTATCTAGAGGGATTTGACTTCTTGATACTATGTTCGCGTAGTGGGCATGGCATTTAAGGCCGGGAGGTTGGCAGTTGTTGACTATTGGCTCACTCGACACCCTCCGTCGGGGTCGTCGTGTCAGATTGCGCATGTTCGGGCCTGCTCGGAGTTGGGATTCGTCCCGTCCTGACAAGGCAATCGAGTTTCTCCCCTCCACAACTCTTGGCTTGGTCGGGTTCCCTCACCCCGTCCTATCCGAGCTCGGGTCCCACCGATGGGAGTTGATGGAGGTGACGTTTGTCTAACAACTGCGGGGGGGGGGGGGGGGGGGGGGGGGGGGGGGGGGGGGGGGAGGGGGCACATTGTCATCGCCACAGTAGTGGCAGCGGGGCGTCCGTCCTTGCTCCAGAGTGGATAGGCTCAGACTAATGGCTGAGTCATCTACTTGGAAGTGCGGGTCATGCCCGCGCTCCATCAGACGGAGCGATCTGCCATATGCCCCTTTCGAGGGGTCAAGCGGGGCGTAGCGAATCCCCGACCCCCATTGAGGGGTCGAGCGGGACGCGACCGGCCCTCGACTACTCGGGGGTCGGGCGAGTCGGGGTAGTGGCGTGGCTTTTGCGACTAAGGCCTGACTGCTGCGGGGATGCTTCTCATGGGGGCCCACGCTGGTGGCGCCTTGGTGGCGATCCTGCAAGCCATTTTGAGTCTAACACGTGTGAGCCCTTAGGAGGTGTCACATTATACCCCGATCTTTACCCTCGACAAAATGAGAGAAAGAAAAAAAAATGAAATAGATGTTGACATGTCAGCTGACATGTGCGTCACATCAGCGAAAACCGCCATCAAAACGATCCAAGGAGGAAAAACAAACGGTTTTAGGAGTTAGAGGGGGCTAGATACCCGATATTGTAGTTGAGGAAGGAATAGTGAGACACCCATGATAGTTAAGGGAGGTAAACAGTACTTCTTCCAACGTAAAATACTGTCACATTTAGTTTTGGATCGGCCCAACACATTGTGCTTATTGGACCGTGCATATGCAGCCCATAAGCCCTGGTCTCGGGCCATGACACAACACATAAACGACTTAACCGAGTTAGGCTGACCCATTAGACCCGTGAACATGATTGGCCCGTTGAGTCCCGAGAGGAACATGAGCCTGTTCTCGAGCTCTTGACCTCTAGCAAAGGAGCGGACGCGACACTGGCTGGAGGGAGGCATCTCGATGGTACGTGACAACACGCGAGGAGGCGATGCGGGTGCAGAGGCAACACTAGCAGGAGGCAATTGCACCTTGACAACTAGGAGCAGTGCGACGATGCGGCGGGCGAGGAGGGGCATGAGCAAGAGATGCAGGCGGGAGCGGTGTAGCTACGCGAGCTAGGGTTTGGCCTCAACATCAACTTCGACTTATGACTGAAAGGCTGATATGCAGGGTTGCCTCCTAGCTACGCATTCTTAATGGATTGGTGAGTTACTTCTGACCCATGATGCCCAACGGACTGTACCCTATCGGTTGTTAATTAGGTTGTGCTCGTGCCACCCATCGAACGGAGCCCTCGACCCAAGCACGACATGGTACATCGGACCATGTCGGTCCAAGCTCGTTCTTGATCCAGATAAAAAGTTTGTGTTTTCAATTCAAGAAAAGAGTTTGTGTTTTAGATGGGTCCAACAAACATAACTTAGTGCCTGTTTGGGGAGCTTTTTCCAGCTTTTGCGTTTTTGGAAAAGTGAAAAGCAGCAGAAGCTCCCCTAAACGGCATAAATTTTCGGAAACGCAAAAGCAAGAAAAGCGGAGCAAAGAGGAAATTGAACTAAAAGCGGAGAAGCGACTCGGAGGTCGCTTCCCGAGCTTTTTTCCGCCGGAAATCGCTTGGCGAGCTTGTTGCTGCCGAGTCCTCTAAGGCTGACCGCACTGTCTCACGCCAAAGCTTTCAACAGTACGGTGATACAGGAAAGTTAGTTGCACCGGCTCATGCTACTGCCTTCGCTACGCCTGGCGTTCGCGTCTGATACGCCAAATATAGCGCACATAGCGGCTTCGGTTCCGATTACGCTACGGTGTAGAGCCCACAGAATAGAGGAAGGAATAGAATAAAGAATAGAGGAAAGTTGATATAGGGAAAAGTTTTTATTATACAATATATGATAATTAAGATATAAAGTATGTCGGGTGCAGAAAAAATTGATATAGAGCAAATAATCTTGTTGACTAGAACAGAATATTCCTTTTAAAGAATGAATTTAGGGTGTGATTGGTTGCATCTAGGGGCCAGGCTCAGCACAGCCAGGTTCTACAGATGCAGTTTACAGAAGTGGCAATATGTTTGGTCGATTTCACAAGCTGACCAGACTCAACCGAGATTTTGATTGGATGACTGAACAAGAATGATAAGCTTAACCAGGGCCGGTCCTGAGGGGAGAGCTGACAGGGCTACCACCCAGGGCCCTCGATTCTAAGGGGCCTTCCTTATAAGTGTATAGGTACATATATAATACACACGTATAAGCTAAGATCCATATATCCTGTGTTCTATGATTGAATGGTTTAGACACTTTATGCTAACAAGAAATTTTTTCTAAGATTGATATCCATGACATCTCCAATAACTTTACATCAAGAAATGTTAGAAAAAAAGTAAGACAATATATATAGATATTTTTTTAGAAATATTTTATTTGAATATGCTATTTGTTTTGCTAGTATGAACATTCTTTATAAGTAAATTTAAATTTTTATATAGGAGGGCCTCGGCTTTTGAATTCGCACCGGGCCACTAAAATCACAGGACCGGCTCTGAGCTTACCCTGCATGTTCACATGGTCATGTTACCTCCTAGACGAATCTATTTCTTCTACGGTAAAAAAACTAATCCTATTCCTACAAAAGAGCCAAAGAGAAAGAGTGAAGAACAAGCAGAGCAGTCAATAAAATAGACAAAAATCAGATTGATCGGTTCCAAGAGTTTTGCCCATGGATTCAGCAAAAGGAGGAGATCAAGAAAATAAACTATAAATCAGAACTAATTGGGCGAAATCAGATTAAAGACTCACAATCGATGGAGGAATCATAAAATCAATTCGCGAATTGCAAATCTGAATGTCATACAAAGAGCAAACAAAAATATTAGGATGCACCCATGCATCTTCCTGCGTACGAACATCATCCAGGATTTACTTGGTGGCGGCATAGATTGGTGCGAGACATTGGACCTAAGATTTATTCAGCAGCAAGTCTCCTTAGCGCCGCTGATGGCAAGGAAAGTGAAGTACGGCCACTGTGCAGCAGCTAGCAAAGCATGGCGCTAGCAGCCATGAGGTGAGGATCTGAAGGACTGAAGGTTGGGGATGAGGATGGACAACCAGGCGGTGAAGTGGTAAGCGAACTAGGAAGGTGAACTGACAAGTCACGTGACTGCACGTGGACGCAGCCTCAGCCTGGCTCCAAAGAAACGGAGAAAATCTGCGTTCGCGTGGAGCCTGGCGAGATGAGGATCTGAAGGACTGAAGGTTGGGGATGAGGATGGACAACCAGGCGGTAAAGTGGTAAGCGAACTAGGAAGGTGAACTGACAAGTCACGTGACTGCACGTGGGCGCAGCCTCAGCCTGGCTCCAAAGAAACGGAGAAAATCTGCGTTCGCGTGGAGCCTGGCTCGGAGATACTGTTTGCATGAATCGAGCCAGGCCGAGAAGCAGGTTCAGGCATCCAAACGCGCGCACACATAAAAGATTCTACACGCCGCGAGCCTGGTCGGGTGACATACGGCTAACCAATCAGTCTCTTAAACGACCATAAGTGTGGACAGTCTAAGACTACTCGTAATAGGGAATGACATCTCATCTTTCAGTATTGTATTTAGCGAAAAATGGCCTGCACCAGGATACGCTACCTGGTATTGAAGCGTAGCGCACTGCCTGCCACACGCCAAATCTAGCAGGGTAGCACGCGCGCTATCCACCGACGTGGCGTGGGGCCCACGCGTCATCCCAACGACCCACGCACCGAAGGAGTGGAGCGAGGAGGATAAGAGCGTGAGCACGGGAGGAGGGGAGCCGAGCGAGGATGGATGGGGTCGTCACGTCGTCGGATCCGAAGGAGGGCGGCATGGAGGAGGGCGGATCCGGACGAGGGCGCGTCAGAACCCGCCGGATTTGGCGTGGAGAGGCCTGCGCCGGAGGAGGGAGGTGGAGGGGCGCGGCGCCCGGCGACGTGTTGGGGAGGAGGGGTGTAGCGGCCGACGATGCACGAGGGAGGAGGGGCGCGGCGACTGGCGGCGTGTGGGGGAGGAGGCGCGCGGGGGAGGAGGAGGGGCGTGGCGGCCGACGAGGGAGGAGGAGGGGCGCGGCGGCCAGCGGCGCGGCAGGGGAGGAGGAGGGGCATGACGACAGAGGAGGAGGTCGGGAGCGGCGCTCGTGGTGGAGGAGGTGAGCTCGCACGGGGAAGGAGAAAGAAGAGAAGAGAGAGAGAGAGAGAGAGAGATTGGAGAGGGAGGAAAGAGATAGGGGAGAGAAAAAGTGAGTGGAGAGAGACTGACATGTGAACCTCACAAAGAGTTAGTCGGGATAGAAAATGAGATATAGAGTATGACGGGTGCGAAAAAAATGATATAAAGGAAGGAATCTAGCTGACTAAGATAGAAGGTTCCTTTTAGAGAATGAATTTAGAGGAACACCAGTGTGGTCAGTCTAAGGCTATCTCCAACGGGAGACCTAGTCAGTGACCCATACCCGAAAATGGGTCTAAAACGTCAAAAACACGTCTGCAACCGATGACCCATACGGGAGACCCATTTTGGAAGGCACCTCGCGCGCGACGCAAAAATGTAGCGGGTCGCTCGCGACCCAAACGCTTGGTGAAGGCGCGGGAGGGTGGAAGCTCGCAAGGTGCTTGGGACGGGAGGAGGCAACAATGACGACGGTGGGAGAGGCGACCGCGGTGGGAGGAGGTGGGGGCGACGGCGGGAGAGGCGACCTGCGCGGGAGGAGGTGACCGCGGCGGGAGGGGTGGGAGGAGGTAGCGGTGGCGGCAGGAGAGGCAACCTGCGCGGGAGGAGGTCGTGGCGGCGGTAGGAGTTGGGGGCGACGACGGGAGGAGGCCGCGGCGACGAGGAAGGCGACAGGAGGAGGCCGCGGCGGGAGGGGTGGCAGAGGAGGCGACCGCGACGGGAGGAGGTGGGAGCGGCGACGGGAGTCGAGGACGGTGACCGGAGCGGGCGGAAGCGGGGGCGGCGATAGGAGTCGGGGGCGACAGCGAGAGGAGACGGCGGGAGGAGGAGTCTATATTTTAAATCTCTGTTGGAGATCAAGTTTTTTAGGTGATATGTTTTTAATCTTGTAGCATCTCAAAATTACGTTTGAGTTTCCACCACTGTTGGAGATAGCCTAATACTCTTAGGCCTCGTGTGGGACAGCTTTTGAGCTGCTTCCATCAGACGTAAGCGGCAAAGGACGCCAAACGGGGCAATTCCCGACGCGATTCCAGCTGACGTGATTTCCACCGAAGTGTTATTTCGCCTACGACGCTGAATCGGCAGTCCGGCTGGATACTGGCCAACGCTAGCGGGTCGGAGCAGCCCAGCCTCCCTACGCCCGTGCCGCGCTCGCCGGAGGAGCCCAGCGGCCGGCCGGCCGGCCGTCCCGCGCCCTCGGAGCCGTCGCCGTCGCCGTCCCGCGCCCGTCGGTGCCGTTGCCGTCCCGCGCCCTCGGATGCCCGTCGCCGTCCCGCTCCGCGTCGGAAAGCCGGAGACGAGGCGGCGTGAGCGCAGGAGCCGGAGAAGAGCTCTGTCGTGCGCTTCGTGGCCCCACACAGTCGCGTGGGGGATGGAGCAGCAGGGGCGGCGTGGGCGGGGTCGCCGCGCCGCCGGAGAAGGAGTGGCGGGCCGAGGTCATCGCGCCGCCGGAGAAGAAGGAGAAGGGGGAGGAGCAGGCCGAGGTCGTCGCGCCGCCAGAGAAGAAAGAGAAGGGGGAGGAGGAGCACGCCGATGTGTGCACACGGGCGCGAGCGGCGATGGGTGCGGCGCGTGCGCAAGCGGCGATGGCGCAGCAGCTGGTGGCGGCGGCTCGCAAGGCGAGGGCGGCCGGGGCATCGCGGATGTCCGACGGGGAGCAGGACGGCGACGGGCATCCGAGGGCGGCGGAATCGATTTGTACGGAGAGAGACAAACGCGAAGCTTCTAGGAGACACGATTTTTTTTTCAGCTGCTTTCACACCAATCACGATTTGTACATAATTGCTCCTGGGAGTAGCCGTCCCAAACGGAGCCAACCTCCTCGCTAAAGCCACGTCCTCCCTTGTCGTATTCCGTCACCGAGGCCGCGGGTCGTATTCCTGCCTTGCGGCCTCACAAATCCAGCCAGCGCGACGCGAATTGGATCGGCAACGCGCGGATTTGGCTGACGTCCTCCGATTCCCTGCCTCCGCTAATCAATCCAGGACCAAGGTACGCCGGATACCGTCGAAAGACATCTCTCCATCTCCGCCCTGTCCACCACCGTGACTCGCCCCCCAAACCTCAGGAGCCCCCTTCTCGCCGGCGGCGAGCGACCATGGTGTCGCAGCACGGCATCCTCCTCGCCGCCAGCATCATCTCCGATCACTTTGGGCCCCTCGTATCTGTAAGCTCCTCGCCCCTTCTCTTGCTGCCATTCTTTTTGGCTGCTGGCGCTGAATGCCATGCCCTAACGTCCGACCACCCGATTCCCCTCTCGCAGAAGGTGCTCAGCTGCCTCCTGCGCCGCGGCCCGCTTTCACTGCAGGAGATCATCCGTCGCGTCGAGCTCTCGCCGGGGCAGGTGAAGAACGCCCTCCTCGTCCTCATCCAGCACAACTGTGTCCAGGCCTTCTCGACCCCCCGAGGCAAGCGCTTGTGAGAAACCGTTGCTTTATAGCATCTCATTCGACGCGCTATCGAGTTTTGATGCCACTTTTGTGGGGTTGCAGGGGCCGCCGATAAGACGGTGACGCTCTACTTGGCCATTTTTGACAATGTTCTGCACCGGCTGCGCTTCACAAAGTTCCTTTCTGTTATCCGTGAGGATATTCCAGAGGTCTGTTATTTGAGCTTTGTTCCTATGTTGATTACATTCTAAAGTTGAAATTGATTAAATGAATCGTCATAGTTCTGTAAATGTTGACATCCATGTGTAGTCAGTGAGCGACGAATCTGGCTATGATTTTCTTTTGGTAGATGCATCTTGACCTTGACTACTGTTCCAGAACCATGGTGTGGGCTAGTTGAGATCTGTGTGTTCCACCCGGTAGATTGTCACAATGTGCTTATAAAAACTAGGGTTGTGCACATATAATCAGATATTTTGTCATGCATGGTTTATATCCTTAGATGTTAGCGGCAGTAATGTAGCAACAATGTTTCAAATTGAAATTATTCAGAGACTAGCAAATAGCAAATGCTTTCTATCTGGCATTTGGCATTCTGTATTGTCAAGCTGGCAGTTCTTAATATATACTTCTCATTCCTTTATTAGACAACAAATAATCCTTCATGTTTCATTGCTAAACCATCTTTTCCTGGATGGGAAATATTCTGTTTCATTTTCTGTACTTGTCAAACTCGAGCATGTAAAAAGTATGAGCTGATTTTGTATCTGTATCCTAACTCTGTTGTGATGAGTTATGAGTCGGCAGAAAGCATGTATGTAAGTATGTTACCACATTGATTGTAGATCTTCAGCTTGTTTGACTACCCTTAGGGTTAGAAAATACAAGTTACGTTCTCCATCCTAAACTTTTGATTGAATTGGTTGCACTTCTTGCAATCTGTTTATTACACTAGCAACTATTGATCTATAATAGTTGATAAGAAAAAGGGAAGAAATTGTAACTTATATATTCTCTTTAGCTGACATGATTCTCGTGCCATCGTTCATACCCTCGATTATCGATCAAAAAGAAGTTGCTCTATGTAAGTCTGACATAATTTAGTCATTGTCAGCATTTTGATGATTTATGCAATTTGCAGTCAGAAGCTCTTATTGAAGGATTACTTCTGAATGGTAGGCTAACATTTGATCAACTTATGGAGCGGACAATCTCTAAGATATCAGAAGGTATGTCCATTTATTGAAGTTACTAAAACATCCTTCTTTTTATGAGAAGTGACCATGACTTGTTTTCAATTTTATTTCGCCCACTAACAGCTCATTCGTGTTACAGGCAGTACCATACCAAAAAGGGAAGAAATACGAATGAATTTCAACAAACTTGTGTATGCACATTATGTGGAACGCTGTCCAAAACCTGAACCTTTTTTTGATCCACTAGTAGATGAACAACCTACATCCTCAAGGAAACGGGCTTCTAAAGTAAGCAAAGCATTTATTCTTTAATGACTAGTATGGGTATTGATTTATAGACTTTTCATCATATGCTTAACTACTTTATATTAATTTTATTACAGTCCCTTTGTTTTATTACAACAATACTTTATTTTGTGTATTTGTTTTCTTGGGTCATATTTACAAGTTAATGCTGTTGAGACAGGAAGAGCATAATCATGACATTAGTGCTAGCCGGTACCCACTGTGTTAATACTGTTAAATAGAGGACTGAGGTGTTGTACTATGGCACTTAATAGGGCGTGTATGGTCCCATGTCATTGATCGATCTGATTTCTTGGTGCCTCCTCTATTTTGAGCATCGTTAGCTTTGATCTGTATTGTGAAACAGAGTTTTCTTTATATGTGACAATGCATTTGATAGTGTGTGCAGGAATTAATTAATTTAAAAATAACTAATATTTAATATGGATCGTATATACATGATATGTTCTAATTTGTTCAAAGCAGATTTGTTAGCTCAGTGGTTAAGAAATTTTATTTTGTTTTGATGCTGGCCTATCGATGAAACCATATGTTGATGTTAGATATATTAACCATGTTAACTAGTTATTTTTCTTAGTACTGATACCTTTGATGCTTTAATAAACTACTATCCTTGTACTGGTTAAATGTTATGTATATAATGATTGGCTGGGTGATATGAAAAATATTTCTTTGGCACAGACTATTGAGGAGGTTCTTTCTCTAGAGCAGAAAGTTGTTTATACTGCAGTTCTATCTGATGCTGAAAGATTTTCTGAGATACCATACTTCATGGAAGATTCATCGAATGCAAATGATTCTCATCATCAATCTGTTGCTGGGAGTAAGGTATTGTGGTCTTTTCCCTCATGTCCTTACATGGCGGCTTCAGCTATTAAAAGAAAATGGTTTGTGCTGTTTTTGCTTCCTTTTGTTAATCTGGAAAAGGCTAGGTGGTTATTTGTTAATGACAATGAGATTGATTGGCCTATGCATTTGTAGGTCTAGTCACCTAGATGCTACATAGAATGGTGAGATGCAAAAACTGAAATTTGACTTAGACGTCTGTCCATTGGGTGTTATTTTGTTATCCAGATCTCTTTCTTGCCTTTTGAGCTTAAAATTGTCCCATATAAACACATTTAGTACTGTACATTTACTTATATAGTCCCTCAACAGATTTAGTGATACTGATTTCAGCCTAACCAGAACACCAAATTTTACTACAGATGTTTCTTTTCTTTTTAGTAGGAATTCTCCTATTCTGAGAGATTTTAGAAACATTATTATCGTTATGGCCACCTAATTGAGGGCTAGCGTTTCCTTTTTCGACAGAACCTATGTACAATGTATATGTTTCAAGAGAGCTTCAAGATATGCATCATTAGTTTTTTTTTTGTATAATAGTCTGCTGTTGAATAGGACATATTAAATACTTTTGAAAGATGAAGTCCATATGTGGTGCCTTGCTAGCACCAAGAAACTTCTGGGGCTTTGTACCGGTTGAGTGGGGAGTGTAGCGTAGGACTCTAAACAAGTCTTTTTTTTGTTTAGTTGATGATCATGTAAATGTGTAGGCACAAGTTATCCTAACCTCTTGATTGAGAAGTGGAACTGTTTGTACTCTGTCCCTTTCTCTTCTAAATACAAAGACATGCAGCTCTTCTGCGTATTCGAGGGAAAAAATCATCTTCTAATTGTCTTAACTGTTGTTTTTCAGCGGAAACATGAATCCTTAGAAGTCGATGAAGAGAATACAATAATTGCAGAGAATGAAGTACTTTGGAGAGCAAACTTTGAGAAACTCATTTTCTGTCTAAAGAAGAAGGTATGGTAGCATATTTCTATAGGTGTATATATTTGTTAGTTGTTTTTCTTCTGGGGATTCACGTTTCATTTTCATTCCTGTTTCAAATGTGAAGCTGAATTTAGTATAGCCAATCTATTCAACATAATATCAGTCAAGGGTTCTACTGAAAACATATTAAATGGAATAAAACTATAAATAAAGAACACAATTGGAAAGGTTAGTGAGATATCAGGCGTAAGTAAACCATGTTTCTCTATGTAGACGTTTCACATATGGTCATCATGGGTGTATGGTTGTGTTATACATCTTGTGTTCCTTGTGAAAATTCGAAGTTGAAGGATAAATCCTTCATTGTAGCTTTATATTTATTATAGTTATCTATGGATGCTCTTGGTGCAGCTTATGGAAGCATGAGGACTTTGTTGATGCCTATTTCATAATTTTTCTTTTTTTTTCCTACTGAAGTTTTGTGCAGAAAGAAAGAAAGCAAAACTGAAGCTTGACACACATTTTATCTGGGAAGCATTTCTTGAGGCCAATGTAACAAATAAGGACAAGAAGTCTGGTAATACCTGCTATCAATAGGTCAAAAATTAGTATAGAGCCTGACATGTTGCAGTGCTATATTATTACATTGCCCTTTTTATCGATAGATCAAAAATTATTCATGATAACTATTTTTTGAACCTTTATAAATGTTCTGAATGTGTATTAGTTTTTGTATGTCCTTGCTGTGCTGACTGCTGAGCTGTGCTGCCTTTTGTTAGGAAAAAGAAGAAACTCCATAAGGGTTCGTGGAGAGAATGTAAACAATTTAAGCTACTTGTATAGTCAAACCACAATGAGATCATTGTTTGCAATCTGATGGTTTTGAATTTATGTATCAGCAGTTGTCTTCTATAAACCATATATGTTGGAGTATGTCATGCACTTGAACCATTTCCAAATGTTTATCCAACTATCCTCAAGGACCATGAAGCCATAAATTGTTATTAATAGTTATTGGAATTAGACAGAATTAGGCATGTTTAATAAGCCACTATAGCATCTTTAACATCACTACTAGCAGCAGTGGATGCGTGACAAACAGCAAGGATAACAATGTTGGTCTCTTCCATGGAGAGCTATTCTGAAATGATGATATCATGATAATCAATAAACTGATAAAGTATTCAGAATGGAGTGATAATAGCACTGGCATATGGCCTTTGTAATTGAGTTGTGTTATCTTTCTTTCACCAAATATTTTTCTCCATTTGAAGCCAACAACAACATGACGATAATGTAGACATATCAGATAGAACAAATGTAACATGCCTGATATTGTTGATTTCATATATGCATAAAAATATCATGTGACCAGCAGAATGTCTAAGAGATACAAATTAACTGATTCACTTAATGTATCACAATACAACATTGAAGTTACATGGGTTTTGTTGTTTAAGCCGTGTTTATACATACTTCATTTCAAATTAAATTGCATTCTTAGCAATAAAGTTTCCCATTTTGTAGTGACATCACCAATAAATGGTATTTTGGAGAGGTTAAGACAAAAGGAAGGAGGCTCGTCAATGACACTGCATCAAGTAACAGGAGTATTGAATGATTTAGACTGTATTTCTACCAGTGCAAACTCAGAAGAATTCGCTTTTGGTAAGAATTTTCTTATTACTCTGCATGCATAAGTCTTATGCATTCATTTCATGTTTATATTATCAGTTATACTTAATTGTTTGGAGGCTGGACTGTTGTATCACAGTTTGAAGACTTTTCTGATTATGAACAGGGCTTTAGTCTGCTTTGATTCCTTATTCCACAAAAAGATTCAACATATTAGTTATGTATCATTGTGCGACAGAATCAAACTTTGAACTACTCTCCAAGTTACGTAATATTGCTGGTAATGATCTTGGTAGTTACGAGTTATGACTTTAAAACACTGATGTGATTGAAGTTCTCTATCTCAGCCTTGATGTTGCATGTTATTTATGTAAGACTCTGCTTGACAGCTGTAATGTGCTTTGTAGATCTAAACAAACTTGTTGAGACATGTCGAAATGATGAGGTATGTAATTGCTTTACTGTTCTTCATTTATTCTTTAAGGCTATACATGATTATCTATTAACCATATCACGAATTGCTTCTTCTTTGTGCATTATAGATAGAGTCTCTTGTGAAAAAGAAATATGGGCAAGAAGCTTATGTAATCTTTAGATTATTGGTCAAACATGGCTGTCCAATTGAGACAGATCAAGTAAGTAATCACTGAGAAAATTTTGGTAGTCCACTAAATTTTGCTGCTACTTTGTACCTGAGTTGTGCTATGATATTCATTACACGCTGATGTGTTCATGTTTTTGTTTTTATCATGAAACACATAGTTTCCCACTACAAACTGTACTGCTTAATGCTGGACCTCCATCACAATTTGCAGATTACTGACATGACAATTCTGGACAAGCAGAATGTTCATCGAACTTTATACAAACTTTGGCAGGATGAGTACATTGATTTAGAGGTTTGCTGCATAATCTCAACATATATGTAGTATTTCTTGCTTGGACAATCTCTCTCCATCCAATAATTGGCCTTGTAGTTGCTGTTGTGAAATATTTGTCCACTCTCTACCAGTATTTAATTTCGTGAAAAGGGTTTAGTGGTTTAATGTGTTATATCTCATTTTTTATTTGTATTATTAAGAGTTGGCTCCTTATTGGTTTGTGTACTTGACATTGGTTGACAAATATTGTGAATAGAACAAGCTGTTTTGAATGAAGCTATGATAAACTGCTTCTGGATGATTTATTATATGTCCGAAACAGATAAATGACTTTAGAATCCTGATAAGCGTGTAGGGATTCATTTCTTAAGGAATGTGGTATGGAGGGATGAAAGAGATCACATTAGCTGAAAATTGGTGGAAGTATAGGTTTATGGACACAAGACGATCCTTCTTTCTCAGTGTCAGAAGAGTAGAGAAGACAAGCCAGGCGAGCCAGGGTATCAAGCGGTAGTGATTAATTACGAACCCCATGGGGTCGTGTAGGTTTATTGTATGTTATGAGTATTGCTTCTTCACAGGGCTCACTTCTCTGCATGTGCTTTTGTTTTGCCCCAATTGAAATAAAGTAGACTACAAAGGATTTATTCCTTTTGCAAACATTTCTGCTGATGGCAACAGCAATATTTCCAAATAGAGATGATTCTGTGGCAATTTCAACTTTTATTTTCCTGGAGCAAAACTTCCTAAATAATTTCACCTGACTGTTAGGAATTAGTCATTCATTTATTGGATTTAGCAGTTCATTAATCTCTGAACTGTTATGATCACTTATTCAGTATGCTGGTTATTACTTATCTTTAATTTTTTTTCCCTTATAATACAAAGATACGCAGCTCTCCTGCATATTCGAGAAAAAAAAACCATATTTTTTGTATGTTGAATCAGCACAACAAAAATGTGCTTCTGCTGACAATAAGGTAATCCTTTTTTTTTCAGAGAGTTTCAGGAGGAACTGGAAACATATATTACTATGTGTGGAGAATAAAAAGTACACTTCGGGAAAAGTTCATCGATCATCTTTATCATGCTGCTTTAAACTTGCGCCAAATGGTCAATAACATGGTTGAACTTCAACTCGAGGTTAGCACAGAAGGTTCCCAGACTTAATTTGCTTGTTTGGATCCCTGACATTATAAACATGTCAACATATTTCAAAGTTTTGTTGAAAAATGATTACTGGAGATGCCATAATGCCTTAGCTAATCTGAACTGTTGTTTTGACTACATGATCATCAAGTCAAAATGATGGAACACATGTGTGTTTTATATGTGTTTATAGATCAATTTTACAACCTTTGCTCGACATTTCTTAGCAAGATGCTAGAGTTACTCTAGCTTACAAAATCATGGTTTGCATTTGTTGTCCCTAATGGGGTTTTGATTTTGTACTTGTCTCTGGTGCTTGTAGAAATTTAGGAACCTAAGTCTGCAATTCTCAAATTTGGTAGCCCAAGTGACATATTGGTGTTCAAGGAACTATGTTTCACTGCTCCATTTTTTTTAATTTAGGTGTTTTTGCGCAAATGTCAATTGTTCTGGTTCGTGTTATAATCACATGTTATCAGTTGTCATTAAAAGATGCCGCGGTATTGAGCATGGTATTGGTTTGGGGCGGAGGGCAAACTAATTAACTTTGCCCATAAAGACATGGCTGCCCCCTCCAAAGATACATATCAAGAAGAAAAGTAAAAAACAACTGAGTGCCTCGTGATGACCGGCCTTGCATGCCTGCCTGTGTCCTGTGCAAATATAAACCACTAGTGAACCCAGCTCCATGTGATGTCGGGCGCACGCTCGTGCTGGGGGGGGGGGGGGGGGGGGTCCATCTGTGTTCTTTTAAAGAAAATAATACAGTTTACCTAGTAATGTATTAAGTAGGAGTTAACAACTGGATGCACAATTCTTATTCCAGTGAGTTCAGAATGATTTAAATGTAGTGTCAAAGTTTGCACTTATATTAGTATGGGATAGCAACATGTATAATTTTCTATTTTACAACCACTTTTCTCAGCCAGTATTCATTCTTGCCATGGGTAGCTAGGTTGCTATAAATTTTCATCTTCCCATTGTTCAGTCGATAAAGTACCATCGTAGCGAGAACTGTTGCTCTTGATGCAAAATCAGACACCAGACAATCATACATGGGATATGCTCATACTGCCATGGGCAAACTGAACATCTTACATTGCTTCCATTTTATATATTTCAGGGATCAAAGGATGAAACCAAGCTTAAGAACAGAAAGAGCATTTTAATCCTAGCTCTCATTAGACATGACGAATCCCTCATGCTGTTCCATGATTTTTGAAAGCACCGGAATAGGTGCAGTTTTTGTATTCTGATATATGAGGATAGCATAGCTTTCCTGTTTACAGGTAGGCCTTTATATGCATCATGTTCGCTGTTGCTATTTTGGTATTTTGATGATGCCAAATACAAGGAAAATCTAACATGGAGAGGTGCCTCTTTGAGCATAGAAGTTACATACAAGATGTGTTCAGCCTTTCATATCAGACAAAAATGAAGTGCGTAGATGTGTCATGGCCTCAATCTCTTCCTTTATGTTTGTTCAACTAGATCAGTGTATTCAGTCAAAATGAAGTTATATACAAGATGTGTTCAGCCTTTCATATCAGACAAAACTGAATGTTTCGTGGGTTTGGGGTCTTGCCGATTTATTTAGATGTTAAATGTTTCACTTCAGTGTTCCCTTCAACTTTTGGTTCCATCCGCCCATCCTTGGCAGATCCTATTTTTACAAACATTTTTCACTTGTCATTGAGCAGTAATTTCTGACTGAATATTGACTGTCGCATTACTCACATATTTTTTTTAAGTGGAACAAAGATTCCATTAACTACTGGCTGACTGAAGATCAACAGCCACAAGGGCGTTTACATTGGCCAGAACTCCATCTGGTCAGAACATAACACCACCCGAGTCTAAATCACTCCTTATTTTGGCTAGTGACTAGTGAGTCAGCCACTGAGAGTTGCAGGAATGGGCCTCTTGTTAGATCAAATCGTTGTGACTCCAACATGGCTTTTAAGGTTTATGGCATTAGCTTCTAGCTCCATTTTAGTGATTCCTAGTTCTGCAGCATAATCCAGTCTCAAATCATATACAGCTGCAAATGCTTCCAAATATTAGAAAGAATAAAAATTATTTCCACTGTTTTTTTTTTTTTTTGCTTTAAAGTTGTTCATCGTTCTCCGGTAGCCATAAGCCATACATAGTGTCAAATTATCTAATCGTCAGGGGTGAACGCACTCGCTGACCGATCCCTGCTCTTACTTGGCGTGTCAACGGGGATTACAAGTGGATAACCGCAAGTTGCAAGGGCTCGGGTATTGCGCCACTTGGAACGGCCAGCAAGCCATCAGTAGCACCATGATCATCTGAGGTCGTAACCGCGTGAGCATGCATGCATGTAAAGACCATGGACTTTTGCGAGACGTGCAGCGCCGTATCACGCCCATGTGCGTACCAGCACCTACAGCTAAGACACACCACTGCTGGCTGCTGGGTCAGGTCAACTGCAGTTAGTTAGCTGGAACCAAATACTCCTCTACGTAACAACTGACGCAACCGCTTCGAATAATCATTCGCTCTGTCCATGGGAGGGAATGTTCGACGACGTACCCGGCGAACTAAAAAAAACCAGCATGAAAAGGCTGTAGACAGACTACAGAAGTCCGGATTCTTCCGCGTACAATGACAAGTACCGTACGCGCGTACTTGCAGCTATGATTGTGTTCGCGCGTCAATCCAGCGTTTTGCGTATCTACATTATGGGAATTGAAGCGGATGGTGGATTTGGCCTTTCAGTGCGCCAAACAGATGTTATCATGTGACTCTGAAAGCCTGAAACTGACATTTGTCCATTTTTCTTGTCTGACTCCAAGTGTGTTAATCGACACGTTCCACTGTTGTAGCTGCATAGATGAGTACGTACTACGTATAGCTTCCTATGCGTGTACATAGTTTTGGTTGTTGGTAAAGTTTTATGTCACTTGAAGGGAATGCCTGGTTCAACCAACTCGATACATTGCGTTACGAGCACTTCATACAGACTACAGCTACTTTGTTGTACTATACATTGTCAGTTTCACTAGAGCAACACGCCCCGTATAACCTGTGATTTTCTACCAATATTTTTGCTGAGCCCACGTTAAGACAACTTGTACCTGATTGGCCACGAAGTCAGACATTCTGCTGTGTAAATGATGTACAGCTGCCAAAAACGAGAAGACCATGAAATTCCTATTGGTTGGCTCCATCCCAACCGATCAGAATTCACAGGAAATTCGACTCTTGAGCTGTGGAGCACTGAAGCCTGATTACGACGACGTAGCCTGATCGAACATCGGGAGTTTTTTTTTTTTTATTCCGGTGCAACGACGGCGTCCTGTACCAAACATGTGGTGGTGTAATCTATCCCTGGCACGGTGCTGCTGCCGATGGATGATGAGCTGGAGCCCAGGGCACCAACGAGGCGGCTAGCCATGGGCCATCTATGTATCCCCCCAGGTCTGCGCAGTACGACTGCCACCATGTGATGTGACAGCATATTTGCGGGGGCATGTGCGGTAGGCTTTCCCTCCTCCTCCCCCTTCTGCAATCACCATCAACAGTCGCGGACAAACCTGACATCGCCATTGGGAGCCAATGAATTCGGAGTTGCCGTCGGGTGGTGGTGAGTCTGGTGACTCGGACCGAACATGCGTGGCGTATCCTGTGCATGGAAGTGGGATTTGCGCCTCCGCTTCTCATGGGGCGTGCTTCCTCCAACACGGATCACAGTTGGTAGCCATAAACAGAAGAGAATCGCGCTTGTTTTGTTTGTTTTTTAGCAGCGGAGCGAATGGGGAGGCGTACGTAATGATTTGGAGCCCACCACTGCATGCAGCCGCCGCGCGCGCTGTGATCTTATCATCCAGCACGGCGCGCCTTGTCATGTGCGCGTTGTTCCGTTCCGTTCCCGATGATCCCACGTTGGATATGTCTGTTTTTTTGCGGCTTGTTTTCCTCTTAACAGCTCGATCGTGTGAACTCATATACTAGTACGTCGTAACTCGTAGTGTACACACGTCCGCTGCGTTCTACCTGACCGTGTATCTGTACAAGTAGGAATGCGCATGCGCTTCATGGCAGATTATATTACTACCTGACTATCTGGACAGTACAAGCAGGAATACTAGGACGCGCGCATGCCCCGACAACGTATCGGGCAGTCGGCTCCACACAACCGCGGGCGGGCCGCTCGGTGCAAGCGTAACAGAACACAAGTCCCGAGGCGCGCCCGTGATGCGGGACGAGGTAGCAGCAGCAGCCGCGACATCCCGGCTCGATCGAGAGGCGCGCGTGTAACCGCGACCCACACCCGACCCGACCCGACCCCGCACATCATACCACTGGCGCCCCGCCCGGCGGCACATGGTCAGCGCCAGCGACCCGGCCCGTCGCGGGGCCTCCTGTTGATCGGCTCGCACCACTCCTGCTGTGCCCGGTCCGCGGACTCGAGGAGATTCTGGCCTTCTAGGATCCATTGATATACATCAACGACGTGTTTCCAGGGGCAGGGAAGGCACACAGCTGGAAAGCCCCTCCTGGGACACCGCTACGGTTGGTCGTTGTTGCCTCAGTCGCGCCAGGCACCGTCATCGGGTCGGTGCGTGTGCGACTGGTCGCGGCCGGGCACGCGGTGGCGGACCAATTAACTTTTTCTTGTCATGACACAATCCACGTGGGCTCGTTTTCTTCTTTTGTTTTCTTTAGCGCCAGTCGCGAGCGGACTCCGCGCCTTCCTGGACTCTCTTGTTTTTTGGTTCCAGGTTAATTAGCCGTCCCGTTCCCGTTCCTCAATCAAAGTATAGCCTGCTAGCCGGAGGTCAACTGTGCGTGTTTATGATATCCAGGCAAGATAAGCCCCCTAATAAGTGCTGTCATGATAACGCTAATGATTCTTTCTAGACTGAGAACTAGGCGATGAGAAATGCTAACCATGTTCGTCGCTGCTCTTCGTCGTCGTCGTACATGTCTTGTACAGATAATACGCCCAACTTACCAAACGCGTCCGGCCATGTCGATTTTGGTTGGCCAAGTACGAGAGCGGACGGCCGGCCGGGCGCTCGATTTCGAAACAAGAAACGAACGCGCAGACGATGCAGGTAGTACGACTTTTGCTGGCGATTCGAATCGAATGTCGTCGATGAGGGATTATAGATTGGGGCTCATGTGGCTCTCCTCCTCACGGGCGCCGTGCGCGATGGTGCCGCGTTCGGCGCCGGGCATTAGGGGCCGGAGACGGCAACAACCCAACGCCCGAACGCATTATCCGACCCAATCCGCAGCCCGTTTCTGCTGTACAGCTAGCGGCACTACTACAGTCTACAGCACAGGCGTCAAAAAAAAAAATGAAAAATCAACGCGGGCGTCGTCGGGTGGTGCGCGCCGCGCCGTGCCCGCCACGTCACCGGAACATGCCCAACGGCAAAGTTCCAAGCTAGCCGGACCACAGCAATTGAAGAACAATCAAAATGTCGAATTTAAGGGCAGATGTCCGATGCGCTTGTGCAGGATACTGAACATTCAACGCCGAAAAGACCATAATTCCAACCTCGAACGCACCAGTACGACTTTAAAATCGGTTCAAAGAAGAGACCGCGCAACCCAAGAAGCACACACCCGAGCACTACTCTGCTAGAGGCAACACGTAGCAAGGCGGCAAACCGATGTTATCCCGAAAAACAGACCAGTGCGTGCATTTGTTGCGTGCTGGTTCTGACTTTTGAGCAGCGCGAACACGACCAACAGGACCATGAAAGAAAGAGGATGATGGATGAGAATCACAGGCGGCTGTAGTGTTGTTGAGTGCAGACGTGCGGAAAGCGATCGACACTAGTAGCGTGATGTTTGCTTGGACGCCTGGGCTAACCGCAATCTGCCCAGGTGTACAAGAACGTGATCGGTAATTTGTAGTGTTTTTTTTTAGCGGATCATGTTTTATATTTTTCAAGGAGCTGTTAAGTACTAGTAGCAACAATCTAAAAAATGCGGACGAAACTGAGAACGACCACAGAGACGTGCGCAACAGCGCCTTACACGCATCTGTCGTAGCAAACATCAGATGTCCAGCATGAACAGGGACGTGACTCACTCAAATCCAGACAACCCAACACGGCTCGTGCAAGCTACTGGTGGCGAGTCATAGGCTACAACCAATTTATATGATCCGGAACAGAACCATCTGCTCTGTTTCAGCGTAGGTGACCAGTGCTCAATTCCCCCATTCTGCTCTGCTGCAGCATTGTCCGTTGAAGATTCAAGGCTCGTGATCTCTTATCGACCGTAGTACAAGATTTGTGCTGAGGAAAAAAAAAAACATTGCGCAAAAATCTTGTTGTCAAAGAGCACCGGGAAAAGAACGAACAGGTTTACAATAGATTCAGTGGTGCAGACCGCGCCGCGGTAAACCAGATCGTGTGCATTTCGAAACGAATGGACATTGCAAACTAGGGCTGCTTTTGCTTCATTACAAGGCATGAAGTTGTTCGATGATACTATACATGAGATGACGGCGGCGCATGTGTCCGTGTAAACGGAGGCGGGCCCAACAGAAACCCGGCGCCGCGAGAGGGGAAGCTTTGACTCGCGCCGAGCACCTGGCGCAGCCATCCGCCAAGGCCAGCCGGGCGCGCACAAGCGCAAGGCGCCGCGCACCATGTCATGCGCGTCACTCACCGCGCCATACCGCTAGTCTCCTCTTCCTCGGTTCCTCCACGACCACGAGCCAAGACAGAGACCCCAACAGCGCCAAGCGCGGCAGGTGCCCGCCCGCCTCTCTGCACTTCACAGCCACCACGGCGCCACACTAAACTAGTACTACTCCTTAAGCTTAGCATCAGGACGAGAGTAAATAAAACAGAGCTAGATTAAACCGGCTTCCCCCTCACACAAGATAAATACGCACTCCGAGGCGGCACACACACGCAGCCCGAAACGCGAGCACAGACCGAGGGAGACCACCATTACCACCACCACCGCAGAAGCAGCAGCAACAGCGGCGCCGGCGCCGCTTGCGATGCCAGCTCGCCTCGCCGCATAGGCTTCAAATCAGAGAAGCCATTTCTCCCGCGCGCGCATTGCCGCCGCCGCGCACATCAGCCGACGCCGATTGGCGGTCCCCCCATTGCGCCGGATTGCTTCGGCTAGTCGCCTACCGGAGTAGCAGTAGTACTACTTCGCTTGCGTCGTCGTCGTGAGGAAGCGGCGCCCCCCGCAAATGGCGGGTCGCCGCCTATTGCTGCTGGCGCTGCTGGTCTCGGCCGCGTCCCTGGTCGCGGCCGGCAGCAGCAGCAAGTACATGCGGTTCGACCTGCTCCGGCGCGAGCCGGCGTCCCTGGCGGAGCTGTGGCAAATGGACCGGGAGCGGATGGCCTTCATCGCCGCGCGGCGCGCGCGGGGGCGGCGCGCGACGGAGACGTGGACCGAGAAGACGGCCCCGGCGCCGGCGCCGGCGAGCGGCGACGACTCGGCGTTCGCGATGCCGCTGTCGTCGGGCGCGTACACGGGGACGGGGCAGTACTTCGTGCGGTTCCGCGTGGGCACGCCCGCGCAGCCGTTCCTGCTCGTCGCCGACACCGGCAGCGACCTCACCTGGGTCAAGTGCAGCCGCCCCGCCGCCGCGGCCGCCGACCCCTACGGCCTCTGGACCGACCCCGCCGCGGCGCCGGCGTCCCCGGCGCTCGGGCGGGCCTTCCGGCCGGAAGAGTCCCGGACGTGGCGGCCCATCAGCTGCGCGTCCGACACCTGCGTCGAGTCCCTGCCCTTCTCCCTCGCCGCCTGCCCGACGCCCGGCAGCCCCTGCGCGTACGACTATCGGTCAGTCCCCCATTCATTTTCTCCTCCTCGCATTCAGCATTCTTCGCATCTCCGATAAACCAAGGCCTTAACCCCGTGCTTTACTTATAGCGCCGCCCGTACTAGTACTAAATCTCCTCCCCTGCGCGTTAATGGCGTCGACCGGGGTCCGTCTGTCGATCTGGGTGGGGGGCGTGCGTGGTTAATTGGGTCCTGCCATTGATGGAGATGAGATGCGAGCAGCAATTAGTAGCTGCCTTGTTGGTTGGTGGGTGAGTCGGATCTCGGCTCGGCAATGGCGACCGCCACGGCAAAGCAGCGCAGGGTGGGCGTCGGGGAACCGCGTTTAATGCGGCGCAGTTCCGGCCAGGCCAGCGTATCGCATTCGCATCGCCGCGCCAGGGCTCTGGGCGGATGCCATCGTGAGTCACTGTAGCAGCTGCAGCGCTCGTAGTACTAGCTGCAGGGCACGGCTCTGATGATTGCCGATTGGAAAAGCAACTCCGGCCAATTTGAATGGATTGGGGGAGAGGCTTGATGACGATGATTGCGCCGGAGCTTTGACGGTCGAACCGTCGCCTTCTTCTCGTGGGGAGGAGGCACATTCAATGCGTCTCCGTGTGTTCCTAGTCTTTTGCTCTTGCCTGCGGACACTCACAGCACAGACAACCACTTTCAGCACTCATCACTTCCCTGTTGGCTTATTAATCGCCTTTTGCGAGCCCAGAGCTGTCACGGCCACCATCAATCCGTCCTGCCAAAAAGGACCCCGGACAGCTCTAGGGACACTGACGCTGAGCTTTGCTGATGCCGGATCGAAGGCGATAAGCATCAGATTACCGCGCGCTCGTGCATCGGATCCTCCTAAAAGATGACGCGTTCGTCCCTCCCTCTTGTTTTCTTGTTCGTGCGCCGGCCGGTCACTGCGCGCACGTTGCCGGTGTTCGTATCTAGGATTGGCACTCGCTCTCTCTCTCTCTTTTTTTTTTTTTTCCTAAAGCTGGGGCTGGGAGCTCTGCTTGGACGGCACCAGAACATGGCAGCTCGCATCGCAGTCGCAGCAGCAGCGGCCACGCTCTGCTCTGCCGCTACCCCGTCATGTGCACGGCGGATTAGGTTGTACTCAATCGGCGCCTGTGTCCGCTTGTCAGGACGCTCAACATATTCCTTGGCAAGCAAAGGGGGCGACGCAGATTTTGAGCGAGCGGAAATATCTACTGTACGACGGAGTAGTATACTAGTACAGGCTGCAACGCATCGAGGTGTTTTGTTTTTCCCTTTTTCTTTTCACTGCTGCCGAGCAGCGTGCGTTGCCGAGGAATGGGATGCGTCACGCCCAAGCGGACACTGCAACAGCGTTACAAAAAGAAAAAGGCTTCGGGATTCCACGAACGTGGGCTAGACTCTCTGCCTCTGGAGCTCGTGTGGAGTACACAGCAAGATGTCTCGCTACATGTCCAAACAACATCCACGAGTCATCATGTCCCTTTGCCTGCCAGTACATCATCAGCAACCTAGTGCCGACTTCCTGTCACTGACAAAGTTATTTCCCCGGAAGGTTTTTGTATATGCTTGGATTCTAGTATACGTACCTTGTTGTTTACCTTATTATCCGCATTTGCATACGTATCGGAGGATACGGACAGAGTGCGCTGTTTCGGCAAAATACCATGGTTGGTACACAGATTTCGCCGTCGACTCCGTTATGGTCTGTTGCGTCCATTTGGGGATGGTATCATCATCAAGCCCAGATAGGGGGACCATACCCGGGCCACGTTCTCTCTGGTCAAATGACCACCACCTGACTCGGATAGCTAACCCTCCAGTTCATCAAACGCACTGTTGGAGTACTACTGAACAGAAATACCAGTACTAATTAACTTGGCATTGTTGTGGAGGAACTGCCACAATCATTTTCGTGGCCTGTGTTTCCGCCCGAGGCACGTAGAAATCGCTCAAATCGGGCTGGCATTGTGTCCATAAATACTCCTCGGGCGATTATGGAGTATTTATGGAGTACTGCCTAATCTAGGTCTCCCAGCATGTTAGGTCCACGTCCTTGGATTCTCGGCGCGATACACAGTTCGTGAGGAGACATGAGGGCCTTTCCTTCTGTTCATGTCTTCAATGATTAGGCTCTAGTAGTTGATTGGAGTTGCTGGGTGTGCTTATTAAGCTCGCAAGGCAGTCATCGCGTGCCATTTCTGTTGCCTGCAAGTCCAAAGCGTCCATGCTGCATACACTCGATTCGGATACTACACGTAAATGCCTTCCTGCCTTTATTACTGGGAAATTCTTGGTCAAACATGGTACTAGCATCATTCAGGAAATGTTTCAAACTACTCCCTCCGTTTAACATTATATGATACTTTAGCTTTCTTAAGTTTTTTCAAATTATAAGACATTCTCGTTTTTCAATGCACCTTTCTCTCTTCTCAATAATCTCTATCTCTATCTCATTCCTTCTTATTTTCTGTTCATTTATTTATTTTCATTTTTTTTTTAATTTCTGTGTCTGGAGCCAAAACATCATATAATATTAAACGGAGGGATCAGCATACCAGCAACTCTTGTACCTGCAATTCGCCGTAGTTTTTGTTCGGTTGGAGTCGATGATGACCAGTAATAAACAAACCGATCGAGGTTGCTACTAATAATAATAAAAAAAAAAAGAGATCCTTATGTGGCCTGCACGCCGCAAGCAGATGAGATGACTAACCCGCCACGGGATTGCATTGCAGGTACAAGGACGGGTCGGCTGCGCGCGGCACGGTGGGCACCGACTCGGCGACCATCGCGCTGTCGGGCCCTCCCTCGTCGCCCAGCAAGGCCAAGCTCCGCGGCGTCGTGCTGGGCTGCACCACCTCCTACACCGGCGACAGCTTCCTGGCCTCCGACGGCGTGCTCAGCCTGGGCTACAGCAACATCTCCTTCGCGTCCCGCGCCGCGTCGCGCTTCGGGGGCCGATTCTCCTACTGCCTAGTGGACCACCTCGCCCCGCGCAACGAGACCAGCTACCTCACCTTCGGGCCCAACCCGGCCGTCTCCCCTCCGCCCTCGCCCAAACCCGCCTGCCACTCATCATCGTCTCCACCCGCGGCGGTGCCCGGGTCCCGGACCACGCCGCTGCTGCTCGACCACCGGACGCACCCGTTCTACGCCGTCACGCTCAACGGCGTCTCCGTGGACGGGGAGCTGCTCAAGATCCCGCGCCTGGTGTGGGACGTGGAGCGCGGCGGCGGCACCATCCTCGACTCGGGCACCAGCCTCACGGTGCTCGCCACGCCGGCGTACCAGGCCGTGACCAAGGCGCTCAGCTCCAGGCTCGCCGGCGTGCCCAGGGTGGCCATGGACCCCTTTGACTACTGCTACAACTGGACGTCGCCGGACACGGGGGAGGACCTGGTGGACGTGCCCGTGCCCAAGCTGGCGCTGCACTTCGCGGGGGCCTCGAGGATGGAGCCGCCGCCCAAGAGCTACGTCATCGACGCGGCGCCCGGGGTCAAGTGCATCGGGCTGCAGGAGGGGGAGTGGCCCGGGGTCTCCGTCATCGGCAACATCCTCCAGCAGGAGCACCTCTGGGAGTTCGACCTCAACAACCGCCGGCTAAGGTTCAAGAGGTCGCGGTGCACGCACTGATTCATTGCTTCGGTGGTGCACCCGGTCGTCCACTCCACTTGGTTCATTTTTTCTTTTTTTACCCTCCTCCTGTGGTGCTGGTGGTGGTGGTGGTGTTGCTCCTGATTCTTTTCTTCTTTTTTTGTTTCACCCATGTTCAGATACTAATGCAACCAGAAATGTACCTTCTTGCAAGCTTCAATGCAAAAGTGATAAGTGTAATGAGTTTCCGTTTTCTTTTTCACCCAATTGTCCTTCTCATATATACACGTGAATATATATGCTTTTCAATTTGTCCAATACTATGTGATTTTGTCGTTATGCAAAAGTTCACATAATTAAGAAAATTTTACCATTTTATCAATAAATATTATTAAACATGGCTCATCATTGAATTAAGAGATAACCTCAGGTACACCTTTTTAAAAGATAGCACGAATCTCAAAGCAAACTGAGCCCAGCCCATGTTTCCTATTCGTGAATTCACGTCGGAGTCGGACAAGACTCCGGCGGCAGTTCGCTACAAAGGAGTTTGATTGCAGTGCTTGGATCCCAATTATGTTATGCTCATCATCGATCGCGTCATGGCCGCTGCCGAATCCATGCCATTACTTCACAACTCTGTAAGATCTGATGAGAGTGAGAATACTCCTGATTCCCAATTCATTGTAATTTGTAATCGCGAGCACCGTCCTCCATTGCTAATTGTCGTCTAGGTTGGCTCATTTGAGTAAGTAGTTGGATTAACTTGCTTAAATGCTTTGCGACTCCTGCTAATTTTCAGAAAGAGGTGTACGGGGGCATATCTCTTTGATCAAATGCGCACACTTTTGTGGTTTTCTTTTTTTTGGGATCAATGAGGAAGAACAAGAACGATCGATGCTCCTTCCTTGTCATGCATCTTCCACGGTCACGGACAACGTTTACACCGATAAACTAGAAATGTTCCTATGCAAATTTCAGATCAACGCCATAAAAATATTCCTATGCAATTTTTTTTATTGACGCCATATCTCGTGACAACTGTTGTTGCATTGAGAACGAGCTATAGAGGTAGTGAGCTAAGATAACATACTTAGTGATCTCAATGGTACTATCACTGAGAAAATACACTATAAATCAATTACATTTTTTATATATAAATGAATTGTGTATTTATTATCTACGACCATGGAAATTTTAAGTTGCAACTTATTAAAAAAGCAAATCAACATATGAATAGTGATGGGTTTCAGATCTAAGACGAACAAAAAAAAATGACAACTGAGAAAGGCTGCACGGGAGCAGCTGGGTGTGCTCCTTATGTTCAGCACTGAAAAGCCCAGTAAACTTTTTTTTTAATCTGAAAAGTCCAGTAAACTTGAAGCACAACGTGCCAGCCTAATGGTCAAAGCTTTGATAATTTCGTTCCACGCGAAGAAAACGAAGACCTGACCAACCTTGGAAGTCCAAGACCGAACCAGAGTACAGAGTCCAGACACCCAAGAAATGGAAGCCGACGCCGGAGCAACTCAATCGCAGCCACCGGCACCGCACCTGGCGGTGGCGCCGCTGGCCTTTCTGCTAGGGAAGTGGCGCGGGGAAGGCGAGGGCAGCTTTCCCACCATCACCCCCTTCCGCTACGGGGAAGAGCTCCTCTTCTCCCACCATCCCTCCAAGGTTCACCCTCGCCCTATCCTTTGATTCGAAAAACCTTGCGTGTGGATGCTCAAAGCTTAATTGGGGCCTTTTTTTTTGCCTTCGGGTGTCGACGCGTGAATGCAGCCAGTAATCTCGTACACGCAGAGGACGTGGAAGGCGGTGTCCGGCGAGCCTATGCATGCCGAGAGTGGGTACTGGCGGCCCCGCCCTGACGGCTCCATCGAGGTTGTAATCGCGCAGAGCACAGGCCTCTCTGAGGTTCAGGTGAGTCACTAGTGTTTACTGATTTGCTGGAGCGTTGCTGGATGTTCATTTCTGGGGACAATTGCGAAGTGATATAGTACTATTAAGTTCCAAATATTGGCCATTGACCCATCTCATGCCTAGTGAATCACCACACGTTCTGTTGCTTGAGCCGGCATCAGAAAAGTTATTTGTGTCGCCGAGCTAAGAGTCAAGAGATGCAGCTACATGGATCCCACTGTACCTAGTAGTATCGAGTCATTGTGCATTTGGAGATCTTAAGTCTATTGTCATATTTTAGTATCGACAGAAGTGTGCAGAGGAAAATCATAGCAACTTAGCTAAGTAATGTTATGTTTATAGCTACTCTTGCTTGTTTAACCTTATATATGTATTAGGTTCAAGATGGATAATCCAATAAATGTTTACAATTTTACTTAGGACTTTTTTTTTCATTTATTTCGATAGTATGATAGTTGATGAAAGTTAGGTTATGTTCTGTCTTCTGCTTTTAGTTTTAATGCAAAGATATGGTATGACTTTGTTGAACTTTAGAGGTTTCTCTTCTCTTGTTTTTCATGGTTTATAAGACATTATCACTAAGAAAAGAAAAGAAATTGGCATTTAAAGTGAAAAGTAATCATATTGCTATCTTTGGATGCTTTTGTTGTCTCAATGTGTTGCATCCATCGTTATGGTTTGTTTCTTTGCTACTTTTTGTAAGAACATACTACAAATATTAAGCTACAAAAGACCTATTGAAACTTCTTGGTAAAATGGTTTTCTCCCTTTATAAATTAGTGTGTTATTTACACCCTCTGAAGTATATAAACTGTAATTTCTTTGTTGCTCCACATCTCATCTTTCTTCTCAAAAACAACAAAAAAAATGCAGAAGGGTTCATATGATGCGGAAAAGAAAACAGTGACACTGCAAAGCGAACTTGTTGGCAATGCATCAAAGGTACTTCTTGCCGATAACTTAAGAGAGGCTGTCATGTTTTTTTTATCAAGTCCTGTCTAACACAATGTGTGATGATGTTTCTTACTTTCTTGTGTACTGAAGCACACCGTCTTAAAATTTGGGGATTTGTTTTTGCTTTAACCATGCGATATACTTTGAATGATGAAATGATAGAATCTTGAACCAATTCTGTATAGTTCAGGTTGCATCGTCTGCACATGTTATTATAGTTGCTACAGTTGTATCGATATGTTTAAATGGATTCTAGCTTGTATCTGACTTATCACTTTTTTTTTTGGTTCTGTCAGGTGAAGCAGATCACGAGGGATTTTCAAATGGTAGATGGAGAGCTGTCATATGTCGTTCAGATGGCAACAAATGCAACTAGCCTACAGCCACATCTCAAGGCCCTTCTGAAGAAGATTTGAACATAACAGCCTGTCTCCTGTATCTCAGAGCACCGGAGGAGCCTCTTAGCTAATTTGTGGGTGACCTGTAGTATTGAACACAAATTTCTACTATGTCATTACCGGTGCAAAATTTGAACCATCAAATAATCTCTTGGGAAAACTGGTATATGCCAAAAGACTGATCATTTAGCATCTACGTAACATTTCAGTTGCAATTATTATTATTTTGTTTACAAACTGCAACAAAGAGCTCTGCGCTCTGCACTATTTTTCTTGAGACTATGGCCAGAGCCTTCTATCAGTCAATCCTTGATGCACACAATTTACCAACAAAGTTCAATTGCAATAAGACTCCATGGACATTTTCGCCACACAAAAGTGATCAATCACCTGGATAGAGTGTCCATTTGACCAACTTTTAAGAATGTGATTTTGTTGATTTATTACTGTATCTTCATATTTTATAAGATGGCAGAGACAATCATGACAAAGCGACAAAACTGACAGTACAGTGGCCAATTGACACCATGGAAGTTTTTTTTTTTTGTTGATAATTTGACACCATGGAAGTTGGCACATGATCATACCACAGATTTCCAACAAAGCATAAAATTTAGCAACACCTTTTAACAGATCCTACAGATGCCAAAATAACTGAAATGTTTCTGACGCTGATAACAGTGTTGACTCAAATTACAAAAACTCCAAACACCTAAAGATAGATAACAATTGCAATCACGCTTCAGTCTGCTCCCTGAGGCGACGGATTGTGCTCCTTACTGTGACCGCACTAGCAGTGCTGCAAATAAGAATAAAAGATCAACAATTAACGGCAGTGAATGGGGCTGTTTCCGAAGAAATAATAAGAATGGCAAGGGCATACTTCATTGTGTAAGCACCGCCAGCCTTGACCTTCCCGCAGTCCTTGCAACCCCAAATTCCAACCGCTTTCCTCTTCACAGCGAACTGTTAAGAATGCCAACAAAGTAATTGCAGTGTCAAGCATTTATTATTTACACACAAAATGATCCATGTTCACAACTTAGATGTGACGGGGCTAAAGTTTAGTCCAAAAGAAAAGAACACCCCATTAGCATTCAATCATGACAAATCCAAGTTGCGAATGTTTGAATTATATAGAGATAGCATGCATTAACCGCTTCACATTCAGCACAATGCAACCATAACCAGGCCAATTAACAGAAGACGTACCTTCCCACAGAACTCACAGAAGTACTTGGAGTGTTGGGACACCTCCATCTTCTTGATTTGCTTACGCAGGCTGGCACCGTACCTAGTTCCTATAGCATAGTAAATTACAAGGGTCAAATAACAAAAAGAGACGTGAATGAAGAAAGCATGCCATGTTTTCAAACTCTGTACCATATTTGCCAACGATTCCAGCCTTCTTTGTGCGCTTCGTCTGAACAAGTTCCATAAACGACAGATGAATAGGTGCTTACAAACATTGTTCAACACAATATGATTGACTGTGTCTGTGTACTACTAATGCAGCTTCAATATTATACAGTATATGTTCACAAATACTCACCACTGATTTTTAGAGGTTAAACTAAAAGATTCGCTTTAAAATTTTATTTAAAATGCCCAAAGCCATGTTTTATGTCAAAAACAAATGAGTCCAGTACTTTGAGAGCAGGAGTACCTTATCAGTTATCAGAACATTGTCAACTGGTACCTCCTTTACCAGAAAGGTTGCTAAAAGCAATCTAATGCTTCCCTGTTACTTCATAGTTCACCGTCTAAAGTTTCCAATAGCATTTTACCATTGAGGGTTGCATACAACTTGCATAGAGATATATAACTGTAAAACAATCACATTCCGGTCCTAACAAATATTTTTAGGGTGCAAAGGAGCAAGGTGGTCCTAATACCAAAAGTTATAGTAGCAATTTGATTGATACCGAAGTACTTTAACGCCTGATTGGATAACACAGCCTGACACCATCCTAAACGTAGCTTGTGGATTCCAACCGGTATTGAAAACTACTAAATGCATGCTCCGAAGTACGTTTATATGACCCAGAATCATATGGTGTCCATGCCCCCCCCCCCCCCAGCCACAGAAGCTAGAGTGATCAGCACATCGCCACGTGTCAACTTGCAGCCAAAGTACCATGAAAAACATCCTAGAAACAAGGGTTTATTGGATTCATGCCATTAGAAACAACGGAGTCTGCTAGGACACATCCTAACCAACGCCCTGAAGGCCTAAAGTCGTCCAATGGATCATTCTTGAATGTAAGCGCAACACAGTTTATTGCAGACCACAGAGAGTACATCGAAGACGTGGAGCAGGAACGCGAGGAAAGGAGATAGGCAGCGTACCATCTCTGTGACGGGCAGGAGAGGCCTGCGACGAGCGGCGGCGAGAAAGGAGCTGTGGCGGCGGCGCGCGGGCGAGAGGGACGCTTATGTACTCGTGCTAGGGTTTCGTCAGGCCCACGGGCTGTTACTCATGGGCTGAGCTAGCAGAATATCTCTTGTTACTTATGGGCTCTTTAGGTCCAGTTTTGTTACACGTCGTAAATGTACTGGTACTGCAACCACCCGGCTGGCACAGTTTCTATCAGCTTCACGCTTCACCTTTGTTATAGCCATAAAATCCTACTAGTAGAAAATAATGACCATCTGTTTTCCTACAACTGAGAAAACAAGGAAGACAAAAATGTCGAGCAGTTGTCGACTATCGTGTAAGTATTGCTGATATTTTAACCAATACACGTTGCTTAGAGCATCTCCAATAAAACTCTCAAACAGCCTTTTTATACTATATTTTGAAAATTTAGTCTAAAAAATAAACTCTAATAGGCTGACTATTGAACTCTTATTTTGGAAGCCCTCTCAAATACCCTCATCAGACTCAAGCCCTCTCAAATGGTGGAGCTCACCGTTTTCTTTTGCTTTTTTTTTTTTCCTTCTTTCTCTTTTACCTCTTCCGATCCGGATCCCTCAAACCCACCGATCTGCCGCTGCCGCCCCTCTCCCCACGCCGGAGCTCCACCTCTGCCGCCACCGCCGCCCCTCCCCCCACTCTGGAGCTCCACCTCCGCCGCCGCTGCCGCCTTCTTCCTCGGCGGGTGGCTCGTCGTCGCCCCTCCCCCCCCCACCGCGCAAGATCCAGCCGCCTCGGTGCCTTCTCCGGCGGCAGGCAGCCTGCAGGCGAAGAGGACAAAGAGAGAGAGCTCGCCCATCGCTGAGCTCTCAGTCCATGGCCGAACTCAACGTCGGCGCCTATGGCCGAGCTCGCCCAATGTCCCCGCCGAGCCCCGCCTTCCCTTGCTGGTGTGCAATTGACAAGCGGGTCCCACCTCTGAAATTGTTATGAGTCACTGACCAGTGGACCCCACGTGTTAGAGCAAAAATGAGAGCTAGATTTTAAGCAGCACTGCTGGAGTTGAAAATCAAACTTGAGCTACGAAAAGTAGGACTCAGCTCTCAAATGTAAAATAGGTCAGTTTTAATAGTTCTTTTATTTGTATTTAATTAGATGATATATAAGTAAAAATGATTATATGACAAGAAATTTATTATGAAAGAGAGTAAATGTCTTTCATCCCTATGAAAGACTATGTGTATCCTTTCCAACAAAGTGAAAGTTAAATGAAAGTAGACTGAGAGTCTTTTCTTTCATCCCAACTAAATTCAACCAAACACTAATGGTCACCTAGCAATAATTTAATATTTTGATAAACCTATGAAATCGTGATATGAAACTAGACATTGAGAGAAGCAATTTCATTTCATAGAATAAAAAGTAAAAACTGATGTGACACTTTTAGAAAGAATGTGATGAAAGAGTCCAATAAAACTAGCCTTAGCAGGCTACATTTGAGACCTCTCACTGAAAATGCTCTTATAGATCCACGTTTCAGTTCGTGCTACCCCTAAGTTTCGTTGTTTACGAATTTGCAATTCAAATTTATGTCGTTTAATTGCTCAGTATTCCTCGTTATTATCCTGAACTGGATGTCTCCACAGTTTTTTTTTTTTTTTTTTTTTGAGTCTCGCCTCACCCTTGATCGGATGAGTAACGAAATACTACTTGATAAGACGAACCTGTGCGATCCGATGCATTACATGTCACTGGAAAGTGAATCCTTGCAGTTGCAGCATTTCATCCAACTTTGGCGTTCAATAATAGCATGAAGTCGAGGCACAGTTCAATTTGCATACGTCCGCTTAAAGTGGTGCTGTAGCTGTTATACTCCAGTATGATGACTGTCCTGTGTTTGAAATAGACCCATGCACCATGACGCTCTTAGATGTAGCTCATCAGGAATTCACGATGCGTACGCCAGGCTTTGATTTCAAACATATGCACAATACCAATGAAGTTCAAGGAAAGGCGAAAGGAATTGCAGCAACAAAGAACATGAAAATTACTAACAGGATCCCTAGACTCATAGGTCACGAATCAACATTGCAACAGGCAACATAGCACAAACTGAAGCATAATTTCAGATATCCTGAAGTAGAAGGCAAATTTTTTGTTTGCCAATATAGCAAGCCTTTACTCAAGTACAAAACCCCAGGACTCTAAACAGTGTTTGCAATCACGCTTCAGTCTGCTCCCTCAAACGACGGATTGTGCTTCTGACAGTGACAGCACTGGCAGTGCTGCATATGAATAGAGAAAAAATTAGCAAACATATTGTAACAGTGACTAAGTTGTTTCGGAAGGAAAAACAGTGTCGGCAAAAATATACTTCATGGTATAAGCACCGCCAGCCTTGACCTTCCCACAGTCCTTGCATCCCCAAATCCCAACTGCTTTCCTCTTCACAGCAAACTGGTACGAAAACAAAGTACATGCAAACTTAGTACCAAGATTGTGTCTTCTCAACATCCATACTTCACGAATATTGAAATCAGGCCTTGCAAGTTATTCAATGTGTCAAGTCCCGACAAACAGAATGGACTAAAATTAAAACAAGCTCATCATTTGCGCACATAGTACTTAACAGCCCACAAGCAGCAGAAGAGCAGATAGGGAAATGCATAACAAGACTAGTTGACAGAAGATATACCTTCCCACAGAACTCACAAAAGTACTTGGAGTGCTGAGACACCTCCATCTTCTTGATTTGCTTACGCAAGCTGGCACCATACCTAGTACCTGTAGATTTATTTAATTTATAGTAAGGGTTTAACGAAGTAACGTACCAGAAAAAATGAATCTACACTATAAAGACTAAACATCCTATGATTTTCTATGTACCAGAAAATCATCTACCCACCTACCTCCTCCACCCTTGATCTGAACCATTTAATCTTAGTTACCATACGATTATCATCAGGTCCACAGTCAGAAGCGTCTATGCGTTACATTGTTACGCACCTTACGCCAAGACCCATGTATTCGGTCGCTGCCCACATGGTTTTTTCTCACCGAGCCCCTACCTATCCCCCGCGTATACCCGCCCGTAAATCACGCCGCAGGCCCGCGTCCCTTCCCTCCCGTTCAACGGCGGCAGTGGCAGAGGCGGACATGGAGGCCGGGATGAGTAGAACTACTTCCACGCTCCTTCATATCCTCTATAACCCTAGGCAGCCTGGCGCCGCCGCCAGCGAACAAGCAGACCCTTCCTCGCCGATCCGTAATGGCGGCCACCCATTGGCGTTGAGACTTCCACCAATCCAGAAGGGGGGCTCCCACAGTCGTGTTGCTCGGCAGATCGAGTAACTCCCTAGCACCCACCACACCATCGCCTCTTCCCCTCCTCCTCCCGCCTCGCTGGCGCATGACCAGGCGGCTGGCAGCCTAACTACCTGAGCAACGGCGAGGATGGTGTGGCAGGGCTTTCTCCAATGGTGCCTTGTGCGTGACGGCGGTTGTGCTGGGCGGCAAGGACTGCCTCATTGAGATCCATTCCGGCGAGCTCCGCTTCCTCTATACGTGTTCCCTCACTGTTGCTTCTCCTGGTCATTCTTTGCTCTGCCACATCCTAACGGAAGTAGCTTGAGGTGGCATAATCCATCTCGCGATCAGGCTTCTGATTAGATGGTGATGCGTGATTTGGTTGATCCATTCGTGTCTCCCGCTCAGGTGTGTAAATTGGGATTTTGACCGGTGGTTCCTGACTTCCTGTTGGATAGCTTGCTCATCACTCTGCTCCCGTGCAGGTTGCTGCCTGGATTGTCCAGCTACATCGCCGCTGAGAAGAAGGTCAGATGCTGTCACACATGCATCGCAGTCGCCACCAGCTCATCCCTGATTGCATTGCGCGTGCCGGAAACAGAATAGGGAGAGAATTGCAGGGAGGTATGCGGCCCCAATTTCCTTAGGATAGTGAATTCTTCTTCTTTTTTTGTCAACAGAGTTTGACAGGTGCATCTGAAAGGATGATTATTGGTTCAACTTTAGCTCTTGACAAAGAGCAGAGCCCAGTAATGTTCATGCGACTTTTCAATACACGTTGCATTTTGCACCATGGACGTAGCTTCTCATTTCACACCAGAAGACCACTTGGTTTTCTTGGTGCCACAGTTGAGTAGCTTCTCGTTTAAATTTGGGTGCATCTTAGAGTTGCTTTCGTGCAAGCAAAAGTGTACTGTACAGGGTAAGTGGTCTTGCCTCCATGATACCGAGATGACATATACTAAGATTGAGCGCTTGACTTCAATGATCCTGATAACTCACTTTAAAATATGACGTGATCTGCAGTTCACTAGCCTAAGTAATCTACCTCTGTATCCCCAAAATATCATAATGTCTGCCTGGTGCTATCGTTTCAGGTTGTTGGTCAGCTGCAGTCAGGTGGGTCATCAACAAAGAATAACCTGCGAGCTGAGTTGCCGACTGTTGGTCTTTCAGAGCAAGTGATCAAGGATCTTGAAATGTCGAAAACTAAAGATGTAGATTGGCAGTGGAAATGCTCAGGCAGTGTATGCTCTCAAGATTCCGTCATGGCTGGACTTTCATTTGAATTCTTCCATTATGTTGTGTTCCTAGAGAATTTCATGTTAGATTAAGCATGCATTTTTTGGTGAGAGGAGAAACATTTTGTTTAATATCTACTGTGTGTTCAACTATGAAATCAGGCAATCATTTTTTTCATAACACAACTATGAAATCAGGCAATCTTTTTTTTCATAACAATTGTTTAAGGTTGTGAAACAATGTTGTTCCGAACACAATGCACACTTCTGAGCAGCCTCTAAAAGACCAATGTTAAGCAGTTTGATCATTTGATTCATTTCAGAAATGTTGTATGATCTCTGTAGGATATTCAATCATTGGTACTAATTAATTTGATATTTCCTAACATCATGCAAAATATGAAACTGAAGGAATCCTGTGTGCAAGAGTATTATCAGAGGGAATTTGGTGGTGGCTGCAGCAGCCAAGCTTGAAGAGGGAAGGGAGGTTAGGTGCACTATAGCAGGTTAGTTCTTTATATTTGTTAATGTAAGTCTGGTCATTCATCAAATTAAGATTTGATTCAGCGAAACTTCATATCTTATGTCACGATTGCTACACTGTCACACTGAACTGATTAATGGATCTTCTGCATAAATATGTTTTTTAGACCAATGCAATTTATTGCTTATATCGATGTGTTTGTGCACATGTTTTGGCCAGTTAGCAGCTGATATATGCATGCCTATTTTCTATTTGTATAAGGTGCATACTCAGTTTCTTTGCATTGTTGAAATAACTGTGAACCAATTTATCAACTTGGGCATGAAGAGGGCTGAATATTGCTTTGTATAAAAAACTTTAAATAACTGCAAATAGTTGTCTTCTGTCCTTTTGCTGGAATATCAGTTATATGGTTATTTCCATCCTTGAAACATGCTCGGTAATAATGTGCAATTCCTTCTACCTGATTGGTAAGCACATGACAGGGATAAATGTAAACCTTGAAATGTTTTCTTTATTTCTACCTTACCCATTCTCAAGCTGGAGTGACTGATTAGGTATGCAGATATTTGACGTGTGAGTTGGCTCCAGACTAAGATTAACACGTTCAGCTAATGTCGATTGCATTTCTCTTTTGGCCTTCCTGTATATGTTGAATGCATGTCGTTTACATCTGCGTATGGTGTATCCATCGTTCAAGTAGAAGATCCTGATGTTAATTGTTAAGTTGTGTTCCTCTTACTGTACAGGAACTTTGCTCTAGGAACACAACAGAATGTGGGGAAGGAAATGGTCAAGTAAGCAGGAGTTCTCAAGCAAGCATGGTTCATTGTGGCATGGTAGGACGCTGCTCAGATTGGAAAGAAAAAAAGATGGATAATATATGAATGGGCTAGAGATTATTCCTCATTGTGTAGTAGGATAATCGTTTGTGTAAAACATAAAGTTGTTCACACTTAGTATCATATATAACCTGACTATTGTGTGTGGGTGGCTAGGTCAACAAACAACGAATTGTATAGAACACTTTGCTCAGATTGCAGTCTATCTTTTGATTCATTAGTTCACCTTAATATTACAAAAAAACAAAGAAAAAGTAGAATATATATTAGGCCTCATTCCTCCAATTTTTCAATTTTTAATATTTGATATACCGAAAATTTTAAAATATGTTTAAAACTAACATGTAATTTTTTAATCACGCCTATATCTTTTTAAATTGTAGATTTTTTGTTATCCTTCCTCAACAAAACCATCTGATTATTGAAGGAATTGCCTTTTATTTGAGTTAATTGTGAATATCATTTAGAGTCAATCTTGTATAAATTCTACCACATTCGTGTGTGAATGCACGTAGTTTTCTTTTTCAACTAAAATATCATTAATACATGTGCGGGGATGAATAATAGCACATGCATGTGGCACGTGCATAAAACTAGTGAATAGAAAATTTTCATGTCTTCAGGGTTTGTACCGTATTTGCCAACGATTCCAGCCTTCTTGGTGCGCTTCGTCTGAGAAAACAATGCAAAAGCAACAAATAAGATCGGTTCTTACAAAAGTTGCTCCTGTTAAGAATACTAATGCAGCTGTAATGATGATAAGAAGGACCACATCGTTAACAGAATCCCACAATGCAAAGACAACCTACCCTGTTTCCAACTGCACAGTACAGGCCTACCTTGTTGCCCATTCCTAGACTAGTTTCGAAATTCACTTAGTTGCAAGAAACAGTTCTATCAATAACAAAAAGGCGAAAACAGAGTCTTTTTGTTGCTGCCAAAGTCACTACCCTACCCCCAAGTTTAGGAATCTATGAGCATAGCATTTTCTGTGCAATCGTGGGCAAACTTTTAGTGCAGTTCATACAAGTAAAGAGGTAGAAATCCGCTCTGCGCGTTTTTCTGCACAAAAGGACGAAGGGTCACAGCCTGATCCTCTCCAGTTCATCTCACTCCCAATCACTTCAAATGTGCGTCTCTCTGCCCAACAATATGCTAACCACGACACCAGTGTTCAAGCCTGATTGGGTATCTTGAACCAAACCTGCATGTTCCAACTTCCGGGATTGCTGAAAATACAACTTGCCGGAGGCCTGCGTTTCATTTCGTGGGGAGAGATCAACAAGAGCTTAGACGGTCACTACATATCGAGTCGCGGCTACACAACCTTGCTGCAACTGAAACGGTAATCTCGCGGAACATGTTCTAATAAACGCCCAGAACAACGGAGACGAGTAACGCGGACACATCCATTTGAGGCAGCCGGAAAAGGGTACAGGTTTTCGGCATAGGAGAGGGAGGAATGGAAGGAGAAGGAGAAGCGGCGTACCATCTCGGCGACTGGTCGGGGCGCCTGCGGCAGCGAGGTGCGGGGCGGTGTCAGCTGCGGCGATACGTGGAGAGCTCGACTGCGAGCGAAAGGCTTGTAGCGGCGCTAGGGTTTCGCGACTTATGAATCGAGCCCTTGGGCTGTTGTTTCTGGGCCGATCCAGGAGCATAGTTCTTCGGCTTCAAGTTGCTCAGTCATCTTGGGCTTCATTTACAGCCGTCTCCCGTCCAGAACAAGGAAGGAATGCCCAGCTCCGCTCTCCGCACATTTCACCGCACCAAAGGAGGGTAAAGCTGTCCAACTGGACCGTCCGGCGACACGGCCCAGATATGAAGAGACCCGGTCCAATTAATTTCAGACCGACATATCACATAATTAATTTTGAGCTGTGCCGTACCGGTCCACGTGCCTGCCCATCGGTACAGCACGAAGCATGTAAGCCATGTCAGGCCGGCCCGTTAGGCTCGTGAACACGCACGGCCCGTTAGGCATGCAAGCCCGGTTATAGCCCGTTGCGAGGCGGTCGGGCGGCGTGGCGGTAGAGGGGGCCTCGCGAGCGGGCGGCGCGACGGCGGGAGCGGGCGGCACAACGATAGGAGTAGGCGATGCGACGGCGCAGCGACGGGAGCGAGTGGGCGATACGAGCGGGCGAGGTAGCGACGGGAGCGGGCGGGCGAGGTAGCGACGCGGCGACGGGAGCGGGCGGGCGAGGTAGCGGTGGGGCAAGAGCCAAAGAAAAGGGAGGGGGCGAGCGGCGGCGGTAGCGACTCACGAGAGCCGAGGCGAGCGGCGATGTCAGTGACTCGCGGGAGACGGGGTGAGCGGCGGCGACGGCAAGGCGTGAATGAGGACTGAGGAGAGGGAGAAGTTGGTCGTGAGTCGTGAGTTCGTGACCTAGGACCCTAGGCTAAGCCGATTGGACCAAGGTCTGATGCCATCGACTGGGCCAAGGCCAGATTAAGCCTGTTAGGCTAATATGTTTTTCTGTTGGGTTGTTAAATTATATGGATTATTTTCGTGCTTAACCGGGCTGATATCTAAACGGGCCGTGCCGTGCTAGCCCATTGGCTCGACCGACGGCCCAAACACGGCCCGGAGTCTCGTGTTAGGTTGACTCGACATGAAATTGTTTCAGACCGTGTTAGATTTATGTCGTGTTTTTTTTACGTGCTTTGAATCGGCCCACCGGCCACTGACTTTTTAGACAGCACTAGAGGAGGGAAACGACGACCGCTGGAAACGTGGAAGGTGGAACACCTTGGCCGCCACGTCGGGCGAGCAGCATCTTGACCGGATGGCCTCACAAGCAATGACGTCGTCTCATCCTGTCATCCAAATAAACAAAGAAAAAAAAAGAATAATGACGAAGATTGCTGGCCGCTAAGCACGCGCCCGGAACATCGTGGAGGACTAAGCAACCAACGGTTCTCTGGTTCGTTGGTGTTTCAAGCACTCAAGCTGATGGCTACCGATGACCGATGATGCCACAGTGCTCCGAATCTCTGATCATACATGCTTCGAAACAGTCAAACAGCATGTTCATCGGTTGTTGGCACACCCTAATAAATCAGACAATGTGTAGTGGTTAGGCTGGCTCCGTACGTACCAACTACAAAGTAGTCATCCGCTTGCCTAGTTTTTCACGTCTTTGCACTTTTTCACGGCTTCCTTTCGCTATTATTTTTCTTTTTTCAAAAAATCTAATTACTCCTTTCTCTGACGATTTTACCTTGTTCAGTATCAAGCAAAGCTGCTTTGCGACTAAATGGTTCACGAATTGCTTAAGGAGCCCATGCTTGTGTGTTAGCCAACTAAGCCACGCAGTCCATAATAATCCATCGCCACAAGTAAACATCATCTGATCTGTGCAGGGTACGGCAATGCAGAGGACATGGCACATCGCGGTCGCGTATAACCAGCACCCGCACGCGACGGCTTACCGTGAAGAGGACATGCAGAGACAACCGCATCTCCTTGTATACCTTTCTTTGCATGGAAGAGAACAATACATTTCACGACTAGATATCAAAAACATGTAAGCACCCAATAGAATGATTTTTTTATCTATATTGTTTTGTTACAAGATACTTCCTTCGGACTTTAATTATTGAACGTCAACAAAAAAAAAAACAGAAGGAGTATTTGTTAGGCTATGGCGTGTTTGCTTATGATTAGTTGGTTAGGTACAAACTTTGATCGCAAAAAAAAAAGTACAAACTTGGATGTAGAGACCAGGATATGAGAAAAAACAATCAAATGCACTAGAATACTCTTTTACAAACAGTTGGGCATTCAAACATGTGAAAAAAGAAACAAATAATTTTAGTGACAAAGTACCTAGTTGAGATTTGTTCAAGAGACAAGATGAAATATGCATTTGGATCGTCATTTATGAATTTTCTAGACTCGAAGTTGAATGCCCTTGATAATTGGAGGTCCGTCCGAGTTAGCAAAAGACCTTTTCTTTTATAATGCGATTGTGCAGTTACCACTCAAAAGGGTTCTGCTTTTGATCCCTATATAATAGCTTCTCTCGCTTGTCAGGAATGATACAAACTAACAAATGTGTAGAAAAAGTAGCTGTGTAGCACGGTGAACTTTGTACTAGTTTTACTAAGCTTGTATTGTTTGTTGTTGGGTCGACACGTGCAAAACATCAACTGACGGAGTCACGGAGGAGAGAAGGCTCAAATAAAGGCTTTCCAGAAAATATGGTTGGACTTGACACGAGCTTTTGCTATTTCCTGGTGTAGCTGTGTAGGGTATTCTTTGCCACCATCAGACTGACTCCAACAAGACATTATAAATTGAAGATGCAAATTCAGTTTTATCTCTCACGCACAGTGTAAAAGTGGATAGGTAATTGTTATTGTCTCCAACAGATATTGCAGTTTGGCGAGGTAAATCCTGCTCATTTCGTCGTCGGAGTCTACTCGTCCCGTTGCCGCCTGCTCGCCCCGTCCCGCCGTCGGAGCGACTGGTCCTGGTAACCAGTCGTTGTAACTGGCTCACTTATGTCGTTGTAATTACTCACTCTGTCATTGTAACTGGTCACATCTTAGCGAGGAGGTCTGCACGTGTGTCGATATCCCCGCTCACCATGACATGCGCCAGCGTCCGAGCTCGCCCGTACGCCCGTCGGAGCCGCTCGCCCCCGCCGTCTTGCTCGTCTCGCGCGTCCTCCATGCTAGCTGTCTGTGCTCGCCAAATGCAATAGAAGAGAGAGGGAATCCATATTTAACTTGCCTCTCTCCTCACACTGCAAAATGCATCTTTATTTACCTCCTTTGTTGGAGATCGATTTAGAGATACACACTGCCGGAGAGACTCAAAAATAGATTTGTATCACGTTGTTGAAGTGAGTCTCAAGTACAACAACAGATGCGTGACATCACAGCAGCATAAGCATATCAATGTAGGTCCCAAGAAGATAGATATATTCTGCCGGGAATTTCCTCAAGGAGAGGTGATGGAGGTAGTACGCTGCTTGACCGACGGGACAACATATATTCCACGACAATAAAGGAAAAATAGGAAATGGAAGGCAGTATTGCTCCTTGCCATTAGATGTGTTCCACGACAATAAACAATATAGAAGAAGGATGTGCACATCCAAATTTTTCTTTTTGTTCGGAGAAGATGGTGACCAGCGTTTAAGAATGAATGGTTCAGTGGGAGTGCGAACAAAACAGGACTTACGCTAGTTTTATACCACATAATTACAAGGAACCCAATCTATTGCCCCATTCCCATTTGAAGATGTCAAATCAAAGTGAGAAGAAATAGCCCTGCATCACTTTGGTTTCTTTTGTGCCTCCCTTTTCATTTGCCTTTTTCCTCTCGAGCCTAGTGGAGCATCACAAGAAATGCTTCCCATTGTACGTGTCCAGTCACTAGGCGTCTTTTCTGGTTACGAAAGGTGGCAAAGTTTCCCCTTTTATAAATAGTGGCAGCGGGACGGTGACTATTGCTGTTCATTTTTCAATTCAGCAAGTACAGAACTTCAATCCTAGAAAAACAACTCTTTTACACATGCTCATCAATGGAACATCTTCACGAACCGTGGGTCCGCGGCATAAAAAGGAAGAGGTAAAAAAGAAATAAAAAAGAAAACTCGTTAAAGTGTTTCATTTAGAGTTTTAGACAGCAGCATATTTTACTGCTTTCTTTGCACGCTGTTGTGTTGAGGAATTACCAGGTAAAGATTTGTCCTCATAGTTATTAGGATATAAACAACTTTTGGAACCTTGCGTAGCATCTAGCGCATGGGTCACCGCACCGCACTTTTCTTGATCTTTGAGGGGATCGCTAATCGTCGGCCGTTCGTTTCCAACGGCCGAAGTGTGGTCCTCTATGGCCTCCCCGCCTCCCCTGCTGTCTACGCCAAAGGCCAAGGATTCTTTCAAGCGTAACAAGCCTATCCCTTGCCCACCGCCCCGGCGATCCTCGCGCAACTTGCACGGCCACTGCACACGCATGGCACCGAATTCTGCAACAAGAGATCGTCTTCGCTTCTTCCGCGTTGCATTAAACCATACCGGAATCTGTGTCAATTATGGATGTAACAGAGTCTTATTTAGCGCAGATAGAATAAGCAAATTGAGGAAGAAATTTACTACTGTACGTACTAGCAAAGTTTGAGGTGAGGCACGACAGGTTCATTTGGATTGGATGATTGTTTCTTGTTGCAAGTACCAGTAGTACGGGTTTATCACAGTTTGTACAATCATAATAGTATGGTTTTTGTGAAATTCACTCCAGTCTATTTTCTGGCATCAGTCAGAAAACACAAAAAGATACTAGAAGACTATCATGCGGGATACATGAAGGATATATATATTTTTTTAGAGAAAAGGTAGCATAAGAGAGAACAAAATATTTATAGTAGACTCAATACAACCCAAAACTCTTGCAAAGAAAACAGCCTCTACTTAACCAAAACAACAGCCGAACAGCCCAAAAATTCGCACAGCAACCACAAAAGCTTCAGGCCCAGTTACCCCGCCGCCGCCTCCTCGCCTCTGTCGGCTGTCGCCCTCCACACCGAGCGCCGCCTCCGCCGCCGGCGCGGCTGCCGCCGTGCTCTCCCCTGTTGACTGTTCACCTCCGCCGTAATCATCTTTCTCTTCGCCGTTCACCAGTTCTTGCGCACTGACACCGTATGCATGTGTAACTGATGCCTCTTTTTTCTGCTTCCTTCTCCAGCGGTGGCCGGAGCAGGCTACGGTTCTTCCGGCGGTCCCGGGCCTCCCTTCGCGGTCGAGCTGGAGGACACGCGGAGCAACCCCGGTTTCTTCTGTGGCGACCTGTGGTGTGGCCTCATGGAGCCCAAGGGCGAGCTGGGCCAGAAGCGTATCCTTCCTTCTCTGACAGCGCCGCGCGCCAAGGCTACTCGTTTTTCTCTCCCTTCCAGCGAGCGGCGGATCTGATGGATCGATATTTGCGTTCCTGTGTTTGCTGCTGCTGTTTTTTTTTCTTCTTTTTTGTGTGCCAGCGTTCTGTTGGATCAATAAACTTCTCGAAGTTGCGTAGAGTGCTGGTGAATTTTGTCGTTGCAGTCGTCTCTTGACTCAATTCTCGTCTTCTTAGAAATCTTTGATTGGAGCGATACACTGTTGGATGGAAAATTTTCTATTTTGTTGCATTAACATGTTTCTTTTTGGTTCCTGTTATCGTCATGGGCTTAGTCGATCAAATTTCTGAGCCTTCATTCATCTCCTCCCTTTCTTTTCTTGCACAAAATCATTAGTGTTAATCCGGCCTTTTAGTAACAAGAATCGATTCTTCATTATGTGGATGTTCCACTGAATCAACGTTTGCACGATCGGTGAATTGCCTGCGTGTTTTTTTTTTCTTTTTCAGGACCTAGTTGTATGGAACTTCATAGTAGTTTTGATCCGTTTTAGTTTTAATATTGAATCTTGATAGTTGACATTATTGGGCATTCCTGTCCCATCACCATATCTTTGCTATAAGAAATTCAGTATGATATACTAATATTAGGTTCCCGTCATTATTGAGTTGGATGGTGAGAGCCGAGCCAACTCCCATTTATTTGACTGGTACACCAATAATATGGTGCCTGTAGAGAAGGATTCCGGTATACTGGTTAGGTTTTGTGTTGTGCGTCTGAGTCGATGTAATCTCTCAATCTGAGCTGTTTCAGCCTCCTTGTGTTTGTGAAATGGAAATAAATTATATGCACTTTATGAAATGATCGATGTCTTTGTTTTTAGATATCAGGATTTGTTGATAAAAGGCAATTATTAGCTGCATAATATCAAGCTGTGATGATAATCGTGGCTCTGTCAGGCTTATTTCATTGGTCACTCGAGGACAGTGACTTTTATAAGTATATATTCTGTTTGCAACCCCCTTGACTTCTCGATCATCTAGCTATCCAAGAGGCAATGGACAGCTTGAAGATTGATGCTAGCACGAAGGCAAGCAATGTCAACTTGGTAAGATTCTCATTCCTGTACACTATATCTAACTTGCTTATCTTTCTTAGCGTATAAGAAACGCCCTTATGTGTCGTGGTTAGTTGGTTGTGCTATATCCATGGTCCTTGATGCCTTTCATCTTCAACCTTTGTAGCCTTCTAAGAAAGACGTGAGTTCGTCTGATGCAATATCTTGTGTTTCCTCCGGTGATGCATCTAGTACTGTGAAGGAAAGTGGAATGAGCCAAGAAGCTTCTGCTGGGGACCAAGAGATGTATTACTATGGATATTATTATCCAGGTGGGTAGATCAGCATTATTACCTGAAAATTATAGGTAACACTGTCCATCCATTTGACTATATGATTGTTTATTGCAGGCTCATATGGAGGGTGGGATGAGAATGGCTACTTTGTAGGATATAATGGCCTAGAGATGCATCCAGCAGTAAGTTTTAAAAGCTTGTATTAGTATAAGGCTTCTGTACAGTAGTCATTACTAATGGCTCACCTTTGTGCATCTTTATGAGGGTATGGTCATACCTACAAGCTTTGCACCTATTTGCTGTCACCTTTTCTTTACTATGTTTGAGAAAGTGGCCAACTTTCTTTCTACTGTGCTCTTTATTCTTCTTTTGTTCTCTTTGTGTCAAAAATCTATAAGCTTTATTAAGTGATTTTTTCTCATGTTTTGTGTCGGTTGTCATCGCACTTCATGCTGTCATGACATCATGACTATTCTATTGCACTGTCCATTATAAACAAAATTGGATGATTACCAACGAAGGATATACCTGTTTCATGAATTGTATACAAGAAGCTACGGCTAAGCGCCTTACTTGTACTTCCAATCCTATTTTTGAATGATGAAGTGTATGTTACAAAAGTGTTGTTTGGAGTATTCAGTTTCAAGAAAGGATAAGGATAATTGAATTTCTGCCCTTCTTTTAAGTCCCTTAGTATAGATTCATTGGTACTGAAATGTTCCTTTTTTTTTTCTGAAACCTGATGAATTGTTCCTTGGAGGTGCATGTCAGAGCTGTTAAATTGCAAGAGAACCATACTTATATCTGTTTTATGTTTCAGGTGGTTCAAGCTGATAATGGAGCATATTTGTGTTACCTTCCGGGGTATGAAAATGGATATGCTTCTTATAGTCCAGGTGTTCCTGGAGTCATTAACAGTGTGGATGGTCAATATCTTAACAAAGAGCCATATTACTCTACTGCAATCCCAGTGCAGGATCCTAGTGCCCCTGGCATTTTTTCTCAACCAATTGCTTATGGAACTGAGTTAGTCCCTGCATACTCATGGGACCCTTCTTTTGTTCTTCTGGATGGGGTTCAGGGACATCCTGTTGGCGTGCATCAATCAAATTATCCTGCAAGACCAAAATACTCTTCTAATAAGCATGCTGTTCCTTCTTCAAAAGCTACCCGCAGCGCAAAATCTGCACCAGATTCTATCAAAGGGTCATCATCAGCTCTAGATACTGTACCCAATTCTGGTAATAACAACTCATCATTGAAGAGTACAAGCAAGGTACCTGAAATTCTTGTAAAGCATAGATCACTTTTTCGGTCATAAAAGTAGGAAACTTATGTTGATGTTTTTTTCATGTTAGGCATCTGGTGCTTCCATGACAAAAGGGTACATTCCATCTAGCAAGTTTTTGATCCATAGTGGCCAAGGAAAAAACAGTGTTTATCAAAGCAAAGGAACCAATTTGAAAGAAAATAGTAAAAGCTGGAACATCAGTGACAAGCTTAAGACGAGAAATAAGCTCAATGGACTTGGTGATTGTGATATCTCTAACGAGAATAACCACAATGATAACTCGAAGCACAGTTTGATCCCTCGAGATGCTCTTGCTGGATTGTCAAGTGCAGGGGATGCTAATGATTGCACAACTTCACCTGTGGCAATAAGTATAAATGCATATAATCTTCCAGACTTTGTTACGAAATATGATCAGGCTCTATTCTTTGTTATTAAATCTTATAGTGAAGATGATATTCACAAGAGTATCAAGTACAATGTCTGGGCAAGTACTCCTAATGGAAATAAAAGGCTTGACAATGCCTATAGACTTGCACAAGAAAGGATGACAGAAAGAGGAACCAAATGCCCTGTTTTTCTTTTCTTTTCTGTAAGTTAAATACTGCCCCTTGTTCGTAGAGAAGCATGTTCTCACGAATATCACATTGAATATCATGTCCATGCCATATCCAAACATTTGCTCTTATTTCTAAGTCACTACAGTTGTTTCAGTGCTTAATTTCACATAAAGTTGACAACAAGAACTGTTAACAATGTTATATACGTAGATGCTATTTCCATGTATAACTTTAAACTTCCGTCAGTAACCATCTCAGTCTTCTAAGCATGCTGTGCCAGTGAAACATGCAGTAGCTGAGCACGAGTTCTGTATCTGAGTGCCAATTGCATTTCAACCGCTGAATACTTCGTTGTTTTCTTTTCCTGAAAATATTGTGCGAGTTAATGAGTAGCGTATCTGAGTGCCATATTTAGGCAAAAGGTCATGTTATTAATTTCTTTCATTTATATTGATTATTATGCATGATGGTCAGGTTAATGCAAGTGGCCAGTTCTGTGGCGTGGCTGAGATGGTTGGTCCAGTAGATTTCAATAAGAATATGAACTTCTGGCAACAGGATAAGTGGAATGGTTTCTTCCCTGTAAAATGGCACATTATCAAGGATGTTCCTAATCCACAGTTTCGCCACATAATTTTGGAGAATAATGAGAACAAGCCTGTGACAAACAGCAGGGACACACAAGAGGTATTACTTCCAAGATCTTACTAGGGTTGTTTGGTATGATTACAATTTACAGCTCGAATTATATTTTTGCAACTTAACCTTTGTTTCTTGACAACTCGTCATGAGGCTGAAATAGAAGTCCATGATCCAAACAATTCGTGAGACTGAAATAGAAGTCCTTTAGTGTTCAGTTCTGTGTTAGGATTCATTGCTCCCACTTTCTTTTGACCGTATTGTGCACTGTGTGATAGGATTGCAACCTCTTCTAAATTATTTTTCTTTGGATCTTTGGTGTTACTTATATCAGTTTAAGTATTCAGTTCTGGTCTTAATAAGCCTGTTATGCTTCTCTGCTTATATATTTTTTTCAGCCTCTGATCTAATGCCTCCCATCCAGATCAAATTTCCACAAGGTACTGAGATGTTAAACATTTTCAAGAACTTCTCATGTAAAACATCAATATTAGACGACTTTGACTTCTACGAAAATAGGCAGAAAGTAATGCAGGACAGAAGAGGCAAGCCATCTACTGCATCACAACTGGTATATACTGAATAATCTTAACTGCTTGCTTATCACTATGGTCATCTTATGTATTTCCCTTTTTGCTTTAAACATTCAAAGTCCTTTAATAGTAATTATGTTATATACGGTCCTATGATCCGTTAATCGTATTTCTGAATTATAAAGAAACAAGTTTAGCCTGCTAAAATATTGTAAAATGACAACACTATGCCTCTTGGCTTATGATATTTGAAAGGTATTGCAATTGATATTAGCTGGCTTGTCGGGACAGAATATTTTAGTTCAGCATACTCAACTATGATGATAATGTTTTTCCCAATGCCAGTTATTTGTCTATCCTTAATGTTAGTTTTTGATGCAGCCAAAAGCCCCCAAAACATCAGAAATTAAAAAGCAAAGTCAATTTATAAGTGCCACAGAGCTTGATAGAACCAAGAGTAATGAAGAGCAGAGCAATAACGTTACCACTGTGCTTGATACGGCCAGAAGCAATGAGGAGCAACCCAGCGATGTTGCAACACAAGGATGACGACAGATGTGTTGCTTGAACAGGGAAAAATGAGTCTCCTTCAACTTGAAATGATAAATTTGATGTGTGGAATGCCATGAACGAGTGTTCATCATCAGATCTGTTCCATTTCGTCATAAAGTGGAAAAGGGGAAAAAATAATGAAGCCATGGACCTATTTCCCATGAGAAACGTTCGATGACTGGGAAAAAAAGTTCCAGGACACAGACCTACCATGTATCTGTTAACTTCTGGCGCTAAGGCATCGGATTGCCCTCCGTGTTTTTTTCCATATCGGAGGGATTATTTTCCCTATGTTGCATTTTTTCTCTGTTTCTAACTGTAATGCTGAGGTTTTACAAAGCGGTTTGTGTTGCGATCTGAAGGAGAAAGTTTGCCTCATGGCTGTATGTATTTTAGGTAGTTTTTCGTTGAGTGTCTGACATGTTTTTGTTTGTTCTCTCAGAGTCTGTACTTGTTTTAGAAACTGACATAGAAGAAAAGAGCAAAAAAAGTAGATGGTGGTAGCTTGGCAGGTTAGGAATTTCTAGAATTATTGTGCACAATAATTTCACATTGTGCTCTTTCTTCCATTATCAATAAAAGGAACAAAAAAAAATTGAAAAAGCTGCCGATGTGTTCTTCACAGATACCATGTGTCTTTGCAGCCTGCTGTAAGCCTTTCGTTTTCGCTTGGTTCTTTATGGCCCAAAATGGGTGTTTGATTGGGACATCTGTGGTTGGCATTTGCTGTGATGAATATGTGTAAGGCTGTGCGACGCTTTCCAGAATGATTCCGATGGGTTGTAATCTCACACCCAGTCTTTTCTGACAGGGACTTCTTATCTGTTTCCTTTCTCATCCTGCATACAGATGGCGTATGTATAAAAATTGCTTTACTGCTGTTACTTGTCTGTTGAAATGTTCAGGAGCCTTGTGGTAGTGAACCCAAATATTGTATGGGATAAGCCAGCTTTCATGAGTCGGCTAGCTGTTTGCTCTCCAGAGAGAAACAGACAGTTTAGGCTCTGCACGCTGCAATTTGTTGGCTCGTAAAGTTGCGGGCTTCAGATGCTCGCAGCCGCAGTTCAAGTTTTGACATTGCGATTGAACAAAGTTCGTGGTTTGTGATGATCCTTTTCTGTAGCAGAACAGTTTTTTTTCTTTCTTTTCGAGAATTTGTAGAACAGATTTAGCATAATTCTTTGAGAAAAATGTTAGTGTTGCTTGTGACAGTCTTTAATTGCATTGGTACATAGTCCTTTTCCTTAGTTGGCAGTTAGTGACTAACTCCCATCTTTGAGATTGACTTGAGAGTAGATTATAAGAGTTTGCCAAACATGGGCTAAAATATGGTTTGCACTTGTGTGTTAGGTCTTGGCCGGTGGCAAAAAAACACAGGGAGAATCTCCAAAAGTTTGATCGCTGGAGATAGGAATCGTTAAGCTGAAATCAGCCCATGTTTGAAGGATAATCAGAGCAGCCGTCAGCCCAACCCAATTCCACACTGGTATCCCAATCTATGCGATCCATGTAGCTCAGCCCGAGCCTCGATTTGGAGTATGAACCGGTTGCATTTTTTTGTGAAAAGAAGTCAGATTGCTGGTCAACATTGGCATCATATAGGAAAGCATAACCTACACTGTGACGCATTATCATGTGTCAGTAATTCAGTACCGTGCATCAGTTCAGTAAAATGGGATGGGAGAAGCAGGGTAAAGTAAAGACAGTCTGCTGCGAGCCCATCCAAACGCACCAGTCAGTGTCACGACCAGTATGGCAGATGACGCACACCTCGCGCCGTACGGACAGTCAACTCCCACAAAAGTAGAAAACCGTTCGCGCCCAGATCGGCACCGCTCTTCCATGGGGGTCAGAGCAACTGGGCCAGAGAAGGCGCGGCGCGGCGCACTACCCACAGCAGCAGCAGAAGAGCACGTCACATGGCAGCCTGCAGAGCGTGAGGTCCGCAGCGAGCGTCGTCGAAGGAATGGAGCCATGTCATGCCATGCCAATATGCCATGCACCGCGCGCGCGCTGGCCCCTACACGCGCCCTCCGATCCTACCGTTCCAATCCAACCGAAGTCTCCTAGGTTTCTGTTCTGTGCCAGTGGTCCCGCGACTCTGCACGTCCGTATCGCAGAGGCATTTCCAGGCACCTAGTAGTACTACGTGCAGGTGCAGCACACGTGGACCTGCAGAAGATGCCGCTGTTGCTACTACTCCGAGCTCTGTGATTCAAGGGGGCACTGTCATCTGCATCTGCGCGACGAGGAAGCCCACGGACACCATCATATCCACACGGTCAAAGGAGGAGAAAGCGTTGCGGAGCAGTGCCCTGATATTAGTGATATCACATCTATATCTGCGATGGATGGAATGGCGAATGGATATGGTTGTCAGGGCGTGCACGGTCGCCCGTGTGGAAAAAAGAGCAGCGGTTTACATCGCGCGCCCCTTTCCGTGGGACTGTAGACTGGAGTAGTCTACAGCGCCCGCCTGCGGCCTCCCCTTGTTTTCGGTACGCCTCACCTCACCACTCCGATCCGATCCCTAGGAAGTCCAACAGTTTCGCGGCGTGGTGCTCCAGTGCGCGCCAGGGAGGAGGGATCGCCATCATCGGCCAGGAAAACGGATCGCGGACGACGACCCGTCTCAACTTATCACCGGCCGGGTCATTTCCCGCCCGTGCCACACGACGCGAGCGCGCGACATCAGAGCCTGAGGGTGCTGTGCTCCTCGTCCCCCGGCGGGGCGTGTCCCTTTCCACCGCAGGAGCGCTCGTGCCGCGGCCATCTAGATAGCGCCTGCGCTCGTGCCGCGAGCATATCTAGCTAGTCATGTAAATTTGGGCTTCTAATTCCTAATTTACAAATCCAATTATAAAATTTGAAAATTTACACTCAATTTCAGTAAAAATCTCTATATAAGCTCCTATCATCTCCGTGGGACCCGTTTATCACGAAAAAAATCAGCAACCTATCGATCCAATTTATATTCTCTCGTTGTGCTATTTCCTGTGGGACCTGCTTGGTATATAAGCTCCTATCCTCTCTCTGTGTGACCCGCTTGTCATGAAAAAAATTAGCAACCCGTCGATCCAATTTGGAAGGGGACGGGCCTTCGCACGATGCTCATCCTGGGAGGAAGGCAGCGGCTTGGCCTGGAGGCTCGCGTCCGTCAGATCTGGCCCAGGCAGAGCACCTCCCGGTGGCGGTGAGCCACCAAGCGACGACGATGGTGCTCCAGACAGGCATGGGTAGGAGCGAGAGGGAGGGTGGAGGAGGCGAGGAGCGATGGCGGCAATGGCGAAGCTCGAGCCCTGGCGAGCTTGGGGCGGGGCCCAGTGGAGCAACTACCGGCGGCGAGGCGCGCGGCTGGCACCGGCATGGCGACGACTGTGGGAGAAAGAAAAGGAAGAAAAAGAAAAATAAAGAAAAAAAAGTGAGACCCATGTTTGGGAGGAGGATAGGAGGGTTGTAAATCTGACAACCTGGAGCTGAGATTTGGGAGGACATGTAAAATAGGAGGGAGTTTAGGAGTCCCACTGGAGTTGCTATTTTGAACTATGCTTCTAAATTTTAGTATAGTAAGCCATTTAGCTACTCCCACTGGAGATGCTCTTACATGAGAGAATGCGGCAGGGAATTGTAATGAGTGAACGACGCTGAACTAAACATCAGCGATAAATGCAGGCAAATGTCAATGTATGTGCGTACTCCCTCTATTTTTGTTTTGTCGTCATTGCTATATTATTTTTGAACTAAGATCTATGTCCTAACGACAACAAAACAAAATGAAGGAGCATTTATACTTCATGCAAATGTGGTATGTTTCTTTTGTGTGCACAATTCCTAGTCCAGCCTAACCCTCTTGAAAACATCTCAAAGGCTCACTTGAGCTGAAGCAAATTTTATCCCGTGTGCATTGCAAAGGGAATATTAGGTCCGATGATTCAGCTTCAGATAGTAGGGCACATGGTTTTTTTTTGTAGGTGCAAAAAAGAGGAGCATGTCATGAGGTATCTTGTGAAAAAAATGGTTACCTGAATTCAGACTCACCAAAAAAATTGGTTTCTGGCAAATTAAAGGTCGTCATCGGCCCGAAGAGAGGGGGGTGCAGCAACAAATGAGGTTAGAGAGATTTGAATATGTGATTTTGTCATTGCACTAATAAGTGGGGCATTAAAACTTCATTTGAGAGGTTAAAATGTTACCTCGCATAGCCTAACAACCACCATCACCATCATGCCATTCTTCTTCCCTGGCCTTCCCTCTATGCCTTGGGATCCATGAAAGGCTAGCTGAAGTTTATGAAATCCCAAACCCCTGAACCCTAACTTCAAATCTCCCTCCACAACATTGATAGAGTTTCTCTAGAGTTTAGGGGCGGATCTAACGGTGAAGGAGGTGGGGCTCGAGCCCCCCCTACTGCTCCCCAAAGCCCCTCCCCTCCCCCCCCCCCCTTTCTTTTATTTTGCCGGTCATGGAAGAGAGATTGCGATGGAAAAAATATGTCTGTCCGCGATTTATGTGTGAGACAATATGAACTTGTATTAATGTTCAACCCCTTCTTCAATTTTCGTCTGAATCCGTCATTGCTGGAGTTAGTGAAGATGCAATTAAACTTTATTTGACTTTGTCCAGACTTTAATTTTATTTGCTCTCTGATCAGCTATTTGGTTAAAACCATATAATAATTTTTAACGTTGTGTGCGTTAGATGGAAGACGTTTCCATTTTCTTTTTTAAAAAAATCTTGAATTTGATTTGCTTGCAGATTGGGTGCGCATAAAAATTTGGGTGACATCTTCTACTAGATTAACCTGCCACATACTAGCTCTTCTCTTTTTGTTTCTAGCGTTTCTTTTTCCTCTTTATTAGCGGAAGTTTCTGCGTAATCCTTCCGGATGATTGTGCATGTTGTGCGAGTCATCCCTTGTTGTTGGCTGAATCATAATTAGACGAGGGGTTAGATTGTGGTCATTTACAGATTGTATTGGCACAAAAATTCGGGTGACAGCTTCTCCTAAATTAACCTCGACACAGTTCTTTAACTTTTCCCTTTTTCATTTCTCTAATGTTTCCTTTTTCCTGTTGATTAAATGAATCACTAGAAAAACCGGTTGATTCTAGCTTTTTTCTGTTAATCGTGCATGTCGTGCTGTTCATCCCTTTTGTTATTAGCTGAATGCTGCACGAGAGGTTGGTTACATTGTGCTAACATTTCGTGTAAAAAAGTTTAGTAAAAAGGTGAGGACAAAAGGTTGACTTTTTAAAAAATATTTACATGCGCACGGCCTATTAATCACCTATACCGCATACCGTTGGCGAGATCAATTTTCCATGCCATCTAAAGATTTGAGCTAGGTAGCAGCAATGATCTAGTGCACTAGGAAGGAGGAGAGGATATATACGATCTTGCTACTTAGTGATAACTGATGACGAGCAATAACAAAACAAACTGACCCCCGTTTATTCCGCTCCCACTGACTATTTTCCATCACGAAAAGGTCGTAATCTCCCGTCCTTCTCTTTAAAGAAGCGCAAATCACCCGCACTGATAGTCTTCATCATCACTTAAATACTCCACCACCACCACCACTCCCGCTTGCCCTCCTCCTCACATCATCAGTACATCACACACACACCTCCCAACCAACAATAACTCGACTCTCGCCATCGCCTGCCAATGCCCACCACCACCACCACTACTCCGGCCCCGCTCCTCGACATGCCGCCGCCGATCACTGATGGCGCGAAGACGAGGCGAGCGCTGCTTCTGTGCGCCAACTACGCCGCGCTGCTGGGCGGGTCGGTGGCGTCCAGCCTCCTCTCCCGGTTCTACTTCGCGCACGGCGGGCACGACCGCTGGGTGGCCACGCTGGTGCAGTCGGTCGGGTTCCCCGTCCTCTTCCTGCCCATCTACGTCGGCCGGACCACCACGCAGCCGGGCCAGCCCCGCCCGTTCGCGTGGTTCACGCGCCGCCTTCTGGCGGCGTGCGTGGTCATCGGCGTGCTGATGGGCGTGAACAACCTGCTCTTCTCCTACAGCTCGTCACTCCTGCCGGTCTCCACCTCGTCACTGCTCCTCTCGACGCAGCTGGCCTTCACGCTCCTCCTTGCCGCCGCCATCGTGCGGCACCCGCTCACCTTCTCCAACCTCAATGCCGTGGTGCTCCTCACCCTCAGCTCCGTGCTCCTCGCGCTCCGCTCCTCCGACTCGGCCGAGCAGCGCGCCTCGGGCTCAGGCGGCGCGGGCTACCTGGCGGGCTTCGCCGTCACGCTGGGCGCCGCGGGGCTCTTCGCCGCCTACCTCCCGGTGATGGAGCTCGTGTACCGTCGCGCCGTGCGTGGCGGCGCGTTCCGGATGGTGGTGGAGGTGCAGGTGGTGATGCAGGCGGCCGCGACGGCGCTGGCCGTGGCGGGGATGTGCGCGGCGGGCGGGTGGAGGGAGGAGCGCGCGCGGTGGGACCTGTCCGCCGGGGCGTGGTGGGCCGTCGTGGCCGCGCTGGTGGTGACGTGGCAGGCGTGCTTCATGGGCACGGCGGGGATGGTGTACCTCACCTCGTCGCTGCACAGCGGGGTGTGCATGGCCGCCGTGCTCACGGCCAACGTCGTCGGCGGCGTGCTCGTCTTCCGCGACCCGTTCGGGTCAGAGAAGGCCGTCGCCACCGTGCTCTGCGTCTGGGGGTTCTCCTCCTACCTGTACGGGGAGTACACCACCACGCAGCGGAAGGCGGCGCAGGAGGAGGACGAAGGGGACGGCAATAAGGTGGCAGCCGCGTCCGGCGGAGGCGGCAAAGGCGTTACAGATGGCGGTGGCGCGGGAGGATGCGGCGGTGCAGTTGTTGTGGAGACCGTTTGATGACCACGCCTAGCTTCTGTTTTTTTTTTTCCCCTTGTTGCTAGAGAGAACAACACATAAGTCGTAGTTGCGCAATGCATGGCACAAAAACTAGGCACATGCGTGGCGCAAGACACAAATGTTGTGTACATAGCAGTGTAGAACAGTCAAGTCCATGGTAGAGAGGGGGTCGGCGGCTGTGTTTTGGCGTGGTTACTTGTGTTTGTCTAATTAAGGTTTACTGTAAATGTGGATGGATGGACGGAACAAGTGGTAGGCTACATGAAGATTAATTACACTGATCATCCGGTGCCGCATCATCGTGCATAATTAAGACCCTGTCTAACGATTAGGTTCTCGGAGTTTTGTCCTTAATTATTTTGGTTGGATCGATTGGTGCTAAGTGCTAGAAGTACATCGGAATAGTTTTATGTACCTGGTGCCTGAATACTTTTCTTCGCACAATGATAATTTATATCCATGCGTTGCTCGATCATTTTTGTAGACGTCGAGATGATTGTTGCTCGCTGTTTGGAATGATGTTACCCTACTACCAACTACTATATTTAAAATAAGACTAATAATCTAATGTTCTCCTTGTCCTACGATATTGTGACGTGCACACGATTTATATATGTGCAATGCGATCAAGTGCGATTTCACTGTGTAGTATATTGTTCATTATTGCCCAACTATATTCAGAAATAAAGTGGAAATTGACGGCCGCATGAATGCAACGCATCAGCAAATCTGCTACAATTGGATTATTGAACTTGTTACCTGGCAAATACTGCAACTTTCTTAATTTGTACATATATGTCTCGCTGTAAATATATGTATGCGCTTGACATGAGTGTGTATCACTGTTTGAAGTGGACTGGATTGATTGCATGTCATCCAAATGTCAAAAACAGGGCTTGTATATATTCCACAACAGAAAATGGGGGTTGGGTGATCGAGGAAAGGGATATGCAACTTGGATTTCCGAAGGGGAATAATCAGTCTCTAGAATTAAGTCCACACAAATCAAGCTAGGTGGACTACACATAGTGGCGATACAGTTAATACTTTACTCACTTGGCCAATCATGCCTCAAGTTATTGGGTTCTTGATCAAGTATGTCTCGCGGCATTCGCTAAATGGAAAAGCACAAGCAACACAAAAGTAGAACTAGGGAGAACAAAAGGGTCATCAAGTGAAGTTGACATCAGCCAATAACTGATGTTACAGCCGCAATACGGAAACGCACGAACCTGCATTTTATTTCTAATTGCAATTCAGCTTGCGTTGGATTGGTGATCATGACGTGCGTTTATGTATTAATCAAGTATCAAGCTAAGACTCTTCTGTGTGCATTGCTTAGCTAAGTGCCTAAGTTGACATCAAAGGATAATCAAAAGATGGTCTAGGCAAAGTAGTACTTAGCTAGTTGTGGTAAAGGAGAGATGTATGGCTTTAGCTCGAAATTATTATTGAGATGAAAGAGAATGATATAGTGGGATGGGAAGGTAGTAGCTAGGTTGTTATGATGTTTGTGTTCATTATTTTTGGGCTAATCAGCTTCAAGTGGCAGCAATGCTATAAATAAATCTCTGGCAGTTATAATGGCACAAACTTCTACATGAGAAGTACGTACTATAACTGTTGATTTCTATAGTTTTATGCAAATACAATCTCTCCATGCTGAACTAAGAATGCACCTATATCGATCTTTCTCTTTTCTTTTTTGGCGAACATCAGTTAGGACGTAAGTGTATACCTAGGAAAAGATAAAAGATAACATGTAAAATAGAAACATAACGTGGAATTTATAATCCTATTGAGAACTCAGGTTTAGAAATTTTTAATTATCAAGAGCTGTCACGAATTACTAGCCAATTAAAGGGTTGATGATGAACTATAACAAAAGCAAGTTTCAAAGATTTGCAAGATGATGATGGAGAAAGTAGACCAAAAAAGATTTCTCATGAACTCACCATTAACATACCTAATGTTCTTCAAGATGTGTGGTCATCTTTTCTTTTTTAAGATCTTCCAGAATATTTGAGCAATCACCATGCTTCACCTTTATAACACTTGAAGATTTACTTTGTACCATGTCTTCGTCTCCACCGTTATTAGTATTAAGCTACTATATGCACCAATCAACTCATCAGAAATCATAACAATAAGGGGGCAACTCACTTATTTCTTAACATTTCCTAAGAAGAAAATATGGAATAACATTTAATTAGCTACAATATAATTTATTTAATAAATATTTTCTAAAAATACTTCAATTCGAAACCTCTAGCCTTGATACAATGCATATTGAGCTATACTAGAAATGTTAAAAAGTGGGTTATTTGCTAATGCTTCAAGTGATTCATAATTGAATCTAGCTAGTAACCTTCAGGCGATTCAAGATTTAAGCAGCTCCGATCGTGTCAAAACAAGAACAGAGTAAGATTGGGATGGTCGGATGGAATAGTTATGTAGGAGAAACCACTATGTGTACCTCAATGACTAGGCACTGTAACATGGGGACACCACTTTGTTCAGTTGCTTCTCTGCTAGAACCTATCTCGATCATGGGACACATATATAAGGGCACGTATGCCAGAGAAACAATGATTTAGCCGAACGATATGTACCAGGAAGGCCTTGAAACATGCATAAAAAGGCAGGTGTAGGGACGAAATTTTGAGATAAATGCAGAAATTAGCAGCTGTTACGTCAAAATTAACACACACACACTACCATAAAAATGGTCTGTAGCGGCGGCATCTAAAATAAGATAACGGCGGGTATAAAGAAATCCGCCGCTACAGTGAGAAAATGATTTTTAACGACGGTTAACAAAGTCAACCGCAGCTAAAAATTGGTTTTTAGCGACGGTTGATTTATCAACCGTCACTAAAAATATTATTCACCACATTAGCAATCTAGTATTTTTACTCTCCACGAATCAGCGTTGTTGATCTGAGCCGTTTGGCTTTGAAGCCCAAGGGCGGACCGGCAGGCTGCCAAACTGGCCCAACCTCCCGCGCGCCCTGGCCTCTCCTTCATTCTGCCTGCGTTGATCTGAGTCGTCCGTCCAGATCGGACGGACGAGCGCGTTAATAGGGCGCATAAAAAGAAAAAAATCACCGGGGAGGAAACCCTAAACCTCATTTCTCACTCTCTTTTCTCTCTCTCGCCTCCACTCGCTCTCCCCGCAGGCGGCGAAAACGGCGACGCGCACGGGCCTCCTCCGGCGTGCGGCCTCCTTCGGCGCACGGGCCTCTGGCTGGCCCTCCTCCGACACACAGGCCTCCGGCTGGACCTCCTCTGGCGCATGGGCCCTCCTCCGATAGCGCGTGGCGTCCTCCTCTCCCGGCGGGGCGCGCCGGATCTTGCGGTGCCCTCTCCTCCCGGTGGCGATCCTGCAGCGCCCCCCTCCTCTCCCGATGGCACGCAACGGATCCGGCGGCCCCCCTCCTCTCCCGATGGCGCGCGGCGGATCCGGCGGCCCCCTTCTCTCCCGATGGCGTGTGGCGGATCCCCCCCCTCCTCTCCCGACGGTGCGCGGCGGATCCGCCCCCCCCCCCCCCTCCTCTCCCGACGGCGCGTGGCGGATCCGATGGTGCCCCCTCCTCTCGGCGAAGGTCAGTGCGCGGCGGATCGGCGGGTCGAGGATGAGCCGCGCGCGGGGCGAATCCGGCCGAGAGAGGCCTCCTGGCGTCGAGCGTTGGTGGTCGGCGGCGTGGGCTAGGGGTTTTTTTTTTGTTTTCTCATTTTACTCGTAGCGGCGGGTGACTTTGTCACCTGCCGCTACAGTATTCATCTTCTATGGCGGTTAACTTTTACCCGCCGCTATTGTCCCATCCTTTTAGCTATGTTTGTGTAGCGGCATTGTGCTATGCTCGCCGCCCCGCCGCTACAGTATGTTTTTACCCGCCGCTACAGTATTGTTTTATTGTAGTGACACACACACATATAGAGAGAGAGAGAGACTTGGGTTAGGTGTAGTTAGTGGAGAGACCAGCACGCGCACGGCAGCACCATGTCTTACATATGGCATTGACAAAATTAAGGAGATGCTCATGACACTTGACACATGAGCTGATTGCTGGCGAGCCCAATCCAGCAGGGAAAAGATAGCAATTTGTGAGAATATTTTTGACTATGCACAGCCATGTTGCCCAAGAAAGGAGAAAAACAGACAGCTAGTTCAGGCATGCTATGCATGTACTTGACTCGTTTCCCAACAGTTGCCAATACGATCTGCCTTGTCTCTTTGCAGCACTTATTCGTCGCCGCATGTGTTCGTCTCGTCACTAGAGTTCTTCAATATCTTTTTTCGTATGTGACGTTGCTTTGTTACAAAAACATTTATTCTCATTGTTCTTCTTCTTCTTGGTGATTCCAGAGTCGAGCTAACTTAATTTGTTTGAGGGTCTATACACTAGACCTCTAGTTACCTACACTAACAAGAATAATCCACCTTAGGGAGTTAGGGTCTCTAATGTATTGGTCATTCTTTATCCCCTTTTTTCATATTTCATAATTAAGAAGCCAAGTTGCAGCTATGTTGATCCGGCTGTTTTGCAGATATGTCAACGTGTCATACGAGAAGATCTCGGGAGTTTATCCATCGTGATTCGTGAGAAACCGGGTGTTGCCATCGCCTATACAAAGAGCCCAACACAGCTCGCTTTTGGCACTTGTCAGCACTTATCCTCCTGTTCCTGAATAGTGCGTCACGTTGGAGTGGATCGATGGTTGAAAGCAAAATGTAGCTAGCTAGCTAGCTACAGGACTCGTGCTTGACAACAGCTCCAGCTCTAGGTATATATCCTTTCTACCCTAGAAATGTCATACAAACCTATTAACCATCATCGCCTTAAATGTTCATTTACACCAAGAAAGGAAGAGAAACTAATGCTTAGAAGTATGCAAAACAATTTCTATACCTTTACAAGTTCTTGAAACCAAAAAGAGCAATGTCAAAAATGGAAAACTGGATTATTTCAACATAGGGTGATTCGTTCATAGTACTAATACTAAGGAAAACCCCATCTATATATACGGATGTGTTCTCTAATTTTCTCTCTCCTTTTCCCTCTTCTTATGTGCCTTGAGCAGATGTGTGTTTTGGCATCTTCTTTCTCTCTCGTCGCTGTCGAATCTCTCAAATCCCATGGTAGTCGAATGGATGTTAACCTAACACGGAAGTCAACTGCACATTCTCGAAGCACAAACAGGTCCATATATAGGACAGGCAATGTCGTCCTTCCAACCAAAGGGCTTAGGGGAAATGTTGTATACATATTGATTTTTTCTTAACTTTTAATCACAAAAAAGTTCTTACGCATATACTGATTATGCTTTTTGGTGACTGGATTGAGATCTCAGGTCTTTATTTGTATCAACTGATCAATGAATGCGTGATTCATGATACTTTCCCCACTCTTAAAATTGTTGTCGTTAGGACAACAATTTTAACTCAAATTTGAACTATGTTTGTTGTTCTAGCAACATCAATTTGAGAATGTAGGAAGTAATTCGGAGGAATGCATACCCATAATCTATAAAGGACAAAATATTTGAAGAACTTGTTTAACAATTTTTTGTTGACGTGTTTGAGAGGCCAGAATGAATCCTAAAGTTTACCAAGAGAGTGAGAGATCTCCATACAATGTCCGTCCCCTCATAGTAGGAATCATAGTTTCCCTTTCAAAAAAAAAAAAAAAAGAAGGAATCATGGCTTCTCTCTAGTTGGCACTACTTTAGATTTGAGTTCCCTAGAGAGTATGTCATCATTGCTCAAAAGTTTATACCTAGACAATTTCATACTAGTATTTTGTCTTGTAATCTACTTTGTCTTAATTAGCAATACTAACCACTCACTGCACTGCAACTTATATAATCATAAGATTGCATAATTCATATAAGATGATGAGAAGAGCCGTCCTGCAAACAAGATCGATCGTTATTACGACATGACAGATGACTGCAGTTTAAATACTCTCAGTTTAAACCTACACACGGTGCTGCACATGCATCAACTATGACGACATGATTCATCAGCATGCAGCCTGATATTTCTAGTGGATGTTGACACGACGATGAGCTAGCTGAAATGGCGAATCACTCAGCTCCCGCGCAATTTCCCGCTGATAGGACCGGCTGTGCACGCAACGACAGTGCCACATCCCACAAAATTTTCTCTCAACCACCGTGAGGTCACCTGCCTGGTTTTTTCAGAGGTTAATAACCAGACCTTTCCGCTAGCCAAAATCGTCCGTATATGAATGTAGATCTCGTTGCACGGCAGATCGGGTTAAAGGAGACGAATAAGAAGAACCCAAACTAGCACTGATTGGGCGCTTCTCCCAATTCTTAATTTCGAGCTGATTTGGATGATGTGATGCGTTACGATATCTGCACAGATTGGTGCAGTACGTGGTAATTTTATTGTCAACTAGATAAAGGCGACACCGGATGAGCAGCCAACTTGTTGTTTGAGTAATGAAGAATCTCCCAACGCATCGGATGGCTTTTCAGTTATTTCATAGCATGGCAAATATTGTCGTACTGTTTACAGGACTATATTGACTACTCTTTAGTAACAGGTAAGATTTTCTTAGCAACTTCTAGAAATGACAAGGAACATTCTCCAGTCAATTTCGATCATATCTACCTCTGCAAAGAGGGAAAAGTATTTGTTTCACCAAGTTGATGCTTGTTGTTAGGAAGAACAAGTATATATGGCTACTAATTGAGACAGCTGTCGATGCACTAACATGGTTAGCACTAAGTATGTTGTATGTCATCCTTTTATAAATGTTTAGATATGTGAAGAATTGGAACATGAATATAATATCTATAGGCAAATATGCTCCGAGCATGAAGCTGAAAAATGACATGGCACAAAGTACACAAACAACTCGCAATGGCCACTGGAATCGCACAAGCAAGCTAAGGGGGAAAAGGATACGAGCAATGCAATGGCTGATCGTTGCCCATCAGAATCGCACAAAGCAGAATTTGCATCCATCACAATATGAGCTAGAACAAAAAGCTAAAACTTGTCCAAGTCTCTACAAAAAGAAAAGGCTTTCCATACTCATCTCGTAAAGTACAGCTCGCTAGTGCTGCAGCGAGTACACATGCGCCTCGATCCACGGCTCCACCCAACACTCCACGAACCCGTGTCATCGTTCAGCATCAGCACGGGCCGAGAGCTCGACACATCACCTGTCAGGTAAGGCCAAACAGGCTGTTGCTTTTGCTTCAGCGATCCCTATTGCTGGTGCGAGTGCGATAGGATCCCTCCCTCGGCAGCGGATCATATGGCCTCTCGTACGTCTCCTGTATATAATACTTGCGCATTCCTCGCTGTCAGTTGATATACATAGCGGCCTAATTATATTGCGCAAACCACGCATCTCTTTTCCGCGAAAGCGAGGTGGCCGATTGGAGGAATATTGCACAGCAATGCAATCATGGTTGGAGCAGTTGGTCAGAGAAACGGCCGAATATTCACTCACTCTCATCGGCCGGCGACGACGCAGGAAGTGGCGAACACGACCAAGACGGTGTGTTGTTGTTGCATCCATGAGCATCTATATGCATGTTATATTAGAGAATGAAGAGAGTGATCGGAGCCAAAAAGGACCCTTGTTGCATTGTTGTGTCGTCTGCAGATCGGTGGCGCCTAATTTAATTTGGGCGGCTAAACTATGATCTGCTGCATAATCTAATAGGTCAAAGACGAGCGAGAATCTTGTGCGATGAGGGGTGGTTAAACAAAGCCGCGCACTACGTGCGTGTGATACGAATTGTACGAAAGCCGGGGGCAAATCCTATCCTAAATTCTGTCCGGATAGGGTTACCAGCTAGCATGCACGCGTTAATTTGATGCCCTGCACTTGCAACCAAAAGAGAAAAAAAAAAGGCCACGACTCGATGTGGAACCAAGAACGCAGTACAACAATACAAACAGTGAAATGGATTTCAGAACTACTCTATGTGCCAAGTGATCGATGGAAACGGAGGAGGGTACCACACTGGACTATACTAGGGTCGATAGTCTACACTGAATCTTCAACATTTGTTCTTGATTGCTGTAGGATATACAGTACAAAGTATCATCATTGACCTCGTAGATGCTGCGGAGAAGACTGTGGATTACAGACGTTCAGACGTGAACGCTTAGTTCATGTCATCCGGATGATATGGGTTCTGATTCTGAACTTCTGATTATTATTATTATTATTATTATTATTATTATTATTTGTTTGAGAACCTATTCTGAACTTCTGATGATACACGCAGTGGCGTCTTGCCTGCGTTCACCAGAAGCCTTATAAGCTGTGTTAGCCCAGACCAAAGCATCGGACCTCAGCCCGCGGACCGAATAGGCGGTTGCCGAGAACAACCGACAAACCAAAGCCCAGTTAATAAGCCCAAAAACCCACTATTTTCTCGTCTCTATTTCCGTTCCCCGTTGCCGGCCTCTCGCGAACCGTCTCACGCCGGCGCAGCCAGCCAGGTACCGTCCCTCACCGTTCGCCCACCAATGAAGGACCCCTTCGAGGCGGCCGTCGAGGAGCAGGACTCGCCGCCTGAGTCGCCGGCGCCGCCCGAGGAGGACGCCGCCGCGGCTGGCCCCGCGGACGCCGACGACTACGATGGCGGCGCCCCCTCGCACGCGCTGCCTCCGCCGCAGCGCCCTTCGTCGTCGACCGCGCCCCCGGTGTCGATCTCCGCGGCGGCAGCCAGAGCCAAGGGGCAGGCGCAGAAGGAGCAGGACGACGATGACGAGGAGGAGGACCAGATGGAGGTCGACCTCGAGAAGCTCCCCTCCAGCACGGGCGACCCCGACAAGCTTGCCAAGATGAAGTACGTGCCTGATTGAGCCTCTTTTCTTCAACTCTGGCTAATTGGTGGTAGATTTCGTTGATTTTGCATAATCATGTCTATATTGTAGTAGTTAAATATATGTGTGTTTGGGGATCAGCATGTCCCGAACCCTAATTTCTGCACACGTTGACCACACAGCACAAATGCCAATTACAATTACACTTTTGTATGTCGAATGTGGGAGATTCCCAATAATTACGCCCTTACCTTAGAGCAGGGCTAATGCTACGCCCGCTTGCCGGCGTCTCACGATTTCAGCTCAGCTAAAACAGCCGAGCAGTGGTAACCGGCTCCAAAAATATTTAACGCCTTGTGTGGTTTAACTGTGACGTGGATGAATTGAATTGGTGAAGGAGTGGTTAGCTGTCAATAAATGGCATTTCGCCCGCTTGCTGCTAGCGACTCGTGAGTCGCTCGTTTTTCTCTCTCTCTTGCTTCCTCTCTCCACCACGTCAGACAATGCTGAGGTGTCCTGTCATTTCGTCAGCTGAGGTGGCCTCATAATACTTGCTCTTGTGTAGTTAGCTTTGGATAATGGATAGGGTGGTTTGAGTGATAATCTGTGAATTGGAAAGGAAGTTTTTGTGCATTATTTTCCTCCACCTTGTGACAGTTTCTGGAAATGAAAATACATTTACTTCTGAGACCTCGTAACTTGAGAAGGATATGTGCTTTTCATTACAGTTATTACAAAGCAAAAATGTATCGATGTTTTAACTGCTTTCTTTGTCAGTGCTATACTGTCCCAGTTCACAGAAGAACAGATGAACCGGTACGAATCATTCCGGAGATCTGGATTCCAGAAATCTAATATGAAAAGGGTATGGCTCATAACTTTAGTCAATTTTACTGAAATTAACATCTAATTATGTAGTTTGATGACTGGTCTAATGTATTATCCTATTCATGTCTAAATATTTCTCTGTGTTGGCACTTGTAAGTGAATGCATGCTTATAAATTGGGCATATCTTCTTGAATGTACTATTAACCTTAGTATCTCGATGTGCATTCTGGAGTCTTGTAGTTGCTATATCTAGTCCTGGCCAACTGGGCCATGCCTGCCGTGCTGGCCCGAGGCTCGTAAATTTTGGCCCGGCCTAGGTCCAGCACGGCACGCCTCAATTCGTGCCCGGGCTGGCCCGGCACACGCCTTCGTGCCATGCTAAGGCCGTGGCCTCGGCGGGCGGCATGGGCACGGCCCGTTTAGAGGCGGCCCAGTGAAGCACGAATTCGGCCCAGTTAGGCACGGTTTGATATTAAAAAGAATAGACATTTTATATGCGTACAACAAAGCTAAAGTGGTCTGATGGTAAACCACTTCACTCTCAATCTAGGCGTAACGGGCCTGCCCCTATTTCCACCTCTTTTTCCCCATTTTAGTGTTATCGGGCTACTGGACTTATCGGGCTACCAGGCGTAACGGGCCTGCCCGGCATGGCCCACATAATTCGTGCCATGCTGTGGGCCAACGGCGCGGCACGACGGGCGGCATGGCCCGGCCCGATATATAACGTGCCGGGCCTTTTCGGATTTGGGCCGGACCGTGTCGGGCAGCCCGTTTGGCCAGGACTAGCTATATCTGCTAAACCAAATATGATAGGTCCCTTAAATAAAGCATGCTGAGATGGTGATATACATTTGATGTTTTTTTTTCCAATGGTTATATATAGATAGAAACGTGATATTATGGAACCTTGAGAAAGTTATGATGATACCTGTTAATAGGTAGGATAGAGGCATGTTGGTGTAGTCTATCAGGGGCGGAGCAGCACCCCGTGCTGGGGGGCTGCAACAACCCCTTGGCTCCAAAAAACTCAAGTACGTTTCAGCTGTTGTTTGGCTTTAGTGCTTAGCACTAGCTCTAATCCACAGGCTCGAACACATGCACGAGCATACGAGCTCAGCTTAGGTCAGTCTACGCTACGATGCTAAAACGTAAGAGTCAAATAGTAGTTTTTCATCACAAAACGAAAAAGAACATAAGAGTTTTATGATTATAAATGTCATGTGTGCCTAAGCACCGGTGAAAAAATTGTTAGAATATGGTGGCAGTGGGTTTTTAAAAACTATAATTTAAATAAATATCCCGTTACATAGTTCTTGCTCGGTTTAAATTTAAACTCGAAGAGCAACCAAAATGGGCACTAATGGTCGAATAAACTGGGTATAGCTTGTCATTACGCAGCACCCCCTTTGCTCCATTTCTGGCTCTGCCACTGTAGCCCACTGAACTTGTTTTCCTGCGTACAGACCAGTCTGTGGCTAGATTTCTTGTAGAGCTGATCGATATGTTGTGTACTTGCAGATATTGGCTAGCATAACTGGAAGTCAAAAGATATCTGTTCCAACGACAATTGTGGTGTCTGGAATAGCAAAGATGTTTGTTGGTGAGCTAATTGAAACAGGCAAGTTTAGAGTTGTCTGTTATTTAATTTGTTCCTCAGTAATCCCACCTGTTGTGACATTGATCTATGAAATGATTTGTACTTCTATCTGAACATGACATTAGGTCGAACATTAATCTTATCAGTAGAGGTCTATGTTTTTTGTTCACCTTCTGTTTTTGACCCTTCAGAAGTTCACTTTTACCTTCCAGCTCACTATATAATATGGAACACTTATTCGTTATTAATAATAGAAAAATTTGCATGTATGGCTCCTGATAATATATTAAACACATGAATAGTTTGCTAAATTTGATAGGATGGCGTCCATATTTTCTTAACAGTTTGGTTGGGTGTATTGCAGCCAGAGTAGTTATGACTGAGAGGAAGGATTCTGGGCCTATCAGGCCTTGCCACATTAGGGAAGCATACAGAAGACTGAAGCTCGAAGGGAAGATTCCACGTCGATCTGTTCCTAGGCTCTTTCGTTAGAACTGAAGCATCTCAGTCAGTAGTATTTCTGTCAGATACATGATAGACGTGGAACTGTGGCCATGTATGAGATATCTCCGTGCATTTAGAGAAAACAAAGAACAGCTGTACTGTCAAGCTCGATTATCGTGTAGTATCATGCAAAAAAAAGAGCTGTGTATAAAGTAAGCCTGTGGCGAGGCATTGTTTGGGCTTATTAACAGGTTGTACAGCATTGTGTGACTGCGCTGATTCTAATTTGCATGTTCTTGGGTGCTCCTTAAATGACTCCTTGATGTGTTTCGTCTGTTGCATATTGTCTGGGCCGTTTCGATTGGTGTTTGTGATTTCCGCTTCCTCGTGATACGTTTCCTGTCCTTATTTTTCATGATTTTGTCAGCACTTGATTGTCCGGCTGCTCTGCGCAACCAATGGTATCAAGGATTCAGTTTAAAGCTGTTGCAAAGGCTTACCGCTTACCAAGGATGAATGAACATCGAGCGTTTTGAGATTTCTTTGCTGACGGCCCGAGACAGCGGCAGACCCACTTAAGATTGCGCTTCATAATACGAAGCGTGGCCTTGAGGGCGCAGAACGGCAGAACTGAAGAACAACACGCGAAACCGACTGAATAGCCAGAGATCACAACAGACCCACTTGGCCACTTGAGATTGCTTCGCTGAGATTGCGCTTCAGGATACGAAGCATGGTCATTGACGGAGCAGAACTGAAAAAACAACACGCAACACTGTGCTTGGACTGAATGGCCAGAGCGAACGTGCAAATTCTTCAGAGGCTGCTGCTGCTTGGACCTTACTCTGTTGAGATCATTTGCCCTGGTCAAATGATTAGAAGAGAGAGCAGCATCTGGCCAGGTCTTCTCTCCTCACAGGGAAATTATGCCAACTGCCAAGCAAGATGTGAAACGGAGGCGGAGCGGAGAAACTAGTTGCTGCCTAAACAGATTTTGTCCTAATTATTACGACACTATCACAGTAATGAGAGGTCCTTTTTTTCCTTTACTCTTAATTAAAACCTATCAACTGGATGGACCTCGCTGGAAGAGCGTAAGGGCATCTACTTGCTCGTCCAATCTACACCAATCTAAGCGATCAGTCGAAGGCATAGGCAAGAACCTGAAATTAGGAAGGGTAGTAGTACTAAAACGCGGCAGGTTTAACGGTCCTCCCCCACTTCGATAGATCTGCAAAGCCTGCGCGAGACCTGTTCGTGTCACTATCACTCGCAACAACCGTTTCTGCTGAGCAAAACCCAAGAAAGAACACGACGACAAGCTGACGGCCTACGAACGGCTGTTCTTTCTAAATACGTTGTTGGGTTGTTCATAATTCGAAGATGATTTAAGACTATGGTTGTAAGATGGCCACGCCCAAAAAATTCAAGTGTTCTACTACTACTGAGCTGATTCTAGCAGCGTTCCTCCCCCGACGCTCTCACCAACTTTCGGCACCGTCCGCTGCCCGGCTCGGTCGGTGGATGCTTGCTTCCACTCAGGAGTCAGGACTCATGACGAACAGAACAAAGCCACGACGCATTGATCACGCCGCGCTGCCTCGTCCCGTGTCGGACCAGCATTCTTCTTCCTCTGCCCCCGCAGATTATGCGCGGATATCCCAACGTATGGAGATGGAGCAATCGTCGCATGTGCAGATGCCGCAAGTGTTACTCGTCATATATTCCGCGGCAATAATTTTCCCGGGCGATGGAGTCAAAGGAGTAGCAAAATCGTTGAGATAGGCTGAGACGAGACCAGAACGATTGACTTTGAGTAAGAGCAAGGCAAAGTGAAGAGAAGACAAAACGAAGTAGGCGCATGTCGTCGTGCTTGGCGTGCGAGCTCGCGCGCTTCGTCCCCGGGCTCTGAAGCAAAGCAGCTTGGGAGATCCACGGTAATGACCGGCACACGCGCGGGAAGTGCGACCGTGACTTTCTTTCGGTGCGCCGACACTTGTCTACCGTGATGTTTCACCTGCAGCATTGCTGTGTTCCCTTGCCTTACGGCAATCCCCAAGCTCGCTCACGTTGTCCCGCCCATTGCTCGCGAGTGAGAGAGACATCTACGACAGCAATTTGCGTTTGTACCATAAGACGCCCTAATCATCGTTGTTGCCTTCCATCCATGAACTCTCAGTGCTATTAGTAAGATTCATCGCAGGGATCCGTCCCTATTAGTACCCTATACCTGCAAAAATAATAAGATGTCGCAGCATCGAGTCTTGCTCATCGTCATCGAGATCTCAACCAGCATGAGTACCCAACAAGCATCTACATTTGATTGAAAAAAACGTTACACGAGGTATTCGAAAACGCAACGTTCCCTGATGCCGAAAAGTTTCACACTTAACACCGCGACGCCAAGAGCCAGGCCCATACATATTTCAGGACATGCCGAGTGAAGCAAGAGTAACATGACGTACTCGGAGTAAGCGTAACCCGATTCCATGTTTCGATCTGAGGTAACATCGGAGATCGGAGATGCTCTCTGATATAAATTATAAACTGCCGAGATCAGAGATGGCTTGTGATGTAAATGGATCGTTATCAGAGAAGAGAACTGCTGAACAACTATGCACAAGCCACCAAGCAAAACGTTCCAAGCAAACCGCCTGAGCAGAACGGCCTCGCGGCCGCGGGAAGGGAAAAAGCATAGCGGCTCAGCTCGAGACGAAACCTCACAACCCCGCACATCTTTTCCACCCCGGAAAATCATTTCATCGTCCTCGAACGCTTCCTTGGGCGGCGAGGCGAGCAGCGGCAACTACTCTTGCCCTCGGCGTCTCCTCCCTCTTCTCCCCATCTTCTACACTGAACACCACTCTCCCTCTCCCCACGTTGGCGAGCTCGCTGTTCTTCTTCTTGTTCATCTATGGCCGCATCCCTTTCTTATTACCCCTTTTTGACCGTCTTGCCATCATTCCGAGTCGCTGTCCATGCTCTCCATCCCTTTCAGGCCTCTTCTCTTCTGCATTTCAGAAACAGGAAGGTTTCAGTTAGCGCATGCAAGGCTTATGCAGGAGCATCAGTTGGTAGATTTTGCAAGTAATTACGGCGCCCAGGTCAGGTGCATGTGCGCCGGTATACAGTATTCAAATACCAGAAGCACGACCTAACCACGTCATCGGTGTTTACAATTTTTTCAATACCCCGCTAAACAATCAGACCTCATGTTACAAGATTCCAAAAGGTTCTTATACTATTGACAAATACGCCCGTTGCCATTTGACAAGGCCAAACTATATATAAGTGGAGCGTGGTGAGCAAAAATCCCATCATCATAATAAAAAGGGGGGAACAAACAAACAGCTCCAAAGATAACACCGCCCATTTGTTCTTTTTCTTTTTCCATGGTTATGATTCCAAGCTCTATCCGGGCCCTTATCGTGTGGTTGTGGTCCTAACAAGTGACAGTTACACATCTCCTTATTAACCCTTTTTCCAACGGGCCTGCTTGTGAGTGACTGGAGCTCCAACTCCCCTTGTCAGATAACAATCATCTGACAGGTGGACCCCGCACGAGCAGATAACAGGAAATAGACTTCGCCTCTGACGGCATGTTGTGTTTGGTTGAAAACGAAAACTTTCTTCGTGGTTGACAGTTCGTACTTTGTACTTATGTATGAAGTGGAAGTGTTCTTGCGTGTGCTTTTCTGTTGCTTAGCGAAGCAAGAATGGGATCGCAGATTAAGTGAAGCTAAACCTAGCAGACTCCTCAGGTTAAGGGCAAAGCGATCACAGATCGCTTCTTCTCCATTCTCCTCCACGTCGGCAGCAATAAAGCCGGGAGAGCGAGAAATTAATTAGTGCCGTCATCAATGAGGACACGGAGCATCACGGGTCACGGGCCCCACGTGGGGGTCATGGGCCAGACCGAAAGAAAAGGGCAACTAATTCCACCTGCTTTTCGGCTCTATTTTGCATTTGTTCGCACCCAACCCCATGCCCTAATTCTAAGCGATTTTTCATTTCTTTTCTCTTTTCTTTCAGCCGCACGAAACAAACAAAAAAAAAAGTTGAATATGATTTTTGTCGCTAAATAAAAGGAGTTATGCAAACGTCAAAGTGCGGATGGAGATTACACTATACCTTCTTCACGCATTTCTTCTCGCGCACCTCATACCGGCCTTTCGTCAAATCTGACAGCCACATCCCTGGGAAGACAAACTGCACATAAACCGCAACAAAAATACATGTAAGTTTTGCGATCCGTCAAAACAGATGGCAATAGAACGGATCAGATCGAGCTCATGCGGTTGGTTGCGTACTTGGAGGCTCTTGTCCACGATCTTAGCCCTCTTTTTGGGCCGTTGGGGCAGCTTGGTGCCTTTCATGGCCAGGAAGTCGTCCTCCTTCTCCTTGCGCGACAGCGAGATGTAGATCCGTGGCAGCTCGAACCGCTCCACGCCCAACTTCTCGCCGGCGACGGAGCCGTTGGCCATCAACGGCGATTCATGGTGGTGGTGGTGGTGGTGGTGGTTCTTGGACTCCATGTGCAGCACCGCGTCCATGGCGGACTTGTGCATCTTGTCAGGGGACGACCGCTTCTGCCCACCGCCCGATCGCTCCTCGACGGACCTGGTCGTACAGCCAAAGAAAAGATTAATGATGATTAGGTTGCGGTGATGGCGGCGATGATGCGGTGGTTGGCAAGCTGAGGCGGAAGTGTAAAGGGGAAGATCGGTGCGCGTACGGTGGTGGATTAGTACAAGAAGAACTACTAGCAGAGAGCAGACGGATGCAATACGAGTAGCAAAGCAAACACCAAAGCAGGGCTGCAGTTGCTGGTAGTGCTCCTGTTGATGATGCCCCCATAAAGAATGGAGGGGAGTTGAGATGTGCACATATTTATAACCAAATCTACACTACCTGTATGTACTACCTTTCCCTTCTCTTGATTTTCTGCAATTTATACCATCATCACCTTGATAATAGCCCCAAATCCACCAAACTAACTGGCACAAGGGATTTGTGAAGATATTGCTAGGCCCGCCTACGCATCAGGCACAACAATGTGTGACAAATACTGCTACTGGTTTCGTATCCGTATATCCATCCACTTGCCGAGAGTCAAGGAAGGTAAGGTTACCCCTCTCCACATCACACACCACCTAGATCCAAGCACAAAACTCTCCCCCAAAACTGACGAACTTTTCTAGAAATCTAAACACCACGAAAATTAGCTAAAGGATTAAAATGATCTACACCAAATCGACCCCCGCTATATTCAGGAAACAATAATCAAATAGTCTAATAATGAATTAAAAAAAATATAAATGGTGCTAAGACGACAAAAGAGGGAAAGGAATCTTCCATCCAACTCTTCTTACGGTGAGGAAAGATGTGGTGGCACAGCTCACCGAACGAAAAGAGACCCGAACCCGAGGACCAAAAATACCAAACGAATAAATAACACCACCGCGATGGCACGGCACGAACCCGCCCAAAGAACGCCACCACGACTCAAACCAGCTCGCGTGGTAGTTTCCGCTGGGGGCAAAAGCGGAAACATAAAAAAGTCGCCGAGGTAAACAGGAGAAGCAGAGAAACGTCGCGCAAGATACGACGCGAGACGGAGGGACGGTAGGCAAAGGCCGCGTCGTTCGTTACCTGTGGTGGTGGTGAAGGGGAGGGTGGTGGCCACCGTGGCGGGCGTCCCCGGCGGCAACGGCGGAGGCGGAGGAGGAGCGCGACGGGAACGAGGAGGCCGACCGCAGGTTGGACCCTCGCGTGTACGACGACCCCGCGGCGGGCGGCGGAGGCGGCATGAGCTTCTCCGGCGGCGCCGACGCGCGCCTCTGGATCTTGCCGCCACCGACGCCGACGCCGGGCTGCCGGCGCTGCGCGGACGGTGCCGCGGCGGCCGAGTCGCGCCGACCGCGGGACCGCTTGTTGTGCCCCCACTGCAGGAGCACGTCGCCGACGCCGCCGCCGCCGCCGGTCGAGCTCGGGGAAGTGTTGTCTGACGAGTCGGAGGCGTGGTGGTGGTGGTGCCCGTTTTGGTCGCGCGCCGGGCTCCGGCCGGCCGACGACGGCGGCGCCGGCGCCGGTGCGCGGGCGCGCAGCGGCTTTGACTCGGCGGGGCAGGCGGCGAGGTAGGAGGCGAGGCGAGAGCCGTCGGTGGCGGCGTCGTCGTCCTTGTAGGACGTCCTTGACGCCGGCTTCCGAGGCACGGGTCCGCCGCCGCCGCCGCCGTTGCCGAGAGGGAGGCAGTCCGGGCTGAGCCGTTGGTACCTGCAGCGAAACGACGGTCGCGGATTAGCGATTTGATCGGGCAGAGGAGATCCGCTGCGAAATGCATGTAACAAATCGGCCCGCTCGTTTGGAGCGGGCAGTGAGACGAGGAAACCGAACAGATCGATCGCCTTGCAACTTCAACAGGCCCACAAAAGCAGGGGCGGAGAACGGCCGCAAAATTACACCAACAGCTCGTTGAGAACCAAGTGAGGCGAGCACAAAGCGAAGAACACAACAGAATCGGAGAACTCGGAGGATAAGGCAACCGCAAGAGAACCGAGGAAAATTACTCCGGTGGCACGAAGAACTACAAGAAGTCGTCTCCACCGGAACTCCAAAGAGAATCGGAAGGTGCAAATCCGAAGGAACAAATAACAGATGGCTTATTACCCCGTATCAATCAAGCAGATGAAACCAAGGAATTTGGGAGGCGACGAGGAAAACGTTGAGATTGCTATGAACAGCGAGGTCCAGCGGAAACGACGAGATGAAGAACAACGGACCAGCGAGTCAGAACAGCCGCTGGAATTGGGCGAAACCGGCGTGGAGATAAGAGCGCAGATCAACCAAATCTCAACAAGGAACATGGAATCAGAAACCAAAACGACAGAACGCCGGAAACATCAGGCAGAAGAACAAAACAAGGCACATATGCCAGAAATTTGACAAGGCGTGCCGTCTCCGGCCGGCGGCGTGCCAACCAAATCCATCACAAACCAACATGCCGGAAGCAGAAACTAAACGAGAAACAAACGCGAACTAGAAGAAAAACAGAGGGCACTTCGATCTGTCGCGCCAACCGGCGCAGAAAACCGATGAGCCGGAGGAAAAAACAGAGACAGAGGCGAGAGCCGGAGATCTGCTTGCTACCTCATCATGTCCAATGCCGGAGGAGCTCTGAGTCTCAGAGGGCTCGACGACGCGACGTCCTTGCCAATCGCGTGGACCTTGACGGAGCCACGCATCAAAAAATGGCCGCCGGCCGCCGGAGCCGTCTCGTCTTCCTTCTATGCCGCTCGCCAATCACTCTTCTCTCCCTTAGCCGTTCGTCTTCGTCTCGGTACAAGGAAGAAATAATACGCCGGAAATCGGCAGGAAATTCAGACGGAAAATTGTGAGAGGAACAGAGGGGGGGGGGGAGAAGAGAGGTGGGCAGCAATGGCGATGAGAAGCAGCGCCGGGGTCCAAATAGAGGATTTATCTTTTGCGCTCTCCCCTATATACCCTGCACTATGTATGACCATTCACCCTTCTGCCACCGCTTCTCCTTTCCCCGAACTGCCCCCGCGCGGTGCGTGGCTTTTTGGTGATTACCCGGAGAATTCCGGGGCCGTTACGTTCGTGCGGAACGAAGATCCGAACGTACCGAGCGGCGCCTCTCTCTTGCACTGCAAGACAGCGGAAGGGGAGATCGGCTTCCAAACTAACATCACAAAACGCGCGGATCCAGTCACCTATGACATGTGGACCTGTAACCACTCGTGCCCACGCTGTCAGTGACTTTATTCTTCAGTGAGCTAACAACTGCTGGTGTTTTACACGGACGGCGTACGTAAGATCACGCGCTGTGTCGACGTGAATGTGCTCCCTGCCACGTAGCGCCTGGTACTCGCTCGCCACATGGGACGGGCGCGCCTTGCGCCGTGCCTCACTGGTCTGTGGGTCCAAGATGTCACTAACCCACCGTTCAGCGTGGCGCGTCCATGATCGTTCAGCCGCCCGTGATGGAATGGTTTTAAACGAACGGCAAGGATCGGGTCCGTCGTCGCGTGTACGGTGGATGCGACCCGTTGCCTAAAACGTCCTGTACTAACGTGGCGCTGGGGCTCGCCGGGGCACCGTCACGTGACGAGGTGGTTTGCCTATGGGTTCTGGGCTGGGACGACCGGCACAACCCGGCTTTGGATCCGGGAACCGGGACAGGCAACGAGCCAAAGTTTTGCCTGTTTGGAGTTACGAATTTTTGCATCTGTCAAGAAAATACTACTAGTAGAATTGGTGTTATTCTTAGCGAAATCCTAAACAAAACTCAAATGTTTTGACTACTATCTGAATTTTTTTCTTTCTCTCTTCGACATCCTTCTTCATCTCCGTCATGATCAAGCGGTATTCTCAACTCCAATGAGCACTCCGATGAGATTAGGATGGATAGGGTTTTGATTTTTGGGTTCACATGCACGGCCTTAGAAGTTCGGAGGAGAAAGATAGGTCAGGTGGTGGTGACGGGTTGTGGGTGAACATGGACGATGATTGGGTAAGGTCAAGATAGGACCAACCATGGTGACGATGTTCGAGGCAGCAAGACACTAGCCCATCTAGGCGACACGATGGCTCATGGGCAGCGGCCAAGGCAAGAGAACATAGGCATCATGAGGTTGAAGAAACATCTTGTATGATGGCTTGAACTATGGTGGATAAATTGAGTGCTAGAATCAATCAAAATATTGGAGTGTCTATTTTTATTATTTATGAATGAGCATGTGAAATTGCATATGATCCAACATTATATGCACAATTCAAAATAAAAAAAAGTGTAATAATTTGCCTTTGGTATAAGGTTTTGGGTAACAAATTATTGTTAAGGCTAATTAAAGCAATAGATACCACTTTAAAGATGATAAATCATGCTGATGATTCTAGAGGTATTCGATGTTAAATTCTCCATCATGGTGCTATAATATCAGTCCACACATCTTCGAATAATATTTGCATATGATATAGGGCAATATTGTGGTGACAAAACTTTCTCTTGGAGTTACTCTCAGAACAAAAACTTTCTCTTGGAGTTTGAAGGAACTGTTTATATTCAATATGTTGATTTGTGATGCCGTGGATACGGATACTGTTTCATTTTGCTAGATGGTCTTTCATAAATATTTTATTTTATAAATCAGAAACATTACACAAAAGTTCAACTCATCGTCTGACTATAGATGATTGAAGAAATGGAAAGGAATGGGAATCGAAAATGAGAGAAACCAATAATGTTTCTTCATTGGATAACACTTGTCCAAAGCATCTTTTGGCCGGAAAATTCTCTAATTCGGGAAAGAATTGGAAATGTTGCTTCCTTTCATACTATCTATATAATGGCGGCCATAATTTGTTAACTAAATGACTACAGTTTGCGTAGTGAAAGGCACCATACAGAACTACCTGTAAACTTGCAAGGCCATTGATAACAGAATTTCCTTAAGTAAACTAATCGTCCAAAACCAATCTCTTGACGGCACCGGGTGTTCTCTCGTTTCAGCTCAATTGTTCCCTTGCGACTGCTCGCACCTTCGGCGCTGGCTCCACCAACCGGAAAATAGGAAGGAGACTAGAGGATGCGTGCGTGGCTGCGATTCCGAACCCCGTGGATGCGTCCACAAGGATTCGCAATAGAGGCGCGAATGGTCCACACATGCCCATGCGGCACCACGCCACACGCGTGCCTGACGGCATGATCGAGCCCGCTTGCCTGCGATGCCAACAAATTGACCTGTGTCACCTACCCAACAACCTCCGGATCGATCAACCTGCCTTTGCTCGAGGCTCTCTCCTCCTCTCGTATAAAATCGCCCGCTCACTCCCTTCCAGATCGCTGAGGATTGTTGTATAGCTCAGCGCGTCGGTAAGCTAAGCACCACCACATCAGGTATCTTTTCTCTTCATCTACTGACTACAGGGAAGCATCCGAGCGCACAATCGTGGTTTGTCGCTGTGTGCATAGCGTGCAATTGGGGACAACCTACCCGTCTACCATCTCCACCTCTGGGCTGTTCATACCTGCCGGGATCCGGGAAGGGGTCCTCTGAATTGAAGTTGAAACCACGGGCCTCCGGTGGCCTTCGTCCGCACTCTGCCGTCCGGCGATCAACTCACACCCGGCTGGTCCTGAGCTCACGAAGGCAATCGCGTTTTCTTGCTCCTCCAAATTTTGCGTCTTCTACTCTTCTTGATGCGGCGGCGAGACGCGATGACTGAAGGACAAGGACCTCCCCTCGACGCAACCGCGCGACAAGAGGGGGATGGCGAGGCGAGGCCAAATGCGTCACCGCGCCCGCAACGCCTGAGCCTGACGGCCGTACCCGTATGCCACGGAAGTGGCTAGGCGTTTCTCAACCAAATCGCGAGCAGGCAGCCAGCACCTGGCACTTTTCCTGGCCAAGCAAATTCTTCCCCATGCTTCCAAATCTGGACAGGCCTCTCTCTGTGCGTGGTACCTCAAGCTGAAGCTACTGTATAACCAGTATGGGTGTTGTCGGCTCGTCAGTAGAGTACAATTTCGCTGCTGATGCTTCCTGCCTGCACGCTTCGCGGCTGCATCTCATCTCACGCGCGAAGCAAGCATGTGCATTCGTACAAACAGCAGCCACCAGCTCTTTTACCTCTGCCAACGACTCCAAAGCAGATCTTGCTGAACCAAAATCGACGCTGTTTCGGAGGCATGGTTCTTGTTTGTAACATATCTCCGGCGTATCGGGGGAAATTAAATGTGCAGAAATACCTTACTATTTTTTGAAACTCAGAAATACCTTACTTGCCCCAAGAGAAACGTGCAATTGCCCAGCTGTCAGGCATCCCAGATCCACTACCCATAATTTCAGATCAGGGAAATAGGCAAAATCATCATTCCATTCTGAAAAAGCACCGGAATGGTAAATCTCCACACATACATCTCTGCAGATCGCGTCATTCTTTTGCAGTTTTACACACATCTCATCATACAGATCCTACTAGTCTCGCAGATCTTTGCTATGAAATATCTCGTAACACAGCAACACTCAAGATATCGATTAAACAGTTAGCGCATAAATCAACCTAACTGATCATCACTAATATCCCGAACCGCTGTTGTTCTTCCACCTTGTCCAAAGCAGGACTTCCAGTGTGATGATGGTGATCAGAAGGATGCCCAGGTTGAAACCGTATCCGATCTTCCATGAGTTACCGGCGCCTCCAACCTTGATTCCGAGGACAATGTTGATCGCTGCAAAGAAGAGTGCGAGCCTGCCGACCCAGTGGTGGTACCAGTTCCAGAATTTGCGGTATTTGGCGTCCTTCTTGGGCCTTAGAAAGATTGCCAGAATCTGAAGAAATAGACAGACATTCAAATCTATGTAGCAAATTATGTACACAGCTATTTCTTGTGTCTGTGTTATCAAAATAAATTAGTTTTGACTTTATATACGTGGTATGATTGTAGCTACACGAATGCAGAAATAACATACCTGCAATATGCCCAGCACAAGCACAAAAATACCAAGGCCACGATGCGCCGGAACATTGGCCTGGATCTTGTTGTACAATGACACTCCAGCCACAATGCCGGCTAGACCAAGGATGAAGCCCACAAACTGGATACCAGAATGGAGGTAGAACCACAAGGGGTCCCATCTCCTGCAGTATCGTGCAACAATGGCGCCAATTGGCAGGAGCACACCCCACGCAAACAAGTTGAGTGCTCCATGAGTCCTTTTCAGACCTTCTGGGAAGGCTGATGCACTTGAAGAGCTGCCTGCAAACAAAGAAAGTTTTTCAGGTGGAGGATGATCTGGTGATCGAGTAATTCACATATTAGAAGCGCATTCCTCAGTTCATGTCTTTTGTCAAAGTTATGGTTCTTGGATTTGAGAAGCACAAATCAGATCACACTGAATTCTAACCAATACTAATGATCCAAACTATTACTATTGTTGTTCGCTAATAAAAAGGGAGGAGGCATTACGTTTCACTCTTTCAGGTTATAGCAATAGAGCGCAAATTTACTCGATCACAGTTTTCAGAACTAAACATACCCAAATTTCACTTTATTTGGGACTGATTTTCTCTCATGAAGAAAAAAGTGTGATGGTTCGCACTAAAGTTTTCTGAATCTATTCATGCAGGATGAAGATGAGATTTGCATCGGTTAGGTGGGAGACGGACCTGTGGTGAAGTCAAATTTGATGGAGGTCATGTCCTGGTGAATGGAGAGGCGGTCGTTGACGGGGACGGCAGAACCGAAGGCGAACAGCACATTCTGGCTCTTGAGCTGCTGGGGAAACTTGAGCTGGAAGGCGAGGTAGATCTTGGCCTGCTGCACGAGCACAGTGTGGTCGTGGTTGTTGGAGACCAGGAACCCCTTGTCCGCGACCACCTGCGCGGGGGTCTTTCCCCCCAGCGAGAACTGCTTGATGTGCGCGATCCCCGTCTTGCCCATCCACCCCACCATGGCGCTCGAGCCCACCATGAGCCCGTCCTTGGAGAACCCCATCCCCACCCACCCCGTGCTGTACATCGTCGACAGCACCACCCGCAGCACGTTGTCCTTGTCCTGCGCGTACTGCAATCGAGAACGCGGAAGAGGAGAGGGGGATTCGTTAGTCGGTGGAGAGTGTGGCACTGCCTCGGATCACCGCGGATCTAGCTCGCGGCGGCGAGAAATACCGGGAGGCGAGGCGAAGAGCTGAAGAGATGTGCGTACCCGGAGCACGTAGTTGTTCCAGACGGGGCTGCAGGCGAGCCCCGAGTAGTTGCCGACGAGGTCGGACGGCAGCTCGTCGGCGCAGGTCTGCGCCGTCGCCACCGACACGAGGAGGGCCGCCGAGACGGCGAGAAGCGTGGCGGCGTACGCGCGCGCCATTCTCGCGGGAGGGAGAGAGCCGGCCGGCCGGCGACGTGGAGGAAGCAGCGCAGCCCGCAACTCCGCGTGAACCGCGACGTGCTAACCACTGGCCACTGGTACTTTTGAGTTTTGAGTGCGTGCCGGTCTGGACTGGTGCGGTGGAGGGAGGTGGCGGGCAGCTGCTCTGCGAGACCTGGATGCAGCTTGCGATTGCGCTTAAGATATTTGCGTGATGCTCGTGGCGGTGAGCTGGTCTCTCGTGAGCCTCTGCTCCAACTCCGAGCAAGTGTTGCTAGATCCAGAACCAGCTGGAGGGGGCGAGCAAAAGGGAAATCCATGTGTCTGTATTCAGGAAGGGACTTTCTGTGATTGTGCTCGACTTGATTTCATTTCCATTCAGAAAGTGATTTGTCTTGTAGTACTATTTAGGCGCATTAACTTGCAACAAAGAATTTTATTACGCCTTCTGGGGAACATCCAGCTCCCTGCATAATCTCAGTGATGTTTCATTACGACCTTGAATAAGCTGTAGATTTTCATGATGTATTCGAGAACGTTTTGAGCACATTGGATTGTATGTTCAGCTGTAGTTTGAATCTAAAAATTTCCATGTAAGAGCTCCAGAAGAATTTCTATTCATCCAAACATGGTTATAAAGATATCAGCAAATTACAGAGTTTACAGATGGCTAGTGCTTTTATGCTTCAGCTCCGCAGAACACGCCACTACCCAGGAACATGTTGCCATGTTGGGTCTTTTATAAAACACACGGAGTTCACGCCAACACATGCAGGCATGTTCTCCCACCAACCATCTCAATGAACTACACTACTTCCTGATGCCACCTGATTAATATGGTCTTCATGCCCTGTTTAGGCGCCGTAGACCGTCGGAACCTCATTTAGCGCAATAGCGCATAGTACGGAGTCAAGGAAGCCATCGCTCATCAGAGTTCAGAGATCAAGATGGCTGTAAATTATTGCTCACATTGTCTTGGAAACTTAGATCTTGTCTGCAAACTCAGCTGAAACTTTCAGCAAAGCTCTTGTTGGATATAACACGATGTGCCGATAGGCAGCACCGTACCTATTGTTCTTAATTCTAGGGCATGAAGCCTTGTGTCGGTGGTAGGTTGTGTGTACTCGATTACCAAAAGTGCTACCTGCAACGACAAGTGGGCCACTTGCGTAACCCAACATGAGCTTTGGTGGATACAAAATACTTTATCCAAAGCTCATTTTGCTTCAAATATCATTGTCGTAATGCTGCATTTTCCAAGCTGACAGATTAAGGAAGTACATGCAGCTGCCCGCACTATCAACCCGCCCAAAAGTTTGTTGAGACATCTCAAATTCAAAATAACACAAGAAATACCAGTTAAGTTTATCTCTGACCGGTACTGACCAAGACAAATATCTACCACTGCCACTGCCAAGACGCTTCCTCTTCAGGTACAAGAGAAGAAATGGATGATGAGAACTTGAGAAGCACGGTAAGATAACAACCGAAGTTGCAAAGCTGAATGTCTTCGGCGCAGCTCTACAATATGAATCGCACTGAATGATTCAGTCCATCAAACACTATCGGATTTCCGGACTTACTAACAAATGTTTCATAGGACAGCCAATGAGGAGCGTATCTACTACCCCTTTTTGGACGGCAGACAGCTGAAGGAATATCTGCAAACTTGGACGACAGTAAGCACAAGATAGTTTGCCAGGTAATTACCTCGATGTGATATGTCTTGTGGAATGGAGAAGGATAATTCAACATACCTATTTTGCACATATGAAATTGATATGATTTTCTTACAGCCTTCGATCCATTTCACCTGAATTCGACTAACAATCTGACAAAGAGGATGTCGACCTGCACTGTAGCCAGCGGAGTAGTAGATGTTAATGATGACATGAAACCATGAATTGAAAAGCAAAATGGTTTGGCAAATTAAAGCTGCTGCAGCGCCGGAGCAACCCCCACGGTGAAAGGAGGTGAGGCATGGACGCCTGGAACGCGCCGGCGCGTCGGCAACCCATGACGTGCAGAAGCGGCGACCTTATCGCGACCTCAGGGGTGGTCGGTATATCAAATGCCGACCACCACCAGTCCCTTACGACCGTCACCGCTGCTGCCGTTCCTGCGTTCGTGGCCATCCCCTCCGCCTCTCTGCTCACGACGGCACTACCGCTGGCTATTCTGCGCCTGCGACATCAACTACTGCTACATGAACGTGCCAGCGAGGGCAGTGGCGAGGCCTTCTGGGAGGAAGAACAGGGAAACTATCAGCTACGGTCAGACAAATGGAGAACTAGGCGTCGATCCGGCAAGTCATGGGACGGCGGTTCTTCCTCGTCAGGCTTTGATACCGGTGGCCGCGCCAGTCAACTGGCTCAGAAGAAGCAGAGTAGCGTTGCTCTTGACCGGCGGCGAAGATCGAACAGGGCGGCACTGCGCGAGACGCCTAGCCCCCCGCTCGCCCTCTGACGGGACTATTCCGATGCCGCCCGCACCTATCCCCGGATCCCCCGCTTCCCTGAAATATCCCGCACGGCCGCAACCGGTAGCAATCGATCGAGAGCTGAGTCTGACATGGGGGCAGCTTCTCATGTTCAACCCGAGCTTCTCAGAACTCGACTCGAATTGTTCTCCTTGTCAGCCCTTGCAATTGTGTCTCTGAACTTTTGGAGCATGCAGTGCAGGGCATGGAGGTTGATCAGCTGCCCAGGTGTCACGGTGCAGAGCATACAGTTGGAGTGGGGAAGAAAGGAGCCATGAAAAGTCCATACCTGGGCATGCATAGTAGCTCGACCAAGGTTAATTTTGATCACGTGTTTTTTTTAGACTTTGATCACGTGTTTTTTTTTTAGACTTTGATCACGTGTTATTGTGCGATGACCACTGAATACGAACGGCCCAAAATGCCGTGTCCAGCTTCGATGAATCTGTCAGCCCGAAACTTTCTTTTTTTTTTTTTTTTTTGGAGCAAAACATGTTTCACGAAGCGGTTGGGCCGGATCTGGGGTGGGCAGAAATAGCGCCGTGTGGCCCAGCCGACCCCATTAGGCCTTCTATATAAGCTCGTAGCATGGATTCCTCACTTGTGCTTTTAAAATAAATTTGTATATTTTCCACCATTAATTCAGATTCATGTTCATTATGCGCTTTATAATTTATAGATGGAAGTCTACATCACTGTGGAAATCTTTTCAGTAATTTAATGACCAAATGCTTCCTAAAAGTAGAGCCCATGATATTTGTGTTTACTCTTTATCTAAAAGAATTTTACCACCAAAAGATTTAAAGGACAACTCAAGTATGTGTGAGAACATCAAGACGATAAAGAGGGTCTGAGCACTTTTGCCCCATCAACGGAGAGTGTCTTCTTCTACTTCCTCCGTCCAAAAATATAAGTATTTCTAGCTTTAGTCAAAATCAAATATTTTAAACTTTGACTGATAATATCTCTAAAAGTAAATAGTTATAAATATAAAGAGTTGCATATTATGATAGTTGCTTTTAAGATGAATCTAGTAACATCTTTTATACTTGATCAATCATTATAACTTTTTCTCTATTGATAGTTGAAGTTAAAATTATTTTACTTTGATCAAACCCAGAAATACTTATATTCTTAGACAGAGGTAGTAGTAAGTTGCCACAGAGCCTTTAAAGAATGGGAAGTGTGGAACAGAATAAAAGTACAGCCGAAGTGGCTTGTGTAATTCTGGCAGATGTGGTTCTTTCTTTCAACAGGTCCAAAGATGTATACGAAAATGGACGTCTTGAGTCGACAAAGACAAAATTAGCCATGAAACTTGAGTGCAAGCACTATCTTTCCAAGTGTAGTAACTAGAGATTTTTAATAAAAATACATTGCTACATTAGAACATTACTGAGTGGGACGTACTTGAATGGAACACCAAGTACAACATAAGTGCCTTGTAACTCATGCACATGTAGTTCTTACTTTCATAAGCACTGGCGAAGCCAGGTAAGGCTTCACTGGTGCACAGGCACCATGGTGCTAAACAAATTTTAGTTAAAATCATTAATTTTTTTTACCATATGTGCACAAGGTTGGGGCAAAAATATGGACCACCACGCTGCGATGGACGGCTGTCATGCAAGCTGTGCACCTCGGTGTCTAGAGCTCTAGCTTGGCCACTGTTCAGAAGTTCTAAAGACAATCTGAAGAACGGGCGCATATGGTGTTGATAAAATCAAATCAAAATTAACCATGGAAATTGATGCGTACACCATGTTTTTCATTGCAACAACTAGATATTTGCAGTAAAAAAATATGAATATATTATAATTCTAAAAACCAAATAGGGGCATATGTCTCACTAAATACAATGCCACATCGAAAACAAAGACAAAAATAATGCAATGAAGATGGTGTAGATAAACTTTTTTTTGCATATCCAAACCATTGCTTCAACAGAGTAACACATGTTTTGCCAACTATGGGATAATGCGAACGATTTGTCTTAATAGTCTATTATGAAAGGGACAACTTATGTTTTAGTTATATTCTTCTACCCTGTACATCATGAAGTTATTGCCATTGCAGCTAGTACTAAGAATCTTTAGAAATTGTGTTCATGTGTAGCTACGCTACTACTTGTCTATGTTATACTGAAACCACCATTTTTTTTACTCTTATCAATTTCTCGAAGTTGCATCGCGAATGACCCTGAGGGATTCCGTGAAATCGTGCAGAAGTTCATGGGGATCTGGGAACTGCTCCTCATCTACTGAGAGAACTAGCTTGACGATGTTCATGTAACTCTGGTAATGCACGGTCAGTGCCTGTACACACATCGAAACCAAACAATTAACCAATCACTAAAAATACCACAGAAAAATGTATGGAAAGACAACATGAACAGATGAACTTATAGGACAAGAGAGACCAGTGTATTAGGAAATTTCCATGAACAAACTTGGGACATGCCTGAGAAGAACTTACATGTGGGTGCCCAAAGGAACCAGGGGCGATGTAGACAATCGGATGACCAAAGAACACTACCTGCTCCGTTGGTCCGACCATGTTGGAGAAGGACAGTGTGGTGTGCGTGAACATGCCATAGCAGAGAGCAGCTGCTGCCTGCACATGATCGACATGGTTTAATTTGCAGAGAATGCTCAGTTCTTTCCGTTGCATATACGAAAGCTCACTGCCAAAAACCCAAGAGCAACTTCGGTGGAGGCCCTTGTTTGGGCTCCTACTGCATGCAAAAAATCAACTCCACTGGAGCCCCAACGTTTAAAACGGCGCCCCACCTATTTTGCATGTAAATCAAATTTCCCTCCTTCTAGCCTTAATTTTGGGAGCCTTCTACTTCCCCTCTAAAACATGGGTCCCATCTATTTTTTTTTCCTATTCCTTTTCTCCTCTCTCTTTCATGTTGCACGAAGGCTGAGTGGCGGCACGTGCCCGGTGTGGGAGCCAGTGGGACCGGGGCGGGATGGTGTGCGGCGGTGCTAGGGACGGGCAGGCGCAAGCGACGTCAGGAGGAAGGGCGGTGTGGCAACGCTAGGGGCAGGCAGGCACGAGCACAGTGGAGTCAACGGCGGGCGGGGCCACCGGATCATCTCACGACTGTGGCAGGCTGGAGTGAAGGGGGCAGTGCCACGGGAAGGAGGGGCGCCATTGTACACGGTCGGGGCGAAGCACGACAATGCCAAGCTGGATCTGCGCAGGGGCAGGGTGCTACGGTGCTAGAGCAGGAGCTCCACAGGAGTTGCGCAAGATGACAACGAAGATCTCAAAGGCTCAAACTGGTGTCAGACGTTGACAGCTTGGCCCCACCCATTAGAAAAAAATATGAGCTTGGGCTCTATTTGTCACTAGAGTGGATGCTCGCGTTTTCAAGATCGGCCTGCAAATGGAGTTTGTGGGTTCCAATTTACAGGCCCGACTGAAGATGCTCTAACAGAAGCGGTGAGAGAAAGAGAGAAAGAGAGAGTAAAACAAGCACCTTGATGCCAAAAAGCTTTACCACCATGTCCGCGCTCCAGTAAGTGAAGATGGACTCCAAGGAGCTCTTTTTCCTGCGCGCGACCTTTGTTGCCTCCCGGACGTATTCGATGGGATCATCGTGCTCGGTCAAGTGGAATGGAATTAGCATGTAGCCAAACTGGTTTCCCCATCTCGCAGCGTTGTCCTTGCCGGACTCCATCATGCTTGCCAATGCCTTCTCATCGATACACAGTAAACGCGTTAGGAAACGGTGTCTTAATTAATTTGCAAAAAGATGATGTTGTGATCAAAGAGGACAACGACGTGGTAGATGCTTACATGTAGGCCAGGCGTCGGCCGCAGGTTGACAATAAGAGCTGAGCGCACCGTGATGTTGTTCTTCCTGTCGCTTTCACCTGAATATTGTGGTTACGAGATCAGCTGTATATAACTACTCCACAGCAAGCTGAAATTAGATAAATGCGCTGCCCAACAACGCATTTGCGAGTCTTGCTTACCTGTTCGTCGGAAATAATACCGGGACAGCGCCGCAGAAGTGATTCCAAGCAAAACATCATTTACGGTCTGCAAAAGCACATCATGCAAGAGTAAATGACTCGCTTGATCTCTTATAAAAAAAATGAAAAAAAATTCAGTGAGATGGCCAAAGAAGACAACGTACGCAGCCCATGGCATTCTTGACGTACTTGATGTCGTCGAGGCTGAGCGTGTGGTTGACGAAGCGCCTGGGCCGGAACTCGGCGCCCTCCGCGCCCTTGAGCACCGTGCGCTCGTCGCCCACCAGCGACACCGCCGTGGCGAAGAAACGCGCCACGTCGACCACCGTGTGCCACGCGAGCACCAGGACTGACAGGACCCACAGTGCCAGCGCGGCGAGTGCGCCCCGGCCACGTGGCCGAGGCAACGCGTACAGTGGGCCCGCGCGTCGTCCGGCGGCCGGCAGCGAGGGGAGCGTGTCCGGGTCAGTGGCGCTGCGTGTGCAGGCAATGAAGAGGGAGAGCAGGGAGACGCCGTCGCCGAGGGAGTGGTGCATGCGGAGCGCGGCCGCGGCGGCGGACTCGGAGGTGGGGAAGTCGAGGATGTGGAGCTCCCAGAGCGGGCGGGAGTGGTCCATGGGCCGCGTGGACAGGGACGCCACGTAGTCCTCCAGGGATTTGTCCGGGTCCGCCGACGTGGCGGCGGGGTCGAGCTCTGGGACGATGATGTGGTTGTCGAGATTCACCGTTGTCCGGACCCATTTGGGCTTCGCATCCTTGCCCAGTTCGTTGCAAACCTGTTATCGCATTCATTGTATATAAAATAGTGCAAATCATATCTAGTAACGGGACCACTACTCGTCCAACAAAGCTACGGCACCATATACGTTCCTTTCATATCGTGATAATAATGCATATGACGATAACTTGGTGCCCAATGTCTGCCACATTAATTAACTTTGTGCACACAACCTGGTATATCTCGGGTTTTAAGAACCAAGAATGGAAAGATAGGGACATCGAGACTGACGGGTTTCTGGATTCGAGTAGTCAAACATCAAGATAGGGAGAAGTACCAAACTAGTTGTGTTTCACTAAGACTTTTTATAAAAAATTTAAAAAAATAATTTGAGATTCATATGTAAAAGTGGATGTCCAAAGTTTCATGATGTAGAGAGACTGCCATGTACAAATAAAAGTGCCTTGGAGATATTTGAACCTTGATCAGTTCAAACTAAACTCGACAGCTAGAACGAGGAGGGGAAAAAAGGAGGAAAATGGCCATGGCTAGTCGTTGGACAGCCTGGGTCGTCTAGTGCGACTTTTTGGTTAGGCAGCACGAACGACTGGCCAAGCTTGCCCCTCTTTCCAAGCACGAACGACTGGCCGAGCTGTGCACTTGCAGCAAACGAATCACTTGTGCATGCCATCCCGAATATGATCGAGCAGGGGAGGAGTTCATGAATCCGATGGAACGGGATCAGCGAGACCATATAACGTACCTGGACGCTGCAGAAGCGGGGGTGGCGGGCGAGCGTTGCGGCGAGCCCGACCCGCGCGGCCGGCAGGTCGACCGGCGCGCCGAGGCCCATGACGCACACGATGTAGCAGTTGAAGCGCGGCTCCCGGAACAACCGCCCCGCCGGGCTCACCGGCTCCTCCTCCTCCCCGTCCGCGCGCACCTCCAGGTTCGCCTTGCTCTCCCGCGTCCACATCCTCGTCGTGTCTATGGACAGCGCCCGCTTCCGCAGCATGGCTATGGCTGCGGGCCCGTCGCCGCGATCCATATCCAACTGTGGCCAATACTACGTTATAGCGGCGGGCGTGGCGGGCAAGTGAGAAATAAAAAGCCGCACGCGAAGACACGCTATAGAGGTCTGAAGATGCTGTTTATAAAAGCCGCCAATGGCAACGAAGTCCATATTTTTCTTTTAAAATTAAAATCTATATATACACGTGGTAGGGCACGCCTAAATGATTCTTTTAGTATAAAAGCGTGCAAGTCATAATTAAGTCCAATTTAATGTGCATTTTTAGTTAAACTCCCCGATATGTGGAAGGCATAGTCTCTATTCAAACTTTCAATTCCACGCACTAGATTGCGCTAATTAGTTTTTAAAAAAATGCTTGAAATTATAAGACCGCAAGGACATATGTCCATCAGCGATCATCATGCCCACCAGGGTTAACATAACCGGGGTTAACCGGCCGGTTAACCCGGTTAACCAGCAAACCGGTCCGATCCGGTTAATCGGCCGTCCGGTTAACCCTGGTTTTGATTTAAAATTTTTAAACTTTAAAAAAATTTATATCCGGTGCAACCAATGAAACCGGCCGGTTAACCGGTAAAATCGTATCAAAACCAGTATATTCGAATTTAAAAATATATATTCAAAAATAAGTTAAATAACCGATGAAACCGACCAGTTAACCGGTCTAACCGACCGGTTAACCGATCCTCTGTTGTTTACTCTTTCGAATCGAATTTTATTCAGTTAACCGTCTGATTTTACCGGTTTTTCGGTTAACCGTGAACTGGTCTTCGGTTATGTTAACCTTGATGCCGACATGCCGTGAGTGACCAATAACATGAGGGATGCATTGAAGTAGATTGAGACTTTGAGAGCAATATATACAGCACATGCATTAGCGTAATCAACAAACCATCTCTAAAGATTCATTTGGAACATGGTCCGCGCCGCCGTAGTTGTCAAAGATGAAACTATACCAAAGGGACAAAATAAAAGTGCTTCTTATCAAAAGCATTTAACAATATTGTTGTAGAATAGATATGGATAAGCCAAAAAGAATCATTGTTTCAACGAGCCTCTCCCATCTATATAAGCATAAAGTGTTAGTCGCATTGCTACAATGCTACTGAGAAGCCGCCTCAGTTTAACGCATTGCTACAATGCTACTTAGAAGCCGTCTCAGTTTAACCAAAAAAAGAGCTGTTTTAACATAGAGCTAGAGCCCTAAAAACACCACAATAATCATGAGATCTGTTGTATACATATGTTTCTTTTCGAAAGGTATATATGTTAACAGTGAGACGATAATTTACCTTGTCTCATATGCTAGGTGGAATGGGAAATTCAAAATTCTACATAAATATTCAATACAAGTGAAAATGATATGATTTTCTTACAACATTCAAACCATCTCGTCTGAATTTGACGAGGGGGGTATCTGGATAAAGATCTGCACACTAGCCAGCGGTTCCCCACACTAGCCAGCGGTTCCCCACAAAAAGAATCAGCAAGTAGACCGTCTTAATCATGACATATAAAGGCATGAACTGAAAAGTAAAAGAGTTTGAACAAATTATGTTACCTGAACAACAACAGTGACATACTGTTGCCTATTCATCCGTTGACAGATGAATTTGGAAATTTTGTTGATACTACTACTTTTTTCTATGCCTCATCTGAATTTCTAGAAGCCGCATCACGAATGACCCTGAGGGATTCTGCAAAGTCGTGCAGAAGCTCGTGAGGATCTGGGAACTGCTCTTCATCTACTGAGAGGACTAGCTTGACAGAGTTGGTGTAACTCTGATAATGCACAGTTAGGGCCTGCACGCATGCCCAAACCAAACAATTAACCAATCAGTGCAAATTCTTCATAAACAGAAGACAGGACGTGAACAGAGGAACTTCTGGGACAAGAAAGCAGTGTAGTCCTACATACGAAACCACAGCAGAAAATACTCATGGAGCAACTTCCATGAACGAACCCGGGACATGCTTGAGAAGAACTTACATGTGGGTGCCCATAGGTACTGGGAGCGATGTAGACGATCGGATTGCCGCAGAACATTACCTGTTCCGTTGGCCCCATCATGTTGGAGAAGGATAGTGTGGTGTGCGTGAACATGCCGTAGCAGAGTGCTGCTGCTGCCTGCACACGACAAGGTTTTGCAGGGAATATGCTCAGTTTGCCCGTTGCGTATACGAAAGCTCGCAGCCAAAACATACTACTACTGACAGAGAAGCGCCGAGATAATAGAGTAGAACCAGCACCTTGATACCCAAAAGCTTCACGACCATGTCCGCGCTCCAGTACGTGAAGACGGACTCCATGGAGCTCTTCTTCCTGCGCGCAACCTTCTTCGCGGTCCTGACGTACTCGATGGGGTCGTCGTGCTTTGCCAAGTGGAATGGAATCATCATGTAGCCAAACTGGTTTCCCCATCTCGCAGCGTTATTCTTGCCGGACTCCATCATGCTTGCCAATGCCTGCTCACGCCATAAACACATTAGGAATGGTGTGTGTTGCACTAAATATTGTGAGCAAAGAGGACAACGACGTGTTTGATGCTTACATGTAGGCCAGGCGCCGGCCGTAGGTTGACAATAAGAGCGGAACGCACCGTGATGTTGTTCTTCCTGTCGCTGTCACCTGAAGATTGTGGTTACGACTTACGAGAGCAGTTGTACCTGGTCCATAGCAATCTGAAACACATTTCAGTGTCTTATTGCTTACCTGTTCGCCGGAAATAATACCGGGACAACGCGGCGGAAGTGATTCCAAGCAAAACATCATTTACGGTCTGAAAATGTACATCAAGCAAAGTAAACGATTGATTGTACTTTCTACTTTCATCTTAAAAACAAGAAAATCAGTGGGATAGCCAGAAAGACAAGCGGAACGTACGCAGTTCATGGCGTTCTTGACGTACTTAACGTCGTCGAAGCTGAGTGTATGGTTAACGAAGCGCCTGGGCCGGAACTCGGTGCCCTCCGCGCCCTTGAGGACCGTGCGCTCGTCGCCCACGAGCGACGCCGCGGTGGCGATGAAGCGCGCCACGTCCACCACTGTGTGCCACGCGAGCACAAGCAAGGACAGCACCCACAGTGCCAGCGCGGCGAGCGCTGTGCCCCGGCCACGCGGCCGTGCAGGAAGGGGGCCCGCGCGGCGGCGGCCGGCGGCTGGCAGCGAGGGGAGCGCGTCCGGGTCAGCGGCGCTGCGTGTGCAGGCAATGAAGAGGGAGAGCAGGGAGACGCCGTCGCCGAGGGAGTGGTGCACGGAGCACGGCCGCGGCGGCGGACTCGGTGGTGGGGAAGTCGAGGATGTGGAGCTCCCAGAGCGGGCGAGAGTGGTCCATTGGCCGCGTGGACAGGGACGCCACGTAGTCCTCCAAGACCTTGTCGGGATCGGCCGACGTGGCGGCGAGGTCGAGCTCTGTGACGATGATGTGGTCGTCCAGGTTCACCGTGGTCCGGACCCATTTGGGCTTCGCTTCCTTGCCCAGTTCGTCCGACACCTGTAATCGCATTCAGTACTATTATTCTTGTGAAGAAGAAACTTGCACGGGATGCATCCAAGCCGAATAGCTAGGCACTGTTGCGTGAATGATCTGCGAGACTGCGACGACACATTTCAGAAGTTTTAGACCCTGACTACCCGTTTCTGACAAGACATAAGCTGACAAGACGCGCACAATGGCGACATCACACTTACTACAGTTACTACTACCTACTCTTTACTATAGTACTATGATAGGACAGGAGCTTTTGCCTTTCCTACTTTACATGTTTTACAAGCTACTTTCTCTCTTATAAAATGTAATAATTTATAGATTTGATTAAAGTCATTTTTTTTACTTTGACTAGTAACATATATAAAAATAAATTATTCCAAATACTAAAGTTACATATTATGATAGTTTGTAATATTTTATAAAAAATAGAATAACATCATTTATACATGATCAACCATTATTAATCATTTCTATTAATAGTTAAAGTTAGTAAAATTTGACTTTGATCAAACACGTAAATGCTTATATTTTAAAAACGGAGGGTGTATCTCTCTTTACCATGCAGTCAACTTCTTAAAAGAAAAGACAAACTGACCTTTGATGTCAAAAGATAATAAAAGTTGAGATTCGTTATGAACACCATTTAAAATGGCTATGAAACTTCTTTATTTTGAAGTAACATATGCAGTCAATAGGGCTCGTTTTTTTTTGTTTTTTTGATCTTAGCTGAGACCTAAGAGACGCGTACTGCATCGGTAGTACATACTTATTTTCGGTGCAAGCAGGGCGAGAATCTAGAAACCCTGATCGGTCTACAGTCTAAACTAGAGAGTTAGGGCCAACTAGCTAGTATAGGAGGAAAAAGGAAGGAAAATGGCCATGACTAGTCGTTAGACAGCCCGGCGGGTTCGTCTTGTTGTGCGCCTTTTTCGTCAGACAACTCGAACGATGGACGACCAAGCTTGCGCACACGTCCGTCTCCTTTTCCAAGCACGAACGACTGACCAACAGACCAATGCAAGCTTGCACTTCGCCGCGAACCAATCACTTCTACATCCCGAAGGATTGAGAGGGGAAGGACTGATCTGAAGGAGTCGATGGATTCTCGATGGAACAGAAGAGAAAGAGAAACTGTTACCTGGACGCTGCAGAAGCGGGGGTGGCGGGCGAGCGTTGCGGCGACCCCGGCACGCGTGGCCGGCAGGTCGACCGGCGCGCCGAAGCCCATGACGCACACGATGTAGCAGTTGAAGTGCGGCTCCCGGAACAGCCGCCCCGTCGGGCTCACAGGCTCCTCCTCCTCCCCGCCGTCAGCGCGGGCCTCCGGGTTCGCCTTGCCGTCCAGTGTCGTCCTTGTGGTGTCTATGGACAGCGCCCGCTTCCGCAGCGTGGCCATGACAGCACCCCCGTGGCCACGATCCATGCCCGTGCTGGTTCTCTTCCTTGATTCGAGAGTCGAGACCACGAGTGGGGACTGAGGAATACGTTCCAACACGGCGGCCGTGGTGGGGGAAGTGGGAAATAAGCCGCGCGCGACTCCGACCGTGGTGGTGGCGAAGACACCCGCCAGGCCTGGGAGCTCTTCTCCTTTATAATTGGAGCACGGTTCGCTAACACAAGCTCAGACACGTGGCTGCGTACGCTTGGATGGTTCTTCGGTTTTTTTTTTTGGCGGGTAGGATGATGGTTCTTCGTTCTAGTGTGTTGTGTACGCCTCTCCTACCAAAGCGTGGAAAGCACAGTCGCCATTCGACGTGTATGCTTGAGTTCAAACTCCTAATTCCGTGGGTAGATGATGTTGAAGTATGTGAATATAGTTTGTCAGAAAAAAAGTGTGCCAATGGTCTTACACGTCACAATCTTAGAGACTTTTCGCACTTCTGCAACGACAACCTTACTGTTGTGGCACCTTTATTGCTCTTGGGCTTTTTGGATGATCAAATAAGGTACTATTTGTTTTAGCTTATAAATTATATAATCTAGATTAAAAATATTGGATTATATAATCTAGATTATATAATCTGGATAGAGTTGTTTGTTTACTCAGATTATTTGTTCCTAGATTATTAGATTTAGGTGTCAAAATAAAACAATATCCTTTACTGATGCATAGAACTTCATGGGCATTTGGCGGAGCACCTTTCGTGCAGAATGGACTGAACATCACATGACCAAGGTTCAAATAACCGACTGGACCGGTATAACCGGCCGAGCCTGGTTCACCGGTTAACAGGTTAAGATTAACTGTATAACCGGCCGGTAAGCCGGACATAATCCATTTTGGTTGGCGCACAGTCGGCGGCTGATTAACCGGCCAGTTATACCGGTTAACCGGTCAGTTAGATCGGTTTTAGTGATATATTTTGAATATATATTTTTCAATTTAAAACTATCGGTTTTTGAGCGGTTTCACCGGTTAACTGGTAGGTTACATCGGTTTCGTCTGATTCGATTTCTTTTTAATTTTGAAAAATTTTAAATTATAACTGGGGGTTAACCAGCCGACCAGGGTAATCGGCCCGGACCAGTTTTTCGGTTAACCGGGTTAACCGGACGGTTAACCCTGGTTATTTCAACCCTGCACTGGACTACAGAAAGAGAAAAGAAATTGAAGCAATTTCATGGAAAATCAAACGAAAATCCAGCGTCGCCGCCGCACCCGTGGTCGGAGCTCTCTCGCGGTCGTCCTCGTCTGGCGCGGCGACGTCCAGGCGGCGGTGCTTGAGCTCCACGCCGACCCGGTGCTAGAGCTCCTGCCTGCAACCATGCCAAGCCCGATGCTTGAGCTCCACGCCTCATCCCCGCCGCCCGCGCCTGCCCGTTGCCCCCCCCCTCCCTGTCGCTCGTGCCTCCCTGCTGGCCCGCCTCCCTGCCTCCTCCTTGCCGCCCGTGCCTGCCCGCCTCCTCCCTATCGCGTGCGCCTCCCTGTCCGCCCCCTCTTCGCCTCCTTCATGCTGCCCGCGCCTGCCCGCCTCCACATCGGCCTACCTCCCGACCTCCTCCCCCCGGCCCACTCCCCATCTCTGCGCTTGGCGGAGAAGTAGGAAGAAAAGGAAAAAAGAACGAAGGAGTATGTACATAACCAGTGGCATGGTGGTAATTTCCATCAAAAGATCAGGGACGGTGGGTATTTAGCCAAAAAATATGAAATAAGCTCCTCATGAGGAGATTATAAAATTATCATAACCTGCACTTCAGATTATATAATCTGACCCTATAATCTGGCCTGTTTGTTTCTATCTTGGATGATTTAGGTCCTGTTTGGATCCTCTTAGATTATAATAATCTGATTTGTATAATTTGAGAGACCCCCAAATAAGACAGTTTTTGTATTCAGTTTATATAATCTAGATACCCAGATTATATAAACTCATTATCTATCTTGAACCTCCTAATATTAGATTATGACCCGCAAAAGAGAGAGAAACTGGTTTATGATTTTCATAATCTAATCTCCAAACAGCCCCATCTAGTTTTTATGCATAAACCAGTTTTTATAATCTGTATCTATAATCAAGATTATAATAATCTATAGAGTATCCAAACAGGGCCTTAATATAAATTATATAGTCTAGGTGGATTATAATCTGAAATAAACAGACCCTAACTAATATAGATGGGATAAAAAAAACTATATATGAGACTTACTCAAAAGCTTTCTACTATAGAAACATATCTCATGACAACTAGCTATCTATGAGAACTATGAGAACTTCTATCTACATTATATGATCCTAAATCAATGGCAAGGGATGAATGTGGATTAGTTTAACACGTAACCCCTTTATTAATCCCATCATAACAGTTTCTTTTCATTAACCCCCTCTGCTAATCAGCCGAGCCGAGTGCCCCTGGCCTCGTATGCTGGATCGTCCTTGCCTCCTATGTGCGACGATCAAGCCTACCGCCGCCCTGTGTTGGGCCTCCTACGCGCGATCGCAAGACCACCGGCGCGCTCGCCCCTGGTGCTGGGGCCTCATACGCGTGATCACAGGGAACCGGCGCGCTCGCCCCTGGCCCTCCTACGCGCGCGCGCAGGGCACCCGCCTCGTCTATGCTAATCAACATCGGAGCTCTTCTACGCGCGTTTCATCCAGTTTAACGACTACAAATTTGGTTGCCACCTGGATGTGTGGATGGAGGCAGTAATAAACCAACCAAGCGGTTGAGAAACATGATGATGCCTGTTACTACAAATTTGGTTGTCACGTGGATGTGTCGAGTTCAGCAATGAGGTGCAAAGGAGTGTCGAGATTTATTCTCGGCATCAGTCATAGGGTAGTTCATCTATGATGGTTTATATGTAGAATAGGGGTATTATGTGCGAGATCGAGAGACGATGGTAACACAAGACGCCAATTTATATAGGTTTGGACCTCCCAAAGGATAATAACCCTACGTCTTGTGTTCTATGGTATTTGTATTGATATGTCTAGACCTATGATCTAGACGAGAAGAGAGACTTAGACGATGATGTCTAGTTGTGTCTAATTATGCGATGCCTCTTAAGGGAGGTCCCTGCCCCTCCTTATATATCCGAAGGACAGGGTTACATGGCGGAGTCCTAGTTGGTCTACTATACATATTTAAGTAGGAGTCTATCTCTACTTTCCTTCTATGTAAGGTACCCCAGGTATATGTCATTGATAGTAGCCCCCGAGAGTCTTGTAAGCTTGATGATAGTCTTCAGTAGCTTCCCGACTGGTTTGTGCCATGTAGAATGCTTCAGCTTTATATCAGCGAGCTTGTGAGGGTCTCAAAGATCAAAACGTCTTCAAGAAATCCACTGATGCGTCGAATAGGTACACCTAATTAGGTGTAGCCCCCCACTCTTGTATCATTTGGAAATTGCAAATAATGCAAGAGTTCAAAATCACTTGAATCATCAAATCCGAGTGATAAATAACTCAATAGAATGACATCAATCATTACCGAGTGATAGATGACTTAGACGAGTGACTTCAATCACCGTTGAATGGTAGAGATGACTCAAACCAATGACTTCAATCATTGTTGAGTGCTATATGATATACTCGGGTGACATCAATCACAGCCGAGTGATATTAAGTTCAAACAGGTGACATCATTCACAACCGAGTGAACATGGCCTCATGACATCAATCATAGCTAAATGATAAAAACTTTGGCCGAGTGACCTATATGTGATTATGAATGAAACGGATGACATCAGTTATAGCCAAATGAATGAGGCTTTATGACATCAATCATAGCCAAGTACTAAGTTACCATGACTTCAATCATGATTAAGTAACTTTTCTTTAAGAATATTAATCACTCATATCTTTGAGTTTTATTTTTGCTATTCTAGACTGACTTCAATTAGTCGAGTGATGCTCGATATTTCGCGTATATGATCATCAAGTCATAGCGACATGATCATCAAATCATGCTTTGAATAATTATGGCATCAACCATTTTTTATAAAACACTTCTCTTCAAAGAAGCACATATTGATAGAGTGACCATCAAGCCACTGTTATAGGATCATCAAAGCATATATTTGTATATATATTATGGCATCAACCATAAATTTGATAGAAAATGCTTCTCTTCAAAGAAGCCCCTGAGACAATCACCGTTATGAGTGGCTGTCGCGCTCAACTCAGAATATCATGTACGAGTGGCAGCGACGCTCAACTAGATGATAAGGTCGAGTGAAGAAGGCAGTCAAGGTAGTTGTAGCCATTGACCACTGATGAAGTGAAAATCACTCAAAGTCATGATGAACGAGTGAAGCCGACAGTCTAAAATATGGCCGACCGATAGTGACAGTCGGAGCTGCTGTAGCAGACCGATGGTGGCAGTCGGAGCTGGTGTAGCTGACCGATGAAAATAGTCAGAGTTGTAAGTCGACCGATCAAGGCAGTCGGAGTTGTAAGCTGACCGATCAAGACAGTTGGAACTGGCATGGTCGACCGATGAAGGCGGTCGGTGCTGTAAGCTGACCGATAAAAGCGAGAAAATCGCTCTATGTCGAGTGGTGTATCCGCCTATCCATCATAAATCTTCCTGACAATAAAGAAAATAAAATTAATTAATTATAATTAATATTGTTTGCTTGATAGCTTATTTTTATAAGCAAAACAAATCAATTGACTGAAAAGTCAAGTCTATATCCATTTTTCTTCTTTAGGTAGACCGACTGGCGTAGAGCTGCGTATTCACGTGTTAGGATACTTAGGACAAAATATAAAGAGCTCGAAACTCGGTCTATCACAATAATATCGCTCACAATTTACTCTTGCGTAGCAATCAGAGCCAGTCGACACATGACATCTCGCAACTTTGGCTTTGGATTTAATATAGTGGCAGTCTGTCTTGTAGCAAAGAAGTTTTATGCCTTAGTTGCTTATCGGTGTAATATCAAAAACTAAGACTAAATCGCAAAATAAGATACAATATATCGATCGAGACTGAAACCAAAAAGAGTGGAACTAGAACGAACGATATGAGTCATAAGGTGTCAGGCCGAGACACTACTGAAAGGTCACCGACCGACGTGGGTCATATGATGTCAAGATCGAGACACTACTGAAAGGTCACCGACCGACATGTGTACCGCTAGATTTACAAAAAAATGGAGAAACACGTGTATAGATACACAAATAGCCCTCTGACTCGATTGTTTAATACGAAGGATTAAAGAATCGAGGCAATATAAAGATGAATAAAACCATAAAAAGAGCACTGATTAAAAAGCCTAACTTTACTCATAAAAAATCTACGACTTTCTACTTGGGAAACATAAATAAATGGTTGTGGGAAAAAAGATGGAGGACCTGAGTCCAAAAACTCAAAAATAAATCGAGAAAGTATAAAGATACTTAGCTTTGATAAGTATAAAGATACTTAGCTTTGATATTCGGCGAGTTGTCGAGGAGCCTCCGAGCATGCCGGTGTGGTTGGCGAGTGATCAAACGTCGAAGTCGAGCCATCAAATCGTTGGACCATTGAGGCTCGGAGTGGTTGACTTGTGTCGTCAAGTAGTCGAGGATGTCGCCGAGTGTGTTGACCGAGACACCAAAGCGCTAAATTGTCAAAGGCATTGCCGAGTGGTCGAAACACCAAAACGCAAAGTCGAAAACGTCGCCAGATAGCCGAGTGGCCGAAACGAAGCGCCAAGTCTTCGAAGGCGTCACCGAATAGCCCCCAGACATGTCCATGTGACTGCCGAGCGATCAAACCGCGAGTCACGACGATGTCACAGAGTCGTCGGTAGGCGTCATGTCATGACGATATTGTCGGATGGTGGTCGCCTTCATTGAACGCGTCGGTGTTGCCAAGTGGCTGAGTCGTTGAAGACGTCGTCGAGGGCTGAAACACCGAAGTGCTATATCTTTGAAGGCATTATCAAGTATCCCTCGGGCACGCCCATGTGACCGCCGAGCGGTCGAACCGCGAGTCGCGGCGATGTTGCCGAGTCGTCGGTAGGTTTCATGTCGTGGTAATGTTGCCTAATCCTCAAGTTGACATCGTCGAGTCATGACGATGTTGTCGAGTGACCGACTGTCGAGTTGCGACAATGCTGAGAAAACACCATAAAGACGAAGCTAGTAGCTAGTGTCTTGAGCATGTTGGAAACCATGCAATGTTGAGAACCGTCTCCAGCAATTCACGTACATGCAAAAGTCATCTTATGATGAGTATATGACTAACCAAATTGATTAGCATAAGTATGTAGAATAAAATATTGCGGCAAGAATAAAGAAAGGAAAAGTTCCTTCCCGGTTGCCGTGAGGCCCTTGGAGTATTGGACTCGAAGTTAATTTCCGAGTAGCCTCCGTGTATAGGTAGAACTTGCCGACTTTTGATGAGCTTTATGGATCTCACCGACTCGTGATGAAATACTCTCCAACTCGAATTACGATCGGTTGAGAGCCTCGCTGAGTTCTCGTCATGCAAGAAGTAGCGGTCTGCCGTCAATCTTGACTAGGAGCCGCCTTGACAAAGATGCGATGACTTGTGCGCTTCAACGCAAGTTATATTACGATCAAAACTTGAAATAGATTGAGGTCATCGAACTCGACATGCCGACCTTCACGCTTATCCCTACGAACGGCGCCAAATGTCGAGATTTATTCTCGGTATCAGTCATAGAGTAGTTCACCTATGACGGTTTATATGTAGAATAGAGGTATTATGCATGAGATCGAGAGACGATGATAAGACAAGACACCAATTTATATAGGTTCGGGCCTCCCGGAGGATAATAACCCTACGTCCTGTGTTCTATGGTATTTATATTGATATGTCTAGATCTATGATCTAGACGAGAAGAGAGACCTAGACGATGATGTCTAGTTGTGTCTAATTGTGCGATGCTCCTTAAGGGAGGTCCCTGTCCCTCCTTATATATTTGAGGGACAAGGTTACATGGCGGAGTCCTAGTCAGTCTACTATACATATCCAAGTAAGAGTCTATCTCTACTTTTCTTCTATGTGAGATACACCTTCTATGTGAGATACCTCGGGTATATGTCATCGATAAGGAGATTCAGTTTAGAATCGCTAGGAACATGATGATGCCTGTTACTTGCGGAAACCATGCAAGAACACACAATATTGTGCATTTTTGCTAACGATTTAAACAATGGACAACATGAAACATCTCTCTCTCTCGCAATAGTTACAGGCATAATGGTAAAATGACTGAGATCAACATGGAAGACAAATATTATTTGCAATTTCTGGATTCTGTGTGAATATCGCTTGATTAGTGGAGGGGGTTAATGAAAATAAATTGTTATGGTAGGATTAGTGAAGGGGGGTAAGTGCTAAACTAATCCACATTGATCTCTTACCATTGATTTAGGATCCTGTGATGTAGATTAAAGTTCTCATAGTTCTCATATAAAGCTGGTTCTCATAATATACATTTCCTTCTACTAATGCCCTACGTGAATTGCAAGAATTCGCATGAGAATAAGCTCCCCATCTTGCAAGTATGCCGCAGCGCTTAATGAAAGAAGTTACCCCTGAGAGGATCGAAATCTTATTCATCAAGAAATATTCATTGAGATCCTATCCATATTAATGCACCACTTAATAATCACATCTTTGATATTGGAAGCTTCTATTCCTTCAATCTTGAATTTGTAAAATGACATATAATTGGTCTAAGAGCAATGGTATACCTACATCTTAGTTAGAGACGGAGCATAGTGATGGCCAAAGATGCCATGTCCCCTGATATTGAAAAATTACGCAAGAGCGACCCTAGTTTGACCACTTGGTTGACAACAAGAAAACATACTAAACTGGTCTCCCTTGCTAAATGCCTAAAAGACATTGACCCTTTGTAAAACTGCTCAAGCTTCATCATTAGTCTCCGTCTTAGGGACATGCCCCTGAACAGTCGTCAGTCGTCACACCATGGGTGAACACCATAAGAAAGGCATCAAAGTGAATCAGTAAACGACATCACATGAGCCCGATCTAAGGCAACAAGAAATCTCTTAGTCAACTTTATTTTATAGAACATATCAACCATCTTTATTATTGCTTCTGATTAGGAGCATCTAAAACCACTTCTCTTTTCTAGCAAGGAAAAGATAAATAAATGTCTCTCACTAAATTCTCCATATATCTAACCATAAAGTGGTTGCAAAACTATCCATCACTAAGACGCCGTTTAACAAATGTGTTCTTAAAATTCTTCAGCTTAATAAAAAAGACTGCTTCATCAGATAACTGTTTGTATACGAGCTAGTGCCTTAAGAAACTGTAGAGTACTCATGCCTTAATAAAAATGTTTTGAATCACGGGGTTGATGTTTTTTGATATATAACTAAGAAACCGTTAAGAACTCGTATATCTCAACTAGCTTTTACAAAGAGCCATACCAAATGGTGGAAAACCGGTTTCACTGTATTCCTAAGAAACTCCTTTTTACAATTTGTACCATAAAATAAAAGCACAAAAATATTGTTTCTTACAACTCCACCTATTTCTACAACACTGAGGTCGAAGCCTTTGTTGTCCAACTGTTTTTTATATAGAGATACTTTTTTTCAAAGAAACAAAATTTCACAGATGGATAGTAAGAGTTGGAGGCGGGGCACCAAAGAACTTAACAACCTCTCTCAATATATCAATCAATTTGTTTAAAGCCATGTTTTCGTAAAAAAAAAGGATAATACTATAAATCACCTCATAAGTCACTTAAAGTTTGAGATTACCACCCATAAGTTTTTTTGATAAATCCCCATCCATCCAATGTATTTTGTTGCAAAAATCACCTCATTTAACGTACAAATATTTAATTAATTTCATATGATTTCATCGGTATAAATTTAAAATAAAGTTAAGTTAAATAAATTTAACATTGTTATAGATTTTTAGTGTGTTTAATTTCCTTATTTTCATGAAGAATGTATCTAAATTTCAAACTTTATTGTTGAACATCATTCAAATTTTAATTAGTATTTTTTTTAAATATTTTCTATAAAAATATGAAGATTATACCTTTTAAATTTTGTATTTTTTATAAGAATACCATTGACTATTCCAAATAAACAAAACATGTTGAATAAATTAAACATGTGTAAATTAGGATGGTTTTTTTAATAAAACTATAATGAAAATTTATAACAAAATAACTTATATGTGAGAATCTTAAATTCTAAATGACTTATGGAGTGGTTTTTACGATTATTAACCCCGTAAAGATGTTCAAAGCTTCGAGCCGAAGCATGCCGCAATGGATGACCACAGGCCGACACGTGGTACGTGTTCAAAACTTCGAGCCGAAGCACCGCACAAGACGAAAGTTGTTACAAACCCGGCGAAGCGCACGAACCCCCAAACAGAACAGCTCGGCCGGCACGGGCGGCCACGATCCAACCCCGTCGCGGTTAGACGGCTCCGGTCCTTCTTCCCTCCTCCAGTCGTGCCCGCGAGTCGTTGCCGTCTCCGCACCCCTGCCCCCCATCGACGTCCTCGCCGAGGGCGCGGCCGGGCGGCTAGGGTTTTACGGCGGCGGTCATGGAGAACCTCATCTCACTCGTCAACAAGCTGCAGCGGGCGTGCACCGCCCTCGGTGACCACGGCGAGGGGAGTACGCTCCCCACGCTCTGGGACTCGCTTCCGGTCATCGCCGTCGTTGGCGGTCAGGTGCCGCGGCCTCCCATTTCTCTTTTTATTTTCAGTTTTCTGTTTTTCGGGGCAATCCGTTGAAGATCGGCGGTGTGCGCGATGCTTGGTTTTGAGTTTTTGGCTGTTTGTTTATGCGGAGCCCTAGCTTAGGTGATGGTCGCTTAGTAGCTTGGCCCACATTTCGGGTGAGGCTAGTTGTTCGTGGGATCAAAGCCGGGGAAAAGGTTGTTTCGTGATCCCCGAGTTGGGGAACGCGATAAACTGCTGTCATTCGTCCTGTTAGAATTAGTGTAAATACAGTTTCCTCACGTGCTAGCTATTCAGAATTTGGAACTAAATTACCAACGTGGGTTTTGACATGTCTACTTCCATCCTCATTCGTGATGTATGGCAGAGTTCGGGTAAATCGTCAGTGTTGGAGAGTGTTGTTGGGAAGGATTTCCTACCTCGGGGTTCAGGTCAGTAGTTTCTGCCAGGTATTTTGCAGTCTATGCCATTTCGTCTGATTTTGTGATATTATTGCCTATGGTTTTCATGAATTTCTGCAGGAATTGTCACAAGGCGCCCCCTGGTTCTGCAACTACACAGAATTGATGGTCAAGGAGAATACGCAGAATTCATGCACCTTAAGGATAAAAGATTCACAGATTTTGGTAACTTCTCTACTCATTTACTCATTTGTTGCTTTGGTGTGTTCTGTTATCTGAACTGGATGACCAACTTTTGAATAATACTACCGAAATGTATAGCTGCATTGTAGAGTAAAGGCTAAATGCAAGTCGTAGCTCATTCTATTCCATTTCTCTTGGTGATATGAGCTAAGAACATCATAGCGTGGCATATTTGATCACTAATTTCGGTGAACTAAATTTGGTTTCCTTAAATGTGAATCAACCTTTGTATGTACATTTCCTACTAAATGTACTTAGGACTGTAAGACTGTCCTAGTTATGCATAGTAAGCACTAACTGTTGATAGTTACAAAAGAAGAAAATAACCGATACAATTGTGCTTTTTACAGCTTTAGTGAGGCAAGAGATTGCGGATGAAACTGACCGAGCAACTGGCCGTACAAAGCAAATATCAAGTGTGCCCATTTATTTGAGCATATATTCCCCAAACGGTAAGGATATCCTGGCGATGTGTCGACTCTGTTTATACTGTTGGCTGTCGACTCTGTTTATACTGTTGGCTGTTGTTGCTTTAGAACATCTCCACTGTCCAGTTTCAGAGTCGAGGGAATTTAAGCTTGAATTTCTCCAATCAGCTACTAGGGAAACCTTCATTTTGTATAGGGCTCTCATTCCTAATTAAAGTCAGATGGTTTTGTAAAGTGTCCATATCTTTGAGACTAGTTGAACTGGCTCAGGACATAGTATGTAACACCTATTTTTGGATATTTTCAGGTGGAGTTTGTCCATTGTCTCTCTGAATCTCTATATTTTGGATAACATGTAGAACTGAGAAAATACTGAAAAGCTTCTGCATCTCACGCACTTCTCTGGAAATGCCTTGGTGTAGGACTGTCGATGGTTCTAGGATCCTATGAACCTGATTTTTTAAATTGTTGTAATACTGTGACTTTGCTATTTGACCTCCCATTCTCTTCTAAATTATTTTACACATTGCAGTTGTTAACCTCACTCTTGTTGATCTCCCTGGGCTCACGAAGGTAGCTGTTGGTAAGTTGTAATGTTGAGATATCTCATCTATTCTTTTTGCAGTAATTTATCTTACTAACTTGTAATTCCTTGTTCTGATAATTGATAGACGGGCAACCTGATAGTATTGTGCTGGACATTGAAAACATGGTTCGCTCATTCATTGAGAAGGTACTTTTATAATACTTGCATATATTTTTCATTATTGTTGATGTACATAACTTTCAATATCAACTCATAGTGATGTGATTATGCAAAGTCAACAACTTGCACGTGTTGATTAATATTGTGACAAGATATTATCTTTTGTTCTCTTTTCCACTTTGTAAAACCTACCTATGCAGTTATGCTTTACCTGCCATTTCTTAAGTAAGCACCTCTCCGTAGCTGATATGCATAACAAATGTTCTCAATGTTTTTTTAGCCGAACTGCATCATTCTTGCAATTTCTCCAGCCAATCAGGATCTTGCAACTTCCGATGCAATAAAGATTTCAAGGGAAGTCGACCCAAAAGGTATGCCTGTATTATAGCTACGGATTTGGTGTACAATGTTATGGTCAGTGTGGTTGCATCTTCAAGAGTTTTCACATAGTGTGTCTTAAGTTTTATGTCTAACGTTGTTGTGATAAATAAATTTGTTGAATGCTTATTTGATATTAATTTGATAGATTGAAATTAACTAACGTTGGAAAATATGATGTTCTATTGAATCATTATGTTTTTTTTTAATTCAGGAGAAAGAACCTTTGGAGTGCTTACAAAAATTGACTTAATGGACAAGGGCACATATGCCGTTGATGTAAGTTGATTTAGTTACTCAAATATACTTAGATGTTTGATAATTCTCTTGAATGATCAGGTTACTTTAACTTTCTGTTCCAGTTATGCTAGAGCTAATGTGATTATATTCTATTGACTAGCTAGTCAGGACTAGCCATCATTTATGAGTGTTCCTTGTGAGAAACTCCTAATCTGCCCATTGTTTTTTAGTGGTGGCAATCCCTTTCTTGACTGCATTTATTATTGCCTATCTTGTTCTTATTATTTCCTTTTCTTTATTTTGTATAATCACCTCGAATGAACTGATTTTAAGATATCAAGTCTGTAACTAAAAATCACCCAGAACAGTTTTAACCTGATTTTCTGATTACTGTCTTGTAGATACTAGAAGGAAGGTCCTATCGACTACCATATCCATGGATTGGTGTTGTCAATCGTTCCCAACAAGATATTAACAAGAATGTTGACATGATTGCTGCTAGACTTAGAGAGCGTGAATATTTTGCAAGTACACCACAATATAAACACCTTACTGACCGAATGGGTTCAGAGCACTTAGCAAAGATCCTTTCAAAGGTACTCTTTTCCACTCTAATTTACCATCTGTGGTCTTGTGCAGTGCTATATGATTTTTGGGCTTGATCCCAAGATTATTTACTAAAAATCATCCTGCAGCATTTGGAAAATGTCATAAAATCAAGAATTCCAGGGCTCCAATCTCTTATAACTAAGACAACTGCAGAACTAGAAACTGAACTTCATCGTCTTGGAAAGCCCATTGCTGCAGATGCTGGAGTAAGACTTCTGCCTGTTGTCTATCTGCGAATAGGCACCAGATTCTACAATTTAACAATCTGCATGCATGTTTTCTCCTACAAATCACAAGACATGCATTTTATGGTGCCTTATTTTTAAACTTCTCTAGGCCCCAAAGTATTTTCCAGTTTTTCACATAATGAATTGCTATGTTTTCTGTATCAGCTACTTTTAGTTATTATACTATAATTAGTTATCATATCACTCATGATGATCTTTGTGTGATTCAACTTTTAATCTCTTGCAACTGTATTAATTAGATTTCTCCTGATGCAGGGAAAATTGTACACAATTATGGAAATATGTCGCATGTTTGATGGCATTTACAAGGAGCATCTGGATGGAGCGTACGTTTCAAATAGAGCTTTCTGTTCCTCGTGTCTTTTAAAACGTTCCATTTTACAGTTACTACTAATTTTAAAATACTGAGAACAAGGATTTGGGGATTATCCTGGTAAAAGAAGATTTTATGTTATTATGCATAGTATCATTAGAATTGGGTTAATTTGCACATCCAAATTTTAAATGTTTAGCTACTGTGTACCAAGGTAAACGATATTCAGATGACTGACATTTTACTATCTTCAACACACATTTAACTTATCAATATTCAATACCTGTTTCTGTTTGTCATATTATTGCCTTGTTTCTTCGGGCAGGCGTCCTGGTGGTGAGAAGATCTACTACATATTTGACAACCAATTTCCAGTGGCTCTTAAAAGATTGCAATTTGAAAAGCATCTTTCAATGGAAAATGTAAAGAAGCTAGTAACACAAGCTGATGGATATCAACCACACTTAATAGCCCCAGAGCAAGGATACCGCCGTTTAATAGAGTCTTGTTTAGTTAGCATCAGAGGTCCAGGCGAAGCAACTATCGACGCGGTATGCTTTGCATATATATTCGTATTCTCCATCACTTTCTTTTGTATATTAGCTAGTGTGCTAGTTTTCGGCGTCATTTTCATGATATTATCTATTAAAAATATTGATCCCTATAATATTTTCTGTCAAAGCTTGTGGAAATCTAAGGGATAGGTCAAGCAACATAAATGAACTCCTTTGTTCTGGTTGTGCAGTTCTAGAAATTTTCATTCCCGCTGAAAAGGGACATTTCCAAAGCATACGACTGTTTATCTTAATGATGTTCATATCTGTGCCACTTTTATCAGCTAATGCTATCTTTTGCACCATAAATTTACATTTTTTATACATGATGATATTCTGTGCAGCTTTAAAATTTTAGAAAGCACGAATACAAATATTTTTCCACTGAGGGATATGGACAAGGGCAATTGAAATATCTTAATATACTATCAAACCCTAACATTCTCCGTTTTCTCCCATCTTGTATTTCTAAAATAATTGTTCGCTTGTCCTTCTGTTCCTGAACATGATTTCTTTTTTTTAGAAACACTCCTGAACATGATTTCTCTTTCACAATGGCAGGTCCATGGCATACTCAAGGAGCTAGTTCACAAGTCTATCAAGGAAACGCATGTATGTTTTCTTTCTTCATCTATTGCACATTTCTTACATCATGATCACGAACATTCTATGATTCGGTTGTATGTTTAAGCCTGCGGGGGTGCTTGTATTCAGGTGAGATTAAATGCTTCCATTTTCTTTTTGAAAAGGAGAACGAGAGAACCACCATTCTGATTTGAATGACATGCAGAAATCTTAATCGCATCTTATCCGTTTTATCCGCAGAAATCTTCATTTTGGTTACCATAGTAGATTATGCTATAAAATTGAATGAAAAAAATCTGAATAATAATACTTTAAACGACATGCTTAAGAGAAAATCTAAATTGTTTGGCTACCTTTGCTCAGGAGTTGAAGCAGTTTCCTACTCTTCGTGTGGAAGTAAGCAATGCAGCTTTTAAATCACTTGACAGAATGCGGGATGAAAGCAAGAAAAATACTCTGAAGCTTGTTGATATGGAGTGCGACTATTTAACTGTAGATTTCTTTAGGAAGCTTCCTCAGGATGTTGAGAAGGGAGGAAATGCAACACATTCTATCTTTGATAGATATACAGACTCCTATCTTAAACGAATTGGTAAGAACTTGTCAGTTATTCAAGCATTTTTCACTACAGTTAAAATTCAATGTAGCATCATGTCTAGGGTTTGTACCTCAACATATTCTGATTTAAAAGTAGCTCTTGATTGTATGATTTTTAACAACATTAGATGATATTACTCTTGCCATCTTGCAGGTACTAACGTACTGGCATATGTCGATATGGTATGTTCAAGCTTGAGGAACTCCATCCCCAAATCTGTAGTTTATTGTCAGGTCCGGGAGGCAAAGCGTTCACTGCTTGATCATTTTTTTACAGAATTGGGATCAAGAGAGGTGATTCTTTTCTTTTAATCAACATACATGCTATATTTTTTAGGATGGAGACATATATATGCTATGCTATTTACTTATTTAAGATGTGTTTTGATCATGCATGCAGTAGTATTCTATAAACTAAAAATATTAGTTATTTTGACAAAATTTTAGTTACACAAAGCTGAAACATGAAGGTTGTTTTTATGACAATGCACTATAATGCAGTAGTGAGTAGTGACATCTATGCATTGCGTGCATCAGTTCAGTAATCCAGCAGGATGGGCATTGGCTGTTCTAGAATACTAGTACTAAGTCTGTACTATCGATAGAAGCTGTATATTGGCCAATGGCCATGCAGCTACGCGGTTTGTCTGCTTTGCTGCAGCCCCGGCTAGCCAATCCTCAACTGTGCATACATATATTTTTTGCTTTACTTGTTCCTTAATAATTGTTTCCGAATGGACTGTATACATGATTGAACATTTACAAGTGCGCCATCAAATCTCCAGACCCAAAAGCAACATATTCATATAATGATAGTTGTTTCCTGTGCAGACCAAGCAACTTTCCAAGCTTCTGGATGAAGACCCTGAGGTCATGGAGCGCAGGGCGAACCTTGCCAAGAGGTTGGAGCTGTATCGGAGCGCCCAGGCAGAAATCGATGCGGTTGAATGGGCCAAATAATCTCCTTCGCCAGCTTCTATCTGTAGGGAGATATTTTCTTAAGCCGTCTCTAGGTACACTAATTTCAGGATGCATCAGCTGCTATGATATAGACATTTTATTATGCCACAAAGTAGTACAAATAGCACGCCCTTATTATGATTGCTTGCGTCTCTGGTTTGGCCCTCACGACTTTGTACGCTGTCGATTCCGTGTGTCGCTGTAGGAAAGAAGGCTCCTTCATGCACGCATCGTTTCTGGTTCTCGAGATACATCCCAATTATTCAGAACACTATAACATCATGCCTTCCAGAGTACATACAGAGGCATCTAAATTCTTTGTGGAACTGCGAGTATTTCCCAAACATGTGCTGTCCATTTGGTGGAGTCAAAGTGTTGCAATCGAAACAGATGAGTTCTCGGGACGGCAGAGCCCATTCCCACTACGATAAATCTCAAATACAGACGATTCATCACGACAGGAACAGAGCTATTAAAAACCAAAACTACTTTCCCAAATCCCAACTCCGGTTTTGCGAGTGATTTGGCTGCGCCAGTTTAAGGGAATGTTACTCTGGTTAACTGTGCACCTGAATGCAATGGCCATTGGCCAATGGGGACAGCCGGACAGGTTACTTATTGCGCCACGCCACCGCCATCTACCAACAGACAGGTGCTCAGCGTATACGGATTACGGAACGTTGTAAAACCATCTTTTAAGGCCACCCACTAAGCGCTGTTGGGGTCTCTCCAAGCTGAACTGAACGATTCTAGTTTATTCAACGGTGAAATAGGACGAGCAGAGTGAAAGGTCCATCTAGCGGCAGGGCTTCTCGTGCTCAATAAGAACTGGGCCACAGTAGCTCAGGAAATGGCTTCGGCCTAACAATTTACACTGATGGCGCTCGGTTGTCTCGCTGCCGTGCCGGTGTGAAACAATGGAAACGGAGGAGGGGTGCTGCAGAGTCTCACACCGGCATGGGCGAAGCTAGTGCCATGGCACCAGGGTAAAAAGCAAAACTCAGTGATTTAGCACTAATCTTTCACCAAAGTGGCACCACCCAAACACAAATCTTGGCACCACCCAGGCAATGGCACTCGGGTGGCTCGACCTCTAGCTTCGCCACTGCACACCGGCCCTCGCGACTGGAACACCGAACACGAAGTCGCCTATATGACCGCGGCGTCGACGCCACCGTAGCGATTAGTGTTAGTTCAGCCGCCAACGAACCGTCCCGGGCCCGCAGGCGTGGGCCGTGGGCGGCTGGGTGCATATGCAGTAAACACACCGTGCCACTCTAAAAAGAAAAAAAAAACGTGCCGACCGGATCTTTCTTCACCGTGCGATAACTGTATGTCGGAGTATAATGGAAACGCAGAGTCACACTATGTACGCCAATAAGCATCCACATTCAGGAAGAAACGAGAAACTGAACCTAGCAAGGACAAGTAAAAACTTTCGAAAACACGAAAATTTAAGTCACATCCATCTGAGGTCGCTCAACCGCTGGTGCATTTGATTCTCCGAGCCCTGCTGCCAGTAAGCCTATTTCATGCTCTTGTACATGTCGTCGATGACGCTCTGTGGGGGAAAATAATACAAAGATTGACACGAAGGTCAGCTTGGAGAAGAAAACGGGTTATCCCAAACGCGGAAACTGAAAATCATAAGACAATGTCACGTGTGTCAGTGCCTACCTGGTAGTGTTTCAGCAGCTGCGGCCGCTTCTTCTTGTACGTCGGGGTGATCAGGTCACGCTCCATGTCGAACGGCACCGGGTCTAGGTGAACTGCCCTGATGAGCTCAAAGCCTTTAAGCTGTCGTGACAAGATAAAGAGCATCAAGCGTCAGACCAACCTGTCAAGGTCAATGCAGGTAGCATAATTTCTGAATAGATATTGTGCCTGAGTATACTTGCCTTCTTCTCTTTACCGGTTTTGGTCAGTTCTCCTAAGATGAACTCCTTTGCTTTCTTGTCTTCACATATCGAGGCAAAGTCTCCTGTTACCCCGTTCGACTCTGCCCATCGTTCCAGACCTTGCTTGTTGGGGTTCACCACTGCAACCAGGCTCGACTCAAAGCTGTTTCCATACACCCAAATCTGTTTGCATTGATACAAGAAGGAATAAGTGGATGCATTGTGCAAAATTTTGGGCATGTACAGCAAAAAAACATGTAAATGTCTAAAATGATGAAGGTTGTTTTTGAGTGGTACCGAATCAACACAAGGAGTCTGGCCAAATATGTTCTCTAGATTCTCCACCGCGACGTATTCTCCCTGCGAGAGCTTGAAGATGTTCTTCTTGCGATCAATGATCTTCATGCTGCCATCAGGCTGCCACTCACCAATGTCTCCTGCAGTATAGGAAAATGTTTTTGACTGTGAGCACATCATAGAAAAGGGGAGACTATACTATCTGAAATGGAGGAAAAAGGCAAAGATCTTTGCGATGACAGTTTGAATCACAAGATCTCTCTTTCACATTGGTTATAGCATGCCATATAAATGTATTGACAAAAAAGGTCGAAGAAAGCCTTTGTTTACTTTGCACATTATCGGTGATGGACAGTTGCAGAAGTGCTGAATGTAGGGACCCATACCTGTGTGGAACCAGCCGTCGACCAAAACTTCCTTGGTGAGGTCCTCCCGCTTGTAGTACCCTGAGAATAAGGTGTCCCCTCTGATGCAGATCTCCCCGCGAGGGCACTCGCTTGACAAGGCGTCGTACCCCATCTCAGGGACGGATTCGAGGCGCGCTTCGACGTATGGGACCGGAGGCCCGACGGTTCCCAGCATGGACATGTTATTCGGCAGAGAAACGAAGGATCCGGCACAGGTCTCAGTGAGTCCTAGAGAGAGGAAACAAAACAGAGGTCATTGAGATTGTGATTCCTATGAAACAGATCAAAGTGTAACTTCCCGTCTTTTGTATGCATCTGGGACTGTCGGATCAAAAGTATGTTTTGACGTTGACTTACCATATCCTTGAAGAACATGTGAGCATGTGACCACACGCAGATACTCCTCGACATGTCTAGATAGGGGAGCTGCGCCAGAAAGAATCAACCGTACTCTGCCACCTAGTCCTCGTTTCACCTGGATGGGTACAAAAGTGTGAAGTCAGCAAAAACGCAGAGATATACATCAATCGACTCCTATAATTCATGTTTCTCATTGTTTTGTTGTACCTTGGTGAAGACTAGTTTGTCGAAAACTGCAGCAGCCTCTTCATGCTTGCTTCCTTTCATCATATTACCCTGCTTGCTGCATAACCATTTAGAATAAATATTAGAGCTTGATCACCAATAGTCAGAAACGTGCTTTGATGCATCAAATGTGATAACAAGCTTACTATTTGTAGGCAACATTGAACAACGTCTTCTTCAGGAAACCGCCACCGGAAACTTTATCTTGCAATCCTGAACGACAGAAGTAAAGACAAAATCATCATCTAGCGAATATCTGAATTCCGTACAGAACATGTGGATTTCTGCAGGTGCAAGGTAAAAGTAGTTTCAATTCAAATGTGATACCTCCATAAATTCTGTCTAGAACACGTGGAACTGCACAGAATACTGTTGGTTTGAGTTCTCCAATGTCTTCAACCAGGAGCTTGACATCCTGAAGTACAATGATTATTGATCAAATCGTAGAACTTTAGCATCCAAGGTTACAAATAACAAAATGTGTTTCTGTCCTTACTCCACGCCAGAATCCAATTGAAGCACCATGGCGAATGAAAACCTCCTCAATCACCCGGTCAAATATGTGGGCAAGGGGAAGGTAAGAAATGTAAATATCATCCTCTCGAAGCTGTCATAGCAAGACGATGTTTGTTAAATGAGACCCCGTTCGTTGGCATATGAAAGGTCATCAAATACAAATGATTACCTGCTCGTTTGAGTTCCTGAGGAACTCATCTACTGCTGAAACAATGGTAATAATACTCTTATTGGTGATTAATACTCCCTTAGGATCACCAGTGGTTCCACTGGTGTACATTATTGTGCATATGTCATCCTTTTCCTTCAGTGGAAGTTCAAACTGCTCTTCACCTCCCTATAGGTAAATAAAAAAAGGATCAATTATTCTAGTAGTACATCAATATCATGACATATTTTTCATAAGGATGTCCCATAAACCAAAATGTTGATTCTTTTTTTTTTTTTGCTTATCTCACTGAGCCGCAAGAGCCTTACCAGTTTTATAAAATCTTCCCACGAGTAGATGGACAAGCCGTTTTCTTCTACTTTTTCCTTGTGCTCGGGATTGACCTTACCAAAGCTCACAATTGCTTAAAGAAAACATGGCAAATATCAGCATACCTTATCAACAACATGGGCACATGCCTCCACTCATGTCCACCCTTGGTACATGATATCATAACATACTCGCGCAACAGAAACTATGTTGAACTTACTCTTTAAAAATTTGGTCGAACCAGGAAATGTTTTCAGGACCTGAAAAGACAATAATTGTTTGAAAACTCTGACTGATCAAAAGGATTGTAAACGAAAGTACACGACATATTTTTGAGAGAATGGGCAAAGCATACTCTGATCTATGAATCATTCTAATAAATTAAATTTCAAGTTTTCATATACATGTTAGGAATTATTGGATACAAGTAAAATGCAAAATAATGATTTTAGATATGTATCTTTGTTATGGAATCGGGGAAGGAAAGAAGATGCAAACATGCATTCAGGAGATAAATGTATGCTTTATTTATGTAGCAAACTACTGTTACATATGCGGTCTAGTATGGAGAAAAAAAAGAGCTAGTGTTCAGTTGGAAGGAAAGGAAATTACCTCTGCAATCTTCTTTTCCTCGACAAAAGCGATTTGCACCTCTGCATGGCACAATACGAATTCTATTGCCCCGGCACCTATAATCATAAAAGACACAAGGCACCATCGTTAACCATAAAGAGAAACTCTAAAATGTGTGTGTACACATTTTGCAAACATGATAGTTGCTTTGAAAACATGGTAGTTCTGAACAATGTCATGTGTTTTCGGTGCTCAATGGAAACAAGAGATTACCAAGCGTATCATACAGCGGAACACAGTAGATGCCATGGGCATTGCAGGCCTGCAAAATGAAGCAAGAAAGAGCACAAGCTGCGGTAAGAACATGATCACAGCACGGAAATTGTGAATACACAAATTATGTTGACCACATTACAGTAGAGTTAGGATATCCACAGCCAACGGAATTACTTTGACCATGTACGAAAGAACTTGCTATCCTGACAATATGTGTAACACAGCACTAAGAAGTTGAAGCACTAAATACCTGCATGCTGATAACCCACTCGGGACAATTGGCTCCATATATGCCGCATCGGCCTCCCTGCAGATAACCATATGAGCAACGGGTCGGTTAGCAGACAGATTCTGAACATTATACTACTCAAAGCTCAGCGTGCAGGATCCCAGAGCAAGAGCCAAAAGCCACGTTTACGTCCGAACCTTGCCGACGCCGCAGCTCCGGATCGCTGCCCCAATCTTAATCACGGTGTCGTACACCTCCTTGTAAGTCATCCACGTGTACTTGCCAGCCTGACGCAGAAAGAGACGGAGACGCAACCAATTCATCAGCATAATGGGAAAAACAGAGAGCCGTAAGCGCGCAGGCACGCGCAACTAGGCAGAGCAGCGGACCGACCTTCCCGTCCACGATTTCGCGGCGGCCGAGCATGTTGTTGTCGGGGCTCTTCTCCACGGACAAGCTGCATCGTGCAGGGTCAATCACGAGCACGAAACCAGGGGATTCGAAATAAGATACAACACGACTCTAATCTAACAGAGATTCACGCGGAATTGGAGAATGGAATCGGCATTGCGAGTCCATGGGAACAGCAGATCTATATGCAGTTGCGGGTGCAGAGAAACGGAAACGAGCACGAGCGATCGATCGTCTCATAAGAGGCGTCGCCGAGGATCAACCGCGGCGGAGAGGAAAAAAGGAACGACGGCGTACCGGAATATGTCCCAGCAGCACTCGAGCCCCGGCACGGCGGGCGGCGCCGCGCCCAAGCCCCCGGCGGCGCACCGGTACGTCGGCCCCGCCGAGGGCGCCCCGTCCGCCGCCTCCTTCGCCGGCTCCACCTGGACCAGGTGCTTCATCGATCCAGCCATCTCTCTCTGTTCTCTCTCTGTATCGCGTACGTGCGGCGCGGGAGCGGCAGCACGAGGGACTTTTAATAGGGAAGGAGGCCGGAGGCGGGTGCAGGATGGGGCGCGTATCGGTGCCGAACTCTAGCGCGAGAGGAAGGCGACGCCGGGCTACTTGGTCGGCGCAGAACCAAAACTAGCAACATCATATAGACGCGGCTCGCGCTCGCGTTCGCATGGGCGCGACCGCGACCTTCTTGGGGGGCACGTATCGCTCCCGGTGTGTGTGACGCCTGACGCGGCTGGAACAGGCCCCGATTTGTTTGTTTGCACGGCACGGCAGGCCGGACAGGACCGGACCGGACCCGACGGCGCGCTGCGCTGTTATTGGTACAACTAATAAATCGTCTAACCAGTATCCAATTAAATCATATGCAATATAAATGAGTCTACGTGTTGATATGATTTTATATTAATTGAACATGATAAGACAAATTAGATTGGACAGCTAGAAAAGAGAGAAAATCAGCTAGTAGTACTATTCAACGGTCGTTAGTTGCCGGCATTATAACAATCAGACGGATGAGTGGTGGGCGCTGCGAGGACGGGGCCGGACCATTACTCCGACCCACGGCAGTAATAATTTGGTCCAGAATTGTTGTCAGCCAATCTTTTTTTTTTCTTTCAATTCTAGAAGCCCAACTTGACTGATGACCAGCCTTGAGCGAGAGGCAACCACATGGCCTTCTGAAACCACGCTGTCCATTACTCTTTCTGATTTTTTAGTCGTGCTCATGCCTCGCAAAAGGATCGCAGTATGAAACACTTGATGTTTGCGCGTGTCGCAACTTGCAACAGCGACAGTCAGAGTTGTTGGTGTATTGGTTGGGAGTTGGGATGCTATCTGATATGCTTTCATTTAACACCTTTTGTGCGGTTTTTGGTGTAGCGTTCGCCCGTACTTACTTTTACGGTGTGCGGTTCTGGAATTAAAGCATAACTTTTCATGTTTAAAAAATAATTTTCTATAGCATCTCTCGGCTATATGTGAGAACAAAAAATAAGTGAGCTTCTTCAAGAGACTAGTTAAAAACAAATAGCTAAAATTCTGATTTAGCTATTATGTAAAATGAAATAGCTAGTAAAAAACTAAGCAAATCCAATAGACTATCTAAAACCTGGACTCTATTTTTTAAAACAGACCGTGTTCGTGCGTGCGCCTCTACCCTAGCTGGGATGGAGATCGTCTGATACGCGTTAGAGGGTAGTGCACTTGTCAATTTGAAATCCAATGTTTCTTGACTGTTTGCTTGATTTTTTTACCACGAGAGCGCGCGGCCCAGCAAATAACAGCCTAGGCTCAACCGCTTTGTTGTTTTAATTAGCTCTGCTAGTCTGCTCTGGTTCTGAGCTCCTGGTCACATGTCAATGCCCGACGTGATCTACGCATCGCCGGACGGCGTTGCTGAGAGTGCTCGGGCTCCTGTATCCATGTCTGTACAATCAGTTCAATCTCTACATGATTTAGACAACTCATTGCAAAGAATTGCCGCTATATTTAGAATGGGGACAAAAGATGTCGTTGGAGGAGCTAGTCGGTTGCAAGCAGGAGTAGAGGTAGAAATCGTCAAAATGGAATCGTAGGGAGATGAAAAAGATAATGGACTAACTAATTTGAGGTAATACCAATTGTTTTAGGTTAATTTTGCAAATTCGAAGCCGCATACAAAGGAGAAAAACGTTTGATTTTTAATGGTCTGCTACTGCTTCTTGGTGGAGGGAGGCCATGGATGCGGCACGGCAAGGACTCTCAGCAGTCCTGTACGATGCCTCATGTCCTCAAAGCCGCGGCGCTCACGATAGCAGGGCGAAACGGGCGCGCAAAACAAGCAGGCGCGCGGGAGAAGGCGGATAACGAGCCGCATCCGCTCGGCAAAATTGGCTAGTGGGAGGACGAGGATAGCAAGCAACTAAATTTACCGAGCACGATAGCTAGTTTGTTGGAACACGTTTTCTTGGTTGTTTTTTTTTACATTTGGCAATTTTTATTTATTTAGAGAGTCTGTTGGAGATGCTCAACTCGAAGTGAAAGTGTACGAGTAAATGATGCTCCACGATACACGCAAATGGTCATTGGTCAATGGAATACACATACACAATGGCGCACACAGAATAAGAGCAGCTTTGGAAGCAACAGAAAAGATAGCTGTACAAGTGTATATGCTACTAAGATAACTGTACTAAGTGTATCTGCTACTTATGTCCGTCAAATGCGTTGTATTCTATTGTCACTGTGGGACTAATAAAATCAACTTTCAGGGTGCGGGTTGCACTTAAACTATGTACAATTCGAATAAAAACACATTCAACCCTCATTCTTTGATGTCGACAACAGCGCAAAAACTTGTACTGTTGACAAACCAGTGGACAACCCATTTCAAATCACACAGCATGTACTTTAGTGCCCTCGTCCAGTTCTCCTCAGTGTTCCCACAACGAACCACGGTACGTCCCCGTACTTTATCACCATCAATCCTGCGAAAGGAGACAAAAATCTAATTAACAAAAAATGCCAGCAACATTGTGTACATAGTTTTCACTTATTGTCACACCATAAGGGAGTTCTTGCACGTACACTACACCAAGAGGCGTATGGACCACTAATGAAAGAGAAGATCAGAATTCGAAACCACTGAATAATTTTCCTATCTTCACTACTTCAATATTCACAAACTAAAACCTTATGCATTTAATTTTCGCCTCAGGTGTTAGATTATAGCTTATAGCTTATATTATTAAACTGCAATGCAAGAGGCCCCAAAAAATGGAATGTAAGAGAAATAAACACTCTTAAGTAATCATGAAACTCAGCTGTATGAATGACATGATTTGTCAATCTAAATAATACGCGAACATTACACTTCCAATAAATCTTACTTATAGGGGAGCTTCAATGACTTGTGAGGTGGAACATTGTTCTCTTTATCCAAACTCATCGCGAACTCGGCAAATTCTCGAAGGCAGGTCAAAAAAGTTTTCATGGCATCGTCAAATTGGGTTCTCCAGAACCACTGCCCACGGCCAAACCTGAGGCACCAATCCAAATCATGATAAATTTGCAGCGCCAATCCAAGTAATACAAAATGCAGGAAATAGCTTAAGCACAAACATGCACAAACATGTCAATAAATAGATGGGTTAATCATGATGTTTAAGTTAACATCATCATCAATAGTCAGTAAACTGCACTTCCCAGTCATATCATAATTGATAGGAAGTCTGCCAATTCATGAACATTGTATGCAGTGACGGAACTTTGTGATGGCCATGGTGGGCCGTGCCCCCCCCCCCCCCCCCTAGGTTAGGAAAAAATTGGAAAATCACCACATAAACTGTGCAAATTTGTGACAACCTCCATTAATGGCCCCCCTTGTCCAGTACTCCAGTAACAAGCCTCTATTGGCTGCCCCGCCCCACCCCCCCCCCCTCCTGGGATTAAGTTCAAGCTCCGTCATTGATTGTATGCTGATCAGAACTCCACATATAAATGTACTCGGTGATCTGTGAATCTGTGAAAGGGCTATATGGAGTGCAATCATTTCTCTAGGGTGTAACCATGTAATCACTTTATGTTGGGCACAAATTCAACTATTCAAATTATGGGTTAACTTCTCAACTTACTCTAGACACGTAGATACTTTGTTCTTTACATTTGTTAATACTTTGTTCTTTACATTTGTTATTCTTATGTGTCCTGCAAATTATGGGTTAAAAGTTAAAGAAAGGGAAATCTGAGAAATGATATCAAAATTGGGAAAATATTATATTTCTAGTCTCTCCTAACATATCACAAGCTAGAAGTTGAGTTGATGCATATAAACCAAGAATTTATTGCATGCTGCAACGGTTTATTATTCATATGTTGCCTTGAATACGAACATGCCGCTAGCTAAGTTGGTTAGGTGGCTCTAGTAGCACTTCTCATGGCCTGGGTTCATCTCCCCATTAAGCAAATTTCACGTTGTGTTAAAAAGATCCCCTGTATGTCCCACGCTAAAGCAGAGGTTTAAGGCCCGACCCGGGTCGTTGGTCGTCTCTCAGTCAGACGGGTCACACTGTGTGTAAGGGTGGGGCAAGGGGTTGGTGGTTTTCTCGACCTATATGAGAAGGTCTTCTCTTAGCAAGAAGTGCCTATAACACCTCTAAAAGAAATAAGTGCATATTATAACCACACACACACAAAAAAAAAAAAGAAATGCACATTTGCCAGCAGAAAACTTACAGTTCACAAGTATTATTGTTCCTGTCTGTGACTCTTGAATTGCTTCCCATAGGGTGAATCTTGATCTGGTACCTAGGCAAATGTTTAGGAACTTCCAAATATTTTTTTCCCTGAAGACAGTTAAAAGCTGCTGAACAGATACAATTGATTGATAAATGAAGCCACAAATTCAGAAATCAGAATACTGCTAAAAACAATAATCAGCACTCCGTCCGGTCTGAAAATGTTGTCGTTTCAGACAGGGAGAAAGGGCTAAAAATGAACTACAGCTGCTTGTCCAAACGACAGCATTATAAAAACAGAGGAGTATGTGCCAAGGATACTGGAATTTTGGAGTAAAATACTGAGCCATGGTATGTAACAAAAGTGCAGCCTGACCCCAAGCAGCATTGATCTCATCCCATTCAACCTAAAGAGTGAAAGGGATATACAGAATTAGTATAAAAGATCAAATGTCTGTACTTTAACTACAGCTTGAATATAAGTCGAGGAGTCAATGTGGTCTCTATGCATTTTGCATGCTTACTTTAACATCAGGAAGACAACCAAGATGAAAGTTGTTTATTGTTCCAATTTCTCCATCATGTGAAATATGAAATGCATCATTGAGGACGTTTGTACGCTTTAACAGATCCAGATGAACCTGAGAAACCTCTATCTTGGCAGAAACTGCATCTCTTTCTTCCTGGATAGTGAAATATCAGTTTTTTCGCAGAAAGCTACATGATTCAGATTAAAAAGCTGGCAATGGATGCAATCATAAGAAAAGATGCATATAGATGACGAATCAATACTTGCAATGGTATTTCAAAACAAGAACAAACCATATGCATATTGCATAAATGTTCTGAGATTTCATTCAGAGGCAAGTAAAAGACTATATTCTGTTCATAATTGTTTCAGATATATGAGCTTTTGATGGATGTGAAACAGAATACGCATCTGATTGTCTGTACATTTAATTGGTACATATACATATGATACAATTTTGGTGTAGAATAACTTGTGGTGTCTTGTCACTCCGACAAGTATATTCATATGCATATGGTCTGTAATCAGTATACCTGTTGAGATGTCAGCTGAAACTGAGAGCTGTTGAATTCTTGCCAATAACTGAATAAGAAATAAGGACACGTCAGTTTTTGACCATTGAAGCTTTACAAAAAATATGATCCTACCAAACAATGCAGAGCGTAAAACATGTAATTTGTGATCGCAAAACCATGTTCCCATGACATTATTCACCAGAAATGATATCAATTAATGTCAATCATATGGAATCCTTTACACAGATGAAGAGTAGCAGCAAACTGTTCAATTTATTTCAGAAAGAAACAAACTGTTCAATTTTAGAAGCCACTTTCTTAAAAAGCAAAGAGCGGGTACAAAGCAGCCTCCCTCTTTTTGAAAAGAATGAAACAAGACCCGAACGCAATGAGTATGATCATGTAAATAGAAGATAATTCAAGACTGTACAGCCTTTACACAAACTTCAAAACTAATAATAAGATGCCTTAAAAATGTAGAGAAGAAATACTGACCGTTCTTTTAATTGCTCAAATTCTATATATTCTGTTTCAAGACCTTTCATCTCAGAAGCAACTTCTGCATATTTCTTTTCAGCTTCTTCAATAGCAGCTTTGAGTTCTTCTTCTTCTTCCTCGATCTAAAATTGCAGAACACATAAAATCCAAATAAATTTGTAAGTACATACATACTAACAAATACTTTTTTTTCACTTCTCAACAGGGTTGTGCTAGAATTGATTTGCATCACTAGCATTTATTATGGTTAATGACTTAAAGTTGGTACATAGAAGTTTGGTGTTCCATGTTATGTCTAATTGCTGCTAGAGCATCAATCACATGAGTAATGTAGTTTGTCATCTCTTAACTAGTTGGCATGATAGCTTCTGCATATTTCCATATACTGTTGCCAAGTATTCAACATCTCTAGGCCAGGTGGAAAGCATAAATCAAGCAACCAAACTAAATAGTAAACTATGCATCTTCTAACTAGATTATCGTCAACATATATTCATAACAAGGCGTGGTAACCTTTTGTTTCTCCTTTTGAAAATCTATTTCACCGAGGATATTGTAGGATTCTTGCTCCAAACGCTGAAGACAAGCCTTATAAACACTAATATCTGCAGTAACATCTTCAATCTCCTTATCCATCTTATCAGAAAGAACTCTTGTACAATTCAGGCAGAGTGGCTGTTCAACCTACATAAGATAGCTAAATCACTATAACAAAAAAAATAGTGCAAAAACTGCGAAGGGGAAGAAACAGAAAATTATGGAAAACAGAAATGACAAATATAAATGTTCAGACTGGTGCATCTAATGCAAGCGATCATACCTGTGTTTGAGAGGTAGCGATATCAAATGCTCTTTTTAATACAGTGACACCAGATAAAAATCCAGAATTATGCTCTGAATAAGGACTACTGAAATTCACACCAACTCCTTCATGGGAAGACGCCTTGTATATGGATGCAGCAGGAGGTGGAAGCATTATATATGACCCCTCTATTGCCCTTGTTGATTGGCTGGGTTCAGTATGTTGGGCTGCTGCACCTGCTGAATGTGGGGGAAATCCAGGACCTAGAGATCTTTTCTGCTTGGATATCACTACAAAAGAATTGTCCATTCTGCTTGCACCCATGAAACTGCCTTGAACAGCAGATGCATGCACACCTGCAGATATTTGTTCATAGCATAACAGATGAGGACCACCCCACCACAAAACTGATTGTGGAGAAGGTTAAAGGTTAATGCTTGAAACAAAAAAAAAGTTTAATAATGCAAAAATTGTGCAGCAATGCAAAGAATATCTAGACTAAAATAGCAAAGCAAATGCCAAATCCTATTCATGGTCATAGAACAATATGCAAACAGAACATTAAATTTCTTAACCCAGTCAGCAAGTAGGTGGTCTTGTTTTCAGTACCATCAAAAATAAATAGTGAAGAACTGCTAGTTAAATGGTCAAGGGCTCAAGGAAGCAACTAATTCGCACTTTGCCTAAACGAGTCACAACTCACAAGTCCAACTGTTTTTGTGATTTAGCTTATCCTGAATGTGAACATGTGGTCATGCAGGTTCAACTGAGCGAATAGTCCAAAGCATGAGAAGCATGCTATAAACAAAATGTGCAACATCAGAACCATGGCAGCTTCAACTTTTGCAATTCAATTGGTACGGATTCACAATCCCTACCTAAGCATTGCAAACCTCTTCTCGAGAAGATTACAAATCGTACATTCTACTGGAAACAATACAAAACAACAGCCATCCAGGAAGAAGTGCGGTGCATTTATAGGGAATTCAACGGATTCTTATCAACGGATTCATACAAGCAATTTCAAATAGATGGACTAATAGTGACCCCAAATGCGTGAAGGGGCAAGGTGAGGTTACCGGAGGTGGCGTGCGTGGGGAGCCTGTCGACGAAAGACTCGACCCCGTCGACGACGAGCGTGCGGCGGCACTCCTGGCACTTGAAACGCGGTACGGACGGGTCGGCCACGCCGCCCTTGCCGCTGTCGGTCGGGGGCTTCATCTCGGCGCGTACCATGCTCTCCTAGGAAGACTCCTCTCGGGCTCCAGAAGCTTATTTATTTATTTATTATTATTAATCTGCGATTCCCGCCGCTAGGGGAGATCGAACCGGACATCGGAGGAAGGCTGTGGCGTGAGGCGACGCCGCCGATCAGGACTGAAGACGCGGTCGGTGGGCACAAGGGTCACGGCCTGCACTGACTGACGTGTAGGCTCAGAAGTTTATTGAGCTTGCGGCCCACCTGTCGGTGACTCGGTGACTCGAGGGCGGTATCTTCATCATGCCGTCATAAGACGCGCTCTTTGTGAGAACAATTTCTCTCTCTCTCTCTGTCTTTCCCTCTCCCCGGCGACACCGGCGAGAGCTAGGGTTTCACGCGCCACCGCTCGCCATGGCCGAGACCCCCCAGTACCAGATCCTAGTGCGTTTCCTCGATGGCCGCACCCGTTGTCTCCGATTCTCCACTCCCACCATCTCCGGCGCCTCGCTCCTCGACGCCGTCTCGTCCCTCTCCCGCGTCCCCTCCGCCTCCCTCCGCCTCGTCACCGGCCGCTTCGATATCTCGCCCTCCTCTGCCCTTGCCTCTGCCCCTGAAGGTCAGTTCCCCTCAGCATCCGCGCTCCTCCGCCTCCGCGGAGGCAAGGGCGGGTTCGGCTCCCTCCTCCGTGGGGCAGCATCCAAGGCCGGACAGAAGAAGACCAGCAACTTCGACGCCTGCCGCGACATAAACGGCCGCCGCCTCCGCCACGTCAACGCCGAGAAACGCCTCGAGGAGTGGAAGGCCGACGCCGGGGATCGCCAGCTCGAGAAGCTCGCTGAGGATTTCCTCAAGAAGAAGGCCAAGGAGGCGGGTCGCCGTGGCGGGCCCTCGGAAGCCGAGGTAAACAAGTACCTGGAGAAGTATCGCAAGGATGCTGAAATCTGCGTCAATGCAGTCGAAGAGTCTGTACGGGCGTCTCTTGGGAAGAGAAAGACGGGGACTAAGCCACCTGCTGGATCAGACTCCAAGAAGCTTAAGATTTGGTGAGTATCATTAGGTCTCTTAGGATGTTGGTTCAATTGTTATTCATTGGGATAACTCACAAGTTGCAAATCTTACCATATGCTTAAATCAGCTGGTACTTTCAATCCGGAACGTTTGTACCTATGGGTGTGCGTTTTTTACTAGATGCTAAGCTTGCTTGGCCAGTTTGATGGTTCAATTGCTGCTCAACAAGATAATTTAGGACTCAAAAATGTTATCATCTGATTAATTTTCAACCAAGAATGTTTGTACATTTCAATTGGGGAATATGCAAAGCTGTTAACTAGATGTGAAGCTCGTTCTGATGCTGTTGCTTTCAGATGGTTAATGGCATATCATGTTTGCTTGGCCCATGTCCTGTTTAGTACTGCATCCATTCCCAAATATAAGTCCATAAAATGGAATGGTCTCCAATTGCCATGTCCATTGGCAGTTCCACCAAGCCATGATCATAACTGACAGCCCAAGTTAGACCCACGAGTTACTGCTCACATAATATAATTACTATTCATTTGGTGCTCTCCAAACATTGGACGGTTTTTAGAACGGTTTAAACCATTCATGTAATACAATTAGTATTCCCTTAGTGTCCTCCAAGCATTGGCCGTTTTTGAGAACTGTCTTACCAAACCAATAGCTATAGAAACATGTTCTATCAAAATGGGCGTAGAGTTAAATATTAGGAAAGCTTTTTTACAAGAATCTAGTAACATCAATCTTCTGTTCTCATATGTTTGACTTAGAACTAGCCCAAATGGACTTGTATTGTACTTAGGGTCAGAGGGAGTAGTCATCGTTTTAAGTGGCTAGCTTGATATCATGTTTTCTCATTTTCTAAACTTCTTAATTTATTATTATTTTGATCTGCTAAGCAGCAAATGGGATTTGTTGGGGGGTAGAGAAGTTTTTTACTTTTTTCCCTATCTGCGTGTGCACATTTTTGTTTTCTGGTAGTTAATCAAACATGTTATACATGAGATGATAATGGCTGGTTGTTCACTTTTTTGTACTAGATTGCATTATGAAGTGACTTATATTTAATTATAAATCGTGTAGGTTGGGCAAGAAAAAGGTAGAAGATGAGGAAAGTGATAGTGACAGTGATGTGGATGATGAGGATAGCGATAATGACGAGGGTGCAGTAACAAGATCGGTAGTTTTCGATGATGGGAATTTCTCAAATGGATCAAGCAAAAGCGAGCTTGATCTCGGTTCAGCTTCCGGGTCACATTCAGAAGGAGAGTCCTCAGGTGAGAAGTCCCGTCTTACTGATTCAGATGAGAATGAAAATTCTGTTCAGGAAACCATGGAACTGGTGGCAGGAGCTGGATCTGAAGGTGGTAATTTTGAGTCAGACAGTACTGTGGAGCCCGAGGGAGGAACGGTGGAACAGCCCACTTTTGTGAATGATACTGTTGTCCCTTCAGAAGAATGTCCGAAATCAGATGAAGTGAAAGAAAATGTTGAGAACATTTCTTCAGCCACTTCAAATCAAAACAATCCAGAGGTGCAGCTAGTAGAGGAATCTGTTGATGGAAACAAATCTACCCGTTCTGATCCACTAGACCTGGCGGAGTACAGTTCAGCTGCAAAATTGGAGGTATGTATACTTGTTTTCATTTCAGATGCTGTGCAGTAGTCATGTATGTTCTAAAGAAATAATTTTGTCATAAATTAAAAAGGATACCTATTTGCTTTTGAGAGCATCTCCAACAGGCTCTTTAAAACCAATTTTATCTCCAAATATACCTAATCAGCCGTAAAAACAAGGTCCAACAGACACGCCATCCGGCTCTCTAATTTTCTTCGCTCGCTATCTCCCCCGCCTCGCTCGGTAAGTTTGCCGAGCGCTCAGCGCTCGCCATCGGGTCTGGTCCCATGCAACCCCCCTCCTCCCACGCGTGTTCCACATCTTTCTCGCGTCTCGCCGTACTCCCGCGCACGCTCCCGTCTCCTTTTTCTGATTCGCGAAGCTCCATTCTCCACCGCCGGAGTTTTTAGCGCTGCCTGATTCGCTATGCAGTCACGGAGGCAAGGTGGGGCAGTCACCATACCTTAATTTTGGCGCTAAGACCCCCTTGACTTCATCCAATTCATTGTTCTCCGAGCGCCACCATTGATGACCTGGGTGAGCTTTCATTAGGAAGCGAACGACGTCGGGTCGGAAGGAAGAAGGTAATACGAAGCTGCGAATGGTTATCTGGGATTTAATTGGGCCAAGAGCTGCTGCATGTTGATTATAGGCCGTGAGCTGCTGCATGTTGGCTTTACGATGAATTGTCTATCATCTATGATGGAGCTCGGAGCTTGGACGAACCTTAATGGTGCCTCTGACAACGCCATGCCGACATGGGGGCTGATTGCGTTTCGTCGGGGCAAGCCAGGCACGTGAAGCATTTTAGGTAGAAAACAATTGTAGTGATGGATTGGGGTGTTTTGAATATAGAGAGCGTATGATTTAGAGAACCTGTTGGGTTACCCATCTTTTTAGATGTATTTCTATTTTTTACAAAGGATGTAAATTTTGTAAATTTAGATAATAAAATACAAAGGCTGTTGGAGATGCTCTGAGGATAGCATCTACTTCTGGTATGGGTTCAGGAACTTGATAGCAGTTCAACCAGGTCCTATTTATGGGATTATTGCTCATTGATAACCTGATGGCATTTTTAAATGTCAAATTACCAGAATGTGAAAGGATGCATTTGTTTTTTAGGATAGCAGAGTTAGGAATTTGATAGTATTTCAGTTATTATATGACCCACTGATGGTATCATTGTATATTGATAATCTATTGCCATTTTTTAACAAAGTTACATTCTGGTGTCAGGTCAATTTAAGTAGTATCCTTGAGCTTGTATGGTTATCTCTCCACTACATGTGGCAAAGTTATATTACTCACAAAAACTTGGTTAATTAATTATGTTCCAACTTAAGTTTGCATGAAGTACCAAATGTGATTGCTTCAGAAATTAATATAATCGGGTGATGTAGAATCCATAACCTACTATGCATAATGTGCAGCAATGGCAATGACCATTTTGAACTTTAAACAGACATTATTACCTTATTACTGTCAGACCCCATGCCTCAATCTTTCTCTGTGACACAATAACTGAGCCTTTCCCCCAAGCAAGTTGGGGTTGGCTAAAGTTTTTGACTTTTCATGTTGTGGTACCCGTATGTCTGTATCCTAATTACTTTCCTGGATGAGCACAGTTTGCTGTATTTCAGTTTTTTCCATACAGTACAAACTTCATCGATATAATTTTGTATACTAAGAGCCTTTCCAAGAGAGACTGTAAAAAAGACTTGTTAGCTAAATATAGAAAATCGGGGTCAAGATGCGATCCAAGCGACCTTGTTGCCCCCATTGCTAAACCTAGCAACCTTGTTGTTGTTGCCTTGTAGGCGCTTGGCTTGGAGAGGCTCAAGCTAGAGCTGCAGAGTCGAGGATTGAAGTGTGGTGGAACACTGCAAGAGCGTGCAGCCAGGCTTTTCCTTCTGAAGACGACTCCGCTGGATAAGCTACCGAAGAAGCTACTCGCAAAGCCCAGTGCCGGGGGCAAATGAGTAGTAGTAGTAATAAGTGACAAGATTAAGGAAGCAAAATATAATGTTTATGTTCTTGGCACACTCAGAAGTTTGTTGTAATGCCGTTGTATGCCTTTGACTTGGCTTTGTGATTTAATGAGATTCTGTCTGTATGTATATGTTTACTTCTCAAAATCTGTGTTAATACATACGTGACATGCTTACATTTGCAAAGAAAGACGGAAATTATTGAGGCCCGATGCCCCACTTTGAGAATGTGAGAGAAGTTCTGATCTTCCTGCAGTGAATCATGACAGGCAGGAAGCTCCTCCAGGCATTTCCATTTAGGATGATTAATTGTCATTTCTGGGACAGCATTTCTACCTGCCAACATGTTATTTGGGGCAAGATGCTTCTAACATTGGTCATGCTAGTCTCTAGGCAACAGACTGAGCCTGGTTTAATCCATCTTGGTAAAACAATTTATTTTGGCTTAATTGCATAAACCATCTCATAAGCTACTTAGAGTTTGAGATTTCCATCCATAAACCTTTTTATTGTAAATCCCTACCCACCCAATGAGTTTTGTTGTAAAAATCACCCCGATTGACACATGTGTAATTAATTTTATATATTTTTATTGACATAAATTTAAAAATAAGTTAAAATAAATAAGTTTAACATTGCTAAAAGATTTATAGTGAGTTTAATTTCTCTTATTTTTATAAAAGTATATCCAAATTTGAAACTTTATGGAACACCGTTCGAACTTTAATTGACATTTTTGTTGCATATTATCTATAGGAAAATATGAAGATTACATTTTCAAAATTTTATATGTTTCACAAAACATTATTGGCTATTATAAATAAATAAAAACATATTAAATTAATTAAGCATGTGCACATTGGGGTGGTTTTTGTAACAAAATTTACTAAGTGGGTGAGGATTTGTAACTAAATGACTTATAGGTGGGAATCTCAAACTCTAAATAGCTTATGAGGTGATTTTTACAATTAAGTCATTTATTTTTACAACTGTGCTCAATGAACTCCGCTCCCTCGAAGTAGTTGCATCAAGCAATCCAATGAACCTCCCGTCCTCAAGTACGATGTTAACGTCAATGATATCCCGACTTCGCTTTTACTTTCTCACTCTCTCTTTTACCATATATATGTATCTGAAATGGTCTTGGATAAGGGTCACGTTGCCCTCTCACTTGTCACTTTGATCAACATGACTCTGCTGAACCAGTCTATGACTGTGACTGTCTCCAAGTTGGCTTCATGGAGGTGCCACCATCAAGTGCCCAGTTTCGTTGCGGCTGCCGTTCAGAGCGTGCACCCAAATTGTACCGTACTGTACGTTGCAACACGCTGTTACCCCGGAGAGCCTGAAAGGGTCCGCCGTGTCACTGCATCGGTGACCACATGACCTGAGCAAATTGACTGTGCAGATAGCAGTGATCTTCCGGGTCCCGGCGACTGGTCGTGACCTGCGCCGCGCGAGACTGACCGCGTCGCAAGTCGTGTAGTGCCACTTGGCCGCCCGCGTCGTTTTCTGGTCGAGGCAAGCACGGAAAAGGCATGTAACGTCCGAGCCCAACGGGGGACACACCAGCGCTCTCGCTGAGTCACCCCACCCATTGCTGCACATGTCCCGCTTTCCGTTTAGAAAACGGCTGCTGCCGCGGGGGGCAGGCCTAGATATGGCTGATCTCACTGTCATTTCTTAGGCGTCGGGGTGAAGCCAGCAGCACTCGAGGACGAAGAAGATAAGCTCCAGTTTTATCCAGTTCTTTGATGGAGTATCGCTTTGGAATTGTGACGCTCCTCCATCCAATGACGTACGTGCACCTTGTTATTACTATGGATAAACGCAACCGGGTCCGTACGCGTGCTCTCGGCTGTAAATTCAGAGTCACAAAAGTTCTTAAGCCATCGTTCTGGTAACGAATCAAAGGTACATCGGAAGCTGAAAGAAGAATGGTAGTATAGCCCATGTAACTAACTAGTCTTTCCACTATCAAGCGGCACATGACTGGGTGCCAAACCATCCACAGTTCGAGCACACTCCCAGTCTTTATCTGAAACTAACCCCAAAGAGCCAAATACAATACACACTATAGCTCTTTCCACTAACATGTACACATATCCGGCGGCACTCGAACAGTGATACCCGACTATAGCTACCACTGGTTCTCCTGCACCGGCGCGAGCCTGGGTCGCCACGCGTCCCCCCGGCACGACGACGACGTCGCGGGGCTAGCCCTGAGCTGGCGCTTCAGCTCGGCCATCCTCGCCTTGCGCTCCCTCGCGCTCTGCGCGTGCAGCCTCGCCACCAGCGCCTCCGCGTCCTTCCGCCTCATCAAGACCTTCACCGTCACTCTCGTGCCCGCCGACGATGCGCCGCCGGAGCGCTTCCCCTCTGTTCCGGCGGCGTTCGTGCCGGCCTTGTGGCACGTGCGCCGCGGCTTCGGCACGGTGTTGCCCATGTACTACGTCTATATATTGTGCGTTCCTGGATCGGGGGGGACTGACTATATAGACCAGTGAGTAGTGTTTATTGCGCGAGGGAGAGTTACTTGCTGGTGCCCGGCGGCTGCGCAATGGCGAGCGTTTTATAGCGCCATCGTCGTGCGTACGTGGAGACATGTTGACTCTGTACTCTCTATCGTCGTTGCCTCGTCGCTCACGCTAGGTGACAGACGCAGGCGTGCAGCTACTCCCTCCATTTATCCCTTTCGACTTTTGAACATCATATTTCACCATTTGTCTTATTTAAAAAAATTATATATAAATATTTTTTATAACTTAGTCTATTATTAATAATATTTTATTTATAATATGTCTATTTTTAAATTTATATAAAATTTTTAAATAAGATAAAGTCAAATATGATGTTTAAAAGTCAAAAACGACAACCTTTATGGGACGGAGGTAGTAGTCAGTTAACCTGCTCTTAGCAACCCTCTGATCGCTACTGCACACTCTGATGCGAGAACTGCAGTCATTTCGACCGATTCGTTGAACTTGCAGTAGTCCGAGTTACTATTATTATTGCTGAAATGGACACGTAACCATCGCCCTGGTTCACTTTTACTCCTTTTACCTTGTCTGAAACGGTCTTGGATGACAATGATCCATGTTCCCCTCTTAAATTTGATGGAGGTAGCTTTGAACTGGTCTTAACGATTGTGACGGTCTTATAGTGGCTTTATTATTAAGTCTTCAACGAGGTGACTACTAACCGCGTAGATTCGACTAAATTGCCGAATGAGTCGGTACATCTGCGCCTGTCAATTCACAACGGTAGATTAATCATAACAGATGCTCTGAAAAAAGACCACAGATCCACTGGTGCCGGTATCTCTTATTGTTCTGCGCCTGCTTACAGTTAATCGGAGTGCTAAATAACTTCTTAAAATTAACGGGGTAACTAATAAACGCTGGGAGGGAAAACGCTGATTCCTTTCGAACACCATAACAAGTCTCTTTTTTTTTTACTACTAGAAAACCTTTGTTCCGAAAATCATCAAATTACCAGACAGTGGAAAGAGAGCGAAGAAAAAAGAGAGTGCGCTTCCAAGCATTGCCGGACGCACTTTGATGACGCGTCTTCAACGCCACAGCGGTGCCACTACAGCACGCTGCCCTCCGGAGCGTCGAAACTATACTGCCTCCGTGACCACATGACCAGTGTGAAACTGACCGTGATCTACCAGGTCCCGGTGACTACCCACGCAACCTACGCAAGATTGACTCCGTTGGTCATACACAGCCACCTAGTTGTCGCGTTGCTTTCTTCTGCTCTGAGGTAAAGCATGAGAAAGTAACGTCCGAGACCAACCCGGGCCAGCGCTTGCCGAGCCGTGGCTGCATGCAGGTTCCGCTCTTTGATGGAGTAAAATAACCCTTAGTTCTAATCATGTAGTGATACATCTATCTTTAATAATATTGATAAAGAGAATAGATCGTACGAATTACTAATCTTATCATACTCATCAAATTAAAAGGGCATATGCCCTTATGTGTATAAAAAACATTTTCATCTAAGGGCTTGTTTCGTACTTATTCTAAAAAACAGCTTCGAATTCTGCTCCTACTATTAAGAAGCTAGTTAAATAAAAACAGATTTTATTTCTCTTTACTAAAAAAACACTTCTCATATTTGTACTAGAATACAAAAGCACTAAAAATATAACTTTTCATGACTTCTCTTCCCACTTTTTTATCAAATATACACGAGAATCCATTTTGTCAAATAATCTTTTCTAAGAATCCGTTTTATAGAGAATTTATTTTTTAGAGAATTCATTTTGTAAGGAATCCAATTTGTGAAGAAGTCGTGTCAAATGGGTCCTAACTAGTTGCCACCTCTTCTCTCTACATATGTGTAGTGTAACAAATCGGCCGGGTGATGCGAACGAAACAATAATATACAGCACTCCTCAATTGAACCAACAACCGGGAGACTATCTATCTAGCTAATTAAGATTTATTTAATCAATCTTCGTCACTCAAAGCTAGTGGGACGAACTAGTTCTCTCGTATCGGGGCGAGACTGGGCCTCCACGCGTCCCGGCACGACGCCGGCGGGCTAGCACCGCCGCCGTCCCTCCTGGCCCGAAGCTCGCACTTGATCTCGGTCATCCTCGCCTTGCGTTCCCTCGCGCTCTGCGCGTTCAGCCTCGCCACCAGCTGCTCCGCGTCCTTCCTCTTCAACACGATCTTCACAGTCGCCACCGTGGCCGCTTCACCGCCGCCGCCTCCGCGACGACGCCCCGCTCGCGTCACCTCCTCCTTCACAACGTCGTCCGGCCGCTGCTGCTTGCGCGCCATGACGGCCACGCGCCTCGGCGTGGCAAGAGGGGGCGCCGCCGCCGCGTCGGCCTTGACGGCGCTCTTGGCGGGACGCCGCCTCCCAGTCACGGCCTCGGGGCACATGCGCGGCGCCACGGTGTTGCCCATGTCTCTTGTGCGAGCGCGCGCGGCCAGTTGAGTGGTTACGATGGAGTGGCGCGAGGCGGGATCAGAGCAGGTTACTATTACTACACAGTGATGCTGGTGGTGTTCTCGGTTTGGTTGCCGGCCGGCTAGTAAATGGCGCTTGTGATATATAGCTAGCGCCGAGGGAGAGGTGGAGACTCGTTCAAAAGGAGGTAAAAAGACGTGCCCGTCCGGCGTATAGACCAGGGCTTCTCTCGGTCCAGGTGATTCGTGGCTCCAAGTTCGTTCACGACGTCTTTCCGGGGGTGGACTTGGGGTGCTACATTGTTGGTCGAACCTGAGTTGCCTGGCGGAAATGCTAGGCAGCAACTGCGAGGTACAGACCGTCAAGGACGGGGCAGAATTCCCGCGTTTCCATCGGTACGTGTTGGTCAGTATTCCGGGGCAAGTGAGTTTCTTTGTGAGATGCGGGCGCTTTTCCGGAAGAGGGGGTTTGAGATTCCGGGAAGCTGCGGACGTGCCTTCGGCTCGGTGGCTGCGCGTCCGCCCGAGTTTGATTCATGGGATTCACTCAGGATGTCGCACCGTAGAAAAAAAATCTCCTCGTCCTCCTCAGGTCAAAACATATGATAAAGACTCGTACCACAGTTCACACGATCAGTTGAGTCTCTGTGTATGATTGAGGAGGAGGCTCGAGGGTTTTCTCGACCTACCTGAAAATGCTCTTCTTCTTGGTATATGTCATCGGGGTGGCTTTCTCCGACAGGTCGAGTTTTTAGATTTCGAGAAGTTGATGATACGGTGGAATATATCAGAAAATCTGAAGGCAACTGATCACTAGAACGGGGACTCAATCATCTTGGGTTAGTCGGTTAGCCGTGGGCTCGAGGGTTTTCTCAGCCTGCGTGAAAAGGCTCTTCTCTTTAGTATATGCCGTCGGGGTGGCTTTTTCCGACAGGCGAGTTTTTAGATTCCAGGAAGCTGATGATACGGTGGAACATATCACAAAATTTGAAGATAACTGATCACTAGAGCGGGGACTCGATCGTCTTGGGTTAGTCGGTTAGTCATGGACATACTCATCTTTGAGAAAATTATAATGGCACTCGTCGTCCACCTATTCAGTGGCATGCATATTTTGATTCTGAAAAAATTTGCTCTGCATTGATGCATGTTATTGTTATGAGAGCTCTTCTCTTTAGTATATGCCGTCGGGATGGCTTTTTCCGACAGGTCAAGTTTTTAGAAAGCTGATGATACGGTGGAACATATCAGAAAATCTGAAGGCAACTAATCACTAGAGCGGAAACTCGATCATCTTAGGTTAGTCGGTTAGTCGTGGACATACTTATCTTTGGGAAAATTATAATAGCACTCGTCATACACCTATTAAGTGGCATGCATATTTTGATTCTGGGAAGATTTGCTCTGCATCGAGGCATGTTATTATTATGAGCCACAAAAGCAATCAACCCAGTGAATTCGTCCTGTACGTACTAAAGAGGATTCAATGTTTCTGTTCTGATCTGTTATTTTGGTAATTTTATTATCCAGGCTGAGTTCAATGGGGCACATAATATCCCATTTCCTACCTTCAGGAAACGGTGCTTTAGTTAGAAACAAAATGTTTATTATATCGGGAAAAAAAAAGGAACAGATCAGTATACAACGCTAACATCTGTGTTTTTTTAAGATGGAAAGGAATTTCCTTCCATTAACCACGAAATACTGCTGAATCACAGTCACCAAGATCCAAGAGCCTGGATAGAACCAGGCTCGCTGTCCATAACCGGATCAGCATACAAACTACTTTCAGCTCCTATTCTCGCTAAAGAATAGGCAACAATATTACAATATGGAGGAATAGAGCTAACATCAGCTAAAACAAACTCATTGTAAAAATAACTCCTGAGCTCCATAGCCATCCCCCCAAGGCGCCAATTGTAGATAGATCATACTTCAAACTATCATCTTCATGTTATCTGAACGACAACAACAAAAAATGGAGGGAGTAGTAATAACTCGTCATCACATAAACATGGACGATCTGGAATGTGGCAACATATACCAACAAATTTACATCTATTAATTCAAAAAAAAGCTGTACATTATTCATACTACAAAACAACATCTTGACATGGCAAACGTCATGACTGCGAATGAAGAAACAATAGCCACCAAAATTTCCAACCATGTCTATTAAAATATTTTATGGGCTCTCTGTTTCCCTATTGACCCCCGGCTTCATCAGTTTCTTGGGCAACTATTAAGAACAACGTTTGTTGTGATCCGAACTAAAAACCCATAGGCTACACTAACGAGCACCTAAACCGTTTATTTATGCAGCAACAGGCGTAACAAGACCTGCGCCTGAGGGAGTGATGCCTTCTGCGGCATTCTGGTCATCCCTTGATAAGTACTTGTCTATGGCCGCAGCAGCCTGCCGCCCCTCCGTGATGGCCCAAACAACCAGAGATTGTCCACGCCTGCAGTCCCCAGCTGCAAAAACGCCATCAACACTGGTTGCAAAGTTTCCAAATTGAGCTTTGAAATTGGACCTGTTGTCCTTCTCCAAGCCCAGTTTCTCAGCAATAGTCTGCAGAAAGAAAAGAGTGTGTTATTCCAAGTAATTTACTCCACAACACTGCTACAAGAACTATAATAGCTTTGAGCTGGGGTACGAACCGCTTCAGGACCAAGGAATCCCATAGCTAGGAGAACAAGATCAGCCTCAATGATTTCTTCTGATCCTTCGACTTCTTTGAATTGGAATCTTCCATCTACTTTCTCCCACTTCACTCGCACTACCTCAAGGGCCTTCACCTTGCCATTTTCATCTCCAATAAAACGTTTAGTCAACACCTCATATGTTCTTGGGTCATTCCCAAACTTGGTGGTTGCTTCCTGATGCCCGTAGTCAACACGGAAAATTCTTGGCCACTGCAGGTGAAAGGAGAAATAAACAAATAAGAAATTATCTAAACTAGGAAAGGTATATTATACTTCCTGTGAATATATATATGACAATCGTACTGTAACATATGGACCTCTTACTACATCAAAACATGTAGTAATTCTACAAATAATTTACCTGCGGCCATGGGTTGTCAGCAGCCCTCTTGCTTGGTGGTTTGGAAAGAAGTTCAAGGTTTACTATTTTACTGCAACCATGCCTAATAGATGTACCAATGCAATCTGTGCCTGTATCACCTCCACCAATAACGACCACCTTTTTACCCTTGGCAGATATATATTTACCATCCTCCAGGTTGCTGTCTAATAAACTTTTGGTGTTTGCGTGGAGAAATTCCATAGCAAAATGAACTCCTGATAGTTCACGTCCAGGAATGCTGAGATCCCTGTTCATGGACCAATGTTAGAATCAAGCACGACCCTTTTAAGTATTTATTTCACCGTGGTAATTTATTGCAGTTAAGAATGTTAATAAAAGTATTCATTTGTTCAGTTTGTTACCTTGGTTTTGTTGCTCCACAAGCCAAAATAACCGCGTCATTCTCAGAGCGTAAACGTTCAATTGAGTACAAAGGATCACTGCCAACACTGGCATTCACCACAAATGTGACACCCTCTTCTGCCATTAGATTAACACGGCGCTGAACAATTTCAATCTTGTCCGTCTTCATGTTTGGCACACCATACATCATTAGACCTCCAATACGGTCTGCACGCTCAAACACAGTAACAAAATGGCCCATTTTGTTCAGTTGATCTGCAGCAGCCAAACCAGCAGGTCCACTGCCAACGATAGCCACCTTCTTTCTGCAATACAAATATTTCATTGTTAACAAGCATAACTCATAATTGAACTGGTACTGCACTTGAAAGTAACAAAAAATAGAAAATAGATACAGGGAAATCTTAAAAAATGCATACCCTGTTCTTTGAGGAGGCGGTCGTGGTACCATCCAACCTTCTTCAAAACCTTTGTCTATAATAGCACATTCTATGCTTTTGATAGACACTGGATTTTCAATAATGCCAAGAACACATGATCCCTCACATGGAGCAGGGCAAACTCGTCCAGTAAATTCAGGAAAGTTATTTGTCTCCAGTAGACGATCCAATGCTTCACGCCACCTATTCTGATGAACTAATTCATTGAACTCTGGGATTTTATTTCCAAGAGGACAGCCAGCTCCTGAGCTTTCCTGTAAGAGTAAAAGATGTTACTAAAAGAGTTAATGAAGTCTTACGAGCATAAGAAGACAAGCCAGTAATAAAAAAAAATATAATATCACAGGCTTCTGGAGGCATGAAAGGATATAGCTAATCTAGCAGCATGGTATCTTGGATTAAAAATAAGCCCCGAGCTGGTAAATATTTGAAATTACAATGACAATAGAAACAAACAAACTGCAACACTGAAATACTGCAACAGCAACTTATTCTAATACACATATAGTTAATATAATGCAAAATGTATTTTTTTTCTCAATGCGCAGGAGAGCTGTGTATCATTGCATTAAGAGAGAGAAAAAACGGTCCCTTACAAAACACCCCCACCTCACACCGAGCTGAGCTGTGAGGGGTTATAAGCATACAAATGGTTTGTATTAAATAAAAACACAAACAAGGGGTTGTAATGCAAAATGTATAAATAGTTGTTTTCAATTAAGAAGTCACAAAAAGTAAATGCATCATCAAAATGAAGACAAAGAGAGCTAATGATCCTAAATAAAGTATTAAAAATGATATATCACCTGATGACAGAAAGGAGTGCCACAATCCATACACCGAGCAGATTGAGTGTTTAACAGTGGACCAGGCGTTGATTCAATTGCAACTTCTTTCCAATCTTTAACACGCTCATTTGGGTCCCGGTAAGAAATACTCTCTCGCTCATATGTTATGAAACCTCGATACTTCTTGGCATTGGCAACTCGTGTTGGTCGGTTTGTTGCCTGGTCAGGCTGTACTTTCTGTACAACAAAATCAAAGTTGATATAATTAGTTGATCAAAAAGTTTTCAGAGAATGAACATAAATTATAGCTATTTTTTATGGACAAACATCTGCAAGTGAAGTAAACTTCTGAAGAAGGAAATGAAATGGAACTTTAGCTACAAAGAATTGATAGTTAATTACAGGAGCTTTGTAGAAATTGTTACAGAAATAGGACTACCAAGTTGAAAACAAACCTCACCTTAGTTGTTACAGAAATACCATTTGTCATCTTAGGGTCCTTTGCCTGCTTAGCAGCAGCTTTTTCTGCCTTCATGCTTTCCAAAACCCTCTTATAATCCCTTGGAAATACTTTTACAAATTTTGGAAGAAGATTATCAAAATCAGAGAGTATAGTTTTAGCCACAACACTCTCAGTGTTACGTCGATGTTGTTCTATCATCATTTTCAAGGTTATAATGTCATCCTCTTCCTCCACGTGATATAGATCAACTAACTCATTGTTGCAGTGAGAACTAAATTTCCCATCAACATCATAAACATAAGCAATGCCTCCACTCATCCCAGCAGCAAAATTTCTTCCTGTTTTTCCAAGTATAACCACAGTACCACCAGTCATGTACTCACATCCATGATCTCCAATTCCCTCAACTACTGCTTGAGCACCTGAGTTTCGAACACAAAACCTTTCTGCTGCCATACCGTTGAAATATGCCTCTCCCTTGGTAGCACCATATAGAGCTACATTACCAATGACAATATTGTCCTCCGGATCAAATGAACTGTTCCTTGGTGGGTACACAATGATTTTTCCACCAGATAATCCTTTACCAACATAGTCATTGCTGTCTCCTTCTAGTTCAAGAGTGATTCCAGGACAGAGAAAAGCGCCAAAACTTTGACCAGCGCTTCCAGTGAACTTCACATGAATAGTGTCAGCAGGCAATCCATTCATGTGATAACGTTTTGTAACTTCATGACTGAGCATAGTGCCAACAGATCGATTGATGTTCCGGATTGGACTTTCAATGAAAACACGAACTTGCTTTTCAATAGCAGTTCTTGACAAGACTATTAGTTTGTTATCTAATGCCAACTCAAGGCTGTGATCTTGCTTCTCAATACAGTACTGGGCAACTCCTGGACGGATCTCTGCAGCTGGTTTCAGGATGAGTGAGAGATCAATGTTCTCTAGTTTCTCATTGCTCTTCACCACTTCTGGATCAACCTCAAGCATATCAGAGCGCCCAACCATTTCATTAATGGTGCGGAAGCCAAGATTTGCCATGATTTCTCTTAGCTCCTCAGCAAGCATGAAGAAGAAGTTAATGACATGCTCTGGTTCTCCGGCAAACTTTGCTCGAAGCACTGGGTCTTGAGTAGCTATACCAACAGGACAAGTGTTTGTATGGCATTTCCGCATCATAATGCAGCCAAGTGTGATCAGTGGGGCAGTGCTGAAACCAAATTCCTCAGCACCAAGCAAGCAAGCAACAGCAACATCTCTACCAGTCTTTAACTGTCCATCTGTTTGCAGAACAGCCCGACCACGAAGCCCATTTGCTACTAGAGTTTGGTGTGTCTCAGCCAATCCAAGTTCCCATGGAAGTCCAGCATTCTTAATACCTGTCCACCTTGAAGCTCCTGTGCCCCCATCATGACCAGAAATAAGAACATGGTCTGCATGTCCTTTTACAACACCACTAGCAACAACTCCAACACCAGCCTCAGAAACTAGTTTGACACTGACACGAGCTCTAGGATTCGAATTCTGCAGAGAGAACAATATCATTGTATCAATGAAAAAGATCAGGATGTACATAACATCCAAAAATTAAAGTTTACTTGTAAAAGGTAGCCATTAGCCCTCATAACAAGCGAAATAAATTATTAGGATTTTTAAAACAACATCACAGGTTTATGAGAGAAGCGTCTAGAAGGAAATGCAAAACAGTCTATAAAACAACTTTAACAGTAACAAGCACTGATTGCTTGGGTTTAGAGAACAGCATCACTGTTCCAATAATTTTTACCTTAAGATCATGTATAAGTTGTGCAAGATCCTCAATTGAATATATATCATGGTGGGGTGGTGGGCTAATTAGCCCTACACCAGCTGTAGAATGTCTTGTGACGGCAATGTCACCGATAACCTTGTGACCTGGAAGCTCACCACCTTCACCAGGCTTGGCACCCTATATAATTCAAGATATATGAACAGGTAAATTTCTGTGACATGAAATTTGGAGGACAGATTCTTTTAATAGGATATAACCATTTTATTATGGCATAGTGCAGAACGTTGGCATAGTACCTGAGCCATTTTAATCTGCAGCTCATCGGCATTAGTCAGATAATAGCTTGAAACTCCAAATCGTCCACTTGCAACTTGCTTGATTGCACTTCGTCTTGGATTCATGGAACCATCAGAAAGTGGTTCCATACGAGAGGGCTGTTCCCCTCCCTCACCTTCACAGATATATTAGCATTAGTACATATTGTCACATAGGTTTCAGAATTGTTCAAAACAGCATATGGATAAAAAAGAGTTGTTTAGGCTTGGCAATGTTATTGCTAGTGTATTAAAAAAATATAGTTCATGTTCCTTAATTAAAATATAAAAACACAAACTATACTGAAGGGATTGCGATCAGAATCAATACTGTATGCAGAGTGTTAGGAGGACAAAGGTACATTTAAGTACTTCTAACCCCCAGCACCTTTGTAGCAATTGCTTATCAGGCTGAAAGCCATTTAAAATAAGATTATAATAAAATGGAAAGGATATTTGTGTTCGGAAGCTTAGTTCATTATCAATGTCGGTTACCAGTATGGGATAAGTTTATCTAGGAAGAGTGAGTACACAATAGAAAAAATAATATGCTGGGTACAATTAAGTAATGATATTAGCTCGCAACAACTTAATACAGATTTAGACATCATAGCATCTAAAATGCTGGGTGCAGAGAATAGGATCAAACAGTGAAAAGTAGATTGCATGTCATGCATTGTTCAAGGAAACAAAATGACTGCATACAAACTAACAAGAATTAGAAGACAATTCCAAGTCTGCAAGATTGAATGATAGTTTTAAATTTTATTTTTTGAGCAAGAATGGCAAAAAGGAATGTATTATTTTATGGATGAGAACATACCTGTATTAGATTTTCCACCAAGTTTGTTCATGGCCATTGCCAGGGCGGTGTGTGCTTCCAGTGAAATAGACCCATAACTCATTGCTCCAGTGCAGAAGCGTTTCACTATCTCACTTGCAGGTTCAACCTCATCCAAAGAAATTTTGCCACTAATATCCTTAAATTTCAGCATACCACGTAGATTACAGGTCTTGTTCAGTTCTTGAATTCGCCTAGAATATTCTTTGTAGGCTGCCCGACTGTTGACTCTAGCTGCTTCTTGCAATTTTGCCATCGCAAGTGGGTCATTGAGGTGGACTTCACCATTTTTCCTCCAGTGGTAATCTCCTGGGTTAGGAAGGGCCTTTGCATCTGCACTGCCAGGTGGAAGTGTTCTTGATGGGAAAGCCAACTCATGAAGACGAAGGGCATCTCGTGCAAGCATTTCAAATGTAGCACCCTCAATTCTGCTAGGTGTACCTTCAAAACACTTGTCAATTACTTCTGAAGAAAGACCAAGAGCCTCAAAAATCTGAGCACCTTTGTAGGAAGCAAGGGTGGATATTCCCATCTTTGCAAGGACTTTCATCATTCCATAGTTAGAAGCATAGAAATATTTCTGAACCAATTCTTCCTTTCTGTAGGGTTTTCCATCACTATTAGGAGGAATCTTGCCATCATTCTGCAAGCACCAAATTGCTTCTATAGCCAGATAAGGACATATAGCATCAGCACCAAATCCAACCAGGGTGCAAAAATGGTGCACTTCACGAGGTTCAGCTGACTCAACCATCAATCCAATACGTGTCCTCTCATGATTTACAACAAGGTGCTGGTGTACTGCTCCAACTGCTAAGAGAGAACTGACAGCAACACGATCTGAGGAAAATCCTGAATAACGAATGCAAACAATCAAATTTTAGATCTCAAAAGGCTCAAAATATTGATAAATCACCATAGAAATTTGAATTGTATAAAGTCAGGAGCTGTTTCCAAGCAAAAATCAAAAGTAATGTTAACATATATTTTAGAACATGTTGTGCATTTGCAATAATAAACATTTACTCAGCTGCAGGGAACTTTAAGCAATTGTAGGCTATAGTGGTACCAAACTATTGAATTAAATTAACTAACCTCTGTCTGAGAGAACCAAAACAGTGTAACCCATTTGGACTGCTTCACGAGCTTCAGCACAAATTCTGTTCAAAGTCTTTTCCAAGCCCTTCCTTCCAGAGTTCTTGGGATAGGTGATATCGAGCACCTTGCTTCGCCAACCACGGTAATCCATCTTTTTAATAGCCTCCATTTCATCAACAGAAATCAAAGGACCTTTAAGTGTAAGGCGATTGCATTGTTTCTCATTTGTTTCCAACAAGTCACCCTCGGGTCCAATCATACACTCCATAGACGTGACGATTTTCTCCCTAATAGGGTCAATCGGCGGGTTGGTAACTTGGGCAAACATCTGCTTGAAGTACTCAAAAGTCAACTTCTCCCTGTTTGACATCACTGCAAGGGGTGTATCGTTTCCCATGGAGCCAAGAGGTTCCACTCCATCCTTGGCCATAGGCAGCAGTAACATGTCCAGGGCTTCTACTGTGTACCTGAAGTTCGATCAGTTGAATAATTAATGTTAAAAAATTTGAAAGTGGCAACCATGCAGCATTAAACCATGCATACCCAAATGCCTTCAGTGGGGTCAAAATTCCATTGATGCCTTCACGTCCGTTGTTCTCATCCTTTAGCTGTGCCAAATTTTAAAACAAATCATAAACAACTCATCACAAATGCACATGCATAACATCAAAGCATGGGGAAGGGCTTACTGTAAGTGTTGGAGCAACTCTATCATTTTCTGGCACAGATTCTATGATATCTTTGAGATGTATTTTCTGTCTCTTGAGCCATTGCCCGTATGGATGAGCTTTAGAGTATTGTGCCTTAAGAGCTTCATCGTCCACTACAGTGTGGTTCTCGAAATCAACTAATAGCATCATTCCAGGATTTAGCCTACCCTTTCTCAGCACATCTTCAGGAGGAACATCGACAACACCAACTTCACTACCCATGATCACACGTCCACTGTGGGTTACATAAAATCGACCAGGCCTCAAACCATTGCGGTCCAGGGTAGCTCCAAGGTAACGGCCATCAGTAACTGCAAGCAAAAGCCAAGTGAGATTAGTAGATTCCCCAGAAGCATGATCAGACACTGAAAGTGGTTTAAATGGTAATTACAAGATATTAGAGCAGGCCCATCCCAAGGCTCCATAAGTGCTGAGAAGAACTCATAGAGAGCTTTCTTTTCAGGTTCCATGGTTGCATCATTCTGCCATGCCTCAGGGATCATCATCATCACAGCTTCTGGTAGGCTTCGCCCACCACGGACAAGAAGCTCAAGAACATTATCAAATGCACCTGCAAGTAACATGACTTTTCCACTCAGTAACATTCAAAATGAGAAAAAGCAATGCTAAGACAGAAACTGAGCAAGACCTGAATCTGAAGAGGTAGCATCCACAATAGGCAGAATTATTGACAGTTCTTCCTGAGATAGGCCAAGCTTTTCACACTCTAAGAGGCCCTCACGTGAAGTCATCCTGACATATAAATCCAAAGAATATGAAGATGATCGAGTTCACATAAAACCCAAAAAATGCCAGAGCAAAAAGTTTACAAAAGATTACCAATTCTTATTCCCTCTGACGGTATTGATCTCTCCATTATGGCCTAATACACGCATTGGCTGTGCACGATCCCAGCTAGGGAAGGTGTTTGTGGAGAACCGTGAGTGGACCTGTTTCAATAATGAGATTTTAGGAATCAAACTATAAACATATTTTGCAGTTTTATGAAGTTGAATAGAACATTGAAATGAAGCACCAACACTAGCAAAATAAAAATAAGAAGAAAAAAAAGCCAGTTGCATAGAATGTCATGCAAAACAGTTGGAAGCCCTAATCTACCTCAAACCAAACACATTTTCTTCCCACCACCTAATTGGAGGTCACATCCTGAAGAGTCGGGCATAGCAGTCGGCCATAGCAGAACTGCAGCTGGACTCTGCAACATGGTTATCGGGTATCAACTAATAGAGATTTCTAATACTTCACTTTAAGGCATCAAGAACCAGGACTGAAATAGCATATGAATAGAGCAGAGACGGTAAGACAATTCAAAGATTGATGCCTGGACAGGAGCATGTCTTCATCTTATAACAGCCTCGCTATTATTGGTTCCAATCTGCCGACTACAATCATCACATTTTTTGTGTAAGAGTATCAAGGTTATGTATTTACCAGAGCCATATAACTTGTGAAGTTTTCATGACCTAGGTCTGCATAGTAGTACCCCTTAAGTTGAGATGGCATAAGCTGGCCCTTGTAAACAATAGTCCTGGAAAGATCCAAAAAAAAAACAGAATTGAATAAGAATTACTCACAAGAACATAATTGGTTGAAAAGTTAAAGCTACAGATTTTAAATGATTGCAAGCCAGAAACATTTTATTATCCCCCTTCATGATATGAAAAGCCTCATCAATATTCTCATAAAAAAAAACTTAGTTGAGAGACCCTCAAACATAGTGAAGGATACAGAACAACTTCAAAGTGAGACGGAAAACACCTTGAAGATAGAGAGCACATGTAGAAATCCCTCTCTGATCCTCGTTGAATATCTAGAGCAGCTCGGATAGACCTGATTGAGAGTCTCCTAAGAATATACATCTGCAACAATTTATTGGAAATAGTTAAAGCCAAGTACATCAGACATGCAGATAACTTGAAAATGTATAAGCTCATTGAATGACCTGCTGCTCAAATTCGGCATTTGATCTTGAACTCTTGGAAAGGAAGACCTGCTCAATGGCTGGCTCAGTCTCAAGTGCAGATTCACCCAAGTCCGAATTGTCAGTCGGAACCAGCCGCCACCCAAGTATAGTATGCCCCAGTGATTCTGCAACCTGCATGAATAAATTAATTAATTAAAAGAAATGCAACAAGTAAGTCTTGCATTGTTCATTTGTGCTGATAACAATGTGCTACACCAACCTTCTTAAACTCAGCTTTACCCTTCTCACGGCGTTTTTCATCAGTTGGCATGAAGAACATTCCAACAGCATACTCGCCTGGTGGCGGAAGCTCAAACCCAGCATCCTTTGAGACCTGCAGGGACGCCAAGGGAACACCATGAATAAATAACTCTAGCACAAAGAACAGCTTTCACACTCTTTCTGTCAACAGGAAAGTCACCTCTCTGAAGAAGTCATGTGGAAGGGCGACTAGGATACCAGCACCATCTCCGGTGTTCTTTTCACAGCCACAGGCACCACGGTGCGCCATTCTCTCGAGCATCTCTATAGCATCATTTACCTGGGTAAAAAAAAAAAGAAGAGCAAAATTGGTATCCAAAACTAGAGTGTAGTTACTACAGGAATTTAGTAGTCCATGAAACTCACGGTCTCGCGTTTGTAATCGCCAGACAGCTCAGCGACAAACCCAACACCACACGAGTCACGCTCAAACGAGGGGTTGTAGAGCCCAATACTCTCCGGGAGCTTCGACAGTGGCCTGATCACCTCGGCGTCACGCGGCGTCGCGCGGGGCGCCCTCGGCGTGACACGGTCCTCTGTGCGCTGCAGGCCGCCGAGAAACCCACCGCTCTCGAGCGACACGCCACCGTAGGCCTGCCATACTGAGCGGCTCGGCGCTGCCACAGTGCGGCCACGCCGGGACCGACGGTCTGCGCCCAACGGCGCTGACTTCAAAGCCGCCCCTTGTGCCGTCGACATGGCTGAACCGCACGTCTCACTCTGTTACCTGCCATGCAACAATCAGATAACGACGGGCATCAGATGGTGTTCGCTTAGCAATTATCCGATCTACCACACGATACGGGGAACAAATAGCCCAAAATCCTTGGGGAAAACAGATTAAAAAACCTATACAAAAACAAGTAGGAAAGCTAAAGGCTGTCTCGACCCCCCACATGTCACCACCAAAACCAAAAGCATCGAGAAAAGCTCGTGCCACTCTGCAGTTGAACAGAGCACTCAACAAAAAACAATTAAAAGGTAAACGCCACAGAGGCGGAAACGCACGCGGAGATGAACAGATCTACCAACCCCCCACACGGCGGCGCAGATTCTCTCGCCGCCGCGCCAGAGCAGATTCACGGACGAACGCACTCGCACGGACGCAGAATCGAACAGCTAGGAATTGAATAATAAACAAAACAGCGGGACGGAAACGCACACCACCAACCAACCACGCACGCATGCGACAACCCAACCGAAACGAACGAGGTTGAAATCTCGTCAGTTTTTAGCGTCTCGCGAGTCCTAACAAGCTTGGAGGTTGGCGAGAGCTGCAAGGAGCGGGTACCTCTCGCTCTCGTCTAGCCTCCTCTTCCCTCCACCTTGGGACGGAATCGGTGTGCACGGCCGGGGCGCGTGTCCCGAATCCCGATCTCCTCTGCACAACTCAAGCCCGCGGTTCGGTGTCGTAGATTCAGCAGCTCGGACCCCGCCGCGTGCTCGGCGGCGGCGCAAACGGGATGGGTCGGTGTGGGTTGCGGGAGCGGGGCGCGCCGCCTCTCTCGCTGGGGTTGGGGTGGCTTCGCCGCCCGTCGCTCGCCTCCTTGACCTCTCCTCCGGGTATGGGACAGTTTTGGGGGGTGGCCGCTCGCGGAGCGCCCTGCATTTATAGAGAGAAGAGTTCGCCTTGTGCCAGCGAACCCACCCCGTGCCGCTCCCTCGTCTCGCGTCGCGTCCCCACGCGCGCACCCACTTTCCTGTATTTTCGTCCCAGTTTGTCTCACGAATTACTAGTTTCCCTTTTTTGTTTTCTTTATTAATATTATTTTAAAATACATACAGTATTATTTGATTGATGGCTGTTAGGTGGGTGGGATCCATTCCGTATTCTCGTAGGCGTCCCCGTCAGAATCAGGAATCTTGGAAGGGGGGCCCATGGTTCATTATATCTGTTGACACCTGTGCCTTGTAGGGAGAATTTGAGGTAAAAATAAGGAAATTTGTTATTTGATTTACTCGCATTTTACGAAATTCACAATGAATTACACAGTTCTTTTTGAACCAAAATACGGCAGCCCAATCTACCGATCATGCACACAGACAAAAACAAGAGGAAAGAGAGGGAGGACATATGTGCAAATCCTTCTCTCCCAAGGGACCGCACCAGAGAATCTTTCTTGACCTCCAATAGTATACGAACGGGACTATAAAACAAGAAGACGGTTACAAATTTGCAATCTTCCGTGTACGTTACTTTCCAAATAATACCATCCCAATCTAATCCATAGAGCAAAACAGCAGCAGTCCGGGCCCACATCCAGATCAGCCGCGACGGGGACGTGTGCTGTCCACGGCGACAGCAGGTCCCGGCCGTGACCGTGGGTCCCACAACGAGCTGCTGATCCGACGGCTTTGAGTTAGGCCCGCTCGCCGCGGCCGCTTGTCGCCGCCGATGCGGAGAGCCACAGCCGCGTCGGAGATCACCACGCCGCTTGTTTAAATAATCTTATCTGGTTGATTAACCATCTAATGGACGTGATTTTGGATTAAAGAAATATCTGTATAAAATTGCGATCTCGATTTTGTCCGTTGCTAGTGTCCTGGCCACCTAGGCTCCTATGGTCGTATCCTACGTCCCTATCGCTTGTGCCGTTGTGCGGCAGCAGATAGAAGGAGCGAGGCGACTTTGGGAAGCGGCGCATGCGCCAGGACGCGAAAGCAGAAATGCAGGGCCTACGCGTCAGGCGGCGCAAGGTAGGTGGTTACTGGGGAGAGCTTCTTCTGCACGTGCTGCTCACCATGGCCAACTCTGAGATCCCTGACCAAATGCTAGGGGCACATGGGTGCGTCCCAAGTCACAAAATTCGAGCTATTCAGTCTGCACGCCTGCCGGGTTGCTCTCCTGTCGGGTTATTTTTTTTCATACTTTCTTCACTTTTTATAGGGTTTTTCTTTCTCAAATTTTCTTCTGATTAGGTAGGCAGTTATATTCTTTGCACCAATGCAATAATCAAATTTTTTCATAGTACTACTCATTAGTGTTTTTTTTTCTAATGTCCATAATTCAACATGAGAAAGTCAAATTGATATTTCTCTATTGTTCATATGACGCGTAATTCTAGCATAGAAGTACAATACTTGTATCATCACTTCTCATGACAAATATTATATATCTGTATTGTTAATCCATTTGTTTATGTGGTAGCACACCACCTCCTCTCAAAACACCACCTTCTCTCAAATCCCTAGTTTGGTTTGTTTTCCTCGATAGAAAAATCAGTAGGGAAGTCAACTCAACCATCCTCAATAAAAATGTTGTTTTGTATTTAACAAAGTATTACATCAAGCCTATACCATCATCAAAGATAGAAGTAAACACATATATTCACCATTTGTTTGATACGTGACGATATCATCTTTTTTCTTTTGGAATCTAAGATACTCTAGTGCTTACTTAAACTCAAAGTGTTGGACATTGATACTCTTTTTTTCTTAAAAAAATCTTGGAGATTCTTATGTATGGTTTGACTGCTACAACAATGTTATCTTAACAATGTGTTGTTACTTGATACATGGAGAAAGGTCTAATCCATTAAAAATGTTTATAATATTATCACAATGAAGTTAAACTTAAGAAAATAAAAACAAATTGCCAAAAATGTACGGCTAGCACGTAATTTTTTTTGTCATTTTAGCACAAACACATTAATTCCAGATTATACTTTTTGTTTGAATTTTATTTTCTTTTGTAGCCTTGTAGCTACGATGCAAATATGTCATTCATTAACATGCAAGCCCCGGGCCTTGGTAAAGCTTTTCTTCGGTGCCAACCATTAATTTGGTTTAGAACAATCCCTGCATCGACCCGTCACTAGTCGATTGGCCCTTGGGCTACAAGCAGAGGCATTTTTCGGGTCACGACGCAAGAATCAAAGATTCACGAACGCTCCATCTGATAAGCAAGCTGCCAAGGGAACATGTTGGCATGGTCCCCAAGTATGGTGCGGGCCTGGGTCCCGGCGTCCCGGCGCAATGTAACATGGCAGCAGCCAGCCAGCACTGTTCCACTGGCGCATAAGGCTTTACGAGCGCTCGTGCTCCCCCATGGCCACGGGCACAAATAAACGCTGCGTTCTGTGAGCATTTTTGGGGAAGAAATGTCAGCGCGGCGAAGTTGAAAGGGGAGTCGGGAAGTGCGCGGTGTGCTCACACGTGACCCCCTCCTGCCCTGTCTGACCCCGTTTCTCTCTCTATCGACTTCTGTGCCAGCACTTGTCCTGGACGATCTGCCCTTGCTTGGGCTACACCTACACCATCGCTGCTATGCACGTTCAGACGGGGTCACGGAGATGGAGAACAATAAAATGTCGGCATATGTAGCAAAGTTAAAGAAGAGCATTATTGGTGTAGTAGTAGCAGTAGATTGCCATTTGAAAATGTGGTATGGCCGTATGGGTTAGCAGATCCAAGGACTATTTTACGCCACTGGCTGACTGGCTGGCGATTCCCATGGTTATCAAACAAATCCCGAGAGTATTCTGAACTTCTTAACCGTTTCTGAAGCAAATGCGCTGCTAGGTTCCAGATTGGCATCAGTTTTTTTTTTCGTAGTCAAGTGTTTCAAATTACCACTGTAGATAAAATGCAACACAATCAGTACAGTAGTACTTTGATTGACAGGTGGCCCCACTTTGAATTCCCGATCTTGTCCAAGCACATGATCCTGGGGGACCAATCATTGCGTCCCTGCAAGTTGCTGCGGAAAAGAGTCTGAAAAGAAAGAAGCAAAAGAAAAGCTTGCCCCCTACGGATCGAAGACCACTCCGGGGGACCTTACCTGCTTATATAAGCAACCGTGATTATCACACGGTCTCTGTGGAAGTGCAGATATACTTAAATTATTTTCGCAACATATACGCGCGCAGGGAAACAGAAATTCGCGGTTAGAAATACAGGTACGGTAGCTCTATGAGATTCCCTACCTGTAACGTCCCGCTGTGCTGTGCACGTGATGCGCTCTTGGCACTCTTCGTTTCGCTAGGGACGCCGCTGAACCGGGTTAAGTGACAAGTGTCCTGAACCACGACCTCAACTTGGAGTATTTTTTTCTTTCTTGACAAATGCGTATATTCCGAGAAAGACGTGGTACTTTTCCCTTTGGCTTGTTTTGAAATTCTTTGACGATCGTGAAGCTTGCAAGACTGCAAAACATGCACAATTAGATGGTGCCTAATTCTAACTACTCCCTCCATATTCAAATGTATAAAGCTTTGCCCAATATTTGATTAAGATTTTTGAACCAATGACTAATAACAGATTTTTAAAATAGTGCAGAAACAAAAATATCGGATGCATAAATTGTTTCTAAAAATACAAACATAATTATATTTTACTATATATTATAACCTCCTTTTACATACACATAATAGTCAAAGTTAAATATGAATGGGATGGTAAGGTAAGAACAAAAGTCACTAGCATGAAGATTATAGGGCTAAAAGTATATCAAGCATTTCTAGAAACTCGAGTGTCTCTAAATAGGTCAGTTTCTATGTCAGTTTCTATAAACTAAATTATAGGTTTTTAAAAAATCCATAATCTTCCTTAATCTAGCTAATGCTAGTTTTTACCTTGTTTCAATGCATTAATTACTCAAAAGCTAGTTTATAGATTATAAAACCAGAATCCAAACATCTACACCTAGTTTTTATTTAGAAACCAGTTTCTAGAAATTAAAATAATAAAATTATTTTTAAGAAACTACAACGGATCGCATAATAAGACATCAAATGAATTAAGTGCCTCAGGATTCGTCTTGCAACTACACCAACCAGGAAGTCTATAATTGTGCCATGCTTTAGTACCAGCGAAATCAAATTCTGGTCGGCAGAGCTACCTACAAAATTGTACTCTATGGTTTGACAGATTAAGGTAGGTATGATTTTGGCTTTTTGTACAAATCTGCTACATAGCTGCCTTAATCACAAGTTAGGTGGTTACAACTTTAAGCTATGTGCTCCATTGGTTCATCGACAGAACGACTCAGGAGAGGTTTGTAAGGTAGTATTTCACCAACTGCTGCGAAAACAACAAGCCATCACAGCTAGCTCTGGTTGTTTTCTCCAAAGGGACAAATATAATCCATATAAATTCACTGGCATAATATCTTTGTGAACTCCCAAGTTTCATTGGATACATAAAACTTCTTGTTCATTAGTACTCCAATGTGAGTACTAAATAGGAAGAAATAGTACAAAGCTTCAGCATGCATGCAACAGTATGGCTTAGGGCCATCTGGCCATAATAAACAAACAACCCCAAATATGAGATCTCAAGAATGGAATGATATTTTAGTATAATTTGGTTGGTAACCATAGATTAGTGTGCCCACCACACCAACCACATCGTGAAAAAGGCTGTACTTGGTTGTTAATTTGTCGCTTTTATTTGAGGTAGTATATTATCTAAATCAAATGCAACCTGCCTTCCACACGATCTGCAGGCTGGACAAGTCATGGGGTGTGGGAATCTCGAGCAAGCAAGATACCAAGCCGTCATCTTCGATGAACACTCTAGAATCATCTCGAGTTTAAGTCACGAACTAAAAGAAAATGTAAGAAAGAGAAACTACCAAGTGCTAAAGTCATAGGACAAACAATTAACCGTGGTATTCTCTTGTCGTACATTGTGGTAAAAAGAAACTGAACACAGGGATATTTGTCCACAACATGCCACCACGGGTATTATATACGTACGTACTACTAGTTGAAAAAATTCTGCACCTTTTTCTAATAATTGAGGGGAAAAAAAAATATCAGAACAAGGCCATTTTACCACACATGTGCTTCTTGCCATGATACTTTCTGATCGACACCCGACCCTACGAGGGGTTAGGCAGCGAGAAAGCAACGTCCCCGGGAAATGCCTCCCCCCATCTCCACACACAACTAAAAGCGGTGCATGACTGCATATATGCTTCATCGCTTCGAATCCCTCGTGATATGGAAAGTCTTTCATATCATCACTGATGTCTGATGGACTGATGCTCCCAGCACTTCAAGTCTTCAACTGATTGCCATGTGTTTTCACCCACGGAAGTATGAAACCCGAGTTATTCCCGACATCGTCACGTCGCGCAAAGCTTAAAGCCAGCCAAAGCGACCGTTCCCTGCCTGCCAGCTGCATGCGAGCATTTTCTCAGATGCAAGATAATCTAGAAACAAGTAGCGGCATCATTTGTTGTGGCCAGGGTATCGCCATGATAGAAGCAGCAGAGATTTCGCACTGGTACTTTATGCTGTCCTTGGCTTGCAAGTCTGGAATTTTTTTTTTAGTTTGGGATATTTAATATTCTTTGATCCACTCATAACAGGTCTTTGCTTCATTGATTCGTTGAGCCAAATGCGCTGATGCTGACGTCTTAGCTACCCACTTGGCATTTGAAAAAATTGAAGCTATTCTTCATGCTCTGTTCATGAACTGTTCTCTGAAAAAAGGACCCGAGAAAATGCACCCTTTGGCTCCTTCCCGAAGACAGTTTCTTTTCTTCTGTGCTTCCATTGGAGTAGCAAGATTCCAAATGGATATCACGAGTCCACGACCGAACTTCAATGTTGATTGTTTCAGTAGAATGTTGATAGGTCAAAATGGTTCGGTGTGGTGGTGTTATCGGTTGCTGAAAGATGCAACGCACCTATTTTTTTTAAAGGGCCATGCTACAGTTTACTATGTGATGATAAGTGGACCTGTAATCCTATTGACAGTGACATGGAGATTGAGAATTGAGGATAGCTGGTTGCTTGTATCACTGCTGGGCGAAGCAAAACTGCGGCAAAACCCTTAGTTACAGATAAAATTTTCATGCGCGAAGCAGATTTGATGCGTGTGTTCTAGTAACCAGCTAGCGAGACAACTTCAAAAGGAGAATCCGGTTGTTCAAGTTGTGATCAATCTCAGCTTTCAGCTACTATATGAGTGAGAAGTAAGCAGCAGCAAGTACCTTATTTCGAATATCATTTTGGAGAAAAATCACTAAAGCAACAAATGCTTTGGTACGTACTGAAGATGCACCGGCTTCTTATATGCCAGCTGTTTTTCATTCATTCTTTCAAGAAGGGAAGGAAGTAAACAAATGCGACCCCAAGTCTGACACCCAAGCCTGTCTTGATATGCCAGAATTCTCGACGACTGAATAAAAAGGACTCCAAATTTGATGCAATCACATGGAGCAGCAATTATATGTTGTCACTCTAGCGTCAAGACGAGCTGAAGGGCCGCAAAGTTATATCAATAGTTGCAGGAGTCATACATGAGTCATATCATGCGGCCGGAACGAGCTGTCGGCAAAACTCTTCCATCCAGACATTCTGTTCATTTTCAGCTGCATGGCCTGCATCTGTCAGAGAAGAAGTTGCTGCGCTAACAATAGTCAGTCAATAACCCAATTTTCGAATGGAATTTTCTATCGTCAGGGCTCTATCTTAGGGCGCATGAAAGATAAGATTCTTTCCATTAATTATTTATTTTCTGGCTGAGATAGATCATCCCTTGGAGGCAACCAAGGTCCAGGCAGCCGCAACACGTACATATATACAAAAAAAGCTACGTCAAATAATACGCTATTTAAAACTAAATTCATAAATCAAGATACCGTCGGATCTGCTCACGTAACACACTCTAATTGCACCATAGATTCCAGGACAAGTTGGAGACACGTCTCGGACGAGAAGAAGAAAACAGCAGCTAGCACCATGACCTCAGAACATGGCCAGTCCCTTGTATCCGCTATTATTATTAGAGTAATAACGAAGGCAAGTCAGATATAGCACACGCAATATAGTTTTGTTCCTTTCTACTAGTACTACTAATAACGAACAAAACAGCAAGTCCATGTTCGCTTCGTTCCTGCCCTCGCACTTTGTTTATTCCCTCGCGGCTTCGGCTTGCCCCGTCCGTCTAGAACCAGAAGGGCTGACACTTTCAACGTCTTCTTGAGCTGCAAAACGAAGCGTCGATTATTCCATCAGGAAACGAAACCGGCCAGTAATGCATGATCGTACTACGAGATACGACGCGCCTCGCGGCCGCCTCGGGCCCGCATGTCAACTGCTCCTGTGTGCATGTGCATGCATATGCGCGCGGCCTCACATGCCACTAGGCATGGGAAATTCAAGTTCGCGTTTGCTACTGGCTGGTGCCAAGTTTTCTAATTCGTCACGACCAAAACATTTGTTTCCTTTTGCTGGTCTGGCTTCACCGCTTTATCCATCTCCGACGTCGCCGTCGGCTCGCCTCATATGGATCGCCTGGGTATTTTCGCCACGGCGGCGTCGTTTCGCCCGCAGACCGAGTTTCCTAAATCCAGTTGGAGTCGTCGCGTAGGGAGAAGACGAAGCAAGCGTAGCTTTTGCTTTTGGATAGTAGTACTGTTTTTTTCTGTCCTGGGTTAGGCTCGAAGGACGAAGGTTGCTGCTAAATCAGAGCCACACGCCCGCAGGACAGGGCGTTTTTCCGTGTGCTACTACTGCGACGAATCGGTGTGCCGGAAAAGAGAAGCAGGACCAATGCAAGAAGGCGGTCGGGTTGCTTGCTCGCGCCGATTTCATCCTTTGCTTCCGTACGCATGCTGCGACTTTTCGATGTCCGCGCACTGTGACGCATGTCGTTTCTGGTTTCTTTCCGTCGGGTGATGTCCCGGGGACGATGCCATCCGGCTTGTTGCGGATTCCTTGTGCGTTGATGAGTGTTTTCTCCGCCAAAAAATAAATAAAAATAAAAAAAACTCATGTGACTTGTTCATTCAGAATTCTTGTTTCCCAAACGGGCACGAAGGCGAAACCTGTGTGCCAGTAAGTATGACCGCCAGAAGCACACTCCCGCAGAAAGCTATAGCTGTGCCGGGTATATATTTAGTTAATTCTCTAGAAACATGTTGACTTCGATCCGAAGAAATTTAAAGCCACCTTTTTTTTGTTGCGAGATATAAAAAAATTGTACTACACGGTGGCCCGTGCGAAAGAGAAGACTTTGATATCGACATTATTACCAAGGCGATCGAGAGCGACTTGTTTTCCTTCCCCATTGGAGCTGTGATCGGGTAGTAGCAGTAGATGCGCCCACTCCTCCGACGCCGTTTCAGAGGGTGCATGCATCACGGCGTGGGGGTGGGGGCCCATTTCGCTATGCGTGGAGAAGTTTTCTGCTTCGCATTATTCGGTGGTGCGGGGCTTGGCATCCCCATCGGCGGGTGATCTGTCCGTGAAAACCATGCTGGTCGCCGCGACTGCCATGTGCCCGACACCTACATGCGAGTTGATAGATCAACCATTGTTCGTCCATGTGTACACCAACAGTGAAGCGTCCAAACAGAGTGACCTGTACGCAGTGTGTTCGCTACTCTCGCGTGGAGGCTGCTCGCCGAAAAGCTCGAGCATAAGCGGGTCACACACAGTGCCTTCTGGAGCAGACAGCTTGTACCGTGGCTGCTATAGTACTGTCCGTTATCAGGCCTGATGCCCGATTGCTCACAGTACACACATCCGTATTATTTGCCCCTCGATCATCGAACCAAAATATCCCTAGCACGTTTCAAGCAAGTCACATCTTTTGTGGATTCGATGATGACGACGGCCACTGGAGATAATACGATGTCCAGATAAGACGTTAACAAGCATTCGAGCCCGGATAAAAAGAACCACGGCACAGCAGCAGCACAGGTGAGATCGGAGGCCGACACGCACTTCAATTTTAGCTCGGCAGGACAGGTGGGCTCTGCTTATTTGTTGCCTCATGGTCGTACGTGGCTCCCACTCCCCGACTCCCGTGCCTACCTTCTTTATCTAGCCCCGGCCCCGAGTCAAAAGCTCTCATGGTTGGACGGCCACGGCCTAGTTTTGTTCGCGTTTACCCGAGCAATACTACTAGCTAGCTACCACGTGCACGCTTGCCATGGTGGTTGTGAATTTGTGATGGACAATGGGACGTCGCGGCAACGCCGGTGCTTTCTGCCGCCAGTTTTCTCACACAGCGCCCACGGGATGATCAGGTTATCAAACTCCTTCCCCATCCCGACGCATCGATCATTGCTTGGCATGACCACCTTTCTATGCGCTGAAGCGAGTAAACTAAGGCCGTGCGATTGACGAGGCGGCGGCCGTGACCATAAGCAAACGAACGCCGACGTTGGCGTAAACAAAGGCTCTAGGCAGGCAGGGGAGGAGGACGAGACAGGAAGTGGCCTGGCCGCTGCGGTGATCGGAGGGCTCCGCGACCCATTCCATCGGCCAAGGGACGCCGCGCACGTCCCCGTCCCCGCGCGCACGTCCCGATGCGCTTGCGTCCGATTCCTGCCGGCCAGCCGCGCGCCGGGGGCCCGGGCCCGCCCGGCCTCTACCGCTACCGCCCCGTCCGTTCGCGGCATCGCCCCACTTTAGAAAAATGGAAAGCTATGGCTATGGCTGAGCTCGTGACGCCTTGGGTCCTTGGCACCGCGCGCTTTTAGTAGTATACTAGCTGTTTAAGCAATGCACTGAAGAACCTCAAAGACTGAAATCTGGACGGCTGCCATGACGCAAGAAAATGTTATCTGGTTGTTCCTGTAAAGTGGATAGATGGGATCATTTGGAATGCATATTATACAAGTGAAAATGAAAAGCTTAAAATTCTTCAGTTCGTGGACCATTGAGATTGTACCCACGATTTTGCTAAAAAGTGTTGATACGTTTTCAAAAAAAAAAAAAGTGTTGATACTCTCATCTGCTGATTAATGTGTTGGATCAACCAACCGACCATGCAATGATCCGGCCCAAGAATTATAGGCTCACAGGCCCAGCAAAAAACATTACTACTTCGCGTCGCACACATCCCACCGCCGATTTCGAGAGGACCAAAAAGCCCAATCCACCTCCACAGCTTCGCCGCCTCGTCGTCGTCCTCACAGTCTCTCGCCCCTCGAAATCGAAATCGCACCAAAACCCTAGCTCCCATCCGCCGCGACCCCTTCCCTCCTCTCGTCGCCGCCTCCCGCCGCGCCGGCGCGGGGTGACGCGCGGCGTCTGCCAGCGAAGGAGCCGAGGAACGGCGTTGCCTAGCGCGCGGCGATGGCGTCCACGGTGCTGGAGGCGACGCGGGCGGCGCACGAGGACCTGGAGAGGCTGGAGCGGCTCGCGGTGCGCGAGCTGCAGCGGGAGCCCGCCAACGCGCGGGACCGCCTCTTCCAGTCCCACCGCGTTCGCCACATGGTGGACCTTGTCATCTCCACCTCCGACAAGCTCGTATGCCCCTCCCTTCCCCCTGCTCTCTCTATCCCTAGGCCTCCCTCCCTCTCTTTCCCTAGGGTTCAGGTTTTCGCTCTCATTATCATGCCCGATATGTGCTGCTAGACTTTTTCCACTTCAGTGAGAACCTTAGGTAGGTTAGATATATTTCACTCTGGTTAGTATTTCCGGTATCCTGATGAATCTAGATGCTTTTGAGCTGTTTTGAAACTGGGTAACCCTTCCGTTAATCTCGTTAAATATTTTGGTTCATCTAAATCATGCCGATGATCTGGATAGATGGATTTCGGACCTAATTTTTCATGATATAACCTATAGTAAGCGAGTGCTGTTGTGCTGGAGGCTTTGTGTATGTTCATTTGACCCCTTTTCCTTTGTTCTGAACTACAAAACATGGATACGTTGCCTGGAGCATGGATACGCCGTGGATACGTATCATTGTTCTGAATGATGAACTGCTTAGTGACTTGTTTGTCAAATTTTGTTCAAAAATATCTGCTCGTTGAGAAGCCAAACTTTTGCTCTATGATGAAATTTTGCTAATGTTGTTTGTCTTGTTTAGGTGGAAATATATGAAGACAAGGACGGCGCGAGAAAGGACGAGATATCCATCCATCTTACCGCACCAACACAAAATGGAATATTCAGCAAGTACTATGAAAGGCTCAAAGAGGTTAATATGTATTATTATAGCTTGCCCCTTTTCTTTTCAAAATCAAATAAATGCTAATAGTAGTTAGGCATTACATGAAATCAAAGTGATTGTCAATACTAACAAAGCATATCGGACTCCAGTTCTTGTAAACACTAACAAATAACACGTTAATCTTATAATTTGTGGCGCCTCTTATCTATTTGACTATTGCATGGACATGCATATGCATAGAGATTTAAACTGAATAATTTGACATATCCTCTTGTTCGTATATCTGAAACCTTGTAGAGTAAAACATATGTGTGGGCGGGGGGATTATTTGCTGTCCTAAAGCTACAGTTGAATATCGAAATTATCACACATTAGTCTGTCTCCCTGTTTTTATGCCATTTGCTAGCCCCATAGCTCTTCCGTGATGGACGTTCCTTACAAAACAAAACGAAACATTTGTTGAAGAACATTAGTATGTTAGGACAATTACTCTCATTTAGAGTATTTATTTTTAGTGATTTTGTTTAAATTTTTGCAGATCCGTGAATACCACAGGAGGAACCCTTCTGCCCGTTTTGTTAGCACAACCGATGATTATGAAGAACTTCTGAAGGAGGAACCGGTTATTGAATTCACCGGCGAGGTATCCCCATGCCTCTTTTCTCTTGGATTTGTGCGATTTCTTGTGGGTTTCTTCTCTAGCCGATATGAATGAAAGCTCAACTTGGGTGAAATTTTCTGGACCTTTTTATTATGAGAACCATACAGTGTTTAATCAGCGGTACTCATATCTTGCATTAATATGTTCCTACGATATATATGATCTGTATATCTGCAATGAGGTGCTATCCTGTCCTAAGAGTTGTTTTCATCACATGTAGATAAGTTGAAGGGGTGGTATTGCCATGTATGATAGGGTATTTATCTTGGCGTATACAAATCTATGTCAATTATCAATAGAGTTCTTCTGTTGAAGATGCTCATAGAGTCTGTTAGTGCCCTTCTTTTTCATTTACACTGTAGTAGTCTTGAAGTTGAGGGTACCTCCGTTGTGATACATATACTTTAATTTTCTGCAGGATTGTTTGATCCCTCTTATAGGATCTTGGTGGTGTGGATGGTAAGATTTAGACAATGACTTGTACGACGGAGCATGAACAATGACAGACAATCATTCGTTGTTGTATTCATGTTTTGATTTGCACTTTTGTGTACTTTAGATCTGTTTGACCTCGTTGCATATTCACCACATCCCCATGGTTTACTGTTCACATGATAGTTGTTTGAGTTTGCTAAATGTCTCTTTCTTCATTTTTGGTAGGAAGCTTATGGTCGGTACCTGGACTTGCATGAATTGTATAATGAATTCATAAACTCCAAGTTCGGAACACCCATGGAATACTCAGCATACGTTGGCACTTTCACCCAGACAGAAAAGATATCGCGAAATCATAAAGCTACCAGGTATGTCATGCATGTAATCTATTAACCAAAAATAAGTTATCTTCTGGTATGCTCGTCTAGTTTTTTATGCCATATTATCTTTATTTCCGATATATACGGGTTACTTAGGCTAATTACGTAGAATGGTGGGTTCATAGTGGATGGTTTGTTGAAATTTACTCAGTTGCTTAACCTTCTTTTTACAAATGGGATAGTTCACATAGATTATCTGTTTTCTTAAATTTGACAGGCAATACAGAGAATACTTGGAGCATATTTTGGAGTACCTGACATCTTTTATTTACCGTACTGAGCCATTGCAAGACATCGAGAAGATTTTTGCAAAGGTCTGTCACTGTGTTTTACTCAATACGTCTCCTCTGATTCAATGCTGCTTATGACTACAATCTCTTTGAATAGTTTTTTATTTTTGGACCTGCCAGTTGTGACTTTGCGAATATTTTTTTTAATAACATAGAATATTTTTTGTGCACACAAATCAACATGTAATGCATACACACTGATTGTACATTGTATTTGCAGCTGGAAGGTGAATTTGAGGAACGGTGGGCCAATGGAGAAGTACCTGGATGGGAGAAAGAATCTGTGTCACAAGGGTTTGAAATTAACCTTGATGACTACAACACAGTAGAAGAACTTGTTGAGCTTGGGCTACAGAAGTTGAAAGAGGTTTGATCTTGCATTATAGTGCTGTTCCTGAGCAGTATTGTGTTGTTAAGTTTAATCTTTAGCACATCCTCTTACTGAGTTATGTTGACCTTTTTATGTTTTTTCAGGCTTTAGCTTCTCGTGGTTTGAAAAGTGGTGGCACTGTTCAACAGCGTGCAGAGCGGCTTTTTCTGTTGAAGGTAATTTAAAATGCTACTAATGCTACAATAGATTCAACATATTTTATGAGCATTCATCATTTCATTTAAACTTGCTGAATTTTTTATTTTGCAGAATACACCCTTGGAACAACTGGATAGGAAGCATTTTGCTAAAGCTCCACGCAATCCGAATGTCTCAAATGAATCTTCCAACGACAACAATTTCAAGGATGACATGAAATGGGAAACTGCATTGTTGGAAGCCAAGATGAAACGCCTCTCTGAGCTGTTAGATGAGGTCGGCTCCCCCCCCCCCCCCCCCCCCCCCTTCCCTGTTTATATTTGCATGTTAACTGTTTGTACTTTGTATATTTATTAATAAAACAATCACGTGTAAACTATAATATGGGCAGTCAATCCTTTTATGTTTTACAGTTTGTGTTATAAGCTAGACCAATGAAGATCAATCCTATTTAATTAGATGATTGGCCAGTTTTTAATGTTAGGTTAGTTTGTATTGTATGTGATGTGTATTTTTTTTTACTATACCATTTCGTTTGGCTGGAAAAATGATGTAAATGTGTAAGATCCTCTTATGTTCTTTTGTTGTGTGGGCTGTAAAATTGCATTTGCTGGGATGCAGAGTATTCTGACTGTTTATGTATCCTGCAACAGGCAGATCACCTGCATTTGCTAACTTTTTCTGTCTTCAAATTTGGGCCTTCAGTATTCTTGACCCCTTGTCTTCTTCATGCAGGTTATTGTACGAACAAAGGAAAATGCAGAGAAGAAGCTCACCTTGACATATGAAGAGATGGAAGCAGAACGGGAAGAGGTACTTAGTTCCTTATCAGTAAATTCTCTATTATGTTTCACCGTTCTGGAGTGTGCTGTACATTGGGCCCCATTTGTCATTTGCTATATTTCCTGAATCTAGAACTTTGTCATGCCTAAAATTTCATTAACTAACCTTGAAATTTTGTCATTGTATGCATTTTAAATGTGCCCTTTTTCTGTTTTTCAACTTGAGTCAAATATGCTTTTGGTGCCTTTTTGAGTAGTCAATTATGAGTACTGTCGATATACCAAGTTACCAACTCCGTACATGGAGAGCACCTCTATGTTTTTCTGAACTCTTGAACATGTAGTGGTGTAATCTAGAATGGTCTTTGTCTGGTTTTCAAATTCAGTCAAATAAGTTTTTACTGGATTTTGAGCAGCCACATATGACTACTGTCAATATACCAAGAGTACACTAATTCTTGATTGTAATTTTGGAAATCTTAAATCGTTTTCTGCATGAGGGTGTGGCAATGCATTCTCTTAAGCATTTCTGATGTAGTGTTATCACATTTCATGCTGTGATTAAGCTGCATATCACTACGAATTTGAAAAATGTAAAATTTTCTGAGCCTTACTCATCATATGTTGTAATTGTGTGTGATATTTGGATTTAGAATGTAGCTTTTCTTGCTTGTGATTCGTATTATTTTTCTGAGATTATGATTTGGTTGAACTTTTATGTTTTCCCTCTGCTTTTATTATGGATATAAATTTGATAAATTTTTAACTTGCTGGCTTCTATATTTTTCCGTAGGAGGAAGTACAACCTGATACAGAGAGTGATGATGAAGAGCAACAAATCTACAACCCTCTCAAGTTACCGATGGGTTGGGATGGGAAGCCTATTCCCTATTGGCTATACAAGCTACATGGGCTTGGCCAGGTAACTAGTTGTCAGTGCATATCTGGAACTTCTATGTGTATACCAACACAAATTTGCGTAGTTTTCACTGATGAAACCTTAATTCTTTTGAGGTGGGAATTAATCGTGTTATAGGACCACTCTTATTAAATATCCAGTCTTGCCTATTTTTGCTAGTGATAGTACTCCCTACAGTTTTTAATTGATTTCATTAGGACCACATCTATTTTATTTTGAATAAAAAGTTGTCCTAATTAATTAGAAACCAGGTAGTTTGGAATTATTGTCCACCTGATTAGAGGAGCAGAATGTTCTGTTGTCACACAAACTGAATGCTTATTATTTATGGGGATGCATCTGAAATTTTATTTGCATGATCATTTTTAGTGCACTTCTTTTCCCTTTCTAACTCTGAATTTGAGCATCAAGGCCAAGTTATCTACATTGAATCTGGTACTGTGCCACTGACATTTTAACTGCTATGGTCAATCAGGAATTCAAGTGCGAAATATGTGGAAACCAGAGTTACTGGGGACGAAGGGCTTATGAGCGCCATTTCAAGGAGTGGCGTCACCAACACGGGATGCGATGCCTTGGCATCCCAAATACCAAGAACTTCAATGAAATCACATCCATTGATGTATGTTGTCTTCTGTTGTGTTTCATACAATTTTATTGCCTGGAATATTGGTTGGTTAATTGTGGCAACTATTCAGGAGTCGGCCTGGAACAAGTTCAGCCCCTTTCATGTGCCTTGAGCTGAATTTTCTACCCGTAGACCTAAATAAAACAAGCTGCAAACGAATATTGTTGTTAAAACCTGTTGAACATAGGCTGTGTTATATCTTACTCAAGCGTTTCCTTCTCATGAAGTGATTTAACAACTGATATGTGTTTATCAGGAGGCGAAAGCTCTCTGGGAGAAAATACAAGCACGTCAAGGGGTGGTCAAGTGGAGGCCGGAACTGGAAGAGGAGTATGAAGATCAGGAAGGCAACATCTACAACAAGAAGACTTACACTGATTTGCAGCGGCAGGGGCTGATTTAGATTCCCTTTCTTCAACGAGCATCTTTATCTTGAATGTTTGGGATGTTTCTAAATTTTTACCAGGATAGCTGTAACTCTTGTTGTATCGGCCATTTGGCATGCATTCTATGTAATACGATGGTGTTTCAGAGCTGAAGTACTTGGTTATATGGTAAATGTTACTTATCCCGCTGTTAAAAGTTTGTTGCTTAGCTCATATTCTAACCGAACACAAGCTTTTGGCCACGATGGCGCCACTGCATTGCCGTTGAATCCTCAAACAAGATGTGCCCCCAACAGATTGTGCCATCATGATTGTGGGAGTTTTGTGAGCTGGGTTAACAGTAGGGTAATGATACAGGGTTCTTCGGTGGGCGTCGTGCCGCATCCAATTCAAGCATCTCAAATCAAGTCCTGAACGTTCAGCCAAGAATGGTTACGTTAGTGGCAAATCCCATTTCGTTGTCCTCACTTTACTTTCTTTCCTATTTGCCTCTAATTTCTTTCGTATTAGCTTTGTTCGTTATGCTCATATGGATGGTGCGAATCCACAAACAAGAAGTGCTGTTTGGTTGGGGAATTTGTAACGTAATCAGATTACAGAGTTAACTGATTACGTTAGATTCTGTTTGTTTGAGGACCTTCCGCAATCAAGTGCCCTGTAATCGGATACGGCAGTATACAAAGTCGATACCCTCCTCCTTGCTCCGTAATCCAAAAGCAATACGGAGCTCTGGGGTCGTCATCTTCTCATCTCTATCCAATCTCGCGAACAGGCGGAGGCGGATATGCATCTCCATCCGTGGCGGCCACCATAATCCCTCGCCTCGCCTACCTCTCGACCTCCGCCATCTCCTCCCTTCCCATCGAGCAGGCCGCGAGGATCCAATCGGCAACGCGAGATCGATCCGAGCATGTGGGGGCGTGATCCATGGCGATCGAATTACCAAGCACGCGATGGAGATCGATCCGGAGAGCAGACGGCCGCGGGTCCGAGAGAGATTGATCTAGCAAGCACGCTGCCTCGTGGTTCGATGAACATGCGCCGTAATCCGCTAGATTTTGCAACCAGTGACTCCGATGCAGCAAAGCTTCCTTGCTACGAGCCTACGACAAGGTCAGCTCGCCCGCGGATCAAGTACGCACTCATCTTTGGGGACAAGACGACTCATCTTTGGGGACAAGACCACATAGAGTTGCGGCGGCTGCAACAAGCTCAGGGCAATATTGCCACTGTGGACGAATACAGGTTACGATTACGGAGTGGAACCAAACAAAATTTGCATTCTGATACATCGTTTGAAAATACAGTGTATTGTAATTTCGTTACCGATTGCGTTTACAATTGCCAACCAAACACCACCCAAGCTCTTACGACGGGGACACATGATCAAACACCAGCCAAATGTTCTCATCAAGTTAGGCCCATCGTGATTTTGTCTATGCAAGAAGACTTTCCCACTTCGGGGGATAAGCTTAGTGCTACCAAAACACGGTCAGCAGGCCAAAAATATTAGTAGCAAATATACATTGTTCTCTAGACATTGGAAAAAGGAAGAAAAGAGAAGTCCAAAGACCAAACAACCTACTCCAGCTTCATCTTCGATTCTGACTGGCTGCATGGGTGCAGCAGTACATGAATGCATAAAAGCCAACAGGGGAGATGAACAAGCAGTAGATACAGATAAGTAGCGCTACTCCATTCCCACAAGAACTCCATCCACACCCAGAAATCTCCAACGTCTGAAGTCCACGATCCCTTGGACAGCCCTTTCATAATCAACAATACAGCTGGAGGAAAACCTAAGACGACAAGACATATGTTGGAAGCCACTAGTACTGCATGAGGAAGGAAATTCATCCCAGATTGCGCCTTCAGTGGCCGAGAAAACAAACACATCGGGATCACTATCAGAGCCCCAAGCTGTGCAGTAGCAAAGTTTATGATTGACATAAGCCCAAGCCCGATGGAGATGGCAGTGATCATTGTAGCTTTCAGAAGTTTCCACTCAACACCAGTCGAGTAAGGGGAGCCAAACATAACATACAGGGCAATCAATATAATGACAGCGAGCACAGCCCAAATCATTGCACTTTGTATTGGTGTGGCATCTGGAATTTGCGTGATGAAATACGGAAGTAGTGAAACGACTACTGCCCAAAGTTGGATAACAAGCAATACTTTTGCAGCTTGAAGCCATTTCCACGACCCACCCTTGCTCTGCAGAATATCAGCACTGCTGTTTGCTTTACTGACATCTATTGACTTCTCAGCTGACGTTTTCATGCTTTTACTGCCACCAGCTAGGGCAGCAGCAACTATTGGGAGGGGCGCCACAAGCAGAGCAAATGGAATCATATATACACCAACTGAAATGAACTTGCTTGGAGCTGTAAGGAAGTAAAGGAAAAAGGACTGATGGAACTTCTCGAGAAGGTTATTTACAGAACGCATGACTCCTTCAATTAACCTGAATCAAAAGTATTCTCAAACATGTTCAAAAACTTCTTGTGGGAGGAACATAAATTGTTTATGAAATGTAAAGCAGGCAAGTTTTGCAAAAGAAAGAAGATATTCTAAGATCATATCTCATGACAGAGATTGACAAAAAATTGCAAGGTCGTGGCTAAAAAAATTTATGCAACTAGAATCGAACTTATGCATATAATATTTATTGATGTAAAGTTTTTTCTGCAAAGGTATAAACAGTTGCATTCCTCAATGAATGACAATGTTAAATAGGTTCAATTATCAGAGAAGAACAATGCGGTCACGGGATTCGCATGACCTAAAGGGCTACAACCTTCATGGCATGTTTGTTATGTGGCATCTGACAACCAAACACATTCGATAGCTATACTTCACAAGTCAACAATCACAAGACAACTCTCGCGTTCCAACAATGCTGCCTTAACCAAAAAAAAAAAAAGGCATAACAGGAACATACCTTCCACCTCGTAGAAGAAATGATGATTTAGCATTCTCATTCCTAACATTAAATGATGGTGAAAATTCTAAAGAAACAGCATCAACTTGATAATCACGAAAGGCACCATGGGATCCGGTGGGCACTCCAAGAGCCTATATAAGACAAATCCAATAAGATGGGAATGTAGAATTACAAAGGTACTGCTGTGGGAATGACAGATTTCAGTTACCTGGTTGTACATAGAGCTAGCAAGGTTTGCAGCCCCCTCCATGTAATCCGGGACTGCAATATCAAGCTTCCAGTCAGGGTTTATTTTTCTTAACATGCTTCCAAGAGTTTGAAATATTTCAGCAATAACCCTGAGACATGCAGAGCTCAACAAAGAACTAAATGTTGCAATATTCACGCGAAAACCTTGTCTATGAACAGCTAAATAGTGCACAACATTCAGAAGGTCCAAATTTGGCATTTGTCCATTAGATGCCTCTGCATACATCGTAACACTATCTCTATCACCATATTTCCTGGTCTCCCCAACTTTAAATATGAGAGCAGCAGCCATTGTTCCAGCACGTCTGAAAGCCATAATATCTGCCCTTTCTGTGTTGGCATCATACATATGGTTTGCACTAAACATCTTGGTATCTGATATCAACAACTGGCTAAAAAATGCAGGATTGTGATACTGGTTTAACCAAGCAGAAACCGCAGAGTACTCTCCAAACTGCGAGTCTGCAGATAGCCACACAATATCCTTGGATAGCCATGGAGCCCTACTTAAGAGGGAGAAGACAGAGAAACCAAGTGCTAATGATAATAGTTCATTTGACTGAACTCTCTGAGAATTATAGGGAGTAACAAAAACTATTGCCTCCTTTCCATCGCCCCGAGGAGCCCGTATAATGCCAATAGTGTTTACACCAAAACTGCTGTAAGTGCGATTAGGTTGAGTTGCCATATCATTCGTCATGGAGGTGAAAAACTTCATAGGATGAAAATGCTTGTTACTAGGGAGGAACTTATGGTAGCAGAATTCAGCACCCAGATCTTCTATTTGTCGTGCTATGAATTTTGCCATATCCCTGTAAACATGGCACAAAAATGAAAAATATACAATCGAGCAAAATTAGTGAAACCATTCATTATTTACTCTTTCTAATACTACAATTAAACAACTTACTCATCGACTTCTTATCACTTGTTCAATGTGTATACTGTCATTTTGGGATTTCATTAAACATGTGAATTTGTTTTTAATTGACTTAATGGTTAACAATGGAAAAATTGCACTTGAATGCTTTTTCATCAAAAACTGAATATCAATCTCTGATTCTAAAATATTGAAGTTACATGGACCCCATGTATACTTAGTTAAGTGACTTAAATGCAGTAACAAGCATGTGTTTGATATAGTGATCCCCTAAACAGCAAGCTTGAACAATTGAATTAAGCACACAAAAAGGAGTCCTGCTAATTTTCAGTCGACTGAAAGTTTGGGCAACTTTCAATCACCGCTTTGAGCCTTCGGATCTAGGTCAAACGGTTTACAAAAATCAACTTTTTCTATAGTTTATACCTCAACAGAATTTTTTCTTCCTCCTACTAATACATATAGTCAACTCCGCCTATGTTGAAAGTTTTCTAAGTGATTGAAAATTTTGGCAACTTTCAGTCGCTTGAAAGGAGGAAAATATGCACAAAAAGTGATGCATGGCCCTTCATTAAGAAGGAAGTTGCATGTGAAACAAGAGAATTCTAGAAAGGGAAACATACATTCCACCTCCAGAGTCCCCTACCGCAGCTTCCATTGCTTTGATAAATCTGCTTGCTTCACTGACATGTTCAGTAGAATATAATGGATTGGCAGAGCCTATATCAAAAGGATTCACTATTAGAGATGATCATGGAGGCACAGGAGTTTAAAAAAAGAGATATATGCGAAAATATCAATGCAACAAAGATTTTTTTTTCAACCAAATAGGATACGAATAGTTTGCCTTCACTATTTGATCTTAAATATCAGAAGTTTAAAATTCATTACGATACATCATAACCATTTTATTTCTAAGGTCCTGGGACAAAAAATAATCCAATGAGATGAAAGCTACATATTTAGAGATGTTGATGTGTTGCTTCGGGCTAAGTATTCAACATCATTCTGTGAGAATTACAATGCACAATACTTAACAATATCTACGATATGTAATCTAAAGATAACAGTGGAATTCACCAAACAAGGATGCCCTTGATCTTAGAGGGTTTTCTTACCAGGTATAAGAGCATTCTCGGAGAGGTACGTGTTTTTGGATAGCGAAGGAAGTAGAAAGAGTGCGACAATGCCTGCACAACAGCAAATAACACTGGCCCCAAATGGCGAAGAATGAGTTAGTGGAACAAGAAAGGAATGATAAAAGACAGGGACAAGAGGGAGCAAATTGATGGTGAACCTGAAGAGAATGTGGTGAGATGCAAGGAACAAACCAAGACGCACAATAAGGCGTGGCCTAGGCTGTTTCTCTTGCTTGGCTGATGACTCCATGACTACAAGCTATGTCTTCAGCACTGTCTTGAAATGAAATCAACTATTCATTTGCCTGCAAAGTGAAATTATCGTAAAAAATCAGCAATTGGACGAGGATTTAAAGTCTATTCTCAAACATTATCAAGCCAATTATGTTTAAGCATGCTTTCAAACCATACAGATTCTCGGTTTGAACACTTGTATGCAAGGTGCTGGGACGTAGTGAGGTGATAGATCTTAATTTGATCGCTGGAGTTCAAAATGCCCCGTGCAAGCATTTACTATATGCGCTGCTATGGCGAGATTCAGAAGCCAACAGTTGAGCAAATAATCTCGGCATAAGCTACATCCTAACCTCCCGCGTCCACCACAAGCGCAACAAAAGACCCTCTGAGCACGATTCATCCAGAAGAATAGTGAGGCGCGTCCCGCATCTCAAATTCAGAACCGCAAGACCGGCGAGCTCTCGGTAGATCACGGGGGTAGTAAGGCTAGGACGGACCTGGTCGCTGGTGGTGGAGAACTACAGCGTTGCTCCGCCCGCCTCCCCCGTGCTCCGCACGTGGCGCGCCCTAGCCGGGCGCCGCGTCTGGTCCTCCTCCTGCTTCACTTGCCGCGCCGCTGTGCGGGTTGAGCTCTCCGCCGCGTCGTGTTGCCGACTGCCGTCGTCAGTGTCGCTCGCTGCCTTGCCTACGAGGATTTCCGATTTGGGCCGTATCAAGGCCGATCCAGCTCCTTCGCTAAGTACCTAATTGGGCCTGCAGACAGAAGAGCCGGGTGGTGTTGGGCAGTTAGTTTCGCCACGTAAGAGGATCATCAGAGATCACAAACGACGCGCCTTGTTCTGATCCACGATGCCCAGTCGCTGACAATGGCATACTGGCATTACGCGAAAGCTCAGAGGGAGCCGTGCGCGCACCAGTCCACGGCACTGCGTTGGCGTTTCCTCGGCGCGGAGTCGGGAGCTGGACCGGCGCTATCCGATCTCGCGTGTCGCTTTGCGCCAGCACCAGTCCATGGCCCTCCCTCAGTTTGAGGAGGAGGAGACGTGAAGCGGCGAGAGCGACCGGCGGCGCGCGGCAGGCAGTGCATCGAGAGGCTGCCTGCGCCCGGCGCCCAATCCTGAAGAATCCCCTCCGCTCCCTCCACCCCACGTATCCCCTCTGCTAGTTCTCTTCTCCGCGAGCGCGGCCACCTCGTTCGCTCGGCCCTCAGGGGAAGGGTGGACTAAGCCAGGCAATGGCGGCGTCGCTGCCGCCGTCGGCATCCGCCGCGATCACTTCCTCCTCCTCCTCCTCCTCCTCCGCGGCGCCCCCTCTATGCGTCGCCAGGCGGCAGTACAGATCGAAGGCGGCGGTGTCCTGCTCCCTAACCGTGACCGCCACCGGTCCATCGAGAAAAGGTTAGGATCTCTCAACGAGACTGTTGTCGCGAACTCACGGTCGTTATGCAGACTGTTCCTGACTTCCGACAGAGCGTACCGTTTTCGACATGCTCACGTCGTGCCATGTGAGCTGATTCCGCAGCTCGTGGGCGCCGAATAACTAGTACACCTAGTACGTTTCATTGATGTATCTAGCCTTTTCTTTCGTTACGCAAGCACAACGGCGCGGATAGGCACGCTTGCGCGGCGTATAACCTTGTTTTTTTTTATTCGGTCTTGTTTCTTTCTTCCTGTTTTTATTACCAAATCTTTTTTCTTTCTTTCTTCCTGTTTCCTTGCTCTTCGATCCCCACCATGGATGGTAATCTTCTTTTTGTCGATTATATTGATAAGGAAACGATCCCCGAAGTTGCTTAATAATTTCTTTATTTTCTGTTCCATTTCGCCAGCTTTCTTGTCATGCCCGGATCACAGCCCAACGGCGTCCCCGCCGCGGGCTCAGGCGGGCGCCCCGTCGTCGTCCCCGGCGCTGGTCTCGTCCGTGCAGGACCTGTACGACTTCATCTGCAGCGGTCCGCTGGTGGACAGGATCGGCTACACCAAGGAGAAGATCGCCGAGTCCATCGACCGGTGGCTCATCGCCGGCGGGCACGTGGCCCGCCTGTTCCGCCTCAACGAGCTCCAGCTCTCGGAGGCCGAGAAGACCAGGATATACCACTTCTACATCCCCGTCTTCCTCTGGTGCGAGGACCAGGTCATCGAGCACAGGGCCAAGTACAACGACGGTGACGACATCCCGCCGTTGGTGGTACGCACTCTCGCTCTCCCATTGACGTTTGCTTATTAGATGCTACTTCCTCCCAGATGCAAGTAGGCAATCAAATTCACTACTAGTTCATCGTTTATCATGTAAAAATCTGTCATAGAAATTTGTCCTGAATAGTTTAGCCTGCGTGGATAGGATCCAAAGCTCTCATGGTAATATTGCACCAGCTAGGGGACATGTGAGAACATGTTCTTCTGAATTATGCTTCCACTACTAAAGCAGCATGTGCTTCTGCACTTGCACTATGAGAAATACTTAATAAAAGAGCATCTAATCTTGTGATGATGAATCAAGAGGATCATTACAGTAGATATTTAATGACGATAGGGCCTGAATTCAATAGCGAAACTACAAGAAGTCAACAATGAACCAGGCAGCTATTTCAGTTCAGATTTCATAAATTCGTCACTTTCCTTGATGCAGATTGGGGTCAGCGCTCCCCAAGGCAGTGGAAAGACAACACTTGTTTTTGCGCTTGATTTTCTTTTCCGGGTTGCTGGTAGGTGAGTTCGTCTTATCAGAACTGATCATAGTGTATCTGGTCGTTTGCATGGATGAAATATAAGAGCCTAACTTCGGTGTGCTGCAGGAATTCCACCACACTGTCTATTGATGACTTTTACTTGACCGCAAAAGAACAGGTATGGTGAAATTAAATTGTCAACGTTGCATTAAAATAAATCCCGCCCTTGCTCCTTTTTTGTTCTTGAGAATTATGTATTGATAATAGTAAAATGTTTGATGCAATTATTTTGATTTTCAGAATCAATTGAGGGACAGCAATCCTGGAAATGCTCTTTTGGAGGTAAAAGTCCCCTGGCTCCAGTAGGTTGCTAGGACGTGTTTTACTTCGAATGCTGTAAACCATGATGACCTGAGAGTAACTTATAAAAATTTTCAGCTCCGTGGAAATGCGGGAAGCCACGATCTCCAATTTTCAGTTGATACACTCGAATCACTGATGAAACTAACAAAGAAAGGTACCAGTTCAAGATAAATACTTGGATTATCCCCAATCAAAATTTGTTTTCCCTCTTGACAACAATTTGCGCGCAGGTCTACTCTTTACTTTTTTGGACCAAAAAATGTTACATCCTTTATTTTTCTGTAAAATAGATCGTTAATGAACTGACAACTGTTTTGGCAACATGCAGGTACAAAGATGAAGGTTCCACGTTACGACAAGGTAAAAGGTTGCAGTTAATCTTCGTCTAGCTGTTGTTTGTAGTTGAGCAGCTGCATGATACATGTCACTTGTCCATGTAGTCTGCCTTTGGAGGAAGAGGTGATCGGGCTGATCCATCGACATGGCCGGAGGTTGAAGGGCCCTTAGAGGTAATCTCTGATTTTGATGCAGAGTAATCTGACTTGAAAAGGCACACGATTCTCAACTTATTGTGTTTCTGCTGTGCTGTCCAAGGTTGTTCTCTTTGAAGGATGGATGCTTGGATTTAAACCTCTTCCAGATGAAGTTGTGAAAGCAGTGGATCCCCAGGCTAGTTTCTAATTATTCTTATCTGATTTAGTTGTTTGAATTTTATCTGTAGTGCTAGTATGCTACTAACGTTGTTATTTTCAGCTTGAGGTAGTTAACAAAAATCTTCAAGCGTACTATGATGCTTGGGATAGGTTCATCAAGTCTTGGATGGTTATAAAAATTAGGGAACCCAACTGTGTATATAAGTGGAGGCTGCAGGTCATTACTAAATTTTTCTGACAACTGGTTTTCTTCTCCTTTACTGTAAACCATAAATTGCAATCTCTGATGTCATGATTTGAATTTGCAGGCAGAGATAGCTATGAGAGCTGATGGAAAGCCTGGAATGTCCGATGAAGAGGTGCGTTCTATGGCAAAGTGATTCATAAAATAGCATGTCTGTCATCCTAGTAACGTTATTTGCTTACTCCTTACTGATGATCAGGGAAATAAAATAGCTTTAGCTCTGTGGTTGTGGTCTGTTCAAAGCCGGACCAATGCTTGCCACTAAATATGATTTCTCATATATTCGTTGTGATTAGATAGGATACTTGATAATGAATCACTCGATGTTAACGTTTGAGCATACTTTACAATATTCAAAACAATTGCCGTCACCTCTGCCTGAGTGACTGAGATTTGAAGTTTTAATCTCTACTGGAAATTTTATTCCGTCATACTGGATTGAATGATTACATTTTAAATATGTAGTTTATTAGTTAGACATTTTTTGCCATTGATTTTATATTAGTCTGGAACTGGGATGTATTTAAATCCTTCAGATTCAGATATCTTTATCGCTTTCATAGTGCTGTTAGTTATTATCTACATGAATATAAGACTTCATTCGTGCAGGTTATGGATTTTGTATCGCGCTACCTACCGGCATACCATGCATATTTGCCCACGTTGTACAAAGAGGGACCAAATGGTTCAGATCCAGACCACCTTCTGGTCATTGACATAGACGAAGAAAGGAATCCTCTTTGGGGCAGCTGAATAGTCATTTGTTACTGCTGAAATGTATTTTTTTTAATCCCATGGGGACCTTCGGATCTCTGATCTTTATGCAACATCTTATGTCAAGCAATATACATCTGCCTCTTGTTTTCCACACTCTACTTCAAATACACTACAAATTGTGCATATCAATTTTTGTTACCCTGTGTAAGAAAAAGGAACAACTCCAATTCACCTCCCTCAACAAGTACAAGAGTCTAATTTTCAGCCATTTTCACTGCTGGTGAAAATGTGTACCTCGATCTCTTAATGGATTCCGTGCTGGAACTCTTTTTGCCATGTCCGCATGAATTTTGCTCATATGGAATCCTGGTGCGTTAACTCAAATCATGTATTGTAGACTGGTGGCATGTTAGCAAAAGAAAAATTCTGGCAAAAAAGCATCATGAAGGTTGAGTTGCACTGGTTTTGATAGTTAAAAGGGTGATATTTGGATGATTTTGTAATTGGAGGATGTAAAATGGACTTATTCATCATTGTGCTAAGTTTTCAATCACAGAATCTTGTGATGGTAGTTAACCCACGACTGCTTCGTGTGGTCGTTGTGCTAAATTGGCTACGTATGTTCAGGCTTGTCTTTGAAGCAAATTGCTTAGGATATATTTGGTTCATTACCATAGCTTACCGTAGCTCGTGCCAAATGGCAAATACTCCCTCCAGTTTTTAATTATTGTTGTTAGGACAATATTTTTAGTTACTGTCCTAACGTCATTGATAAGAAAATAGAGAGTATTTCCTAACCTATGGAATACAGTATGCTGATTCCACTTTAGAAACTTTTGGCAAAAGATCATCAAACCTGTGACAGGTACACTCAAAAGGTAGAACTGTGGTGGCTACTATGGAATGTGCTAAGTAAGATACAAATGTATAAAACTACATTACAAGCCTTGCGCAGATCCGTTGTAGTCTAGCTGGTTAGGATACTCGGCTCTCACCCGAGAGACCCGGGTTCGAGTCCCGGCAACGGAATTTTTTTTTTAATTGTCTTGGTTTTCTTCCTCTTCGAAAGCTCTTTTTTTTTCTCTTTAGAACGACGAATACTTGTTTCTTTTTTGGTGAACAAGACTTGTTGTTTTTTTATGCTTCCTCGATTAGATCAGTCCTGTACAAACGTACTTTTGCTTCTTAAAGCTAGTTTCCAAAGGCAGGTGACCATGTGAACAGTCGAGCAGAATGTAACTGCAAGACTATGCTTGTATAACAAAGACAGTTATATGAAATAGGTTTGCCAGATTAGATGGAGAGATCCCAGATTTTAGATACAACTTACAAGAAAGCATTACTAGTAAGAAAAAACCTAAACAAGGGGAAGTCGGTGAAGCCGAGCTGTTCAGCACTTGACCCGTTTCACCAACAAGAGTGGTGGAAGGAGTAGAAGCTTTCCTCCACCGGCAGCAAGCCAGCAAACGTCACTAATGTCTAGCGACTCACCAGGACGGCTGTGTTGCCGGTCACTGGCTGAAAAGCTGCCGCTGACTCTAGCCGCTCCCAAGCTAGTTTACGCTTCTGGTTCAGTGACTCCTGCTTCTCTTCATCTTCCATGTACTTGTTAAGACACGTTGAGAAGAGCTCCTCATCCATCTCTGACAGCATCTTCTTCAAATTAACAGTCAGATTAAGCACCGACTGGTTCCAGTGGTTCTGGCTGTTGCGTTCAAGGGCAGGAACAACAATGGGCAAGATATCTTCCCGGTTCTGTGCAACCAAACTGATGATGTGATCATTGTTCCACATGAAGAGTGCTCGTTCCGCAACCTGCAACATTAGTTTGATTGACTAAAACATTCCAGATAAACATCTGAAAAGAACCATAAGGCAAGCCATACCATCAAATACAAAAAAAAAAAAAAAAAAAAAAAACGTGAATACAAGGCCAGAACCTGGTACTGTTACAGACAAGGTTTCATCTATCCTTTTCTTGGGAAACAGGCCATGAACAAAACATAAAAGGAAGATTGAGTTTCCAGCTTTTGCTCATTCAATTCTGTTTTTTGTTCATTTTATTCAGCTTTTGCTTCTGTAACAGCAAATCGGGCCAGAACAGTTCATACCATGCATGGCTGGTTACCAACCAATTTTATAGCTAAGGATGATGCTATGCATAATGTTTCATCTCTTGACATGATTAGTGATGGCATGATGGCCTACCATCCTTTGTCTACACCTTTTCTCAAATTAGCAGGTATGTATGACTCATGTGGCTTGTCTACAAGTCATACACATTTCATGCATCAAGAAACCGGAAAGAATCTAGTCATGTGTGAGCAGCCAGTGGTTATACTAACTACATTTTGTGGGCATGAGTTTTTCAGACTGGATGTTTGGTTATTGGGACTTAACTACAAATATGGAAAAGTAAACCAATCTGATTGTCGGAAAGAAAATAGACAAAACTGTCAACGAGTGATTTGTAAATCATTTTCTTTTCAATGGAAAGTTGTAACCATCAGTTTGTGTTCTCTTCATTTTGTACATAGAGGGCTAAAACTTATGTAAGGTACAGTAGGAACATGCTAATGTAAAGTACAGAACAACATTCATTTTCTCAAAATTAATAAGACAGACTCAACAAATTTTAGCATTATTCACTCAGCAATGTTACCTGGAAATGCAGACTGTTGATGCAATGAGCAATTCGTTGAAACAATGGAACCATACATTTCTGAAATTCAACCATGTTGGTTGCCTCCAGGATCTCTTCAATCTCACTCAGAAACATTACCTCTTTCTGGCAATTTGTTATTGGCCAATATCTGAGTAAGCCATGTATCACTGAACTTGCAAGTTTTGGCTCCTTCTCTACAAATTGGGTCACACAATAGGTCAACTGCTGCAGATACACACCAACTGTTTTTGGTTTGTGCAAAGGAATTAGAACCCTCCAAAAAAAGATTTTGTGCTCCTCCTTCAGTGGCAATGCAAAGCCGCTAATAACACTGCCAAAAACCTCTAACAGTTCGGAAATACCATTATGGCGATCGGTCTCAAAAACAAAGTGGTAGAATATATTGCTCACTGCTTTGCGGATGAAAGGTCGGTGCACCATGAACTTTCCATAGATCCGATGCAATATTGTTTTCAAGCAATCCCTTTCTCTCGGATCCTCAGAATTGAAGAGCTCAAGCAGCTTAACAATGAATGAGTGATCAAAATACTTCTTTCCTAGCTTTGCATCCAGAGATGAGGAACCAATGAGTTTCAGTAGAAGTTCATAAACTAGATGTAGATGGGGCCATGCAGGGTCGAACATTGGCTCCTCCTCTTCACCCTCGCCGCCACCAGATGAACTGGTCCGGTAACTGGGAGGGAACACCCTGAACAAGTTGACGGCAAACATCCTACAGCAGGCAGCAATCATTGTCTCCGAGAAGCGGGTGCTTGCTGAATCCACATACTCCACAAGATCTAGTAACGCCTGCCTCTTGAAATCCTTCTCCGCTGAATTCTTGTTCGGGTCTGAGAAATCGAAGACAACACAGCACAGGCTCACTTTGCTGAGAAACAGATTCTGCTTCTCCCCGTTCGGTACATCCTTAAACGATACAAGCGGCTCAATGCCAGCCACCACACTCGATGGGAAGACCGCAGAGGACATGCGCTTCACACTAGACGCCGGGCGGGCAGGCCCGCCGCTAGGACAGCTGCTTGTGCGCTGTATCGTGCCCCCGTTCCCGGCAGCATTGCCTCCAGGACTACAGCCTGGAGAACGGTCGCCCTTCCCAGAGGAAGAAGACTTCCTAGGCAGCTTGCTCACGAACTGTTTCCACATCTTTCCTCAGGGAGGATTCTTCTCACAGCAACACCATACAGCAGCAACTAGACAGCTCCTGGTGATCCTCGGCTTCTAGCACACTATGAATCGCACGCAAGTAACCAGCTAACCGGCAACCAGACACTAGAACAAAGCACTCAAGGAGTGTACCTAATTCCAGTGCTACTGATGCAGAGAGCAACCAGAGTGAGCAGTGAGCACACTTTGGACAGTGCGAAAGCGAGAAAATCCAAGCGAAGAAGAAGCCCAGAACACCCTGAAGCACACCTAACCGCACAAATGCGAACTCAAATGTTACCCAGAAGCAAGAACGAGGCTAAAAAACTGCGGCCGGAAGAAGGAGAGTTCACCGGGAAGGCTGGGATTTGTACGGATCTGTGGCGCTTCAGCACGAGATTGCCGGATCCGAGAGCCGAACCGCGGCCCTTGCGGCGGATTGAGCTGCCGGACGAGGGCTACCAGGCGAGGCGGAGTCAGGAAGCGGGTGGAATTGTGGAAACCTGGGGCTTCGGCTGCTTCTCGGGAAGCGGACAGGAAGGCGAGGGAGAGAGAGAATGTGAGAGGGAGGCGAGATAAACGAGGAAGCCAAAGGTTGTGCTATGTGTTTTTCCTAGCTTTAAAAAATGAGATGTCCTTGCGTTTTTTGTTTTAAAAAAGTTCAGTGAGGTTTGGGTACTTGTGTTGTGTCTAGAGTCAAGAGTAAAAGCTACGATCAATGTCGACTATACAAAGCAAATTATTTTATTATTCCTTGGAATCTTAATTGAACGGGAAGAAATATGAGGATCTAACTTTATTTAATAAATCCAATGCGTTTTCTGTCTGTTTGCTCAATCTTTCCCTGAAAAACCTTGTGTTATTGCCTGCAACATTCAAAACGCGGCACCCCCGGTATTCATGTCCAATTTCAAATCCAGCAGCAACAGGAAGTAGAACAGGGGAATGGGGAACATTCCGTTTTATCATGGGTATAATTTTTTTTGCTCCTTACTCTTTTCCCATTTTTGTTGTGTAAATTTTAGGATTATATTTGGAAGTACTTCCTATTTGTACAGAAAAAAACACGAACAAGAAATTGCAATGTCTTAGACAAAACTTAGGTCTCCTTATTTAATTTCCAGCAATGTCCTCTGTTTTTATTAGCGTAACTTTTAAAAGAACACTCTTACCTCTTAGCCTACTTTATTGAACCACCATCCGCAGTCACGTGTATCTCGTAATAAAATGGATTAGCAGACCTAATTCGGATCCCGAAATGCTTAATCCTCTGTTAACTGGTCAGGCATCCAGCACCACATACTTCCAAGGAAAAACAATACAAAATGTTCGCAGGCAGATGCATGTACTTCGTCGCATCTCTTTCAGATGGATACAGTAAAACCAGAGGCCTTAAACTGCTTCCGTCCTTCTCACAGAAAAAACATACGGCAGATTTGAATGGAACAACCACCACAAAAACGATACGGAGGCCACTTTGTTCCGGCCCGCTTTAATTCGAAAAAAGAAAAATGGAAAAGATGGTCACGGACTCACGGGCGGGGCGGCTGGCTGCGACCGACGCGGAGCCCACGTACGCGGCCGGAATTGATGGCCACGGGCCCGGGCGACCCCTCGCGGTCCGGCCATTTTCCTCTCTCCCTGCCGCGAACGTGGAGGCCGTGAAGCGTCGGTGGCAGCAGTGACCAGTGAGTGTACCGGGGGTTGGTGAAAGTGAAACGCGGCAGTCGGCGGAGCGGAACCTGCGAAGCAGCGTCGGAACTTGCATATCGTCGTCGACTAGCGCAGCAGTTTGTTCATTGCTTTTCTAGTGATGTGCTTACCGTACGCAGCCCGGCTGAAATTGATAGCGTCAACGTACACTAGGGAACAATTATCACTAAACCTATGATCTGGTAACTTTTTCAAAGGTTTTCTGGAAACGTGGGGATAACTTGTTATATGTAAGGGTACATTGTAACTTTTTTACAAATTGTTCTTGTCCATGTTTTTTTGACGGGAACTACGGCAAGCCAAAAGGCCTGCCTGAACTTTATTGCCAACTTAAACAAAAACCAGGTGTCCCACTTTACAAGAATGTACCCATGGGTAGAAAGAAAAACAAGGAGAAAATATACACAGGAAATTTACAGGCTAGAAGTCAGAGAGAGTAAGCAATTTACATAGAAGTAAGATTCCAGAAATAGCTTTTCTAATGACGTAGAACCAGTTTCGTGATGTTCTTCCTGGAGCGGTGAGCCCATAAAGCAATGTCGTCAGCACAACGCCGAAAGATCAACGGCTGGAAGTATTGTTGACTTTGTTCTCGCCGAGTTCATCTGTGGCCCTGGGAATTGGGCAGTCCACAGGTCTTCGACCTGGTTTGGTGGCTGTGGGATGCCCAGTGCTAGCCAGGCTGAGAGCACTCGTTGGCATTGAAGAAAGAGATGAGACGTGGTTTCCTCATTGGAACAGAAGAGGCAGATGCCGGAATTGTTTGCCCGACGCTCTTGTAGTCTTGCATTGGTATTTAGTTTATGGTGGTGAACTAGCCGAAGGAAGAGGCGGCATCGCGGAGGTGCAGTATTGTCCTAGATGCGGCCCGCAAATGGATCATGTGATAGGTCGTCGAAGTGGCGAGCGTAGGCTGCCGCAGAGGTAGAAGGACCGGACATCGTGCCCCGGAGGCACCACGTATACTGTGAGTCTGGATTAAGAAAGACGTTGGCCATCTCAGTTTGGAGTTGTAGAAGCTCTTCACGTGCTACCCGGGTTAGGCGCGGTCGGAGATGAAGTTGCAGAGCAGATAAGTGTAGGACGTGAGAGACAGACACATTAGGTCTGGTAGTATGAGAGAATAAGGCCGGGTAAGCAGCCGCAAGTGTCTCATCTCCGAACCAAAGATCAAGCCAGAAGGAGGTCATCCGGCCATCGCCAATCTGGACCTTGGTGACACCTCGTAAAGAGTCCAGAGTGCTCAAAATGTCGGACCAGATGGCTGAATCTAGTTGGTGTTCATCTCCAAAGTCATGATGTTCATGCCAGGCATACCGAGCTTGAAACCATTGTAGCCAAGGCACATCTCCTGGGCCAGTTATTTTCAAAATAGATCTAATTTTTCTATCTATGTATTTTGAAAATCCTATATTTTTAAAATAGACCTAATTTATGTCGTTGAAGCATTATTCTTTTATCATTTGTTATATTCACATCGTACGGTCTCAAGAGCAGTCGATATAGCTTTTACCAAGACTGTTTAAACTAAAGAGGTTGGAACAATATGGTTTTTAAAGACTCTTCAAACTAAAGAGGCAGGAATGATATGATTTTTATCAAGACTTCAAACTAAAGAGACAAGGAATGTGCTGTAGGTTATGATATGGACTTGATCACTCTACACACATAACTTATACTTGGGGTCCATTTGGTTGAGTGAAACATTTCAGATTCAAGGCTAAATCATCTGAATCACTTCCAAACAGTAAAAAGGTGAAATATTTCAGGAGTGAATCACTTGAAAAGTTTTAAGTTTTTTTTATACTATCAAACTAAATCACCCAAAATGGTATTTCATCTGATTCATGAATCATCTAGTTTATTTTACCTTAAGAATTCGAATCTAGGATTTTTACTAAATGTTTTCAAAAAATTAAATAATTCAGTAAAAAAACATTTAAAAAAAATTAAAATATTTCTAATTTAAGATGAATCTGAAGTTATACCAAACACATGCTTGAGCTTGCCCGCAAACCGGGATGAACGGTTGTTACCATCTTGCCGCAAGGTCAAGGGAATAGACGGCTGTTGGTTCTGATTCGATGACAGTGGGCCCGTAGACATTGACGGCGGCTGCTCGGAGGTCAGTGTCCCCCGTTGCAGCCCCGGCGACCCTCGTCTCCAGTTCACAACCGAAAGGCTCCGAAGTCTACAACAGCCAGCGCACAACCTTCGTCCCCAAAATTTCGAAACCAAACGGAGCCAAACTGCACGTGCACGACAGCTCTCAACCTCCCGCGAGCTGCTCGTCTCCCCTACCTCGCGCGGGTTCGCCGGAAACCCTAACCCCGGATCTCGCCGGCATCGGCGGAAATGGCGAACCCCCTCGCTGGGCTGCAGGACCACGTCAAGCTCGCGCGCGAGTACGCGCTCGAAGGCCTGTACGATACCTCGATCATCTTCTTCGACGGCGCCATCGCCCAGATTAACAAGTGAGCTTCTCCCTTGATTCCCTGACGCCCGTCGTCCTAGTTCTCTAGCTCTCCTCGATTCGATCGCGATTAGGCGCTTGTGGCGGTCGAATTGGTGTGAATCGCGACTCTCAGCTCGTGTGGATCTGCGTATTTTCTAGGAGTGGACCCATCTGCCTATTGCATTTTGAGTGGTAGTTAATAGTTGTGCTCCGCAAGAAGCATTGTTCTGAACCGCTGGTTATGTTTGTTAGGTCTATCCCTATGTTGGCATAATGTCATTTTGCACCACTCGCTATCATGCGGCTGTATTTAGGTGAAGTCAATCTTCTCTGGTACGAATTTAGCGGGATTTTGATTTGTAGGTGACTTCGTTGTGTCTAAATTTTAGACATGTCAAAAATTCAGTTTCAGTAACTGGGTTTGTGAGCGAGGCAGTTTACTTGGACTCAAAACGTAAAGGATATGTGCATGAACCTGGTAAGAGAGTTGGCATCTTAGTCTTGGAACGATGATCAAGTGTGCCCTGTGTGTTGTTGCAGAAAATGAAATTTGATACTCTAGTAAAACCTGCAAATTTCAAAATAGTAGATGACATGATTCCACTAGAACAATGCAATAATGCTGGATTTGGCAGATAATACATTTTTTTAAACCCTGTGTGAAAGGACTTCATGATGCTAATTATTGAATATAACAAATGGGAACATAGTTGAAACAAAAATTTGTTTCCTTGTTGTGCTCATGTTATGATGGATGAGACTCAACTGTACAATCATCTAGCTGCAATTCATGATTCTTTCATTCAAAATGTATGGCCCGTAAGGAAATTAAGGCTGAAGAAGTAAAAATTGTGAGGCAGCTGGATGCTTTATTTATACTTGCAGTTTTCAAAGTAGTAAGTGGTGTATTTTAACTAGCACACTGCTACTGAATCAGAATCCAGTGTCCGACACATATTTCAAAGCCCTGTTATAAAAGAAAATGATTGACATTCTTGTTTATCTGGTGAGCTACCAAATATCTAATTTCACATCATTGAATACAATGACTAGGAGACATTCTGAAAAATCTATATAATTTACTGTATTTTACTTGTGTTTCATGTTCTAATGGGTAATACTTAACTGTGCAGGCATCTAACTACATTGGACGATGCTCTCACTCGTACGAAATGGATGAACTGTAAAAAGGCTATCAGTGAAGAAGTGGAAGTTGTGAAACAGTTGGATGCCCAATTGAAATCCCTTAAAGAAGCCCCTGGAACGAGTCGGTCCTCATCACCTCCTATTCGTTCCAATAAATCTTTTGTTTTCCAACCATTAGACGAGTATCCAACTTCATCACCATCACACTTTGATGATCCTGATGTGTGGGCTCCTCCACCGAGGGATACACCAAACCGAAGGTCAGCAAGAGGTCAATCTTCTAGTACAAGAAAATCTTCCCAAGATGGAGCTTGGGCACGTGGTCCGTCAAAGACTGGGACACCTAGCCGTGGTGCAAGACCTAACGGCAGTAAAGGGAGCTCAGTGACCAGATCATCGGCTGCCTCTGGGACTGGTGGGAGAAAAGGAAAATCAGTTTCAAGCAAGGCTGACTCAGCGGTAATTTCTCCCCTAAATAGTCTTTTTTTTTTCAGGAAGGTGTTGTGTTTTTGTTCGTAACTTCTGTTGTGCACAACTGCACATTGACAAAGGCAAACAATGCAACTTAAACAAATGTTGTAACTGTAATGCTTTATTTTTTTTGTTGGGAGGCTATCTATCCTTCTAGTATAAAACAATACTCCCTCTGTCCCCAATTAGATGTCGCTTTGGCTCAGCTCACAGGAACCAATGCGACTAGCAAAATGACCCTGCTGCCCATGTTAATGGTTTGCACGGCTCGTGAGCATCACCTGTGTCCTCTTGCTGGTAGCTATGCGTATTGGATCCTGATTGGAGGAGGTGGTGCTGTGTGCCTTAATTAGGGGTAAGGTGGAAAGCTATGCTCTGTTCGGCCTTGGTAACCCAGAGCGACATGTATTCTGGGAAAATTTTCAAACTCCAAAGCAACATATAAAGCGGGACGGAGGGAGTACCTTTACAAAAAATATGTAGAATGTGTGTATCTCTTAGATACCTAAGCAAATGGAGAGAGGGCCTTAGGCTTACTCAATTGTGGATATTCTGACATTCAAATCTAATTGATAAGATAATGAAATTTATAGCTTAAGAAAATGAACTTTGTAAGTCTCTTATCTGGATTGTTGCAAGCCATTTTCCCTGGAGCTTCTGCGTTCTGCCAAATCTTCTTGAAGTGCCATCCTGCCCCTACAGCCGCAGTGTGGGATACCACACATAACATTGAATATTCTCTTAGTCTTAGACATAAAACATGACAACATAAATTTCACATTATTCATATGACTGTGTACTTGATGTGAATGATATTGAGAAGGTAAATGCACTATTGATTGTCAATGTCAACTACTCTTTGGTTACGAAATATCTCTGCTTGATCTGTACTAGTACAAAGAATAACATCCTATTTGATGAGAATGATATTTAAAAGGCAAAAGGGCAAACATGTGTCTATGTTGAAATGGTAGTGGTACTATGGTAGTTTCTAGCATCCTTTTGCTGAGGTACATAATTATATAATCACAAATTATCTTCTAATTAATCGAATGACAAAATCTTATTTCCTTTTCTTTTTTTTTTTCCTGTTGCAGAGTAGTGATGCTGAAGAAGGCAAGTCCAAAAAGGGTCAGTACGAGGGTCCTGATATGGACTTAGCTGCCATGCTTGAAAGGGACGTTCTAGATTCTACTCCAGGCGTAAGATGGGACGATGTTGCTGGACTTAGTGAGGCCAAAAGACTCCTTGAGGAAGCTGTTGTGCTTCCTCTTTGGATGCCTGAATATTTTCAGGTACTGATTTGTATTTTTGCTCCATTGTCTCTTCATGGTTCAAATATTTGTACATTCATGGCACTAACCAGTTTTACAGGCATATGTCCATGGGCATGATCGGGCATGACAATTATTCTGCTAAATTATTATAAGCTATATATGCACATTTGTCAGTTTTTTAATGTGACAACGATTTGGGAAATGCTTTTTGGAATTATGTGAACCTAAGTCACTATGACCATGCTAGTCATGAAGATTTCACCACCTTTGCTTTGTATATGGAATGTTTCTAGATATTATTTACTTTTCTTCATTATGATTCCAATAAAAATCATGTTGTTTTTGAATGATCATGATCCAAACCCCACAAGGGTGTACACTTTAGTGTCATGATTGACAGCCTTTTTGTCTCCCATGTAACCATTTTATCGATTCTATCCACTGAGGCTGATGATTATGTTCACTCGATTTCTTTTTAGGGTATCCGTCGACCTTGGAAAGGAGTTCTTATGTTTGGTCCACCGGGTACTGGAAAGACCCTTTTGGCAAAGGCTGTAGCTACAGAATGTGGCACTACGTTTTTTAATGTTTCTTCTGCAACCTTGGCGTCTAAATGGCGTGGCGAGAGTGAGCGTATGGTCCGTTGTTTATTTGATCTTGCAAGGGCCTATGCTCCAAGTACAATTTTCATTGATGAAATTGACTCATTATGCACATCTCGTGGGTATGTAAACATATTTTGCTATTTATTTCTGATGTGTTCAAAAATTTCTTGAACATTTTGCACCATGAACCTGAATGTGTTGTTCGGCTAAACAGTTATTAAAAGAAAAAGGTTAAACATGAACTTACTGTAATTTCTTTTCCTATTTCTCTTTCAAATAACCAGAGCATCTGGTGAGCATGAGTCGTCAAGGAGGGTGAAGTCTGAACTTCTGGTGCAAATAGATGGTGTAAACAATAGCTCCACCACTGAAGATGGTCAGCCAAAAATTGTTATGGTTCTAGCAGCCACCAACTTTCCATGGGATATTGATGAGGCTCTGAGGTTTGCTAACTCTTTCCACTCATGTTCACTGTATTTTAGGTGGGTACTGACAATATCAGGCATGGGGATTGACACTCGGAAATGCATAAGATGATTTACATAAACCAACCATACTTTAGAAGTAGAGCTTTATTCCTTGAGCTGCACTGCTAGTAGAGTTTGATAATGTTAGAACCGGCAGCAGTTATTTGATTCCTCAAATTTAACCCGCAATCTTTTTGTCTGATTCATGTCACGGTTGTCACATCGCCATTTATGGTTAGGATAAGAACATGTCATTGTTCTTAATATATGATATTTGGAAGATGTGTTGACCATGGTGTTTTGGTAGGGTTTAAGCCCCCCTAGAGCTTTGGAGATCGAGAGAGGGAGGGATGGGGAAGGTTTAGGAATTAATCTTCTTGCTTGATGTCACCAGCCTTGTATAAGACAGCAAATTACACAATCTTAACATACTCCTAATCTACTGGGAATAACCAAATTACAATGTTTACCTCAACTCCTAGCAATCTCAACTAATAACTTCCTTAATCCGCAAGCAACTATCTGTGCATGACCTAATCTACTTCTGTCTTATCTGTCTCCTTGTGACCCACATAACAAGTTGTAATTTTGGCAGAGACAAATCTGCCGCTTGTCTAAGCTGGGGCATTTTAACAAGGGTTAGCATAGCAGTGCTGGTATTCTGAAATTATGTGAGAATTAGCATCATTCACAACACAATTACACCCACTGGTTACTGATATACTGTGTCTTTTTTTTGGGCAACAACCATGTCTGGTAGCTCCGTACCTTGCGCGGTTTTTTGGCTGATTTTAGAGTAGCTTCCATTTTCATGCTTATTTTCATATGCTATTGACTTTTGTTTCCCTCATTGACAACAATAGAGTTATGTCATTTAGTTCTATGTCGCTATTTCATTTTTAGTCAATGTGTTATAGTTTCTGATTGCTATTGCCATTATTTATTTTCACTATTCTAGCATATATGGTTTTTGACTCTTATATTTCCATTAACTCAGGCGGAGGCTGGAGAAGCGTATTTACATTCCACTTCCGGATTTTGAAAGTCGAAAAGCGCTTATCAAAATTAATCTTAGAACAGTTCAGGTACGGGGTGCTGACAATTTCTTAACTCATTCTCTTGTGATATCTTTATTGCCTGACATTTAATTCTGAAAATCACAGATGTTATAAGCTAAATGTGTGCCCTATCATTTTCTCTTTTGATTTTCTGGTTTTCCTAAAATTTAACATACTCGGAAATAAATGCTTATCTCAGCGTGCACTGCTACCCGTGGTTTACAAAATCGCGGTTAACCGGCAAACCGTTCCGGGCCTGTTACACCGGTGAACCTGTCCTGACCGGTTTCACTGCCCCGAATGGTTGCCTAAACCCTGCTGCTATCTATCTTAAGATTTGCAATGCTCACTACTCTATTTTCATGCTGTACTTATAGTAGTACAGTACACAATCATTGTGTCACACAAATGAACCATCGTCAAATACAGTAACTTTAGTCTCTAATGGCCAAAGGCCCATGTGTTGCCACAGCACAACAAATCAACTAACTACATTTGCATATGACGATCATGCAGTAAGAAATAAAACTAGTAGATTCCCAAATCGAACCTAATATATGTTGTGAATCTAAGTAACCAAACAAGTACACCCTCCGTATTTTTATTGATGTCGCTAGGTAGTGTAAATTTGTGCTGCCCGACGTCCACAATAAAAATACGGAGGTAGTACTAAACTGCAATTAATACTATGTATATATACTACAGTGGAAGGGAATAAGGGAAGTGTGGGTTAGGATAGTGGTTATGCCACACGGACCGTCATCAGAAATTCCAATTTTTAAGATTGTAGAGAGATGGATCATGAATTACTGTGTCATACCTCCTTTTGTATGGACAGATAGCTGCAGATGTTGACATAGATGACGTTGCTCGAAAGACAGAAGGTTATAGTGGAGATGACCTTACAAATGTTTGTCGTGATGCTTCAATGAACGGTATGAGGCGTAAGATAGCAGGCAAGACCCGTGATGAAATCAAGAACATGTCAAAGGACGATATAGCAAAGGACCCAGTGGCCATGTGTGACTTTGTGGAAGCTCTGGGCAAGGTTCAGAAGAGTGTCTCACCTGCCGACATAGAAAAGCATGAGAAGTGGATGGCTGAGTTTGGATCTGCTTGAAACCTTGGTTCCTATCGACTGATCTTCCTTTGTGTTGCGTGAGTTTTCGGGTATTCTGATCCTATTTAGTTTCTCTGCTGATGTGTTCTTCCGATAGACCTACAAAATGACCAGTTGTAATCTGCTGGTTTTGTTATAGCATAGACCAGACTTGGAAATGAAGCGTTGTACATGGAGCTACTCTGTTTATTCTTCCAGTGACATTAGGAATCAAATTCTTTAATGATTTCGGCTCCTGAAATGCGTTTTTGGCTGTGAGATGCTTAACAACTAGCCGTGGCAACGTGAACAGCTTGGTCCCGGTTCACAGGCGTTTTCCTTCCTGCACATGCCCGTCGTGGTACAATAAATTCTGATCTTGAACAGTGCGTTTACTCTCTTCCATTCGCTTCGCTTTTCTGCTCGCAGCAGCCAAGAGCACCGGTCGTCTTGGTTCGGTCGCTGCTCGCTGGCCGTTTCTGCTGCTGCCGGAGCACGAGAGCCTGGCAACGAGAGCTGGAAGGGCAGCCAGATGCTGAGGCTTTTATTTAAGCGTGACCTACCTGCCCTACTCCTACATGTAGTCCAGAGGCCAGAGACGATGGTTTGGAAGTCGTTTCCTTTTAGTGACCTTTCACGTGACTTCTGATGGTACTACATCCACGCTGCAATAGGTGCTGTCGCAACCTGACATTACTCTAGTGAATCCTGATACAGGCCTCATATGTGATAATTGGTTAAATATACTGTATTAAAATGTTGGAGCAAGGTGTGTGTAGGTGTTTTTCCTTCATTGGTGTCTAGCGCTTGTATTTCCTTCCATGTAATCTTTCTTCTTCCTTTCTCTTTGTTCAAATATGTTGTAAACCCATATCTGGGTTATTATGGGACCGACGCCATTATTAATATAATGAAATTCAGGTGGAGAGTCCTCCCTCCCGGTGACCGTCAAAAAAAAATGTTGGAGCAAATTGGAAGACAAAACCCCTGGCGGGGACGCTCTTACGGCTCTAGTTCAGACTTAGAAAAAAAGCCGAAAAAAAAATTCGCCGTTGCCGGGGATCGAACCAGATTGATAGTCGCACATGAGTCGGAGAATGAAAAAAAAATTCGCCGTTGCCGGGGATCGAACCCGGGTCGCCCGCGTGACAGGCGGGAATACTCACCACTATACTACAACGACTTTGTTGTGATGCATGCGGAAATGGTGTTTCTCATTGAGACACTTTGCAGTGCGATATATCACCCCTACACAAAGTTAAAATGTGAATGCACAGTCGCACGCAGAGGACAAAAGCTTGCATGCTGGTGCTGGGCCTACCAACATGCTAGTAGTACTTGGCAACAAACCGCATTTGCCACGCCCACAGTCGCATACTACAGAGCTCGAGAATCAGAGCAGGCTTGCAGTACAACAACAAAAGGAACAAAAGAAAGCAAGGATAATGCTGTGCGCTGTGGGGATAAGACCTGAGAGAGAGGCAGCCTGAAAGATAAACTGTGAGCCACTGGAGAGCACAGCGGGATGAGCTGCGAACCCCAGAGCAGGGTCGGTGCAGTGTGCATGGCTCCCTTTGCTGCTAATCACAGGGGGGTCCGACACTGTTCGGGAGGCGTGGCCGAGCGGGGCCGGGGCCGGGTGGGGGTGGACTTGCCAATAACGTCGGAACAGTCGGAGCAGGCAGGGCTGCCCGCGCCTGCATATGCTTGTGCGCACTGCACGCACGCACGCGTGATGCCCCGGTCTTTTCCCTCTCTGCCTTTTCCCCCCCGTACGTGCATATGCCGACGCGACGCCGACCCCATCCATCGGCGAACTCGATCCGTGCGTGCCCATAGCACCCAGGCGCCGACGCTGAGCGACGAAGACAGATGAGATGCTAGCTAGGCCAACTCGGTCCGTGCGTGCCCAGAGCACCCAGGCGCCGACGCTGAGCGACGAAGACAGATGAAATGCTAGCTAGGGTCGTCATGTCCTTTGCATGTTGCTAGCGTCGCGTCGTCCTCTGCACGTGTACTGCGCGACGACGTACGCATGGCATGCAGCGATCGAGCGTCACCCGGCGGCGCCTCATGAACGAATCGAATCGATTGCGCTGCTGTCTTGTCCGTCCGGGCTGTCGAGATGGGCAGTGGCCCCTCCTGCGTGTGTCCTCTTTATTCCTGCGGGCTGTGCGGGCACATCAGGGACGTACACGCGCGCGCTTTTCTTTTGCGAGCGTGCAAACCGACGATGCTCGCCAAGACCGGCCGGGGAGCGAGAGGTGGATTGGATTTGGATGCCGCAGGAAGGCCGGCGGCAGGGCAGTCTTGCGTGCGTGCCCAAAGCGGGAATTCAGCGTTCAATTGCTTCGTCTCTTTCAGTGGTTTGGACACGACACTGCACTTTTCTGAGAGCGAAACTACTCGATACGACTGCTAATTTTCAGCTGACTGAAAGTTTAAATAATTTTTAAACATCTTCTTAAGCTATTAGATCTAGATCCAATAATTTATAATTATTATACAAATAATTCTATAAAAAATTAAAATATAAAATAATAAATTATTACCTAAAAGCTTTTAGTTGATTGAAAACTATATGAAATATGGCTACTTAAACATGTATTTAGTGTTGTCCACTGCTGCACCCGATGCCTTTCAGTTTCAGCATGCAGATCATGCATCTGCTCGCATGCGATGCCTGCTTGCCGATAGCGCCCTGCTTCCCATTAATACCATTCCGATCGACCGACCGGTCACACGCTGCGCGATCTTTACTTGAGGCCTGTATGCATGCGCGCATGCACCTACTTGCGGGTAGGCTCGAGGATTCTGAGAACGTACAGTGAGTCTGTTGAAGAGCAGAACCTATAGCCCACTTCCTTGCACCTAGTTTGCGTTTTGTCTCCCCCGGATCCATGCCTCAACCCGGATCGAGCCGCAATGGCAGGACGGCAGATCGATTGCAGCGCGGCGTGATGCAGGGGATTGTACTGTCACTCTGCGAGACATGCCATTTAATGTCAATCGATCTTTTTGTCTTTGTCTGCGCAGCTATAGCCTCATTGACGCAGGGATTAAATTCACTGGTGTGGTCAAGTCAACAGAAGCAATACAGTAGGAGTACTCCGACACTCTCTCCGTTTCAATATAATCATTCCAAATTAATTATTACTCCTATGTTCATATTTATATGTTATTTTAAGATTTTTAATTTTTCTTCAATTATATATTATTCTCGTTTTTCAATGCACCTTTCTCTTTTTTCAATATAATATTTTTTTTTCTACTATATCTCTATCTCTATCTCTTTCCTTCTCGTTTTTAATGCACCTATCTTTTTACTTCTCCTTATTTCTCGTGTCCAACTCTAAAACAACATTTAAATATGAACGGAGGGAGTAGAAGAAAGAGTGTTTAAATTCATAACATTTCTTATGTATTGAACATATAGTTATCCAATATTATGAATCTAGATTAAAACTTCAAATGCTTATATTTTACTAGGATAAAGGGAGCATCAAACAACTTCACATGATAGTTGACAAATACACTTGTTCCATATGCTTAAGTAGTTTAATTAATATCTTGCACTCCGCATGTACTAGTGAAAAGAAAATTTTGAGGGTCACCGCTTTGATTCCATTGCAAAGCAAACGTTAATTCGAGCATCTATTATACAATAAGTATCTGGCCAACAAAATGAGCTACCACCTTCACGCTCAACGTCTAAAAATTTACCACATTGATTAAACAAACAATAAAAAGAAAAATCACCCATCACCGACATTATGACAAATATTAGACTAAAGTATCTACCTCTACATTTTTAAAACAATTTACACATCATTTCTATTATATAAAAACATATCCTAATATATGCAGATATAAGTTCATAAATAATCCATCATTATCATTATGAAAAATAGTACTAAAATACTCCCTAAGTTATTTTTAAAATTACTCAGAGAGCCTTTGTGGAAAAAACAACCTAAAGTACCCAAATATAAGTTCCTAAGTTTCCCGTTATACTTCCATTAGGAATATTAGCTACAAACTGAAAGTAATACTGGTAGATTAATAAAAAAAACAAGAATCCGACAAGAATAAGTTGAGGCATCCCACATGCTAGATATAATTGAATCGGCAATAATAACACAATATTTGATTTGTTATTCTAACCGCACAAATGTGTGTTCCGTCGTGCTAGTTATTAGTGACAGAACGACTAAGGGTGTCTTCGTTTCTTGAAGTCTAAATTTTAGTGCTGTCACATTAATTCTTCGAATGCTAAATATATGAATTAAAAATAAACTAAATATAAAACTAATTACACAGTTGGATGTTAATTTACGAGACAAATCTATTAAGGTTAATTAAGTCATCATTAAGAGATATTTACTATAGCATCACATTATCTAATCATGGTCTAATTAGTCTTAATAGATTCGTCTCGTCATTTAAAAGGTGGGTTATGGACTGGGTTTTATCAGTAATCTATATTTAATACTTTTAATTAATATCTTAATATTCGATGGGACAGGTCTAAAAATTACAGGGCAGGAAACGAACAGACCCTAACATCTGCATGCGTGGAAATTAGATTTCACCAGTATGCCACAGTTGCGTAAATAGCATCCAACGTTGTATGTATTTTTCAACAGAAAAGAGAGTAATTCTAAAAAGGACAATGTGTCGAAGACATCTTTACCCTTGGCTGTCTCAGAGTTGACGTGACTACATGATGAACAATGCAACGTGCATGCTACTGTGGCATCTGTCTGTTCTCCTTTGGTCGATCTGCATATGCATGCAGTCCACTGTATATGGAATAACTTTGCAGCACACAGTATAACGGCATACTCAAAACTGCACTACGTGCAGTAGTAGTGGGTAAAAAAAGTCGAGAGGCGCGCTAGCTGTATAGTGCAGTGTGTGTGCGGCTGTGCGCTGAGGATGGACGATGGACGGGATGCATGCGAGAAACAGCCGGCCGGCCGGGCCTGGCCCGAACATTGATGACCGAGCCGTCGTGTTGCGCGCGCATCGATCGCAGATCCGCCGAATTAGCAAGACGTTTTTGGAAGGGAGGGCGCGAAGCGCGCGTATACACATCTGCTGCAGATGCTGCCGCTCCCGCCCCTCGACGTAGCTGATGAGGCGGAGTTGATGAGCGGAAGCACGCGGACTCACACGCGGATGCCGCGCGCTGATAAGCTCACCAATGAACGGGCACTACTAGCTAGCGCGGCCTGTGTCACAAGTGCCAATCCGTGACATTGCTTCAGAGATAGAGCGAGCAGCTTCGGTTCTGCCCATATTCTTTTTATAAGTATTATTATTACTAGTACTAGCTAAAAATAGAAGCATTGCGACGGCGGAAATGCGTGCATGGAAATGTGGAAAGCTGGGAAAGGCACAAGTCGCCGGGTTAAGCTTTTGTACTAGTAGCTATTAGGGCCGGCGGCAGCAATCCTATTCGGGCCTCCACAATGGCTGATCGTTTACAGAGTACGAATGTGTATTTTAGTAAAAAGAAAGAAGAGAGAGGAGAAAGATAACGCTGCTTGCAGCAATGATCTATAGCTAATGCTACAGTTTTAGATATCTTTTTTATGTTTATTTTTCTCTTTTATGAGACTGACTTGTACTATAACTATAATTTATTAATAAGATCTATCACTATTAAGACAGGTTATAGAGACAAGATAATCTTTAGCATATCTTCTTAAATATTTTAAGTAGCAACTATTGTGGACGCCCTTCAGCAATATACTGTATGTTACTGTTAGGTGGTCACGAATCACATGCATCTTGCTCAGACAGTATAGCTGGAGTGTCGGCATTGTAGCATACTCCACCTCACTATGCAATGATGAATAAAGGAAAATGGTCCATCCACAGCAGGGAATAAAATTTGAACATCACGTACGGGTGCTAATAACATCACGTGAAAGTCTCTTAATTAAGTGGCTTCAGACAACCCAAAATCCTAGTAATAAATATGATGTATTTCTGATCCTCTACGCATGTCACACAGTGAAGCAACAATTATGTTAGTAGAGACGAGACAAACCAATCACAGGTTCTTCCCCTGGCGTGTTACTATCTTGCTGCACCCACATTCGTCAAGCCCTCTTATCACATAGCAATGGCTAGCACGCGTGCTCCTTCCTGCACCTCTCCAGCTTGCTTCCATCCATGGACCAAGAGCAAGAGAGCAGGAGGGCAGGGCCAGAGCAGCACACAGCGTATGTAGCGCAGCGAGTGCTGCCACACCAATTGAAAGCAAAGGGGATAAAGGAGCCCTCCATAAATGCGGCACAGTAGCGTTGCATGCATTCGGTCCCTGCGCAGCCACTGAATATTCCCTGCTACGGAGCATTGACGGCCAGAGTTTGAACGGAGGAGGACAAGCGCATCTGATCCCGGCACCGCTGTACACCTCTGCCCTCTGCTGTGGAGGCCAGCGCAGCCCATTCTGTAGGGAATAGGGATGCAAAGACCCACCACACAAGGAGCATAGCAATAGCACAGTGGTCGAGCATCTTGAGAGCACAAAGCAGGGTGACCAATCAGACCATCAGAGCCATGGCACATGCGGAATAGTAGTAGACGCGTTCATGGCCTCTGAGTCCTGACCGTCTAGAACGCAGCAAGGTGCGTGCAAAGCTGAGAGAGTCCTCTTCGCCGTCTTAAAGATTGGTTCAGTGTGGTACCGCACAATATTCCTGGTTGTGCTGGTTTAGAAGAAGGAATGTCTCTAATAATGCCAATTGATATGATTGAGGTGAAAAAGGGGGCACCAAACATATCTGTGTGCAACTGAGACCGCATTTGAGATTACTAAGTAAACAACGGCAGGGAGCAGCTGTACATACTCGTGAGCTCTGAGGAAATGTTGTTTCAGAGTTTTGGTCTGGAATGGAAATGCTTTCAGTGAGTATATGTACATTTATACACAAATACATGTCGGGCAGGTAGCTATACTCTTTGTCGCTAGGAGTACATATATAACCTGCTTTGGCGAGGTGAAGAAAAGCGAAGGAAAGAGAGTCAGAAATGAAGACAAGCTAGTACATCTATGGCAACATATTTCTGGTTGTCTCATCAGTCGATCTCATACACTGGTTGTTGCACTGCACTACGAGCAACAGTTAAAAGTATAGTAAGATGCATAAAACACAGGTGCAATTTTGAGTTCTTACACTGAGCAATAAGTGAGTAGTAGTAGGAGACTACAAGAAACAAAGATTGAAATTTTTAATTGAGAAATTGCAAGCATACATTAGAAAGTAGTGTAACTGATGCATTCGAGGCTCGACTTCCTCCAAACTCTTATACAAATAATGTTGCTCAACGGGACTGTCATCATAGAACACGCCAAGAATGCGTCACTTACAGCCTATTCCAGAATATAATCGAAATACAAAACAACTGAGAAATCGGACGAGAAACAATCTAGGAGGACTATAACTAATAAACTACGATACCTAGAGAGATGTATGTATCTCGGACCATGACGCCTCAATTCCCCACCCGCTCACACCTCACGCCTCCGTTCTGAAGAACAGCTCGGTCGAGCAAATCAGACAGGAGCGGCGAGGGAGCTCAATGCGAGCTGCTCTCCAGCCGCCCTCGCCTATCTGCGAGGCCTGTTTCGCTTCGGCTCCTCTCTTGGACCTCCGTGTGCCGGCCACGACGTTGCAGCACCACCACCGGTGATGGCGCCGAGGTCCATTGGGACACGAAGTGAAGCAGGAGATGAGGTGTTTAATTTCTTGAGAGGACCGGGAGCTTACTAGCTTATTGTGGGGGTGAGGAGTAGAAGGTGACAATGGAGAAAAGGGTAGTGTTTTTATATACACAAGGAGAGAGAGAGAGAGAGAGAGAGAGAGAGATGCTACAGCTACAAAGGAGAGCCTGACAAAGTCTACACCTTTCCGAGCAATTGCAAAAAAATCATTGTTCCATTGCACAGTGCTGCTACATGACTAGTACGTGTATATTGTCATGCTATTTGCATTTTATGGCCTTGGCTTGGCAATTTCATAAGTACACAGCATCCGAGAGACATTCGTTGTCCTACATTGATTATGAATCTGTAGAGCATGCCCGGCTCAAGTTACAAAAATTGTTTCCAGTCTATGGGTTGGGATTTGGAATTCAGGGACAGAATGGAACAAGATTAGGGTTTTTGGAATGTTCCCGCGAGTGTGTGCAGCGTCGCAGATTTTTTTTCTCGAAAACGCAGGAGAGCTGCGTTTCATTATATTAAAAAGAAGACGGGATAAGAACTCGTAACGGCCCATACAACACACACAACCACCATGACACACACAAGAACACACCAACAACACACACCCGACACATACACACGAACAAACACACACACAACCACGACATGGACACCGCGGTGGTTAGGAGCTGCTCCAAGAGATGGCACCTTCAGGGAGGTCATGACGCTTAGACGCCACCGCCGCTTGATCCGGTAAGTCGGATCTGTGCTTTCGCCCATGGAATGTCGGAGATGGAAAGCCACACCTCGACAACGTCTTCAACAAGGAGAATGAAGCCCTAAGGCATCATCGTTGCCGGCATGTTAACCTCCATGCAGGATTTCTTCCAGTTCTACAAGATTTGCCGCCTCCGACCAAGCACGCATCCCCACCGCGGTCGACACGTTGATCAACCTCCCACCGTGCCACCCGCACCACCAACGCTCGCTGCGTCACCAACGCGCGCGCCCCCATCCAACTCAATCATCTCAGCGCGCCACCGTCACGCACTGCGTCCACGACGCATGCACGCCAGCCGCACCGCCGGCCCCCAACAAGACCATCCACGCCGCCTTGGTCATCTCCGTGCAGCCACTCCAAGCGTCGTACTCGCTCCGCCCACTGTTGTCGCATGTGCCGCCATCGCCTAGGCGCACAACAGTGCAAATAGTGTGGCAGTGGATCAATCGTCGTAGACGCACCTTCGTCGCCCAGCACTGGACTGTCGACGCATGTGCCGCCATCTCGGCGCACTGCCGCGTAGACAACCTGGCGCCGACTCCGCCGCTACTCCTTTGCTGACACCGCCGCTACCTTGAGCTCCTGCTTGAACAACAACAATACCGGGCACGGGCCGCATCTGGCCATGCATGGCAGCCGACTCCGTGTCGTCGCCGCTCACGACGCACCAGCGTCGAATCGCCACCAACGCCACGCCGTCACCATTGCCCGCCTAGACGACGCCCTCCGACGATGTTGCACACACGCCACGCCGACGCCGCACCGTCTGGAATGGCCTCCATGACACCGCCACCACAAGCATCAGAGGGCATATCCGCTCGGAGGGCGCAGCCGCCAGGCATAGCCCCTCGTCGTGCGAATAGGAAGGAAGGGTGGAGCGGAGGCGGAGGACGTTCCGCAGCGAGGCTTGGTCAAAGATTCGATGGGCTCAGAGCTCCTCACCACCTCTACTCGCACCCTCCGTTAGCCATCACCGTGGGCTACGGTGCCATCGCTGGGCACGGGCCCTCTCCTCTTAGATCCGGCCACTGAGGCACCGGATCCGGCGGGATCTGGGCCCCTCACCGCCTCTAGCCTCGCCCTCCGTCAGCCGTCGCCGCGGTCCTGGGCACCGTCGCCAGGCGCGGGCCCTCTCCCCTCAGATCCGACCGCTAAGGCATCGGATCCGACAGGATCTGGGCCCCTCACCGCACCGCGCCGCCGCTAGACAAGGTTGGGGGGGGGGGGGGCTACGTGGGAAAGGAGGGAGAAGAAAGGCCCCACCGCCACCTTCATTGCAGCGCCACGTAGCTTTGGCCCGCGGCCCGCTCCGACGACGGCAGGTGAAGGAGGGGAAGACGGGGGAGGCCCGGCGGTGCAAGGGTTTGGACGCCGCCCGTGTCGTCCACGCCTCCTGTCTCTCCACCCTCAGCGTTGCAGATTGATTGGGTTAATTTTTACAATGAGTGGACGTGTGCCTTCAAGAAGATCCCGCTCTGATTCCAATTGAAAGTTGCCTAGAGGGGGGAGGGGGGTGAATAGGCAAATCTAAAATTCCTGCGAAATTGAACTTGAACAAATTTATCAGTCTGACCGGCAGTGCCAGTGATGGGTATCGGCAGTGCCGATGGCCACTGCTGATGGGTGATCGGCACTGATGGGTGATCGGCAGTGCCGATGGATGAGCAAACAGTCGAGTAAAAACTAGGTTTAAGTGGTTTCGCAATTACTAAGTGATATTTGACTACAACAATGGTAGAAAGAAAACCCTACAACAATAAGAGACAACTAAACAAAGGCTACACAAGTAGATCTAGTAATTTAAGTAAATACAGGAGCAAAACCTAGAGTATGAATAAATAAATAATAAGTAAAATAAGGAGCATACGGAGATACAAGGTTTGTTATCGAAGTTTGGGCTCACAAAGAACCCTACGTCTCCGTTGAGAAGTCCACAAAGGATCGGGTCTCTTTCAACCCTATTCTCACTCAAGCAACCACACAGATCGAGCTCAAGTTCTCCACTATCAATTCCCTTACGGGAGGGTGATACAAACTTACCGAGGTGTCACCACACAAGTTGGGAGCTCTACAGGCCCTGCTAACCGTCTAGGAGCAAAGCTCCAAGAGTAACAAGCACAAGTCACAAAGATGATTAAATCGAATGCTCAAGAGTGGAATGATACTCTTTTCACTAGAAAACAATGGCTCACTCAAACCCTTGCTCAAAGAATGAAGCTTTGACTTGGAGAGGGAGAGTAAGGAGAGTGAAGCTCAAAAGTGCCAAATGATTTTAGAGTTGGAGAGAGTTGGCACGAAGTGGGGTGAAAGCCTTTTATACAAGGGGCTCAAAAACAGCCGTTGGCCTGACTGGACGCCCCACACCGGCACTGTCGATCGAGCCATAGGCACTGCCGATAGGGTTTCTGACACACTGTCATAGATCGCAGATAGGAAATGGGCCCGTACCGGCATTACCAATCAGGACATCGGCACTGGCTGTGAGGCAGCCACAGGGAAGACAAGTGGTCTTTGAAGACCTTGACCGGCACTGCCGATCGAGCAGACCGGCACTGCCGATCACAGTCAGCCAGAGAGCCCGAGGAAAAACAGTCTCTGTAGGACGGGGACCGGCACTGCCGATCAGAAGACCGGCACGGCCGATGAGCTACAGCCAGAGCCAGACAGAGAGTGACTTTCTGGGAGGACCGACAGGCACTGTCGATCAGGGTGATCGGCACTGCCGATGAGCAACAGCCTGAAAGCCAGAGAGAACAGCCTTCTCTGCAAGGAGAGATCGACACTGCCGATGGAGCCATCGGCACTACCGATGCTGGCAAGACAGAAGCCAGAGAAGTGACTGGGCATTACAGCGTCTCTGGGAAGGGGGATCGGCACTGCCGGTGGAGGCCACCGGCACTGCCGATGAAGGCAAAAACAAAGGGCGACCGAGGTGGTATTTGTTAGAAATTTGAACATTTGACTTTACCATATTTGTGAATTATACCCCTCTTGATAGTACGGTTTACCTATACTCAAGAAATAAAAATAAAACTCCATGATCTTCATTCTTGAGTAGATTTTTGGACTTTCAACTTGAGACGAATGACCATCTTCTTTTCCCTTTTTGTATCAATGCATTTTTATTCAACAACTTGAGTTAGTCATCTACACACATACTCAATGAAAATATTAGTCCATTTTTAATTATATTGACGCCAATCACCAAAATAAAATTAGGACCTAGATGCACTTTCATCTCTGCAGTGGTAGACAACTAAAATTCCTCAGCAACGGGCATTAGAAAGGACCGCAACTACGCATGACCTTACCGTGTAGCCCGCTACTAATCGTAGAAAAGTAGTGGCGGACCAAAGGTGACCGCGACTACGAAGATAGAGCCCGCTACTACGTAGCGAATAACAGTGGCGGGCGTGGTCAGGCCCGCAGCTATGGCCTATGGGCCAATTTAGCTCCGCTCCGTTATAAATAGGTCGCTGCACCACAACCCTAGCCGCACCCTCCACTCACGCGCCGCACCGCGCTCCGCTCGTGCCACCGCCACCACTTCCTCCTTCGTCGGATCCGCCTCCTCTCCGCCCGCCTCCACCTCCTCTCTGGCGATGGGGTCCAAGACGATAGCCAAGCCACGCCTCCTCCACCGCCGGTCGTGGCGCCGGTCCTGGCGCTCGGCGGTGGCGGATCCGAGCGCGGGCGCGGGCGGCTACGGCGGCGGATCCGGGCGCGGCGGCGGCGGATCTAGGCGCGGGCCGTGGCGGAGGCGACGGATCCAAGCGCGGTGGCGGCGGCTCCCGACGGTCGTTGGTGGATCTTTTTCGTTTTTTTTATTTTTTGTCATAAATTTAGTTGCGGACATTTGTCCACTACTATGTTTTCTCGTTCGTAGTGACAGTTACTCAGTGGTAGAATTTGTTTCCGTCACTAAGATCCCTTTTGACCGTCGGTATAGAGCATTATTATAGTAGTGTTCTCGCGTTTGAAATTTTCACGTCGCTAGTGGGTCATTCAACTGGCTGGAACCCACCAGCTGGATAGAAAAAAAAACTCCTTTTAACGATGTCTCGGCACACCAAACTGTGCGAACTGGGGCTCTGCCTAGGTGGATGGAGTTAACAATAAGTAATTAATCATAAGCGCTGTCCAGCCAGCAGGGGTTAGAGCACTAAACTGCAGCAGCTTTGTCGACCATCAATTACAATTAGTGCGACTGACGGACATGATCGATTAGAATTATTTGTTCTACATATATAAGTTGGTTCAGTTTGATGAGCTACTAGAAGCGAGAGATAGCTTTCCGTGCATGTGCACGCCACTCTTCTCACTTGCTTGGCCAAGGGTGGCTGGAAGGTTCACTCGCTTTCTTTCTTTCTCCTCGTGCAGAAGTCTACATGCTGTATGCTTAGCTAGCAGCTGCAGCTGCTAACGGCGGCCTTCCCTAGCTACTACGTTACTTTGCGTTATGTCCAAAAGCTGCACCGTTTGGCCCGTACTATGCAAGTTAGAAAAGTGAGCCACTCCCAGCCGTGACCAGGAGAAATGGAGGGATTGTATATTCTGCCGTTGTTTCATATCATGATGTTATCATTCGAGGAACGGATAGAAAAATAGAATGATTTACTAGCATGTCACAGAGCCCAACATTGAGCTAGTGCATGGAGCATTAGGACTCGGTATAGATAGTCGGTGTGGGAACTTTCGTTTTTTTTTTTTTTTTGACTTGATGAAATATAAGCAATGATAAGCGGTAGTCGTGGGGAAAATGAAGAGATGAATTTACTGGCAAAGGCGCGCAGAAACAGACGGCCAATAGGAATATGGTCAGTGACAAACGCTGCTGAAAGCCAAGCCAAAGCGAAGGCATGAGGTAGTGGAGGCTCAGCAGCGATATGCCATACATATGTCACGTCGCAGCAATCGGGCAAGAGGACAAGGATGGATGCATGCATGCAAACGCACTCCTGCGCCACATGTCGTCGTGCCATGCCATACATACAGCAGATGCGAAGCCTGCAGTCCATGTCTCCACCACTGCGTTGAGCGCGGGGGGATTCACTGCGCACGCACCTCAAAAACATGCATCGATCGTCCATCACAACCGTCTAAATTACAAGCCTGTGTTCAGAACTGCTACTAGTTCAAGTCTTGAACTGTGGTTCCAACACAATGGGCGGATCGTTTCTACGATTCTTCACAGCATGCGCATGGCCGGATGGGCCTCACCTTCACAACTCAGAGCTCAGAGACATGGAGCTGCCCAGCTGGGCAAAGGGACCCGGGCGAGTGAGGTGAGACCCCATCAGCGGTCAAAATCCGTCCAGATTCTCTCGGGCGCGCGCGCCCTTTTCAGGAAGACTTTTGTTGGTGGCTTGGATTATGCGGATCGAGTAGTGGTGTGTGGGCTTCGAGAGCCTCGCTGTCACGAAACCGACGGTAGTGGACGAGTGATGCATGATGCATGTCCGCGCGTGTGCTTGTGTAGTTGTGTACTAGGGCATCCCCCCCCCCCCCCCCCCCCCCCTCTGTTCGATGAGAGGAATGATGGGTGCTTTCGGACGGACGACGACGGGGAGGAGTCAAGAAACGCGGCCGCCTTTGCAGCCCGAGGACCCGGCTCGGAATATATTCCTACTCCCTGTCCGGGCACGCTTGAGCAGTTGAATCGAAGTCAGAGCATTATATTATATCTTGCTTTCAGTGGCTACTACAGCGTTATATTAACCATGCTACTAATCCTAGTAATGAAGCCAATGATTGAGCACTTAACGACTGACGGCCTGGCCTGGGCGTCCAGTGGCGCGTCGACACGGCGGGGGGCGGTCAGGGCGCTGCCGGGCCGCGGCGCGACACACGAGCGGCGCGTGCGGCGTCGGGGACCCGCCAACGAGGGCACCCGCCGCACGCGCGCTTTCTCCGTTCTAGCCTCTCCCGCCCCCGCCCGCGCCCGTCTCTTCTCTTCTCTCGGTCGCCGCGCGCGCGCCATGTGCTCCGCATCCATCCCATTCCATTCTCGTTGCTTTGCTCGCCTTCGTTTTCGGAGACGGGAACACCGAACACGGTGTGTGATCAAGTCTTGGCGGGCACCAAAGATCTAGCTAATTAACCCAAAGAGTCATGCGCACCACCCGGCATCTCTCTCGATGACAATGGACGACGGCGTACTCTACTCCGAGGTTATATTATTAGCGGCGTTACGCCACGTCTCACCAGTGAACCAATGTCCTTAATTACCGCAGCATCCAAGTGATGATATCAGACAGAGCAGGCCGCACGTAGGTCCGGCATGTGTGGCTCCGAGCCTTTCAGACGAAAAGTTGTTCCAAGCGCCGCCCGATGATGTATGCGTGGATGGACGGGCCTTGCCTACGCAGTCGGTCAAATCCAAGCGCAAATGATCAATCTTTCCGCCTCTGCTCTTCCCCCTGCCTCCGCTGATGCGTGACTCCTGACATGCCCCCTGCCGGCCGGCTTTCCTCGTCGGCCGCGAAGATGCAAAGGTCCCGTCGCTTTCAGTTCGCATGATCGATGGCCTCGTGTCGTGTTCGTGACTATCCATCCTTTCGGACCCCTCCACTACTCCCATGCCCTTCTCGCTCCGAGCAGTGCGCATGGTATCTGCCTGCGTCACTAGTGCGTGTCCGGAAAATTTCTAGCGCTTTTTTTTTTTGAGCTAAAAATTTCGAGCGCTTCTATCGCTTACATATATCGGCAAACCCGCAGATGCAGTCCAGCCCAGCCGCAGGGTCCAGAGCGAAATGGGCCGCACTGCGGCCCGATTTCATTCACCCACATGCCCACTGAGGCACTGAGTAACCCAAAAGCCCGTCCTCACGCGCCGGAATCGGCGCCAAAGGGAACCGCCGAGTCAGTTTTCCCGCGCGTTCTCTCTCTTCCCCTTCCTCCCCGATTCTCCAACTCCAACTCGCATCATGGCGGCGGCGGCGGGGTCCGTGGCGAGCCAAGCGCAGGCCGTGCTCCGGGCCCGGCTCTGCGACCCGTCCTTCGTCCATTCCGCCCTCAGGTCATCCCCGGACACCAACTACAGGTAAGCCAAATCTACGCTCCATCCGCTGTACCTCGCTTCTCGGTAAACAGCTTCACTAATCCGGATGGGTTCTCGGTCGGGCAGCAAGCTCAAGTACCTCGTCGCCAGCTCCGTCTCGGAGGCCTGCAACAACTCCGTCCTCCTGCTCGGCCCACGTGGATGCGGAAAGGCAGCGGTGAGGGGTTGCTTTCTGATTATGCGTTGTTCCCGTTCCCTGATTCGCTGGGATGCGGCCGTGGTGTTTGACGAAATGTGCGCGAGGGCGATTTTGTGCCATGCAGTAGGGGTGAGGTCTGAGGTTTCGTCTCTGTGCAGGTGGTCGACATGGTCCTTGATGATCTCAAGGAGGAGCACCCTGATGCCATCTCTGTGGTATGGCTCCCATCCAGTACCTTGGTTCACTTGTTTCTAGAAATGTCGTCGTTTAATTGTGCAAATTGTATTTTCTGCTTCTCTAAAACCCTCAGAGACAATCTTCTTTTGCCAAATACGTCTCATGGTCTTATAATGAGTAATGCGCCTGTGTTTGGTACTAAGCTGAAACAACTTGTGTATATCTCATCTATTTTGCCTGACATCTTAATAGGGATGTTACTACTTTGTGTGTTTATGAAAAGAACAGTTTGTTGGAAGCAACTTTAGGAAGGAAGACATTACTTCTTTTTATTTTTTCTGTATGATTGTTTATAGTACCATTTTAGAATAAACTGTCTTCCAAAAATTATAAATCATTATGTTCTAATATGTAATAATCTTGTAATTTGTTAATTGCACTTCATGGGGATAATAGCGTTGCATTTTCAGATCAGGCTAAATGGGATGCTACATAGTGATGATAACTGTGCTGTGAAGGTTAGCACTTCAAAACGCATTAGTTGCTAGTTCTATTTTTTATTATCATCTTCCAATCTTACCTTTTTTTGTGAAATTCATTTTTTTTCATCCCAGTTGGGTGAACTGTATACATGTATATATGAGTATGTCTTCCATTCTTAATTTTTCTCTCTCGTTTTTCTTTCAGGAAATTGCCAGGCAGCTTTGTCTCGAGCATCAACTATCATTTTCAAAAATGGTCGATATTCTGTCAGTTATTTCTTTAATGATGGCTGTATCTGTTATCTATTTCAATGGTCTCTTCTCTTTCAGGCTTCTTCAGACGACAACACGGAATTCATTATTGACATGTTGCGGTATGTTTGCATCAAAATGACACTCAATTGTGTTTCAAATCAAAGTCATCACTCATCAGTTCATATATCTCTTTAACCTTTTTGTGTAACTTACTTTTCTCTTCTGTAGGGAGTGTGGACTAGCTCACAAGACAATAATATTTTTACTAGAAGAATTTGACTTGTTTGCTCAGGTTGAGATCGATGGTGCCTTCTGGTCTTCAAGAAAACTGATTTCTTTTTATTCCCCGTTTCATTAATGTCAGTTGCATAGAGTCAGATACAATTATTGTTCATGGGGCATATGCCTAACATTACAAGTCATGAGTATGATTTCTAACATTGCTATTGACAATTTTAACATGACTGGATTTCATGGTATTGTATTTCAGGGTAAACAGCGGTTACTCTATAGCTTACTTGATGCGATGCAGTCTCTCACTTCGCAAGCTATTGTCATCGGTGTGAGTTGCCGATTGGTATGCACTTTCAAGTCTGATATATTTTTTCTCTTATAAGTTTCTTGAGTTCTTGTTTTGTCTGAAACTCTGAATGCACTCTGACATCATCACCTATGAATTCATGGTAGATTACGCTCTTAAAAATGTAGTAATCAAGAAGCAGCATTTGCTATATGTTTCATAGCAATAAATGCTGCTATAATAGAAGGTTTAGTTGAGTTAGTTGGCTACATTGTATTGGTATTTGGAAATTTTTATGGAAACCAGGAATTTACTTTTGTTGGCAAAAATGATGGTAAAATTTACATGCTCCTGTGTCTAATTATGACTTTAGGACAACATTCTTAATTCATTCGTGAGCTAAAAATGTTTTCACAACTTCTTCAATTACAAACCAGAGGAGAGACTATAGTTGCTCCTGTATAAAAGTTTTTCTTCACAATGGTGTTTCATTTCTTGCTTAGGATGCAGATCAACTCCTAGAAAAAAGAGTTAGATCGCGGTTTTCTCATAGGAAGCTTCTATTTGTTCCTTCATCAGTGGATAATATAGAGAGGTCTGTACTGTGCTTTCCCAGACCTTTTAAATGAGAACATTAATGGCTACCCATGATCTCTTATTTAAGGCACCTTTTGCTATGTAATAAAATGCAGGCTAGTGGAACACTTGCTAATATTGGCTAAAGACTCAGGCTTGCCAGCAAAGTATATTACAGAGTATAACTCAAGACTTACTGTATCCTTTCTACAGCATCATCAATAATTGTATTAACTGTATAATATGTGCATTTTATCGTATCTCTTTCTTGCTTTCCCTCATCCTGCGTACTAGTCAAGTAGTCAAATAATTTCGGCATATATCATGTTAATTGAAACAAAACCTCTTGCTTTTGCTTGATTGAGCTTGCTGAAATGAACGCATGGTGGAAGTTTTGCCTGAACCGAATGGAATTGTATATGACATATTAAGCAGCTCCTTTAACATTTTTGAATTCCAAAATGAAAAAAAAAACATGATAACAAACTAGCAGAACCACAATGGAGACAGAAATTTGTATTATCCTATACACTGCAGAACATTGTTGGTGATAAGAAATTCAAAGGAATTCTCAATTCCCTCATGGAAGCTGATTCAGCAACGAGCAACATTCTAAGATTTCTGTAGGTTTTTATCAGACTTTTGGTCCTTTCTTTGTATACCCCGTTATCAATTCTGTACAAGCTGATTGTGGGAAATCAATTCTTCAGTTTCCGAAGTGTGTCATATATGGACATGGAATCTGGATTTCTGTCAATGGAAAGCTTTGTGACTGCACTTTCCTCCATGCAGAGGCAACCGAAGATGGACAGCCTACAAGGTATCTTTTTAGTAGCCTCTAAGTTACTTGCAAAGTGGTTTTGTTCTAAATGGTTTGAGCACTGAAAAGAAAGGTTGTGCACCTTTTTTTTTTTTTCCTTCTCACCTCTGGACAGTATGAAAAAAATGACCAACATTCTTTGCTTATTTGTGCCTATAAAACTTGGAAGCAGATCTCTCTATTTTGGAATTGTACATTCTTGTATGCATGCACAGACTAGAAGATAAGGAGCAAAGTTCGTACAACTTTACCAGCATAATGAAAGGTAGAAGCTGCTCTTTTCACTCTCTGTGATCAGGGGTAGAATAGAAAACTGACACCAGATGAACTTGCTGTCTGTCAGAATACAGATCCATACAGGAGGCCTACAAGACTTCTGATAAATATGCGAGCACTGTTTGTTTTAGGGTAAGTTCGACCATTTTCAACAATAGATATCAGTTCTTTCAAATTTAACACATGAAACGTACATGCTTGTTCAATGCAGGCATTTGAGCATCTCTTGGATCGTGAGCTGATTAGTTTTGCCGACAGCAAAGGGAGAAATCAGGCACTTGAATACCGACCTGTCAAGCTTCTGATATCCTCTCGTGAGATCGCTCAGTCCCTCAAGTCGAATGCCGCCTGCCCTGTGAGTTGTTGTCCATGTGGTTGGACCAAGTCAATTCGATTCTGTTATTGCCTGTTATTCTCGTTCCTTATTCCTTGATCAAATCAAATGGCAGTCAGCGTGATATAGATTTCGGCTAATGGTATTTGGGTTTTGCTTTTGCAGGCTGTACTTCAGAAGCTACTTGATCGTGAAAGATACATGTAGATCCAGTTATATCTGTTTCTCCAACCTCTTGGATCTGCTGTCAAAGCTTAGATCCTCTTTACATCTGGCTGTACTTAATGACCCAGTCCCTGGTATATTTTCCTGTTTCGCTAGGGATGTCTCTGACTCTGATAAATGCATCCTGTTGTAAAGAAACGTATTCTGATTTCGAAATGAAAGGTGATGTTGTTGGAAAATGATCTGTGGATAAAACAATAAAAGAAAAAATCAAAAATCAAAGAATTGCAAATCCACAGTATTGAAATGTAAATACCATGGTTTTAAACCAAATTAAAACTATGGATGTGATTTTCAGTGGTTTTGACTCAAATCAAAACCATTTGAGTTTTGATGGGTTTTTGTCCTTGATCGGTGGGCAAGAACCGACTTCTGTGGATGGGTATAAAAGGAGAACAATGGTTCATCAGAAAAACATGAATTTTATGTTTCTCCACTAAGGCTATCCGATCAGCTATGCCTATTTTAAACAGAGAGAAGAACCAGATACAACCATCAATTTCTTTGAGGCTCCGTTTGGATGTAGATATTGGAGACCTTAACATTGAATTGGTTTGAATACCAATTCAGCCATGACATTGAATTGAGTTCAATGTCAAAGCCGTTGTTTGGATATCCATGAAATTGCAAGATAGAATTTGACTTACGAGCAAATACCAATTTATGTTTGGATGGAGATCAAGATAGAATTAGGAATTCATAGTTTTTCCTCCTCTTCTTCCTCCAGTACGGCGATGACAGCGTCGTTCGGCCTCCTTGCGCAGCCGCGGGAGCTGCTGCTCCGCCTCCTTGCGCAGCGCCGGGAGCTGCTCCGCATCCTGGCGCAGCCGTGGGAGCTGCTGCTCCGCTTCGTGCAGCTCCACGTCCTCGCGCAGCAGTGGGAGCTGCTACTTCGCCTCCTCGCACAGCGCCGCGCGCGGAAGACAGATGAGAGGGGCGCCGGCCGGGAGGACGGAGAGGGGCGCCACCGGCCGCGACCTGCGAGGAAGAGGAGGGGGCACGAGCTTCAGAGAGAGGCCGACATCGGGGGGAGGAGCTTCAGGAGGGGCATCGCGCGCGCGAGCCAGAGTCGCCGCAGCCGCGACCCGTAAGGAGGGGGCCGTCGGACGGGAGAAGGAAGAGGGGCGTCGGACGGGAGGAGGAAGAGGGGCGCTGGACGGGAGGAGGAAGAGGAGCAATTCCGAGCAATACGGAGGTGGGAATCTCGGATTTCACAAAGCGTTAACTTAGTTGTGTATCTATTCCAAGGAATTGGCTCCTCAATACCAATTCTCAATTCCACAGACATCCAAACACCTGCATTCTTGAGATCCAATTCCAATTCCTAATTCTCAGCTCTAATATCTACTTCCAAACGCAGCCTGATGGATTTTACACCTAAATGATGATGTTGCGATTCAAATTGAAACTAGAAGATCCTGCCGATTTTCTAACAGTGGTACCAGAGCCTTTTAGTTTTCTTTTGAGTCCAATTCATGCCCAACTACATGTTTATGTGCCCAATTATGAAGATGCATGCATGTATGTTTTAATTTTACAGTAGTACAGTATAATTCTTGAGCTTGTTCTTCGAGTTCATGCATGTTCTTGTCCAAATGCTTTACTGCTACTGTTAACAGAATACTAGCATGCCTGTTTTATGTTAAAATCAAGAGGCTAAAGTGCTAGGGTTTTGAATTCATGTTGCAAAGCATGAAGAAGAAGGGGAATTGAAGCAAAATGAAGCAAATCCTAAAGAAATTCCCCAATTTTCTAAAGAACCCTAACCCTAGCTATTGATAAATCCCCACAAAAATCCCCGAAATTAAAGACCCTAACCCTAATGAGTAAAGGTGTCGGGCTTACCTAATCGAGAAGCTGGTCTAGATCGCCGTCAACGACGGCGCTTGCTGCTCCTTCCCACGGCCCACCGCACGAGCCCAAGGGTACGGCCTTCAGCTCGCGGTTGAGGACGCCGTCGCGCGCCCCTCGCTTTTGTCGCTGTTGTGCCGCCCTAGGCGAAGCCGCCGCCGCCACTCGCTCGCCGCCGTCTCGATCCAGATCCCGTGCGGACGTGCGCTCGAGGCCTCGGCGGAGATGGGCAACGGGCGAGGGCCACTCGACGGAGCCACGCGCAGGCCAGGCCGCACGCGTGCTCCGGCGAAGGGCGCTCACCTGCGCCGCCGTCCGCTCTCTCTCTCTCTCTCTCCCTCAGTCCCCTCCCGCCGTTGCTGCTGAGAGGAAAGGAGAAGGGTGAGGAGAAAATGAAATGAATTAGGGTTTGGAGGCATGTTGATGTGGTCGACGGTTTTGTTCCACACTCATCGCACGCGAGCTGTTAGATCGTGATCAACGGCTGAGCGGAGGCGGCGCTGATGCTGGACCCTATCGACCGTGTGGGCGCGCGGCTTCTACGGTCCAGGCCTAGGTAGGTGGGCTACTGGCCCAGGTGGGGAGCGCGGGGAAGATAGGTGGGCCGAAAATAAAGTGGGCCTACATTGGTTTGCTACGGCCCAAAGTGAACAGTAAATTGTTTTCTTTTTCTCCTACAAAATTAAGAAATTTATGGGTTGGATATTTTAATGGGTCAAAATATTATGGGCCAATTTTCCTGAATTTTTCAGAATTGGATAGGCCAAATAACTAATGGGCCAATTTTGGTTGTTTCACAGCCCATATAAATAATGAAATTTATGATTTTCTTAAGGCTGAATTTTGTTTCAGCATTTAAAGTTTGATTTTGAATCAAATTTTTAATAATAATGTTTTAGTGATTATTAGGAAAAATAGTTGGGCTAATTTATTAATTATTATTATTTGGTTCTTCCATTAATGTTTTAAGTTTCCGCTGTAATTAATAATAGAGTAAATTTCAACAAACCCCAGGTTTTGTGGTCCTTTTCTCATGAAACCCCAGTTATTTTGGCTTGTGTTGTTTAACCCCGGGTTTCTGGTCATGTTGTGTCACAAAACCACACCCATGTCATAATAATGTGAATGTTACTCTACTTATAAATTTCACTTTCACATTGGAAGATTTTAACAATTAAATCGATCAAAGTATATGTGTCATGCAAACGTAGAGTTTGAAATGTCATATTCAAAGCTATTTCTTAATGCATGGGGTTTTGTGAAACAATATAACCATAAAACCTAGGGTTATATGACACAAACTGGAATATATGGTGTTTTGTGAGACAAGAACCACAAAACATGGGGTTTTACGAAATTTACTCTTAATAATATTTATTGAGGATATTTTTATGTCTCATTTTAATGTGTAAAATTTATTTATTTTTCTGGACAAAGCTAATAAATGAATAACTTTTACAAAATTTTATTTTTCCCGTTCATTTCTGGTCAAAGCTGATTTGAACTGGATTAATAAAAAAAGTTTTAAGGCATATATTGAAAGTGTAAAATTTATCCGTTATTCTGGCCAAAGCTGATTAATGGATAATTTTTGCAAACTTTTATTTTTTTGATCCATTTCTGGCCAAAGCTAATGTGGGTTGGATGAGTAAAAGAAAGATTTTGGAGGCATATTTTTAATGTGTGAATTTTTTTCACTCTTGTGGCCAAAGCTGATGAGGGGATAATTTTCACAAAATTTTATTGATCTTATTCAATTCTAGCCAAAGCTGATTTGAGTTTAATTGATAAAAGAAGTTTTTGGTGTTGCTTATTAATAATGTTTTTTCTTATGAATGTAACATATTTTTGCTCATTATTGTTAAAATTAGAATATGAAATTGAGCGATTATTAATGGAAATAATTATATTTTTTGGAATAAGAAATAATGATGATTTTTTGCTCTCATTAATTATGATTATGCTCTTAATGATGCTCCTAAGGAACCATAAAATGGCTCCTACCATTAAGAAAAATATTTCATTAGAAATATGAGTAAATCAGAGGGGGCAATTAAGTTATGTGTGTCTCATGATCATAAAAGCACGATAATTAAAAATTTTAAGAGGCATAAATTAAAAGAGCATAATATAAAAGAAGTGCAATGGTTATGAAACTAATGCTATTGGAAATTGTAATTTCTATGAAGAATGATGATGCACTTCATTTTATCCTTATTACCTTTGTGATTCTCCCCAATTACGAAGGCACTAATGTTATTACTCTAAAAAAAGGACATGATAAAGAGAGCAAAGAATAAGTAAAGTTGTTAATGAAGTTGAAGTTAAAATCTATTGAGTTAGTGTTTTAACATCAACAGTTTACACATGATTATAAGCTTCAACTTAATGATGCATTTCATGCATGAAACGAAACACCATTTCTATATCATGATTGAATAATGATGGCCTTTTAAATGAAATTTTTGGGAATAAAGAGAAGTATGATTATGTATAATATCAATTATGTTACTCTTATTTTATGATAAGACTATTTTTATCTTATTTCCTTAAAAAGTTCACCATCTATACATCAAAAGTTTTGATGAGACTAAATCAAAGTCATGGCCACTTAAGCCATATTTCAAGGGGGAGAAATATGAGTCTCATCACCATTCCAATAAAATACAAAGTGGGTAATAAAAGAATGTTCTTAAATAATGATTGTCATTTTTCTTTTACCCCCATTTATTGTATGAATGTACTAAAGATTTTTGACAGAAATTATGTGATGATGTAGAGTTTTTCTTATGGTCATATTCCTGAATGTTTGCACTAAACTTTTACACAAAAATAGTATAACTATTTAAGACTCTACACTAATAAAGTTGAGAGACACAATGGCAAGATTTTGCATTCTTATATTTTGGTATAGAAGATATTCAGTCTTCTCATAATATGTTTATGGATTGAAATTAGTATGACACCTGGTCATACAAAGCTCTTAATAAATTGATGTTTATAAATTATTATTTTAGGATATATTATTCATATTAATGTTTTCAATCCAAACATGAACAATTTTGACCCCAGAAGTCAGTTGCCATTTTGGCTACTCTAATGAACTAATGCATTGTCCAGAATGATGTATAATGCTCATGAATACAAGATAACATTGTTGTCTTGGAACTTAAAATCGTGAAAGCAGATTTTATAATAAGGAAAATAAATCTTGAATAAAAGGTAGAAGTTTGTTCCAATATATTTATTATTACTCAAGAACTTATTTTCAAATGCATATTATTGATGCAAAAGGTTTGTGAGCAATCATAAATAATTTATGAAAATCTGCTATGTCAAGTGATTATATCACTTATGAATGAGTTGATGTTGGATATTGATTCAACATTATGGAAGTCATAAAAATGTTATATACTTTTTAATGGCTTATGTCATGAAAGAAGAAATAATAGCTATAAATATTAATAAATTACCAACGGAGCCAATACAGTAGACTATAAGAGTCTACAAGGTATAAGTGACTCCATAGATAATATTAAAAGTTTTAAAGGCAAACTTATAGCATAAGACTTCACTTGGAAAATAGACTTTTCCATTTATCTATTGTCTCAAAAGGACTCATTTAAAAAAATAATAATGATGCTTGTAACATATTAAAAAATCATGATTTTCTCAAAATTTGAGAAATATTTTATGATTTAAGACAAGCATCAATATTATGATATCACAAAGAATATGCTGGACAAATGAATGTTATGTTAAGAGGGAGTAAATTTTATATTTCTGTTCAAAAGCTTAATAAAAACAATCTTGATAAAACACATATGTTTAGATTTTCTTACGCACCAAGATGTATCAAATATGACTTTGGGGTTATATGCAACAATGCATATTAAAATGTTTTGGTTAAAGCTGCAATATGCATAAAGTCTATGGTCTTGCCTGTTCAAATGAGTCAAGGGCAATAAAGTGACATATTAAATATTCAAAACGATAAATGTAAAGTTGCGTAAAATGTTCCATATGTTTTGACATTTGAAAATATAATGATGCACAAATGTGAAATTGTCGTGACTGAATGTCATAACTGGGATGATTGACAAATGATAATCCAACTTTTAATTTACTAAAAAGGCCAATTATAATATCATGCTTACATACAAAAAAATCTGGTATCCTTGATATTTTAGGATATTCAGATATTATTGTGAGCTGCGTTGTTATCAAACAAAAGTAACACACTCACATAAGGAGCAGTCCTTTTTAGAAAGCTCAAAAGGTATGTATAGCATGATAACAGACTATTGAACAGACAATATGACAAATGCATTCTATCCCAGAATAAAAAAAGGTGAATATAATTCATCTTATATTGTGACAATCAAGTCACAATATTTCTATCGAATAACAACGAGTCGAGTAGTTATGGCAAACACTACTACACCCTGTACCAAGTTATGAAAGATAGATTCCAAGATCAAATATTAAATTGAATAAAGTTAATGGAAATTTTCTGAGTCCTACCACCCAATTATGTTGCATGACTGTTATAGAAAAACCTTTGATCTTGGATAAGTGGAACTGCTATGACACCGTCTTCCCATTATGACTAAGACAGTTCGTCTTTAGATGCAATGAGAACCGTGATCAATTGATTCAATAGAACTTAATTGATTATTATAATTTATTAATCCGGGGTACTATTCTTCGAAAAGCGAACTATTATGTTTTGCCTAAAGTCTAAAGTTTATGGGATAAAACAATAAAAGAAAAAGTCAAAAATCAAAGAATTACAAATCCACAGAATTGAAATGTAAATACCATGGTTTTGAACCAAATTAAAACTATGGGTGTGATTTTTAGTGGTTTTGACTCAAATCAAAACCATTTGAGTTTTGATGGGTTTTTGTCCCTGATCGATGGGCAAGAACCGACTCTCACTGGTGTCGGTTCCCCCTCTGTGGATGGGTATAAAAGGAGAATAATGGTTCATCAGAGAAACATAGATTTTATGTTTCTCCACTAAGGCTATCCGATCAGCTATGCCTATTCTAAACAGAGGGAAGAACCAGATACAATCATCAAATTTCTTTGATGGACTTTACACCTAAATGATGATGCTGTGATTCAAATTGAAACTAGAAGATCCTGTCAATTTTCTAACAGATGTATCCCGGGAGAGACTAAACGCAAATGTTAACTGAAACATGAGATCGTTCCTTTCTTTCTTTCTTTCTTTCTATATTGAAACAAGCGATGTTGTTATTTGCTTTTGAAAATCATGTGAACCGCTCTGGCTATAATTCCAAGTTGATGTGTATGTCTTACGTATGTGTTCTATGTTTGCTGTTAATCCATATTCATATTTGCATGCAAATTCTGTCTAAAACTCTTTAGGCGGATTCCTTATTCCAACTAAGATTATTACCAAATATTTCAATCACGCCGCTACCTGTATAGCCTAGTGTTGGAGCACGCATGGCCTGAATCGAAGTATCCAAACTTGAGCAAAGTATACACATTGTTTTGCTTGAGTTACCCTGACAGACCACTGCTGGAGAGCCGTGTGATGGTGTGAGCACGGAGCATAGGATGCTGAGTCGTAGCAAAAAGAGCTGTCGTCTATTTTCAAAAAAAAAAAAAAAAAAAAAAAAAGGAGCTGTCGTGTCCCCGGACACAAAACAAAACGACTCGAGGGTCCTTTATGCAAAGAACTGGGTACCCGATCTACTACAGCTCGAACTGACCAGGAAGATGGCGGCGGCGGCGGCGGGCGGCGGGTTCATCCACGACGTGCCGATCCTCCATGCGGAGAACCTCACAAGCAACGTCAAATCCATCAACTACAGGTTATTTTCGTTCTCATCAACAAATTACGTTTAGTTCACCTGATCTGATCTGATGGGGTGGCATGTCTAGGTTTCGCTTAATTTCGAGATTCTGATTCACGTTACCTGATAATCCAAGGTTTTGATGTTTTTTATTCAATCACAAGTTCTTAATTTCACAACCGCCGTGGAGGATCAAAGTATGTTTTAGTTGGTAGAGCAAGGATCAAAATACTTAGGGCGCTTTAATTTGTTCACACGGTGCTCCTTTTGGAATATAATTGAAGCTTTGAAATTTTTAACTAAACTCCGGGCCTCACTGAATTGAGAAGCAGGCCAAAAATAAGCAAGCGAGGGGTTTAGTGTTACTATTTTATTTTGGTTGAACATTTTTTCACAGTTTATTTTGGTTGAATTGATAAATATGTCTAAAAGGATGAGCAAAGGCTGAGTGGTATCATGTGTGCATGTGTGGCTGCTCATGCTATAGGCTATAGCATAGCATTTTGTTGATCCTTCAAACAGAGCTACAAATATGTTGAATGTTGTTGCACCTATGTTATGGTAGTAGAATCAGCTGAGTTTTGGTGATCAGTGGACAACTGGAGTAGTTGACATGCTGGAACATTCTTAGCAGGCTTTGTATTCATCACTGTAAAGTTCTAAAAGTTTTCAAGTGAAGACATGGTTTTCTACTTTTGATCAACCAGATTTGAAGTAATAAATGTCGTCATGTCCACTAATACCAGTGTTTTTGTAGCCTCATCAACCATTCTTGACATTGAATATAATACTTTTTACTCATTCATATCAATGCATCAAGCTGACTGGAGTTAAATTTATGTGTCTTGCAGCCGGACATTCTTGTCAATCATCAGTGGAGTTGTTGCTGGAATCTGGGGGTTTACAGGATTGATGGGATTTGTCTTCTACTTTCTTGTGATGATGGTTGGATCTCTTGGGCTTTTGGTGAAGGCCAAATTTTCGGTCCATTCTTATTTTGACAGTTGGAGCAGAATTTTGATTGAAGGAGTTCTTGGAGGCCTTATGGTAAGCCTGATTGAAGATGTGAAGAACTAGTAGAACTTTGCTATATCTTTATTATTCAGTGCATAGTAAGCATGCCAAAATCAGGCAGTGGCTCAGTGCCATTTTTGTTGGTTTCCATATTCTCACGGCTTCATCAATAATATTCTACATGTTGAGTATTGTGGAAACATGTCTTGGGTAAAAAATAGATCACGGTGTAGCTGCTGCCTTTCCCCTAAATTGATTCTTGCTTCTAGCCAGCTTTTAGAAGTCTTGAAGTTACGGACAGTATGACGTTAGCACAGGCCTATCGCTTGTTAAAGACTACATAGATTTTTGTTGTGGTGATAGAACAAAAAATTTGGTAGTAGAAATGTCAACTTCAGATATTTGCTTTGATTCTGACTTGAGTAGTTTTCAACTTCCTCTGCATGCTCTTTTTTACAATGTCTAACTGTTCTCTTTGTATTTTGCAGTCGTTCGTGCTATTTTGGACGTATCCTTGATATTGTAACACCCAGTCATTCTAATTTCTTGTGTGCATGTGCATGCGTGAAAAGTATAAAACTTATTTAACCGACTTTAATATTGTTTTATTTAAATAGTGATCCTGTTAGTTTTAGTGCCCAAGTTCATCCTTAAACCTGAGCAGATTTGCCTATGACATTGTCCACATCTTCTGATGGATGAAGCAAAGAGCTCCCGGGAGAACTGAACTGAAGAATAATGGAATCACTCCTTGTTTAAGACTGAAGTTAATGTGTAATCGCACCAACTCTGAGGACTACGTTCAGCAGACTACCATCTTCCCTCACTTTAGTTGTATACTATACTAGTAAATCCGCTGTAGATTTAGAGAGATGCAGGATTATGTACTCTGGTTCGCACCTTGACTGATGTATCATCGGCCTTTGTAGTTGCGTGCAAGCATGATGCTTGATCTTTTTCTACGATTTGCATGCAAGAGAGTACACAGACGGTAGTGAACTGGGGGCAGCGTCGCTGTCTGGTCGCTGATTCAGAACATATGAAACAAGTGAAATTTAAGCCCCTCATATGCCAGGTTTCTGGGACGCGTCATGCTTTTGTTTGACTTGTGCATCTCTAGGACAAAATGATGAACAATAACCTCCATATACCACGATGGCAAATCACCAGGTGACCAGAAACTACGTACAAGAAAAAGAGAAGCAAGTATCATGGTGCGTGCTGACGAAGTGTCCATGGCGACTGACCCAGAAGCTGCGGACATGACTGCAGCACCACTGCTTTGTGCCGCACAGATAGTTCATAGTGCCCTGACGAAGCGCTCAACAAGCACTTTGCCGGTGACTTGAGACGCGCGCCCATCCCATCAATCCCACCTCGGACGCGCGTACGACGCAGAATCCGCCGCGCAGTCACGAGTTGCTTGTTCCTGTTGCCTTCGTAGCTGTTCTCTCGTTTCAGCACAAGACAGAAAGAGGTTGAGCTGCGGTTCCGCTGGAAAGGAGAAAGGATCGCGTTCCGTTTCGGCCTTCCCAATCCACCCAGATCGCTCGAGCAGAGAGGGACAGAGCGTAGCAGTAGGCGCTGAGATCGGAAGCGGCTCGGCATCAGCGATGGTCCGGGAGGAGCAGCTGGACCTGGTGCTGGTGCCGCTGGCTCTGGCGGCGCTGGCCGGCTACCACCTGTGGCTCCTCTACAGCATCCTGCGCCACCCCACCCGCACCGTCATCGGTGTCAACGCCATGGCGCGCAAGCGTTGGGTCACCGCCATGATGGCCGTCAGTACCATGCGCCTTCCAATTTTCATCGATTTCCTCTCCATCTTGACACTGAATTCAGCTAAACTGATCTTGTCTGGCATGGCATGTCATGGCGCACCAGAACACGGAGAAGAACGGCGTCCTGGCGGTGCAGACCTTGCGGAACAACATCATGGCGTCGACGGTGCTGGCCACGACGGCCATCACGCTCGTCTCCGTCATCAGCGTCTTCCTCGGCGTCACGTCGTCGTCATCAGCGGCGCCGCTGCGGCTGGTGTACGGGAGCAAAGCCGGGGCGGTGTTCGCGGCCAAGTACCTGGCCGTGTCGCTCTGCTTCATGCTCGCCTTCGTCTGCAACGTGCAGGCCATCCGGCTGTACGCGCACGCCAGCTTCCTCCTCGGCGGCCTGCCGCCGGGAGAGGCGGGCGGCGGGGAGGAGTTCGCGGCGTACGTGGCGCGCACGGTGAACCGGGGCAGCCACGCATGGTCGCTGGGCCTGCGCGCCTTCTACGTCTCGCTCGCGCTCTTCCTCTGGACCTTCGGGCCCATCCCGATGCTGGCCTGCAGCGTGCTCATGTGCGGACTGCTCTACTTCCTCGACACCGCCAGCGAGCACGCGCACGCGCACGGGCATGGCGGCGGCGAAAAGGATGGCACCGTCTGATCCGACGGCTAATCTTTAATTAAGATGATTTTGGTTCGACTTCGGCCTCTCTTCTCTTACTGGTGATTTTGACTCGGGAATGAGTCCATGTTTGTGTATATACAGTATTCTGTTTGACTCATCTTAGACAACTTTTTAATCTGACGTGTTGATTTAGTAACAAAAGTTTCAATTCTGATTTGTTGGGGCCTTCCATTAAGGAAAGCACCCTCAAAAAATTTAAGTATGCTGCTTTTTGTGGCCAGCACACGGTATTCTTTAGTAAAAGGCGAAAGAATAGTTCGCTCTGTGCTCACCACGCAGCTCCATGTTTTCATCAGCCGCATGGCTGCTTACCTTATGCTAACTTTGACACTGTCGTTGCCGTGAACTGTCAATGCGGTACTAAAAGTTACCCAGAGCTTTTGATACTGGTGTTACCATTCGACCCGGGCCCTAACGCAGATGATCCATTTACTTCTGGCACGGCCCATATCGGTTCGGTTGCACCCATTCGTGAATGTGAGTGCGTCCAGAAAATTTTGGGGGCCTTTCCTGGAATATGGAGCGGCGCATTTCCTGGAATGTTATCATAGGAAAAAATGGAAACAATTTTAATCATGACATTTCTTTTTCCTATGATAACATCATATGACACGCTTATGAATCATCAGAAACACCGGAATTGAATTTATTCTATTATACACATTGAGTTTGTTGTTCATGTATGTCTCTAGTACAAACATCAATCGTGGAAAATGTCAAAGCCCAATGCGAGAACCCTATTTGTTGGCAAGCTCGCTAGAAACTCTTCAAATATTTAATCTCCTGCCACGAATTCTGGAGTCTGAATATATGACTGAGAATCTAGGGGGGCGTTTGGTAGGCTGGACGAGCCTTGGACTTGCACCTGCAGCTGCAATCTAGCATGTTTTTTTTTTGGAACCTACAGTCTAGCATGTTTCGTAGGTTGGAGACGCTTTTGGACCAGGTTGTGCTGATGCACATGAAACCAAAGATGTACCTGTGAGAACATCCAAATTGACTTTCGTTCTAGAGCCCGGTTCACTTCCTCTCTTAAACTGTAGCAATTCATGCGTTTCAAACCTCCTCCCTCTCTAGTGGTTATAGCTGGCCCACATCGGTGCACCTAACCAAACTCAATCTCTACTTGCCTTGAACCATCACGCAGGCTATCAAACAAGAAGTTATTGAACACCTTAGGGTTTTGATTGGTTAGCTGCACATGGCTGAGTCTGGTCTGTTAGATCCAAGAGTGAGAACGATTGTTTGTCTGGACAGGTGCTTGAGCCTATGTTAACTGATGCAAGCCACCCATCCCAGTCAGGCTCCGTGGAATAAAAATGAATTATGTTTATAGCGAGCCTGGTTGGCGTTGTGCATGCGCATGTAGTGGGTCTTCATCCCAGCACTCATTCAATACAGTTGAGAATGTAAACCAGCCAGCATCGCGAAGCAGCCAGGTTCAACGAGACTGCCAAACTAATCGTCAAGCAAGTATGTTTTTTTAGATAATGATCAAGCATGTATGTACAAGCATATCGCTATATCGCTTGGCCTGGTTCCAGTGAGCAGGGTGGCCCGATCATATACGGCAACCAATCTCACCCTAGATTGAGACTATAGCAACAAACGTATCTACCTACAAAAAACAAGTGTGGTGGCATCGTAAATAAGATAAGTAACAAGCCTTCAAATGATTTAGCTGATTGCTAAATTAATTTTAGCTTTGCAGGATGAGAACAAAACCATCTTAAGCTTGTAAGAAGGTAATTATGATACATGGATGGTATTGTTTACTATACATACATTCTTATATTTTCACTTATTAGCACTACATTTGTATGATCTTTTATCTTTTAACTTTTGTTCACGATCTAACTCACACACGACTAACAAATTTTACTATATGAATCTTAATGGTTGCAAGTCTATAATTATTGAATACTAATGGCGTGACTAAATTACTATGTTCTAATTTAGCTATTAGCTTTACATTTCATTGGATTATGAACTTTGTTAACTTTCATAATTAAAAAGTATTTTCATTTTATGTGGGTTAGAAGAAGCTTCAGTGTGTTTTCTATTCATTTATTTTCAAAGTTGTTTCGTTTATTTACAATAAACGAGATGTAGTTTATCACTAGAAACTTAAAAGTACATTGTGCAAAAATTTTAAAAAAAGACATCAATTACATTCTACTACTACATTCTCTCCAGCTCTTACTTATGTACTTTGAAATACTTACACTCAGAAAACCCGCTAATGCTAAAAGTTAGTGAGTATATAATAGTATACATAGTGTACGTATTCTATTAAGTTCAATCCATATTCTAATATTAAAGGAAATTGATGATATATTAAACTATCTTTCTGGTATTTGTTTTATAAACAATGAAAATAATATAACGGTGTTTACTTCTATGTTTGCTCTTGCCTCTATATTATATTTATTACCATTGATACACGCATCTATTATTCCTATTTGAATCACAAGGTGTGTCGGTTATCTTGCATGTGCCGTTTGCTTTATAATTCTACTCTATAAAAGCTAAACATCCCCATATATTTTTTTACCCTGAACTAATTAACCCACCGGGTGATCAACCGTCCATCACAAAGAGATCTAATAACCTAAACCGTCCAATTTTATCGGGCCCATCTGGATTACGTCGAGCGTTACAATTGTTACGCTGCAATCTTACGGTTCTTACGTTGTCTACATTGATTTCAGTTCGCGTAGTCAGCGAATTCCTGTTTTTCTTTCCTCCGAACTCTGCTCTACCCGCCTGGTACACCCGCCCGCAAATTTTGCTGATCATTGTGTCGCACGCGTCCGGCAACGCTGCTCTTTCCAAATTATCTGCCAAAAATCAGGGCTCCGATCCTCCTTCCTTTGAGCTGGGCACGTATCGAAAATCAGGGCTCCGATCCTCCTTCCTTTGAGCTGGGCACGGAGTCCTGGCCTCTTGGGACGAATGCCTCTGTGTGGCCGTCAGTAACGTCGCTGAGGCTGCCGCCTCCCGCTCCCGCTCCTCCTCCGCAGTTTGTTGCGGCTTTCATCAGGTCAGAAGCAAACTGAGTATACCTTGATTTCTCTGCCATTATCCCCTACCTGCAATCAATTTTATCATTGTGTCCCCTGCCCGCTATTGACGATGCCGTGGGAGCTTAGACCGATGGGAATAGAAATAAATGACAGAAAGAAGATAATCGAGTTAGGACTTGAATCGTTATTTTGCCTCTGGGCTGTGCGTTGTTAAAATTTGACCGTGGGCTGCTGTGAGTTGAGGTCCATACTACATTGCCTAGGGAAGGAGCCACGGAGCATGGCTTGAACACCAATGCTTGAAGCTTTATTGCCAGTTTGTCTCTTGATTGTACTGGCGTCTTTTGTCTCTTGACTACTCGTCAAACAATTCTATTTTTTCACATAAAACATGTCGGTGATTGCGTATGTATAGCATATTTGGGTTTTGCATCATGATCTATGCTATCAATTTCGCCACACCTTAATTTGTTTCCGTCCTCCGCCACTGATCCTCCGCCACTGATCCGATCTTTGTTGTTCGTCACAGGTATATCTCGGGTTTCTCTTTCATCGTTGGTGTTTCCTTTGTCGCCTGATTGAATTCGCCATGAGGTAACACCGTTTTCTAGTATTGCCCAGATATACCTTCGATCTGAATGGAGAGTTCGCTACCTGGTCGCAAGTGACCCCCATGGAGGCCAATGGTGGCATCGAATACTCCATTGGCAGATTGAACAAATTTGATTTCTGGTGGTTGTTACGTAAACTGTGTCTCAATATCTTGTGTGGCAAGACGACGTAAGACTTGATGTTTGTTTTTATTTTGTGCAGACGTAATTGATGGTGTCCTATCTGCATAGAAGAGGCAACAGGCTAATGACGGGTTAAGAGGTTCCGGGAACGGTCCAGGTCTGTCTTAGCCGGCAAGGAAATCCAAGCGGAACCTCGATGTGAAGGTTGGAGTACAACACTATTTTTGGTGATCCACCTCAATACTGATTCAACTCCACTTACACAACGTGATGTGCCAATCCAAAACAATCGGAGGCCCAGGAGGTGGCAAAGAAGTGTCGTCAGTCTGCAGAACGGGTGCGGAGATTGCGCGAGAGGAACCGGTGTAACAATTCAGTCATGACGACAACAGCAGACATTGGTTCAGAAGGTAGCGTAAACTTTCATTAGTAACGTTACTCAATGTTTCAATATTATAAAACTATACTATAATTACCGGTTCACAGTGTTAGGTCCATACTAATTTCATTGTGTCAAGTTGCTTTTCAATTTGAATATTGCATTGATCATTGACCATATTATGTCATACCTGTGCCACAGGCCTTGAACGGTCGGGCATTATGGCGCAGATCTCCACGGCATTGGAAGGCCATTGTCAGATCACACAGGCGTCCAATCTACTCCTGGGCAACGATGATGTCGACAATGATGATATCTTGCTTCATAGTAATAACGGTTTTGAGCCAAAAAGGAGACCTATAGTGAAACATCGCCTGGTTGTATTACTGTGTCGGAAGAGGACCTAGCAAGAAAGCGGCAAAGAAATCGTGACTATGCACGTGAATGGCGGAAGCGGAAGAGGGAAGAGAAGGCGAGATCAGAAACTCGTAAGAATGGATTTTGAAGTTGATTATTTTTTTTAATTTTTTTCTGGTTCTTGTGGAATGCAAATATACACTGAGGTTGTTTTTCGGCTAACAGGGCCGATGGTAGCCGAGACGCAGCCCACGGCGATTAGTGCGCTCACAGGTACGTGCTTGAAACATAAATCGAGTCCATTGTCAAATACTGCCTTGAACACATAAACAAGTGCTGAATTTGAATATGCACTTTAATATAGCTGTTAGACAAGATGTATTTACTTTATCCATACACTATATAAAGTACTGATATAAGGGACATACCACTTTCTGATTTTAAAAAATGGATAAATTTGGCTAAGTGCATTAATGTAATAATACATCTTGTCTCTTTAGTTCGATTGTTTGTTGAATGTTGATGTGGTTTAAAGTGTCTCTATATTTTTTTTATATTTGCTGAAAAACACGTAAATACTACTATAATTTCTAAGTAAGAATAACAAATTATGTCACTAAATTATTTGGCAACGAGTAACTTTCCTTTAATGTCCATAGCATGTGTGTGTTGCACGTGAACAGTACTAGTACATCTTTGTAGAAAGTGTACAGAAGAATTGTACGTCTTTGTATTATGCAGAAGAAATTATTGACAAGCTGATAACAACATGGTCATCCGATATACCTGACAGATTTTGTAAATTTCAACAAAAATACCAAACTAGAACCATGTCAACTAACACCCACAAAGATTATATTTCTGCAGAAATAGGAAACCTAAATGCATTGCGCCTTTTGCAGATGGGCGCCTCTTCTCTGATCTTGTTAAGTGGAACTGTAGAGATTTGTGACTAGTAGAACACCCTTGGGTTTCTCTCCTTCCATAGGGTCCAGCCGTCCAGTGAGCAACACATGAATATATAGTCGGATGAAAATATCTGTGTTCCTGTAGTCCCGTTAGAACACGACATTCAGCTAATTATATTTGAAATACCTCGTTAAGCTCCACATGTGATGGCGACTGACCATGGCGACTCACGCACCCAGAAGGTGCGGATATTAAAAAGCCAAAAATATCTCAGCAGAATCCGGTTCCGGTGAGAAGCGCGGCCATCCCATCAGACCCGGACGCGCGTACGAGCAGAATCCCCCACGGAGTCACGTGTTGCTGCTCTCTCGTTTCGGCCGCCAAGGAAAAAGATTTGTGTCGTGGATCCACTCGAAAGGAGAAATGATTGGATCTCTTTTCGGCCGTCCACCCAGACCCAGATTTCGCACAGATAGAGCATTCCAGTAGCCGCGGCGCCGAGAGCATCAGCGATGGTCCGGGCGGAGAAGCTGGACCTGGTGCTGGTGCCCCTGGCACTGGCGGCGCTGACCTGTTACCACCTGTGGCTCCTCTACACCATCCTGCGCCACCCAACCCGCACCGTCATCGGCGTCAACGCCATCGCCCGGAAGCGCTGGGTCGCCGCCATGATGGCCGTCGGTATCGTTCATTCTTGCGCCCCCAAATCTCATCGATATTCTCTTCATTTGAGACTGAAATTACTATATTTATCTTGCATCTTGGCATGCCGCACCAGAACACGGAGAAGAACGGCGTGCTGGCCATCCAGACCCTGCGGAACAACATCATGGCGTCCACGGTGCTGGCCACGACGGCCATCACGCTCGTCTCCGTCATCAGCGTCTTCATCGGCGTCGAGTCTCCCCTCTCCTCCCCCTCCTTCTCGTTCGCATCGCCGCATCAGCGGCTGGCATACGGGATCAAGAGCGTCACTTTCACTTCTCCGTCGTCCGAGCCGCCGGTGCGGCTATTTTCCGGTAGCAGAGCCGGAGAGGTGTTCACGGCCAAGTACCTTGCTGTGTCGCTCTGCTTCATGCTGGCGTTCGTCTGCAACGTGCAAGCCATCCGTCTGTACGCGCACGCCAGCTTCCTCCTGGGTGGCCTGCCGCCGGGAGAGGAAGGGCACCGCGAGGAATTCGCGGCGTACGTGGCGCGCACGGTGAACAGCGGCAGCTACGCCTGGTCGCTGGGCCTGCGCGCCTTCTACGTAGCGATGGCGCTCTTCCTCTGGACCTTCGGACCCATCCCGATGCTGGTCTGCACCGTGCTCATGTGCGCCCTGCTCTACTTCCTCGACACCACCCGCGAGCACGCACACGCGCACTGGCACGCCGCGACGGTTCACGGGCACGGCGGCGGGAATGGTGCTGTTTGATCTGAACTTGGCGACACCGGACCGGCAGTCTTCCATTTGAGGTAAATTTTGGGTTTCTTGCTTTTGTTTATTATGACACTAGACATTTAAATTGAAAACAGATTATCGGTGATTAACGTTCTTGTGAAATAAGTAGCGATTCTAGGGAAGGTCGCAACATGGTGTGCTCACTCGTTTCGAACAGATAGATATGGTCATGCAAGACAGCACACAGATGGTAATTGAATGTTCATTGTAGTTGTAGCTGATCAAAACCTGTGAGATACAGTCGATTCCCTCATTTACTCTGTTTCCAGGAACATATCCCTTTTGTTTTTGTATATCTGACAATACGATGCATAAATAATTGTCAATTTTTATTTTACATTTCATTGTTTCACTGGTAGGCACTGTCTGATACGATTCGGTGAGATCTTACATGGCTCGTAAGGTTCCTGTTTCCTAATAGGGAAAATTGTGTTTTTACCATCATTTTGAGGGTCAGCGGTGATTTTAACCTACGTTTTTGCGTTTTTACCACCATTTTTTTGAAATAAAACTGCCGTCTACCATAGATTGCACTTCCTCAGATGAAAGGAATTGAACGATTAAAAAAAAACATAGAGTCTACCATAGATTACACTCCTCTTAATAAGGGCCAGTTCCTCACCAGATTTGATAAAACATTAATTAAAAAAATTATTTAACACAAACTGTCTCAAAACTTTTAATTCTGATTTGTTGGAGCCTTCCTATTAGGAAAGCACCCTCAAAAAATTGAATTATGCTGCTTTTTGTGGCGTGCACACGGTATTCTTTAGTAAAAGGCGAAAGAATAGTTCGCTTTGTGCTCACCACGCAGCTCCATGTTTTCATCAGCCGCATGGCTGCTTACCTTATGCTAACTTTGACACTGTCGTCGCCGTGAACTGTCAGTGTGGTACTAATAGTCCCACTGCTTTGACACTAGTGTTATCTGTTATGTTACCATTCGACCTGGGCCCTGGCTTCGATTGTCCATCTGATCTCTTTCATCCGGCTTGCCTGATGCGGCCCGGATGGTGATTGTCCATTGGGCTTTAATCTCTATTACATATTAATTTGAGCAAATTTCTTATTTGTTTCTGTTTTAGATGTGTATATCTTATTTGTTATTATTTAATTTTAATTCTCTTATATACACCAAAAATAAAACGTTCATACCTTTTGTACCCTTTTCCGTGAGTCAATCAAAGAAATCAGTCATTGACCCATTTTTTACCGTCGACGCACCCTTATTTTTTTTCTGATTCCCAAACGACCCATCCAGATCGAGTCAACGGTTATCCAAACAAAAGAATCGAGTCCAGGCGCTGCTGCTCCCGACCCGCCGTCGGCGCCCGCGACTGCTCCCCTAACGGCGCCCCCAGCAGCGCAACCTCCGGCGCCAACTGCTCCCCCTTCGGCGCCCCTGGCAGCGCGACCCGCTCCCGCGTCGTCTGCTCCCCCTCCGACGCCCCCGGCAGCGCGACCGGCACTCGCGCCGGCTGCTCCCCGTCCGGCGGACCCTCCTGCATCCCGATGAGACCCCACCAGCACAACTCCAGCGCCCACAGCACCGCGACCCGCGCACCTTTTCCGACGGGGCCTGCGCACGCGATTGGGCGCGTGGCTCCGTCACGGCCAGTTTTGATTGAATTCCACCAACACACAATTGATGTGTGGTTCTCAGTCCAGTCATGCCGCTTTTCATGTGCTGATCTGCAAAACTGGCAATCCAATTTTCTGCAAGTTGATCTTGTTGTGGGCTGCCAATTGCGTCATCTATGGATATGACGTTACTGGAGCACTCATGTGTGTTGTGTTTCTGAAGAACATATGCAGAAACTAGGGCCCTGCTAAAACGTCCACTGATTTCTCCATGATAAACATTCAGTTGGATTCAACGTTGCGTTGGCTGTTTGTTTCACCTGACCAAATCCAGTATCCAAGTTCTCAACTTGATTATCAATCTGCGTATTTTTTAGGATTATTTGCTTATGTGGCTTCCTCATTTTAATATTCAGATTTAGACAAATAAGAGGAGTCATATTATATACTGTTTTTAGGCACAAATAAGGTATAGCTCATTAAGGGGTATACTTGTCCATAGCTCAAAAGTTAACTGAAATAATTGAAAAAGGGCACAAAAGGTATGGATGTTTAACTTTTGGTGTATATAAGAGAACTAAGATTAAGTAGGGACAAATAAGATATACACATCTAAAATAGGGACAAATAAGGAATTTGCTCTATTAATTTTGATGTGGTCTTTTACTTTTGATGATGTCCATTTTTGATGGTTTTCCGTAGTCTAAAAAACTACATATAAATCATTAGTCTCACATAAAGCACTCGTCATAAGATAGGAGTCCTCACTTCGTACGTAAAGCACTCATCATAGGATAGGAGTCCTCTTAACATAGCAATTGCTCTCTTTTCTTTTTCTCTCTCACGTAAGCTTATCAACTAGCCTATTTTCTTAACCACGCACTGAAACAAATATCATCAAAGAGCCTTCATGTTCCCAGCGATCTGCTCGCCCAGCTTGTTGTTGGTCCCCGTCTGCAGTGCGTTCAAGACTGCAAGCTTTCGATTTTGATCATCGCAGTGAGCTGTCAGTTCTGACCTAAACATCCGGGTCGGTCGCCGTATTATATCCAAGACAGCATGGGCTGTTAGAAAAATAGGTATTTTTAGGTTGAATTTAGTCTATCTGATTAGCAGCATATAGGTGATGACAAATTTCATAAATTTACAATTACTAGTTACGATCGCAATCAGACTAGTAAATACAAGAAGAATAAGGATGTACCCCGCGGAGGGACCAATGCCGGAGGCACCGGCGGCTTCATTCGTACCAGTCGTCATGGCACGTTGCTTGAAGTAATCGATCTTAGTTGATGCAGGTAGAACGTCGTTGCCGTGCAGTCCCTCGAACGGCGCCGGGAGGAAGTCGTAGATCGGGGACGCACCGGAAAGAAGTCGACGAGGTTGAGCAGTCGCGCCGTCAAGCGCTCCTCGCCCGCACACCCGAGCAGGTGTCGTCTTGCGGGAGAGGTTCCGGAGACCTGCTCTCTCGAAGCTCCGTGCGCGCGGATCATCGGGACGGGAAAGACTCGAAAGACAACTTGACGAAGGATGGGAAGTGTTGTTTTTTTTTTTCTAAGACAGTGTCGGGATGCACATATATATAGCCTCAGCGTTTTAGAAACTGTAGGCGAGGAGATAGGAAACTGCAGACGATGAAGCGGGAAACTGACATGCAGCAATTAAAGCCGGATTTCGGTTTTCTCGAATTTTGCCTTTCCGTTTTTACGCTGCAAAACTTCCAAACGCGCGCGCGGCAGGCAGGCAGGCACGGCACGGCACGGCTCGGCAGCGGCGGCGGCGGCACGAGCGCGTGTGGCTCGCCTCTAGCCCCTCTCAACTTCTCTAATAGGTGTAACGAGAGTCCACCTATTAAGTTGAGTCAACATACAGTAAATACTTCATGTGGGATTAAACTGTTATATTTAATATGGGCCTAGACTTTATTCATTATTAAATAAAATATGGGTCAGCCCATATTATATCTAACAATCCTCACCAAGTCTAGAGTTCATAAGAAATGTTCTTACTTTCCCTTTTGTTGTTTGATATATCAGTGTTTTGATGGAGACTGTTAAGTTGAACATTCATCTAGAGTAGAAGTTACGCCTTTTCACAACTGAACAATGAACTAAGCCTTGAATTGACAGTTTTGTGCGAAGAAGGTTTCACCAAAACTCTTTACTTATACTAGGTTGCCAAGAGCATCTCCTCTAGTTGGAGCATATAAGTCAAACTCCTGACCCTTTTCATAAGCATCTAGAGATTTCCACCATCTTACGTACTATGACTAGCAGTTGAACTCATATAGGTGCATTCCTCGAGGGATATCCTGTAGGTCGATATCTCTGCTTCTCATAAGCCGTTGGAACATATTAAGATAAAGGAAAACCAACCTACCATACAGCATAGGAAAGAAGTACATCTGAGACGGACCGATAAAGGGTCTTTTCTCTCAAACTAGTTTCAGCTTGTTTCGCCATTCCACTTCACGGGATCTCCGATCACATGGAACAGGTTACCGCTGAAACAGTTTATCAAGTGGGTCTGATGTCCATCTCACTCGATGCACTGTCTATCACATTACGTGACAACCTCTTTGTGAATTGATCTGCTAGATTTTCAGACGTGTGAACATAGTCCAACGCTATTACTCCGGAGTTTCTCATTTTCCTGACAGATTTCAGTCGCCTTTTGACATGCCTAGATGACTTCATGTTATCCTTAGAACTGTTCACCTTGACTAGTACAGTCTGGTTGTCACAGTTCATGGAAATAGCTGGTATAGGTTTTTCAACCACCGGTAAGTTCATAAGAAAATCACGAAGCCACTCGGCCTCAATTGTGGCAGAGTCTAATGCTGTTAGTTCTGCTTCCATGGTTGACCTTGTTAAGATAGCCTGCTTGCAAGACTTCCAGGAAACAGCGCCACCTTCAAGTAGAAACACATATCCACTCGTGACGTACATCTCATCAGCATCAGATATCCAGTTGGCATTATAATAACCTCTAGTACCCTCGGATACCCGGTATAGTGAATACCATAGCTCATCGTACCTTTTATATAGCGCATTACTCTCTCAAGAGCACGCCAATGATCATCTCTCGGGTTTGAAACAAACCGGCTCAGTTTGCTCACAGCGAAAGAGATATCAAGCCTTGTTGCGTTAGCTAAATACATGAGCGAACCAATAGCTTTAGAATATTTTAATTGATCCCTTGCTATTCTTCGATTTTTTTCTCAATGGCACACTAAGGTCATAAGGTGTTGGAGTAGATTGACAATCGCTGAACCCGAAGCGACTCAAAATCATCTTCACATAGTGGGACTGTACAAGAGTCACCCCACCATTACCTTCTCTTAACAGCTTGATGTTAAAAATAATATCTGCTTCTCTCAAATCTTTCATCTCAAAATTATTAGACAAGAAATCTTTTACCTCCTTAATCACATTAAGGCTGGTCCCAAAGATTAAGATGCCATCAACATATAAACACAAGATAGCTCCCTCGCCCCCACCATACCGATAATATACACATTTGTCAGCTTCATTCACGGCAAAGCCGACCAATATTAAAGTTATTTCAAACTTCTCGTGCCATTGCTTAGTTGCTTGTTTTAGGTCATATAGGGATTTCAACAATTTACACACCAAGCCCTTTTGACCATCTACTATAAACCCATCAGGCTGATCCACTAACTCTCCATATAGAAAAGCTGTCTTAACGTCCATCTGATAAACGAGAAGACCATGTGAGGCTGCCAAGGAAAGTAGTACTCGAATCGTGATCATACAAGCAACAGGCGAGTAGGTGTCGAAATAATCTTCACCTTCTTTCTGTGAATATCCCTTAACTACAAGCCTTGTCTTGTACTTCTCGATAGTCCCATCAGATCTAAACTTTTTCTTGAACACCCATTTGCAACCTATAGGTTTACAACCATAAGGGCGCTCAACGACTTTCCAAGTACCATTAGACATAATAGAATCCATCTCGCTCCTTACTGCTTCCTTCCATAAGTCAGCATCAGGAGAGGAATATGCCTCCTCAATAGTACTAGGAGTGTCATCCACAAGGTACACAATGAAGTCATCACCAAAGGATTTTGCAACCCTATGTCTCTTACTCTTTTGAGTGACTCCATTATCATCCTCCTCATGATTTTTCATAAGGGGTTGTTCACTGTGTATAACCGGTGTAAAAATCTCATGGGAAATTATAGAATCATGACTAGAAATGCTATGTTCATTCTTCATAGGAAAATTACTCTCAAAAAATGTAGCGTCTCTGGACTCAAAAATTATACCGACCTCCATGTCAGGTACTCCAGATTTAACAACTAAGAATCTATAGTTCATGCTGTTGAATGCATAACCTAGGAAAACACAATCAACAGTTTTAGGTCCTAGTTTGCGCTTCTTGTTAATTGTCACGTTCACCATGACCAAACAACCCCAAGTGCGCAAGTATGAGAGATTTATTTTCCTCAAATGGTGAAATTTCTTTATTTTTTATTGGCACTCTATTCAGGACATGACATGCCGTCAAAATCGCCTCACCCCACCATTCCTTAGATAGTCCCGCGGTCTCTAACATGGCGTCAACCAAATCAGTTAGAGTGCGGTTCTTTCGTTCGGCGATTCTATTGGATTCAGGTGAGTAAGGTGGTGTCCTCTCATGAATAATTCCGTGCTCAATACAGAAGTCAGAAAATTCATTGGAAAAATATTCTCCACTGCGATCAGACCTTAACTGTTTGATTTTTTTCTCAAGTTGGTTTTCTACTTCAGCTTTATAGATCTTAAAGTAATGCAATGCTTCATATTTCGTTTTCAACAAATAGATATAGCAATAATGGGTACAATCATCTATAAGAGTCATGAAGTATCTTTTGCCGTCTTTAGTCAATTCGCCATTCATTTCGCATAAATCGGTATGAACAAGTTCTAATGTCTCTAAGTTCCTCGCCTTTGCAGCCTTGTGAGGCTTGCGAGGTTGCTTAGACTGCACGCACGTATGACATTTGGAACCTTTGACTAAGTTAAATTTAGGAATTAAATTCAAATTTGCTAATCGCGTTATACAACCAAAATTAACATGACAAAGTCGTGAATGTCAAATATTCGACTCATCCGAAATTAAGACATAGTTCACAATATTATTACAGACATTGTTATTCAAAGAGAAACGGAATAGGCCTCCGCAATCATAGCCTTTTTTAACAAATGTCCCATACTTAGAAAGTACATATTTATTTGACTCAAGAACAATCTTAAAGTCATCTCTACGTAGTAGAGAGACACTAACTAGATTTTTCTTGATGGAGGGGACATGCTGGACGTTCTTCAAAAGCACAGTCTTTCCTGAAGTAAGATTGAGAGCGACTGTACCAACACCAAGAACACGCGCATGCGATCCATTTTCCATCAACAACGCTCCAGTCACGCCGGTCTGATAAGAAGAAAACAAAGAAATATCAACACACACATGTATATTAGCTCCAGTGTCCATCCACCACTCAGGCGAATGACAAACTGAAAGAACAGTATGTAAGTAATTATCATACCCTGATGTTCCTGTAGTCTCGCTAATTACCATATTTGCTGATTTTTTTGGCTGGATAAATTTGCGGTCTGAGCATGCACTTGCCCAATGCTCACTGCTGCCGCAAACAAAACAACCCTCATTTTCTTTTCCCTTTTTCTTCTTAAACATGGTAGTCTGCTTTGGCTTCTCTTTCTTTTCCTGCTTCTTCTTTTTATTGCGAGATGCATTGGAATTATTTTTCTTCTACACCACATTGACGGTAGAAGACTCAACGTCGTTTCCGCGCGTGTCTTTTGCTCTCGCCCTCTCCTCAACATCAAGAGTCCCAATAAGGTCAGTCACGCTGAACTCTTGTCTCTTGTGTTTTAGAGAAGTACTAAAATCCTTCCAAGAAGGTGGTAATTTGGAGATAATGCCTCCAGCCACAAACTTGTCAGGCAACACACAAGAAAATTGTTCGAGTTCTTTTGCTAGTGTCTGTACTTCATGAGCTTGTTCAACTACAGAACGGTTCTCAACCATCTTGTAGTCAAACATTTGCTCCATGACATACAACTCACTCTCAGCATCAGATACACCGAACTTAGCATCCAATGCATCCCACAACTCTTTGGAAGTTTTACATGTGATGTAGGAATCAACATATTTGTCAGCGAGAGCACTAATCATACCGCCTTGAAACAGGTTATCAGCAGCCTCGAACGCTTTCTCCTCTTCAGGAGTGAATTGTTCGGGCTTCCCCTGTGCGGCGTGATAGCAATTCATCGCTATCAACCATAGTATCATCCGTGCACGCCACCTCTTGTAAAACATACCATCAAAATTATTGGGTTTCAACGCAGCAGCAAATCCTCTAACAGAAAAATGCCTATCAGGTTTTTGGATTGTTAGAAAAATAGGCATTTTCAGGTTGAATTTAGTCCATCTAATTAGCAGCATATAGGTGATGACAAATTTCATAAATTTATAATTACTAGTTACGATCGCAATCAGACTAGTAAACACAAGAAGAATAAAGATGTACCCCGCGGAGGGACCAATGCCGGAGGCACCGGCGGCTCCATTCGTACCAGTCGTCATGGCATGTTGCTTGAAGTAGTCGATCTTAGTTGATGCAGGTAGAACGTCGTTGTCGTGCAGTCCCTCAAACAACGCCGGGAGGAAGTCATGGATCGGGGACGCACCGGGAAGAAGTCAACGAGGTTGAGCAGTCGCGCCGTCAAGCGCTCCCCAAAAACATGATCGCCCGCACACCCGAGCACGTGTCGCCTTGCGGAAGAGGTTCCGGAGGCCTGCTCTCGACGAAGCTCCATGTGCGCGGATCGCCGGGACGGGGAAGACTCGTAAGGCAACTCGACGAAGGATGAGAAGTGTTGTTGTTTTTTTTTCTAGGGCAGTGCCGGGATGCACATATATATAACCTCAGCGTTTTGAAAACTGCAGACGAGGAAGCGGGAAACCGACATGCAGCAATCAAAACCGGATTTCGGTTTCCTCGAATCTTGCCTTTCCGTTTCCACGCTGTAAAACTTCCAAGCGCGCGCCCTCGTCACGGCTCGGCTCGCACGCACGCCCGCCCGCCCGCCACGGCTCGGCTCGGTGGCGGCGCGCGCGTGTGGCTCGCCTCTAGCCCTCTCAACTTCTCTAATAGGTGTAACGAGAGTCCACCTATTAAGTTGAGTCAACATGCAAGAAATACTCTATATGGAATTAAACTGTTACATTTAATATGGATCTAGACTTTATTTATTATTAAATAAAATATGGGCCAGCCCATATTATATCTAACATGGCCTTTGAAATAGTCATAGATATAATACGCTGATAAAAAATATATACTACATTATACTATGTAAACAAGATAAAATATAATGTCTCAAATAATATATATATATATATGTTTTTTTGTATTTTTAAAACCCGTTGCAACGTACGGGCATATTGCTAGTCCAGAATATAATCCAGGTACGACTGAAGGGCTCAGTCTACCATTATTTGGAAGTAGAAAAAAATTTGACAGGATCTTAATTAACTTTTTGAACTTAACGATATTAATTAAATTACACTCTTATGAACCATCAGAAACAGCAGCGTGGACTAGATGTCCACATTATTACAAAAAAAATCTGCTGTTGTCATACATATTATTATTGCTCGTGGAAAATGTCCAAGCTCAATGCAAGAAGCCTGTTTAGTGATCAAAACTCGCCAAGTGCTCACCAAATATTTAACCCCCTTTCACGAATTCTAGTCCCTCTATAATCTGAGAGGAAATCTGGAGCGAAGCTATTGCTACTCTAGCAGGCGTCTGGACTCTGACTCTGCTGACTTCTCATTAAACACCCTGTCCCTGGCCTTCTCTGCCTGCAAACACAACAAGGCAAATTTTCAAGTGGAACGATTTAACTGTTTGGCTAAAAAAATTTTAGCTTTGCAAGATGGAGAACAAACCATCTTGGGCCAGTCAGTGAAGATCGTGATGGCGGACAGGAGCGTAGTCTGTGATAAGGAACCACACACGACGCCCATCCAGAGCCCTCTACCTCCCATGTTCAGCACGAAGCCGAGGAGGACCGCCATTGGCATCCCGAGCAGGTAGAACGAGCCCAGGTTCACGTACGCGCCCAGGTGCTGCCATCCGCATCCAAGAGCAATGCCTGATGAAAGGGGAAAAAAAACATTTTGGTGAATTCAGTTAAATTTAACTTGGCGTTGATTTCAGTAGAGTTTCGCTCACAAAAATGTTAGAGATGCTACTAAAAGTTTTTGCATCAATTTTTTTTTTCCGAACGCTTGGAAGACTAACCTGAGAGAACTCCTTGTAGACCATCAGTGACCACAGTGATGCACACCAGAGGAACCATAGTTGCGACGAATGATATCACCTCCTCCTCGTTACTGTATGCATAACCCACAAGATTTCGCAACGCTAGTAAAGTTCCACTCACGATGACCGCATCCATTGCCGCCAGGGACATCACAACACGTACTGAGAGTCGAGCTCCTTCAGGGTTCCCAGCACCCAGTTCATTTGCTACTCTTGTGCTGTATTAGGAAATATTATTAAATTTTCGAAGGAGATAGTCATCTTCCAAATAGTAATGCTCCATCATACCTTCCAGCAGCTCCAAGTCCATATGGAATATTGTAGAGTGACGTAATGGTTGTGAGACTGTACAGTGTACAAGGAAAGAAGGATTTCAGCAACAGAAGGTAAACAACAAAGCTGCAGAGGCATATTTATGTTGGCGTGTGCTGTTTTACCAAATTGAAAGCACCGATGTCTGAAGCTGTGGGTTGGGCAGAAGTCCTGAAAGAAGGATAAGGATCTCAAATGACCACCACTCAAGACTGAAAAATAAATTTTACCGCTCTCATTAGTCACAGATAACAGGAGAATGATAACCAATCAAATAGGCTCTCTGAGTACCAGATCATCAGTGCGGTGGGCACAGCTAGACGCAGGAAGACATTGATTCCCTTGAAGGCTTCGATGGTTGGAGGTGTCCGCGTCTCTTTGCAAGAACTTGACAACATGACGTACCCAACAAGCATAACCACGTTCAGCCAGTAGGATATGCTTATCGACAGAGCAGCTCCGGTGTACCCAAACCCAATCTTAAACACCAGCAGATAGCACAGAGGGATGTGGATCGCCAGCGTTGCAACTGATGTTAAGAGCAGGGCAAATATAAGGCTCTGGGTCTGCAGGAACTTGGTGATTGGCTGGATCACAGCATTTGCAAAGAGCCCCGGGATCAGCCAGATGATGTACCTCCCGGCTCCCTGGGCGATTAGGGGATCCTGCCCTAAGAAAACTAGGATTTCGCCCATGAACACCCAGACAACTGAGAGGGGGATGCAGACCACAAAGAGGGTGACAATTGCTCTGTAAGTGTGCACTCCCAGCTTATGGTACTGCTTTGCACCGTAAGCTTGGCCACATAGAGTCTCCAATGCACTTGCCATTCCAACCTGGTTCAGAGATCAGTACCTGATGTTAGTGGGTGAATAATAGTCCTGTAGCATTAAAAAAAGTTAAAGAAAAACTCACAGCTGAAAGGATAAGTGAACTGAAGTAGTTTGTTTTTCGAAAGATAGTGAAACCTTTTGTCAATTTCTAATTGTGATCAAATTCTAAACAGGACTGAACACTATACCCTTTGTCAATTTCTTCTTTGAAATTGCCATGACTAAACAAGTTCTGGGACATTGGTGAACAAACATAAAATTCCAACGTCCACGGTCAAGTCGTACCACAACTTACGTGTGAGTGTGACCTCGCATATTTTCCAACGAGAAACAACGCATGTAGGTGGCACAGGATTTGTACGAAATAAATAAAGTTACAGCGGCCAACTTATGCTGACGAAATGGTGTTGATGTCCAATGTAAAAAAAGAGAAGCTGCCTTTTGCACGATCCCTCGAAAGAGAAGTATTGTATTCAGTTTTTTTTTTCCTGAACCTCCCCTGTCGCTACCGGACTAGACGACTAGGTACTATCGTAGTCGTCCACTAGTTCGGTGCCACAATTTATACAGTTCTATTGCCAAAGAAAAAAAAACAAAATCAGCGATAGTACGACTTCAACGGCCTTTGCCTATTATGGGTAAAGAACCCGTGAATGTGTCCCTTTTTCTCTAGTTCCAATGTCAAGACCCAGAGTCACCTGAACAATCTCACGGGTTAAAGACAGACAGGGCGATTCAGCGTGCCCAGATCGAGCTCGACCCACCGGAGTGTCGATTGGTGCACGGCACGGAAAATATCAGGAAAAAAAATATCGCAAGAGATCGCCACTATTTTCCAGGAAAGAAACACATAAAAAGATCGAGAGGCGCAGCATCCGGAACCACACGTGTAAAATGGAAGGCACATGCGCACAACGACGAACAAAGAAGGGGCACAGAAAAGAGAGAGAGAGAGAGAGAGAGAGAGAGAGAGAGAGAGAGAGAGAAGGGGATAGATATTAAGGCGCGTTTGTTACTGACGAGGAGGCTGAATCCGGAGACGGTGGCGAGGGAGGTGGCGATGGCGGCGGAGGAGAGCGGGAGCACGCCGGGGAGGTGCCCGACCACCATGTTGGAGGAGACCTGCACGGCGTACTGCGACAGGGTCACCCCCACCATCGGCAGCGCCAGGTAGCCCAGCCGCCCGGCCTCGCCCGCCCATTCCCTCCACCGCGACGACGCCGGCGCCGGCTCATCCTTCTTCTCCGACCGCGGCAGCAGCGGCGCCGCGGCTGCCTCCTCCTCGTCCCTCGCCATCGACCTGTTGTTGCCTCCGCCTGTTTGGCTGGGGCGTGCTTCGATTCGATCAGCCTCGGACTTTTAGAGCCGTGCCGTTGTGTGCAGCTGCATGTGCTGGTGTGTGTGTGTGTGTGTCGGGCTTCGAGCGCTGATGAAACAGCAATTTAATTGGACTGGACCGCTACAGCGGAGTAGTAGTACTATTATTATGTGCCGGCCTCGGACCGCTGTTGTCTCTGGGTGTCCTGGTGGTGTCGTCGCGATGGTGACAGCACGTGGTAGACTTTGTCTGTCGAAAACTATGCTCCGCCACCGCGTGCTGCACTGCTGCTACGAGTATATAGTACTGCTAGTAGCTACTACCTCCATTTTAAAATATAAATATTTATTAATTTTTAGATATTATTTTGATCGTGTATTTTATTTAAATATTTTTTAAAAAAATATAAAAATAAATAAGTCATATTTAAAGTATATTTAATAATAAAATAATTTATAATAAAATAAATAATATTGTCATAAATTTTTAAATAAAATAAATGATAAAACGTAATATCTAAAAATTAATAAATGTTTATATTATAAAACGGAGAGAGTAGTTTCGGTAAAACATTCTTCTTTTTTTCACATCCTCGAGGTATGATGAAGTGCCAACGGCATAGGTAGCATTCCCTTTCCTGAATTAGTAGTGAAGCCTCTTTTGTAACTATACAACTGCATGGCGTAATAACGCCGGCAGTTGAACAGGCCGCAGATAAGTAGTACGACGAGATCGATGCCTGTTAAGGGGTGATGTCCTGATGTTTTTTTTTTCATGGGAAACACATTTCAGCAATAATCATCATGGATTTGTTAAGGATAAGTATAATGATATTGTCTCATAGATCGTTTTATGTATGTTACGTAATTTTAAGATGAATTATAAGACGACTTATACAATGGATAATCTTATTAGTTGTCTTCTATTAATTATATGATTTTTTAATTTATGAATATAAAAAGGAATATTTATACATTAAAAGACTACTAGAACCCGTATAATGATATGAGAGTCGTCTTATACTTCTAAATTTAAATGCATGAGATGATTGCTACGCGAAACAACCATCTCTTTCTCTTACCATCCTCTCTCTTTTCCACATCATCAAAAATTTTATGTGACAATACATGAGACAAACTACGTGAAACATTATACCTGCTCTAAGTAAATTGAGAACGAATCAACCGATAACGAAACACGTGAACCGCGTGACAATGTAGCACCATCTGGAAACACGTGAACCGCGTGACAACGTAGCACCATCGGGAAGGAGATGCTCCATCCCGATGGAGCACAAAATTTAGCGGCATGCCCCCACATGTGTAGCCAACTAGATGTTTCATTCCAAATCGATTTTACCAATACAATACACACCGTAAACTATAGCCGACTCACGATTTCGTCTTGTATGCCGTTACCTTTGCTTCGATAAACATTTATTTTTGCTAAAATAAGCTTTAACTTTTTGAATCCTGAATTGTTGGGGCCTTCCGATTAGGAATGCACCCTCAAAAAATTTTAGTACGCTGCTAACTGTGACGAGTACACGGTATTCTTTAGTAAAAGGCGAAAGAATAGTTCGTTCTGTGCTCACCACGCAGCTCCATGTTTTCCTTGGTCACATGGCTGCTTGTGTTAGTGCCACCGCCGCGCCTGCCGCCGCGTATAACCTGACAATACGGTACTAAACAGCAGAATCAGCAGAATGTTCTCTGTGACCTACGGCTGGCATCACCATTCCACCTGGGCCCCAGCCTTGGGACCAGCCCATTTGCATCAGCCCATCAGGCCTGCATGAGCCGGCCCATGATCCATTATAAAATGCTGATAAAGCTGAACTTTCCTTTTGAACAAAATGATCCATTATAAATTGCTGATAAAGCTGAACTTTCCTTCGAACAAAAAACCGCGATCGTCTAGTAAAGCTTAGACGTCATTGTGCGGTCTTAAAAATAAGTACAACTTTGTGTATGATCAGGTTTACTGAATTGTTGGAAACCTAATCCAGTAATCCTAGTCTTTCGTTCAGAGAAACTAATCATCAAACATCGTGTTTTCTGCCATGACGGAAGGCGAAATATGAGCCCATCAACTGTGATTATAGCCATGGATTTTCCTCTTGCAAAAAAAAGCGACTATAGGCATGAACTCAGCAGACATTGTCGGGACTCCCTTTTGCAGGAACTGCACAGCGGTACTGTAGTATAGAAAGGTGCAAAATCGGAGCGGAAAGCACCGTTACTCCAGCAGGCCTCTCGACAGGGTCTCCGCGGGCTTCTCATTGAACACCCTTTCCCTGGCCTTCTCAGCCTGCAACGACAACAACGGCAGTGCTAAGAGAGAGTCGTGACGCCAATAAAAAATTTATAGATGATTCAACTATCCATTCGTTTTTGCTCCATCACTAGATAAGGGAGCAGCGCTGCAGAATTGGCAGGGGATCAGATGAAGGGCGAACCATCTTGGGCCAATCGATGGAGAAGGTGATGGCGGACATGAGCGTGGTCTGCGTTACGGAGCCGCAAACGACGCCCATCCAGAGCCCTCTCCCTCCCATTTTCAGCACGAAACCGAGGACGATCGCCGTTGGGATTCCGATCAGGTAGAACGAGCCAAGGTTTACGTACGCGCCCAGCTCCTGCCACCCGGACCCTCGGGCAATGCCTGGTGATCAGAAAGCAAAATGTGAGCGCCGGCTATTGCAAACCAGTCAAAATAAGGACTGTGAACACACGGCGAGTATTGTTGTTGAGCTCTTGAGATGTTTACTATATTACTGACCTGCGAGAACTCCTTGTAGAGCGTCGGTTACCACGGTGATGCAGACCAAAGGAACCATGGCCGCGACGAAAGAGATTACCTCCTCCTCGCTGCTGTACGCGGCACCCAAGAGGCGTCGTGACGCGAAAAGTGCTCCCGCCACGATAACCCCATCCATCACCGCCATTGACAGCACAACGCGGACTGCCGATCGAGCACCTTCAGGGTTCCCGGCACCCAGTTCGTTCGCAACTCGAGTGCTATTCATTAAGGAAAAAAAAACATTCGAGTCTTGAACCATAGTATCAAATAATGAACTTTTCAAGAAAAACTGAGTTAAGTTTCTTCACAATTAGGTATACCTTCCAGCAGCTCCAAGTCCGTAAGGTATACTGAAGAGTAATGTTGTACTTGTGAGACTGTAAAAACAAGAGATAGATGAACGCCAATCATCAATATATAAGGCAACTGTACAAGCAATTTTTTGCGCGTGTACACTATGTCTATGAGCATTGATCCGTGGTGTACCAGATTGAAAGCACTGAGGTTTGAAGCTCTGGGTTGGGTAGAAGCCCTGACATGAGAATAAGAAGCTCAAATGACCACCATTCCAGACTGAAAAAAAAAAAGAGAGAAAAGTTTTATAAATTTCATGAGTCTCATAGACAAGAGGGGAAGTAATTTACTACGCATAACGGACAATGCGCAGGTTCCAGTGATTTACCAGATCATAAGTGCAGAGGGCAGGGCTAGACGCAGGAATGCATCCACTCCCTGCAATGCCTCCATCGTCGGAATCGTGCGCGTCTCCTTGCAAGAACCCGAAAATGCGATGTACGCCACGAGCATGCACAAATTCAACCAGTACGAAATACTTATCGACATCGCGGCTCCAATGTATCCAAGTCCAGTCTTGAACACCATCACGTAGCAGAGAGGGACGTGGGCTGCCGCCGACGCGAAGGAAGACAGTAGCAGGACGAGTACCAGGCTCTGGCTCTGCAGGAACCTGATGATTGGCTGGGTCACTGCGATGGCGAAGAGCCCCGGGATCAGCCACACGATGTATCTCCCGGCTTCCCTGGAGATCACGGGGTCCTGCCCCAAGAGGACCAGGATTTTGCCCATGAACAACCAGAGAAGCGAGAGCGGGACGCAGACGATCAGGAGGGTGAATATTGCCCTGTAGGTGTGCACTCCTAGTTTGTGGTACTGTTTTGCGCCGTAGGCTTGGCCGCATAGAGTTTCCAGCGCGCTTGCCATTCCAATCTGTTTCACAAGTTCAATGTTTGATATTACGGACATAATGGAAGGGAGGAGTAATCTGAAGTTGCACGTCTGTTACGGAACCCGTCACATCCCTCGTGCCCCAAATCGACAGAACGATGAGAATCGGCAATTAGCAGGGCCGTCCCGGCAAAATTCGAGGCCCGGTGCAAATATTCAAAATGAGACCCCATATAGTATACAGGTACGATAATATATACTACCTCCGGTTGTTAGTTGTTGACACTTTCATATAACAAATTGAACTAGAAATAAACTAGCTATTTTTGTCTGAATGTCATGAATTAAAATACAGAGGAAGTAGATTGTAATGTAGTCCAGTACCTAGGTCAAATACAACCTGACTACATTGTAATGTAGTTCTTCTGCTAAAATGTGAACATGGCTAGAATGAAGGAAATTTCAGTACCTAGGGTCGTCAAATATATCAGGCTGAAATGAGTCAATATCATTTTCTTCAGCCTCCACTTCACCATTATTATTTTTCTGCCTCTAAATTAGCATTATTTTCTTCATGTAGCTCAACATTATCTTTCTGCCTCTAGATCAGCATTATTTCTTTCTGAGATTGATTTAGTTTCTCAAGTCTTTGCTTCTTTCTATGCTTTTGATATAGCCAGAATCATATGTCCTAACCATGATTTACAGAAGACATGGTTGATGGTTTTCTAGCGACTTTTAAAAAAAATAGATTGACAATAAACAAGAAATAAGATAGTTCACTAATCAATTGAATTCACCTGGCAATTGTTTGAAGAAAAGAGTTCTACTGAATTACAGGCTTCACCTAGGCTGATGGTGATGGGTAAAAATTATATTTATCCTTGATTGAGATCATGCTTGTCTGCTTGATGATCTACTCTTCAGTCCTGATGTGCGCCGCGGCCGTGGATTGCAAGGCTCAGGGGACTGCTCTTCTACTGTTTTCTCCCAGATCAGATCGGTGACTCAGCACTGCCAAAGAACACGAACCGATTGGCAGTGACAACCGAAAGGAGAAGTTGGAAACGCAATAGTCACACACACTACAACAAAAGAGGCTTTTAGCGGTGGGTTAGCCGGTGCGCCGCTATATTATCGCAGCTAAAAACAATGGTTTGTAACGACGGATGATCAGAGAATGAAATAAACCGCCGCTACAGCGGGATCTATAGTGGCGGGTGACATCTTCATCCGCCGCTACCCTACAACCCGGAAAACAAAAAAAAAAGAGTAGAGCCCATCGACCGGCTCGTAGCCCGTGATGCCTGGATCCAGAGCGGGGAGGACGTCATGTCAGATCTGGAGGGGCGGTGGAGAAGGGGGCAGCCATCGGATCCGAGACATAGAGGGAGAAGAGGAGCCCGTGTGCCATTGTCGTCAGAGGGGGGGGGGCGTTGGATCTAGCCTCCCCTTGCCACGCGCCGCCATGGAGGAGGAGGAGGCACTGGATCCGGCCTCCCCTAGCCGCGTACCGTCGTGAAGGAGAGCATGGGCGAGCCGGATCCATCGTCGGAGAGGGCCACCGCACGCACGAGAGGAGGGAGACAGAGGAGGGAGGCGACCGCCATCGCGTATAGGGAGGAGGGAGGCGGCCACTGTCGTGTGCAGGGAGGAGGGAGGCGCGGATCTGGCTCTCCTTCCCGTGTGCTGCCGTGGAGGTGGGAGGAGGAGGGGGAACGCCGCCCACCGCCGAAGGAGAGCATGAGGGAGCCGGATCCTTCGTCGGAGAGGGCCACTGTCGCGTGCAGGGAGGAGGGAGGCGTGGATCTGGCTCCCCTTCCCGCGCACTGCCGTGGAGGTGGGAGGAGGGGGGGGGGACGCCGCCCACCACAAGAGGAGAGCATGGGGGAGCCGGATCCGTCGTCGGAGAGGGCCACCGTCGCGCGCAGGGAGGAGAGAGGAGGGAGTTGGTGGGTACGGCCGGCTGGAGAGAGAAAGAGATGAGAGAAAATAAGTTAGGGCTAGGTGGACACTGTTTTTATTTGGACCATAGGAGATATTGGTCGTCGGATTCAATTCTGATAGTTTAGAGGCATTTGCGCTCAGTGCTGGACCGAGTTCTGATGGGCTGCTCCTTTTTTTAACGGCGGGTTGCTTTGTGGGCCGCCACTATAAATAATAATAGCAGCGGCTCATGTTATCAATCGTCGCTAAAAGTGTTTTTTAGCTGCGGTTTAGCTTTTAAATCGTTGTTAAAAGTGTCCAAAGCACTGTAGCGGCAGAGGATAATATTACCGCCGCTATACTTATTTTTTAAGCGCTGCTAAAAGTCACTTTTGTTGTAGTGACAGAATTTGGGCATTGAAACGTAAGGCTTGTGTTATTTTAGAGCAGTTTTACGGTATATATTACAAACAGTAATTTATTAATGATAATTGTTAGGGTAGTAATGTAATTAACATAATTTTTCAATTATTTATGTTGCAATGCCACTCAGAATAATTAGGAATTTTTATTGGAATCACCGGCCCGGCCGCGTCGCACCTGTGCCGCACTCCCCGCATCGTCCGCATCCCGCTACGGCCGCCCCTTCCGCCACCGCCGCCGACGCTCCCGCCTCTCCTGCTTTGCGCCGCCACCGGCCTTCCCCGTCGCCCCGCTGCCCTCACACACACAACTCGTAGAACAAATCCGTGCTATCCCGCACGTTTGCCGCCGTCGTCGGCACGGCCTGGTGTGCGCTCCCAAGATCCATCGATGAGCACGGGTGACGGGTGGAGGCAAGCAAGCCTCCCAACAGGCAGCCAATTGCAACAGCAACAGGCCGCGGCTGGTGTTCACTTGCATTCGAGGTCCTTGCACGTCAGGCTTGCACGTGCAGATACTTGCATGGTGGAGGTCTAGCTGCAATAGGCCGCGGCTGGAGCTTGGAGGCAAGTTCATCGTGATGCATTGTGAGGCCATGAATGAGGAAAGCTTCAGCGTGTTGTTGATAAGAAGAGATGACTAAACACTAAAGGTTACGGAGACGTTGCAGACAGTATACTTGTTTGACATTTTCAGATAACCGATCAGTCAAGGCATGAGCGTGAAGGGATCCTGGGCGTGGGCGAGTTGGAGTCTGCTGGTGCAGTGCTGCCATACGCACGTGTTTGCCTACTCTTTTTTTTTTTTTTTTTTTTTTTTGCGAGGAGTGTTTGCCTACTTGAAGATAAGAGCGAAGGAAATCAATCATAGATTAGATTGAGTCAGTTTCATATTTAAACCTGTTGCCGACGGGGGAACAAAACACACAATCAATACTATCGTTATGTTTCGAACTCTTATTTTCGTTTTCTTTAGCTTTGGTGTTTTGTCGTGAAAACCAGTCACTGATCATCGTGAAAGTATGATCATTATCTTGTTGTTGCTTTGGTAATTTTGCTAGGCAACATGATGTTCGTTCAAGCAGCGCAAATCGGTGTAGCTGGAAGGAAATCGTAAATTGTAATGTTCTTATTGACATGTTGTGCATGTCTTTTGCGCAGCATGTCAATTGCGCTGTACTCTTGAAAGTATTGTCATTTAAGTGGCGGTAGTTAGCTAGGCTATACGAGTGTCCAGGCATGAACAGGCCGAAGTCGGCTTTTGGATGCCTCTGTATTTCTTCGTCGCTAGAGAGCACGAGACAGAACAGTGCAGCTTGCAAGCGGCGGAAGCAGCTCGTGTTGTTCTGGGCATGCGCGACGGCAGGGATGATGAACCCGGACGAAGACGTGTACTCCGAGGAGCTTGTGGCTGGCCTATTTGCGTTGCGTTGATGAGCAAAAGCGGTCCGTCCGCGAGGCCTATATTGAGGTTGTCGAAGACGGTGAAGCTAGCGAGGCTGGAGAGATCGTCAGCGGCGCCGAGGTCCCCGCCGAAGCTGTTGAGCTCGTCCAGCTTCGGCACCGAAAACTCGAGTTGCAGCGAACGGGCCGTCGAGGCCATTGCACGAGATGTTGAGGTGAGTGAGGACGGAGAGGTTGGCATTTGTTGGCGAGATCTACTCTAAGGGACACTGACGCCGGATCTCCGCTCGCGTGCGTGTTACCGGCGGCGGCGGCAAGAACCCTAAGAAAATAAGAGAACTAGTACAGTCGAAATGAGATAAGCTCAACTGAAAAACAATATCTTTGATAGTACTAAAACACTTTATCCTAATTAATTAACTTGAACAATTACAACTCTGTCATTTTATTTGTTTACGATACTACACTAGTAAAATCATTACTATTTCGAATTACTGGTAGTAATAATAGTGGGAGCACAATCAATCTAAACCGTCAGATTCTAATTGCTACGAGTAAAACTCCTTTTATTTTATTAGACCAAATGAGTTGTAGAATAGAAATATATGTATATGTGTTGCAGTATTTTGGGGGCCCTGTGCCGTCGCACAGGCCGCACTGGCCCGGGACGGGCCTGGCAATTAGACCAAGATGGGATGCAACGCAATTACGCATACACAGACAAAAAAACAGAGCAAGCGATCGAAAACCATGGCTTGAGAATGGAGAAAAAGCAGCGTTACTGACGAGGAGGCTGAACCCGGAGACGGTGGCGAGTGAGTTGGCTATGGCCGCGGCCGAGAGCGGCAGCACGCCCGGGAGGTGTCCCACCATCATGTTGGAGGACACCTGCACGGTGAACCGCGACAAACTCGCCACCAGCATCGGAAGCGCCAGGTAGCCGATCCGCCCGGCCTCTTGCATCCATTGCAGCCACAGCCGCGACGCCCCCTTCTGGTTCTGGCCATGGTCCTCATCTCCCGCCCGCAGCAGCGGCAGCGCCGCCTCCTCCCTCGCCAAGGCCATGTCAACCGATTCCATGGCGTAGTACAGTGCAGTCAATATAAACTGTTCCGGTTTCCGGCAAGCGCAATCAAGAATGGACCCGTAGTCAGCTACTAAAATCGAACTCCAAATAATGTTTGTGGGTTCCACGTTCTACAGCAACATCTACCGGTTTCATTTAAGTGCGTCCAGCGATCCAGATTTTTGTGATGCGATTGGCTTGGTTTGTTGCAATGAAAGGTAGTATATATGTTCTTGCTTCGCCATGTGCAAAATATGGATGCTCATGTTCGATACTGTTACTGTCATGTTGGTAGAACACTGTGGTGCAATCCGCTTTAAAATTGATGAACTCTTCGTTTTCTTCTTTTTTATATATATAAAAATAATCTCTTTGCCACTGAAATTTGATGGGCTGGATCGAACGACACTGTGGGCCGTTCTGTTTCTCGGCTATGCAAGTGGGAGGTTTGGGCCGTTAATCGTTGCCTTGTTGGACCATCATTCTGTTTTGGAGAAAGAGCACAAGTCACACAGCTTCGAATCAGATCAAGCAATGTCCGGATCCGCAATGCCCTTCCCTTGAGATCAAGACGTCAAGTAATGTTCCTTGCTCCATCATACAGAGGTACCTATGGAAGTAAGTAACGGTGTGTGGTACTGGTAAAGATCAGAAGTCATAGGAGCGAACTTAAAATTTTCACACACAAATATCATATATATTCCCGTCAAAGAGCACACAACTAGGCCCGCTTTGCAAATTTCAACCGTCCCCGTACATGTGAATCCGCTTGCTATGCATGTTTCATTATTTTTATAAGCAGTCTGCTCTTTTCAAAGTCCAAGCATTTGAAAGCTGTCCGAATAGAACAAGGGTCAAAGCCACAGACTCCATGCTTCGCGCTGGAACCACATCTGGCCGTGTTCTGGCTGCATAACGGAACATATATAAATGTATCACGGCCGTCTCCGTGATGCCGTTGCGCACTGTGTGTGTGAACCGTATGATTGTCCTCTTCTTGTTCTCTGTTTGCTTTCGTCTCACTCTCTTGAGTCTTCACCAACGCGCGCCGAGGTCAAAGATGCATGCCCCTTTACCACCGCTTGGCTGCTCGATCATTTCCTTTCGCTGGCAGAAGAAGAGGTCAAGGCACCGCCGCCGCCTACGTTTGTGTGATGTCAATTAAACCCGAGTTGGGTACGCGTCGTAACGGAAGAACAGGGACCGCTCCGGGCGCGCACAAACTCGTGAGTTACAAGGCTTGAAAAATGTGGACGGCCAGCCGAGAAGACCATGAGGAGCATCAGAAAAAACAATTCACATGGCCATGCTCCTCCGATCCCCGGGCGGCGTTCTTTCTTTATCCCCTTGCCAATCCGCATGGGTACAAAGGTTTGACGAGCACACACGGCTCCGGTTTTCAGAAATGTAGCAAAGCTGCATTTCTCAAGTCGCTGTGGACCTCTGATCCCCTGAATCGACCAGATATACATATAGTAGTACTTATTTAAGTCTCTAGGCTCCGGACATAACCGAAAAAGGGTGATGCAAGTTTTATGTAATGACCACACGGTTTCCCGAGTAGCATGACTGCGTAAGACCTGGAACACATTTGGCACGAAATGCACATTACGAAGTAACGCAACACGACTACAGGAGCAGCGTGCAGCCCGCACAGCACCTTCCGCGCCTATTTTCTAAGGGAAGGAAAACAAGAGGAGGCGCTCGTCTCCGCGTGGCTCCACCTCCACTTGGGAAAACTGATTAAGTAATACTACCTGTACTCATACACAGAAGAAAGTACAATGAGAGGAGCTGACTGACCAGGGCCAGAAGTAAAGCATAAGCAACGTCGTCTCATCTCATCTCATCTCATCTCTCGGGTCAAACTGAAACACTGCAGCTAGGGAGACAATTATCGTCGCAAAAACGTTTTTAAAAGAAACGGAGTAAATTAACAATACGGGTGGGGTGGGGACGGCCAGACCCCAGACGGCTTGGCGAAATGCGGGGTCGCATCTGGCCCACGCCCCGCCGGGCCCTAATGAGCACTACCCTGGCTGGCTCGGCTGGTGGAAACGGCCGGCCGCTATAAAGCCTGGCGCGTTCCTGCAGGCAGCAGCTTCGCTAGCCTTGTTTTGTGATTGCCTGCTAGTAGTATCTTGTGCGAAAAATCGCACGCGCGGGTGCCCAGCTGCAGCCGCGCGCAGAAGCTCACACGCACACTGCCGCGGCTGCCTCTCTTCCTGCTCCCAACTCCTGCCTGCCCAGTCCCCGTGCGGTCTCGGTCTCAGATTCCGCTTAATACGAAAGTGTGTTGGCGATGGGTCGTGCTCCGTGCTGCGACAAGGCGAGCGTGAAGCGGGGCCCGTGGTCGCCGGAGGAGGACGACCTGCTGCGGAGCTACGTCCAGAACCACGGCACCGGCGGGAACTGGATCGCGCTCCCGCACAAAGCAGGTGCGTGTTTCTGCGTCATGGATTCGAGTTGATTCGCTTGTCTTCTACTGTTTCCTGACACGGGTCTTCATCACTTGCAGGTCTGAACCGGTGCGGCAAGAGCTGCCGCCTGCGCTGGCTCAACTACCTCCGCCCGGACATCAAGCACGGCGGGTACACGGAGCAGGAGGACCGCATCATCTGCTCCCTGTACAGCTCCATCGGCAGCAGGTGGTCCATCATCGCGTCCAAGCTGCCGGGCAGGACGGACAACGACGTCAAGAACTACTGGAACACCAAGCTCAAGAAGAAGGCGCTCGCCATCCAGCAGCCACAGCAGCAGGACTACTACTCCCACCACCACCACCACCAAGCAGCAGCAGGAACCGGCCGTGGCCGCCGGGCCTTCGCCGCGACGCCCGCCCAACAACAATGCGCGTCGTCGTTGCAGCCGTCGCCCGCGTCCGCCTCCTCCAGCGGCGGCGGCGACGCGTGCAGCTTCGGCGGGCCCGCCATGTACTCCTCCCAGCCGGCGGCGATGCAGCAGGCTCCCGCCACGCTCGCGCCGCGCTACGTCGACGGCGGCGCTATGCCAACCGCGCCCTCGTCGCTCGCGGAATTCTCCCCCGCTCTGCCACCACCGCAGCCCACCGGCGCCGTCGCTATTAACAACAGCTGGGCAAATAATAGCGGAGCCATGGCGGCCCTCGAGGACATGTTCCTGCCGGAGCTGCTCGGCGCCGGCGAGTTCCCAATCGGCGATCACCTCTTCGGCGGCGGGTTTGGGTTCGGGTCGCTGCTGCTGCAGGACCACCACCGGGCTACTTCGTCGTCATCGGTGCAGGCGGCGGAGCTCTCCGCGTGCTACTTCCCCAACGCGCAGGCGGAGATGTGGGCCGACGTCAAGCCGCCGGCCGGACTGTGCCACAGCTTGACATGATCAGACTACCACACTAACGACGACGCGAGTGCATGCTTTCCATCGCAGGATTCGTTCATGGCTAATCAATCCTCCTCCCCCACCTTTAATTTGTTCTTTCTTGCCTATCCTCTCTCTCTCTCTCTCTCTCCATGATGATATTATTACATGTACATTATCTTGTTTGTGATTGTGCCATGTCATAGCGGAATTAGAGATGTGGATTGCCAATTCGCCCTTGCCAACTTCATCCGCTTGTGTGCCTACCAAACAGTCAGTTACTGTTGTTCAAAGCTCTATATTCTCCAGTGGATTTGTTCCTCGATGTGATAATGATATGGTAGGGGCGGCTGAGGACTGGACTGGTAGGGCTGGTTGATAGCTCTGTCTCTGCTTGCTCCCCTGGAATGCTTAGAATTAGGGATGGAGGGAGTAGCTTAAAGATGAAATCGCAACCGGTTTTGTCAAGGAACCCAGTCGCATCAAGTCTAAGATCCCAATTATAATTTACGTAGAATTATACTACCAGTAGGCCAGTGGTTGCTGTGACATGTCGCCAATTAAGAGACTGTCACATCACTATGCGGTCCGTCTGTATGAGATTGACTGAGGCGGACAACGGGAAGCTACTACTACTACTACTCTACCAGCACCGTGAATGCGGCGTTTCTTGGTCGTCGTGATCATGGTGACGCGGCCGACTGCCGGCGAGCTCGGGCGGCGATTGACGAGGCAAAGGGGTCGGTTGGTGCGGTGCGGTGTGTGCGCTCGTCATGCCTTGGTCGCGTGGACCAGCTTTGTGCGCATGAGGCTCGCGTGCATGCACGGCCAACGCAGTGCCGCGCGGACCCGGTCGGGTCGATCGAATATAATCACCGCCGTTGAAGAGCGCGATCGCCGCTTGATGATCAGCAGCAGCCGCCACCCCGGTAGAACGACAGAGGCGTGTGGACGCAAGCGATTCGCGAGGCATGGATCAACCGATGATGATTGGATTCCCTGTGTGTACCGAACCATGTTGCCATTTGATTAATGGTACTTTCAGTGGTCTTGGCTAGTTTTTTTATGGTTTGTCACATCGATACGTTGTCCCTCTTTGGGCACATGGGCGTCGATCGGTCGGGGCTACCGTCGGATAAACTAGCTAGCCTCCATTTAGGCATATGCACCAATTGTTTATCACCGGGATGTTTAATTTCGACACTTGCGCTTCTACTAGCTAGTTAGACTTGGCTTGACGACTTGTGTAAGAGAGAAAAGCTAGTGATGATGGCCGTCTTAATTAGCTTAGCTTGACGACCATATCCAATTAAACCATCAGCTAGTTCCAAGAAGCTTCCTTCATCACGCAGCAACGACGTTACATTGACAACATACATACTCCCAAGTCTTAAAAGCCGCGACGATTACACAGAATAAACTCGACGTCAAAAGGTCCAGCACCGTACACAACCCCTCTCCCTTTTCTTATGTCATGGATCACAGGAAACCAGCCACGCGTTTCACGCTAATACAAACAGTAACGTCGCGCATAGGAGTATGTTAATCCCTCGATCATAAACAATCATCAGCCGTATTATTATGACGTCCATGGTGATCGACGGACACACCAATCATCGTGCCAATAAAATACAGTACTATTGTACCACCCCCACACATATGCTATCTGTACGTACGCCCAGCTGCATCGGGACTCGGAATTAGGCCAGACGATATGCATGGACGACGGAGTATTTTAATTTCGTTTTCTTTTGGGATGGATGGATGGATGGATTCTGCTGCAGCTTCGCAAGCGTGCGCCCGTAGTGTCAAATGTGAGGCGTCACTGGTCCGGTCAGCGTGTCAGGCGTCTGCTGACACCGCTAGTGGCTGAAGGGAAGGTTCGAACGATCTATAGCAGCTGCGCCTTGCCTGGTCTCCGCCGAGTCAGTCCGTGACGCACGCACCAGTAGTAGTGGCCCTCTTCGCCATGCTCTGCCGCGCCCATGGTTACAACCATCTCATCAGTCACACCACGCACGCACGCGTGCACGGTCCAAGCCTGCCTCTCTCTCTCTCTCTCTTTGATCGGATCAATCCATCGGTGTGGAATGCATTGCCTCTCGGCAGCGTCACGTCGCACGTCACAGGCACAACCGATATGAGGCCGAAGCAGCACGTAATGCTACAAGGTAATTTAACGTATGTACTTATTATTCTACTGCTGTGTATAGTAGTAGGAGATTATGTATGACCCTCATCTTATCTGGTGCTGGCACGTAGTTTGATTCTGCTTGTGAATTGTAGTCAGGGTAGTATATGTTTAAAGAAAGTCTTAAAGCGTTCTGTTTGATTAGCATCGTCCGGGTCCAAGCTAGCCAAGTGATTGTTTAGTCATCGAGCTAAGGGTGATTAAACAACTCAAGGTCGGTGCCGTGGCTAATGGACTTTTGGGGATTGGAAATGACAAGATGCGTATGTACAGTGTGTAAGCCTTTTTGCCGTACTTGTAGAAACCATGGGTTTACTAGTAAGGGCGTCCACAACGGTTCAGTGCAGCTAGCTGCTGCAGAGCCAACTCAGCGTTCATACTGCTTGTAGAAGAGGAGAGAGAGGAAAGATAACTCTGGCAGCAACAATATGTATAGGGAGGTCTAAAGTTACTATATAGACAAACTCAACGTTTTCCAATACGTTTTCTGAGATGCTTGTGACACAAAAAAAAAATTGAATGAATAAAAAAATCTGACACTAGGTTATATTGAGCAGTGTGTTGCAGCTACTACTACTCAAGTCATACTTTTATGACTTATCTGTTGTAAATTGTAGCTGAGCATCATTGTGGAGGCCCTAATGTCTTTGTCAAAGCTAGGGTACTGCTGCGAACGCTTGGTTAATTCAGCTCGATGACTTTTGTATCATCAAGAGCTATTAATTATTCATATTTTCTAGATTTCAGTCGATAATGAGTTATTTTGTATTTTAATTTTTTATAGAATTATCTATATAAATAATTATAAATTTAGATCCAATAACTAAGTCAGTTGATTTAAAAGAACATTAATTTTTAGCCAGCTAAAAATTAGCAAGCAACTTAATTATTTGATTTCTTCAATATTCGTGTCGTTCATGAATAGTATGCCCTGAACTTTACAAAGGTTGACTGAAAAAGAACGGTAAATCTTGCGTAAAACTTTACATGGTCAAAGGTTGGCAGAATAACTAACCATCTTGCGTAAAACTGGAATGCTATCACGGTTTACTTTATAGTACAATGCATAGTAGTAGTATAGTATGTGATAGAGGCAGTCGACACCATTTTATCCTCTAGAAGGAATGGTAATAACAACTTTTTTTTTTGCGGGCAATGGTAATAACAACTTGATAACTGTATCTCCTTTCCAAAGTTAAAAGCTTCGTGCACACCTGTTACGGCCTCATACCACCTTTATCTTTCAGTCTCTTTCCTCCGCTGTTGTTACCGCTCCTGCTGTCTGCTGATCTTAAAATTTCCACAGGTAACACACGCAACGGGCATGCACACGAGAACACGTGTGTCACTGCCTGGTTGCAAGGTGCTAGCCTGCATTCATGCCGGCGGTTTCAAGCAAAGTGCATGCATGAGCTAACTATGGTGGTGGGTGCCCGCAGATGTGCATATCAGCAAGTGTCTGCACTACCGCTCCCATCTCTTTCGCTACCAACCTAAAAAGGATAGTAAAAGGAACAAAAGGCTACACAGCTTAGCTGCACCCCCAGTGTTACGAAGCTGTCAGAAAAGGACATGCACTTTCTCAAAACGCATGGCCCCCAAGCACACAGAAACACCTGCAAACTTCAGATCTCCGAGCGAAATATGAAGCAGCATGTACACTATACAGCACACGCATTTCATTGCAACCAGTAAACCGGTTTCGGCCCTTGATCACTGTAATCTTTTTGACGAAAAATGCTGGGATCCGTACTTGAAAATCTGGAGCCATGAAAGCTTGAATGAACGAGATCTCAAGGTTGGACGATGCTCTGACTTGTGGTTGAAACAAACCAAATTTGTTCTTCGCACCATCTGAACAGGGAAGTTCAGAAAAGTGGTGGTGGCCTTGGTACGATCATCATCCTTCCGCTGCGGCGTCCCTCTCAGAGCTTCAGGCGTCAACCGGTTGATCTCCCTCGCCTTGCGAGAAAAAAATAATCTCTGGGCGCCGCTTCCGCCTGTCGTCTAGCAGGCCATGAATATTCCCGGCCGCTTTGGAGGCATCTGACGAGCGCGAAAGAAAGAGAAGAGGGGCTCTTCTCTTTTCTTTATCCTGAACGAAAACTACCGGCCAAACAAGGCTCGACAACGTCGCCGTCAGGTTCTTCTTACTGGTACTCTCATCTCATCTGTGCGTACTAGGTAATGATCTGTGCGTGCTGCTTTGGCATGGACTCTTCTTACCCTATGAGAAACCCTATGAATGAAAATGAATCATTCCAGTTCCTCAGAGTCTCACAGAGAGAAAGCAGGAGTGATCTCCTTCCGATCAGCTGCGATCTCGCTCGCTCTAGCGTTTGTCGGGTTCTCTACAGCTTGCCATGTTGTGCATATTCTGGGCTGGCGTTTGATGATCGATCTCACCTAACATAGGGTCGCAGGGCAAGGTCAACGTTTCTGCTCGCACATCAATCTTCAGCCATGACTGGGACGGCATGGCTTCGGCAACCTGGCACAGTGTCAGGGATTCGTCTTTCCCTCTGTTGTAAAATCAAGTACCAGTATTAGTACTTGCCGCTCGTGCACTCGCGTGATCCAGATGGAGCATATGTTCCTGATTCTGCAGCGCAAGGACACCTTGCTGACGGATGCGTTGGCCAATCGGGCAAATCCCTAGTCATGATGAACAGGGCCTAAAGCTGCTTTAGCCTTCAAAGCACGGTCAAAATCTTGGCCTCGGAGCAACCAGTAGTACAAACCTACCCGGTTCTTGTTCTTCACCAACCGTACACATTCCGAGCTCCCTTTTTTGTACTATAATGCTACGGCAACAACGACGTACAAGTACACTTATCTACGACCTGTTGACGCTGCTCGACAGGGTCGTGCTTTCAGGAGGGGAGGGAGCTCCTCCATCCTTGTCATCTCGCCGTGTCACGTCGTGCAGCCCGGATGGACCAAACCGCGACTGCTCATCAATGGTTCACTACTACTCGCCCCTCCCCCGGAGCAAGAAAGGTGAAAACGATAAAAGCTGCGGACTGCTTTAGCATGGCAGAGCGCGCGGAAAAAGGCCTCCATGATTGTCAGAAAGGAGGGTGTGGATGAAACGAAATGAAATGATCGGAGGAAACGAAACGGGGAGAAGCAGGGGCCACGAGTCGCGACATTTGCTAGTGTCTGCAGGCCGGTGAGAGAGACCCCTCCTTCAATCCGGCTGCTCTGGCCGAGGCTGTCACCTTTGCTATCTCTCTGTGTGTGTACCTTCAGGCTTGCTTAAATGGAAAAATCTAAAGGGTCTCGAATTAAAGCGACAATTGACAATTCCGTTGGTGCGATCATGCCGCCCCCTGACTCACGGAATGGCTCACTCACTGGCTGAAGAAGGTTCAGTGCATGCATTGCCGGAAGAGGAAGAGGCGTTGGGAGGAAGGATATTGAGAGGCCCCCTCGTCTATCATGTCAACCTAGCTTTCCCCAAGCTTTCAGAGATTCAGAGAGTGCTTTCTCTGATCTTCACTGCCAAACTGGAGTTGAGTAGATGAGCCGAACGGTGGTTTATTATGTTTACAGCCTTGTTTGACTCTGCGTGCACCAGATGGTCCTCAAAGTATTTGCAGAAAAGAGGGGGGCTATTGGCTCCTGCCTAGTCTTAGCTAGGAATCTCATGTGTATTTCAAAATATAAGCATTTGTTGACTTTCTGAGATTGTATTTGATTATTTATCTTATTTAAATATTTTTTAGAATTATAAAAACAAATAAGTCAAACTTAAAGTATATTCAATAATAAAATAAATAATATTCTTATAATTTTTTTATATAAGACAAACGGTCAAACGTAGTCTCTTAAAGTCAATAAATGCTTATATTTTGGAATGGAGGAAGTATGTACTTTGTTGCGTCGTAGAATCGTTCGCACGTCAGCGGCCGATCTTCTTGAAAGGAGAATGGGCGACCTGTCCGCTTTGTTTGAATCCCTATCCCCGAGTCACAGTGGTACTTTTTGTCATACTCTCTCTTTGTTCTAAAATTATTGTTAGGATAACAATACTAGTTCTAAATAAATTAGTGTTGTTATTCTAATAACAATAATTTTAGAATGAAGGAAGTATATTTCTAATCTCTTACGGTACGTTATACGGTAAAAGATCAAAGATGTACTTCCTCCGATTTTCTTTTGTTGACGTTAGCTAATGAAAATTTACACTGGACAACGTCAACAAATAAAGTCCGGAGGGAGTATAAACAACAGCTAGTCACTTCTAAGAAGCTTATGCCTTCACACCTCGGTTCTTCACGCATGGTAATTTGACTATGTTAAATTTGGGTCTAAACATATAGAGACCATGGAAATTGATGCGAGCTAAGCTACTGGTGTATCATTTAGCTCTCCGGCTGGATGCCCATTTGTTATATGGCGCATACTTTGAAAAATGTAGGCAAATATAGAAACGAAGGGTGACCTCCACGCTAGGCATCTCCAATTGGAGAGGTTTCGTTGTCTTGACTTTACCGACGTGTTTATTTTAACCAACACTGGACAAGTTGTACATGGTGATGGATTTGTTCTCAACAGTCATTTTTCCTAGTTCTCAAAAAAGAAAAAAAAAATGGTCTTTTCCCTGTGGCCGTTGACCTAGCTTTGAGACTGATGAGAAGCTGTCAAGTCTGCTATGTGAGTTGGAAAGTTTTAAGTCTTAGCGTTTCGGGAACCACGCCAAATCCATCGTTGTCATGGACCACTTTGCCGGGATCATACACTGCGCTTTATACAAGTGCTAGTACTTATTTTCTCATTACAAAAGTACAATTAAATACGCCAGTCGCGTCATGTGGCTGTACGCGCATAGGAAAGGAACAAGAATATTTGTCATCAGTCGCATGCACAACGAGGTCCTCGTGCTGTCGGAAGAAACCACCATGATTCTGCACAATCTTTCTCAGAAAGATCTAGTATAACGCTAGGAAAAACAAACAAACAAATAAAATGAAATACATGGAACTAGGAGTATTTACATATCAAAAGATTTTGTAGCTCCAGCAATTCTGTTTTTGTACACGCACAAAACGCCCTGAAACACGTGATCAGTGGTGAGCAGGTGAGCCTTGCAAGTTGCAACTCATTTTTTACTGGCGCTATTCATTTCTACTAGGAGTAGCATACTTTGTATACAGGGATAGCCCCCCAAAAAGGAGGAAAAGTTAGGATGAGAAATGGGTCAGTTCGGACCTGGCCCGTCCCCGTGGCTCCTACTCCTGCCCCTCGCTGCTGACCGCCATCTTACGGGTCTGAGCTTTGAACATAGTAGCAATATCAGTGGCCGTGCTGCAATCCTCTGGGTTCCGGTCAGGAACCGAGCGGGTGTACCTTGGCATCCTCACTGAGATGCCACGAGATGGATGGACAAGGCCAATGGCCGCATGGTGAACAGGGGATAACGTGAGGTCTGCAAGACACCAGAAGGCAAACATATAACGTGATTGGTATATTGCTCAATCTTAAGTGTATCCTCTGTGGTTAGAACCATAACTAGTCTTATAGTGGATTTCAAATGCTCCGGCATATAACTGGTAGCTTCCATGCAAAAGAGTTTTTCCAAGATAAAATGTTAAGTACCTGCACCCCGAATTTCCCAGACTTGCTCTGCAGTAAACCACAGCTCTGGTTGTTCGTCTGTTTTGTAGTAAACAGGTTTCTTGGGCAGTATCCTTTCACCAGAATAAAACTCCTTGGTCTGTAGATTAGCATCCCAAAATAAATAGATTCATTGAAGGATGTGTTTCATTAAATACGCAGATCTTGGTAAAAATGAGTCGTGTTGAGTTTGAACTTCAAAAAGGTAAACCACCTAGATACCACAAAGACGATATCTCCTTTCAGGCTAAAGCTACCATTAATAAAATAATGATCTCTAATAAATAGATAAGTAGAAGAAACGACATGTTTGCTAAGATCTTAGATAAGTCAGTGATGGAGCTTGAGGTACAATTTGTGTGGGAGGGTGGGTGGGTGGGGGGCATGGCTGATGTTGGCCTACATTAAGCTCCATAATGGTATGTATATAAACATGCAATCATGTTCACTACATAATTTCATTGAGACAATGTATAACTCATGGAGTATGAGATCAATTCGTCTAATGAAACTATGAAAGGGTGATTGCTCCTTACCTCTTTGTAGAACTCATCCGTGAAACCAGACATAACACGGCAGACGCTCTGGAACTCTTCAGTTTCAGGGTTATAGCATGCCATAAGAAAAGGGCTGTACCTGTATAGAAGATGTTGTAGAAACAAGGTAAGGATTGCTCAGCAGAACAATAAAAACAATTGAAAAACTTATAGGGACTAATCGTACCATCCAGCTTTCCGACCATTTCCATACCATGCACCAATCGGAACTAAGTCAAGGCTGTCACCTAAGCCTTCAACATAGTCACGCTTGACCTGCGAACAAAATTCAGGGCAAATGCTTCAGCAAACATGAAAACATTGGACAATTCTGCACGAGACAACAAACCTTTAACCATGAATCACAGCGCTTGGAAGCAGAGTATCCGGAATCAACATCCAAAGTCTTCAGCATTATACCCTCACAAGAAGACTGGCATGCTTTCTCAAAAAAGGTCTTCATTCTATCCAAAGTGCTAGAATTATCTTTAGAAGCTTCGTTAGCTTCTATCTACATGGTAGAAATTGATTAGTTCATGTGCAGGTACAACAAACCAAACCAATGAACAAAGTTTTTGTGTAGTTTGAAAGATGCTCAAATTCATGGCAATTCCAATCACAACATTGCAACTTGGCCTAGAGTAAATTCCATATACTTGAAATTTCAGGCTGAGGCTCTGAGCACAAGTATACGGCCCTATATTAATATCTCAGTGACACAAATAGCTGTTCAGTTCATGCTGAGCCATTACCCCAGCAGCCATTGGACTGGAAACAATGTACTAGCCAATGTACACTAGCATTTTGGTTTCAGAAATCAGAACATAGAATCCAATTTATTGACACAGCACTACTGACGTAATACATTTCAGACCTAACAGCTTAGAATTGGATATAGAGATGCTTAAATGGTTGGCCAAAACGTAAAATGAGAAACAGAGAGGTTCTGACATCTAAGCATGTTATACCTGTCAAATGAATGAAAGAAAAGGAAAAGACGAGGTAAGAATAAGATAGAGGTGGAGAAGACGACCCCAAAAAAATCAGATCACAATGATGATGTATCAAAATAGTAATGCATGAATGAGAAGGAAAGTGCATCATTTAGATAACTTACAGTTAGCTGCTGAGCCAACTCAAAATATCCTGGTTTTTCCTGGAACAAGTCATGGATGTCTGGAAGGAAAAAAAAACATGAAGGAGTTTTCATGGCGTCTTGTGTCATTTACAAAGTTGGTAAGTCCTACTTTTACTAATTTACAAGTATTTCTAGAAGATATATTAAAACATACACTTTCTTCTTTTTCGAAGAGGGCAATCCAATAGCCTGCAAGAGACAAAAAAGTAAAACACCTGCCATTCCAAATAAAACAAATATTATTCAAGAAGAACTAGGTAAAAATATGTAGACCAAGTCAGTAATATAGAAGTGCCTTTATAGCTCTCGATGGATATTTATATGGTGGTGTATAAACTGCAATCAACTCTTTAACTTCCAGGTTGAAGATCAAATTAACAAAAGAGAGTTGAATGATGTAGTCTTTGTGTTTGATTACAGAAAATGAAAAGTCTCCGATGAGTAGTAACTGCTGTCCTTTCTCTCTCTCTCTCTCCCCCTCCCCCCTCCTCTCAGTTTGTCAATTGTTTGGTAATTGTAATACACAAGAGAGCAGTATTCTGGAATTGTTTGTTCAGCAATCAGCATTTTTCATGATGATTAGGCAACCAGCAACAATTTCACTGATTTCTTCCCTGTTTCAATCAGGCGCATCATGCTGCATAACTCAGTTACTCAACCATTGGTAGCATTAGCAATGGTATAAATCAGGTGAACCTAAATTTGTATCATTAAAAGCACATGACCATGACCTTGGTAGTTGAAATGGCAGCAAAGTCAACCCAAATCTGCTAATAACAAACTGACCATGAGCTCGTGAGTAATGTAACTGAGCAATAAAGGGACTCTACTTGTAATAATATCTTTTTTTAATAAAAAAAAAGCTGAGGCATGAAAGACTACATCCACCAACTGTAGAGCATTATGGTTGTGACAAAAGAAGTTGCTCATGAGAAGTTCTTAAATGCAAATTGCTCAGTAATGCTACCTCTGCCCATTGCAGAACATGATGTCAAAAACAAACACACAGATGTCAACCTGCATGGTGGTCAGTATACCATCAGCTTCATAATAAGATGCCGTTACAGAAGAAAGTACAGGCTTACCTTTCTCAGGTAACACACTGCCATTCTACTAGGTAACTTGGTACTCTAGTTACTAGTTAGAAGCATGTATTTTGTTTGAACATAAAAAATCGTTTTAAGCAAACAAATATCCAAGATACTAGGAGTCAGGACAACTGAACCACACCATATATATATTACCATTAAAATGTACTACAAGAACTAGTAGAACTGTGGGAATTACTGCAGATATGCTTAGAACACATTATTGCTAGTGAACAAATTAAGCACTGGATAGAACTGGGGAGGAGGGGTCATATGATCCATTCAGTTAAAGTTGTCAATTAAGAAACAATTAATTAAAGATATTGACACCAAACCTTGGCTGTGTTCTAAAATTGCATCAGGACTAGTCAGGTAAAAATACAACACAAAAATAACGACAGTTCAAAGCAGCAATGATGCTTATTACTTCATATCATTACCTTTATGTTTTCAATTGCAATTGACGACTGCTTGTTCCCTCTTTCCCTTGAAGATAGCTCTTGGAATGACATCAGCTTATTTCCTTTCTTCCTATCGATTCCCACAACCTTGGTTTGCGCAGGAATATATCAAAAAATATGTAAAGGTGACATGCAACTGAAAAGAAAATGGCTATTCCTTGCTAATCAAACTTACCTCAGCATCCAGTATAAAGCTGGACACTTCAGGGCTGCATAGCTCTTTAATCATGTTCACCAGATCAGGAAATCTGGTCGTAGATTCTTTCATTTGCCTCGAAAATATTCGGACAGACTCGTCAGTTAATTTGTGAATCTGGGCACGCTGACCATCATATCTGGAAATATAAATAAGAACTCGTGAAATGTTGTATCCAAACTCTAATGAATACGATAAACTTGAGTTATCTGAAATTAAGAAAACAGAATATAGGATGTTTGGTGTATGGAGAGCCTTGTAACTACTAGTGGACATAATAAACCTATATTTCACATTTTGTAAGCGTACAACCATATACTCTTTGCAGGCTCAACAGAGAGTCTTTCAAACATAGTCAATGATTATACTTAAAGATGGAGGGTAATGTTTCTGTCTTGGTTACTGAGTCTTTCAAAATGAAAGCTCTGACCATAATTTTGAAAATACTCCATCTCAGGAGTCAGAAGTGATACTGAAATCCCATAGGTTGGTATAACTTAGTCTTGGAAATCCACGGTACTTTCTGAATCCATAATACAACTAGATGTCCAGAGTTAGTAGTTAACACTTCTTAAAATACATTTATGTAAAATACTACCACATAATTATCTAAGTAGCCTTGTTTCAGAGAAAGAATTCTTATAAGAGCAATGCACATACTTGTACTCACAGGTAAATGCTCTACCATGAAACAATTTCAGCGATTCAGTCAGCCCATTAGTAATTCTGCAAAAGGAAATGGGATGAAAAAATCAATGATATATTAGTTATAGTGAAAAACTGTCATTATTAAGACATGTGCATACCTTGCAAGCATAGGTGGAATAGGTGTTCCAGGGATCATTGCCAAGGATGAGGCTGAAAATGTAGGACCTTCTCTCAGAAGAGAAGGGATGAGCAAATCCTGATAAATATTGCCAGCACAGGTAAACTACTCTGTTGAAGTAAGAACTATTCTGCCTCAATTGAATTAATCTTATAATCAATAGCCAGAAAGAGTTACAAACACTAGAAGTTTTATGACTCGTAATTGTTAAGCGCTATCTCTGTTATTTCTACAGGCAGCGTTGAAATTTCTGTATTGTGATTTGTACTTCAGTATTCTATATGAGCATGAAAATTAGCAGTCCCCAAGCCAGAACCATGACTTTTTATCAGTCTCTCTTTTACCTTTAGCAAAATTATATTACTGTATTTTCTATTCCCAATACTTACTCTTCTTCCTTTTATCCTTATCTTTTTGGACCTTGTTGGGTTTCATCTCTAGCCTACCCCAACTTGCGACGAGCTAAAAGGCTTTATTGTCATTGTTGAATTGTTCTTTACTTTTGCTCCCTCAGTATTTCTTATGTGGATGTTCAGACAGTAAATTTAGGGCAAGATTAGTCCGAAGGTAGTATATTGAATATAGTAGAATACAATTGACAGACAAAAGCTTATGTTTTGTTTTGGTAAATTCACAAGAATTTATTCATGAAAGGTCTACTTTTATCAAAATAAAGATTGATATTTAACAAATAACTGAGAAATCTTGTACAATGGTAGTACTTATGAAATAGGCTCAGTTACTCACCAGATTAGGAATAACATTGTATGCCTCGGCAACTTCAGTTGAAAGACTCTGCTCAGAAAGAAAGGTATAATTTTGGTTCAGAACACTGTGTAAAAAATCAAACTATTGCTATTATATGGTAAACAAAGATGCAGCTACATAGACAACGGAGACACCATATTTATTCTAGAGGCAAACAGAGTCCGCAGCAGCAGCAGCAACAACAGAACACACCAAAAAGACAAAAAGACTCAAACACATGGATCTATTTTAATTTTCTTGAATCCTCTCTTTTTGGGGCAGCAAAAGATAATAGCTAGGTACACGATCAACAAAAGACTGGAGGCTTCATTTGAAGCATGGGATAGGAATTGCCCATAGAAATGAAAAAAGGCATAGAGCTAAAAGGGGTGTGGTTTAGAAGTGGTTTCTAAGAAAGCTTAAGGCCCATCTGTGCTATGTTTGAGACACTTTTGCTCATCGCATGGGTTCATGGGCTTATGAACAGCCTACCAATAGATAATCCATACATAAGGAAAGCTGTGTTCAGACAAAACCTGTAGCTGCGATTTTATGCCTTCCAAGGATAGAGCATGATATGCCAAGCATTTTTTATCAAGGACAATAGCATGTGCAAGCGCAGGTAAAAGTGTCTTCATCATTGCCCCAATACGCAAGTTACGGACCTGTTGATCAAACATAGCAGCACATAAAAGACACGAGTTTGAGTCATTAAGAGCTTTAACAAGATAAAAGGCAGCACGTACTATTTATTCTACTCTAATCCTGAGTAGGGATCAATTGAAGAATGAGCAGCTATTAATAATTTGAAAAAATTGAGGCATGTCACATGAATGACAGACATAACAAATTGCATAAAATTGACCTTTCAATTTTCACTGTTTCTTAATTTCTGAACACGGATCAGACTTTCAGAATTTGTCGATGGAAGGCAGCTTTCTAATAAATCAATACTTCAAAATTTTCTTTATCTATTTTTTACGATCCCAAAACTCTAAATTAAGAAGGATAAATATAAAAACTTTAAGCCCAAACCACAATACTAAGTACAAATTGAAGTGATTTCATGCAATATAGCCTCTTTGCAAACTACAAAGATATAGGAAGAGTAAATCACCAGTGTTCTGACAAGAAATTTCATTTCCATTTCTCTGCAGGATCGCATAAGATGCAATACAAGAGTTTTTCTCCTTCCAGCACTCCCACTACCTGATATTGCACTAACAAAAAAACAAAAGAATGATATAAAAGAGAAGAAGTGGTAATTTCTCTACAGAACATTCTGTAGCAATAAATTATGCCATGCAACGCACAACTCTCATAATGACTTTGGATGCAGTACTCCAAGTTTATTGCAAATAAAACCAAAAAATATTATTATATCATATGTTGTGGACAGAATTTCTTATTTGTCATGTAATGCAACACATGACTCTTATAATTATTTTGGAAGTAGAAACGGAAGTTCTGTGCATAGACAAAACAAATATGATATAAACACTGAATACAACCACTAGAGTGGCATGTTATTTGTCATGTCAGTATCTAGTATAGTACTCTATGAGAAGATAGTTTTCCCGTGTGTTGTATGCCATTGCACATCATGTTACACGGCAGCTGGTGTAATCATCAGAAATTGTATTTTAATACATGATAGAAATGATCGTTATTAATTACTACAGTAAAATGATTTTTCGGGTCCAAAGTAGCTATGATTGAAAATTAGCCATCACATAAATCATTCACTATTTAACTGCCACCCTATCGTTGGCAGGATTCGAAGGGATTCTTATACAAGAAACCACACACATAGTTCTACATTGTATGTAATACCTTAGCTTTCGAAGAGTGGAATATACATCTTGAATCGAGAGTGGACGGGGAGGAGCAAGTAATTTTTGATTCTGACGGCATTCTTGGGCAACAGTACCTATGAATTATACTATAATTATGAAACTTTAACATGAAGAACAATTGACAGAAGCTACACACTGCAGCTGAAACTGGCCATAAACCAGACAAATGCATTCATGAATCCTTGCAAAGACACAACCATGACAGACCATGTCATAGGCATTTTCTTCCATACTAGCAATATGAAACAAGTCCGTACTTACCGAGGTCACCATAAGTTTTGTACATCTCATGTATTCTAGATCTGCTGGTTCCTAACGATTCCTCCAGAGCAGTTACAACTAGACTCCCACCAATGTTATACTATAAGGCATAAAAAAGACCATCTTATATTTAAAATAAAGATGACAAGCAAGCAAAGGTGGAAGAGTGGAGTTCAAAATTTAGAACAGAGTGTGACACATTATATGAAAGTAACTTTAGACCTGATGTAGGATTGCGTTTACAGAAAATAAAGTTCAACAAGGGGGAAAAAAAAAGTTTTATTGCTACTGAAGCAACAGAGTTTTCATCAAATATTAGGACCAGAATGGAACATCTAACATGGTATTCTTGTAGGAATTTGAGAAACATCTAATCAGTGAGAAGGGACGTTTTTTTACTAGTGGTCAGATTCCAAAGAAGCAATTAAAAAGAAGTGACCAAAACTAAGAGTAAGAGTGAAGTAAGAGGCTTCTCTTACGGTATTTTCATGGTCGGGAGAAATTTTATTGGTACATAGATAAACAGCTGGTAGCACATCATCAGGCGATAATGCAAGCAAACTGCATTACAGAAGGTAAGATGTCAACCTTATTGCTCTGGTAATAAAAATGGCAGGTATAGAGGTCAACTAAAAGGGTAAATATTCAGAAACCTCCTGAGCATGTTGCAAAGTATTGCGGTGGTTTTAATCTTTCCTTTTTCTCTCTCAACCAGATCAAAAGTACGAGCCAAGTGCAAGTATGGTGCAGGCTGTCCTGCTTTCCAGCAAGCTGCAGAAGAGCACATGTGTGGTATGACTCACTAACAAAAAATGGTGCTAAAAACTATCAGCAGTAGAAACTAACCATGCTCGATAGGTTGATACTTTTCAATCGGTAACGATACATTGGCAGAATCTGCTTGCGATAAAGTTTGTACATATAGGTTTGGCATTTTTGGAGCAGCCTGAGAAGAGTCACAAGTCATGTCTGTCTTACTACTTTTATCTATCATTTCATTTTGCACAACATTTGTGCCAACATTAGTTACATTGCTGTTTTCACTAGTACTGTAAAATAAATCAACTGCTACAGTCACATCTCCTTTCGTCTTCTCAAGCAAAGAAACTGCACATTCTCTGGACATGCCACCATTTACAATCTGAAGAAACTGATCCACACTCTGATCATATGTTTTTGCGATATCACTTAACTTATCGTCATTTCCTTCTTTGTTTTTGTGTGCCTCCACAGCTACTTTATCAACTATATCACTTTTAGAAGCGGCTGATGTAGCTCTAACAAAAAAGTTTGTAATTGTGGACTGCTTATGTCCACCTGATTCTGTTGAGGAAGTTATTCTTCCTTTCTTCTTCGGCTTGTTTGCAGTGCTGGAACCCTTTTTCCTTCCTTTTTTGGGAGTATTCGGGCTCATTGTTATAGGAGTCAAATTTACCAGTTTTTTAGTGTGTTCCACAGGCTTGTGTGAAAATGAAGGGCCTTCTTGCTGACTATTTGCTTCAGCAGAAGATCGATGGTCTGAAGAATTTTTCTGTGACTGGGGAGTTTCGCTACAAGAAGCATTAGCTTCTTCAAAGAAATCTCTTTCCTGCTCAAAGAAATCAGATGCTGCTTTAACAACATCGCCACCTGAGGTCATCAGCAGATCCATGATCTGTTCTTGGCTGACCCATGAGGGTAGGAAATCTGATAGTTCTTTCTTCATTTCTTCTGTAATCTTCTTCCTCAAATTATCTGATAATTCAGAAACAGAACTGGTTAATGGAAACAAAGTAGAATCTTCAATATCATGCTGGCTCGAGCATTTAGCAGCCTCATCTTCATAGATATGAGTGGAGTCTGTTGACCTGCGATGGAATGCCATCAAGAACTCCTGTTTATTTGCTGTCTCATCAACCAACCCAGCAAAATGCTTCTGCAGAGTAGTCACCTCCTTACTATCTAGCTTTCCACTGTTCACTCCCACAGTTGGGATAACCCGTTTAGGGTGCAAGAACCTAACATAGTCCCGCAACTCATCATAGCTCGAGTGCTCGCTATAAGGAACCAGATGGATCTCAAGCGAATCTTTCGCCCTAATAGCAAATCCTTCTTTCTTGGTCTCATACATCCACCCGGTTGGTACAAACCCAATAGCTTTGTTGTACCCTCTCTCCTGCATGATCTCATTCATATTCACAAAATTCGGCCGGAAATAGGGCCAGGTCTCCCCTAAGACATTCCACCCAATGACATGCACATCTGTCACCGTGGCATCCTCAGTAAAAACTCCCTTATCCCCACCAAAGCCCAGCATAGTCAAAATATCCATCTTCTTGCCATCTACATGAATCAAACACCTACAGCGTCGTGCAACCTCCAGCAGAATCCTCTCTTTGCCCACAACATAGGTCGCGATCAGACAAAGCACACTCTCTCCAGCCGCTGCACTCTCCTGCTTCACGCGATTGATTGCATTCACGACATAATCCACAGACTCCTCTTGGGGAGGAAATGTGAACTTCGGATTGCAGTACGTGGTGTCCAGAAACACCGCGTCAGCTCGGACGAACTCCAGCAAATTAGGGTCGCGAGTCATAGACTCTGAGTACCGGAAGTCGCCGGTGTGGACATACCGCTCGGTGTTCGGTCCAGGGGAGGTGAAGAGGAACTGGACCGCGCCGGGGCAGTGGTTGGCGTCCACGGCCGTCACGCTCCAACCATCGACGGTGACACGGACGCCGACCTCGAGGGCCACGACGAGCTCCGGCGGGACGGAGAGCACGGAGGCGAGGAGGCGAGCCGTGGGCGCAGAGCAGAAGATGAGGCCACGACGCCAGGAGGGACCGAGGCCGGCGTAGTGGTCAGAGTGGAAGTGGGAGAGGAAGTAGGCGACGGAGAAATCGCCGGCGTGGCGGAAGGCATCGACGAGGAATCGCGAGCCCGGGATGAGAGCGGTGGCTGGGACGGATGCGGGGACGGGCGGGAGCGGCGAGGAAGCAGCGGTGAGGAGGGGATGGGCATGGGGGGAGGGGAGCGAGGAGAGGGAAGAGAGGAAGAGGTCGGAAGTGGTGACATAGAGCGATTTGGGGGCGTCCGAGGAGGAAAGAAGGGACGCCATTGGTGGCGGCTGAGGGTTTAGGGTTTGGACGCCGCGACAGTGGCGGGGAAGGGCATGGCGCAGGTGCCTGCTACGGCGGTGGCGGCGGCCTGGCGGGGAAGGCCGGAAGGGAGGAAGTGTCGTGCTTGCGGAAGACGGTGGCGGTGCCGGAGTTTTGTGGTCTGTATAACCGGAGTTCTCGGTGCTTACTGGGCCGCATTCGGTCTTGCATATAATGGGCTGTTGGGCTATGAGCTGATGTTTCAGCGTGAAGTTGAAAACCTATGATCTGCTTTGATGCCGTTAGTGTGAAGCAAAAACTGCATGTCTGCATGAATATAGTCACATTTTCTTCGATGGAACTTTGAGTTTGACTCAACACAGTTGTTTGCAATCAATCTCTTTTTTCTGGTCCATTTTATATATTCATTCATAGGTGTTGCACGTGTTTTTGTGTGTTGTATTGTTTTTTTTAAGTTAAAACTATTATGGAAGTGTATTTGTCAAATTGGGACGGATGATATTGTGAAGGATGCTACATATGTTATACTTGGGATGGAAGGGTAGAAGACAACTTGTTTTTTTTTTCTAATGGAACCAATGCATCAAGAATTTAAAAGATAGTAGAACCCATGGCTTAATTTTCTTGGTTTTTTCTACGTACGCCATGATTGTATTTCTCATATCGTATTATTATGACTTTTCGGAAGCAATAACAAAACACAACGTACTACTATAACTCTAATACAGTTAAAAAAAAACTCTAATGTATAACTTTCTGCCTTGACAAAATGACAGAAGACAGATCACTGGATCAGCCAGCAAGCACGGTCCACTGAGGACCAGGTCCATCCGCGAATCACTCCCGCGAGCTCCCCTCCCCACCCTCCTCCATATTCCCCCACCCCGACGCCCGACCCCGATCCCCAAACCCCTACCACCCTTTCCCGTAGCGCGGAGCCGCCGCCACTCCCCACCCTCCGCTCGCCATTCCGAGGGAAACCTAGATCCGGACGCCTCGCCGCCGGGCATGGCGACGCGCCGGGTCCTCTCCTCCGTCCTGCGCTCCGCGTCCCGCCTCCGCTCTGCATCCCCGTCCCCGTGCCCGCGTGCGCCGCTCCCGCACCGCCCGTCCCCAGCGGGATTCCTCCTCAACCGCGCCGCCGGCTACGCCTCAGCCGCGGCGGCGGCCAAGGAGGCCCCCGCCGCTCAGCCACCGTCCACAGGCAAGACCACCGGCGGCGGCAAGATCACTGATGAGTTCACCGGCGCCGGCGCCATCGGGCAGGTGTGCCAGGTCATCGGTGCCGTCGTGGACGTGCGGTTCGATGAGGGACTCCCCCCGATCCTGACCGCGCTCGAGGTGCTCGACAACAACATCCGCCTCGTGCTCGAGGTGGCGCAGCATCTCGGGGAGAACATGGTGCGCACCATCGCCATGGACGGGACCGAGGGGCTCGTCCGTGGCCAGCGCGTGCTCAACACCGGCTCTCCTATCACAGTAAGTATATCCCCGTCTCGTTCCTCGTACCTCTTGTGCTTCAAGGTGATTTATTCGGATCTAATCCGACGAAATGGCAAAATGGCAGCTGTCATATTTGATCCGATTGTAGGGATCTGTGGTTTGATTACGAATGCTCGCTTTATAGATCGATCGCTGTCATTTGCTAATGGTTTGACACCATCTGATTTGTAACGGGTCCATATATCAAAATGGATAGATGTTGACTGCAAATATTGACACTGGTGTAGCATGTTCATCACGCTGTAGTGCTATTCGTAGTTCTGATCCATAGATTCATACTTATGCCCAATAGTCTCATCTGCTGACGCTGAAAATATGTATCATTTTGATAATTTGGTGAAGGTGCTGCATGCCTATTGCTGCCGTGGTCCCAGAGCCACACAAGTCTAGGATGGCAGTGTTTGTATTTTTCTGTGTAGGAGCTAGAGCGGCGAAATGAGATGTGATTCTGTCATGTCTGGACCTATAGGTTCTGTCATAGGTTTAAAATAGGGTGTAGGAATTTCCGGTAAGTACAAAATTGGGGAAAAACATTTAAGATTTTTTTATTCATTCTTTCTTTCTTATCAGTTTCCTGTCACAACAGCTTATTTATTGTAGAGTTAGCTTGAAAGCTTATCATTTATGCATGCAGCTTTCATGGCAACTAGCGCATAAGGTTACATCAAAATGGATATCAGTTCTATAGTCTTCTGTAGAAGCATGCTACTGTTAAGCTGTACATATATACTGTCTTTGTACTTTGATGCTGCTATTATCTTTACCACTATTGCCTTCTGAGACGATATCTATGTAGTATTTGTTTTATGACCTGCTTTCTTGTTTCCAGGTCCCTGTTGGTAGGGCAACACTCGGGCGCATCATGAATGTTATCGGCGAGCCTATTGATGAGAGGGGAGACATAAGTAAGTCTGTGTGACAAGTGACATTGCATCTATATGTAGCATTTATACTAATTATTCTTTGTCGATTGCTTCCCTTTGCTTCAGCGACAAACCACTTTCTTCCTATCCATCGTGAAGCCCCTGCTTTTGTTGAGCAAGCTACGGAACAGCAAATTCTTGTTACTGGAATCAAGGTATAATACTTTTTTTTTTGTTGCAAGACATAGCATTTCTGTTTCATGTTTGGTTTTAATCAAAGGCGTTTACTTCTATCAGGTCGTGGATCTTCTGGCACCCTACCAAAGAGGAGGTAAAATCGGTCTCTTCGGTGGTGCAGGTGTGGGGAAAACTGTCCTCATTATGGAGTTGATCAACAATGTCGCCAAGGCCCATGGTTAGTTTTACTAGAGCTCTATGGCTGCCTTGCAAAGCCGTATGTGTTTTATATTGGCTAATATGTCTGATTGCTTGTTTCAGGTGGTTTTTCTGTCTTTGCTGGTGTTGGAGAACGTACTCGTGAGGGTAACGACTTGTACAGGGAAATGATTGAGAGCGGTGTGATTAAGCTTGGCGACAAGCAGGTAAAGAATACATTATTTGTTTACCAGGATCCATATCCATAATATGAAACTCCTAACATGATTGTACTCTGACAGAGTGAGAGCAAGTGTGCTCTTGTCTACGGTCAAATGAATGAGCCCCCTGGTGCTCGTGCTCGTGTTGGACTGACTGGTTTGACTGTTGCTGAACATTTCCGTGATGCTGAAGGACAGGATGTGCTTCTCTTCATTGATAACATTTTCCGTTTCACTCAGGTAAGTTTATTCCATCGGACCCTCGAGTCTCATCCATGATCATGTTGCTTGGTACACGGATGACTTTACCATTACATACTCACTAATGGCTGATATAGTCTGTATACTCAGAAGAATATTGCTGCATTTTATGTTTCCATTTGTCTTTTGACTTCGTTTCCTGTATATTATGCCTGACAAACCAGCAAATCTGTTCATTATTTGTCAGGCCAACTCTGAGGTGTCTGCTCTGCTTGGACGTATTCCATCTGCCGTGGGATACCAACCCACACTTGCTACTGATCTTGGAGGACTGCAAGAGCGGATTACCACCACAAAGAAGGGTTCAATTACATCGGTTCAGGCTATTTATGTCCCCGCTGATGACTTGACAGATCCTGCCCCTGCAACAACATTCGCCCATCTTGACGCTACCACTGTGTTGTCACGACAGGTATGCATAGCTTATTTATATTGTAGAAATATATTGATCGGCATGGTTGTTGCTCAATGAGTGACATGGTTCGTCTTGTAGATTTCTGAGCTTGGTATTTATCCTGCTGTCGACCCTCTGGACTCTACATCCAGAATGTTGTCCCCACATGTGCTGGGTGAGGATCACTACAACACTGCTCGTGGTGTTCAGAAGGTTCTTCAGAATTACAAGAATCTTCAAGATATTATTGCTATTTTGGGAATGGATGAGCTCAGTGAAGACGACAAGTTGACCGTTGCCCGTGCTAGGAAGATTCAGCGGTTCCTTAGTCAGCCTTTCCATGTTGCTGAAGTTTTCACGGGTGCACCTGGAAAGTATGTTGAGCTGAAGGAGAGTGTTAAAAGTTTCCAGGTACGAAATTTATTCCCCCTTCCTGCAAGACTATTGCAGCTCGTTATTCTATGCATGGTTGAATTCCATTGAGCTAAATCAATTACTCCCTCTGTTTGTTTTTCACCCGCGTATATGCTCTCAAAGATTTTTCTACTTTTCTTCTGCGTATTACGGTTGCATGCCTCGGTTACCGACGAAAAGTTTGTTAACGTGCTGAGAATTAATCGCGGAGGAGGCGGGCAAACGTGGACTGCCGTGCATGCAGGAGTTGGACTCGGACGTGGTTGGCTGATGATGGGGCTACACGATTAATTATCGCCTTGATTAGGATAGAAGACTAGGAAACAAAACTCATTATGGACGCCAGCAATTTTTCCTTGGTCTTTGAGCCAAGACCTTAGGCGCGGGTAAAAAACAAACGGAGGGAGTATTTCGATATAGCTATTATGTGTTAGGCACTGTTTTCTTTTAGTCAAGATGTAGTCAAGATCATCTAACTTAACTTCTACCACGAGCATATGTTTTCAGGGTCAAATTAATGCTATTAGGTTCATATAAATATGTTTGTCATACCATATACTTATTTGTTACCACCAGTAGGTCCATTATTGCTTCTTCTGTGCCACAGAGGGATTATTTATTCTAAGTTCCTATATAGACTGTTTATTGTTTTTATTTTTGTGCATTTTGTAATTATTAATTTGTATTGATGGAATATTAGATAACATACATATAAAATATGAATGGACTGTAGAAGTAGATATAGCGTACCAGCCGCAAAAGATGCTTTTAACCATAGGAAATCTGATGTTACTTTCATCTTCAGGAATTTGATGAACCTTGTTACTCATAATACGATTTCCTGAGTCCTATTTTCCCTGCCTGCGTTTTCTTTTTAATCTGGTCACTTGGTCACATTATGACACAATAAAATGGGGCTTCTACGTATCAAACTTGGGAGTTTTTTCTTTTGCTTATTGCTCAACGTTTAATTGCATTGCTTTTTTTTTGTGTAATCTTGAAAGTTATTGCCAGTTATTTCTTATTATGTTATCCCAATTGCCATTTGCCCAACACACATTGCAGTGCCTTTCCATTACTATTGTTTAATGAACTTCTGAACATATCATAGGGTGTTTTGGATGGCAAGTATGATGACCTTCCAGAGCAGTCATTCTATATGGTTGGAGGAATCGAGGAAGTCATTGCCAAGGCTGAGAAGATCGCCAAGGAGTCTGCGTCATAAGCAATTTCCTGTCTCCAGGCATTGCAAAATTTTAACTTCTGAGGAACATGTTGTGTTTTTTTAATGTGTTAGCCAGGACATGTACTTACAGGCAGGAGGTCCGGCCCTGCCGATGGATGTATTTCCCCTCCACCTTTTCCCTAATAAGGATTTGCAGTGACATATTTATTTGGCTTACTGCCCTTCAAGAAAGAATATGTTTTTTTTGTGATGAGCGGAAAGACCGTGAACTTGTTAATTCTCAATGAAACCCTTGATTACCAGTCCTGCTCTGTTCATACCTGAAATTCTAAGCCCTGTTCTGTTTGTCGTGCAAATCTTATTTGTTTTGTACTGAATCTGCACTGGTTCTAGGTTTCTCTTTTCTCAACATGTTTATTTATTTATCCATGATCTCATGAAATAGGGTACCTGTAAATTCCGTATTGAACATGTTAATTTCTTATGTCATCTAGTGAGTTGAAGTTTTTCTATTACATGATTTTTGTAAAATAAATTGTACTTCATTCGTTTCAAATTATATGACATTTTAGCTTCCTTAAGTTTTTTCAAATTATAAGACACCCTCGTATCCCAATGCAACTTTCTTACTTTATATATATCCTTATCTCTATCTTTTCTTTTTGTTTTTTATGTAATTATCTTTTTCACCTCTTCTTAATTTTTGTGCTCAAAGCTAAAGTGTCATATAATTTAGAACAGAGGAAGTAAGTGGTGGATCATCCTCCAAATGAGTAGTAAAAACCTGTCAATTCTAAATGTGACCTTGTTCAAGAATCAACAGTAAACAAGTTGATGTGTGTTTGAGGTACTACGTTGTGCTGGAACAATGTACTCCTCTGTTTTTTAAATACAATTAGCGAACGGAGGAGTACTCCATAGTTTTTTAATTATATGACGTTTAGGACAACCAATCTAATTTGAATTAAACATCTGTCATAAACGTCATATTTTTATTATTTATTATGGTATGAAATGATATACGGTAGTATGGTCTATTTCCTGTTTTCCCCTTGAAAAAAACCAGGTTGATCGGTGCGCCGTTTTGCCTCATTTAAATTTGAGTTCACGACACGGTTCAAGTCTATCATCCTCTCGAAGCCTGCAATTCCTGGTGAATTGGATCTGTTATTATTGTCGATCGAGAAGGATATGCAGTTCAAAAAAAAAAAGATCCAGAATGATATGGCAAATCTTTTTCTTTGGAAAAGTCAGCAGAAAATGTAGCAAGTTTGCATTTGACACGTTGCTATCAAAGCTAGACCCACCCGTCTGCTTCTCGTGCTACTCATCTGACTTGGCAATCGGCAAACTCAACACCCCTGAGACGTGCCAATCCACCATCCAGACCGTCCAATTCAAAACCGAGCCATCAAGATGGAATCCCCCCGGATCCGGCCCAATAAAGAATGCCGCTATAACGGCTCTCTGCAGCTGTCCCCCTTCCGAACGAACGGATTTCCAAATCCCAAATCTTCTCCTCCCCCTACCCTATTTCAAAACATTTCAAACCGTTCTCCGCCCCAATCCTCCACTCCCCCTTTCCCTCACTCGCCTTGTGCTCGTCTTTCTCGCATCCGAGCGCCGAATCACGCGATCTATTCTCCGGCAACAAGCTCAAGCCCGCGCCGCCAAGCCGGCTCGACGAGGCCGCGCCGAGCGGTGAAGAGGTTAGTTCGATTCACTCGACAATTTCCTGGGATTGGATCTGTTTTCAGTGCTGCCGATGTCCCTCGGCGAGATGAAACCCTAGGTTCGGAGAAGACCGGCGCGAGCTGGCGCGCGCGCGTCGCCGGGGATTTTTTTTTTTGTGGGTCGTGGGGAAGTTTGATCGGTGATCGCTTTTGCAGGCTGCCGCCGCTGTCGCTCGCTTCTCGTGATGAGTAGCGCCGTGAAGGACCAGCTCCAACAGATGTCGACGACGTGCGACTCCCTCCTGCTGGAGCTCAATGTATGTCGCGCACGTAGCGCCATCTGATTCCGCTGGTTCGCGCTGTTCGTGTTTGGTTACGGGTACGCATGACTGATGTGATGGACTGAGGGGTGCCTTTTGTTTTCTGGGGCTTCAGGTGATATGGGATGAGGTCGGGGAGCCTGACGCTGCCAGGGACAGGATGCTGCTGGAGCTCGAACAGGAGTGCCTCGAGGTCTACAGGCGGAAGGTCGACCATGCGAACCGGTGCAGGGCTCAGCTGCGGCAAGCCATTGCCGAAGCGGAGGCCGAGCTGGCCGGCATCTGCTCAGCTATGGGCGAAGCGCCAATACATGTCAGGCAGGTTAGTATTTGTGTTCATATATCCCTTCAACTGTTACCGTGTCATGTCGTGACAGGATCAAAAGATATGAATGTTGAATACTGCCTAATTTTTGTGCCAATTGTCGATATGTTCGGTAGCAATTCTACCTGCAATCTATTTTACTGTTGCTAAGAACAAAAAATCTGACATATGGCCACAGCCACTGTAACTGAACAACGGTGGGATAATGTGATAGCTGTTGACTGTAAATGCAAAGCCACTCTTAATGTTTTTCACTGAAGACTTGAATTTTGTATTGTCATTCAAAATTAGTAACGGGTATGCTTCTTTTCTATTGAAACAAATTGCAGTCCAATCAGAAGTTGACTGGTTTAAGGGAAGAATTGGACGCAATTCTCCCGTATTTGGAGGAGATGAGGAAAAAGAAAATCGAAAGATGGAGTCAGTTTGTTGATGTCATAGAGCAAATTAAGAAGGTTGCATCTGAAATCAGGCCTGTGGATTTTGTACCATTTAAAGTCCCTGTGGATCAGTCTGATCTTTCGTTAAGAAAGCTTGAGGAGTTAACTAAGGATCTACAATCCCTTCAGAAGGAGAAGGTCAGCATCACTCATCATAATCTGATTAATTTTGATCAATGCATATTCCTCACCATATCATGTGGACCACTTCCAATGCCTCATTTATGTCAAGAAATCTCATTGCATTGTTTCTATGTGTTTTCGACAGAGTGATCGGCTGAAACAGGTGATGGAACATTTGAGCACCTTGCATTCTGTATGCGAGGTGCTTGGTATTGACTTCAAACAAACAGTATCTGAGGTGCACCCTAGCCTGGGTGAGGCTGAGGGATCAAAGAATCTGAGCAACAGTACAATTGAGAGACTTGCATCAGCTGTAAATAAATTACGCGAAGTGAAAATCCAGAGAATGCAAAAGGTCAGGATTTTCTCTACCCCTTCATCATTTTGAAGAAGTCTGGCATCAAGATCTTATACAACATTTCATCATTGATCTTATACAACAGCTTCAAGATCTGGCATCCAGCATGCTTGAACTTTGGAATCTGATGGATACACCTCTTGAAGAGCAGCAGATGTTCCAGAATGTAACAAGCAACATTGCTGCATCTGAGCATGAAATAACTGAGCCAAATACCCTCTCTATTGACTTCCTCAGCTACGTGAGTCCAATTTTTTTTGCAGAGATTACTGTCCTGTTGCTGTCACTATTGTTTTCTCTTTGAGCTAGGAATGTTCTGAGGTTATATCTTGATGTGAAATGCAGGTGGAATCTGAGGTTTTAAGGCTTGAACAACTAAAAGCGAGCAAGATGAAGGACCTGGTTCTTAAAAAGAAGACAGAACTGGAAGAACATAGAAGACGTGCTCATCTGATTGGTGAGGAAGGTTATGCTGCTGAGTTTAGCACTGAGGCTATTGAAGCAGGTTACAAATCATCACCTGGCTTGTTAACATCATCTGTCAGTAACATCCGTTGTGGACCTGAAAATAGTCATACGAGAAATAACTTACATTGCCTAATTACAGGAGCTGTTGATCCTGCACTGGTGCTGGAACAAATTGAGGCTCACATTGCCACAGTGAAAGACGAAGCTTTTAGCAGGAAGGATATTCTTGAGAAGGTTGAGAGATGGTTGAATGCATGTGAGGAGGAAGCGTGGCTGGAAGATTACAACAAAGTAAGAATTTCTTTCAATATTACTTGCCATTTTCCTTTTTGTTTTTGTTTATTTAGATAGTCATGATACTCTTTACATGCCATGTTCAGGATGACAATCGTTATAATGCTGGGAGGGGGGCCCATCTTACGCTCAAAAGGGCAGAAAAGGCTCGTATTTTGGTAAACAAGATCCCAGGTAATGTTGTTGCCTTGTTGGATGAGATGCAATATTGTTATGAGTAATTATGTTCTGTTTTCATATAATGTTTTTTTTTTATCTTCATGGCAACCAATTTACGATTGCTGTCTTGAGCAGGAATGGTAGATGTTTTGACAACAAAAATTATAGCTTGGGAGAAAGAAAAGGGAAAAGAGTTCACATATGATGGTGTAAGTCCTTATATTCCCTAGTTTCTTCCTTTGATGCTTAATTCTTTTGTTTCACTTTCTTACTAAATGTCTTTTTTTTCCATAACTAAAATATGTATTTTCATGCAATCTTTTCAGGTTCGCCTTCAGTCTATGCTTGATGAGTACATGATTGTACGCCAAGAAAAAGAACTCGAGAAGAAGAGGCAAAGGGTATTGCGCTCATGCTTAGCGTTTCTACATATGGTTGGAGAAATAATCTGTTTTGCCTTGCCTTGTAATACCTGAATGTAACTGCAGGATCAGAAGAAGCTCCAGGATCAGCTCAAAGCTGAGCAAGAAGCCCTCTACGGATCAAAACCAAGCCCATCCAAACCTCAAAGTATAAAGAAGGCACCTAGACAGTCACTGGGTGGTGCAAACCGAAGGCTATCTCTTGGTGGAGCGACAATGCAACCTCCGAAAACAGACATACTGCATTCCAAGACTGCTCGTGCAACCAAGAAGGCTGAGGACTTGGGTTTATCTGCTGGTAAGATCTTTTACCATTCACCTCCTGCTGCTTCTTACTTTTTTTTTTCCCTTCCCTGTGATTTCCACACAAACTCTAATGCTACATTGCACTTTCAGGCAGTAGAGGTTTAGACATTGCCGGTCTTCCCATCAAGAAGTTATCTTTCAATGCAAGTACTCAGCGAGAGACAGAAACACCTCGTAAGCCTTTTGCTCAGATCACGCCAGCAAATATTGTCCCATCGACACCTGTGCGGCCAATCTCCAATGAAACCGAGGAAGAGAACAGAACCCCCAAGACATTTGCAACACCGATTCCTAAAACGCCGATGACTGTGATGACTCCGATGCAGATGGCAATGACGCCTGCTCCAGTTAACAAGGTCATCGCTACTCCTGCCTCCCTCTTCCATGAGAAGCCAGAACCACCGACACTGCCTGTGGAGATTGAGTACTCGTTCGAAGAGAGGCGGCTTGCTGCTTACCAGGCCAGACTAGTGGCTTAGGTGCTGGCTGCCTTTACTTAGCTGAAAGTTGAACTGACTGCCACTTCTCTTCAGAGGCCAATGTTACCTGTTGGTCGACCGTAGTCGGCCTGTTTCACAATTTGCTGTATTATTATTCTGATTCACAGCCCAGATCTCTAGAACTAGTAAAAGAGATTTTACACTCTGAGCCTGTGCTCCATACTGCTATTGGTTTGCTAAGTTGTATAGCTTCATCAGGTTACGTCGTCGATTATGTGTTTCCATCATACTATCTTGTCTCACTGTTATGTTTCTGATCCTGAAATCCTCTGAATAATCTGGCTTGATATCCTCCCGGAAGGTATCATATTGATTACTGGTGGTCCAACTCGGGTTAGAAAAGCTGAGACAATGACATTGACCCAAAGCTTCTGAAGAATAACTCCCCATGACTAATCTAGGTGCTAAAATATCTGCCACAAACTACTAGTTCTTGATTTGACAGTGGGTCATGCTGCATTTGTGGAAGTACCAAACCTCAGCACTCGCAGACTCGCTGCGAATCACTGGATGTTACCCGGGTGCGCAGGCCACCAAAGGACTTGTTAATTAATAACGTAACGCAGCAGATATCAACGCCCCAACAGTAGCAGTATTGTGTTGAGGGAATGAGTGACGGCCGGTGGTCAGTCATCAGTGCGCTGTATCTTTCAGTAACCAAACCTGGACAGACCGATCGGTTTTTCCAGCAAAACATGTGGAGGTAATCACGTCACCGGCGGCAGGTCAAGCGTGAGCCACCAGCATCACGCGAGGGCTGTGGGCTGCCATTATGGCACCGCCCTGCTGATCGGATCAGGATCGTCGGCAGTCGACTGCTCCGAGCAGTCGGCTTGTCCGTCGTCCGATCTGAACCGATAGCATCCAACGTCCCACAAAGAATAGCTCGACTCAAAAGTCTTCGTTCCTTTCTTCTTCACGAACAGCCACCAACAGTTCGGAGAAAATCCATTGCCAACAATATGTTCCAACTGGATCGTTAATGGTGATCATCAAGATGGATGCGTTGAAAGATATCGAGTATAAATATGTAATCAATTTTGTTCCGTATGATAAATAATTTCGTAAATTTTGCGATTTTGTGACTAGGGTTTGAGAGGAGACAAAATGAAATTGAGCACGAATCAATTGATTAAAACCAAATCTACCAGCTTTCAGAAATAGAGAACTTCACGGCGACTAAGAAACAAATCGGCTTGGACTTCTGGCAATCAGGCTGGCGAGGCGGCTTGGTCGCCCATGGCGCAAACGGATGCAGCCTGTGGTTGGTGGGGTGGAGTTTGGAATTTCATCAAACTGAAAACGATGCAAGACGTTGGATGCGATTCTGTCGGATCGAACGCCGGACGAGTCGACTGCTCCGTCGACTGACGACAGGTGGACTGCCGACGATCCTGATCCCTGCTGATCATGGCTCAGCTACAGGGCCGGATGATGAAGCGACCGATCGAGCGAACAGAGTACCAGACACCGCCCCGCCGTGCACCGTCCGCGCTCCTGGCTCCACGAGAGGAACAACTCAGCCACGCCGCCGTGATCAAGTCCACACGCGCATTCGCGCATAATGCATCATCATCTGCAGTTATGCGAGTCATGTGGCTGGGTGGTGTCATGCGCTAGCTCCCCCCCTGCAACTTGCCGCCGCCCCCCTCCCTACCAGTGAATGAGTGGCCTGGCGAGGAAGGTTCGCGGCAGCTTCGCGCGTGACATTCTCCCCGTTACTACCTTGCGGTTGGATCACGTCGCCATGTTAGTTCAGATGCTTGATTCGCTCGCATGACTCGAGTCAATTCGAGATGCTCGCCCCGAAATGGATTCGGTTCCCGTTCCGGTCGAGTCGAGCCAGCTGCGGCCGGCAGCCGCGTCGAACCAGTGGCGAGTTTTCACACTGGTGTCTCTGTGCTTGTCAGTCACTGTTGGATCGGATCCAAGGTTTGCTTTCCATTTACGTGCACGCTAGCCGGAGTGATGGGTTTCAGGCAATGGCTGTCGCACTAGCATACCTACGACCGAGACTCATAAAGGCCATCCAGATGAAACAGAGACGAGGGGACAAGAAAGAGAGACAATCGAGCTGAATGGCCAGCTCGAGCGTGCTGCTTACTCAAAGCTGACTGACTGTGACTGAACCGTGGAAGCAACTCCGCCAGGTCGTTCCACACCCCAGCGCGTACGGAGGATATCCGGGAGATCACATACCGAAAACGCCAAGCGCAGCAGGCATACACTGCACTCAACAGATCCGTGTTCCGGATGGAAACACCCGTACCGGGGCTGATCAGCGAACGAAGCACCAACGCTGGTTTGCATAGCTGCACGCCACACTACACGCTGGTGGCGCGGCGGCAGGATTCTTTCAGCTTTCAGGTGCCGAGTCCGGCTGTCCGCCACGGAAACGTCGAAAAGAGGAGGGAACGAACAATGCCGAACGCGCAGTCGCGCGCACACCGGCCAGCGGCAACAGCAAGCGGCAGCGAGTCTCGCGTCCTTTTTCTTTCCACGGCCAGCTCCTTCCCAACCTCAAAGCTAGTACTAGCCCAACCTGACCCGCCCGCCCGTGGTCGGTCGGACCCACGCGCAATTCCATCGCAACGACGACGACCCTGACCCACCCGGTAGGCCACCACCATCAGTTCAGTTCACCTCACTCGTCTCAACCACCTCACCGCCGCCGCTGTCTCTCATCGATCACGTCCGTCACACGCGTTCCTGCGGCATCACCATGCCCCACCGCCACCGCAACTCCCCACCCCACCCACGGGACGGCGACTTGCTCGACATCACCTCCTATACTATATAAAAACCGCGCAGCCTCTCGCAGCCGCAGCACAAGCAAAATAAACGCACACTCTCTCCTCCTCAGCTCACGAGTCACGTCCTCCTCCCTCGCTCGCTCGCCGTCGTCACGGAGGGGGATCGACTTCTCGATCATGGGCAACTTCGCGTCGTGCACGCTGGCCCGGGCGACGGCCGTGAGGGGCAGCGGCGCCATCGTCGTGCTCCCGGACGGGCGTGTGCGGCAGGTGGCGCTCTCGGCGACGTGCGCCGAGCTGATGCTCGAGGCGCCGGGCCACTTCCTCGCCGACGCGCGCGCGCTGCGCCCAGGCCGCCGGATCGACGCGCTGGCCGCCGACGAGGAGCTCCAGCGCGGGGTCATCTACGCCGCGCTCCCCATGAAGCGCCTCGGCGCGGCCGCGGCGCCCGCCGACGTGGCGCGCCTCGCCGCCGCGGTGGTGGCCGGCGGCGAGAAGGCGCGAAAGAGACGGAGGTCGGCGTCGTCGCCCGCCGCCACGGCCAAGGTGGCCGCCGTCGTGGCGCCGCCGGATGCTCTGGGGCTGGCGGATGTTTCTGTTGTGGTGGATGCGACATTGAAGCCGAGGGCGCCGAGGCTGGACGAGATGGACGTCGACGATGCAGCGGTCGCCGCGGAGATCGAGGAGCTCAAGCAGCGGCTCAGCGGCGGCGGCGGGAGGTCGAGGCGGCCGACGCTGGAGACCATAGAGGAGGAGAGCTACGTTTGTGTGGCGGCCTGATGCGAATCAACGTCGAGGCCAACGAAACAGAGATGGCGAAGGCCTTCTCTGACTCTGATCGACTAGACTTTTATTTTTGGGGGACCTTTTGTAAAGTAGTGCTTTCTCGTGCTTGCCTCTCTTTCCATGTATTTTTTGAGAGAGGAAATGGGAACATAAGGAGAAATTTGACAAAGTTATTAATAAAGATGATGAAGCAAGTTCAATAAATATTTTTATAGGTTTACCAAGCTCGTCAAATTTTATTGGAAGTACCGCTTATTCCGGTTATATTTGTGACTCTAAACCTATTGATGACGGTAACAAGTTGCCATCACTTTGTAATTTGAAGTAAATCCAGTACCACATTAACAAATCAAGTATTAGGTGATTATTAGGACAATCTGAAATTTTGTTCTTACTATAAAATCTTAAATGCTCTCTCTCACCCACCTCATAACTTTACAAAATGTGAATCAGAATATTCCAACATACTAATTGTGGTTTTTTTTATAATGTTTATTCGAGTTTTCATCCCCTAAACTAATCGTATTTACTTTAGATTTTATTAAAAAATTAAATAATAAATAGTATAAATTTTTAGAAAATAATCTGGCAACAGCGCCCATACTTGGTGTCGCGCCACCTCTTCCAATGTGTAACTTGTCTGGTGAGGGGTACCGAGTTAAAGACCCTAGGTACGAAAGGTTTTCGTATAATTTAAGTGTCTGTGTAAAACGGTATCATCCGATATGCGATGGTGAGTTAGCTCTAACAAACTTCACATTGTATTTAATAATGTAGAATATTTTTCTTTTTTAGTTTACTATATGAAACTATAAAACTAGATTTTTTACAACTAATCATATTGCTAGAACGATATCACTCTCTTTTAAATAATAGTTTTCTAAAATATGTATAATATTATTGATAGATCATGTTACTGTTGAAGTGCTTACATATTAATTTTTGTAATGCTAAATCAATCATGCCTTGATCTCACTAAATGTAATATAAAATAACAAATAACACTTTCATAATTAATGTCATATTTTAAAACATAAATTATTTGTAGAATATGGCATTCCCAGAAAATATATCTACGTAAAACTATACGGTGTGATATTGTTATCTTATCATATTATGAAACTGAACATTTATATTAACATGTAAGGAAGCAACGAATAGAAATATTCTGTTCGACAATAGCAAAATTTAGATATTGAGCTAAATTGCATATCACAATAACTAGTCCTCTGATGTGGCCATCTCATAAACTTATAGCCTTAATTATTATATTATTTTTATAATTCAGTGTTTGTGGCAGCTCTACAGTAATATACATCTTCTATCTAGAAATATCTTCAAATATTATGGGATCTCATTCAATATCACTGGAAGATATTGTTTTCTTAATGTGCCATTGAAAAACATATATTTCCTTTTATGGCACTTGTTGTAATTTTTTTCTCCCGTCATTGCCCGTTTTGTTAGTTTCATAACTGAAATCCAGTACAATAAAGCCTAAAAGTGATGTGAATTAGTAGAAAAGAAATAGGTGGTTCATTCGATTCTCTCATCATAACGCATTTGATTATTTTAATGTGGTTTCAATCTATAAAAAGTAAAAAGGGCCTTGAATTGAGCTACGAAAATAAAGATGAATAAGTTTGACGTGTATATTTTAGAACTTTAAATTTACAATAATATTCTACTAATTCTATGCCACTGAAAATGTTATTTTTAACTCAACGCAATGTCTAAAAGTTAAAAGTAACATTTTAAGAGGAGGAAGGGAGTACATCTGATCCCCCAGTATGTTGAGTCGACTACAACGAAGGCTTCCTTTCCATTTCCGTGCATGAAGGAACAATGCTCTGTGATCAATTCGATTGGCCCTCTGCGTACTCGAGTTCGAGTTCGAGCTCTAACGCGTAAGGCAGTTGCGGACAGCCCACTCTACATGCGAAATGGCACGGAACGATCACTTGCGCCAACAAGTTAACTCGGTTTCCCACACCAAGAGCAGCAGCAGCGTTCATGTTCCGGTACCAAATGCATCGGACCCGGCTTACCCAAATCTGGCGGGCACGGCCCTCACGTTGTCGCTCACCTCAACCAACTTCCTCTGTTGTGCAATCACACCCATCGCGTTCCGAGCAACCATCCCTGGACCCTCGGCACCCTCACTGCACACTTCCGGTAGCACACAGGCAGCTGGACAACAACTACCGCGAAACCTTCCAGGCAGCTTGAGCTCTTCCTCTAAAAGCCTGTGTGCGCCATGGGCAACTACGCGTCGTGCACGATGGCGGGTGCCGGCGGGAGCGCGGCGGGCAGGTGCGGCACGTGGAGCTCCTGGCGACGTGCGCCAAGCTGATGCTCGAGGTATCGGGCGGGGTGGTAGCCGGCGGCGAGAAGGCGCGGCGGCGGAGGTCGGCGTCATCGCTCACCGCCACTGCCAATGTTACCGCCGGAAGTCCTGGGGTTCGAGGAGCTCAAGCAGCGGCTCAGCGGCGGCGGCCGGAGGTCGCGAGGCGGCCGACTTTGGAGACGATAAAGGAGGAGAGCTACGCCTGTGTGGCGGCCTGATGCGAATTGACGTAAAGGCCAACGAAACAGAGATGGCAAAGGCTGCCTCTGATTGATAGACTTTTCTTTTTTGGAACCTTAAAGTACTGCTTTTAGTGCTGCCTCTTTTTTCATGTATTTTTTTTAGAGAGCAAAGGGGTACATGAGGAGGAATTTGGCAAAGTTGTTAATAAAGATGATGAAGAAAATTCTATAAATGTTTTAGAATCTGTTTACCTAGTAGCTAGCTCCGTAAATTGAATTGGAAGTAGGCATTTATGACCTCTGGACCTGCTGATGATAACAATTAGCTAGTCACTTAGTTGTTTGAAGTAAACAAAGTACCACATAACAAATGGAGCATTAGGTGACTATTTTTTAACACAATTAGATGACTATTAGGGTAATTAGAAAATTTTGCTCTTAGTACAAATTTTAAATATATGTCCCTCCTTCCTCACCCACTTACATAATTTAGAATGTGTAGTTCAAAATATTTCAATAAAATAACCAAGACTATTGTAGATTGTACTAAAAAAGAAGAATGGAAACTACAATTTAAATGTTAATTCTATTTATACAAATTATTGGTACTCAACGTTGGGATAAAGGGCGCGATCGGTATCAACGTTGCTCCACCCCTTCATGTGGTACTCATTCCGGTGAGAGGTGCTGAGTCGGTGATCATGCGGCATGGAGGTCTTAGTCTAATTTATAGCGTCTTTGTAAAGCAATCTCTTCCGATAAGAGATTGTCTATCTATAAAATGAGAAAGTTTTTTATTGCGTCTGTTGAAGCTATTTGAATTACATCACTCTCTTTTAAATAAGATATTTCAAAAATATTTATAACATTGACTACAAATCATGCTATTGTTAAAGTGATTACATATTGATTTTTGTAGTGCTAACTCAATCTTGTTTTGACCTCGCTAAACATAATATAAAATAATTAATAACACTTCCATAATTCATATCATGTTTGAAATCACATATTATTTGTAGGATATGACATTTTCAAAGAATATGTCTGCTTAGAAATATGTTGTGTGAAATTGTTATCTTCTCATATTATGAAACTTGACATTTATAGTGAATTGTAAGAAAAGAACAAATAGAAAAAGTCTGTTCCACAATAGCAGAACTTAGTTATTGAGCTAAATTGCATATCACAAAAAACTAGTCCTCTCATGTGGCCATCTCATAAACTTATAGCCTTAATGATTATATCTTTTTTATAGTCTCGTGTCAATAGCTGCTCTACACTAATATATATCTCTATCTAGAAACATATTTAAACATTATTGGCGCTTCTTCAATGCCATTAGAAGATATTGTTTTCTTGACGTGCAACTGAAAAATCTTATATTTCCTTTTATGACACTTGTTCTATTTTTTTTTTCTCCCTTCATTGCCACTTTTGATAGTTTCATAACTACAATCCAATACAATCAAGCCTAAAAGTGATGTGAATTAGTAGGAAAGAAATAGTTGATTCATTTGATTCTCTCATCACCATCATCATGCACTTGATTAGCTTATATTTTAGGGCTACCATATATAGGAAGCAAAAAAGGCCTTGAGAATGGGAGCTATGAGAACAAAGATGAATGAGTACGGCCTTGTATATTTAGAATTTTGAAATTATAACAAAATTCTGCTACATGTGATCCCCGCCAAATAAAAACAGAAAACTTATGAGTTAGAAGGTTATGGTGTGCAAAAACTTGAAATGTATCTTTTAAACTGTGTGGTTCACACAATGTTGAGTCAAATCCAAGGAAAGCGGCGTGTAAGCGTGGGCGGACATACACCCCCGGTAGCGTTCATGTGCAGCCCTCATTTCCAAGATAAATGTTGCCGGACTGCCCTCACACGTGGAAAATTGTTAAGCTACTAAAATTGACACCGTGGATTCGTCATGGGGGCAAGAATCTTGCCAGGGCAGGCAGGCGCAGTCCTTTTCGCAGCATGACAGGCTTTGATATTCATAAGGGCGTCCACAAAAGTTCTGCCCATCGATTAGGGCGTCCACAATGGCACAATATAGCTAGCTGCAGTCATATATAAAAGATAAAAAAGTAGGAAAGAGAAGAATGCTAGCTGTTACAGTGACGGTTAGTTACTGCCGAACAAAACGCTATGTAAAGACGAGTTTGTCTCCACCAGACACGGTTTGTGGGCCATTTTTCATCCTCTTCACGTGCAGCAGTTGTTTTCTCTCTCAACAATGGGAAGAAGAAACAATAAAATAAACTAACATGTGGAACCCACTTGTTTTTTAGCAGTGTTAAAGGTGGTTATACAGACATGTTATCTTTATATTGCTATTGTAAATTACAGCTACCTCACCACTATGGACGTCCTTAGGGCCTCCACACTGATTTTATATAGTTACCGTTAGCAGAGCCAGCGTGGATTCTAATCCAACGTGGAGGTAAGAGAAATAGGAGAGAGAAAAGAGTTACTTTTACAGAAACGTATATGTATAGATGAAACTAACGCTGGATAACGCTACAAATAGACGCTATCTCACGTGGTTTGGACGAGTGCTCCGTTGCCCTGCCAAAACAGAAACAATAAAAAAAATTGACATGTGGGCCTCTAGTTTTTTTTTAACAGTGTTAAAGTTGGACTATTTGTTGCTTATCTTTGGAGTTGTATCGTTACCTATCTCGACATAAATTCCATTATGGAGGCCCTTATGTATGGACCCCATAAAAGATAAGCAGCATCATGTTCATCTATAACATAGTCAGTGCATGTGTCCTATGCTTGTCAGAGTTGCTGCGATAGCTGAGTGGAAAAAAGGATGAGAGAGTGGAGTATGTGGGTTCCATGCTAGGATATAGATAATCGTTGTTGTAGATGTTGTCTTTGGACTGACGTCAGCTATTCAGAATTGGTAGTGCCATGTGGCACCGTAAAGATGGGTGTATAGTGCATTATTGTGGAGGCCTTAAGGGACTCCACAGTGGCTAACCGAAGGTAGTGTTTGCAAAGTACGAATATGTTTTTTAGTAAAAAAAAAAGAAGAGAGGAGAAAGATAACGCTACCTACAACAATGATCTATAGTTAATATTACAGTTTCAGGTATCTTTTTCATGCCTATTTTCCTCTTGTATGAGACTGACTTGTACCATAACTATAGCTCATTAGTAGGGTCTACCACTGCTGAGACAGGTTATAGAGATAAGATAACCTTTAGTATATCCTTCTAAATATTATAGGTAGTAACCAGTGTGGACGCCTAAGGCAGCCTTGTCCCATCCTGAAACTTGTATATTGTATCTACACGTTGCCGATGTTCCTTCTTCGTCCTCCTGCACTTTTGTTGTGTCGCCGGCGCCGGCGCAATGGCCAGAACACGTTAGATTACATTCTTTTGCTGTCCTTCTTATTTCTCCTCTCTCCCTTCTGCCACGGAGCGGTAGTCATACCATCGCGCCACATGTCACTACACCATGGTACATTATTACCGACCATTCAAAGCAACTGATGGTTGGTTCGGTAAAAGATGGCGGCCGACGGTTGGTCGGTAAAGCAACTAACAGCGATCGACAATAGTGTGTGCGGCAGCGCTGACATTCGACGACCGGTGGCTACGAGGTTGGCGGCAAGAACGCGTTCGATTCCATTCTTTTGCTGTGCTTGGGGTTCCCGCGCTACAGCTAGTGCTCCAGCTCAGCGTGATTATATTCGTAACCCATCATCCAATATGGACCCAAGGAATCTGGAGTGGAACTGCCCTGGACATGTGGCGACAACCCCCAGGGGGTGCATATACCCCTACGCTCACGTTCTCCGCTTATCAACTCCAAGGCTTCATTTCCAATTTCCATTTCCGTGCAAGAAGACAGAAGGAGCGATGCTCTGTGACGCCTGTGATCAATTTGATTTGTCCTCTGGGTACTTGAGTTCGCGTTCTAACGCGTACGACGGTTGCGGACAGTCCACTCTACCCGCGAAATGACACGGAACGGTCACTTGCGCCAACGGCTAGCGCTCCAACTCGGTTTGCTCACGCCAGCAGCAGCAGCGTTCATGTATCGGTACCTATGCATCGGACCCGGCTTACCCAAAGCAGGCAGGCACGGCCTCCACGGTCTCGCTCACCTCAACCAACTTCCTCTGTAGTGCGATCCTCCGTCCTCCCGAGCAAGTGAGCAACCATCCTCCGAATCGGCTCACCTCACCTTGCACAGGCAGTTGGATAACAACTGCCGCGAAACCTTCAAAGCAGCTTGAGTTCTTCCAGCAGCCGGCGTCGCCACGGGCAACTTCGCGTCGTGCACGATGGCGAGCGCGAGCGGGAGAGGCGTGCACCAAGCTAATGCTCGAGGCGCCGGGCCAATTCCTAGACCGACGCGCGTGCGCTGCGCCCGAGCCGGCGGATCAATGCACTGCCCGCCGACGAGGCGACGAGGACCTCCAGCGCGAGCTCCTCTACGCCGCGCTCCCAATGAAGCTCTTCGGCACGCCTCGCAGCTGCGATGGCGGCCGGAGGAGGAGGAGGATAATGCGGTCCGCGTCGTCGCCCAATGCCACGGCCAATGTAGCCGCCGTCGTAGCGCCGCATGAGGTCCTGGGGTTCGCCGCCGCCGTTACCATTGAGTGGACGCGACGATGAAGTAGAGGCGCCGAGGCCAGACGAGATGGACGCCGACGATGCAGCAGCAGTCGCAGAGATAGAGGAGCTCAAGCAGCGGCTGAGCGAGGGCGGCCGACGCTGGAGACCATACAGGATGAGCCTACGCCTGCGTGGCGGCCTGATGCTAATTGACGTCGAGCAGAGATGCCAATGGGCTCTACTCTGCTCGAATAAACCTTGTTTTTTTAACCTTATGTAAATTATTCCTTTTCTAGCGCTGTTTTTTTTAATTTTTTTCTAGAGAGAATAGACCATGGAAGGAAAGAAAAAATATTTTTTTGATCCTAATAGGGAAGTTCGATTTGAAGAGAGCCAAGAAAAGAAGTGTCATCTTTTTTTAGATTAATAAAGAAATTTTCTCTTCAACTTATGTGTTTGGAAACGATACTATGCTACCTCCATTCTCAAATTAGAACTTTTATCGTAACAACAATAATTTAAAAACTTATATAAAAATCCAAACATTCTAAAAAAAACTGACATGTCAATCAATTGAACAGCTAATATTGATGAACTAATCCGTTCTGCTATCGTAAGGATGATGACAACTTCCTTTTATATGTCTCAATATGCTCAAATTAGTACATTACATCAAAATTCCATTGCCTTGTTTGGAAAGAACAAATCCAATATTATTCAGGTTTGCTTTGTTAGCACCGTAGATAACAAGCATCATAATTCATGTTGTCACTTTAACGGGTAGCCTTTCACTGATTAAATTGATCGTGAGAAACATGAGCTTATGAATAAATCCCGGAGCTATAAAAGGCAGAGTGAAAAAGAAATCTGATTGGTTGATCAAGCACATGGGTTACCTCATTCTCACTACACCATCTATTAACATGGATGAAAGAAAAAACAACAGAAGGATCACGAGCCACCTGCCTGATGACTTGGATTAGAACACTTGCCACCTAATATCCAAAATTTCGATCTAGATTATAGACACAAAACCTGGACACCCACACACGCGAATGGATCTCTAGCTGAGTTGCATTTTTTTTTTTTGAGAATCAATCTCTAGTTGAGTTGGTTAGGTGGTCCTAGTAGCACTCCTCAGGTCTCCTGTGTTCAACTTCTCGTAGGAGCGAATTTCAGGTGGTTAAAAAAATCCTCGCGTGTCTCATGCTAAAGCATAGATCTAAGGTCCGGCCGAGATCGTTGGTCGTCTCACACGGGCCACGGTGCTGCTATGTAAGGGTGGGCTAGGGGTTCAGAGATTTTCTCGACCTTCTCAGGGACCTATCTTACCCCCTCCCCCCTCTCCTGTAGATCGAGTTTTTTTTTGGACACCCACACACTACTACTTATATTATTCACACAAGGATCTATAGAGTCAAAGATCTAAATGTAATCTGATTGTTGAACAGAAGCAATTATAGAATTTATCATGTAAATAATCAAACTATATCTCATTATGTTATTCACCAGCTTGCATAAGTTATAAATATGATCTCTAAACCAACATGCAAAATAATAAACACTAAACATGTAATTCTGCACAATCACTCTATTTTCTACTTATTCTATTTTCTTTTTTTAAAATGATCTTTCTCCTTTCAAGTTTAGTTTTTTTATAAAAAAATCCTATACCAATCTCTTTCTTTCAATTTTCTTTTCTTTAAGTTCATCTTACCAACTTACTTTTATTATTGTATACATTCTTTTGATCATTTTTCAGATACTGCTTTAGTACGTATAACCCTCTTATAAGGATATAAACTAACTTTGTGTGATTAATTTCTCCACCAAATCTAATACTATACTTGATATTAGCCTACTCTCACCAAAGAGCTCCTTGGACTATAATATGCATGTCATTAGAAAATAAGTTTCTCAGGATTTCACATTGTGCATCATAGGTAGGCAACTCCCAGCCAATTAGAGCACACACTAAAGTTATATGTGAAATCATAATGATCCTTGTATCAGTGTGACAGTGGGTAAATTATGGACAACTCGTGGTTAGTTAGATAGCTTCAATGTTCTTACTACAAGAGGAACAATAAATGTGCTAAATTTATCTCCCAGCATTAGCACATTAAATGAATTAGTGGAGTGCCCACTAAAATGGATAGTAAGATGTGATTTCTTCTTTATCAGAAAATTTGTTGTCACAACTCACAACAAATGTGATTTAGTGTTGTTAAAGACATAATGTAATATTACATTTTTATCATTATATTACTGATAAAACTAGGAGAAAAATCTTTCAAATTTTTCTTACTCTCGTACATATGGTCTTTACATTATTTGAAATAAGTGTACTTAGGCCCTTATTTCTATTAATTATTTGATTTGTTTCACTTTTTATTGACAAACAAAGTATAAAGGAGTTGCTAACACTTCTATCTTTAATTTCATGTTTCTAAAGGTTTACTATTTGTTGTATAGGATATTTCAAAGAATATATTAGCCTAGCAAACACTTATACCAAGGCAAAATGTTCTCTCCTCAAATTATGAAATTTGACATTTAATTTAAATGAAATATCTGGAATCAATGACTCGAAAATTTTACTTTCACAATAGCAAAAGTTAGTATTGAACTTGTTCCTGTCAAAATAACTACTATACTCTCATATAAGGTCATTTCTTGAACTTATAGCCTAGGATAGTGATCATGTCATTATCAATATTCCTATGATACTAGTTGTACATTACTTGTATTGTTTCTATAGAAATATCTATAAGTATTATGGGGAACTTCTTATATGGGACTAAAAGATATTGTATTTCCTCAGTGCCACTGATTAACTTATCCTTCCTTTTATGCCCTTTTTTTTTGCTTGTTTGTTAGTTTCATAACTAAGACTCTCTCTCTCTCTCTCTCTCTCTCTCTCTCTCTCTCCCTCAGATTTTTTTGAAAAGGATTTTGTTAGAAATAGTTTCTTATTTAGTATCAGGAGATAGAGTGATGTACTCCAAGGCCAACGATTTTCAAGTTATCTAATCTGACGTCAAATCCGAATTTCAATTCCTTGTATGCCATAACCGTGACCTTAAGCCCCGGTTGATGTGTTAAGTTGAGATGTAAATGATGAATTTATCCCTGTGACCATGTAACCATTAGATACTGTGTGGCACTTGGTTTTTGCGCTTCCCTGTGTTGCCCAGTGTTCCTCAGCTCACACGAGTTCATCCTTTTCAACTCAAGCTAACCGTATTCAAGTCTTAGTTTTGCTCAAGTTTCAGAACAGTGGAAGCAACAACTCGGGGGCTGAATATTTGCCCGAGTTCTAACGCGTACGGCCGTTGCGGAGTGCCCACTAGGCCTATACTATACCAGACTTGCTAACAAGTAGCGCTCCAGTTCGGTTTACTCACGCCAGCAGCAACAGCGTTCACATGTACCAAGCACAAGTTGCTCGCTCCACTCCGTGCCCTGCTTACGAGTTCTCTCGCCCGCCACACTGCCGACCGTGCCGAGCAGGACCGGATCCGGAGGGATCGTCATCCACCGAGACGACTACCCGAAGGAGGCAGCCACGGCCCCCGCGGTCTCGCTCTCGCCTCAACCAACTTCCTCTCTCGCCCTTGCGCGTCCTTCACAGTCCACACAAGTCACATCCATCCATCGCGCTCACGCGTCCCTACCCTCCAGCAAAATAATCCTTGCCTGCTATAATTAATAGTGTACTTTCTATAATTAGCAGCTTAGTTTAGAAAGTTGATTATTGGTTCTTGTATCGGCTCATAGAAAGTCATCATTACTTTCTCTTATATTAGTCTATATAAACAAAGCAATAGAGGGATAAACGCTATCAATTGCAGCATCAAACCAGATCGTGTTTCTTCCTTGCGTGAGTTTGTGTTCATGTGTGTGTGCGTGTGTTGGCCAGGTCATCTCTCCAGCGGTGTGCGTGTCGTTTCTCCGACGAGATTCTAACAATTGGCATCAAGAGCTAGGTTCGTCCAAGGCGTAAAGATGTCGGGTAAGAAGATCAGAGACACTTCCGGCGACGGCGTTGTGATCCAACAGTAATTCATGAGGTGGGCAGCGGGAGTAGCTACCCCATTCTCACCAAGACCAATTACTCCGATTGGGCGCTGCTCATGAAGGTAAAGTTGAAGGCCAGAGCCCTCTGGAACGTCATTGAGAACGGTGGCACCGACGCCTAGGAGGAGATGATGGCGCTCGACGTGTTATGCGGCGTAGTACCACTGGAGATGGTGTCGTCGATCGCCACGAAGAAGACGGTCAAGGAGGCCTGGGACAAGATTGCAACCATGAGGATTGGTTTTTCTCCTAAAGGAGGCCAAGGAGGCTTTCGAGGAAGCTCCGGCGTCGCTGTAGCATGAGGGCAAGTTGTACCTCACGGAGGAGGAGTGGAACTCGCGGAGGAAGAAGCACGAGGAAGAACACGGCGGCGGCGCGAGCAGCGGCTCGACGCGTCACGGTGGTGGCAGTGGCAGGCGCGGGCATGGGCGCGGACATGGCGGTCCACCAAGCGGGCCGCCGACTTCAAACCGGCCCACCGGTGAAGAATGTCGGCGCTATGGCAAGATGGGCCACTGGGCCCAAGAGTGCAGGTCGAAGTCCAAGAAGGAGCAGGTTCACGTTGCCCAAGATGAAGAGGAGGCCTCGCTCTGGCTCGTGACGGCATCACCGACGCTCTCACCGGTGGTCGACGTGCCTGTCAGTGATGATTTGGCGCTACAGGAGGCAGAGCGGGAGCATGGCGTTGGCGGGTCTGGGGCGGCCTCGACGGGATCCGTTGTCCAATTCGAGATCCGGGAGGAGAAGGTGTTCGCCCACCTCGGAGAAGAGAAGGATTGGGAGGCGGAGACCTGGGTCCTAGACACCGGCATCACCAACCATATGACTGGATCCAGGTCCACCTTCACCAAGCTGGAGACGGCGCTGCTCGGCACCGTATGGTTCGGCGATGACTCAGTGCCATGCATCGAAGGTTGGGGCACCGTTGTCTTCGAGTGCAAGAACGGAGAGGTCCAGTCGCTCCCTAGAGTCTACTTCATCCCGCGGCTGACGACGAACATCATCAGCATCGGCCAGCTCAATAAGGACGGCTACAAGACTGAGATCGACGATGGGGTGATGACGGTTCGCAAGCCTGGTGGCAAGCTGCTAACGAAGGTGGCACGTGCAGGCAACCGCCTGTACAAGATCCAGCTAAAGGTGGCACAACCGTCGTTCCTGGCGGTGCGCGGGCATGGCGATGATGAGGCATGGCGCTGGCACGAGCGTTTCGACCATGTCAACATGGCGGCACTGAGGAAGCTAGCTCGGGAGGAGCTAGTGCGTGGCTTGCCAGTGATCGGGCAAGTCGGTCATCTGTGCGAGGCGTGCCAAGCCGAGAAGCAGAGGCACACCTCGTTTCCAGCAAAGGCGGAGTACCGGGCACGACAGCGACTTGAGCTATGCACGGTGATCTCTGTGGGCCCATCTCACCGCGACACCCACAGGTAACAAGTACTTTTTGCTGTTGGTGGATGACCTCAGCAGATACATGTGGGTAGCAGCGATTCCTTCAAAGGATCGTGCAGCGGCTGCCATCAAGGAGATCTAGTCACGAGCTAAGGGTGAGTCCGACATCAAGCTAAAGGCACTCCGAACTGATCGTAGTGGCGATTTAACCGCGAGGGAGTTCGCAAAGTATTGCGCGGGCGAGGGCGTGCATTGCCAGCACACTGCGCCCTATAGCCCGCAGCAGAACGGCATCATTGAGCGTCGGAATGGCATGGTGGTGGCTACAGCGAGGAGCATGCTTGAGGCGAAGGGGCTCCCCGGCTGGTTTTAGGGTGAGGCGGTTAACATCGTTGTGTATGTGCTGAAACGATGCCCAACAAAGAGCATGGACAGGATGACCCCGTTCGAGGCGTGGCATGGAAAGAAGCCGGCGGTGCACCACCTCTGGACGTTCGGCTGCATCATCTACGTCCGTAACACGATGCCGCACCTGAAAAAGCTCGATGACTGTGGCCGGAAGATGATCTTCGTCGGCTACGAGCGCGGCTCCAAGACGTACCGCGCTTATGACCCGATCGTGAAGCGTGTTCATATGACATGCGACGTGGTGTTCGAGGAACAAGTCCAGTGGGACTGGGGCACCAGCGGCGGCGATGGCGAGCCGCCTAGTGTCGACGACATGTTTACGGTGGAGTACACCACCTGGGGACAAGCCGCACCTGGTGATGAGACGGTCGAGGTGCCTGCGAGAGATGAACCAGGAAAATAGTTGCCGCCTCTGGGTGTTGGGGCCAATGAGTCGGAGCCTAGCTCACCGGACAGTGTTGACGACGACAACCTCGACGCCGACCACGATGATGACGCGCCTCTTCGGTTTCGCAGCATCAACGACATCATCAGGCAGGCCTCGCCGCGTGGGCTCGCACCACGCGCACTGGTGATGAAGGAGCTTCATGCGATGAGCGCCGATGAGCCCACCTCATTCACCGAGGCGGAGGGTAGCCCCAGTTGGAGGAAGGCGATGATGGAGGAGATGGACTCCATCGAGGAGAACGGCACGTGATACCTCACCGACCTCCCACCTGGACACAAGGCGATCGGCGTGAAGTAGGTCTTCAAGGTGAAGCGGGACGAACACGGAGCGGTGTCCAAGCACAAGGCATGCCTCGTGGTGAAGGGCTACGCATAGCGGCACGGCATCAACTACGAAGAGGTGTCCACGCCGGTGGTCCGGCTCGACTCGATGCGCCTGCTCATCACCCTCGCGACGCACAAGGGGTGGGAGGTGCACTACATGGACGTCAAATCGGTGTTCCTCAATGGGGACCTGCAGGAGGAGGTCTACGTCGAGCAGCCGGCCGGTTTTGTTATCACCGGCAAAGAGCACAAGGTGCTTAAGTTGAGGAAGACATTGTACGGCCTACATCAAGCGCGGCATGCTCGGAAGCGAAGATCGATAGCACCTTGCTGTCACTCGGTTTCAGGAGGAGCCCTTCGGAGCACGCCATCTACGTCAGGCAGGGTCGCGACGCTCGGCTAGTGGTCGGGGTCTATATCGATGACCTTGTGATCACCGGTTCGAGCACCGGCGACATCAGGACCTTCAAGGAGGAGATGGCGGATGCGTTCAAGATGAGTGACCTCGGCCTGCTTCACTACTACCTCGGCATTGAAGTGAAGCAGAGCGCGAGAGGGATCTCGCTGAGCCAAGGCGCCTATGCCGGCAAGATCATGGAGAGATGCGGCATGGCCGGGTGCAACCCCTGCCAAACACCTATAGAGACGCGGCTCAAGCTGAGTAAGCTCAGCGAGAGACCGTCGGTCGATGCGACAATGTACAAGAGTATCGTCGGTAGTCTGAGTTATCTAGGTAACACTAATCCTGATCTCGCATTTGCTGTCGGGTTTGTTAGCCGGTTCCTGGAGGATCCGCGAGAGGACCACCTCGTCGCGGTGAAGCGCATCCTGCGTTATGTGGCCGGGACCCAGAATTGGGAACTCTAGTTCGGCCGGAAGGAGGAGGGTGAAGCCAAGCTCACTGGCTTCAGTGACAATGATTACGCCGGCGATATCGATGCTAGGAAGAGAGCGACGGACGTGATCTTCTTCCTCAACAGCAGCCCGATCACCTGGCAGTTTATAAAGCAGAAGGTGATGACGCAATCAAGCTACGAGGCGAAGTATATAACAGCTGGCAATGCTGCTTGTCAGGCATTATGGCTGGCTCGGGTACTTGCAGAAGTGCAATGATCAGCACCGAGAGCACCAATGCTGCGGGTGGACAACAAGTCCGTCATTGCTTTAATCAAGAATCCAGTGCTCTATGGATAAAGTAAGCATATCCATGTGAAGTATCACCTAGTCCGAGAATCTGCAGAAGATGACTTGATCTGTATCGAGTTCATCAGGAGCGAGGAACAGCTTGGTAACATTCTTACGAGTCGCTTTCCAAGACCAAGTTTCATGAGCTGCGTATCAAAATCGGCCTGATCAACATTAAGCAGCGCAAGATTTAGGAGGAGATTATAGAAAATAATCCTTGTCTGCTATAATTAGTAGTTTATTACTTTTTATAGTTAGCAACTTAGTTTAGAAAGTTAATTATTCGTTCTTGTATCGGTTCATAAAAGTCATCATTACTTTTCCTTGTATTAGTCTATATAAACAAAGCAATAAAGGAATAAACGCTGTAAATTGCAGCAGCAAACCAGATCGTGTTCCTCCCTTACATGAGTTTGTGTTCAGATGTAGTATATGGGTGTGTTGGCCAGACAATGTCTCTAACGGCGTGAGTGTTGTTTCTCGGACGAGATTCAAACAAGCAGCAGCGGCCCCCACAGCAACCACGCCCTGAATCGGCTCGACACAACCCCACCCGCTGCGCACCTATATATACAATCCATCGGCAGAGCCTCACCGGCTCACCGCCCACAGCAGGCAGAGGCAGCACAAGCAGTTAAACGCAGCACCGGAAGCCAAAATCACAAGCGCGACAAGGCCGTGTGCGCCATGGGCAACTTGGCGTCGTGCACGATGGCGAGCGCGGCCGGGAGCGGGGCCAGGGTCGTGCTCCCCGACGGTCATGTGCGCCACGTGGAGCTCCCTGCGACGTGCGCCGAGCAGATGCTCGAGGCGCCGGGCCACTTCCTCGCCGACGCGCGCAATCTGCGTCCCGGCGCGCGCATCGAGGCGCTGGCTGCGGACGAGGAGCTCCAGCGCGGGGTCCTGTACGCCGCGCTCCCCATGAAGCGCCTCGGCGCGCCCGCGGCACCCACCGACGTGGCGTGCCTCGCCGCCGCGGTGGTGGTGGCCGGCGGCGAGAGGACGCGGAGGAGGGGGAGGAGGAGGATGATGGTGAGGTCCGCGTCGTCGCCCGCCGCCTCGGCCAAGGTGGCCGCCGTCGTCGCGCCGCACGACGTCCTGGAGGCCGCCGTTGAAGAAGGAGGCGCGCCTGGCAAGCCGAGGGCGGTGATGAAGCTGGACGAGATGGCCGTGGACGACGCGGCGGCCGCGGCGGAGATCGAGGAGCTCAGGCAGCGGCTCAGCGGCGGCGGGCGCCGGTCCAGGCGGCCGACGCTGGAGACCATACAGGAGGAGAACTACGCCCTGCCAGTACGCTGATTCATGTCACGGCCAACCAAGATGAGATGGCAAAAGCCTTCGCTCATAGCTAGGCTCATAGCTTCTTTCCTATTTTCTTTCCCTCCGATAACTCTTCCCAACTTACCTTGTGTAAAAATACCAGTACTATATTTTTCTTAGTGCTGCCTCTTAGAAAGGAGGAAAGGAAAATTTGAGTTGGACCAAATGATTTTGGAAAATGATTAATATAAATGAAAATCTTGCCAAAATCTTTTTTGGCTGATCAAGCAAAGTGTATTCAGGCTTCATCTGGTACTGGGATTTTAGGGGTAAAATCTATATTGGAATCACAGAAAAAGTTACAGGCACAAAACTATGATGGTAGCTTCGCTAGACACGAAAAACACAGTAGGGGCCAATTAATTAGCCAAAGCAGCAAAAAAACTTGGGGATTTAGATTTAGATTTTGGAACAAAAATCAAGGAAATTGACTTGTCAGTTGTGCTTAGCTGGCAGATTATTCAAGAAATTATGTGTGTGTGTGTGGGGGGGGGGGGGGGGGGGGACACGCCCCGACTGTACCTTTATCTCTGCCAGTAACACTAGTAAACTAGTATTTGGCTTGAAAATGTTTGTGTGTATGTTTTCAAACATTTCAGGGGAAAAAACCTATCTGTACCTTTATCTCTGCCAGTAACACTAGCAAACTAGTATTTGGCTTGAAAATGTTTGTGTGTATGTTTTCAAACATTTCAGGGAAAAAAACCTATCTAAGAATCATGCTTGCAGTTTCCTTTGATTACAAAATTATTTAGCCGATTTCCATTTTCGTCATGTTCAACGAATCATAATCAGCTCCTTCGTTCTATAAGACGGGTTGATGCTAATTTATTTGGTTGAACTAAAAAGATTAGGAGGTTACCTTGAGGGTCACAAATTAACCTCATGAAAAATATCAAGAGAATGAATGAAGTGTTGTAGGCTTGTAGCCACCTAGCTTTGGCTCCCCTATTGTCCTTCTGGTCTTTTAGTAGACAGTTCGTTGAAATGGCTTAAATCACGAAAATGAGCAAAAACAGTGCAGAAGTCAAGTGAAAAGAGAAATGCAATAATGTTGGTCGTATTCATGTCACCAACACTAAATATTGCTTCAAAGTTTCCCCAAACAAGGACAGCAAGCAAGTACGACATCTACACAAAAGCTAACAAATTTATTAATGTACCGATGCCCTCTTTTATCTTTCCAAGCATCAGCCACGTAACAAATCGGGAACTATCAACAAGAGGTTGTTTTCCGATTTAATTTTCTACTAGAAGTACAATTGCTTCAGTCTTTTGAATAATTTCCAAGTCTTCGGAAGAAAGCAAAGTGTCAAGACGCGAGAGGAGAAGAAAAAATAACGTTGATGAGCATACAGCACAGCAGGCAACAGCATTAAAGCAAACGGAAAGATGCTTTGCAACATCATGAGGCTCCCCACTAGGCAGTGCTCCGGACCAGCGAAGCCACAATGACTTCCACTTATCTTATTATGCAACTGAATTCAAGCGAGACCGGTACTGAATCGAATCATGATGCATGCAGACGTATGATGATTGATGGCATGTGAGCTCCTCACGGAGTCTTATCTCCCAGATGAATCATGTTCAATTCTTTTTTATATGCGAAACTTGCAGAGGTGTGGAATTTAGAATGTCAGGTCAGAGCCCTCTGCTGATCAATGAAGCTAGCTTGCGTGATCACAACAATGATCGAGGAATCAGTCAAAAAGAAAAAAGAAGAAGAAGACCAAGAATATTTAAGGAATATGGTTGGCGTGCTTGTGGATATATCTGGTTTCTTTCAACGACTCCTGGAAAATTTTCGTATGTCAGAAGTAGTAGTCCAGAAATACAAGAGAAGGTCGCAGTTTTGTTTTCTTTGAGCGTCTCGAGCCAGAAACCAAGCAAGGAGCGTCGCGGAGGGAGTAGTGGCTCGATCGGATGTGGGGTGTTCTCCGCTCCTGATCACGGAAGCGGCGCTCGATCAGACCAGGAACTGCGAGTGAAAAGGGAAGATGAAGAAGAACATGGCTCTCCGGTATGAGGGCCGCACGAACTGAAATATTCGGCGACCATCGCACATTCTCTCTCTATTCTCTCGTCATATGGTTGGACCCTAGACACGGCTTCCTTTTGGGCCTCATCGGGTCTTAAGTGGCCCAAGCCCCTATGGCCTGCTATGCTTTTGGTCGAGACCGAGCAAGGCTCTACCTTTTTTTTGTGAGGCAAAGCCCAAAACGTGTAGCCTTGTGTGTCCTCGTTCAACTCTTGGTACCATTGATTGTTCATGCCCTTTTCTTTTTGGAGAACTCGCTGGTGGCTGCCTACCTCCGTCATAAATGATTGTATTTTTAGAACTGGTCAAAGTAAAATATTTTTTAAAAATAATGAGAAGATTGTATTATTCCAATCTTGAATTTCAGAGAAGCTACAACCGTAATGGTCTTGACTTCCAAAAAAAATTATGACCACATACAATCATGATAAAATCGATCCATATAAGAAGTACACCTACGCACATTTGAACAAGAGCTAAACGAAAAGAAAAAAAAAGGCCGCGATGTTGCAGCCTTTACTGTCTTTTCGAAGGTCCTTTTGAGTAAGGTCTGCTCCGTCTCTGTGTTCTCCACCATAGGAACCAGAACAACATTGGAGCTTCTGCCAATCCAAGGAAAAATTGTGTGTAACGATTAAAGCAACGATCACTCGAAACCACTTCACTGAAAAATACCAACACAAAATAATTCTACAGCAAAAGAAAAAACTTTAAGAAAACACCCTCCAAGAAGGTTCCTTTCCAAATTGGAGCATAGTTTACATTCAGAGAAATCCTCAATGAGGAGAACAGGTATCTCCGATAAAGCCTTGGGAAAAATCTATTTTACTCTCCTGAACAATCTATTTTATTCATATTAGTCCCCAACCAAAATTTTGATTCAATTTAATCCTCTAAATAATTCAAGTTGGTGCAGTCTACCCCTTAATGCAAATTTCCTTTTTTTGTTTCCCTTTGTACCATTTGAATTTAAAGATAAAATTTTATATAATCATAATGATATCTATCACTATACAACAGAATGTAGTTTATATTTTTTCATAAATAATTCCTATATGATTTTAAATTATATCGTTAAGATAACATTATATGCTTTTAGACTGTGAAAAATATCCTAAAATATTCATTATGTTTTTTTAGTGTAGAGGTTTATGAAAATGACATACATCATTGGCAAAATTTCAGCACTAAATTTAAATTATATTAAAAAACAAAACGAAAACTTACATCAGAGAGTAGATTGTACCAATTTAAATTATTTGGGAAAGTAAATTAAACTAATATTTTGTTCAGAGACTAAATAAAAAAAACTGGGATTGTTCAAGAAGTAAAGTAGACTTCTCCCAAGAGGCTTTAAAGAAAGAATATGACGTTCGAGGGCAACACCATCGTCAACATTTTCCATCAGAGTCACATCTGACCAGCAGAGTAGTAGTGCTATGGTGACCAGACGACGACAGGGCATGACCCGTCACCATGCCAAAGCAACCACACGAGGCCCGGAAATTTCCACGAGCAGGAACAGTCGGGGCATGATCCGCCACGGAAGTAAAATAATGTTTAGGTTTATGGCATAAAACTAGTATCGTTAGATTCATCATGAATTATATTTTCGTAGTATTATTTATCAAATGTGACAAATGTTGATACACAACTATTTCTACAGAATTAATCAAACAAAAGGAAGACCGAATTTCACCAGTTGTACAAGTACAAACTTATCGGGACAGTTACCTTTGATTTGAAGCGGAGAAGAAAAAATACAAGTGGACCACGTACAGTCCCAAAGTACCACAATACGTACTCCACACAACGAGGGGGAAATGGAGGATCACATGTTCAGAGTGTGACAGACAGGTTTGACACGCGATGCACTCGAGTCGCACACGCACTGGGCTCTGGAGAAAAGACAGTAACACGCTGAAACATTCGGAGACACTCCCCATGTCTTCGCGCCATACTAGATAAGGAGATAGAAGAGTAGTTGGCAACATCTATCCGGTCGACACGTTCCAAACACGGTCAGACGAAGCGTTCTATCCGCTCGCCTTTGCAGGGCCTATAGGAGGAGGCGCCAAGCAAGAAGCACCGGAGTAAAGCCCACACGGGCATGGCGTCGCCTCCTTCGGCCCACGTCCTCCTCGTCTCCGCCCCGCTGCAAGGCCACGTCAACCCGCTCCTCGTCCTGGGCCGGCGCCTCGCGTCGCGCGGCCTCCTCGTCACCTTCTCCACCGTCCCCCACGCCGGCCTCAAGCTCACCCACGACAACGACATGTCCATCTCCGTCGGCCGCGGCGGCACGCTCCGCTTCGACCACCTGCGCGGCGGCGGCCTGTGGGCCCCAGACGACCCTCGGTACCGCGCGGGAAACGACATGATGGGCCACCTCGAGGACGCCGCGCCGGCGGCCCTCGCGGCCCTCCTCCGCCGCCAGCAGTCCACGCCGGTGACGTACGTCGTGGTCAACGCCTTCGCCCCGTGGGCCCTCCGCGTCGCGCGTGACCTGGGCCTCCCGCACGCCGTGCTGTGGACCGAGTCATGCGCGGTGCTGTCGCTGTATTACCACTACTACCTCCACTAGCTCGCGGACTTTCCCATTCCCGCCGCCGAAGCCGGACCAACCGCTGCAGTCGCTGTCCCCGGGCTGCCCCCGCTTGTCAGCAGCGACCTTCCCGGCCTGATCCACGCGCCGGAGGAGTTCATCTGGCGCCGAACGCTCCTCGCCGACCTGCATTGCCTCCGTGAAGGCACGGCGGTGCGGGTCCTGGTCAACACCTTCGACGAGCTCGAGCGCGACACCGTCCAGGTGCTCCGCGCGCACCTGCCCACGATCGTACCGGTGGGCCCACTCTTCGACACAGAGCCAGAGGTTTGTGATGGCCGCGACGACGACTGCGCACCCTGGCTCGACGCGCAGCCGCCGGGATCGGTGGTGTTCGTGGCGTTCGGGAGCATCCTGAAGATCAGCCGCGACGAGGTGGCCGAGCTGGCGGCGGGGCTCGCGGCCTCGCGGCGGCCGTTCCTGTGGGTGGTGCGCGAGGACAACCGCGACCTTCTCCTCCACGACGACTGCCTCGAGCCAGTTATTACTGGAAGCAAGGGCAAGGTAGTGGCATGGTGCGAGCAGCGGCGCGTGCTCGCTCACGCCGCGGTGGGCTGCTTCGTGACGCATTGCGGGTGGAACTCGACGGTCGAGGCGCTCGCGGCCGGCGTGCCGGTCGTCGCGTACCCGGGCTGGGCGGACCAGCCCACCATCGCCAAGTTTTTGACGGACGTGTACGGCGTTGGGGTCCGGCTCCCGAGGCCCATAGCGCGCGAGGCCGTGCGGCGCTGTGTCGAGGAGGTCGTGAGCGGACCGGCGGCGGCGAATATGCGGGAGAGGGCCGGCAAGTGGAAGGTGGAGGCACGGGCGGCGCTGGCAGACGGCGGGTCGTCGGACAAGGGCATACAGGACTTCGTCGACGCTGTGCTGTCCTTAGGGGGCCGGTGATGGTCACTAGTACTCGCATAGTCAGACACATTATCATGCACTCAAGCTCAGGACGACATGGTATATTAAAATAAAAACCATGGCACGTCCCAAGATTGCATCAAACATTGAAAAATAATGATATTATAGAATGCAAATGGTTTTAAGGTCTTTTTACGTAGTATTCAGTCAGTTTTTTTGTTCTTTGCGTTTTAGATTTTATTCTGTTGGTGTTAACTAGAGAACATTTGCACAACGTCAACAAAAAGAAAATTGAAAGGAGTAGAATAATGTGATTGGAGATTTAAAAAAAAAACACAACAAAATGAGTTACGGTGGATTGACCAAAAGTCTGTTTTCTGGGGAATTCAAGTCAAACTACAAAAATAAAAAAAAGATAAAAAAGTTTTACTATTTAAAATATTGACCAACTACTGGCTAGTACTATGAAAGTAATTTCATAATTATACTTTTAATTAATAAATTTATATTTATTTTCTCGATAGAACTTAAAAGGTCCGCGGCCTGGAAGTAGACAGCGAGGCTGGAGCAGCCAAACTCCGCGAACCGACAGGACAGCTTGGCGTCGCTGATGATGGCGTCCACATCTATGCAGGCGGCGTAGGCGGACGCTCCTACGTGGGGGCGCTGTGGCAGGCGCCGCAAACGACGTGCACAGCACCGCACTATGGTAGAGAAGAAGCACAAGACGAAACAACAAGAGAAATACTAATTCAATCCAGAGAGAGAATCCAAACAAGGAAACAAATCGATCTCTACAAACTTGATGAGGAACCTTGAACGTGGGAGGCTTCATTGGACGGAGGCACGCGACGCACTGGAACAGGGACACGCCAAACTGGAGCTTCATCTGCGGCTCGTCCATGGTCTCCGTCGTGGCCACCACTACCACCGCACCGAATTCCCTTCCCTGCTTACCATGGACTTGTGACTCTACCTTTTTTGCTGGTGTGGCTTGTATTGGTTCGGCACTACCATCTATCGTCCATTCCCTCTATCTTCCATGTTAAGCATCAATATGCACAAACAATAAAATCAGATAACAAAGAACTTAAAAGATTTCTTCAAAACAAAGAAGCTAATAGAGGTGATAAAGGAGAAGAAAAAGAAGGAAATCAACAACAAATGAAGGAGTTGCAGCTACCGTGAAGCTGTCTATTGTCAAGTTATCCAACACTCCTCTAAAGACCATGCGTTATAGCTGGATTGTTAACACCAAAGTGACTAGCGCGAGTGGTTGTTGGAGTAGACTTTGCTCAGTTGTGTTGAGTAGTTGCTTGTGTGTTGTTGTATTCTTGTGTTTTATTGCTCAATCTGTAATTGGATTTCCAATTAGGTTATAACTTTGCTCTCTATCTTAATAAATAGTAGTGCTTCTGTCTTATTTTTTCAAAATAAAAAATAATAGATTACAGAGGATCAATGCCATGTGTGAGTGGACAGGCAAGGCGGATATGCGCCCCCTCCCTCCCCCCCCCCCCCCCCCCCCCCCCCCAAGCTGATGGAAATGTCACGAGCGTCAGAGCAACGAGTTGTCCTATGTCATCATATCCCTGAAGTACCACTATTTCTATTCGTTCATGATATTTATGACGAGAAAAGCTAGCCGAATACGACTCGATATTCCTGGTTTACCTTGCTGTCCTCCGAAGACGGATTGAGAGAGACGAAATAGACTGCTTCCGCTACTTGGCCACATAATTGTACGACCCAAAGGACTGATTGCGAACAAAAGCATATAAATCCATCATTAACCTCGTTTATCTTTCTTTCACTGATTTACTGTATGTGTTTCATATTGTACGAAACAAAGAGACGTAAACTGTAAACTATTGTCGACCAAAGAATAGTACCGGGTCTTGATATCCACGACATACTAGCATGGAAAACGTGAATTCCTACAGGGCCTGCAAGGCTGTAACCTCTTTGCAGACTGCTTATGCTCGCTGCTAATATAATTGGACGGAGGGTGTACCATCCAAACGACTGATTGCGCACAGCCAACGTCGCGGCATCGTTTCTCCCAAACGACGCGCCTCAATCGATCGCCAAAGTTGGTTGCCCGTTCCATTCCGGCGCACACTGCTTCGCTGTTCCCATTTAATCACGCATGGAGTAGTCAACCTAGAGCAGTAGAGCTGCACCACACCGGGTCCGCGCGCTTCTCTGGCTGTGTACGCTGCCAGCAGCCAAGGCCAAGCTCTTGAGACCAGCTACTCGGTTGGAGATGAGCCAAGAAGAAGCACCGCCGTCTCCCGCCATGGCGACGCCGCCTCCTCCTGCCACGCCCCACGTCCTCCTCGTCTCGTTGCCCCTGCAGGGCCACGTCACCCCGCTCCTCGTCCTGGGCCGTCGCCTCGCCTCCCGCGGCCTCCTCGTCACCTTCACCACCGTCCCGCTCCCGGGCTCCTCGCCTTGGCCTTCCACTCCCCGGCCCTCGCCCGCATGGCCTCCGGCGAGCTCCCGGCCCAGATCCACGCGCCCGAAAAGTTCGTCTGGCGCCAAATGCTCGTCGCCGACATGGGTCCTCGTCAACACGTTCGACGAGCTGGAGCGCGCGGCCATCGACGCGCTCCGCGCCCACCTCCCAGCCGTGCTGCCGGTGGGCCCGCTGTTCCGTGCGGAGGAGGACGACGAGGAGGACGAGTGCGCGACGTGGCTCGACGCGCGGGCGCCGCGGTCCGTGGTGTTCGTGGCGTTCGGGAGCCTCGTGAAGCCCAGCCGCGAGGACATGGCGGAGCTCGCGGAGGGCCTCGCCTCCACGGGCCGGCCGTTCCTCTGGGTCGTGCGCCACGACACCCGCGACCTCCTCCCGGACGACCACCTCAGGAACGAGAAAAACAAGATGGGCAAGGTGGTGCCGTGGTGCCGGCAGCGGCGCGTCCTCGCGCACCCCGCCGTGGGCTGCTTCGTGACGCACTGAGGGTGGAACTCGACCGTGGAGGCGCTCGCGGCGGGCGTGCCGGTGGCCACCTACCCGTCGTGGTCCGACCAGCCCACCAACGCCAAGCTCCTCGTGGACGCGTACGGCGTTGGCGTGCGCCTGCCCGTGCCGCCCACGCGCGACGCGCTGCGCCGGTGCGTCGAGGAGGTCATGGCCGGGCCGGGGGCAGAGGCCATGCGGGCGAGGGCCGAGGAGTGGAAGGCCAAGGCGACCGCGGCGGTGGCTCCCAGCGGGTCGGCGGACAGGGGTGTCCAGGATTTCGTTGACGCTGTACGGCTCATCTAGCTAGTGTAGCTGCGGCTGAGGTGCGTGTTTGCTATCCTGTTCAGGACCCGTCCAGTTCACAGGGACTATGATTTGTCACTTTGTCTTATCATTAAAAATGAGAGTTCATTTCAATCAACACTTTTAGCTTTTAGATTTAGATTTAATGGATATAAAAAAACAAAAAAATTCTATAATCTATACATAACACTAATTAATACAAATAATTCTATAAATAAAAAATAATAAAAAAATAACATTAAAAAGATTATTAATTAAAAAATATTACTTTTTAATCGACTGAAAAGTAGCATTTCTATTTTTTTTAAAAGATAATGGGACAACCCGTTCCAGGTTCTACCACCGTAAGGAAGAAGTACACAGCTGAGCACTTAGGCCCAGCTCTCAAATCTGAGCAAACATAAGTGAACTCAAACAACGCCCACATGAAGGAAAAATAATCAAGGCTAAGCTTCAATTCTATTCCTGAATTCCCGACCAAATTTCACAAAAGAGTTCCACCACGGCTGTCTCAAATAGGCGGCAACCGTCTCTCTTCTTCCTTATGTAGCACCCGAGCAATGATCATTGATTATCTGATGGTTTGGAATATTCTCCATTGCGGCTTCACTGCATGTTTAGTGCAAACGATTTCTATAGCTCCGAGTGGCAACATTGTCATCAGTGACAACATTCACTAAGGTCTTGTTTGGATCTGGCGATTCTTGAAATCTGATTTTTTTTTCTTAAGATTTTAGAATCTGAATTTTAAATAAAACATGGATGGTGGCATTTGTATACCGATCAAATTCTTAAAATTCAAAGAGCAGTGAATCTTTTAGCATACTAGTTATAATGCACGTGCGGCACGCACGCGCGAGTACTTATAAACACAACATCACGGTAAGAAAATAATTTAAATAGTGTATATACTATTGTTTAGTCCAAAACATTATAGATCCTGTAATATATTGTTTAAAACCTGCATATGCATTGTTGTAATAAAAACATTCATAGAAGACTCATATATTGTTCAAACAAGAACATCTAGCGATGATGATATGTTACAATTCAAAAACAAAACCAGAAGTGTTTCTCTCCAATACGCTCGTATGCTATCAACAACTTTTTTGACTGGTTCTGATATGTTGCCATAGTATTTATTATTTTTAAACTTTTTAACATGTCTATTAAAAAAATGTGCACTCAGAATGTGGCTAATGAAAATAAAAATCATATCAATGATAGTAGATAAATATGTTTCCAAAAGAGAATGTGCCCTATACAATTAGAAGCTTTCATGCAAACTATAAACATGTTAGAACTGTGGTGAACATGAAGAAAACAATTATGCTGATCTCAAACATGCATGCCATTTTTTCAAAAATCCAGAAACACTGTCTGTTACAACGTATCTATATATAAAGAAGGTGTCTCATATTAATAGAAATCAAGTCAAACTATATACATGGTAAAAGAAAAAAAAAATACAGGTGCACTAACAAGGAATAACCACAATTTCAGGAAAACAAAGAACGGAGTCAATGTTAAGCTCATCACATGCACAACAACTTTGACTTCATGACGATAGACTTGCCTCAATCACACTTCCATTCACAACAATAAGAAACCACGTGAAGAACCCACCACGTCCGTCGTTGCATTGTCATCAAGCTCATCGCACACCCGATCCAACTGCTCCAACTTTTTTAAACGTGATCGCCTGATAGGATCTGCTGTGAAAGAAAATACCACGGGGTTGAGACCTCATTCTTTGGCATCAAGATGCCACTGCCATGAGAATGCTCCAAATTCACTTAATAGTGTCATTGCTGCCTCCAAATAAAAGACGGATGCTCCAAATTCACTTAATAGTGTCTGCCTCCAAATAAGATAGTCGGTATGCTTATGCGCATCTAGATGGGCTCAGATCAGATCAGATCAGATAGACACACTTAATACAGATTGCCTTATGCTAGTGGACTTAGAGATTTTGGACCTAAAAAAATACAAGCATACCGATTATGCTAATGGGCTCAGATCAGCTGCTTACTACATGCTCACCTTGTAGATCACTATAATGCACATACAGATCCAAACTATACCTTGTGTGAAGTGCAGTACAAGAAACATCTACCACCTCTGTCCAGTCCTCCTCTGCTGCTTTTGCCATTCTGCACAACTCCAAATCAACACCATGTTAGCATGACGAAGAAGCCCACTGCTAAATCAAATTATAGTTATGGACGAAGATTACATTGTTGTGCACATAACAAATACCGATGAAAAAGTAAAATATATGAAGAAACAATACTACTGCAAGGCAATGCAACAAGGTAAAAATCAATCAACCATTAGATGTCTTCATCATTGTTTTAAGCACTTGCACGGTTGCAAATTTGAAGATTCCTGTAAGTACATTAGGGTGTCTTTTCATTTTCTTAATCTTCATTTGATGAAATACAAAAGTAAAGAAAAAATCATTTCTGGTAGCCTGCTATGTTTAGTTCATAGTGCAAAAGAAAAAATAACGAGTAAAACAATACCTCATCTCAGAAGTTTTGTGAAGAAACTCAATCCTGCCGCCATCACTCTCACAGACCAAACTGAATGTCTTACAAGTATGTTAGTCGAATTGACTAATTTCTAGGTTGTGCCCATGACTCCTAATAGCATAGACAAAATCCCAAATGTTCGAAGCTTCACCTATTTTTCATGTATGGAGGCAGCAAAATTTGAACTTCAATGAATAGAGAACATAATAGTATTTTAAATATATAGTTGCATATGTAAATAATCATATAGTTTTCAGCTATCACAAGAACTCCACATTGCATTGATAAATCTGAAGAACCTAAGAGATATATTTTTCCTATATTTGTAGATGAAAATTGAATACCAGATTGTAATAACAAGTCAACAATAAAACATTACCAAGAGCGTGAGTATGATTCAAAAATTTCTTTTCACAGAATTATTGAATATCACTACTATTCTCATTGAACTACTCTATGATAAAACAAGCAAGGTTCAGATTCACCACCCTTGGTCCACATCAATTGTTTTATTTGAACTTTCAAGAACAGTCCAATGACTTCGCTAGCCCATACAAACCACTCCAGTCTGTCCTAAGGCATATCATGTGCAGAGCAGAGCTCAAAAGAAACCCCTCACCTGATGTGTGCATATTCATTATGATTCCATGCAAGGAACTATCAGCTAGTCAAGCCAAAAATAATAGAGATACCTGAAACATTTTACGAAAGGAAAAAATGGAACCTAGAACTTGTTGAAGCATACTTAGATTTTTATTTTCACTTCTCACAGCATGATATATGATTAGATAGTCAAAAATGTAATTAATTGTTACCAAACATAATGGATGAGCAAACAAGGTATATTGAACAATCAATAGGGAGAACAAAAAGGTGAAGGTACATAAGTCTCTGCCTATTAATCTGTATAATAAGCATATCAGGAAGCACTTGATCCTTTTGCAAACATGTATGTAGAAGGGAATGTTAGCAGTTATACCATCACATAATCAAGCTTCAAGACAGCACCAATATATGTTCCTGGTCCATGAGTATTGCTTGATTCATGCATTGTGAAGCCAAGCAAATAAATTTCATAGATTATAATGTCTTTCTGATTTCCAATGGTACTTAGAGGTAGGTCACCTTACCAAACAAACTGCAAATGCAAATCAATTATATTGCAAAGTGAAATAGAAGAAGACAACAATAAGAAAGGGTGAGTACAATCTCAAATTCTTAATTCATTATCACTTCCCAACAAAAATTAAACAAAACAAAAGATGACCATATCATACATTCGCTAACCCAATAATCAGTTCATCATTTAATCATCAATCGATATATTTGCATATATTTTAAAAAACAGGAAACAATGTTGAAGAATCACTGTCTAAAGGTGTCGTAAATATATGGAAGAGGAACCATGCCTGCTATTTGAGGCAAGCAACAATCCATAGCATGATATCACACATTCATAGCAACGTTCTCCTCCGTCAGAAGCATCCCATAAGGTTGGGCTCTCGTGACTAACAAAATATATTGAAGTTGTTATGTGACAGGAAAGATGCTGCAACCGAGCCTTCCAAACTTATTCTCAATATACAAAATGTTACACTGTTTAATAATCATACAATGGAGCGACTGCTAGATAACAGTTGCTAAGTTTTTCATGTTTCAATGGCAACTTATGGTACCATCCAACCAATTCAAATTTATCTCAAAGGACACCTCAACATGGAAATACTACACTGCTACAAGCTGCACAAGACCATAATCTCTTCCTGTGTTCACTAACAATAAAAACCGCTACTTTTTCATGAAAAGAACTGCTTTTTACAGGTGGATAAACCATATTTTAATCTAATAAAAAATTAGAATCAATACTTTTCATTTTTTCCATCAATATGAATAAAATCATACTTAAAACTGTTACAGCAGATAGATAGTTGTACATGACAAAACAACAACAAAAATAAGAATGTAGGGCTGCATATTATTTTATTCTAAAGAACATATACTCGAAGCATTTTTCACCTTGAAATGTTTAGATGACTTCTGCTGTTGAGACCTTAATAATAATCTAGGAAACAAAGAAGTATTCATTAGCCAGTAGTGCGCATGTAACATTTCAAAATAACTTATCTAGGGGTTGGTGAAACTATAACATAGGAAATTTCGAAGGCATAGGGAGTATTACATGAAAATCTCCTGTCATCCTCCAGAGCAGTTTTTAAACTACTGCAATATACCTGTCACTAATTTCACATTATTTTTATAGAGTTGTTTTACTATCCAAGTAAAATACAAGAATGATGAGAGCAATAATTCTCACTGGGAAGAGGCTCATAGTAACAAGGAGCTGTTTTACCATCCAAGTGAAATATAAGAATGATGAGGGCTTATCACCTGAATGTTCTCACTGGAAAGAGGCCCCATAGTACCATGTTAAAAGAAGAATATTATGCCATTGCAGGAGACTGCTTCTCAAGGACAATCATACCTGTGAAGTTAAAGAAGACACTCGGATCTCAAGAACACACCAAAGAAGTGAAGAACCAGTCTGCATGAATGGATAAAAAATTATATATTAGTACAAAGTAGGAACAATGATAGGTATCTTGGGCATTCCACCAGATGTCACCATGGTGCCTCCTAGCATAAAGAGAGGTTATGGCTATACATATTAAAGGTTCTGGAAAAAAACACCCTAACATCTAAGGGAACAAAACAGTAACCAACCAGATAAGGGTTTCATCCAATAACAAATCAAATCACATGTGTCAACCGTTGATCATAACCTTCCTCTACATTGAATAAAACCACGTTTATTTGAGATTCAGAGAGATATAAAGCATACCATTTTCATGCATCTTCCATAATTGTTCCTCCTCTATTGCTTCCTACTGTCCTGCCCTACAAAGCACCCTGAAAGAAATAGAAGTTGCTGGAAGCAAAGAAAAAAAAGGGTTAATTTGATCAAAATGACTCTTTCTTCATATCAAGACAAAGCAACAGCCTCCAAGGCCGACCTAGGAACCTAGACTTCCACGTAGGCTCTTCATTTTCATAAACAAATACACTCTTTTGGTACAGTTTTTGTACTGCTACGCTGTTGATGGTGACATGGACATTCAGATCTGTTATGCCTGGCAATGCAAAAACATTTCAAGCACACAAATTTTTCCATGAGAATATTGGTATCACCACCAGAAAAAAAATTCTAAGGCAACGTAATTCCAGAAACACAAGGTGCTCTATATGAAGAAAGAAGTAAAATTAGATATATTTTCTTCTAAATGTCCCATCAGAAGCAAATGATGGTGTTTGAAAGAATAATGGTATGAACTTACCCCATTCATGAGCAAGTGTCTTAGACTTGTCAACCAATGCATAGCCTAATCCATTTCATTGAATCTCCTTGGCAAAACAGACATTACTTAAATATGTTCTGGTCTGATAGTCTTCATCTACCTATATGAACATTTGTCATGCATGGAAAAATATTATGACACTTGCATAATGCAATAAAATATATTTTCTTATGAAAAAGAGCATGCTGCAGAATATTCATGCTAAGACAAAAAAAATATAGCTGCAAAAGAAATGGCCACACTCCAAAGAACTATTCATGTGAGTACAAAGCCATCATTTGACATCCCCCCCCCCCCCAAAAAAAAATTGCAGCAGCAATCATTATCTCAGGCCTTTTCCCTGTCGATTCATCTGGTAGCCAAAGACACTGATTAGGGTCTAAACTACCAATTACTACTATCTCTTCTCTATCTTCCTCGAACTGCACGTACAAACAAAAAATACGATACCAAATTTGGAAGGTAAGATGTGTAACATAAAATTCATATACAGTACTAATGCTAGAGGTGACAACGGCAAATACTTCAAAACAAGAGCCAGGACAGGGTATGGGACAAAAAGTTGCAATGCGAACAGTAACTTAATCTAATAACAACTTAGAGGCAATATTTGGCATGATAGTTTCTGATATTTTCTGCCTCCTACTGAAGGGATCATTCTGTTCTTTGATCTTAGCTGAACTTTTACAAATTTCTATTTTAAAAAGTCCACAGATATAAGTAAAACATGAAACAAAGTCTAAAAAAAAAAGGTTTCATCTGCACAAGCTAATTTGTCACAGATCAAAAAGAAACAGTGCTCAATGAAAGAAACATCTGATGGAATAAAAATATGTACCTTGCACTTAAATCAAAGATCCCCTGCAGACATAAAAAATGGGGACAGTGGTACCGTTCCATTTATACAAGAAACTCTTTGGAAGTTGACCATCTTTCCAGAAATTCTATCCTGTAATGCTTGATACTCCTTCTCTGCAAGAGCTGCTCTGTGGTCCTAGCAGAACTTAACAACGGTGAGTAAAATTTAAGTTATTGACGAATCGATGGAACAACCAATATACATTCGATTCTTTAAATCACCCATTGCAAGTTGAGACATTATATAAAATACTCGAGCCGTGCAGATCCAAAATCTTGATGCCTTGACCAACTCAAAAAAAAAAGGACATAGGAAGCAATCAATCACTCAGCACTGGCGTACTCGTAGAAAGTGCGGATGCGGAGGTTGACGGCGGCACGGAGCTCGTCGAGCGTGACAAACTCCCTCATGGCTATCCCTGCTGCATCCCCGCGCTCCAGCAGCGCGACGCCGGCACCGAGCGACGGCAAGGTGGCAGAGACACGACACCGGAGCCAGGGGACGGCGAGCCGGGCGCGCTGACACTGGAGCAGGGCGGCAGAAGGAGGCGCCGGCTGGAGCAGCCGTGACGCCGACGCCATCGTACTACATGGGAGACCAGCTTAGAGGAAACGACAGCAAGGATGCCCATGACCCCCCTACCGGTCTCGCGGCTAGCGGAGGCGAGGTCGTTGTAGTCCGGCAAAGTGGACGAAGGTCATGGGCCAGTGTGCATCATCCATTGAAGACGCCAATGAGGTCGGCGGCGTGGGAGGGAAGGAAAGGAGGAGAGATCGAGGTGTGCGGGCGTGAGAAGCGTAGAAAAACAGCAGTCGACGGCCTAAATGATGGAAATCTGGGAGGGAAAGAAATATGCGCATGATTGACGGCCAGCTAAGCGGGTGGGGATGGTGTGGGTATATTTTGAGTGAAAAAAGTTTGGTTGACACAAAACTGTAAAGTATGTCATGGAATATAAACTTTTCCTTCGTTTAAAGAACGTGTGGTTAGATATAAGAGATCTATTTTAATCTAAGAGTGTGGATTAGTGGGTATAAAATATCTTGGGTGGGAAACGGTATCGCAAGAACTCCCTCTTTATTGATTTAGATAAAATTTGACTCTAGTTGGGTATAACCAGATTATTAGATTATTAAAATATAGGATTCTAGATTTTAAAATCTGAAAAAAAAAATCTTTCCTGTTTGTAACTCGCATGAATTCTAAAATCTGAATTGTTATAAAATCTCAGTGGATGCAAAGATGTCCTAAATCCGGTTGTCCTCTTGTTGTAGGTACCGCGCAACTCTTACATTATCAGTCAGTTGTTCTCTGGTTGTCCATTAGTTTCATGTGCTCGTTGGAAGTGTTCATGTGTAGTTAGTTTAGTTGAAATTCGATTCCTTTGCAAATTACGGTACTGAGTAATGATTGAAATGGACGGCCAGAAAATAACAATTCCTTCGGCCTATAGCCAAATTTTTTATTTATAGTAATTTTTAATATCTTAATTTTAAAAATAGTAATTTATTACTATTATTTATAAAACTGGGGACGTCGAGGCCTAGAGCGTCCAGAAACGGACGCTGTTAAGAACAACGTCCCTGCCTGGACGTTAATGGCGATAGCGTCCACAAGTTCATCCTACTGCAGCTAATCTAGGAGCCCTTCCACTACCAAATTTTTTATTTATAGTAATTTTTAATATCTTAATTTTAGAAATAGTAATTTATTACTATTAATTATAAAACTGGGAAGGACGTCGAGGCCTAGAGCGTCCAGAAACGAACGCTGTTAAGAACAACGTCCTTGCCTGGACGTTAATGGTGATAGTGTCCACAAGTTCATCCTACTGCAGCTAATCTAGGAGCCCTTCCACTAAGTTGTTAGTGTCTATAGAGGATTAGGATCAGACGCACTCTTTACTGACTTACTGCTGTCGCCGAGGGTTCGACGTCGCGGCCCTCAACTTCGCATAGACACCCTCGTCCCCCACCCTCCACCCACCGTTCTTGTCACACTATCTTCACTTCATCGTCTTCGATCTTCGCATAACAGCTATATATAGCCTGCAGTGAAGTACACCACTCAGCTGCTTCCTAGCTCCACTTGCTGTTGTTGGCAATGAGGACCTACAACCACTGACCTTAGCTTACAACGTGCATCAATGGGCTAATTGTTCATCGCTAGATAACAGCTAGTTCTGTGAATTTTAATATTTGACTGATGAACATTGATATTGATCAAGTATATTGATGCTTATTGATTCAAGTGAAAAATGGGGATCGATGTGTCTTATTTTCCGTGCAAAATTGATCTATTCCTTTAAAGAACTAGTTAATGCATCCTTACCTTCTGTCCGCTGTATCATTATGGTGCCAATACGAATTTGATGGTTCTTAATCAGATTTGGCTGGATATAAAGCTATATGTTCACTAGTATTCTAAGTACCATCGATACTTACTGCTGGAAGATATCATAGAGAAGCGCATGACAACTCTCCACACCTGACATACCGGCAGTGGCCGGCGTTGCCTCCTATCAACGATTGGGACAGCAGCACCGGCGGCACCTAGCCAGCTCATTTTGATGCAACTGAGACCTCCTTGGAGAGGATATGGGATACAGTGTAGCGGCCACCTTTGTCTGTGCCTTCACCAGTCCGTCATAAAGGCTTCGTCTATGCACAACAGGTGACAGGGGTGATGTGGACTATACCGGATGTTATGGTGGACAGCGTCCAGATGCGGACGCTCTTCTTATCAACATCCAGGTTTGGACGCTGTTATAAAGAACGTCCTTACCAGTTTTAAAAATTATTTCACTTATTTATTAATTTCAAAATTATGCATATATTAATTACTATAAATAAAAAAATCGGGGCCTATAGACTTCAGCGCCATTGGTTAAAAATGGACGACATTGATTCTTCCCCTACCTCAAGTCCTTGGTGTGAATCATTGTTTCAACACGAATCAAGAGGCACTGAGTCCCCAATGTCCCCGCCTTCGTGTGTTCCAGGCCTGTCTGGCCGTCTCTATGCTAACCCTTAAGCTTCAACATTCAAACTCCCTTGCTGCCGCCCCCTCCACCGCCCGCCGCTGCTCACTGTTGCGATCACACCATCGAATTTCAGAAGTTCTGCGATTTAGGGGGGTGGAATCAGATTGGCAATTTGGCAGTGACCACTGCACTGAACGGCGAGGAGATCTGGTCTCGAGGCTGCTGTACCCTCGTGATTTCTGCTTGGTAAAAAATTGAGTTCCCCTGGCTGCGCTACCAACCAAACATTACGCTAAAACCTAGCAGAACTCACAGCTTCTTTCCAATCCAAAAGCTTTGGCAAACCACAAACCGTGCAGCCACAAGTGACGAGATCAAACAGGGCCCGTTTCCTTGCATATCTCCACTGAGATTTTCCCATGTCAGCAGCCCTTGAAAAATCGAGTTGGGCGAAAAGCCGACGTCACGAGAGGTGATACTAGTACAAACAACTACGCTGCTCTCCGCTCCTGTCTTTGGCGCGCCTACAATAGCCGCCGCCGCTGCCGCCCATCCATAGCAACGTGACTAGACACACAACACTGACGACACTTAAGACTTTATGCGCCCACGCCCGGGGATGAGCCAAGAAGAACCTGGAGCCGCCGCGGCCACCATGGCGTCATCAGCGCCAGCCCGGCCGCGCCCACACGTCCTGCTCGTCGCCGCCGCATTCCAGAGCCACGTCAACCCGCTGCTCCGCCTGGGCCGGCGCCTCGCCGCCAAGGGCCTTCTCGTCACCTTCACCACCGCTCTCCGCGCCGGCATCCGCCTCGGTTCCGGCAACGAAGACGAAGCCGGACCAGGGAGAGGGATGCTGCGGGTGGAGCCGCTGCGCGGGTGCGGGCTGTGGGCCCCCGACGACCCGCGGTTCCGCGACTCCGACGACATGGCGCGCCACGTGGAGGCGGCCGGCCCGGCGACGCTCGCGGATCTGATACGGCGGCAGGCCGAGGCCGGGCGGCCCGTGACGTGCGTGGTGGCCAACGCCTTCGTGCCCTGGGCCCTCCGCGCGGCCGGCGAGCTGGGCCTCCCCCGCGGCATGCTGTGGATCCAGTCCTGCGCGCTGCTGTCGGTGTACTTCCACCACGTCCACGCGCTCGCCGCGTTCCCCGACCTTGATTCGGACGCGCCCGGCTCCGTGGTGACGCTGCCGGGGCTGCCTGAGCTGCACGCCGACGAGCTCCGGCCGCTGCTGATCTACGTGGCAGAGCAGGATCTGTGGCGCCAGATGCTCGTCGCGGACCTGGGACGCGCGCGGGAGGCCGTGTCGTGGGTGTTCGTGAACACGTTCGACGAGCTCGAGCACGCCGCCGTCGAGGGGCTTCGGAACAATGACTTGCCCGTCGTACCGATCGGCCCGCTCCTCGATCCACCAGACGATGTATCGAGTGGTGCCTCGACCACCACCACAACGACTGACGACGACAATGGCGGCTGCATCGAGTGGCTCGACGCGCACGCGCCACGCTCAGTGGTGTTCGTGGCGTTTGGGAGCCTGGTCAAGATCGACTCCGACGAGGTGGCCGAGATCGCGGCCGGGCTGGCCGCCACGGGCCGGCCCTTCCTGTGGGTCCTGCGCGACGACAACCGCGCGACGCTCTCTACGTCTGCCCTTGCCGCGGCCGCCTGCTCTTGTGGTGACTGGGGGAAGGTGGTGCCGTGGTGCGCGCAGGGTCGCGTGCTGTCGCACCCCGCGACGGGCTGCTTCGTGACGCACTGCGGGTGGAACTCGACGGCCGAGGCGCTGGCCGCGGGCGTGCCCGTCGTGGCGTCCCCCCGGTGGTCGGACCAGCGGATCAACGCGAGGTTCCTGGTCGACGTGCATCGCGTGGGCGTCCGCGCGCCGGCGCCGCTGACGAGGGACGCGCTGCGGGGCTGCGTCGAGGAAGTCATGGGCGGGCCGGAGGCCGAGGCGATGGCGCTGCGGGCGGCGAGGTGGAAGGCGGAGGCGCGCGCGGCCGTGCAAGGTGGCGGCTCGTCGGACCGGGGCGTCCAGGCGTTCGTTGACCAGCTAACACTGATACGGCGCGCGGGAGCCGGGCGCGCTGACGACTTGCATGTCTGTCCTGTCCAGCACGAGGACGAATGAATACTCGTAAAATTACACCAAGGACACATCAGTTGTTAGGTCACGTGCAGAGCTACGGATTCCATGTGGTGGTTGTTTGTTTGTTTGTTTCTATGGCTGTAAGTCATTTGTGTATGAAGAAGAAGGGATCTCTGCATACAATATTTTGTTTTCTGACCCTCCGTTCTCATCCGCAGACACTGCTCGTGTGCTATGTTTGCATAAGGAGACCACAATCGGCACTGCAAAACATTACTCAAGTTTTCGCACCTTGATTACTACGGTTAACAATTTCAAGGAATATATGCCACATACTCGCTCGTTTCTCTGAGAAAAGAGCATCATATAGTTTACCTGCATCTAACCTATGGACCGGCCCATAGTTCACCGTAACCCGGTCCATCACTGATTCACATCTACTCGCTCGGTCCTCAAAGGTTATCGCTTTTGACTTTTGAATATTATGTTTGACTGTTTGTCTTATTTAAAAAATTTATAGATAAATTATTTATTTTTTATAATTTAATCTATTATTAAAAATATTTTAATTATAATATATTTATTTCTAAATTTATATAAAAAATTTAAATAAGACGAGCGATCAAATATAATGTCTAAAAGTCAAAAGCGACATTCTTTGTAGGACGGAGGTAGTATTCTTCTACCAGTTCGGTTTGTAAACCAGTGACGGTCCATGCCAGGATTCTACGTGTCATTGCGCTTTATATACATGTTCGTCGGCGTGGACCTGGGCTACTCGCCTCTCGATCTCCCTGCTCGGTTGCCTGATATCCTACAGGGCTGCCTACTCCCTTTGTTAAAGTTGTCGGCGAGATTGCTGGTGCAGACGTGCGACAAGAGGCATACTGCTTCATCGGTTTCGTCTCATTGGAACACGTCGGCGATGGCATTCCAGGTTACTCCGCATAATCTTTTGTCAGCCGTCGAGTACGTGTGTTTTATTTTTCTTATTCGGCTAGTCCCTAACCACTTTAGATCTGTTTATGTAGTTACAGTATGTACTGTAGGTTTTAACACTTGTCGTCCCAAATCGTTGAGAAAAAAAAGAGAGAGCTAACCAAATTACTCACACCTGAAGTCCTTATTAGAGAGGCATGCACATGGCCCAATTTTCTTTAGTCTCATGTCCCTTTCGGCGATCAACAAGTGCGGAAGCAACACGACTATATGCACATTATAACATGATCCTTCTTGTGTTTTATACCACTCCTGAATTCTGAACTATTTTTACATTGTGCTAGTGTAACTTTCAAATATGTAGTCCTAAAAATTTAGATACACACTCAACACAAAAATACTTAGCGTCTCCTTTGAGTAAAGACTTTATATATATAGTACCTAGAAAAAATAAATGCATATGAAGCTCTCTAAAGATAACAAAGAAATAACATATGATTTTCTTGGATTTGATTGTACTATACTTAATCAATTTTTAACTTAAGCTCTACCAAAGTAATATAAAGTTTGCACCTAATCTTCATTATCTTTGAATTTGTTTTTTTCCTCCTATATATGGTTTTCTTTTAAATGGCCCCAATTCTTTTTTTTACAATATATGTTTTTTTTTCTAATTTACATTTGCATTATACTTCCTCCGTTTTAAAGTTGTTCTTGTTATTGACTTTTTTCGTTAACTTTGATCATTCATTTTATTCATTTTTTTAAAAATAGATATTTTCCCATGATTTGTTTATTATTTGATAAAATTTAAATAGCTTATAATTTTTATATTTAAACAAAAATTTTAAATAAGACGAATATTAAGAGTAACAAAAAAAATCAATGATAACAATAATTTCTTACCCATGGGTTTGGATATTAAGAGTACTACATCTTGTTTTGCTTACAACACCGGCTGACAGCTGACCACGCTCCCAAAAGCACAAGGTCACCAGCTGCGGATCTCACCGGTGTACTGACCAAAATCAAAGCGCCCCCGTTCAGACCCCTCCCAAGCATAGGCCGCCGCCGTTCACTGCTCTTGTCGCGATCTCCCACGCCATGGCCGGAATAAGGCTCACTCCCGACGAGCCCGAACTGCCTGTCGGCACCCCGCCTCGCCCCCAGCTCCCGCCCTCTGTCGCCGGGGCCGGCGGCAGCGGCGGCCTGGAGATGGCATCGGACGACGAGCGGTCCGTGGCGGCGGACTCGTGGTCCGTGCGTAGCGAGTACGGGAGCACCCTCGACGACGACCAGCGCTACGCTGACGCAGCCGAGGTGCTCGCTGCCGCTGCGGCATCAGCCAACTTCCCCTCCGCAGCGTCCGATTATTGGTAAGATGACAACTTGAGCGAATTGTCTTATTGGAGCGCGAAAAGGAAAACGTGGACATCTAAACACAGATCTAGTGAATTGTTAGGGAACGGTTATGCTTATATCGAAGAGAGCTTGTTCCTCTAGCTCCCGTACGGGGGTATGGTCGCTTATTGTTGCTCTCGCCTCTCAGTAGTCATTACATTTCATTTTGTTTACTGTTTTGTCAGACGATTTAACTTTAAAAAGTGCAAGATTAAAGGGATCCTTGTTGCATTATGTCGGAAAGGAATACCCATTTTGTCAAATAGTAGAAGAGATATCAGATTTCCAAGCCAAACCATCCGTCATTCTTATCCATGGTTATGTCCGCTAACCAAACACAAAAAGAGAAACAATGGTTGGTAGCCTTTTCGCTACAGGCAGACCTGAAAAATATTGAATCCCTTCTAAAAGACAAAGTTTGACAACTTAATATCTGACGCCACAAGGTGGAATGGGACCAAGAATTAGAATTTTGCCACTAATCCCAACTCCCAAGTGGTGCTTTTATGGACATTTTTTTTTTTATAGAATACATGTTTCTCCAGCTCTTGGAAGCTGATAATTTACCCTTTATTTGTTGAGTTCACTCCTAAATCTTGTTTGGCATGCTGTAATTGTGTATGCATGGAAGGAGTGGAAACAGCCTGTAGCTTGCTTGTTTCTTGTCCTTGAATTCATCACTCTGTCTGCACTTAAATAAATAAATGTTATCAATCAGTGGCGAAGCTAGACTCAGCCAAAAGGTAGTGCACTACGGTAATTTAGAGTGGTGCTTCATGCTAATTTGTATGGTATTTAGTGCTAAAATTTCGATTTTCCCTGGTGCCAGTGCACCAGGGTAAATACACCTAACATTGCCACTGTTATCAGTACCTTTCCTTTTCAATGTGTTCTAAAAATGCCCTTGCATTGCTGCAGTTCTGACAAAGATGATCAAGATCCTGGCGACGTAGAAGGATCAATGCTGGGTCTTCAAAGCTATTGGGATTCCTCTTATTCAGAAGATCTTGCAAATTTTCAGGAACATGGGCACGCTGGAGAAATATGGTGACCATCCTATCATAATTTTTGCGCTAAGTAAATAAAGTTTCACGTTTTCATGTTCTGTGCTGCAATAAGGAATAGTGGCATGCTGGAGAAATGTGCTGCAATAACAAGTGTCATGTTTCACTTTAACTGGTTTCATTATATAAATATAGTGATATTACTTTACAATCGCTGTCGATTTTCACATGGTCTGTTTAAAATATTTGGAGATGAAATAATTATTTTCAATTGGTTATGGTTTCTATTAGCTCCAGTCATCATTTCAGTCAGTCTGTTAATGTTAGGCCTGTTCAACAAATATTTTTCAGGTGCAGGTGTATGTTTAGGTGCAATACAAACTAGCCACTGAGCATAGATATATGCACTCACATTGTTAACCTTTTAACTCATAAGTGATGTTGCAAAAATGTAACGTTTACCTGTTTCTGTTGTGCAGTTAGTTTTTTCTTTTTGAAACTGTACAGCAGGGGAAACCCCTGCTTGTCGTGCAGTTAGTTACCAAGTGGGGTTCTTCATTAGTTATGATTGGTTCTTATTTCTTTAAGCTTCTTCTTGCAATTTCCCTTAGGTTACTGTGCTTCTATTCTGGATTGTGAGCAGAATTTTCTTTTGTAGGTTTGGTGCAGATGTAATGGATACTGTAGCTGTTTGGACGAAAAATTTATGTAACATTATTCCAGGTGGGATTCCACCTGGTAGTGACACGGTTAAATCTGAAGATGCTGAAAGAGTATTCTTCAGCTACCCTGTGCTAGATATCGGGACTGGGAACGGCCTTCTTTTGCAAGCGCTTGCAAAACTTGGGTACAACCTGATTTATCTTCATGTAATGTTAAAATAATATAAGTTCAGTAACACAGATAATCTTGTTAAGCACTTACCTGCTGCAGGTTTCTTCTACTAATTGTGCCAATTCATTTGTAATAAGTATAAATTCTCCATGTTCAGATAAGATGATATTATATTGTCTTTTAAAAATGACTTTTGATGAAGCACACCCCATTTCACATCTTAAATTACGCGCACTACAAGAACTTAAATAATAAATTACCCATCATATATTGAATATATGCCACTGACACTTTGCTAAGACACCTTTTAATTGAAATGGAGAGCATGTTAGACTTATGAAAGAATATCTTTTTATTGAAGCACTCTTCTACATATTCCTTTTGAAAACTATAGGCATGGTTTAATAAAACAACCATACTTTTAACCAAGTACCTTCTGATATCAGTATAGAAATGTTGAGAGCAAATGAGACTTTTTTTTTTTGTGGGACAGGAAACATTATTCAAGCCACATACATCAATGAGGCTGTATTGTAACTTATTTATGGTATTAATATACTTTTATAGTGTATGCACGATGTAATACCCATTGTTCTCTATTGGGGTGTTTGAGTTCCCGCACATTGATGGTAAAAGTTTGAACAGGCAACACAAAGCAGTGCTCTTTTGTGACTGGAGGCAGTATTTGGTTTAACATGTGCAATCTCACACAATTAGTGTTGTGTTGCCACTGCCATACTTATACTCTGTTAAGGTCGTATGATTGCAAACAAATTATATTTACAATTTTTACAGGTTTACAGACTTAACTGGAACTGATTACAGTGAGGGAGCCATTGAGCTTTCAAGACAACTTGCTGCTCGTGATGGATTTTCTACAATCAACTTTTTGGTTAGTATATAATGTTTGAACCCATCCTTTACCTTTTCTATGCATGCTAAACTACGAACCACGTTATTTTATAGAAATTTCATATTCATACTTTACTGTTATGGTGCCAGTACTTACCAGTACACGATGACCTATACAGACCTATACTACTAAGGAGCAAAGTTGTATGAGAACAAAATAGCTATTCTTAACAATCATATAGTAGAAGAAAGTATATTTGCACCTCTGTTGAGAATTATGTTAATGAGTCTATAATTGTGTTTGTTTTTCTCATGAGTCTGAAAGTTAATCAAGGTAGATTGTTGATGATTATTCCATGCCTGCAACATTTTGGACATCTCTTTTTTATCATTGGCTAATTAACCACTGTGCTATCAACCCAAAGGTGCAGTTTCTCAGGGGGGAGTTAATACTTCTCCTCAAAGGTCACTATTCAAGCGTTAAAGAGGATAGTTACTAGGAAATGTGTGAATATACCACAGAATTGGCAATCTAAAATAGCTGCTTATATGTTGATTAAAACATCACCATGTAAAATTGTAATGATATCTGACTCTGAACTCAACTGATATAGAATGGTTAAGTTGTGTCCTTAAATGGACTTGCACCACAGTTCAATGCTTCAGAACAGCTACTATTTCCATAGTTTTCTCTTACATTGAATTTCATATTACCTCACATACCTTGGGGTTCATGGACAAGAGAAATTGACGCATGAGAATTATCAAGTGATTCTTCTTTTATAGTAATACAAAGGGACAATTGTGTTTGTCCCTAATACAAAGGCTCTTGTACATTCTATGGTCCCTCATATTGGTGTTTCTTTATTAGGTTGATGATATACTTGAGACAAAGTTAGATAGGAGATTCAAAATTATTACGGACAAAGGGACATTGGATGCCATAGGATTGCATCCAGATGGTCGCGCAAAAAGGTACAACTATGACTGGTCTTACCATTCCCATATTTGATTGTTACTCTAAAGAGACAGTTTTTAGCGCATTTAGCTGTCAATGTTGCCAGTACTGGAATAATAGATTTATTAATTCTGATTACACTTCAGCGTGTAGGCTTGACTAGCCAACCTGCAATACTGAATAGCACTTGCATTTTGGTTGTATGATCTTTTCCAACTCACAACTGGCTTTGTGGATTCTAATATGCAGAACTACATAGTAAAGTAAATAGATCAGGGTTACCTTGTCGGATTGTTAATTAATATCAAAATTATTCTACCTTTGAGGCAAATAGTTCAGTGGTTTTCTTTATGTGTTCTTCATTCAGAATAACGTATTGGGAATCTGTATCAAATTTGGTTGAGCCTGGTGGAATTGTGGTAAGTTCTTTCTCCTGTATGTGTCAATATATTACAACTCTTCCCCCTGGGATCCAATTGTATCCTAATGCTTGTACTCTCACTATTTGTATATTGACATGGAACTTTCTGTAACATATATCATCAGGTAATAACATCATGTAATAACACAAAGGATGAGCTTCTGCAAGAAGTAGAAGAATTCAGTAAGAGAAAATTTGGTAAAGAGAACATGGATGAAGGTACAGGAAATGCGTCACAGATTTTCCGGTACATAGATCATGTCCGAACATACCCCACCATAATGTTTGGAGGAGTTGAGGGGTCTCAAGTGTGCACTGTGGCTTTTCAACGGGTTTAATTGAGATTTGAGGGCTCTGGAAGAAATGGATTGAAGTTCTATACTTCATCTGTCAGACTATCATCGGAGGGTCTTCAGTGGTTAGTTCATTTATCCACAGTTTTTGTTGGTCTAGCCTAAAGGAACCGTTTCTTTCTGATTGCAAGAATAGCTGAGAACTTCGTAAACTATTTTTATGTAATTTAAATCGGACGATGTATTATCATTTTTACCTTGAATGTTAGCTCATCGTTTCATTCTCAATGCTCCCTCGGGTCTGGAATCAATACGTGACGATTGGTTTGGTCTTGAACGAAACTCAATTTCTCGGGGAACGTCCTATTGAGGTAAAGGTATACGGAGTTGTTTCAGTTCGGTATGTTTCTCGTATTGAAAAATTGAAGAGGTTTCTTGTTTCAACTTGCAACAAGGGCGTTGCTGATAATCTACTTTTGATAGCCTTTCACCACCATGTTTCAAAATTGTCATCCACAAGGATCAACAAGATAACTGTATTGAGAGAAATACTTCAAAACTTGCTCCACGAGAGAAATTCAGGACCTGATTGCAACTAGGTTAAGGCAGTAGGCCAGTAGGTTAATCATATGAACCAGCACCTAATCTAAACTAATAAAGGAGTTCCTGGGACCTATGTCTCACCCACAAAATAATTCTAATACCTATTAATCTGGATCCTTGGATCTAAATGGGACCAACTTCATCAAGCCCTTGGATTAAAACCTGGTCCCACAAGATGTTTACATGTTATATCTCTTACACCCAATTTGTACTATCAAATCACTCAAAGGATACCCAATTTTTAGACTTATTGCACCTAGAATCCTATCCGCACACGCGCTTTTATATGGGAGATTGATTCTCCTAAACTACGCATACACATTCCATATAAACATAAACCTTCTATAATATCCTGTAATCCCACATTTATTTCCCATAGAAATCACGTGCACATACTTTCCTTAATTTATGCATTTTTTAATACCCACATTAATTACTATCCTTAATTATTCCCTTCCATAATAATTGTATGTTTAATTTCCTTTTTTCTCTCCTTCTGCATTGGTCGTTTCCTTCCCATGTTGCATGCATACGTGAGACACATTCCTAAATATCTTCCTTCCTTAATTGTACCTTACTTAATTTGGTTTTATTTTTCTAAATTCTAGATTATTCTCCTAAATGGTGATCTTCTCCTTCCTGACCTTCTTCCTTGTTCTCGCTCTAGCTCTGTGGTGGGCGTCCTGTCGCAGTCAACACCCTTGCGATGACCGTCATCCTGCCGACACCCTCACGACATGGTCGAGGTCAAGGTCCACCCGTCGCATAGCTCATGAGTAAAAAAGATTGATGTACTGCCACAACTCAGCAGCCTCGCGGCAACGTCGACTTCCAGCGACCACCCTCATGGCAAGGCCGGCATCCTTCGGGCGCGGCATGATAGTCGATAAGAGCAGGCAAGCAATGTGTCTATTGCGCTTGGTGGCGGTTGGAGTCGACTTCTGCCGCCTATGACAAACGACCAACATAATCGGCTCCTACCCCAGCTCCAAATGCCCGATCTCCCCTGATTCTAACGGATAAGCTCTGAGTGTTTTTCTACGATGCGCAATAGTAAGGTGAGTTAATTCCTCTATTTTTGTTAGTGTTTTCAGCTGAGATTTGAGGGGTTCATGATCATAATAGTTGTTTGGCTTCTGAAATATTTGATCTCTCACGAAAACTCAAAATAATCATGAAATTATCGATGGGGCAGTTGTGCGGAGGCTGCATGTGAGCAAGCGGTGACTACAGGATGCAGGTGGCGGTTCCTTTGATCTCCCATTCTTCATCTGGCATATCCACAACAACAAATATGGCAGTCCAAGGTAATGTTTTTCGTAGATGGCAGTAGACTAATAGTAGACGAGAAAATTTATATTGTACACTAAGTAATTAGCAAATTTATAGTGTACACTTCCATATACAAGATTATTTGCGATAAAAAATCTATTGTCTGTTTGTTGCAAGGCGTCTAGAGTAAGGCAAACCTTTTGATAAATAAAGAAGCATAGCAGAATATATGTGACCAGTCCCATGAAGCAATAGTATGAGATTATCAATTTAAAATGTAAAAATATGGCCAAGGGAGTCATAGATATTGGTTTATGAAGTGTTCACTTATAAATATTGGTTAATAAAATAGCAAAATATATTCAAATTGTTATGATCAAAAGTATAGTCAAAATCTTATTTCTCAAGATTTGTTCTTAAGCAAATAGTTTGCTTTTTAAGTCTTGTGATATGTCTCTTTCATCCTAGCTACATTTTAACTGCAAATATCTTTTTATATAACTGCAAAACTTATTGATTTTCTAGAAAATATTTGTTGTTTTCTAGGACCTGCATTTGGAAGTGGACATCATACAAGATGACTTCATATTTATAGGGAAAAATTCTCTTATTTAATGTTCTTACCGATGATTTCAAGTATGCCCTGAAAGAAATTGTTTTATTTATTATCAAAAAAGGGTTTTATGATATAAAAAAGATTTAGCATTGACATGAATATAAATTGTTAACAGAAACAAGACCATTTTAACAACCTGAAATTTTGAAATACCATAAGATAGAGATTTAGCATTTATATAATATTAAACTCTTGAAAAGTACTTGCTCAAATATGATAAACAATTGAATCTGGGACTAATCGAGTTGTTAGAAAGATATTTATAAATTGATCCAATGACAAATAAGAGGAGTGGGTATGGTACGTAACACACTCCCCTGATTCTGACCGATAAGCTCTGAGTTTTTTTTCTACGATGCGCAATAGTAAGATGAGTTGATTCCTCTATTTTTGTTAGTATTTTGAGCTGATATTTGAGGGGTTCATGATCATAATAGTTGTTTGGCTCCTGAAATATTTGATCTCTCATGAAAACTCAGAATAATCGTGAAATTATCGATGGGGCAGTTGTGCGGAGGCTGCAGGTGAGCAAGCGGCGACTACGGGATGCAGGTGGCGGTTCCTTTGATCTCCCATTCTGCATCTGGTATATCCACAACAACAAATATGGCAGTCCAAGGTTGTCGTAGGTGGCAGTAGACCAATAGTAGACGAGCAAATTTATATTGTACACTAAGCAATTAGCAAATTTATAGTGTACACTCCTATATACAAGATTATTTTTTTATAAGATTATTTGTGATGACAAATTTGTTGTCTGTTTGTTGCAAGGCGCCTAGAGCAAGGCAAACCTTTTGATGAATAAAGAAGCATAGCAAAATATATGTGACCAGTCACATGAAGCAATAGTCTGAGATTATCAATTTAAAATGTAAAAATATGACCAAGGGAGTCATAGATATTGGTTTATGAAGTGCTCACTTGTAAATATTGGTTAATGAAATAGCAAAATATATTCAAATTGTTATGATCAAAAGTATAGTCAAAATCTTATTTCTCAAGATTTGTTCTTAAGCAAATAGTTTGCTTTTTAAGTCCTGTGATATGTCTCTTTCATCCTAGCTACATTTTAACCGCAAATATCTTTTTATATAACTGCAAAACTTATTGATTTTCTAGAAAATATTTGTTGTTTTCTAGGACCTGCATTTGGAAGCGGACATCATACAAGATGACTTCATATTTATAGGGAAAAAATTCTCTTATTTAATGTTCTTACCGATGATTTCATGTATGCCCTGATGTACATGTACATGATTGAAAGAAATTATTTTATTTAATTATCAAAATAAGGTTTTATGATATAAAAAAGATTTAGCATTGACAAGAATATAAATTGTTAACAGAAACAAGACCATTTTAACAACCTGAGATTTTGAAATATCATAAGATAGAGATTTAGCATTTATATAATATTAAGCTCTTGAAAAGTACTTGATCAAATATGATAAACAATTGAACCTTGGACTAATCGAGTGGTTAGAAAGATATTTACAAATTGATCCAATGACAAATAAGAGGAGTGGGTATGGTACGTAACACACAAATTATAGGTTAGCCGATATTTGTTGCATAGATATACCGTATATGTTCATTTGTTTATCTTTAAAGCATGAAACTATCTTATTCAAATGGTCGTATCAATGGTTCCAGGTGCACTCTGATGATGTATGTACATGAGTGAAAGAAATCATTTTGTTTAATTATCAGAAAGAGTTCTTTATGGTTATAAAAAAAAGTTTCTAGATTGATATAAATATAAATGATTAACAAGAACAAAATCAGTTTAACAATATGGAACTTTAAAACACATAAGATATATTTATATCATATATATATACAATATCTAACTCTTAAAATATACTTGATCAAATAAATATATTTTATTAGATGTTATTTAGTTTTACTTTTGATATATTATAAAAAATTATCTTAATTTATGTCGCGTGAATAAATTTTCGCGTGTGCGTGTCGCACATGCATAATAACTAGTAGGAATATAGGATGGAAGAAATGAGAAGTTAGAGATGAGGGTAAAAAGAGTCGGCCCGTAATATCAAACATTCCTTTATTTCGAAAAAAAAAAGATTCCTTTATTGTCATTGCCATTATATATTTTATAAAAGCAATCGATCTAACTTACCAACCACACCCAAAAAGTTTGAAATTACAAGCATTCCACTGGTTTTTTGTACTAATAATTTTTTTACTATATCCCATTATTACTATATTCTATATTTTAATTCCATGTGTACAATTTTGCCAACAAAGTGACCAAAGTGTTGTGTACCATTTTGCAACATTGGCCAAGAGTGGTTTCTTCACGTATGGGGAAACCATGGACACATTTCTTTTTTCTAATTGAGAAAGTACATAACAGTTGGTGCTTTATCTCCTGAAAAAAAAATAGAATTTATTTCTTTGCCACAAGTGCAGAAATATGTACATTTCACTCAATTTGCCTATATGGTTTCACATTACTGGCACCAAACCAACTTTATGACTTGTGAAATTGAGTGGTTGTGTTGTATGAATTTCCTATGTAACTATAAACCACTGCACGATCTATCGCTGTGATTTTGTATCTTCCTTTTTGAAAGAGTGATTTTGTATCTTCATTTGAGCCCAAGTGAACATTCCTCAAATATTTACAGCGCCTGACTAAACTTCATTTGAGCCCCTTGGTAACTGAGCTCAGAGAACATTTCTCAAATACCTACAGCACCTGACTACGAATCACCTATGTAGTTTTCTACTGGATGTTGATGATATGTTGCCGCTGTTGAGGTGGCGTTGCCTGCAAAGCCCCGGCTCCTCCAGGTTCTGAAACCGGCGTCGCGTGCACAGGCTGTATTCTCATGAAAGTTAACACTGAATGAAGCTCAATTTCTGAACCTCAAATTTAAAAATATACCTGAATTCTGTATAGTTGTTGTTGATTACACCTATGAAGCAGTGCGGTAACTGTTACCAGAATGACATAGACTGGTATGACAATTCCGGCTGTTCTGAACATTAGCAGCTGTCTCAACAGGGAATTTGCGCAAATCAGGTGTTCAGTTTGCACATAAATCGGGACAAGCAAAACAATCACATTTCAAAAAGTTCAGTGTGTTACAGTGATTAACTCCATGGAGTACACTCGACTACTGCCAAGGATAAGCGGGACTGCATCACGTAGTACCAACAGAACCATCAACTGAATATAAGTTCAACAGAAAAACATGTCCGTTAGTGATTAGTCGGCTGCGGTAAGACAGACAGACAGTTCATGTCTAAATGAAAAGTTCAGGTTCCTTTCTCTGATAACACTTACAGCTATGGCAACTATACGGCAGTAAATGACGCCTTTCGGGTTAGAATTTTGGGAGTCAAAACTTGACGCGCCATCAGCTTGATCAGCAGTTTGAGCGTAACTAGTACTGCGATTTTCTGGTCTTTCACCAGCTCCCCTGAACGAGAAGAGCTCTAGTTTTTAGATAACACCTGTACGATCAGTTTTACGTAATGATATTCTCGCAAGGAGACATAGCATCAAATGGTACCTGGAGTTGATTTGGTTTCTTCCATGCCGAAATAACTTCAAAGGAGCAGTGAAGTTAGGTGTGAAATTCTGTGGCATCAAGAGCAGAAAACAACAGATCAGTCAGCGGTTATGTGCTGTCATTTAGAACTGTATCCTAATAGTGTTTTTTTTTCCTCTCATCTTTATATGAGTACTGAAACTGAAAAGGACACCTTTGGATTTGGAATGAAAATTAAATTGCTACAGATAAAAACTAAATGTATCCAACTGCTTCTTTTCGTGCACTTCTGGTGCTAAGGATGTGTAATGATAAGGAAGTGTCAGAAAGCGTCACCTGCAAGCAAATCTCACAATTGGTGTCTCCCTTCTCATTACACCACCGCTGGACGCATCCATGGTGGGCGTACTGCAGCTAGCAACAAACTATATCAGGTAAAATTTCCGTTGATGGGACGGTGCGGATATCTGTTTGGATATGATGATGGAAAATAAAAGGAAAATAAATCAATAGGGAATCCGGATTTTTGTGGGGATAGGGCAGTAGTATCATTTATAGGAGCAGTTGCTGAAACTTATGAAAACATGGGATGAAACTCTGAAAGGTCCAATTCGATTCAATATCTGATAAGACGAGAATCCGATGGTTGCATTGTACAAATCGAAAGTTGTTTCCCAGTGGCATCTTCATCTCTCTAGAGACTAACAGAAATATATTTTGAATACAATGAAAAGGAAAAAAAATTATTTGAGCAATTGATAAGAGAAATAGAGTACTATATTGTACATGATGATTGAAAACTAAGCAAAAGGAAACAATTGTCTAAATCTTGAGAGACTGGGCGATGGTGTCGTTTAGTGGAGATCCTGATTCGTGTACGGTAATTGATTATTCGAGAGCACAAGAAATCACTGAATTATTAGCAGTGAAAATAAAATATTGTATCACGTGCAATATTCCATGTTAACCTTTTTTTCTTGAACAATGCATGAGAACTGTGCGTCGGTTATTGAGGACACACAGCATAAAACACGCAGGCCAACACAAACAAACACAACACACACCTAAAAGAAGCCACAGGCCGCAGCGATGTGATATGAATACACAGGTTCGTAAATTGATTGTTCTGTGCAGCATCAATGAAGGCTAGTTTCTTCTCTTTCCAAATCACCAATCGTTTCAGCAACATCTCACACACAGAAAAAAGAAGAAGAACGTTCCACATGAACCATCAAACTCGAACACAGAAAAAGAACCAGAAGTTTCGTCCAAGAAAGGTCAGCACAAATAAAGAAACAGAGGAAACTTGCCTTTAAGCTGCCCTTGCAGGAGCAGGGGGTCTCCATGTATGCCTCGTCACCTTCCTCCTGGCAGATTCGGCACTCCACCATGACACCGCTCTTCGCCTTGCCCATGTCCAAATGAACATCGGAGGAGAGATCGAGCTGGTCACAACCAGCCGTCGTGGAAGGGACGCCGACGGCCTCGTTGATGGCGGACCGGAGCGTCGCCTCCGTGAGCAGCCGGCCGGTCATCAGAGCGAAGTGGTCCGCCATTCTCGAACTGCTCCGGAACACGCCTGAGATAAAAATCAGCGCAGAGGTGCTGACAACATGCCGCGGCGATCGCGCGCTGGAACAAGGAGAACAAAGAGGTTCTTCAGAGTTCAGTACAAGTACGGCCGAGCCGGGTACATGTTTGAATTTGAACAGGGCGATACGACGGTATTCGCCGGATCACCATCTCTGACACGATTCGTGGAAATATTTTCTACGAACACGGAGCAGGAACGTCGTCACACGAGAACGAGACAGCTGCTGAGGACCATCTTTTTCGCTGAAATTCGTCAAGATCGAAAGGGAGAACAAAACAGGCATGGCGTTGGTGAAAAGGGCTAGTACTAGCTTTTTTTTACCTGAGCAGAGGAGCCGGGAGGCCGTGCCGCTCCAGCAGAGGCAGCGAAAAAGTTCCGAGCTTTTCACGCCACGAAACGGATATATAGCGCGCAGTCACGTATGCCTCCGTCCGCCGCAAGGATCTCGGTGGCTTTCTCCACGGATGGAGGAAGAAAGGAAGGCAAAAGATGCGACGCGATGCGAAGGCCACGGCGAAGGCAAGGGAGCAGGGCAAGGAAGAAAGGGAGCAGCAGCTCAACGCAGCTGAGCAGGAGGAGGCTTGCGAGGCGGGACTAGGAATAGGGTCTCTGAATTCAGAAACATCCAGGGTGGGATCGAGAGAGAAGCAAAGCGAGGGAATGCATTAGGTGGCAGCATCCCCTCCGGCATTTTGGCCTTTCTTGGCCGCTGAAAACAATCTGATTCCGACACGCGTTGCGATTCGTGCTAATCGATCGATGCTGATCAGCTGATAGATAGGTGGCCCATGGAGAACTGACAATAACTGATTGATGGGGACTAGATTGTCAGATTTGACGGGGGTTAGCGTCGAGAGAAAACCAGAGTAACTAGAGATGTTCTGTCAAAGACGCAAGTGTGACGATGCATGATCCGACCAGTCCTAGTAACTCTTCAGCAGTTGTTTATTATTGGATCAAATCAAACCCATGTTGAAGTCTTAAGCTGGTTTGTAACCTACGCGATAGTTGGCGCAAACTGCTGGAAACTGATTCGTATTTTCAAACCCAGGAACTATTTACAATTGCCTGAAGCCTAAACCAAACTTTCATGTTGCAACGGGCGGGCTCAGCAATTCTTGTTGCAGTGGCTGCCTTCTCAGTTCCCACACCCGTTGCCTTCAGCGGCATCCAATCCTGATGTGATCAACAGGACGGAGGGGTTGACAATTGGAGGCGTTTGGGTGGTCAATTAGGACAGAGAGAGTACGCTAATCATTCGCTTCCAGCTTTAACACGTGTGATCCTCCTCATCGCTCGAGCCCCGTAGCAGTGCAGCACGAGTTCGTGCAGACGTTGATCGGAGATAAGGATTCTGGGAGGCTGTAGTCGAACTAAGGCCTCCACACTGGTTTGTGAGTATAGATAGTCATGTTCAGACTAAAGATAGACTAAAGGTAGTTCTCAAAACGAGTAAAGCTCTAACACACTGCCCAATACTTGTGGCATATGGCCTATACTTATTTACTTTACTCATATTTTAACATACTCCGCCACACGGACTGAGTCGTCCATGTCGCCTGAGCCACTACCAAAGAGCTTGCTGTCAGAGAAAGGACGATGCGGACCTGTGTTGCTTAGATATAGATGATCGTCACTGCCGTAGCTATCGTTGGTCTGATTCCGGTTTTGCAAAACCGGCAGTGCCAGGTGAAAACGTAAAGCTAGGTGAACAGTTCATCAGTGTGGAGGCCCTAATGGGCGGGGCGCCCTCAATTTGCCTTCCACGGTGCGGATGGAGAAGGCCGTTTGCCGTCCTTGATATTCCTAAAGAACGGATGAGGAATATCGAAGTGAAAAGACAAGCGAGTCCTTCAACGAAAATTGAGCGAAAAGGTTCACGAAACAAGCGAATTCGTTGTATCAAGTACTGCCAATCAGTAAGAAAGTTATTAATGATGTAAGAAAGTTGATTTGGCCTGTCCTGATCTAGAAACGTTTATTCTTGTCTCTTGTTACTATCTGACCACGACATCGTTGTTTCCTTGGTTGCTGCGTGGCACAAGTGTCGTTTGGCTAACGATTATCATAACATAATTTGAACATTCAATAATTAATATATTCGGTTTTAAAGGTTAAAAAATATATATCATGATTTACATCAATGCAAGGGAGAGCTTCACTTGCTTGTGCAATCATTTCTTCAGGGAAAAAATGTTGAACAAAAACTCTTCAGGAAAAAAATTCCAACTACGGCTTGTGGCCTGTGCCATGGTCCATGACACTCTTTTCTTGAGGGTCCGAGTGTTCTGAACCTGCTTCAACTGACGGTCCACAAGACCACAATGAGGTGGGCTTATAACCAAGCGCAGTACACACAAGACATTGAGAAAATTTCTTTTTTAACCTTAAAAAAGATAATATTTTCTTCCTTGGCCCTCTTTAAATTGAACTTCCTTATTTGGACCGAAACGATTTTTTCTTTCCTTTGATGGCCCTGCCGTCAAAAAAGACTGTTTTACCCCTGATATGAAATAGACTAGTTAACTCATAGCTAAAATATTTCACATCCTTTCTCGCCTTCTTATGATTGCCCGTCAAATTAATTTTCAGCAAGAATGTTGTATTTGGATTCATCAAGTCAATGAATAAAAAACATCCTAATCTCATGAGATACGATCAGTAGCAATGGCAAATGACCAAAATCGAAGGCGGACTTTTGTTCCATCCAATCCTGGGCGTGCGGTGGGCAGAGGAGGCCCAATGACTGCGCCCTGCCCTGGCATTCGCTTGCAGCCGCGCATGGCTGCTCAGGCGCCCGTGCCTACGGCGAGCGGCGCACAAGAGCGGAGCGCGAGCAGCCCTGGCCGCGCGACGAGCAGCTCGCTCGTGTCCTGGCCAGAGGGGTCGGGCCGGGCTGAGGCAACACACACCTCGTCCGTTCCCTTGCCTCTCGACCTCAAGCAGTTGTGCCGTGGGAGAGAATCGCCTCTGCTCGGGCCGGATCCGCCGAATAGTCGCCCCGAGCGACGTCTGGGGGACACGTTGAACCATCGGGATCCGTGAGAGTCCTCTACCTCTGGCGACCGCTTCTTCATCATACGAGGTCCCGGAGGCGGCTCCTCCTATTTCGTGTGTGAGAGATTGGAGAGAGAAAGCGAAGGCATAATGGTCATTTCATTTTTTGGGATAGGGTATTTCACGGTGGAACCTAACAGAATTGATGGAAGAGGCACAAAGGAATGAAAAATGGTTTCCGTCCTAAAAAGAAAGTTTGATTTAGAAAGAGTAAAGAAGGAAGGGTCATCTTTTTTTTAAGGCCAAAAACGAATTTTCTCCAAGACATTCGTCGCATCAAACGGCCGTGATCTCCCTGAACTTCTCCGTGATCTTCACACACGTCCTCTCCGATCTCCGTGATCTTCACAGTTCTGCTAACCCCAGAAAACCCTAACGCCGTGCCGCCCCAATATAAAGGCCATAGCCTTCTTCCTATCCCGCGTTCCCATCTCTCAGCCGCCGCCGCCGCCAGCACCATTTGCCCAGCCTACCCCGAAACCCTAACCCTCCAGCCACCATGGCCGGTCAGGAGTCTCTGGTGCTCGCCGGCGTGATGCGTGGCCACAACGACATGGTGACGGCCATCGCCGCGCCCATCGACAACTCGCCCTTCATCGTGTCCTCCTCCCGCGACAAGTCGGTGCTGGTCTGGGACCTCACCAACCCCGTCCAGGTCACCCAGGACAACACCGCCACCGACTACGGCGTCCCGTTCCGCCGCCTCACCGGCCACTCCCACTTCGTCGAGGACGTCGTCCTCAGCTCCGACGGCCAGTTCGCGCTGTCCGGGTCCTGGGACGGCGAGCTCCGCCTGTGGGACCTCTCCACGGGCGTTACCACCCGCCGCTTCGTCGGCCACGAGAAGGACGTCCTCTCCGTCGCCTTCTCCATTGACAACCGCCAGATCGTCTCCGCCTCCCGCGACCGCACCATCAAGCTCTGGAACACCCTCGGCGAGTGCAAGTACACCATCGGTGGTGACCTCGGCGCCAGCGAGGGCCACACCGGCTGGGTCTCCTGCGTCCGCTTCTCGCCCAACACCTTCCAGCCGATGATTGTCTCCGGCTCCTGGGACCGCACCATCAAGGTGTGGAACCTCACCAATTGCAAGCTCCGCAGCACTCTCAGTGGCCACGGCGGCTACGTCAACGCCGTCGCGGTGAGCCCGGACGGTTCGCTGTGCGCCTCTGGTGGGAAGGACGGCTACACTCTGCTCTGGGACTTGGCTGAGGGCAAGAGGCTCTACTCGCTCGATGCGGGCGCCATCATCCACTCGCTCTGCTTCTCGCCCAACCGCTACTGGCTCTGTGCGGCGACACAGGACTCCATCAAGATCTGGGATCTTGAATCGAAGCACATTGTTCAGGACCTCAAGCCTGAGGTCCCTGTCGCCAAGGACCAGGTTCGTCTCCCATCCTCTGTTTCTGTTGTCATGTTTCACCATGAGTTCACATGTTCCTCCTGCTGCCTAATGTCCATTATCTAGATGTCTTAGATCATTGCATTAATTTATTTATACAATGTTGAACCTGCATAATAGTGATGAGTATATGTTGTTTTATGTGATGTTTCTTTATGTTTAAGGTACTAACTATCATGCTAGTTTGGCACACTGCTGATTGTATTTTGTAAATCAATGGTGCAATGCTGTTTATTAGTTTGCTGTTTTGAGAATCCTGCATTGGGTATGTTCTGGGCCATTCAGTTTGATGTCTGCATGTTCCATGAGAACTTCATCCTAGCTTTTGGTTCAAGCGTGTGCCTATTTTCACTTTGTTATTTATTTAGATCTGTGCTGCTTATTATGAAAGGTTCTACTTATCATTCAGCCATTGCAGTTAGCTATGAAGCTTCTTTGTTCAGTTCACCGTCTGCTGTGAAGCAGCCTATTTGTTTAGATTGCTTGCAGTGTCCATCTAAAAATTAGCTTGATTGCCCTTGTTGATGGTTAGTGTTTTCAACTTCGGATCCACTGCTGTTGTGATGTATATGAGATGCAGCTGAAATATTCTCTGCTAGTATGTGTCACAAATGTTTGTACCATGTTATCTTTTGGTTCCTTAAACAGCTGTGCCCCCCCTTGATTAACTTCTGTTCAGTGAGTGTGTACGGCTAGATTATTTGGTTGTATATATTCACAACAAAACGGACTGTTTGAATATTGATTCGGATGGTTACTGGATTTATTTACTGTCATTCAGATGCTGTACTGCACGAGCTTGACCTGGAGTGCTGATGGAAGCACACTTTACGCTGGTTACACTGATGGAACTATCCGGATCTTCAAGATCTCAGGATACAGCTACGCTGGCTAGATGATGAATCCTGACTGAGTAGAGTTCCTGGGAAACGGCTGTGGTATCCTACTTTTCCTTTTTGACTGTTTAAAGGCATGATACTTGCCTAAGTACTCAATTTGCGCCCTGTCAAGTAGCTTCAGTCATGAGATCATGGATACTGCGGAATATTGATCTGTTTTGCACCATTTTTTTTGCTCCTGATTTCTTAGAATCACGCAATGGTGGTGTTACATGATGAGTTTACTGTGATGTCGCGTATTATTGCAAGACACTCAACAAGAAGAAAATTTCCATAGTCATGTGATAATTTTGTTTGCTAGAAACCATTTGTATGGCAACATTTTTTGCGTGTTTAGTCCCTCAAAATTTCCAGATATATTGACAACGTACTCCAAGATGTGACAAAGTAACAGTCCTATAGCGTCCTATTTCCATATTTCAAAGGATGACATTAAATTATAATATGGATGAAAAATATGTTGTATTGTTAATTTCGAAGGCTGGCGCAAGAAACATGTTGCTCTCTCACCGTAAGCTGTAGTGTACGATATTCGGTGGTACATCATCTAGGCTGTTCGTTTTTTTTTTGTTAGACTTTAGCTTTGTCACAAAGTATTTGATACTAATTAGAACTAAATATGAGCTAATTATAAAACTAACTTTATAAGCCCTAGGCTAATTTGTGAGATAAATCTATTAAGCCTAATTAATCAATCATTAGCAAATGTTTATTGTAGTCTTTATCTGTGTAACTCGTTTTGTACTTAAGTCTATATTTAATACCCTTAATTTATCTCTGCTACTTATCAATATAGGTGATGTCATCATTGATTGGTTTAGTTTGATGTTGCTTTTGGTGTTAGGAGGTTCGTGTGAGTGTCGGTTTCTATAACTTTTTTCACATGTGCTATCAAGCTGCATTGTACTTGCCATCTCATAGATTTGAGAGTTTATGATTTAGATCCCGAAGTCATCGTGTATTATGAAAACTCTAAGTTTAAGGACCGCATTGAGGCACTCATGCCGTAAAAGGGAGCCTTGATCGCCTCTTGATTCTTTATTTTGAACCCTCCTCGCTTCGTGTCTTAGCGTCCAAGCGTGAGCTCGAGCACTGCCGTCGTCATCATTGGAGCGCTAGGATAGGCTCATTCAATTATACAATAAAGTTGCCCCAAAGTCATCGAGTAGTAGTATAGGAGCACCTGCCGCCCATATCGGAGGTTCTGACACGATATTGACATTGTAGCTGCCTACCAGACAAAACCGAGAATCAGAACCCAAAAGTAGTATGATGAAAGTGAGACTAAAAAGTTACTATATTAGTTTCTTGGGTCAGAACCCAAAAGTAATATGGAATCAAAGATTAAAAAAATTATCAATTTTGTACGAAGTTTAGCTACAAGTCTAAACAACATAGTCAAATAGTGAAAGAGATTGACGACCTATAGGAGAATTGTGTTAAACTATGTAATATTCTATTATTAGAAGTGATATTTCTTTTTCTATTTAATGAATATCTATCATACTTACATATGTTGATTTCAATTATTTTAAAGTTATAGCAACGCACAAGCACTTTGCTAGTAGTCAAACATTTTATGTGACAAGCTGGAGGACTAAGGATGACAACAGGGCAGGTGAGCAAAAGCCCATCCCTAATAAGAGATGTGAATGGTGCAAATCTGCACCCATGGGTGAAAATACACATCTGTGTCCGCATCCGTCTGGTTTTAGGCGGGGGTGATTTGGTTATCATAGGGTTTCCACGTTGGATGATGCTTGGCAAGGACGTCCTTTGTGCGTGTGTATCACGATGCGATTCGTGGCACAATGACATCGACGTGTTGGGATAGGAGCCTTTGCGACAGGCATAGGTATGAGTGACTCAGCAGTGAGCATCAGAGAGGATAGGAAAAGTGGATCGAGATCGAGATGAGGCTCGAGCGCTCGACCTCGGCTACTCGTGGGTGACGGCTAGGAGCCTAGGCCATAGGAGGGATCATGTTAGGGTTATGTTTATGGTTGGTTGGTGCCTTATTGAGGAGTGGGGTGGGCTGGGAGCATTGGATGGGCAAAAAGTTTTACTGCTCCTTACTTTTCAGAGCCACAAGACACCTACGGTTAGGAGATGAAACTAGGACCCGTCCCATGATTGTGCGGGTTGGGTGCGGATGAGTCTCGTGGGCGGGAAAGTGTCCCGCACCCGAGAGACCCTGTGAAAGGCATACATTGGAGATGAACTTCCTTTTGAGGAAGTCAAAATGTAGAAGATTTAATATTATAAAAATGATAGATTTTGAATCCAACTTGTACAGTCGGGGAGAAACATTTCCTTATCGGTTTAATCTCATCTTCTATTAGCCTATAAGAGAAAACTCCTTATTTACCATCCTTGTTCATTTTATATTATCAAAACTATCTTTTTTTGTTGCAAATTATAATGTTAATTTCACATGCTATATATAGCTTATACAAATATATTTTCTATGTGTTGTATACTACTTCGTTCATATTTAGATGTCGTTTTAGAGTTGGGCACGAGAAATAAGGAGAAGTAAAAAGATAGATGCACTGAAAATGAGAAGGAGAGAGATAAAGATAGAGATGTAGTAGTAAAAGAGAATATTGTATTGGGAAGAGAGAAAGGTGTGTTGGGAAGCGAGAAAGATATGTAATTAAAAAAAAGTTAAAAACTTAGAATGATATGTAAATATGAACGGAGGGAGTATATTTTAAAATCATAATGGCATGTAATGAACAAATAAAATTTGGTTACATGGTTTCATAACAACATGAAAGGAAATGTCAATTTTGTTACATGGTTTCCCTAGGAAAAAAATGTACTATGTTTTTCAGCCCAAGTTAACAACATTTGTGCGTGAAATTGAGAGCACCGGCATGAAAAGGCATCATTTTTAGGTTTGGAGGCGGATAAGGATACTTTAATTTTTCAATGGCTTGTAAGGCATTAATCTATTTTTAATGGTAAATAAGGAATTGCCTCAACCTATAAGCTGCTGCAGAATTTTGTTCTTTGTGCAAGCTTTTGTTCTCTTTTTGGTACTATTTCGGCAGAGATGATAGAGAAACAAATATCCCCCTGGATGATCCAGCTGGCTGCAGCCTGCAGGTGCATTGCATCCGACGCGTCACAGGAAAAAGCGCAAAGGCAGCTTTATCCCTGAGATATTTTCCATTGACTTTGTTGACCCAGAAAACAAAAACAAAACTATTTGCAACTATCTCCTTCCGCATCGCTTGGCTGAAACGCGGCGACGTCACCCCGGGACTGCTCCGACGTCCCCTTCGCCCCGTTCCATTCCTCCCCGCCACCTGATCCGCCACTAATGGCGGCTTTTAACCCCTCCACATATGCCGCTGTCCGACCAATCACGCCACGCTGCGACTCGCATATACGCTGCTGCCCGGGCCGGCGCGTCGCCGTCCTGTCCTCGTCTCGAGCTCGCGAGGACTAGCTCATTGGCCGGCAGTGGAGGAGGAGGAAGAGTAATTCATTCGCTGCCGTCGCGTGCGCTGCAGCCCACACGTTTTTTATTCCTCGCGGGCGCGGAGGCCCCGGCAGGGATGTTACCGGGCGGGAAAGGAGTGGGGTTGCTACGCGTTTGATCCGCGCCTTCTCGGCCGTGGCGCAAGTGGGTGACAGGACAGGTGCCGCCGCCGCCGCTACTTGCTTGCTGTGGGGAGGAGGAAGGTGGTCTTTTAAGCCCAAGCCGCTGCTCTTGTGGTGGAGGCTTGCTGCTATCTGAACTTGGCGTGAGGAAGCCGGCGAGGTCGCTCAGGTAACTAAAACTCTCTCTTTTCTACTCCTGAAAAGCGCTTGTTTGTTCTGCACTTCTGCTTATTTGTGTTGATGTACCCCCTGTATGAATGATAATGGAAGCTTTCTCCTACTGCGTCGGGGATCTCGTGCCTGAGTCTGGTCCTTTTGCCTTTTTATTTTTGGGACTGTTATAGACAGATCATATACTTGTATATAGTTGATTTCTGTTTCGTGCCTTTGTTGAGGTAGCTTAACGCAATCAGACAAGAAGCCTTGCTTTCTACTCTACAGAAACAAAATAACTCTCCAAAAAGGAAGAAGAACCTAGGCCAATCTTATGCCCTCTCCTTTCCATCTTCATTAACTGATATTGAAGTGCATATGTGCCTCTTCGGTGGAGTTTTAGTCTACTTTATATTCAGCACTTGCTCACATCTTCGAAGAGTTGGAGATGTTTTCGTGTTTGCATCTGCTATTCTTCATCAGCTTTATTTCTGTCGAGTTGTTGTATTATAAGTTGAGTGTTCATAAAAATTTCCATAAATACGATACAACGACTGGAGATAGTAAAGGTAACGTTAATTGCTATTATCAGAAATCGAATGTGTAGTTTGCACTAACCATTGTATCGTAAGTTTATAGCTCTTGCCATAATCTGGCTCATATGGGTTTCTGTTTTGCTTGATATTCATAGTATCTTTTTTCCATTAGGAAATTTTGCAATTTGAGCTACACCTGACGTGTCTCCAGTTTTTTACAGAAGATTTAAGGAATTATTTGAAAACTGAATTGCACTCGAAAGTTCCAATAATGTCAGACTGTGCTCCCAAAAAATTTAGTGAGAAAGAAGAATTCCAAATTTTGTCAAGACAAAGTGACCTGGGAAAATCATCTTACCGCAAGCATTCACTGTGGATGGCACATTGGACAAGAGCAAGCAGCAGTGTAGAACCTGTGAGCGGCAAGAGCTGCAGTCCTTTTGAGGAAATCAGTGATGTTGGTTATTCAAAAGATTGTGGGAGTTTACCTTTTGAGGTCACTAAAGCTAGGATGGCTGAAAGGTTGATGCTGGGAGCTAGCAATGCAGGTGCTTCTGCAGGGAATGCTCAGCAGTTTAGTTCTAAGATGTGGGGTGTAACTCATAATGTTTGCCAAGGTGTTGAAAGCAAGAATGCTGATCCGATTCCTAGATCTTTTGATAGTACCATGATGCAGAAGAATGTGAACTTATATGCTGCTGACACAGTGGTATCAGAAAGATTTTCTGTTCACAAGATTTCAGATATATCTATGAATTCTTGTAAAGTTTTGAGCTCTAAAAATCTGAGTTCAGAGTGGAGTCACTTTCCTATGTTTGAAATCAACCGGAAGATTGACAGTATACTTAACCCAAGACACTCTCCATTTACTACTTCACCTGATAAGTCTTTTGTTTCACAAAGGGCTTTGAAGGTAAACATGTCGACCTCTAATGTGATGGCATTTTCATCAAAGGAATATGAGTTCCACTCGCACCAGGTAACAGATAAGAATAACAGTAAGCACAAATCTGTAGGAGGCATCCTATCTAACCAAGATAATCATATTGGTCTCAATTCTGATCATGTTGGGAGAAAACTGAAAGGGCATTCGATTGAAGAGTCTTGCTCTTGCAGCAAGAATGAAACTAATTCATCATGTTCATTGAAAGATAAGCGAAGTGATAACAATTTCATGAATCCAGAAGGATTATCTCATTTTTCTAGTGAGAACAAATTCATGTTCTCTGCCAGTAGAGAAGAGAACGAAAATGTCCAGGGTACTCTCCAAGAAAAGAGGTTAGGAGCATCAGGAGGATGGCCAAAGGAACCAGATTTTGAGAGAGTAGCATCTCATCAGCAAGTGCCGGATAGCGAATATGAGATGAAATTAGTGAATCCTTCGGTCAGAAGTGAAGAAAATGGTGAGGAAACTAGTCCTTGTGGTATTGTATCCTTTGATCTCCTACACCGTGAACGAGAAAATCTGACTGTAAACAGAGTGGACTCTGCATTGAAATTGACAGAATCCTGCAAGTTACCAGACACAATTGAAAACACGATGGCAGTGAACAGCAAAGGTGAAACACAGGCTGATAGGAAACCACCAAATGATAAATTGACAAGTGACAAGAAAAGGACCCCCTGCTTATTTGAAATGTTGACAGTACCTTCCAAGTCACAAGCAACATGTTTCAAATATCCAACATCTTTGGGTCGGTTTTGTGGTGACATGACTAGTTTGTTAGGAGCACAAAAGCATTTCTCAGCTAAATCGGATTCTTTGAATATGCGACACACACCAGGTGAGGCTTTTATGGATATATAATCGTATATTACTGAGCAGATAAGACTTATGAGTTAAGGACTTGCATTTCTGGTATACCAGGATAGAATAATGCAAAAACAAATATTCACTAGGTTTTTAAATAATGTATATCTGATAATGTCCAGTATGGAGAGAGAGAGAGAGAGAGAGAGAGAGAATGAAAAACAGATGCAGCCTTATCTCTAAGTTGTATAGCTTTACTCATTCTAATTGTCAATGATGTCTTTGTTTTGTGTATTTGTAGGCATTGCTGGTACATCAACACAAAAGGTATTAGTATTTTTCCATGAATTTATTATATCAGCTTGGTGTATGCAACAAAAATAAAATAAAATGATCCAAGCGCTACAAAACATGGATTCATCATGAAGAATTATTTAGTTTCGTGATTGCTGTCATGCAAGTAGCATATGGAACAATGCATATATCTTCAATTTCGTTTTATTCCTTGTTTATTTAGGCAGTAATGGATTAGCACATATTAAGGGAACAGGGAATTATCAAATGATTAAAAATGACTTGATAGATGTTTCCAGTGTCCTTATTGCTTTCATTTACAAAATCTGTTGACCTTATTGCTTGCCTTTCACCTTGTCACTCTTTCTGTGTTTTTCATGAAGACCAATAGTCCAAGAGCCCAAGACTATAAAAGCAATTTGTATTGACTGTAACTTAGAATTTCTCAATGCTGTTGTAACAACTTATCATTTAGCAGGACTCTGACTGGCCAAACATGGAGGAGACATCGACTTCGTCAATCAGACGAGTTGCAAGCAATGAAGGAAATCTTCCTTTCAACTTGCGCGCAGAAAATAACAACTCTTTTTCAAAAGCAACATGCACCAGCAAGCAAGAATGGAGCAGGTCGAAGACATCGAGCATGAACATAGATCTAGTTCTTTATAAAATAAGAAGAATGAGGAATCCAATTTCCAGTGCTCTAATTGAGCCACCGGTATGTTCAGAGCCAAGTGACAAGTGGCTAAAACGTCTGTGGCATGATGACTCAGATCCTTTTTTCCTTGGTGCCAAGAGATCAAAGCTCGGAGATGATCCAGCTTCTGGAGGAGCATGTACCGTGTTTGGCCAAGATCTTGGTTGTGACTTGGGCAAAGCCAGCATGATCAACCATGTGGAGGAGGACGAACCAGGGTATGGAAGATTGACAAACCAACAAAACCGAGAAGGCTCGCCTGTTCCATCGAAATGTCTTAATCGTTGGATAGGAAGATGGTGCCAAGGTGGCACCCCTCATTTCCACGCAACTTCAAATGTTGGAAAACAAACTCCCAAGTCTAATATGCAATCTGACGATCTTGAAGGCCAGTTTCCAAGCATTGCTGCAATGGCGATGATGGGGCGAGTAATGAACAAGTTGCGGCCCCGTGAACTACAGAGAAGGGGTCCCTCGGTAGTCTGGAAGATGCAAGGGTTATGATATTTGAAAACTGCATCTTTGTCTGGTAAATCAAGTGAAAAATGATCTCATTCATTTTCCAGTAAATCATGAGGCAAAAGGGAAAATAAGATGTACTTCATTTTGATTGTTCTCACAATTAGCGTATCTTCCCATAGGAGATTTTGACGATATATGTTGTTTGTTTTGTTGTATCAACTATTGTAGTGCCTCCAGAATATTGGCTGTACAAATATTGTTGAATTTGTTTTGTCGTTGTAATATTGGTTCGATTTCTCAACTACACGTTATGGAGACAAAACATTTGAGGACATGTCTTTTTATTTTCCTTTTGAGGACATGAGTACTTGTATTATGTTCCATGAAACACGATATTGTAGTGTTAACTGATTTTTCGGTCTTTTTTTATGAGAAAAAGTATATAAATTTACGGTACGTGTTATGACTGTTGGTGCGGCCAGGCCAGTTTTCAAGACTCAGGATACGGCCCGTGGAAGGCTCGGCCCATATTATACCTCAGCCCACATACGGTTCCGTTCCCTCAATTCCTGCGTGTTGCTCCCCATCCGGCCGGCCATCCCAATCCACGAGCCACGACGGGAGCCATGGCGCGATACTCCCGGCCGCTGCTCCGCCGCTTCTTCTGCTGTGCCGCCAAATCCGCCTCCGCCGCCGAAGGCGTAACCGGGAAGAAGAACCTCGTCTTCTTGGGATCGCCACAGGTACTAGCTACACTATCCCTCAAACTCCTAGCTTTGCGGTCTGGTGCCTGATTAGTAAAGCTGCGGTCGAGCATCAGGTGGCCGCCTCAGTCCTGGACACGCTGCTGGCTGCATCCGGGTCCCCGGAATTCGCGTTCAAGGTCGCTGCCGTCGTGACGCAGCCCCCTGCCGCCAAGAACAGGGGAAGGAAGTTGATGCCATCGGCCGTCGCGCAGCTCGCGCTCGACCGTGGATTCCCCGAGGACCTCATCTTCACGCCGGAGCGGGCCGGGGAGGTATCTTCCTTGACAACCATCCTCAAATGTCGCTTTACCGTGAGGCTGTAGAGGATTTGCGGTTCCAAGTAATTTCTTGCTGCAATGCAGGAGTCCTTTCTTTCAGACCTGAAGGAAGTGAAGCCGGATGTTTGCATCACTGCTGCTTATGGGAACATTCTTCCCCAGAGGTTTCTTGATATCCCACCATGCGGTAGGTCTGGTACCTGTTGCGCCGTTCCTTCTGGTGTTTGACTGTTGCCGTATACAATGCAGTTCATTTTCAAGCAGAAATAGTCCACTGTAAAATATGAATTCACCAAAATTGAGTAGCAACTTCTGCTTAATTCAATGAAATATAGTAAAATATGCTGTTATTCATATGTGATGTAAAACATATGGTAATAATCATATGTATGTGCATAGTTTAGAGCATCTATATTTTTTTCTTTAGGTCCTCAATCCTTTTCTTGTTTTCCTACGACCAAGCAAGATTGGAGTACTTCCGGTCACTCTATAATGAAGCTAAGCTTGGAAATATTAGTGTTTAAAACACATATTTGCTAGAAAAAAATAGAGAATGTTGGATTTCAAACACTTCAACTTACTGATCCCTGATTATCTTTCATGTCTCATTTCATTTCAGGAACAGTTAATATACACCCAAGTTTGTTGCCTCTGTATCGTGGTGCAGCTCCTGTGCAGAGGGCATTACAGGTTTGATTGTCTTCTTGTTACGATTCTGCAAAACAACTCTGGAACTATGATATATTTCTTGCCCACTGTGTCTGTAGGATGGTGTTACAGAAACAGGAGTTTCCATTGCATACACTGTTCGTGCATTAGATGCTGGTCCAGTGATTGCCTTTGAAAGGTTTTCTGTAGATGAATGTGTGAAGGTATGTGATATTTCACTGTCTGTCTTGCCAAATAAATTATGCATTTATTTGATATGGGTATATGATTATTACAGAATTACTAAGTAACACTTGATAGAAAGTTTTAGCATCTCAGCTGCTGTTGGATGATGTAATATAACTGTTGAACATGATAGCATGAAATTATCGCTTTGATTATTCATTTCAAGATTCCATATTTGCTTGGAATTAAAGGCGTAGTAGTAGTTGTTGTTGTTGTTATATGTTGAAAAATTCAATGCACTGTGGATCATCAACCTGTATAAGTTTGAAATTTCAACTGAAGCATTACACTTGAACTAACTTGGGATGCCTGGAAGATGATTCTAAGTGAGAATTTTGTTAGTTCAGATCAAAAATGGAAGAAAAGTATGCCATTATATCATTCTTTGACCTTTTCTTTATACAACGTCTGTCTGCAGGCACCAGAGCTACTTGATATTTTGTTCGATATAGGTAAAGACCACAGACTCATGAAAGGTCACATTTCTACATGATCATATACATGGTGTTGGTCATTGTGTAGCTTCTAGAAGTCTACCTGTCCTAATGCTGTTCTTTTTACAACAACATGCTTCTTATTCCTAATTATTAGCTGGACATAACAACATTTTCTAATTTGGTACATGGTAATGTTGATGCTTGCATTGAGCAGGATCCAGGCTATTGATTCATGAACTACCATCCATTCTTGATGGCTCAGCCCAAGAAAAGGCACAACCACAGGATGACTCCAAAGCTACATTGGCACCCAAGGCAAGCATTAGCAATAGCTAGACGTTTTCTGTTTTATTCAATTGAATTCAGTCTTCCGATATGAAATTAGACCAAAACAGTTCTTCCTAATATTCACCGAGTAAAATCAATGTTACCTTGACATCATGTGAATATGTTTAACAAATGAATGCCTCAAGTTGCCAAACTTCTGGCCTGCAGATGTTTGCTTGCTGGTTGTACTTTGAAATTGAATAACTTGAAGATATTTTGTTGAAACCCTTATCTGTTTGTTTATTGCTCTTTTCCTCTCCTATTTTTTTCTCTCTTTTTTTTCTTTCCCTCTTCCTTTAATTTTTGTTTGTCTTTTCCTGTTGAGTCTTGCGGGGTTTCATCTCTAACCTACCCTGACTTGCTTGGAGCTAAAAGATTTTGTTGTTGTTGTTGTTGTATATTTTGTTGGAACCCAGCCCTGTGTTTTGTTTTTCCGTTTTCCCTTTTGCGGACTTGTGGTTTGAGTTTTGGTACAATTTTCACGAAGTATATTTTTCTGAAGTTACGGTTGAGGTTATACTTCTTCGTATTTCTGGATCTGCATAGTTTTACAAATTTGACTTAGTCAGTTTCTTGAATTTTCTTTCCCATCAAATGCGCTTGCTTTTAATAAAATCTATATGTTCTTACTGAAGCTGCTGAACCCAGAATACCATACAGACACTTTGAAACTCTGCGTGCAATTTTCAGATAACAATTAATCACCATGGTTTGTTTACTAAATTATAATGGGTACCTCTTTTCCAGTTGAATGCTGATGAGTCATGGCTATCTTTTGATCAAGAAGCTAAGGCGCTCCATAACAAGGTGAGTTTCTAGTTCTTAATGTGCCCATCAAAGCTATTGCCAACCAACTTGGTAGGTACGTGCATTTGCAGGTTGGCCAGGAACTCGTGCAAAGCTGCAACTCATGAACCAAAATGGTGAATCTCAACCGCTAGAGATCAAAGTTATCAGCACAAAGGTTTGTACATCATGTGACAAGACTGGAGATGAAAACGAGATACTATTCTCTGGGAGCTCATTGCTTGTTCCTTGCAGTCAATCGACCTGGCTTGAGGTGTGCACTCCGATATGCTGACAAATAACTGCTGCAATGCTGCTCACTTGTTTTCCTTGTGATCTTCTCCAGTGTTTCTAATGTTGTGCATGCTAGGTGTTGGAGCTTCAACTCCCCGGGAAGAAAGTAACAACGGCACGAGATTTCTGGAATGGTCTGCATGGTCGGAGGTTATTAAAATCGAAATAGAGTATGTTCATTCGCATGACAACATCTGCACAGATAAAGGTCAGTTTCTGCCGTGCTCGATTGCCACATTTTTATGCAGGATTATTGACAATTTGACACTATCTTGCGAAATTGCAGGGATGGCTACGGTGGACAGATTGAGGATATGTTTTTCTTCTTGATTTCCTACTTATGTTATCGTTCTAATTTTGACAATTCAAACCGAGTTACTGTGCATCTCTCCTATTTTTTTCTTAAAAAGAGTATGATGCTTAGTTGATTGTTGGTTTCATCTCATTTAAAATAATTCTATTTCTGAGATGGAGACATTGGACTCTTGGAATTAATTCATCAAATTGAGCATCAAATACTACGTTGTCTTGTGACCGTGCTAGGTGCGGTACATCTGCACATTTATCGAACAGTTCCTGTTTCTCCTGGTCCACGCTGTAATTAGAAATAACATGTTCCCAATTGTTTGTTGAGAGAATTGTAACCATGGTTGACTTCGAAGGCAGTTAGCGGACAGCAGTCTTTCCAAGTGATCAAAGGAGACCCAACAAATATAAGGTCACTCGCAAGCCGAGGTCAGATTGAAGATAACATTCAAAGAGAATCAAATGCCTCCATATGTCGGAGCGAGACAACCATCAAAATATTGTAAGCTTAAGGTAAAAAAATACTTTAATTGCTGTTTCCAGGTTCTGCGATGCAGCTTCCCAAGAGTAAGTCGTGCTAACAATGAACTGATGTCAGGAGACATTATCCAGGGTGATGCAAAATATTGAAAGAGGAACTGTTTTCCGATGGACGTCACCTCGCGGAAGCAGCACAGCAAAAACTCGCGCCAACAGGGACGTACCACTTATACAAGTGAAAACCATTTGCACGACACGACTCCTATCTGACGCGTATAAATACATGCACAACCAGTCGAAGGCCCAGCTCCACAACCATAGTCCACGAGTCCACATCCAGTGTAATCAAGCAGCCAGCAGACACGCGCTCTGTAATTGCATTGGTTCGCGAACTCGAAGTGGCAATGGCCCGCCGTGAACGCCCGCGCCTCGCACCACCGGCAGGCGTTCCGAGAATGCGTCGTGCTGGTTGGCGCGTGGACGGTTGTGAACTACGCCGGTGGCAGTCCTTGGCCTCCTGCTGTCCTCACAGGCTCCCACCAGGTGCTGCCCTTGCCGCGGGCGTCCTTAGCCAAGCAGAAGCGTTGCTTACGGAGGAAGGGGGGGGGGGGGGGGGGGGGGGTGTGTCTCAGATGCCGAGCTGTCGCCAGTAACATGTGAAGCCTATGGCTAATCCAATGACTGAAAGTTTCTTTCACTGATATTTGGCCCTTACTTGGCCATCATTGCAACAGCTCTAGTAATATCAGTTCACGAAGGTGTGATATATGCACTTCAAGTAATTGAAAGCAGGCACATATGTATCTTACATAAAGTTAATTAAACAGGCATCAGTCGCCCACTATTCTTCTTTAAAGACCTAAAGGATGCTGGGATCTAAGTTAACTTTACATCATGATGAGATTGAAGACATGCTACACAAAACACATACAAGATGAGTTTGAGTTCAAATCGAGGTAATCAAACTATCAACCCAGAAAGGAACCCCTAAGGCTCGACCCTTCACTTCACGTTCAAATGCTCATTATCTGGAACATGATTACACAAAATGCAAAGTCAGAACTAGCAGAACAGCAAGGATGAACTTCATGAATTTGAATCCTGCCGCAACTTCTGAGCCCGGTCTCTCCATGACCCTTTTTGCATCGCCAGAACCTATTATTAAACAATGCTTCATTAGTGGCTTTTTCCATACACATAAATTAACAAAATGCAGGGCAAATGAACTTGGTATTATTACTTTATTATCACTAATGAGGGAACTCGGTTGAGCTTCTATATCTCCAGCTTTCTCGCCATCATCATTGGTTTGAACGTCATCCTCGGCAGTATCAAGATGAAGAACTGAAGCTCCAGGTACTCCAAATATAGCCGCATCATGTGCGGCTCTGACTTTATCTTCATGCCTTGACTATGATATGTGAAGGCCAAGGCACGAGAACAAAACAACCCTGGTTATGAACAAGTGGATGATTGCAAAATATGGTACTGTATTCATTATTTTGCAGCACTACATATTTACCTCCACAGCTGAAAATCGGAAGCTCTTTCCAATGTTCTTCACCAGTGAAGCATCATCATTAGCAACTGCCAATTTTGCATGCCAATGAATGGTTGAAGGATTTTGTATATATCAGTATATCACAGATAAATCTGTTAAAAGCTAAAGCTACAGAGTATATTACATACAAGTACTTAGAAATGAGTACAGCTAACAACAAATCACATTTTCAACAGTCTCGGCTCAATAAAAATTGTTGGTAAAAGGGCTGCAGTTCTATTGGCTTATCACTGATACAATCTTGTGGGTTGATCCAACCCAAATCATAAAATTGCGGTAACTAACAGCTAAACATCTACTTGAATGGAGGTCTTACAGAGATACTCAAGGAACCTGTTTCTACACTCATAGTTCTTTAGCCTATCCAAATCATATCACTATTGACTACTAGATATTAAGTCCACTTACATTGTACTCATTTCCAGATGGTTTTTCAGAGTACATAAAATAGGAATATTTACATTTAAAGAGCAGTCACCATCTTTGTACAGCCATTGAACATCTCAAGCATAGTTCTGAAGATCTGAGCTATATTGCCAGAACAATAAATAGTTCTAGCCCCACAGTCCATACAACAACTGTAATCCAGTGAGACGATGCAAGAGGCCAGTGTTACACAGAGAGATATCAGTTACTCTAGCTATGGTTTAACTAACAAAGTTGGCAGGCATATGGGAACTTAATGTCTCATTCCACACTTCAAGTTACAAAAGCTAAACCATAATGCATATTATAAAAGGCTAAGCACTCTATGGTTATTTTCAATGTTACGTATAACCTATATCACCTACACAGATAGGTAGCAAATACCCAACTTAGAGCACTTTTGTCATATTAAGGTATCTTACATTCTTACCTTCCTAGAATGAATCTGACAACTCAAATTGAAAATGCATTTTGATAAAAACTTCATCTAGAGCTGTCCGTGTGAAAAAGCTAAATTCGTTTATGTCTGCGATTGATTAAATAAATGATTCTATACACTAAACATATAGTTTAGATCAAGAACTATTTTAACGTAAAAGTCAGGAAGACAATATAACCACATCGAAACTGAACAATGCAGAGCCATACTAATGCAAAATCAGAGCAAATAATAAGTAGTACAATGCAATGCAACCATATCAAGACTAACCTTCAATGTCATTTTCATTTTCATCAAGTGGAGCATCCTTATTGAAGTCGAATCTTTCCCACCGGACATGTGTAGTTCCAAGAGTAGAATCTTTTGCAGCTGACAAGTATTGAAAATAAATAATATAATCTTCAGAACCATCAACTTGTTTCTGAAAAATATGAAGATTGTAAACCAAAAAAGGAGCATAATTGACACAAAACATTGCTATTCCATGTGTACTCTAGTGACCATCTGTATATCCAACTTGGAATGCACACAAACATTGCATTTCCAATACCTATTATCTACATAAGTTTCCAACCAATCAAGCTTTCACAAGCTACCTTGACTTATCCATAAATCTGTGCTATCAAGACCAATCCATTGTTTTGCTCAAAACATAATACTGGCATCATTACTTTCGACTGAAAAGGGGACATCAGGAACAATGAAATGGAAGCAGATAATTAGCAAACGAACAGTACCGGTTTCTGACAACTGAAGCTTCATCTTCGCTTTAACTCTCTCAGCAGGCGTCTGCAGCAGCATCAACATTTATATCATTGCAAATAATGAAAACAACACCAAGTTAACAACACAATTGTAAAACAGGCGACATTTCACGGAGAAGCAAGAGCAGGGCACAAACCATTCTATCATATCCTTCTATGAGCCGCGAGTAGTCCACTTTACCGCCGTCGCGGCCGCTTTGCCTCTTAGAGCTCTCGAGGCCGCCACCATCGTCGCGCTGCCGATCCCCATACCTGTCCCGCCGGCTATTGGAGTGCGAGCTCCGGCGAGAAGGCGACCGCGATCGCGACCACGAACGCCTCCGCGAGCCCCTGCGGTCCCCTCTCTCCCTCGACCTGGACCGGCGCCTCCGCTCCCTCGACCGGGACCTCGACCTGGACCGGCGCCGGCGCGAGCGGGACGGGGACCTGGACCGGGCCTGTGCTCGGGGTGGTGAACGGGAGCGGCGGCGCGGGCTGGATGGACGCTCTGGAGACAGCGGGGGTTTAGCGGGATTAGGTGGTTGGGCTGGGGCGGGTGCTGCGCCAGCGCGGACGAAGCCGCTGAGGAAGGAGGAGCCGGCGGGCTTGGAGGGGAAGGAGGTGGAATCGGATGAGGAGGAGAAGCCGAGGCCCTGCTTGAAGCGGCGGGCGCCCTCGCCCTTGCGGTTGAGCTCGTCGTAGTACGCCGCCGCCTTCGCTTCCTCCATGGCTGACGGCTAGGGACGCCGGTGAGGATGTGCGGGCCGGGTTCCGCTGTCGCATTGAGATGTCGGCTAGTACTAGTAGGTGGCAAAAATGGGCTTTCGGCATCGATATTTTCGGATTGTTAGGCCCAACCCAATGATACCAAAGTTCTCAATTTCTCCTGTTATGTGTCAATCTCATAACTGTTGATAAATCTAATGTGAACGATTAGGTATCACTTGATACAGATGAATTTTTTCCTGAAACTAGCAAGAAGGAACAATTTTATGTGAAAACGTTGTATGCCAAACATTTTCTTCGAGCACATTCAACGCAACACACTAATAACACGGTAGCACAAAGCCACAATTTTTTATGTACCCAACAAAGGGGATATACAGTACCAGGTAATTTCAATTACACATCTTCATTCAGCATTGATGATGAATTGCCAGATACTTAAAACGTGCTGCACGCCCTGACTCACCTCCCGGCAACTCAAGGTGTCACTGGATCGTAATTTTGACCTTTGCAAGTTCGGCTGCCGCACGAGCGGCAGCAGATGCACGGGTGGCGGCAGCAATGGCAGCTCGGGCTTTTTCTAGCACGTCTGACGAACTTTGGCCGGGGCAGGATATCTCCTCGGAAGGTGACTGATGCTCCTGAGTTCCCACATTTGTTTTGGTGGCAGAATAAGCTCTTGCAAACCCAGCTGGTGACCTTGGAGACTCACGAACTTCATGCTTTCCTACGTCCTGGACAGATGAAATGGTTAACGGTGGCTGCTTGTCTCTGGAAGCGGAAGCATCTGGAGAGCTCTCGATAATAGGTGCATGGACTTGGTGGACTGAAGATCCTGAACCGTCCTGCATGGCAAGAGACAACAAGTGGAGTGAGCTCTGGTGTTTTCCTATCCAATATAACTGAATATATAGTTCTCCATGGAGACATAAGGATGAAAAATGTTGATTCTGATTAACTCTTCTAAATTCCCTAGTTAATCAGCTAAAGAACATTCTAGCATTAAACGAAAATATCTGTAACCAATCTATTGACAGACTGTGGGAAAACAGCCACAGCTTCTGGCTCCTGGCTACGCAGCTGCAGCTGCTTGTTGCGCCCAAAAAGGGTAACTGAAACAAAACTGCAAGGAAAGACTCCAATCTAAGAAAACCAAAAACCATGCATCAGGTGGCCATAATGATCCAAATAAATACATCGACTGAGATAAAAGTGCATCAAGCCCTCACAGATGTTAAAGCCCCCAACAAAAATGGAAAGGACAGACCCAGTGTTGTAAGCTTCCACGATAGGTGGGGTCTGGGGAAGGATTATATGAGGCAAGCCTTACCCCTGCAATAAATTGCAGAGAGACTGCGTCGAACCCAGGACCCCCAACAAAAATGGAAGAGGACAATTATTTTCTATTCACTAACCAAGGTTGTAGCATGTAATACAGGTACCTTTTGGACATATCACTTTTGATAATTAGGAATCAGCAGTCATATGCATCTCCGTCTGATAATTAGGAAATTAAATCACTTTTGATAATTAGGAATCAGCAGTCATATGCATTTCTGTCTGATAGTTAGGAAATTAAACAGTGAGTTTACCAGCAAATCTTCATATGTTTTGCTGAACTCTGCTTCAGTTTTAGATGAATCCCATTCAATATTGTACTCTTGAGCAATTGCTTTCAAAACCTTTAGCTTTGATTCAGCTGATGGAGCTTTCACTGAAAGCTTCTCAATTATCTGCATACAAGACGCTTAATATATTACAAAAGTTACAAAATGCTCAATTTGCATGCAACACAAATTTGGCATCTGATAATGAAATTAACTATGCTGAAGATACAGCTTACAGTACGGTTAACACCACTGTCAGGGCGCAATTCTATTGCAGCAGAAACAAACTCCTTCCCATACTTGGTGGTGAATAAATTACGGAGATGCATTAGCTCAGGCAGGTCTGAACACCTTCCTGATGCAAAGATTATGCTAGCGATTGCCTCTTGCAGTTCTAAGGGGCATTCCCTGCACAACGATAAAACTTATAGCTGTTAATCGTATTCTGCCAGGCAAAGGATCATGAATATAATGACATTTATAGTTGCATCTAAAATAATATAACATACTTTTGGGCGTCGACAATAGGGACCCGTGCCAGAACAAATTCACAGAAAAGTTCCACAATTTCATAAGCAGCCAGTATGTTTTGCTCCCGAATAATGTGCTCCACCTATTGATCAATAATGACATATTGGCGGTCAATATGATAGATTAGAACAATGACCGCTATGCAATCAATTTTTAGCTGTGATTCTCTTACTCGAATCCTTGCAATAGATTCCTGTCCTGTCTGAAGATACTGAGCCATCTCTTTGCGCATATTTATTAGTTGCAACTCCCTCCTATTGCGCAGCAGCTTGATCCTCGAAATGACCAGATTTAAACATGTTTTGCTACATAAAGAACGAAAAAGTTGTCATTAAAGGGCTTAAACAATCTGACAACGTTTTTCAATTCCACAAGTATGTAAAGACAGAACAATGTAATAATGACAATAATCAGGAAGTGGGTATGTAAAAGCACATATCAATGCAAAGTCAACAACCAGTTGATCTAGCTGGGTTAGTGAACACACGTACTATACTAGTAGTTCAGTTTCCTTGGCTAAGCAGACACCTTACTGAAGCAGCCATCCTCAACTCATAAAAATGAAACATCAGTCTTCCATTACCGAGTCTGTTGGGGAGTATATAACAATATAGCACCATCAGCAACACATCACAAATGAAATTGCCCGTCAACATCTATCAAACAGTACTCAGAAATGGTAATTCGCTGAACAAAAGGAAGGGTTGGGTAAAAGAAAGGCGCACTCGTTATCCTTCGATCTTCGGATCCAGCAGTACTATTAACTTTTTGGCATCAGCAAAACAAATCACCATAGATTGATGCACACTAGTAGCCTGAAATATATGTCTAGAGCTCCGAGCAAGCACAACGAAATTCGCAGATCTTAGAATCGGCCCCAAACCGAAACGGGGAAAATTGCAACGACTAAGGCACGAGGTCCGTGATTGGAAGGGGCAGAGGAGACTAACCATTTGGCACCGAATGTGGAGCGGTTGAAGAGCGAGTTGAGGGACGACATCGTCGGTGGCCTCGCCTGCCGATGCACCCGGCCGGCGATGTCAAAAGCGCAAGCCTCAAGGGGAGAGGAGTAGCAGTAGCAGGGGAAAGGCGAGCTAAGCCTTCTTACATTTGCAGTTACACCCCTTTAGTTAGTTAATTGTTCGTTTTGGTCGTCGTGTTGTTCCATTTGCCACCCCAAGATGTGCATTTTTTTCAGTGACGACTGACGAGGAGTTGCTGCCTCCATGACGCGTGATACGATGATGGAAGCTCGTGCCTACAAACTTTCTCTCGCAAGTCTTTCTACACAGACACATGCAATATATTTTTCTTCAAAAATTTTCCTAGAAGTACTGTCTTCTGTTGGTTTAAAATCTGTCTTCACTCTTGACTCTGCTTAAAATGGGAAGAGGAACTTTCGAATGGCATGAACCGTTTTTTTTTTAAAACCCATATGGCATGAGCCGTTGGTTCATCCAGCATGAACAAGTATTCCCAACAAAAAGGAAACAAGGAGTACAAAATAAATGGCAGCCTTGATTAAAACTTGGGTCAAGGGGAAAATTGCCATCTTAAGAAATTACACGACACGGCGTCTGCAATTATTTGTAGCACTAGAGTTCCACACTATCACAAAAGAATTGAGGACCACATAATGATCGACAACAAATCAACAATGGACGAAGCATGTATGAAGGTGTTCAACAATGTGAATCCAGCCAGGAAATGATGTCGTTAATGGCGGTTGAAATACGGTCGTCTGGTTCTCCCTCTAAGATGGAGTGGTAGCCACCTTCATACAGCTTGAGTGTCTTGTCTTTTGCGCATGCTTTCTCATACAAGAATTTGCTTACTTGAGGATCCGTTACCATGTCTGCTGCTCCATGAAGAATCAGCAATGGAGAGGAAACCTATAGCAATATCGCTGTTTTGAATTAGGTACTTTTACATGTGAAGAAATGGCATTGGGTGCATCAGCATCTGTTAACAATACTAAAGAAGAGCTCTAAATTCATGAGAATAAGTAATAGTGACCTTCTCCAACTGAGATTCAATGTCCTTGGTGGCCTTCACAAGTTCAAATGCTGTTCTTAATCTCATTTGTTCAGCATATGAGATGACATTATACTCAGCCTGAAAAATGAATATAGCAAGTGTTAAGTGACTTAAATATTTCAACCACCCATCACTCAAGACACAATACATTTCATGAAGTTGAAGATAATAGCACAGCAAACTGTGCAAGAACTTACTACTTTTCTTTTCCTTGGATCTCTAAATGCCAAATCTCCTATATCTTTTTGTGGAAACCACTTCGCCTCGGGAAGAAGACACGACAATATGCTCAGTCCCTTCATTACTGGTGCTGGTGGTGTAACATCTTCTGAAATCTTGCCAAATAGAAGTCAGTCTTATAAAACAGGGTCACAATGAAAAAAATAAATGAAATATATCCTTAGGCTTGAAAAACATGCTAATGTGCTTCAAAAAGGCCGTCCATAACAGTTAATAGATATTTATGATGGATAACTAGATGAAAGTTTGGTAAGCAGTTCAGACATGATTTAGATTAATTATTTTACCATGCAGTAAAGCTGGATGCATGCAATAGTTGCAACTAAAAATGAATTTAGTATTTAATGGTACCTATACAATATGATTGTTTGATCAATATGTCAATTGTTTGGTCAACAGTTCTGTCATTTACATTACACTATATTTAACTGTGAACCCACAGGAAGTGATAGTTATGTGATAGCTTAAGATGTTCAGAAAGTTAGTGAGGACTAGACACAAATGATACTCCAGAGTACAAAAGAGAACGCATTTATCTCATTGCCAAATTTGATTTGTTTCATGAAAAGATTCAGAAATACCTTGCACATAGGCGCAACAAGAAGCACTCCATCCCATTCTTCTTGTTGCTTCAAGTGTACCTTCAGAGCAACCGCACCTCCCATTGACTGTCCTAAGAGAAAGTGTGGCAGATCACGTACTTCCCTCATGCCTGAACATTAATAATAACTAATATTATGATGCAAAGACTATATCAACATAACATACCTACTCTTATCTACAGGAGACAAGCCATTACAAACCTCTTATCCGTGCATATTGTTCAATGACATGGTCTACCATTCCATCAAAACTTGCAATATAGCCATGCAGACCATATGATAAGCCAAAACCAGGATAATCCATAGCATACACAGCATATCCAGAAGCTGCTATTCTCTTGGCAATTCCTGATATATTAAAGCTGGTTAATACATTTGCCGGGAAAGGAGCTTTAAATACAAAGCTTAACACAGCAAAGCAAGTAATGTTACCTTCAAAGAAAAAGGTGCAGGTATCCCCATAGCCGTGGCAGAAGAAAAGTGTGGCCTTGGTTTCTATGCCCTCCCTAGGCAGCCAACTCTTCCAGAATATCTCAACTCCTTTCGAATTGGTCTCATAATTCTACATAAATAAAGTCAGCCATAAGCCATTAGACTGGTAACATCACAATCATACCTTTCCCTAAAGTTCAGCATGCTGAGTACACCGCTAGCTTGAGCACTGGCTCAAACTATCTATCATTTAATGGTTGTCACAATCCCAACTTTTTCAGTAGAAAATGATGTCAGGGCCACTTGGTACATTGCATTTCTGTCAGGGAACTACTGAACCAAATGGAAGGCAAGGTCAATTCAGAAATTCCATAATGTGCTTACCTCTTCCATCTGGATTCCCTGAGGAGCCATCTGCAGAATGAGAAGCAGGACAAAGAAACTGTTAGAGTTGGACCAACTGACATCGTATGAGATAGTATTGCAAGATATCAACAAAAGAAGTTGATACTCTCTTGCGAAAGGTCAAGTCGATATAAGGGAAAAAAGGTGGAAATCTTTTTACTATGATCGAGTTGATACCAATACCAATGCTACATGATTTTAATTCTCTAGCATCTCATCTATCAGCTGTTTGACCTTTCAGTTTGTTCCTTCTTTTTGAGAATTCCTTTCTTTTCATGTTTGAATTCCTATAAATCAGATTCGAGAAGGTGGGACTGTGTCGACATATGCTACAAAAACACATCTTGAGCATTCCCCAGATGGCACGAATCTCTTGCGTTGGCCACTGCATAGAAGGCATACCGAAGCAGAGTGCTGCTGATTCTTCAGTCCTAGCACACGGCAATATACATTGTGCTACTTCAACTAGTTCGGCAAATCGGTATGCAGGCACACAAGCATTGAGCATTTCAACTACCAAAGTGAAACAGAACAAATACTAACAATTTAGGAGTAATTTCAGCCCACAGACCGCCGGCACCAACACCAACTGGCCTAAGAGTACACGCACTCTGCTGTTCTGACCATTTCTAACAACTGCAGCAACCCACGGGACGAAATCAAGCGAGGTGCGACGGGCGTACGGACCTTGAAGAGGAAGTGATCGAGGGTGGGAAGCACGGGCGCGAACGCGGCCCGCACCCGCCGCCGCGCGGGGGCCCAGTCCAGGCACTGCGCCGCGGTGGCCCTCAGCTCCTCGCTCGCGCCTTCCAGCACCCGCGCCCGCCGTGCATCCTTCGCCGCAGCGGCCACGATCACGGCGGCGCGCCTCCCGGGCTGGCGCTTCGGCACCGCGGGGTCGCCTGGGACCGCGACCCGCTGCGAGATCGCCGCCATGGGGGAGGGTGAGGCTGCCTGCTGCGGCTGCTTGGCCCGTTGACTGCTGCTGCAGCACTGGATGCTGGATCGCACGTGCTGGGCGCTGTGTTCGAGAGGGAATTTTTTTTGCGTGGCGCAGCCGTGCGAGTGGGCGAGTTGGTGCGTGTCCGCGCCCTTGTCTGGGAGCTCCGCCGCTGCTCGGTCACTCGGAGCGCCGGCATGGCGAGGCTACTTTGACTTTGACCCTTCCGCGTAGTGTCCCCGTTGCCGAGCAGAGCAGTAAGCGCGTCATGTTGGGCTGGATAATGGGCTGAATCAGACCATGCCGTGCATCTGGAGTTAGATGGGTTAGTTCTACTGAAAGCCCATACTAATTGATTTCAAAAACAATCTCAAACAAAAAGCTCATAAGTGCAGAGGATATCACCGGGCTCAACAATCTTTGTGGATTGTCTCAAAAATAGATCTTTGTGAACTTTTCAAAAACAAAAGGCCCATTCATCTTGCTTAGTTGCTCCCGTCACCTTTTTTTAACAAAAAAAAAAAACTTTTAGTTGCTAGGAATCGGTCACAAGATGTTGCACACAGTTGTTTGATTAGCGAAATGGCTTCGCGTTTCGTCTCTCCTTTTCACCTGTGACTAGAATACAGTAGGATTATACATTTCTTTAGGAAGACAATGTACTAGCACTTGCGTCATCTTGAACAACGCCGCAGGATGCAGTCGTGTATGTTACATGCATTGTTCCTGTTTAATAGATTTCTCCGTGCAATCGATCTATAAAAGAACGAAAAGTTCGTTCGTATGCGCAAGTTGACAAGTTTTGGTGGAGGTTTGATCTCTGATAATGAAATCAGCGTCCGTTTTGCTGTACAGCTTGAGCCGCTAATACCACCGCTCAACGTGCCGGCGCCTCCCACCTGATCCACCCATTTTTTTTAGCGCACCATGTTGCATTTCGTACTACACAATTACTCCCTCCTTATTTTTTGCGAACGGGTCTTTACCGTAGTGGTAAGAAGGTCACCTTCTAGATCCTGGGTTCAATTTCTAGTAGGAGTGAATTTTTCAAATTAGGTTAAAAAATTTTCCTCATCTCTCTCCTAAGATAAAGCATGTGTAAGATCCTGTCTGGAGCCAATCGGTGCGGGCTTTGTTCCCGATTTAAAGGCTGGTGCACTATAAAGCTCTCACATAGGCCGAAAAAGGGGTTACCATGTCTGAGGGAAGAGGGGTTCGAAAATTTTCTAGACCTGCATGAGAAAGTCCTCTCTTCTTTATGCAGTACCATTGGTACGGTCTTACCCCGACAGGTCTAGTTTTTTTCCCTCCTTATTTTTATTTGTTAACATCCAACAGTTCAAATCTAAACTACCAAACATCAACAATAAAAATACAGAGGGAGTACTAGCTATTTGATGAGGGACTATGACAATATTGGGCGTGCTCTGCTCAACTTGACAAAACGGACATTAGATCGGTGGCCATGGAAGTAGCATGTGAAAAGGAGGAGAATTGCTGACTAAATTGTGCTACTTTGTTTTAAAATTTTTTAGACCTACGTGAAAAGATCCTCTCTTCTTAATACAATACCGTTGGGGCGGTCTTACCCCGGCAGGTCTAGGTTTTTTCCCTCTTTATTTTATTTGTTAATGTCCGACAGTTCAAATCTGAACTACCAAACATCAACAATAAAAATACGGAGGGAGTACTAGCTATTTTGATGAGGGACTATGACAATATTGGGTGTGCTCTGCTCAACTTAACAAAATGGATATTAGATCGGTGGCCATGGAAGTAGCATGTGAAAAGGAGGAGAATTGCTGAGTAAATTGTACTACTTTATTTTAAAATTTTCTAGATCTGTATGAGAAGATTCTCTCTTCTTAATGCAATACCGTTGGGGCGGTCTTATCCCGGCAAGTCTAGTTTTTTCCCTCCTTATTTTATTTGTTAACGTTCGACAGTTCAAATCTGAATTACCAAACATCAACAATAAAAATACGGAGGGAGTACTAGCTATTTGATGAGGGACTATGACAATATTGGGCGTGCTCTGCTCAACTTGACAAAACGGACATTAGATCGGTGGCCATAGAAGTAGCATGTGAAAAGGAGGAGGAGAATTGCTGACTAAATTGTACTACTTTGTTTTAAAATTTTCTAGACCTACGTGAGAAGATCCTCTCTTCTTAATGCAATACCGTTGGGACGATCTTACCCCGGCAGATCTAGTTTTTTTCCCTCCTTATTTATTTGTTAACGTTCGACAGTTCAAATCTGAACTACCAAACATCAACAATAAAAATACGGAGAGAGTACTAGCTATTTGATGAGGGACTATGACAATATTGGGCGTGCTGTGCTCAACTTGACAAAACGGACATTAGATCGGTGGCCATGGAAGTAGCATGTGAAAAGGAGGAGGAGAATTGCTTACTAAATTGTACTCTCTTCGTCCTAATTTAATTGACACTTTGGAGCTCGGCACGGAAATTAAGGAGAAGGGTAAAAGGTAAGTACATAGAAAACGAGCAGGAAAGAGATAGAGATAGAGGTGTATTGGGAAGAGAGAAAGATGCATCGGGAAGTGAGAATGCCAATTATTTTGGAAAAACTAAAGAGGGCTAGAATGGCAATTATTTTAGGACGGAGGAAGTACTACTTTGTTTTAAAATTTCCTAGACTTGCGTGAGAAGTTTCTCTCTTCTTAATGCAATACCGTTGGGACGGTCTTACACTGGCAAGTCTAGTTTTTTTCCCTCCTTATTTTTATTTGTTAACATCCAACAGTTCAAATCTGAACTACCAAACATCAACAATAAAAATACGGAGGGAATACTAGCTATTTGATGAGGGACTATGACAATATTGGGCATGCTCTGCTCAACTTGACAAAACGGATATTAGATCGGTGGTCATGGAAGAAGCATGTGAAAAGGAGGAGGAGAATCTAATAGGGAATCCACGTTGCTGACTAAATTGTACTACTTTGTTTTAAAATTATTGTCATTATTAACTCTTTTAGTTATATTTCATCATTCGTCTTATTTAAAATATTTATTAAAATATAAAAATTTATAAATTATATATATATATATTTTTAATAATAAAATAAATCATAAAAAAATACATGAAAATTTTTAAGACAAATGGTCAAAGGTAACGAAGAAAGTCAATAACAATAATAATTTTGAAATGGAGAAAATAGTTGAGACGCAACTAACTAACTTTGCACTATATCATTGAGCAGGTTTTCACCGTGAGAGACCAGGATAAACTCCTCGTTTCATGGTGCTGTGTTACAAGTTACAACACCGTGAATCGACCATACGTGTGGTATGTAATGGCAGGGCTTTTGGTATCACCTCACAAGAATCAGTGAAGCTGTATAAAAATCGGTAATGCTACTTTTCAGTCGATTGAAAAGTAGCATCTGTTTCAATCAATGGCTGTGTGTATATTCTTTTTTTCTTTTTATTCTTTTTGTTATTTATCTATTTGTAGGATTATTTAGATTAATTAGTGTTGTGTATAGACTATAGAAATTTTTTGTCTTTTTGTATCCATTGGATCTAGATCCAAGGGCTAAAAGCGTTGATTAAAAGTAGCCTCTATTTTCAATCGACTGAAAATTAGACACTCTCTATAAAAATATTATCTTTTAGTAAAAACATTTCTTCTACTAATTCTATGAACTAATTGGTTGCTGAGAAAAATAGTTTCATTTGATTATGTGAAAGTGATTTAATTCTGATTCTTAGAGCTTTTTATCACATAGTCAATTAGCTTCAGTCTGAAAATCAGATTCTTACTTGTACAGAATATGGATATGTTTCTTTGCGAGGAGTTGTTTCTTTGCGAGGAGTTTTACAGTCTAAACTATTAATCAGTAGTTTTGACAAACTATTGGCCAGTAGTTTGAGGGTAGTTTCATAATTGAATTATTGATTTTATGCTTATTTTTATAATAGAAATCTAATCCTACCGAATCACGAAAATGTCAATTGATCTTTAAAAAAGTAAAATAACAATTTATTAATCATATTACTATTTACTAATTTTATTTTATTTATGATACTATAAAATAATTATTATAAATTTAGCACTTTTATTTTTCTCAATATTACCTTCAAATTGATAAACTACTGGTCATTAGTTGTGCTTTTAAATTATGGGACTTATTAATTTTCAGCTGACTGAAAGATTAGGTAATTTTCAGTCGGCTTCTTAAGCCACTAGATCAAGATTCAATGGTTTATAATTATTATACAAATAATCTTATAAAATAAAAATTAAAATATAAAGTAACAAACCATTAACTAAAATCTTTTAGCTGATTGAAAGCTAGAAAATATGTTAAATTATTAAATCTAAACTAATAAATTAAACTACTAACTAGTAGTTTCTTAAAACTACTAGCCAAGATTTTAGACGATAAAACTTCTTTTTTTTTACACGGGAGAAATATGGAGGTATATGACTGTTGTGTCAACCACTAATTGACTCCTAAGCAACGAAGGCATGCAGGGGCCCGGCCGGGGCGGTCCTTAACAGCTACGAAAGAGACGTACTCTGTGCCTCTGACTTAAAACGAGATCTTTTGTCACTCCCTCCTACCAGCCACCTTCATTGGAGCGCCAGGAGCCAGCCAACGCACCGCGGGATGACGACGGCGGCGCTGCTAATTTGTTGTATTCTACAAGCGCGATCAATCGGTGCGGATAGCAGTACCGCAAAACCGAAAATAATTTGTTGCAGGTTTTGGAAACCTTAATTTATAGGGGAGGTGCTGCCAAAATAACTTTGAACACTAAAATGTTTTTTTTTTGCAGAGCGAGACTCCGTCGTTGGCTCGTCAGTTGGCAGAGTAGCAAGGTGAGACATGCAAGACCCCTCCTTTCATATCATATTTGTAGGAGGTCCCGTAAGCTAGTTAGACGTGTCTCATTCGAAAGAAATACGTTTAAAAATATGCAGATCTTTACATATCTATAATCGTATCTGTTTTGAATTATCTATATTTTTTGAACAGTCCAAGGATGTGTAGATGAATTTAGTTTTCATGCTCTACTCCGGTCCGAGATAGAATTTCGGCAAATGTTCAACGTTGAACCCTGAGAATAGATGACATGGCACAAAAAGGGAAAATGATACCGTCCTGAGAATATGGTACATCTAGCAGATGTCGAGTCATAGAAGTATTTTGACAACAAGTATTCTGATAAAGCTATGGAGGCTCGTAATGTACGTGTTGCGCTTGCGATAGATGGGTTCAATCCATACAGAATGTCCTCTGTCCCATACACTTGTTGGCCTGTGTTCATTATCCCTCTCAATATCCCTCCCGGTGTTATGTTTCAATTACAGAACATATTTTTGTCATTGATAATTCCTGGACACCCTAGAAATAATATGAGCGTGTACATGTAGCCTTTGATTGATGATTGTAAGGACCGAAGACGTAACGAGAGGGGAGGGGGGGGGGGTTGAATCGGTAAGCCGACAACGAATCCAAATACTTTAATTTCACTCCACTAGTTCCCGGCAATCGTTGCAACCTAACAAATCTAGGAGGCCAAGACCTTACACATGCTAGTGTTCATGATGAGCGCAAATACGGAAGATAAACACACTAGCGTATGCAAGCCACAATTCAACCTACTCACTAGAGTACACAATTACGAAATAGTAAAGAGAGGGTCAAGGAATGCTCATGATTTTTTTCCCGAGGTCTCGGAAGGATGACGCATTCTCCTAATCCTCGTCGGACCACTCCCGTCGAAGTGTTGGTCCCTCCCACCACCAAGTGGAGTTCTCGCACACGAGCTCGCAATCACTCCTGGACTGAAGACACGGTTGCGTCACCGCTGCCACCAAGGCACAAGGTCGTCTCCCTCGAGAACTTGTCGGACTCCCCGAGCCGATACGGGCGCTCACTAGCGATGCCTTTTTCACCGGCGGTCTCGAACCAGGTACAAACATGTGACGGCTTTCACAACCAATCATAATAGGTTCGATGACCGACACCTAACCAGTCTAGGTCTCACCATAGACCAGAGTAACAACCTAGATCATATTCTCAAGGACACCCTGGCCCTAAATGTGCATAGATACTCAAGTTACTCTCACTAGCACTCTCAAGATATCCAATATCCTCTCCTAGTGCTCCTATTTTTTTCTCTTGGCTCTCATCAAATGCTCCCAGCTATTCCAGTAGCCAAGAGGGGTCTCCAAGATTCCAACAATAAAGTTATATAGGCTTCTAACCTTCAACTAGCCGTTGCTCCATGAAATCATCTTTCTGGACCTGATGACCGGACTGTCCGGTCACTGCCAGACCGGACCGTCCGGTCTCTCTTGTGACGGCTCTTAGAGCCGTTGGCTTCTCTGTCCTAGTGACTCCCTACACTGACCGGACTATCCGGTTAGTAGACCGGACTGTCTGGTATCTCTGTCTGTCAGGCATGTCCGATACGTCGGAGAAGTCCATTGGACTCCAGAGAGCTTGCTTCCTCTCTAAACTGCGCTTCATCCACATAGATTGGACTGTCTGGTCTGTAGACCGGACCGTCCGGTCTCTATGGTCTCCAACACACATAGATTCCTCGCAAAGTATTCTCTCTGGACTGCCTTCTCCTTTAGTGGCCGTACAGTCCGGTCTCCACTGACCCCTCTGTTTGGTCACTCTATTCAGAAGCTGAAACTTCTTATCCTCGCTTGAATTCGTTTTTTGGTTTCTTCCAACAGCTCCTTGGCTTCTCCACTGTTACCTAGTGTCTGTGATTTCACCGAGCATCCATGCACATCACCGACTAGCATGACCAAAAGAGACATGATCTAGACCCCCTTGATAGTCCGGTTTTTTTATGGAGTCAAAACCCTAATAACCAGACAAGTGTTCCAAACACTTGCTTCATAGCTTGTCCTTAGTCTTCTTCCATCTCCATCAACCCTTGGAATCCATCAAACTCATCAAGCCTCCATGCTTGTCGTCATTGTCATCCATCGCCAAGGCAACCATCATCAATAGGACTTATAGTAGAGTTTAGAGATGATTCCTGCATAGACAATACTCGTGTAGATATTAACTCATAATTTCATAGTTGTTATTAATCACCAAAACATCTATACCTCGGAGATCCAATCATTAATGGTCATGAAGCTTACAATGATTTGCTCCATGCTTGGAATGATGGGGTATGGACATACGATCGAGCTACGAAGACAAACTTCAAAATGATAGTGTGGTACATATAATCCATGCATGACCATCTGACATATGCCACATTTAGCGACTGGTGTCAGAGTCGTGGCACACGACAACATCACCATGTTTTGCCGTGTGCCGAGTTGTGGCACACGACAAAATGATCATGTTTGTCGTGTGCCAGAGCTGTGGCACACGACAAAGAGAGCCCTACCCCCTCCCCGCTAGGGTTTCAAACTATGCCATGTGCCAGGGTTAGGCACATGGCGAAGAAGGCTAACGGCGTGGTCTCCCGTCAAATGAGATCTTCGCCGTGTGCCGGAGTGAGGCGCACGACGAACTTGTTTGCCGTGTGCGTGATGGTTGGCACACGGCAAACATGCTTTCGCCATTGGGGCTCTTCGTCGTCGCCTTTTCGCCGTGGACCGCATACGGTGAAGCTCTTCGCCGTGTGTATTCTTGCCTGATGAGAGCTGACCCTTATCCCATGGGTTTTAATTTCTGGTAAGCCACAAATGAGAGCTTGAAACGACCACTTAATTTGTGGTACTCTGATATGATAGAATTAGTACGTTAGTCTGATCGTCTGTTACCGTGGAGTACGCGTGGTGACCGCGTCTCTCGCCCACGATGGCGAGCATGCAGGGCATGTCCTGCTTAACCGGATCCTAGTTGTATCTGATATCGTTGTATTAACTCTATAAATAGAAGAAGACCCGATCAGGGTCAGTGCGTTTTGGCAACTCTTTCATGGTACCTAGAGCCTACTGATCCACAATCACCGCTTCCGCCATGTTTAACAGCCCCTACTCCGTACGATCCAACGCTTCCACATCCACCCAATTCAGTGCCATGCCTACGCCATCGATCAACCATGTGATCAACATCAAGCTTACGCAGGATAATTACCTGCTTTGGTCGGCTCAAATTCTGTCGTTCCTAAGAAGCCAAGGCATCATCGGTCTTGTCGACGGATCAATGCCGGCACCACCGCAGACCATCACGGTCACACCGAGTGAGGAGAATGGCGGCCGCAGGATCGTCATCAACCCGGAGTACACCAGCTGGTACCACCAGGATCAGCTCGTTCTCAGCTTCATCAACTCCTCTCTCAGCGAGGAAGTCCTCTCCTCCATGGTGGGAATCACCACCGCCCGCGACGCCTGGAGCACGCTGGAGAAGATGTTCGCGTCAAGCTCTCGCGCACGGGTCATGCAGATCCGCATGCAGCTGGCCACGATCCAGAAGAACGACCTCAGCATCCCCGACTACTACCGCAAGGTCAAGCGCCTCGCTGACACGCTCGCTGCCATCGGCAAGCGCGTGGAAGACGAGGAGCTGATCTCCTACATGCTGCGCGGACTCGGCCCCGACTACAACTCACTCGTGACGAGCATTACAACACGCGTTGATCCTTACACGATCAGCGATGTGTATTCGTACATGCTTGACTTTGAGATGAGGCAAGATCTGTATAACTCTGTTGGTCAGGTATCTGCTAATACAGTGAATAGGAACTTTGGGCGCGGTGGTGGCAATGGCGGCCGTGGCGGCCGTGGGCGAGGAGGCCGCAATGGCGGCGGTGGCCGCAACCAAGGAGGACGAGCTCCTCGCCCACCTCAGCGACCGCCGATCAACAATCGCGGCACCAACAACACCAGTGGGCCTTTGTGCCAAATCTGCAGCAAGCCGAACCACGACGCACTCCAGTGCTGGCACCGGTTCGATCAGGCGTACCAAGCAGAGGACGCCATCAAGTACGCCGCCGCCACAGCTACCTCCAACGGCGCAAATTGGTACGTGGACACTGGGGCCACAGACCATGTCACCAATGACTTGGAAAGACTCACGATGAAGGAGCGCTACACCGGGGGTGATCAAATCCACGTCGCCAATGGAGCAGGTTTGTCTATTACTCATGTTGGGCATTCTTCAATTGCTGGTTCTACTAGCCCTTTGTTCCTAAACAAAATCCTTTATGCGCCTAAAATCAATAAACATCTCATCTCCATCAAAAGATTAGCTACTGATAACAATGCTTTTGTTGAATTTCATCCCAAATATTTTTGTGTAAAGGACCAAGCCACGAAGACTATCCTCCTCAAAGGCAGGTGTAGGAACGGCCTCTATGTTCTGCCATCCAATAATCGCCCAGCTCTTCTGACAACCAATATATCTCAAGAACAGTGGCACCGAAGGCTTGGACATCCTGCCACTCCAGTCGTTCTTCGCATTCTTCAGAGAAATAATATAGCTGTAGACACTAGTGTTCTTCCTTCATCAGTGTGTAATGCCTGTCAGTTAGGAAAAGCACATCAGCTTCCCTTTTATTCTTCCACTCATACATCTACTGCTCCCTTGCAATTGATTCATACTGACGTTTGGGGACCAGCTCTCCCTTCAGTCAACAATTCAAAATATTATGTCTCATTCGTCGATGATTTCAGTAGATATGTGTGGATTTATTTTCTGAAGTGCAAATCTGAAGTTGAGGCAGTGTTCATGCAATTTCAGAAACATGTAGAGCATATGCTAAACACTAAAATTCGCTCAGTTCAATCAGACTGGGGTGGTGAGTATCATCGCTTACATAGATATTTTCAAACCACTGGTATTGATCATCACATCTCTTGCCCACACACACACCAACAAAACGGTTTGGCAGAGAGGAAACATCGACACATTGTCGAGACTGGTCTGGCGCTGTTAGCTCAGGCACAGATGCCACTCCGTTTTTGGGATGAAGCCTTTAACACAGCCTGTTATCTCATAAACCGTATGCCCAGCCGAACCATCAACAATGACACTCCTGTACATAAGCTTCTCAACACCCATCCAGATTACTCAATGCTTAAAGTTTTTGGTTGCGCTTGCTGGCCCAACTTGAGGCCCTATAGTGACAGGAAACTAAATTTTAGAACCAAACAATGTACCTTCCTAGGTTATAGTTCCTCTCACAAGGGATATAAGTGCCTTGATAGAAGTACAGGTAGAATATATTTGTCCAGAGATGTGGTGTTTGATGAATCGATTTTTCCCTTCTCTACTCCTACACCTGAAGAACAAAATCGCAAAAACTCAAACCATCCTACTATCTTGCCCACTCTTGTCAGACCCACTCAATATTCTGAACTAGCTCTCCTTCAGAATCTAGACAACCTAAATCCAGGGGGACCAGCTGTTGAAAATGCTCACATGACTAATGGTCAGACTAACTCTTTTGTTGATGAACATTCTGTCACAGCCCCTGCAGGTGGTGAACCCTCCTCTCCTGTTGCTGGAGAACAGTCAGAGAATGCAAATCATGGCAATGCTATTGTAGAGGAGGAGATTGTTCCAGAACAGCCAGCACAACCAGTGTTGGTCAGGCAGCATCAAATGCAAACCAGACTTCGCAACAACATTGTGCAGCCTAAACAATACACTGATGGCACCATCAGATATTCAGTCAGTGTTGGTCAGGCAGCATCAAATGCAAACCAGACTTCGCAACAACATTGTGCAGCCTAAACAATACACTGATGGCACCATCAGATATTCAGTCAATGCTCGTGCTTTCACTTCTGAAGAAAATCCGACAACAGCCTTGTCTGCTGACAGATTTGCAGTTTCAGAACCAAACACCCTTGAAGAAGCTCTGGCTCATCCTGATTGGAAGAAGGCCATGGATGTTGAATATCTGGCCCTACTGAAGAATGAGACTTGGGAGTTGGTACCTCCTCCGAAAGGTATGAACTTGATAGATAGTAGATGGGTTTACAAAGTAAAGAGGAAGGCAGATGGCAGTGTTGAGAGATTCAAAGCCAGATTAGTGGCCAAGGGTTTTAAACAGAGGCATGGTATAGATTATTTTGATACTTACAGCCCTGTAGTGAAGCCATCTACCATTAGAATAATTTTGTCACTAGCAGTCAGCCATGGATGGAGTATGAGACAAATTGATGTTCAGAATGCATTTTTGAATGGAGTGCTAGAAGAAAAGGTATACATGAAACAACCACCAGGTTATATTGATGAAGGCAAACCCTCTCATTATGTATGTCATCTGAAGAAAGCTCTGTATGGGCTAAAACAAGCTCCAAAGGCCTGGCACTCAAGACTGACAAGCAAATTGCAGCAGTTAGGTTTCAATGGTTCAGTGGCTGATGCTTCACTTTTTGTGCTCAGAGAAGGAGGTGTGACAATTTATATGCTAATATATGTTGATGACATCATCATTGTTAGCTCCTCTGACAAGGCCACTGATAAGTTGATTGAGAAGCTAAATGAAGACTTTGCAGTAAAAGATTTAGGGTCTCTGAATTATTTTCTGGGAATAGAAGTAAAGTCAGAAGAGGGTGGCATTCTACTTTCACAGAAAAGATATGCGTTAGACCTTCTAAAGAGAGCTGGTATGGAGAAGTGCAAGCCAATTTCTACTCCTATGTCATCTTCTGAAAAATTGTCAAGAAGCCACGGAATACAGTTATCAACAGAAGAACAGTTCAAGTACCGAAGTATAGTTGGTGGACTACAATATCTAACTCTGACAAGACCTGACTTGTCATTTGTAGTTAACAAAGTTTGTCAGTTTGTCCAGTCTCCAACTGATGTACATTGGGTTGCAGTAAAGAGAATCCTCAGGTTTGTCAAAGGAACTGCTACTTATGGTCTAAAAATTCAGAAATCTAGCAATCTCTTGCTGTCAGGGTTCTCAGATGCAGATTGGGCTGGGTGCCCTGATGATAGAAGATCAACGAGTGGGTTTGCTGTGTTTTTGGGAACTAATTTAGTCTCATGGAGCTCTCGAAAACAAGCTACTGTGTCTAGGTCGAGCACTGAAGCTGAATACAAAGCAATTGCAAATGTTACAGCTGAGATAGTCTGGGTTCAGTCACTACTGAAAGAACTTGGTATTATGCTACATCATCAACCTCGACTCTGGTGTGATAACCTTGGAGCTACCTACCTGACAACAAATCCCATGTTCCATGCTAGAACCAAGCACATCGAAGTCGATTTTCATTTTGTCAGAGAACAAGTAGCACGCAAGGCGATGGAGGTTCGTTTTATTTCATCAAAGGATCAAGTTGCAGATATTCTGACGAAGCCACTGTCTCGCGCACCGTTTGCTGTCAATAGTCGCAATCTCAACATCCAAGGATCTCGTTGTGATTGAGGGGGACTGATAGAATTAGTACGTTAGTCTGTTCGTCTGTTACCGTGGAGTACGCGTGGTGACCGCGTCTCTCGCCCACGATGGCGAGCATGCAGGGCATGTCCTGCTTAACCGGATCCTAGTTGTATCTGATATCGTTGTATTAACTCTATAAATAGAAGAAGACCCGATCAGGGTCAGTGCGTTTTGGCAACTCTTTCATGATAGTCTGATGTGACCATCTACTATGTGACAATAGTTTTTTGGTTAAGAGGAGATGAATTACACTTGGGTCAATCCCAACTCAGCGGTGTTCAATTATCCAAAAAAAAAAAAAAAACCGAAAAACTCAGCGGTGTTCTGAACCAAGCTAAGGCAGCACTTCTCTATACAAGCTGTTTAAGCATGCATTCAACGGAACTTTCAAGCTTTGATCACTAATACAGATATTTATATTTCAACACGAGAATTGTTATTTGTAGATGTATCAGACATAATAATTAATATGTATAATTAAATACATATGTTATACTGATAAAAGTAACTTTTTGAGCAAAATAAAAAAATAACTTATATTTCTGTACTCCCGACTGAAATTTTTTGACGTTCCGACAACAAGTATCGTGCAAAATTTAACTGCACTTGTTGTCCTTATTAAACATATCAAACCACAGGGATGTGTATTAAGTATTAGTTAAATAGAGGGTGACATCCGTACATTTACAGACGATTAGTGTTAACTATATGGTTATAGATAATATTGGATCTCTTATATATTTATTTATGTTTGTCCGATCATCACTATTTTCTTTTCACTACTAGATCCTTTTTATGTATATGACAATCTACAATCTCTAGCAGCATCTACAACAACAACAAAGTCTTTTTATCCCAAGCAAGTTAGGGTAGACTAGACATAAAACCCAAAGGAACCCAAAAAAAGGAGAGTCAAAAGAACAAAAGCCAAAAGAAAAAAAAAGGAACAAAAGCCAAAAGAAAGAAAAATGAGTAAGCAAGAAAGAAGAAAAAAAAGGATCACGGTTCCGACATGTCTATTGCTAGTCTCCAAGAGCTCCTATCCATAGCTAGCTCCTTAGAGATATTCCACTCCCTCAAGTCTCTCTTAACCGACTCGTCCCAAGTCAAGTTTGGTCGGTCTCTACCTCTCTTATATTAGTATCTCTTTTTAGAACCCCACTACGCACCGGCGCCTCTGGAGGCCTGCGTTGAACATGTCCGAACCATCTCAACCGATGTTGAACCAATTTCTCCTTGATAGGTGCCACTCCTATCCTATCCTAAATATCTTCATTCTGTATTCGATCTCTTCTTGTATGCCTGCAAAACCAACGCAGCATACGCATCTCTGCTACACTTAATTATTAAACATGTCGTTAGACGAATTACCGTCCTATAGAATTTACCTTAGGTTTTATGGCACTATGACATCCCAAAATTTACTAAGATTAAAAATCCAAGTTAATTAAATTTTTTTCTTCTAATCCTCACCTTACAACAAAGTTTTCTTTCAAAATAAAACATCACTAATTTAAACAAGGAGAAATAAGAAATTTTCCCAACATAAAATATGTGCTCAAGTGTATGTTAACCGATATGCTTTTATTGGTTGGACTCCTGCTTCCCATACTCTGGATTTGAATTTGATTTGCATTTAAACCTTGCTTGCACTTTGTTTAAAAGAAGAAAAATCCAGTAAAAATTTAAACCTGTTTCTTCTCCTTCCCTCTTCCCCCGCCTGGGCCTCGTCCCCCTTCTCGGTCCAGCCCACTCCCCCTCCTTTTCCCTCTTCGCTCCCCGCTTGGGCCTCGCCCCTTCTTTTCTCCTCCCCGGCCTAGCGTGCACCGCACTCACCCCGCCGCCCACCCGGCCACCACTTTTTCCTCCTCCAGCCACCGTCGGCCCCGCCACCTTTGCTCCTGCCAGCTCCGCGACCCCCCCCCCCCCCCCGCGCCTTGCACTCCTCCTCCTACCTCCTGCCGCATTCAATCGCCTCCGGCCACGTCGCTCTGCCGCACGGCCCCACTGCTCCCCATGTGCGCAAAGCAACCGCGCGCTGCGCGTCGCTTAGCGATTAACCCGCTGCGCCAACCAGCCACGCCTCCCCTTGCTTCCACCTACTCGAAGACACCGCGCTCTCACTCCGCCCTCGCCGCCTCCCGCGTTGAGTATCATCGCTTTTACTCGCACGCAGCTGCCCCAAGCTGTCTTGTCAAAGCACAGCATTGCCCCGATCCCGCCGTCGATGACTCCCGGTCACAACCGCCAATAACCCCGCCCTTGTCGCATAGCTACCGCCTGTCCGAGCGGTCACGTCGCCCTACTCTCGCCTGCCTGAGCCGTCGCCTCGCCCTGCTACACGCCCCGCAGCCTTCACTCGCAATCGCCGCGCGCAAACCTCCTCGCCTTCACTCGCAATCGCCGCGCGCAAACCGACGGCCATTGTTCCCTCCGCTCCTCCTGCCAGAGTAAACCTCTAGCCGCCGCTAGGGCGTGATCCACGCGCGTGCGTCATCTTGCCTTTGCCCCGGCTATAAAAGCCGAACCCACTCGACTCGATTCCAGCAACCCCAAGCACAACCTCGAGCCACCCTCCCTCCTCTTTGCGAACCCTCCTCCCTGCTCCGTCCTCTCAGGTTCCACCTCCAGCGAGCACGCCTAGGTCTCCGCTCCCCGATAGTGCCATCCCCGTTGAAGCTCACCTGTCAGGGCTCGAGTTCCAACGCGTCGGCGAGCCCCGCCCATGGCACCGCCGTCCTTTTCCCCTCCGGCAGCCGCGCATTGCCCCTGCTTGCTCCCGCCCGTTCGATCTCCAGCCGATGCTCAAGATTAGATCCCAGCGTACCCCTTTGATCCCCCCTACACCTCGACCGCACATCGCGAGATCAACGGCTGTGGGCCGAGTCTGTGTAATCGGTCCATCGTAGACCCAGGCTATCACCCTGTGGACCCGTTCCACCACTTTATCCTTTACAAAAATAAATCCAGGAAAATCTCAGAACCCTGCCCTTTTATATTTAGCCCCCTAGCCTTCTTCCTATTTAGGTTTTAGCCTAAAAAATTTACACACTAGTCCCCTAACTTTTCTGTAATTACATTTTAGCCCTCTAGATTTTTCAACCAAGCCCCTGGACCTTTCAGTAATTACAAATAGGTCCCTGTAACTTTCTGAAATTGCAAATAAGCCCCTGGAACCTTTAAAAAGCCGTAACTTTCACGTCGCAGCTTTGTTTTGAGCAATTCTTTCGCTCACGGTTTCGTCTTAATGTGTAGTACCTAATGGTACTGCCCATAGCACCAGTCGAGGCCCTCGTGAACCGTTCCTAGCCCAAAACCTACGTCATTTTCATAGTAAGTTTCTTCTGCTTGTTTTATTTGGAGTTTATTTGAATCTTGTTTATTCTTGCTATTTTATTTTCTTGCGGTAGATTGTTTATAAGGCGTAGTTCTATGCGTTAGGCTACGTGAAGTTCAAGGAAGCATCAGGAGACCCGGTGTCTACGCGTAGGCCTGAAGCACAAGATTCGAGGAGAGGACCCGAAGACCCGGATTCCACCAAAAAGGCAAAAGAACCAGAAACGTGAAGACGAGTGAAGTTGGATAGCGTTTTGAGGCAAGCTCTACTTATTCCTTGATCATGATTGAACCTATGATTGCAAAACTGCACCCAACTTAGAGCCTACCTCTTATATGCATTATTCCTTGTCACTTTATGTTCCTTAGTTAAAACCCACTTGTGTGAAAGCTAGCATTCGTACCGCCCTTATATAAGGTATGAATGTTAGATCCTTGTTTGGCTGCATTTGATATCCCCCTGCCTTGATAAACTTAGGAAGTTATTATTAGCCCTACTAATAATAACGTTACCTTGTTAGAACACGCTTAGGACCCGTGACGCATGTCACCACACCCTCCACTATCAAAGTTTATAAAATGGGTGAAACGGTGTTTGGTGGTGTAGGAATAGGTGGGTGATATATCAACGGTGTTATGGTGAAGTGGATAGGATAGATGTGGTTGCGGGTGAGACTCCTAGTACTGGTGCACAGTACTTGGTGATGGTGTCTCCGGTGTAGGTCCACCTGTCGTGGACGAGTGCTTGTCCTGCCAACTAGGAACAGCTAGCTAAGACCTCAACTTGGTGGTATTTCAGTGCGACCACAGAACCTGTATGGGCAGGACTAACACGGATCCTAGGTAATGCAGCAAGGAAGTATCACCCGACGTAGTAGAAACGGACTCAGGGATCGGAGCGGCGATGTGATGAAGTCCAGTACTTGGAAAAACTGTTGGCTGTGTGCCTTTGTTGTGATATGACTAAGTGCCATGATGGTGGAATCCCTGAGCTTCGTGGCGGACTTGTGGGCGTGCCTGGGTGAAGTGGGAGCGTTATGTGTCTCCGCGCGCAAGAGCGCATAGCCTGTGGGTACAACATACTAAGCTCTGCAGAGTTAACCCTAAATCATTCGGATGTCCGTTGTCCCTGGTCATGACACACCAAATCATTGGGCTCTTAGAATTTCCCTTGATGTGTGAGTGGGTGTAGCGATACCCATGCTTTTGGAAATTATGTGGCAAGGTGTGCCAGGTCTGGTATGACCGTGTGTCAGAAGGCCCAACTAAAAGATGAGAACTGTTAGGATCGATTGAATCTCCCTCAGGTCCACCCAACTATAAGTTACAAAACTGCTTCCTTCCCTAAAAACCCCTTTGGTTCTATAGTGAGCCCCTGCATCCGCGCTTTTTGCACAGAACTCTGAATCTTACCCTATTCCTTGACTACTCTCCTCAAATGCATAAACATACTCCTTTTTGCTAGAACTAGAGTTTGTTGAGTACCTTATGTACTCACCCTTGCCTCATTTCCTATCAGTAGAATATGGAGAATCCATTGACGTTGACGAGTAGATCACGTCCTATGCTCGAGTTTGTCTGTGGAGTTATTGAAGCTTCAATCATATTTTCCTTAGTCCGGATTGGCTTAATCAATCCCTTTTGTTTGTAAATTAGATCTTGTATGTGTGTATAGTCCCTGCGAGGACTATTAATTGTAGCCGACTCGATCTTGTAACACTTGTATGTGTGTACCAACCACTAATCCAGGGATTGGTATGGTAAACACTTGTGGGAGTCGGACAGGGTCCCCACAGGTGGTATCAGAGCCGAGACTCGATCGTAGGATGCTACTCGTAGAAATAATAAACCCTAGGACATTTCAAAGGCCACACAAACTCTATGTCGTATCTTACATATACCAAAACTCTTCCTTATCTGACACTATTAATAAAAATTTACCTTCTTCTACAAATACCTTGCCCCTTCTCACACTAGCATGATGTCTTACAGATGGCTGAAGACGAATGGAAAGAAACCACAACCGAAGACACTGAATTTGGATTTCCGATCCTCCTCCAAAGGGTTCTAGCAGAGTATGGATATCAAGAGCTACCAAAGTACCGCTGGCGTGAGTATTATGAAGAAGGGACAATTTCAAGATGTGAAATGGAAGCCACACTCAAGGAAGAAGTTGTAGGTGTTCCGGTGGTACCCATTATGGTCACCCGAGAAGGTGCCCGCTATGATGATACATTCTAGTCCGCCGCTCGAGGAATACTGCTACACTTCTGTGGTCAACTTGTGGGACAAACAGCGAGAAAGCCAATAAGATATCTGCCCATCGTCCCCAACAACCCACAGTTTTACGACCAACTCGAGAATCTGGAACGACCCAGCTGCAGGGAAAGTAAGGCACTCGTTGAGACAACCACGTACCTACATGTTTTGGACTGGCATTATAGAAGAATTTATGACCTATGGTTGGACGATATCAACCGTGCAAAAGAGGCCATTGAGGAAGGAAAGACCCGGAAAGAAGAGCGTGACTCCACACGAAGAGATGTCAAGAGTCTACTACCACAACTTGCTGATGCCCAAGCCAAAACAGACCATTACAAAGCCCTGTTAGCTGCCACTCAATCTGTCGCTACATCAACCCTTACCAGAGATGAAGAACGAGCTAGAACACTGGAAAAAGAACACACCCTGGTTGTAGAGACACGTCAGAAGCAACAAGTAATGTTAGAAGAAATAAGGACAAGCATGATAGAGCAAAAGGAAAGGTATGAGAAACAACTGACAGAACACCGCGTAGAGATCGCTGAAGCCAACACCAAGCTTTAAGCCCTCGAGAAGACCATAGTCGTCAACGAAAAGAAGAGAGAACTCGAACAACAGGATCAGACGCCTCCCCCGGGGAGACATCGCAGACGCCTATGCTTCCATTTCAAGGATGGACTATGTACCGTGAATAAGGTGCCATGTACCAGTACTATTGGTCGTATCTACGCATCCACTTATATACCGCAAGAGGACGGTGTACGATTGTAGCACTTTTTCCCATGAATTGAGTATTCCAAGGTTTATCGAATCCACTGGAACCTTAGGAATTTATTAAACAAAGTTAACAGTAAAAGATCTAGTCAAGGCTACTGTCAAGGTCAGGTTGCATGAGGGGGAGACTGGCTAGTGCAAAGGTGTGCCAGACAGTAAATCTGTCGTTGCGCCAATCGGCGCAGGAGTCGAGCCGATCGGCACACTAGTGAAACTAAGTCAAAGTGTGCGAGATCTAGTGAATCTGGGGTTGCGCCGATCGGCGCAGGAATTGAGCCAATCGGCACACTGGTGGATTTGTGGTGGCGCCGATCGGCGCAGGGGTTGAGCCGATCGGCACTCCAGTGAGTGTAAGCCAAAGTGTTCCAGATCTTGTAAACCTATACCGGTAAGTGAGTAGCCAGATATCTACTAGTGAGATTATAACCATATAGTCTAATTGAATAACATCATAATGGGTAATTATATGGATCAATGAAAACCTATAATAAGTAAGACCACCCTGCTTTCCGGGCGGCTCCCGATTTATCGCTGCCGGGAGGAAACCCTTAGTCGCGCGAGTATCTTACCCTACTCAACTATCCAATAGTGCTGCGCAGGCTTAGTGCTGTCACCGCTAAACCACACTACTGGCATCATCAAGCAACCATAATCAATACAATGTCCGAATACTATCCTAATCACCACGATTAAGATAATATCTACTTACTTAGCCTAGAACTAAGCAATTGGAATAAGCACATGCATGATTATAGAATCAAGATAGACAAATCACCAAAACCATCATCAACATATTCAATCATCCTTGAGATACATAGAGTAAGATTCATCCCCGTCGAGATGGCCTAACTTGACAGATCAACTCTTGACTCCAATGGTTCTTGAAACTCAACTAGAGATCTATTCTAACGGGGCAAGCCCCGGTGGCTCTAACTCACGGATCTGGTGTCCCTTTGTTGCCTCCTCCTTCTGCGGCGAGGGTTTACAAGTATTTATAGGGGTTCTACTCGTAAAGGACTCGGTTTCTAGCAAATAAGGCGGTTGCGCCGATCGGCGCAAGCCGTGTCTCTTCTGATTTCTTCCCCGAGTTGGTTCCTCTGTCTTCCATAGCTGCCATGTGGGTCTTTTCCTTCGAGATAAAGTCTTGTACTGCACGTTAAGATCTTGGAGTTCCATAAATCTTCTTGAAGTTCCATAATTCTTCTTAGACAAATATCTTCAAGTGTCTTGCGCAGAGAAACTTCCATAAACATGTGGAATGGGCCTCGGTTACTTCTGTGGTCAAAACACCCTTACGCTGATCGGCTCATGGGCTGCGCTGATCGGCGCACTGGGCTTCTTCAGTGCTTTTCGTCGGTTCTGGACTTCTGTCCTCTCCATCATCGCATTAATCACCAATTTTACCTGTTTCTGCAATAAAGCTCCAAAATAACGCAGATACAAATATATAGGCAATATCACAGGTAAATAGCCTAAATTAGTATCAATTATGCTCTAATTGGGGTAATATTCACATATAAAAGGGGCACTTGGGAAGTGCCAATAGTTCCCCCACACTTAAACCTTTGCTCGTTCCGAGTAAAGTAAAAGAAAGAAAAATCAAAAAACATACTCTTTCTATCATAAAAGATATCTCAAATCAGCAAATGTTGAGCATTGTTCTATTGTGGTGTATTTCATATTGGTATTCAGTAAAATAGATCAAATATGGGCATAAGCTTAAAGTTCTCCCCAAAGCAAAAGATCATGTCCAATTCATAAATTATAACTTTTTCACACATGAGAATCACTTAAAAGATTGTTGTGAACATAGAGAATCTATCTTCCAAATAATCCAAGGCAATAACTCAGCTTTCAAATAATATTAGTGTAAGGCTTATATGAGTAGCTAGGTGAGGTAATTCAAGGATTACAAATATAAATCAATAATATATTATAAAGTTAGGAGATTATTCTTCGTTGGAATTATAGAAACTTATCAAGATGACAATTAAGAAAGAAAAATTTAAGAAAGGACTCAGACTTTGGATATGTTGACATGTGCATAGCAAAAATTTTGATCTTGGAAGATTGCACATGGTTGGAATGATTCATGGCTATATTGAATTTTGAGAATAAGCATGTCATATACCATCCCCCCACACTTAAAATTATGCTAGTCCCTTAGCAAACAGCAGAGTTTTTTTTTCACCCTTTTTTATTTTGCTCTCTGCTGCGACGATCGGCTCAGGGTGCGCCGATCGTCTCTTAACCCAAATTCACCAACATTTGTTGGTATTTGATTCATCTGGCTTCAACATTTATTCAAAAAATAAATATAGCCAGAAATATAGGATGTGGTCAAGCAATGATACTCAACAAGATATTTTGGGTTTATGGTGGGATACTCAGTGGAATTGAATTTTTGCATGAGTAGTTTCAAGGCTAGAAAAAGATACACAAAGAATTGCCATCTTAGTAAAGTTCATACCAAAAAGAATTAAATCCTAACCGAACTCAACCATCAATTTTATGTTTATCTACATGTCAAAGGTTAATGACTGTTGTTTAAAATATGACATTGGTAGGTAAGGATCTTGAAAAACAATAAATTCTAAAGTTCACAACATAAAAATTTATTTTTGAAAAGATTGGTACTAAGTTATCATTACAAACTGGACAACACAAATGAAGCACATGGGTACTCAAAATTGCTCCATATAAGACATATTTGCTGAATAATCGTTAAGTGTAAGTTCGAAATTTTATTCAATGCTCAACACTATTTGATCTTCATCAACACTTTTCTAGAAAGAATAAATAGTTCAATTCTCCTAATAGAGCATAACCGCCACCATTATATTAAGATCGAAATTTGAATACATGATGATGATTTTTGCACACACTTGCATGAAAATAAAACTACTACTAACACAGTTGCATGAAAATAAAACTACTACTAACACACTTGTATGAAAGTAAACACACCCGATACATGGTTTCCCAACCCGCTCACACACACATTAGTAAATAAAGAAAAAAACTGCAAAAGATAAAAGAAAACGCAAACCGGAAAACCGATACTCGTGCCAACTCCTAGGCACTCTAGTCATCCGAAAGTGGAGTCGGTGGCTGATCGAAGCCATAGCACCGCGTCTTGAGTCGCTCGAACTCCTCCACCATCGTATCGTGGTTGTTCCTCCATTGGGACGTGGCGTCCTCCACGCGCTCGATGTAGTGCATGTTGTTGTCGAGGTACCCGTGCATAGGCACGAAAAAGTCTGCACCGGGCACAGGAGGCACCACTGGTACACGCCCTTGGTACCTGTAGTCAATGACCGCGCTGCAGTAGAGTGCGCTGATTGGCGTGTTGCCTGCGCCGATCGGCGCAGAGGGCTATTAACCGCCCGCTGCATCGCTCCACCCTGACTGGTACTGCTGGTACTCCTGGCGTGACCCCCAGGAGTCCCACTCGCCGCCGGCTGCTGTAGATGTGTCCGGCTGTCGAACCTGCCCATGACGGTCCTTGAGAACTCGGCCCCCCTCCAAGAGACCTTCCTCAAGCCAATTTCCTCCCTCCGCCGACATGGAAGCCGGCACAAACACTTTCCGTGACAATATTGCCACGACTCATATTCTCGCCGATCTTCGTCGCGCACTCCCACTTGTCGTCACGCCCTCCCGGTCCGTCGCTGTCGCAGACGAGGGCCCCGAAGGCCAACTTCTTGCTTGCCTTGCCCTTCTTGTCGAGCCAACCCTGCACCATCACCGACATGGGATTGCAATGAGACGGACTCACGATGGCGTTGAAGAGCCACCGCAAGTCCGCATCGGTGACGTTGCTGGAGTCGACCTTGTCGCCTATTTGTGCCGCCAACCACCGATGGAAGACTTGAATGGTCGAGTTGCGGATGTTTCCGCGCTTCATCTCCTCTATGAACGAGAGCCACCTCCAAAAGGAGTCCAACTCCCCACGTCCCAAGATGCCGGCGACGTCGCCGTCGGTGTCAAAGCCGAAGGCTTGAGCCGCCGCCTCCATGGTCACCGTGTGGCTGATGTCGCGGACGCGGAAGTTGACGGCCTCACTACTGTCTTCGACGGTGTCAAGCCTCATCGTAGAAGCAACCTCGGTGACGACGTCGAGGTTGTAGTCCATGGGGAGGAGGTGAAAATCAACCCATCCAAGGTTGTCTTGCATCCTCCTTAAATCCTCCCACATGCCGATCGAGGTGAGGAAGGTCTCGTCCAGGTCGAAGTTGGGGACGAACCTACCCCTCACCGCAAGGTAATGCCGCTGTTCCTCCGCGCTCAGGACGGTGAAGCCCTCCTCCACCGTGCGTGGCATGAATGCCGGCGGCGGTGATGATGTGGGAACCCCACGGCTTGCCGCCGTTTGGCTCCTCGTAGCACGCCCTGTTGGAAGGGACGCGCCGGAGACGGAGTGGCGGGCGCGGACCTCGTATGTCACCGCCGCCGAGCCGGTGGATGCACCACCCACCGACATGTCATCGCGAGCGTCGGAGCCACCCCTCGCCGAGGAGTTATCGCTCGACTCGCTGTTGCCGCCGAAACTGCTCCCTCGGCGCAGCCTGTTGTCCAACTTGCTGATGAAGGAGCAGAGATGATCCATCTGCGAGGAATACGGAACGTGTGCGAGATCGTGGGTAGTGGGGAAGGTGGAGAGATTACCGGGATGGTGTGCCGAATGGGGGCGCCTGGCCTCCCTTTTATAGTGTGGGAAACTTCCTGGAGAAGGAACCGCCATAAAATCTTAAAATTGAAGAGCGCGCCGATCGGCATGGGTACTGCGCCGATCGACAGAATTCAAATTTTGAATGCTCTGACCACTCTGATGCTTGATTCCCCTCCTTCATGTCGCTTCCTGACACATCATGTTGGTTGGCAGGGGAACAGCACGGAATCCTGATGTCTCGTTGGCGGCGCCGATCGGCTCAGGCTCGCGCCGATCGGCGCGCCGTCTCCTTTTCAGCTTTAGGTCAATTTCGTATCCCCTCTACACTGCACACTTGCATAATAATCATACCAATTCCTCAAAACCAATGCCTGCCGCCTTTGTCGCCCATTTGGGAACATCATGGGTACCCGCGCCGATCGGCGCAGAAGGGCGCCAAACGGCGCAAGTCCCTTGCACCTCGTGTTTAGGTCCGGTGCTGATTCTGATGCCTCGTGTTTATCTCTTTCACTTAATTTCCACTTCTCCAATGTTCCTGTAGTATTGGCATACGTGTCGGGGCTCATCTGCTGACCGCGCCGATCGGCGCTGACTCGCGTCGATCGGCGCGACATCCGTTTTTGCTTCTGGCCCCTCACTTCTTCGTTAGATGTTGTCTTCATTCTTGAAAATAGCTCTGTCTTCGAAAATTATTGTGCTGGTTTAGCACTCCTTCAATTCTGGGCGTCGTCGGCCTTCTGTCCTGACTTAGGCAATGCTGAGCCGATCGGCGCAAGCTCTGTTCCTTCCTATTTTTGGTCTTTTTTTATATTCCTGCATTGTTAGTCTATAGTATGTATATATACAGTTTTGCACGAAGAAACAGACAACGCAAGAGCACACAAGAATTAAGCACACACTTTTCTAATTTTGACGTGACAAAAGATTCAATCCTGTGTAGAACTTCTCAACAACTTCTCCAACTGTCAAACCATGATGAGGGCATGCATCCATATGCTCATTGTATCTTTCCCATGCTTCTCCAATGCTCTCATCACTATTCTGCTTAAATCCAAGAATCTTATTTTTTTAAAGCTTGAGTCTTACCGGGGGGGGGGGGGGGGAGTATTTGGCGAAGAATTCAGCTGCTAATGTGTTCCACACCATTTTCACTGTGTTTTCTAATCCATTGTACCATTGATTAGGGCGTCCACCTAGAGAGAAGGGGAACAACCTTACACGTGCTTGATCTCCTGTCAATCCCGCTATCCTGAATGTACTGCAAACTTCAAGGAAGTGTTGCAAGTGATGAGAACTGTTGGGATCGATTGAATCTACCTCAGGTCCAACCAACTATAAGTTACAAACTGCTTCCTTCCCTCAAAACCCCTTTGGTTCTATAGTGAGCCCCTGCATTCGCGCTTTTTCCGCAAAACTCTAAACCTTATCCTATTCCTTGACTACTCTCCCCAAATGCATGAACATACTCCATTTTGCTAGAATTAGAGTTTGTTGAGTACCTTATGTACTCACCCTTGCCTCATTTCCTATCAGCAGAATATGGAGAATCCATTGAAGTCGGCGAGTAGATCACGTCCTACGTTCGAGTTTGCCAGTGGAGTTATTGAAGCTTCGTTCCTATTTTCCTTAGTCCGGATTGGCTTGATCAATCCCTTTTATTTGTAAATTAGATCTTGTTTGTGTGTATAGTCCCTGCGAGGACTATTAATTGTAGTCGACTTGACCTTGTAACACTTGTACGTGTGTATCAACTACTGATTCAGGGATTGGTACGGTAAACATGAGTGGGATCCGGACAGGGTCCCCACAGGCACCCTCTTGTCGCAGAGGACACCGGATGTTTGACGCCATTTCAACCAGCCGACTGAAATTCTATGCCTAACATCTTCATCGATGTCGCCAGCCTTTTGTAACATCGATCCTAAATAACGAAATGTATCCTTCTTGGCCGTCAATTGTCCATCGAGGCTAACGTCTCCATCCTCATGCCTAGTCGCGCTAAACTCGCACAACATATATTCGATCTTGGTCCTACTAAGTCTGAACCCTTTTGACTCTAATGTGTGCCTCCACAGCTCCAACTTCCTATTAACCCTAGTCCTACTCTCGTCAACTAACATCACATCATCAGCAAAGAGCATACACCAAGGGGCATCACACTATATTTCACGTCTGACCTCGTCCCTCACCAAAGCAAATAAATAAGGGCTCAATGCTGACCCTTGGTGTAGTCCTATTTTAATCGGAAAGTCACTGGTGTCGCCATCACATGTCCGAACACACGTCCTCATGTCCCAAACTGAAATTGTTTGACGTTCCGACAACAAGTATCGTGCAAAATTTAACTGCACTTGTTGTCCTTATTAAACATATCAAACCACAGGGATGTGTATTAACTATTAGTTAAATAGAGGGTGACATCCGTACATTTACACACGGTTAGTGTTAACAATATAGTTATAGATAATATTGGATCATATTGGATCTCTTATACATTTATTTATGTTTGTCCGATCGTCACTATTTTCTTTTGACTACTATATGATTTTTATGTATATGACAATCTACAAGCTGTAGCAGCATCTACAATAACAACAACAACAAAGGCTTTTTACCCCTAGGAAGTTGGGATAGACTAGACATGAAACTCAAAGGAACCCAAAAAAAAGAAGAGTCAAAGGAACAAAAGCCAAAAGAAAGAGAAACAAAAGGAACAAAAGCCAAAAGAAAGAAAAACGAGTAAGCAAGAAAGAAGAAAAAAAGGATCACGGTTCCGACGCGTCTATTGCTAGTCTCCAAGCGCTCCTATCCATAGCTAGCTTCTTAGAGATATTCCACTCCCTCAAGTCTCTCTTAACCGACTCGTTCCAAGTCTAGTTAGGTCGGCCTCTACCTCTCTTACATTAGCATCTCATTTTAGAACCCCACTACGCACCGGCGCCTCTAGAGGCCTGCGTTGAACATGTCTGAACCATCTCAACCGATGTTGAACCAATTTCTCCTTGATTTGTGCCACTCCTATCCTGTCCCAGATATCTTCATTCCATATTCGATCGCTTCTTGTATGCCTGCAAAACCAACACAGCATACGCATCTCTGCTACACTCAATTGTTGAACATGTCGGTTGACGAATTATCGTCCTATAGAATTTACCTTTTAGCTTTTGTGGCACCCTCTTGTCGCAGAGGACGCCGGATGCTTGATGCCATTTCGACCAGCCGACTGAAATTCTATGCCTAACATCTTCATCGATGTCACCATCCTTTTGTAACATCGATCCTAAATAACAAAATGTATCTTTCTTGGCCATCAATTATCCATCAAGGCTAACGTCTCCATCCTCATCCCTAGTCGCGCTAAACTCGTACACCATATATTCAGTCTTGGTCCTACTAAGTCTAAACCCCTTTGACTATAATGTGTGGCTCCACAGCTCCAACTTCCTATTAATCCTAGTCCTACTCTCGTCAACTAATACCACATCATTAGCAAAGAGCATACACTAAGGGGCATCACACTATATTTCTCGTCTGACCTCGTCCATCACCAAAGCAAATAAATAAGGGCGCATTGCTAACCCTTGGTATAGTCCTATTTTAATCAGAAAGTTATTGGTGTCACCATCACATGTCCGAACACACGTCCTCACATTCCTGTACATATTCTTGATGAGGGTAATGTACTTAGTTGGGACTTTGTACTTCTCCAAGACCCACTACATGACATTTCTTAGCACTTTGTCATATGCATTCTCAAGGTCAATAAAGACCATGTGTAAGTCCTTCGTCTGCTCTCGATATCTCTCCATCAATTGTCGTATTAAGAAAATCGCCTCCATGGTCAACCTTCCAGGCATGAACCCAAACTGATTTTGGGTCACATTTGTCACTCTTCTTAAGCGTTGCTCGATAAGCCTCTTCCAGAGCTTCATTGTATGGCTCATCAGCCTAATCCCACGATAGTTAGTACAACTTTGAACATCTCCCTTGTTCTTGAAGATCGGTACTACTATACTCATTCTCCATTCTTTCGGCATCTTGTTTGACTGAAAGACGAGGTTAAAAAGCTTAGTTAACCATACTATTGCTCTGGCACCCAAGCATCTTCACACTTTGATGGGGATACCATCAGGGCCCATCGCTTTACCACTCTTCATCCTCTTCAAAGCTTTCCCTATCTCTGCCTCCTGAATTCTCCTTACAAAGCATCTGTTGGTATCATCAAATGAGTCATCCAACTCAAGGATAGGACCCTCCTCCTCCCTATTAAATAATTTATCAAAGTACTCTCGCCATCTATCCTTGATCTCCTCATCTTTTACCAAAAGTCGGTCTACCCCGTCTTTGATACATTTGATTTGGTTGATGTCCCTCATCTTCTGCTCATTGATCCTAGCCATCCTATAGATATCCTTCTCCCCTTACTTCATGCCTAGTCGCTAATAAAGGTCATCATATGTTTAACCCTTTGCTACACTCACTGCTCGCAGCCCTCTTGGCTATTTTATAGCCTTTTATGTTGGCTGCACTCTTGTCAAGATGTAGGCGCTTGAAACACTCCTTATACTCCTTGATAGCCCTTTGCACCTCATCATTCCACCGCCAGGTGTCCTTTTCTTCTTTTTTGCCTCCCCTACTCACGCCAAACACTTCTGAGGCCACCTTCCGAACACATGTTGCCATCTTTAGCCACATGTCGTCTAATTCTTCCCCTTCCTCCCAGGGCCCCTCTCCTAGCATCCTCTCCTTAAAAGTTTGCACCAGCTCCCCTCTAAGCTTCCACCACTTTGTTCTCGCGGTCTTGGTATGTTTGTCCCTATATACACGTAACCAAAAGCGAAAGTCCGCAACCACAAGCTTATGTTGAGTGACAACACACTCCCTAGGTATCACCCTGCAATCTACAAGCTCTAGAAGCATCTCTTTGATCAATTTCTTGTAGATGATTCAGCTATAAAATTGGCTTATATGTATATTAATTATGAGTAAAAAATGTCTAGATAGCTAGGAGATAGCAACACAACAAATTTTAAGGTTGTGGGATCTTTCCTTATGATATCGTGAGAGTTGTTATCAAGGTTGACATAACCGTTCAGGCTGGTATAACTGATCGAGCCCGGTTCACCGGTATAACCAGCTGGTTAGTCAGGCAAAGTTCGTTTTGGAGAGTGGGCGATCGGGATAACCGGCCCGGACCGGTTTTTCAGTTAACCGCAGTTTTGTTAACCCTTGTTGTTATCATTGTGGGATCTTTTATTACGGTTGTGGGGCTACTGCTATGGTCGCAGGTGTTGTTGTTTTGTGGGGGTTCTTGTTACAGTTTCGGATTTTACCCAGCTGAGTTTTTATTAGAATTGCGAGTGTTGCCTAGCTATAGCCTATAGGTATAGCTACCCCTTCGGTAGGCAATTTGCGTTTTATGGGAGTATCTCTACTGAGGCAACTAAAAGACGTATGACACATGACAAAGATAACTAACTAGTAGATGGTATCATCAGCTAATAAATAGATATGTCCTCTTATTGGAATGGTTATGCAAAATTTCGTGATATTTTTTAGTTCAGTCCCTAGTTCAATTGATTGGTTCTTGATATTTACTAAATAGGCTAGAAAAAAAAACTAAACAAAAACAAAAAACTAAATTACGCAAAAGAAGTCCAAGACAACAGACTCGGTGCTAGAAGTCCACAGGGGAATTGAAGAATTACATGCCAGTTACGATAATCACTAGACTGAAAATAGTTACTTCGTTCACTATTCATCCAAAAGTTTCATCTGAAGACACATATAGTTTACTACTAAGGTCATAAGAAACATAGTACTCCATCAATTGAAGTCTGTCACAGGCTTATCTCAATTCTCATTCTCTGACTCTAAGCAACTAGCAGTAGTTTGACTTAGAGGACCTTTACAGTGGATCATGATACTTCTAAGTAAAAGGCATCAATCTGACCGTCCATTTAATTAGGTAATATTGCAATTAGTGTTACATTCAATGGCCTTTATTATGGGTAAATAGGTCTAGATAAAATGAATCTTTTCAAGTGCAGTGAAGGGCTCAATGATTTTGTTCCTTCATGATCTCCTAGCGTCGGTAACGCCATGCCACCTGACACCATCCGGACTCGCTGGCGTCGCTGTCCTTCCAGGCCCGGAGCCTGATGTTTCCCTTCAGATGTTCAACGCCACCCTCCTCCATCCAGTCTGCACTTCGTGTTGATGTTCGTCCCAGCTGGTTCATTGTCGACATTGTCCTTTGTTCAGGACGCTGCCCTGTAGGATTCATGACCATTGATGATTGGATCCCCAAGGTATGAATGTTTTGGTGATAGATGACAACTATGAAATTATGAGCTAATATCTACATAAGTGTTGTCTATGTAGGAATCATCTCTAAACTCTACTACAAATCATATGGATGATGGTTGCCTTGGCGATTGATGACAATGACCGCAAGCATGGAGGCTTGTGAGCTTGATGGAGTTCAAGGGTTGATGGAGATGGATCAAAGCTAAGGATAAGCTATGGAGCAAGTGTTGGGAATACTTGTCTAGTTGTTAGAGCTTTGAGTCCATAGGAAAAACCGGACTATCAAGGGGGTCTAGGTCATTTCTTTTAGGTCATGTCTAGTCGGTGATGTGCAAGGTAGCTCGGTGAAATCACAGGCACTAGGTGACAGTAGAGAAGCCAAGGAGTTGTTCGGAGAACCCGGGAAACAAAGTCAAGCAAGGACGATGAGTTTTAGCTTCTGGACGAAGTGACTGGATAGAGGGGTCAGTAGAGACCGGACTGTACGACCACTAAGTGGACAGGGAGTAGTTTGCAAGGAATTTGTCTGCGTAAGGATCAATAGTGACCAGACGGTCCGGTCTGTATGAAGATGCGCCAAGACAGAGAGGACGCAAATTGGGAGCTCTCTGGAATGGAGAGAGAAAGTCTGACCGGACGGTCCGGTCAGTAGGAGTCAGCAGAGGGGCAGAGCCATTGGAGCTGAAGACTATAGTGACCGGATGGTCCGGTCAGGTAGTGATTGGACTATCCGGTCAGTATGTCCAGAAAGCTGATCTCGTGGAGCAACGGCTAGTTTGAGGTTGGAAGACTATATAACATCGTTATTGGGGTCTTGGTGACCACTCTTGGCCAGTGAAATTGCTTGGAGCATTTGGTGAGAGCCAAGAGGCAAAGAGGAGAGCACTAGGAGGAGATATTTCATATCTTGAGAATGCTAGTGAGAGTAACAAGGAGTGATCTTACACATCTAAGGCTAGGTGTCCTTGAGGGTGTGATCTAGGTTGTTACTATTGGTCTATGGTGAGACCTAGACCGGTTAGGTGTCGGTGATTGTGCCTATCGTGATCGGTTGTGAAGGCCGTCATACGTTTGTACACGGTTTGGGCCCACCGGTGAAAGGGGCATCGCTAGTGAGCACCCGTGTCGGCTCGGAAGTCCTGCAAGTTCTCGATGGAGGCGAGCTTGTGCCTTGGTGACAGCGGTGACGCGCACCTTGTCTTCACTCCGGGAGTGATTGCGGGCTCGTGGGCGAGAACTCCACATTAGTGGTGGGAGGGACCGGGACTCTGGCGGGAGTGCTCCAACGAGGAGTAGGGGAAGGCGCCATCCTTCCGAGACCTCGGAAAAAAATCATGAGCATTTTCTTGACCCCCTCTTTGCTATTCCGCATTTATGTGCTCTGGTAACTAGGTTGAATTATGGCTTGCATAGGCTAGTGTGTTTGGCTTCTGCGCTTGCTATCATCATGAACACTAGCATGTGTAGGATCTTGGCCTACTAGACTTATTAGGTTGCAATGATTGCTAGGCTCTAGTAGTGTAAATTGAAGTATTTGATTTCATGAGCGACTTACCGATTCACCCATTCCCTCCCCCCCCCCCCCCCCCCTCCCTCGATATGCCTTCGGCCTCGATCGGGTCATCACTGGCAATGTCGTCCATGTAGGCAATGAATAGCTCCGGTCTTTCATTCCTGTACGTTACCCATGACTGAATCCTCGCCGGCGATGTTATCACACCAGAACTCACACAACTTTATCTCTGTCGCTGTATCACCCACCAGTTGTTTGTTGTTTGGGTTCACACCTTTGTTCTTTGCATGCAGTGGGCATGAACTGAAGAAGTATTCTCATTCATTTGTAGAATGTGTTACAAGCATATACGTTTGAGGTCCACATTCGATCTATCTCCCTCGTCCAAGCAAGCTTGGTGGACTAGTACAGAAGTAGCTCATCATTGTTTAGAGAAGCAAGTGGCCATGGACCTATGCGTTCCTCCCTCATCTGAGGCTGTTCTGGCACGTCAAACTCCTGCAGCAGACAAATCTTGAATGATATATCAACTGAATATTCATATTACTTCTACCTGACTTCTAGAACAAGCTCAATAGCTCAAAGCTTCATCAAACACTATCAGGTCATACATGGTGACATACAATCTGATGAAACATGATGTGATAAACAAATCAAGTAATCAGTGCATTTGCCAAATTAAAGTCCAAATATCAGAGTTGACAATCTTAAATGACATCAACTCAACGATCACATTATTGGCATTTCATCGAACAATTTCAACACCCGATCGTGCTGTGGGAGTCCTCGTTGTAAGCTCAGCTCGCAGCGGCCGCGCTGCGCACCCACTGCCTAGCAACGCGAAGCACTAGTAGGCAATGTTGGCAGCCAGCGAGATGACGCTCAGGTTGGCCACTCCCAACCTTGTTTGGTGACGCTTGCGCCAGGGGATTTTTTCCGCCTCAATGCCCATGGCACTGGTTGACTCATCGCCGCCGAGCCACAACCGACAGACACGAACCCGAGACGTTGAAGCGATGAGGCGAGGTCACGAAACTTGTTTTACTCATCCAACACCCATTGGATCCTCTATGCATGCCCATGACATCGATGGATGAGGAGGGGTGCCGGTCAGTGACTGCCGTCACAGTTCACAGAAAAGAAAAAGACGATGATTACCCCTAAACTTTTTTACCTTTGAAAACAATTAAATTACAAGTTTTATATACTTTATTTTCAATAATACCCGTATGATACCTATGATATTTTGCTATGATACTTATGATACTAGTGGGTGGATGAGGTATCATATTGAAGATCTAGATCGTTGGATAGAAAAAATGAATGGTATGCATTTGTTTGGGTCTATAGTAAAAGTCCTCTTGACTTAACCAAGACCTTAGCTAGCTCTTCTAACAACACCTTATCTAATGAACGTATTCATCATAGTTAATCGGCATCATTGAGTCAGGTTACTTGAGTACAGTAATTAATTTGGGCGGCAGAGAGTGGCGCAAAACTAAAAACATATCTCTAGTACATGAACTAACTCCTGATGCTACGCTCTAGGAGTCGTAGATGTAATCTGTTATTCTTATTCCCCAGTTGGAAAAGAAATCGTTTCCTTGTAACAAAAAAAACGTCGTTTTGGACTTTCTTTTCCATCTGTGTTCGGTTCTACGAGCCTCCACACAAAAGCTGGTTGATGTAGAGGCATTGATGCAATGCACAGTATAAATCCGGCATGATTTGTCCATTCTGTCAAAAAGAATTAACATGCACCGTTCATCAAACTGATGAATGGAATGGACGATGAGGGAATATGGTGCCATATGATCCCAAATACTGGTTGATGCACCATGTCCGGATGGTACGTATTCCACAAGCGGCACCTGGAGAGAGGACCGGGACCGGAATTTGGAATAGTGTCTGGCAATGCAATGCCGCGGGAATCACTTGTGAAACAAAGGTGAATGGCAGGCAGATAAACTGTTCAAAGCGCCTTTGGATTCCGACGTGCTTTCATCACAGCTTGCTCGCATTGGGTTGCGACAGCTACTGTAGTAAGTTTGATCCTTAATTCCTTATCGATCCATTTGTGGATATGGAATCACATTGGGTGTGATTGGATGCCTGTACGAGCGTAGGCTGAATCGTATTTCTGAGTCGGGCTCACCTGGACCAGGCTAGGAGTATGCAAGACCCCTTTGTTCGGTTAATTGAATACACAGGGCCAGGGTGAGTATAGAATGTGTTTGGTTGCTTGCATTAGCACCTGAACAAGAAGCTCCATAGTCTTGTGCAGATGAAACTCGGTACCAAGTTGCACGCTACGGGCCTGGCTCGCTGGAAACTTTTATCTCGTATCCCATCGGCGAGGCTGCAGAGGCATCTTTGCATGCGGTGAGCCAGGCTCAAGAGCCTGTGCAGGCAACCGAACACCAACGACCTGCATCTGACGGGCCTGATTGGTGCTTTACACCCAACCAATCGCACCCATTGTTACAAGTCAAACCAGATCCCAAGCAAGTTAAATCTGGATGAGTTTTGTTTAGCTTTTTTTTTAATTAAAAAAAGGCTAACTTACTGTTTCCTGAACTTAGAGAGGCAAGTATCTACAAGTTACATTACAAAATGAAAAACAAAACACTTGGCATCTGAGGAAATCATCTTAACATGCACCTTAGCTAATAGATGTATTCAAAGGAACCAAAAGAAAACAGATGGCCATGTATAGGTGAAAGACGTTTTTTGGGGAGTGCATTGACGAGACACGTCCCAGTATAATTTTTTCATGAAGTAAACATGGTTGTTAATGGTTTGAACCTACACCAAATTTGGATTTGAGATGGCTACCGCAATTGTCCTGGGCAACGAATTTCACCTTTTTCCATGTGGGATGTGGATAGCTAGATGCTCATCATTACGTGCCTGCGGTAACCACACAACTGATTAGCACACAGCAGCAATGGTAACAACCCGAAGATGTGTTGCTGATAAGAGATTCCAATCTAGTGGTCGGGTACTCGATACACCTAATGCATGGTAACGAAAAAAGTCTTGGTACTTTTTGTGCAAATGGGACTGAATTATGCTCTGATGGACTAACCTTTTTGTACCTAGAAAGGCTCCTCAACCAATCCTAAAATTTGTCCAGCAAACGATACCTCTACACCTAGTACAGTTGCAATCATGATCACAAATCATAATCAGATTCATCCTCCTCCCCATCAATCACATTTTTATCACGGACAGGAAGGATGGAGCCCTTTATACCGTCGTCTTTGCCATCTTGATTCTTGAATCATAACTCAGGATCACCCTCAGAAAAGATTCTTAACATACTATTTATGCACTATATATGTTTATTTCATTCATTAATATTAATCTATGTTGCTATCGTTGGATCATTTTATCTTATTTCTAGGACTAAGCTTGCATAATAAATACATATATCTTCAACTCTAAGTCCTTTCATGTTTATGTGTCTCCCCATTTGGTCACAGTCACCTATACTTTGACCATTTGTCCGTATTCAGATATTCTCCAATTTGCAAGATAGGCACGTGAGATGACAAAAGGTGGAGTACGAAATTCTATGCTATAGATGCATGCACGGCGAGGTGTCTTCCTTACACCACTTTTAACATTTCTCTAGCAAAAAGGCTTCCCCCTAGTGCTTCGATGTTCTCAGCATAGATGCGTGTACTATAATCCTGTTCCTTTTTATTTGGATATATCACTTCCTAGTCTCTCCACATACAAATAATTAAGATACAATATGATTACATGCAGTCTAAGTTGCACCTCTGATCCCGCTCTGAATTAATTCATACAGTTGTTTGTGTGCTAAACTCAACATGCAAACAAAATATTTAGTCAACTAATCATGTTCGTTTAGAAAATTCAATGGTATAAACAAAATTCAGATCCTCCCTAAAAGATCAATTAAAAATAAACCTTTTACAGAGAGCTGTTTTACGATAGACCAAAATAATGGCTAAAACTCACGGACTGTGCATGTAGTAGAGAGACTGAGTGACCTGCACTCGCAGGCTCACTTGATCTCAAGCTGCCAAGCGAAAATGGCAGCACTGCTGCCGTGCTCGTCGCCGAGCCGCGCTGCACACAAGCGCAAGGCTGCACATTGCGATCCGAGCAAATCCAATAGCAGCAGCGTGCATCCAATAGTCATGAGAAAAATGAGGAGGGCAGCTATCCTGCCGTAGCCAAGTCTGCACTGCAACGGCCAGGCAGACTGCCGTAGCCTGCAACTGCGTCTCCCACACCGTCGTCTAGAGGGACACGGAGACACACACGAGAGAGGTGCGCGGGTCTCGTTTAATTTGCCGGGAACCGTGCACGTACCGACCCAATGGCGAGCTTCTGCACTCCGATCTTTGCCCGAGAGTTCTGCTGTTCTCGTTTATTTCGTCGCTAGACGCTGACCGTAGAGGGATAGGCACGTAGTACGCCGGTACACGAGACGTGGTCCCCTGGCAGAAGAAAAGTGATGTGGGGGCTTTTGGTGAGCATTGCAGTGAACGTGTCAACTGTCAAGGGTGTTGCTTTTGCTCTGCTATAGCCTTATTTGTTTGATATAGCCTTATTTGTTTGTTTTCGCTGCAATCCATAACGTGACAGATTTGCCCGTGTATATACAAGTGCAAGACAAGACACCATCTGAGAGACGTGCGGCGTGTGGCTCATGTCTCATTGACTCGTTTAGTTGCCGAAACGGGCAACTCTCGCCGACCGGCACTACCGTGTGATACCAGTTAGCCTGATGAAAGTGGCCATGGAGGATGGAGCAAGGCACGGACACGGATCGGTCAAGACTTGAGAAGGGTTGTTCAAGCTTGTTGTCTTGTAATGACCTGTTCTGGACCAAGTTTGTCGTATGTGTCGATTGTCGGTTATGACCGGCTAATGGCTCGAGCTTGTTATGTCACCTGGCCCGTGATGACAGACCGGGGTCGATGCAGTGCATGCGTGGCGCCGTGCTTGCTAGAGAGACGACGATGCCTAGACGCCCCTCAGCCACATGGAGGAAGAAGCAAAACAGGACCAACAATTTTGTTTCACCGTAAAATCCCAGTCGTTGTGGTTGTACCAGAGGGAAGCGCCTTTTTCCCCGCCACGAAAAGAAAAAGTGATGATGCATTGCCGCTCGATATCCGCATTCCCTGCATCAGGAGCGAAGCTAATTAAACCATGCAACGGCAAGGCGGCCTGCCGCACCTGCGTGCGTTTCCATTCCATGGACGCGACACGAGAGTTTTGCATGCGAGGATGAGGGATCATCCGTCTACCGGGAGAATCTCGGTTAGCATAGCAACGGATGGGGCACACGAGCAGTGGGTTCCATTGGGCGAGAAAGCGACGTCGGCAAAAGGGGACGTGATCCCCCTGCACTGCGGAGTACTCCCATTTGATTACGCCTTTTGTTTTGTTTGTTGTGAACTGTGATCCTCAACATTGCTCTCATGTTGTAAGTATAGTGCTCCAGTCTCCATCCGTTTTTAAATTGTTGTTGTTAGTATAAAAATTCTAGTTTAAAAACGAACTAAAGTTATTATCATCTTGTCCTGAGGATAACAATTTAAAAATAAAGAGAGCAGTAAACATATACTATATGAGATTTGTGGCTGGTATTTTTTATTAGCTGCCGAATTGCATCGGTCACGCGGGCACTCTTGTACTGGGGGTACCCAGCGAGAGCTTGGTGAAGCAGGCCTTGTTTTTTTTACGGTTCGGTGTCGAAGCACGACGTTGGGCGCCGGCACGGTTGGTTCGATGAAGCCTTTTTCTTGTGGTTATGCGTCGAGATTCGCCGTTGCGCGCTGAAATTGCCGGTTTGGGGCAAGCTTTTGCTGTTTCCAGCACTCGGACCTTTGGCACGACTCGACCGGGGGAGCTACTAGCGCGCGGAGGAGGCACTCTATCAGTTTGCCAAACATGGTATGGACAGATCATTATCAGTCAAAACTTAAGGAAGACTTTCCATCAACCATGCTTAACCATAATCTGTTCAGTTTGGGACCGAGTTTGTCGCGTTGTGAAGCGCGAGTGAAGGAGAGACCGACGCTCTCAGTGTGTGTTTGTTTGGTTGGATTGGAAAAGGTTGAACACGATCATCCAGTCCAGTGTTTGATTTACCGTCAGGGTGGACAGGGTTGGACAAGAATGAGAATATTTCTTTAAAATGCTGGATGAGTTTGTCTGGCAAAAATGACTGGATAAGACTATCCAACTTATGTAACGATGATGATTACTAATATAATTAGATATTATTAATATGATTTACTATGATATTATTATTAATTAGAAATAATATGTTGATTAGTACATGATGAGAGCTCAATCATACTAGAACTAATAATAATTAATACTAGCAAAATGCTCGTGCGTTGCTACGGGCTGAGTCGTTTTAGCACTATATAGCATGGTAAATCCGATCAATTGTGAATGGTAAAAATGTTTATTATGTATAAATGCATTATATGCATATCCAAATCTCTATTTTTTTAGAAAACAATTCATAATACAAAATGTGTTGCCATTAAATTGTGAGTAGTTGCGTTGGCTCACCATCAAATTATGAGTAGAAGTAAAAGCAGTATGTGACATCATTGCTATATTTTTCTCTGTCTAGATAACACGTACAAGTTGCCTAACGGAGCAAAAAAATGTTAACCTGTGCAGCACTTAGCAAACACTATTCATAAATCATATATATAGAAAAACTTATACGACGTTGTTACCAGTGTTGTTCAAGTGCCTGTGCCTAGAAGCAGTAGAGATGATTCAGCCGTCAAATCGTCTTACGTTCTCCCAGCTATTACCGGATTAGACAATTTCTTAGCCAATCTGCTTGGCATCTTAACACATGGTAGCTCAAACTACTGACATGACGATCCGGAGTAATATGACACTACAACAAAAAAGCTCTATAGCGACGGTACCAAAAATACCATAGCGATAGGTACAAAGAAATCCACCGCTACAATGTCTATATGATTTTTAGCGGCGGTCTATATTGGCAACCGCAGCTAAAAATCTATTTTTAGCTACGCCTGATAATATGGGTCACCGCTAAAAATCGGCCCTATTTTTAGCGGCGGTTCACATTGTCAACCGCAGCTAAAAATCGATTTTTCGATTTTTAGCTGCGGTTGATGATGTGGGCCGCCGCTAATAATGGAGGCCCAGTTCTTTTTTTCTTTGTCCACTTTGACCCAACTAAGGCGTAAAAAAACAGGTGCTAACCCTAACTCCCCCTATCCTCTCCTCTCTCTCTGGCTCCTGCGCCGCCCCACCCCTCTTCCTCCTCTCTCTCCGTCTCACCCCTCTCCTTCCTCTCTCTCTCTCCGCCCCATCCCTCTCCGGCATGGTGCTCCCTGCCTCTCAGCGCTGGCCCGCCCCTCTTCCTCCTCTCTCTCCCCGTGCCGCCCCTCCTCTCCCTCCTCTCCCTCCCCTAGCGGGCTGCGGCAGCGGCACAAGACGGGCGACGGCGGAACACAGATCCGTCCGCCTCGAGGGCGGGCAGTGGCGGATCCATCCGCCTCGAGGGCGGGCGGTGGCAGATCTGTCTGCCTCGAGGCCGGGCGGCGGTGGATCCGCCCGCCTTATGCGCGAGCGACGGCGGTGGCACAAGGTCGGTGGCACCACCACCTCGTCGCGGATCCACCTCCATCTCTCGGCGGCGGGCGGTCCACCTCGAGGCGTGGCGGTGGGCAGGGCTCACCTTGAGGCGCGGCGACGGGCGGGCCACCTCGAGGCGTGGCGGCAGGCGGGCCTCTCGACACATGGCGACGGATGGGCCTCCTCGACGCGTGGCGTCGGGCGGGCCTCCTCGACGCGTGGCGGCGGGCGGGCCTCCTCGACGCGCAGCTACAAGCGGGCCACCTCGACGCGTGGTGGCGTGCGGGCCTCCTCGACGCGCAGCGAGCGGGGTGTGGGCCAGGAGCGCGGGCCATGGGTCATGGGCTCGGCGGGCTAGGGGCTTTTTTTTTATTTTCTCGCTTTATTCGTAGCGGCAGGCGACTTCTTCGACCGCCGCTACAGCACACATCTTTAGCGGCGGGAAACTCGTACCCGCCGCTATTATGGTTTCTTTTTAGCTGCGGTTACGCAACGGCGTTCTGTCAGCCCCGCCGCTATAGTACCATTTCGTCCACCGCTACAGTATCTCTTTGTTGTAGTGTGACTTACACCACAGAACCACAAGTCATGGGTTGAGAAAGATACATTAATTAATCAACCCTTGGGTATTCGATTCCGAGTGGACGAGAGATTGTGTGCTATCAGGGGCAAAACCAGGAGTACGTATGATTAGATGAGGGCTTCATAACCGGCAGTCGGTTATCAAATCGTGTTCACGTCTGAACCTTATTGGCATCAAATCGTGTTTGCGTCTGAATCTTAGTGGCTTCTTCATAGTGCCATCCGTGAATACCGATAGCAAAACAAACACAAGCTAACACTAAACCAACACCAATGACGACCTCAACTAAATTAATAAGAAGTAGAGTTTTTTATTATTAATTAAAAATTAGTAAGATATAATTAAGAACAATAAATATTAGATCTTAAATAGTGTATAATTAATTAATTATTTAATAAAATATATTTAATTTTATTATTTCACCTTGTCCTATTTATTCTTATCCATCTAATCAAACACGAAACTAGATCATCCCATCCATCCAATCAAACACATAACTTGAATCATCCCATCCAAAAAAATATAAATAAGCATATCCAATCTAACCTTGCCCTCGAAACAAACACACCCTCAGTTTCGCACTTTCGCGCATGGCATGGCCCCGGGCCTGCATGGCTCGTTCCACTCACGCGTACCGGTAATTGCTATGGATCCGATTCATTAACAGTTAGAACTAAACTAAAAAACACAATTAGAAATTATTTGCATGCCTGTACTATCTAGTAGTCTTACTGTTTGCCAGGAAAAAAAGGTCGTACCGTGGATTTGCTTATGAAGCGCTTTTCCTATTGAGGGCCATGGGCTCTATGTGGGCGTCCCTTGCTTTCCGGAGGTAGGAGTACATGGAAGCAAAGGAAAGAAGGTCGGTTGGGTGATGCGTCTCTGTAGCCAACAGCATTTTTCCTATTGCTGTTTAGGCCTTCTTTATTAGATTGTGGGAATTTTTCATGACGCATATATTTATTTTCTGTGAAATTGAGCTGATTTATTTATAGGAAACTAGAGGAGTAGCCCTTACTGATTATGATATATAAAATATAATATAATATTAGTTTGCATATTTTATAAATTGCGTAATAAAAGAGAAAACAAAGGAAAGAAAACAGCTACAGAAAAATATAAGATTATACCAAGTTTCTAGCCATTTGAAAAGTCCCCTAACAATGTTATGTTATATTTACTAGTAGTTGAATATAAATCCACATTAATTGGAGGAAAAAAAATCTAGATCTTCTCAAGAAAAAAATCTCGCCAACCAAATTATATGTGCTACAAACTGTAGCCACACAATCTAAAATACTTGCCTGCATTACACAAAATTTTAGAATAAAATACGCATAAAGAGGTTTATAAATTACTCACCTTGCCATTATGAAGAAAGAATCTACGTCTAAAAGAATGAATATATATATATATATATATATATATATATATATATATTCAGATTAATAGTAAATTAATTTATGTAGCCTATATCGAAGTCAAGTTGAAATGTGTGAAATTAAAAAAATATATATGTGCATTTAAAAACTATTTTTGATAAAATTTTGGAGTGGTATAACTAAATAGATTTGATAAAAATACAATTCACAAATACAAATGCAATATACCAAAGAAAACCATAAATATCATTTTGTAGATGAACTGGTTACTGTAAAATTCATGCACGGAAAAGGGATTAAGGCGAAAGGACCTGATACAGACGTCGAAGTGCTGATGCTCAAGAATTAAAAAATCGTTACAATACCAATTTTTGTTATTGCTAAAATCCTATCGATAAACCAGAAAAAAACGATGAAAACCGTTTGTGCTATAATACCGAATTCCGTTTTCGTGTAAACGGGTCGGTGAAACCAAACCGATTTTATCGAAAACCACAAAAACTGACCGGTGTTCAACTGTTTTTCCAATCCTTGCTGATGATGCCAACGGCTGCTTAGCTTACGTGTTAGTACTAACTTTTAGTCCCGCAGAAGCAGTATATAAATCCACGCTCCATCTGAGTGATCCGGCAGAGGGCATGCATCGCACCCTGTGAAACATCGCTAATGATGATAGTGTACTGATCAGGCTTGTAGTTGTAGGCTGGACATCGGCGGAACAGGCGCCCAGCACAAGAAACACCAGGCGTGCAAGGCTGCTAGCCCGGTTCTGAAGCAACAAACAAGAGCAGCAGCGCATGAGCCGAATGCCACCCGTGCTAAGCTGCTGCTGCTTCCTCTAATTAACAACAAGCCACGAGCACTTCCGTATAGTTTTACTTGTTTATTTAAGCTGTGTTATACTGGTTGTAAGTGAGGCCCGCCTCTGCCTCGCGCCGTATAAAAGCAAGCACCAAGCAGTCTCCGTAGTTGGTGCGGTGCCGGATTGCGGGTTCAGCAGGAGGCTATATGAGCTTTCTCATCAGCAAGGTCGGCACCGTCGTCCGCTCACCCATGGCGGCCGCGGCCGTCGCTGGCGTCGGCAGAGACGCGCCACGGAAGCGGCGCAGCAGCGTCGTCAGAATGGAGGAGAGAAGAAGCAGGGGAGGCGGCGACGGCTGCTCGTCCAGCTCAAGCAAGGATGCGCCGCCGCCGCCTCCTCCTCGGCTGGTGGTGATCGTGGGCGCGACGGGCACGGGCAAGACGAAGCTTTCGATCGACGCGGCCGCCGCGCTGGGCGGCGAGGTCGTGAACGCCGACAAGATACAGCTGTACGCCGGCCTCGACGTCACCACCAACAAGGTGCCCCTCGCCGACCGCCGCGGCGTGCCGCACCACCTCCTCGGCGCCGTCCCGCCCGAGGCCGGCGAGCTCCCCCCCGCCGCGTACCGCGCGCTCGCCGCCGAGGCCGCCTCCTCCGTCGCGTCGCGCGGCCGCGTGCCCGTCGTCGCCGGCGGGTCCAACTCCCTCATCCACGCCCTCCTCGCCGACCGCCCAATCGCCGCCGACCCGTTCTCCGCCCCCGCGGCGTACCGGCCGGCGCTGCGGTTCCCGTGCTGCCTGCTCTGGGTGGACGTGGACGCCGGCGTGCTCGACGCGTACCTGGACCGCCGCGTGGACGACATGGTGCGCGAGGGCATGGTGGACGAGCTGCGCGACTACTTCGCGTCGACGTCGCCCGCCGAGCGGGCCGCCCACGCCGCCGGGCTGGGCCAGGCCATCGGCGTGCCCGAGCTGGGCGACCACTTCGCGGGCCGCAAGAGCCTGGCCCGGGCGGTCGAGGAGATCAAGGCCAACACGCGGGTGCTGGCGGCGGTGCAGGCGGGCAAGATCCGGCGGATGGCGGGCGCCTGGGGCTGGCCAATCCGGCGGCTCGACGCGACGCCCACGGTCCGCGCGCGGCTCGCTGGGGTGGGCCGGGCCGCCGAGGCAGAGGCGTGGGAGCGCGACGTGCGCGGGCCGGGCCTCGCGGCCATGCGCCGGTTCCTCCTGCGCGACGACAGCCAGTCGCCGCACGCCTGGCACTGGCAGGAGGATCAGAGGTGGCTGGCAAGGACTAGGAGGAGGCAATGCCGTGGCATGGTGGGGTGACTCGACGGGCGTCAAAAGGCTGGGACCTTTTTGCGTTCGATTGGCCGCGGAAACTTTTTTGGGAGGGCCCCGGCGGCCACCTGATCCTTACACTGGCTGGTGGGGTTCTTCGCCGCAGAGGAAGCAACAGAAGCAGAGGACAAGCAGCAAAACTCCAGCTCAGATCAGTTTTGCTGCTGGTGGTCCTGCGCGTGGAGAATTCCATCTTTCTCCTCCGGACCGGAGACAAAAAGGCTCATTTTTTTTTTTCTGGTCAGACAGCAGCACTGCATGTAAACAGCCACAATGTAGTTCATTTTTTTTTTCGAACACTGAGCAATCTAGTAGTAGTTCGAATTTTGAAATCGCGTTTCCAGCGTGTGCGTGCGGGGCTTGATTAGATTGCAGACCCATGCTTAGTGCGTGATTAGGGGGGGAGGAGATTGTGCTGGACGCGTGAGCTGGTGTTGCTGTTGCGCCAGCTAGGAGGGAGGGAGGTCAGTTCGACTCCAGACGTGTGCTCCCTTCCCTTCCATCCTTCCCACTCAAGAAAAAGAAGAAGAATGCCCTTTCTTTTCTCCGCCATCCGCCACACTGTGATTCGTGCCGCTCCTATCATCCAATTAAGCCAACTGACTCGTGCATCACAAACAGCCAAATGCGGCGTACGGCGTCGCTGCCATCCGGGGCCTTGGCCGCCGGCCGGCCTGAAGCCGGTTTTGGTAGTGTGTTTACCTTCTCTCGCATCCCACTTGGGCAAACCCTTTTTGTCGTGCTGCTTCGCTACTCATCGGTGCTGCCAATTAATCCGATGCTCATCCACATCCAGATGCGACTACATGCTCTTGTTTTCTGCTCCGTGTAACCACAGTCTTTTAACCAAACCATGTCTCGCACGTACTGCTGACTCTGGACGCTGATGTAATCTTCTCTTGTCCCTATTATCCTTTCCCGCAGCCTCACCTGGGTTAGTTACGTTACATGTATACATGAAGATGCAGCTTGTGAGCTGCGCGGAAAACTACAACTGGTAGCTTCTTCTCTGCTTTCTCATGTGCGTGCTCCTGACGATGTCTTAATTTCGATGTGTCACCGTATTCCGAATAGAAGAAGCCATTCATTGGAGTTTGGAGCAGAGCAGCCAAGCTGTGCTTATGCCTCGCGTGTTTACAAATGCCCACAACAACTGCTACCTGTGTGCGTGTAACCAATAGAATACTCGCGCGGATAGGAGGGACCGAGGGAGGATGATGCCGTTCCGGATGCCTCTCTGCCGTGCCAGTCATCTCTCCTCAGCAGCCGGCCGCTGGTTGCTGCCGTAGTGCCGTGCCCGGTTCAGTTGCCATCGGTTCCAAACGCACTCTCCAACAGAAGAAATGAGCAAGTTTCTAAAAACAAACCACCTTTTGGTTTAGAAGAAATGAACAATGCCTGTGCACGTACGAACTTTTACACACAGCTCAGCTCAGGAGAATGTGCTATAGTACTAGCCTAGCCTACACCTGCAAGTACTAGAGGCTACGACCCTAGTGCTAGCCTATACTACCTGCAACGGCCGGCGCACGTTTGACCGGAGCATGCGCAGAGCAGGTGCCGGGAGAACCCGAAAAGCGCCCACATGAACAATCAAAAAATGATGGGAAAGCCTTCATTTTTTACTCCGCCGCCGTATGCTAAGGAGCAGAGGACCAGCACGCAGCCGGCCTTGGTAGTTGTTGCGGTTGCTGCCTGCTGGTCTCGAGGCGCCGAGAGCGGTCATCATCATTGCCTCGTTTCCGGCGCTCGAGGTCGAGGCTTCTCCCTCCCTCCGGCCGCGCGTGTCCGTGCATGTACTTGGCCGAGGAGGCAGGCCCGGCATCGAAGCAATATTCAACTGCTAATCATGCTTCTAGACCCCTGCAAACCATGTCTCCCTGCCCGGTCTAATTGTCACCTCATCACTGACGATGAGTAGTACTGTATACACCACTTGCCAACTGCTTGCCAAAGCCCGGCTCCTTTTGTTTTTGATTGCCTTCTCCGAATCTGATCGGCTGCTCTGACTAGATCCGAGTTGAATTCGCGTTGTATTCTAAACGCCTGCATTATGTTCACGTAAAGTCAAAGCGAATACTCCTAACAGTACTGCTCCTGATCTTTGGAACGTTCGTTCGCTTGGGCCAAACACATTCCATTCGTTTCGTCCTCCACGCCGGTCAGCGCTTGATCTCAGCGTTCCTCGTGGATACGGCGTGGACTCGACGCATTTCCGGGAATTCTATACGAAGAAGTCCACTCCAAAAGAAAAGCTCGCAAAGTCCTCGGCGCGCATGATCTCCGATTCGATCTTCTCCTCCTCTGCAACTGCAACTCCATACTCCTAGATTATAATCCCACTTGCCCTCATCATCAGGTGCATGCATTTCGCGAAAAATCGAACCGACGAATTTAATTCCGCGCCCGGTTCTCCTGGAACGCCCCTCCCTCCCTTGGATCCGTTTCGATCGTCCCAGACAGGAATTCAGCCTCTGCTCCCCGCGTGCTGCGTGCTCGTGCGGACAGGAGATGCGACGAACCACTCCACTAGCTCGCATGCTTCTCGCCTCCGAAGGCCAGTGAATGATGCGGCGGTGCTACCCTTTTGGAAGTAAAGAAATTCGATCCAGCCTGGTCTTTTGTAAGAGTATGTTCATATTGTACTGCTTCTAGTACGTTTCTAGAACTGGGACTTGGCATGCGTTCTTCTCACGTACTCCCTCCGTTCACATTTAGATATTGTTTTGGGGTTTAGCATAGAAAATAAGAAGAAGTAAAAAGATGAGTGTATTAAAAATAAGAAGGAGAGAGATAGAGATAAAGATGTAGTGAAAAAAAGAGAATATTGTATTGAGAAGAGAGAAATGTGCATTAGGAAATGAGAATAACATATAATTAGAAAAAAATTAGAAATCTTAGAATGACATATAAATATGAACGGAGGGAGTAGAATAGTATATCTTGTCGTTCCCTTTTGCCCCTACACGAACTGACCAGCGACGCAGTAGTATACTCTATCCTGGGCGTTTTGCAGGTTGCAATTTGCAATGTTGACGTGAGAAATAAACAAGTTATGATGATTATTCTTACGCTTGCATGTGCAGTCACTAGATCAGGTACACCTATTCTGAAATAGTAGTGCAGTATGATGATTCTGTTCTAACTGAAACAGTTAATGTTGATTATTAGAGTTTGATATACAGTTCACTCCCTTTTCTGTGGAGTCTCCACCGAGGGTCCCAATAACTGAAACTTTAGTAGTACCAGCGTAGAGCTAGTTCTGTCGGTCCATGTGAACTGTGACCAACGTTTTCGTCGTTCCAGTACCAGTCATCGATCGTTCTTCTTCGGCGTTCTCCTAAAAGGTTACTCCTCCTTCATGGTGTCCAGCGTCCGTCCACACAACGGTGGGTGCACCAATCTAGTGATCTGATGCCTTGACAAATATACCTGACCCATACCCATCAGTGAGACAGTGACCTAGGAATGATGCGCGTTGCTGCCCGGGAGCTCGACACGCGGAGAAGACTCTGCTGCGTTAACTGTCCTTCCTGACGTCAAGGAGTCGTAAACGGCGGGCAAGGACAAGGACTGTGCATTTTCTTGCATTGCTACTTGCTTACACTTACACCACGCCGACTGTTATGTGAGGTACCCATTCCCGTTCGGCTGCCGACCATCACGTCCACATCCACCCGTTGTTGCCATATTCTTGTACCTTGCAAGACCAGCAAGTAATCAAACTTTTGCGCCATTTCGATTAAGACCCTGGATTCGGAATGAAATGGGTGTGGGGTGACTGCGGAGAGTTCGAGTCACGCCACGACCGAATATGGGACATTGGAGCTAGCAGGAGCACTACTTCCGATGTGGTCATCGGACGGGACCACAACCGATGACTCCCGATCGAGGAAGAGAACGAGAGCGTCGCCGTCGCCGACACGGTCACACGGCTTGGCTGCTTTACTCCTAGCGAAACCGGTCGATGTACGATTGGTTTGACAATGACGATCGGTGGAACAGCGGTTCATGAGCTCTGCTGTGTGCCGCTCGTCTCCCCCGTCGCGGTCAGCGCGAGGAAACTCGGTTTTTGTTGCTGATGTTTACCGCATTGAGGATGAAAAAAAAAAGCGTAGTACCATTACTGGTCACAAATTATATGATGGCTCGGATGCAGGACGAAAACGTGCCACTTTAGCCTTTTGAACATTTTTAGAATATTAGAGCACACCAACCTTATTGTGTTGTGCATGCACTTTTTATTGTTTAAGGTCGTGGCCGGTGGCCTCGCCGTTCAATATTTTGGGCCGGATCAAGCCGTGGGGCCTTGCATGAGTCCGACCTGAAAATAACGGGAAACTGAAGACCAGAAGTACGGCGGCGAACAGGAAGCACGCCGAGGTGATGCGGACTTCTTTACACTTCCGCGCTAAACCCATTCTCTTCCGTTCCGCTGTGTTTTTTTTCTATATAAAACTAGTGAGAAACATGTTAATGGGTCGAGAACCGGCCCAAACCCTAAACCAAACAAGTTTTTTTGGCCCAATTTGGAAATGTTTGTGAACCGTGTGGTTCAGCTCGGAGAGTCTGTAGCCTGTCTACCCAGCACGCGGCAAGGGCATTGATGAAAGTTTAGTTTCATTCTTCTTCCTTTTTCCCTAAAAAATAAGATTTTTCGGGCATTAAAATCTTCAAACAATCTATGATTATCTAGTACAAAAGGACATCCTAACTTAAGAGTTATGTTAAAAAAAATGATGATATATAGTCAAATGTATATACAATAATTTCTATTACACACACATTTTTTAAACAACAAACTAGAACCATCCATTTATGAACACCAAAGATGTTAAACACAAGACATACTATGTCACATGATTCACTAAAAACAAATCTCAAGCAACCAATAGCATTGAGCAATCAATACATTATGGAATGAAAGCACATACAAATACAACACATATTTTTTATGATCGAAGCCACGAGGGGGGGGGGGGGGCATTCGCACCCAAATAGGTTTACATCGGGTCACCCTCATCCTCCAAAATATATGATGAAGATTGAGACGAAAAGGCAAGTTTCTAAGTTTTGTCAGATCTGTTCTTCATCCTTTACCCAGCCTCCGCCTACGACCTAGGACGAGCAAGCCTCCATCTCCATCTGTGACTACGCCTAACGGAACTCCCCATCGCCTCAGCCTAGGGTTAGGTTTATGACTGGGCACAACACCTTTTAGTGTGGGCTCCAACTTTTTTTTTTATCGGCAGAATCGATGGTAGTAACGGACGCCGACCGTCACTAACTTAAGTTTTTTCAATGTACATATAACAAATTTAGTGACGTGCATTTGGTCCATCACCATTTCTAGTCCTAATTAGCATCATATTGCTAGTAACTGACAGAAAGTTCGTTACTGAGGATGAGGTTGCTTACGGCTCATTGCTACCAATGCTTAATGTTGTAATGCTATCATGTAGACACCAATCATGGTCTTAGGACTGCCTCACATGAATGCTATGACAAAGCTTAGTGATGACACAAGAGACCGACCGTCCTGTCGTCATAATTTCAGCTATTCTGAGACGAAAGATATATATATATATATATATATATATATATATATATATATATATATATATATATATATATATATATATATATATATATATATATATAAGAGTTCTTTTTTTTACTCTTAGGAGTAGCTACTCCCACGTATATATCTCACAATCTAGAGAGTATCACTACATACTTGAGTTTTATAAATTAAATATATAGTCATACTAGAGGATATGTAGAGATACTCACTTTTTTTATTGGAATATATGAAGTATGGGAACATACTCACTTTTCTATAGTAGTAAATACGATATATGTTCATATGTTTATTATTAGAAAATCATTCAAAAAAAATTTATGGTTATCACTCTTAAAAAAATATTATTTTAAGTATGTGTTCATACTCAAAATGATAAATGGGTATGAACACATACCCAAGGTGGATTTTTCAACATGGGAGTAACTACACCTGGAAGTAGAATAAAATTTCCATATATATATATATATATATATATATTATATATATATATATATATATATATATATATATATATATATATATATATATGATCCTACTATTTAACGCGCAGTGCGCTAAATAGCTATTTAGCACCCCCAACCCGCAACCGTATTTGTTTTATCACTTGACCATAAAATTCACACCCTGTAACCATGAATATTTCACACCCCGCACCCATAAATGTTTTACTCATAACCATAATTTTTCTACTTCCGTAACCATAAAATTATGTCTTTTATATAACTTATTTAGCACATAGCGTGCTAAATAGGAGTTATATATATATATATATATATATATATATATATATATATTAAATCATTTACATATTTTTTCTCATTTAACTCAAAAGAGACAAAGTAGTGTCGTTGTTTTTTTTATGGCTCCAACGCATCGATTCACTCTGCCATGAACCAGTTGCTAGCAATCGAACTATTGAGGAGAAGTGGTGGATAGGGTGTTGTAGCCTAGTGACAACTTGACGACATGACATCAGTTTTGTTATTTTATCACTAAAAAAAGTTAAACTCTTAGGAGGAATGAAGAAGACACAATCTAGAGAAAGGATCTCAACCATGTGGTTCTCTATTGACTTCTCAGACCCCTTACCAACTAAGATCATCTCCAAAAGTTTCCCAAAAAATTGATCTTAAAAGAGTGATTTTAGTACCAGCCTAAAAATTTTTAGGAAAAAATTTTCTTGTCTCCTTCAACAGTTTTCTCTAAAAATAGATCACGAGTTTTTTTTATTAGCCCATGTCAACATTTGGGATCATAACAATATTAATTCTCTTGTAAAAACAAGGATTGGGATCGCTCAATTTATCTCTTAATTCTAGCTACAAATAAAAAGAATTTAGGGAGAGAATAAATCTGTGAGTTATTTTAAAGAGCTGTTGGAGATGTTTTTTAGATTAAATTCCAATAATTTAATTTAGGGAGAGTTTATGTGACTCTCTTGCGGATGCTTTAAGAGTTCTGAAATGGCATGCAAGCGAACTTGTAAACCGACGCTATGATGAGAATAGCTTTCGCCAACAATCATAAATCGACTAGACCTAGACGGGAGAGGAGGTGGGGTTGCAGTTTGCAGACAAAGATATTTATTTATTTGTCATCTAATTTGTGAGCCTTATGAAGTGTGTCATTATTTTTACGTGCCTTCATTTTCTTGCCATTGATCATATGAATTATTTTTTTTCATGCAATATTGAAATTTTTATTGTTTAGCTGACCTGCCCTCATCTCTCTTGTGAATTGGATGAGTTGTTGCTCCTCCATCCTCCGGTTGAGCTCCAAGCTAACATGCAGATCGATCTGGAGGTGGTGGACCGGGTCATAGGTGGCGAGCGACCGGAGCTTAGATAGGATAGTTGATTGAAGGTGGGAGCAATGGATCAAGGTTACATGTGAAAAATAGAATTTCTTTCAAAATTTTTAAATAATGAAAATGGAAATTAAGCCATTCAATCAATCTAAGGTGTGTTTGATTTCGGGACAAGGTGGGATAGGACGGAACCATCCCACTTTTTAGGGAGCACCTGCATTGCGCATCATCAAAGCTCCATTACAAAGCTTTACGAAGCTGTCCAACTCCCGCACAACGACGCCGCCGAGGTCCTACGTCGGAAGCCGTCGGGCTTTCCCACCCGCGCCCACTCACCCTTCACGAGGCCTTCACCCAACACGCTCGCAATGGTCGAGCTTGCCGTGAGCTCCATGTATGGCAGGAGCAAGAAAGTCAAATCATTCTCAACAGGCAAAATTTAGACACGGAGGAGCATCGGCATCCAGCAAGCAAGATGAAGAAAGGATCATGAATGCTTATCTGTCCTCGCTCATGCCGAGATTTGAGATTTTGCCTCCCTCGTCTTCCTTGTGGCCAATGGAGTCAATGACCAGCAACAAATTGAGGGTCACGATGACCAGAGATTACGCTGCAGCTGGCCTGGTTGTTGGCGAGCAGCTACGTCCCGGCGGCAAGTCGACAACGGGAGGGCACCATCGCGCAAGTGCTGCGTGAAGTGTGGGTGGAGTTGAAGACAGAAGCCAAACGCCATTCGGGTAGGACGAGATGATCCGCTCGATTTTGTTGGACGACGGCATCCTAGATCTGGGGCGAATATTCGCTCTGGGACCATGTATCTTCTATCTGTCTCTCAAACAAACACCTCTAAAAACTGGAACGGGACCATCCTGTCCCGCTCCATCCCTGAAACTAAACACACCTAAGAGACAGATCTACGAATACATAGGACTTCGATCGACGAAGGAGAGAGAGCGAGGTCGGTCCGCCGGCCGATCACCACAAGCCGTACACGACACGGTAGCACTTGCTCTTCCAACGCCTTGCCGTTCGCCGCTTCGACCTCCGCAGCTTGCCCACCAGCCACCACGTCGGTGCACTTTGTACACCACCACTCGCTTCTTCCGCCGCAGCTCGGCGTCGCCGAGATCCCGTAGCCCAACGACGCCTGCCTACTGCTTCTTGTCCGCCCAACGATAATATAAGGTTTGGACTGGGCTGGTTTGGTTTGCACCGCACCGGTGGTTCAGCTGGTTACACGGTTTACAAGTTTTATAAACTGTACTCCCTCCTTCCTGTAATTGATGTCGTTCAGACACAACTCTGTTTTTTTTTTCTTTAGTTCGTTTTGCTTGTCGGGAACGACAAGATTTTGAAAACGGAGGGAGTAGTTTTTCTTTCTGCAACTAATCCTTTTTTCTCCTCACATAGCTCCGATCGAGACTTTGCCCAGCCATGACCTCGTCACATTTGTAGTCTATGGAGAGGCGATGTTTTTCCATTGTTCAGATACACTCGCACAAAGTAAACGATTTGGATGTGGCAGGCGAATTGGGGCGGTGAGTATGTGACGACGCTGTCTCCGTGCGATGCTTGTTCAGCGGAAATGCGGCGTCGAGTCGGAACTCGGAAGCACACCGGACGGACAGAGCACTGCGCCGCGGTTTTTTTTTCTGGGGAGACGTCGCTTCGGAGTTCAGAGCAGTTGACGCTTTCGCGCCAAGAGAGGGGACAACAACCGTGCTCCTTTTCAGCTAGAACCGCTGCCCCACGCCCGGTGCGCCACGCTGGCCGCCATGCGCGCGCGTTTCGTCGCTTTCGCGGGCGGGATGACTTCCTCCCTTTGGTTCCGCTGCAATGCACAGCCGTGTATTCTTTCCAGCGTTTGTTCTGTGTTCTGACTCGTATGGTATGGTGAAGCTGTTTCGCGTGGACACGGCAAAGATGGTTTGGACGATGATTTGCCTGGCTGCTGGTTGCCGCTTTATTTTTTAGGAAGCCATTTGGCGATATTTATTCATATGATAGAACATTTACATCATTTATTAGGGTTGCTAGAATAAAGCTAGGTGGCTCATAGTCCACATACAAGATATCTGTGAAGAAAAATGAACTCTAGCAAGCTCATGAGAACCCGCGTCATTGCATTCATCATAGGTTGTCGCTGCGGCAGTTGCTAACCACCCCCCCCCCCCCCCCCCTAATTCTGCATTGTCTCCACCACCTGCATGCAATCCGATTGAATGATAAAGCGATTGCATCTCCGATGGTGTGTCAATAGTAGTCTTTCTCTGAGAGCATAAGCTTTGGCCATTGATGCATTCACAAACTATGCCAAATATATACTTGCTTGCTGCACAAATGCATCCACTCCCAGAATCTCTGATAACAGTGCCGGTGCTTCCATTTAATGTCTCTTCATTGAAAACTGCATCAACATTTAGCATAACCTTTGTTAGGATCGATTCTTGCCTAGGCTAGCATCTAGCGAGGATCTAGACATGTAGTGACTGATTCTGGTACGGGATCTAGAGAGAGAGGGAGAAAAGGGGTTACTAGGATTGTGAGGAAGTGGAACGGGAGCGTCACGGAGTCGATGGCTGGAGAGGAAGAAGACCCGACGACGGCATTGGTTCCGGCCATGTCGTCGACGGCGAGGATCTCTTCGAGTGCGTCGGCGAGGTGTCAGGGAACAGGGAAGAGGGGACGGCGGTCGTCGGTGTCGAAGACCTTCGGGTCTCCACCGGCACTGGCCCGACACGGCGGCGAGGTGGGGCGTCATGACGGCGGCGGGTCTTCCCGTCGCTGGCAGCGCCCTAGCGTTTAGATCGGCTTAGGATTCTGTAGGGAGGAGTGGTGGCGGCGGTCAACCTTGGTGAGCATGCCCCGGTGTCCTCCCTCCCTTTTATATGGCGCAGTACGACGGGGCCCACCAACCAGAGGAGGGTTGGGGCGCCCCCGATTAGCGCGTGATCTGGCGTTGGGCCGTTGAGCCTAACGTTGGAGATCTACTAAAATTCTCTCCTAGATCTCACTTCATCATTACTTTATATTTTCTATTTCATCACGGATTTACACATAGAGCATATTTCATCGTCACAGCAAAAACGCCGATAGATTCAACAACTACTATACACATCCCCATTCAGAAAATAGATACTTTTCTTTGGGTACTAAGTCCAGAATCATAAGGCTTCCCTTAACTCCATGCCGGCTACGTGCTCCTTGAACACGCGGGCGGTAGGCCTTTCGTGAGTGGATCTGCAAGCATTCTTTCAGTCCTAATATGCTCGAGACTTATAGTGCGATCCTGTATTTTATCTTTCATAACATATTACTTTATATTAATGTACTTGGCGGCAGCACTGGACTGATTGCTGTGAGCATACATTACTGCTGGCTCATTGTCATAGTATAACTTTAGTGGTTTCTCAATACTGTCAACCACTCTTAATCCGGGTATAAATTTCTTTAGCCAGTTGACCTGCCCCGTAGCCTCATAATATGCTATAAAATCCGCATACATGGTAGACCCTGTCAGGATAGTCTGTTTAGAGCTTTTCCATGAAATGGCTCCTCCTGCCAGGGTAAACACATATCCCGATGTGGATTTCGTGTTATCTGTGCCAAAATCTGAATCAGAGTACCCCGCCACTTGGAGTGAATCTGATTTTCTGTATACTAACATGAGGTCTTTCGTTCCTTGCAAATATCGCAAGACTTTCTTTATCAACTTCCATTGCTTAGGGTCTGGATTACTCTGAAATCTTCCAAGTAACCCGGTGACAAAAGCTAAGTCAGAGCGTGTACATACTTGTGCATATTGCAAACTTCCCACAACCGAAGCATATGGTTTCATTCTCATATCATCAAGCTCGTACTTATTCTTGGGTTTTTGCCAATCCTCAAATCTTTCGCCCTTTACTATGGGAGCAGGTGTGACACTGCATTTGTGCATGTTGAATTTCTTCAACACCTTCTCTATATACATCTTTTGAGACAGTCCTAATGCGTATTTTTTTCTATCTCGGTGAATTTCAATGCCCAAAACATATGATGCTTCACCAAGATCTTTCATGTCAAAGTTTGAGTACAAGAATTTCTTTATTTCTTGTAGTAGACTGATATCACTACTGGCCAGTAAAATATCATCCACATATAAAACTAGAAAAATAAATTTTCTATTCTTAAACTTTGCATAGATGTAGTTGTCCTCAACATTTGATTCAAATCCATATTTCTTTATTGTTCCATTAAACTTCAAGTACCACTGTCTTGAAACTTCCTTTAATCTATAAATAGATCTCTTTAAACGACATCCTATACTTTCTTTTCCTTCCATAATAAAGCCTTTCGGTTGTGCCATATAAACTCTTTCTTCTAAATCCCCGTTTAGGAATATCATTTTTATATCTATTTGATGTAATTCCAAATCGTAATGCGCCACTAGTGCCATTATAATTCTAAAAGAATTATTACAAGAGACTGGAGAAAAAGTCTCATTGTAATCAATTCCTTCTCTTTGCGTAAAGCCTTTAGCCACAAGTCGTGCCTTAAACTTTTCTATATTCCCGCTAGAGTCATATTTAATCTTATAGACATATTTATAGCATACTGTTTTGGCTTCTTTAGAAATTTCTTCTAAGTCCCAAACTTCATTTAGACTCATTAATTACATTTCATCTTTTATGGCCTCTAACCATTTAGATGAGTGGACACTTCTTATGGCTTCTTCATATGAGGTGAGGTCATCCTTCATATAATACTCTTCTATGTTATACAGTTCTTAGTCAGCCGGTATAGCTGACTTTCTTGCTCTTTGAGACCTTCTAGGGGCCTCTTCATTTGACATAATTTCTGGTCGAGGCTCTTGTGGAGCCTGCTCTTCTGGCACATTATCTGTTTGAGGCTACTCTCTCACATCCATGGCATCAATATTTGTCGGATTCTGAGGAGCAGGTTCCTCTTGTACCACAGATGGAGTGACAACAGGTGCTGGCACTGTAACGCCAGGCATCACAGGCGCAACATCAACAGGTAGTGAGAAGAAAGGTTCTTGACTCATAAAATTGGGTACATATACCTGCTTCTCCTCAAGGTCAATCTCTCAAGCTACCATGCTCGTCCTGATCATATCGTACTCTGAAAAAACGGCATGTCTTGTTTCTAAAAACTTGGTGTATCTTTCTTAGCAGTAGAAATGATAACCTTTGGACTTTTCTGGGTAGCCAACAAAATGACAACTTACTGTCTTGAGATCCAATTTCCTAAGATTTGGATTAAATATCTTAGCCTCTGCAGGGCTCCCCCATATACGGAGGTGTGCTAGCGAAGACACTCGTCCAATCCATAATTTATATGGTGTTTTGGACACCGATTTACTTGGAACTCTGTTAAGAATATGAATAGTAGTTTTTAAAGCCTATATCCATAAACTTACTGGCAGTGTGGAGTAGCTCATCATGCTGTGCACCATATCCATCAAGGTACAGTTACGCCTTTCTGCTAGTCCATTCTACTGTGGCTCGCCCGGCGTAGAATACTGAGCGACTATGCCATTTTCTTGTAGGAACCTAGCAAAAGGTCCTGGGACTTGTCCATAAGACGTATGCCTCCCGTAGTACTCCCGCCCCCCCCCCCCCCCGACGGTTGGATCTTACAATATTAATCTTTAAATCATGTTGATTTTCTACTTCTACTTTAAATATTTTAAATTTATCCAATGCCTCTGACCTTTCTTTGATCGGATAAATATAACCATAGTGAGAGTAATCGTCTGTGAATGTTATAAACGAGTCATAACCATCCACACTCTTAATAGAAAAAGGGCGTCTTTCTTAAACTTTTTTACGTATTTGCCTTATGCATTCAATGCATTGTTCTAAGTCTATGAACTCCAATGAAGGAAGAATATCATTCTTTACAAGTCTCTCAATTCTCCCCCTTGAAATATGGCCTAAACGACAGTGCCATAATTTTGATGAGACGCTTGGAGTTCTCTTTCTTTTCTTGGTAACTTTAGACAACGAGGACACGTGGTCATTTGAATCATGCACGTTATCATCATTTATATCATATATCTTATTCATATTATCACCAAGTGACAACAAATAAAGCTTATCTTGTAAAGACGTAAAACCAATGCATTCATTATTGAACATAAGTTCACATTTGCCGTTACCAAAATGACAATCATGAATAGTCTCTCCTGAATCAATCCACCATGTGAATCTAGAATAATTAACATATAAGGATTTATTTACAAATATAATCATGTTCTCACCTTTTCTTGCCATAAACAACTTCAGCCACTCAGGACAGTTCTTCTTGTAGTGTCCTTTCTCCTTGCAGTGGAGACATGTGTCCTTATCCACTACAACATGTTCCTGTAGAGGCCTATGTTGTTGCTTCTTCTGAGGCTTAGAGTAATAGACTGGCTGCTTTGCCTGCTTGCCCTTATTCTTGTTGTCTTTTATATAGTGGACAGAACCATCATGCTTGTCCTTGAATCTATCCTCCTCTTGGACACTGTTGGCAATAAGCTGCTCAAAAGTCCATTTTTCTAGGTTCATGTTGTAGTTGGAGACAAAATTATCAAACTCATGTGGTAAGGACAGCAACACAAAATGAACTAGGAGATCTTCTTCAATCGTTAGATTCACAGTCTTTAACTTTGCAGCCAAACTGTTCATCTTCAGAATATGCTCCCTTATGCCACCACCAGTGTATTGTTCATTCACCAGTTGTCTTATCATCTGTGTGACATAAGTCTTGGAAGACCCAGTAAACTGGTTCTCCACCCTCTGTAGATAGCCCTTGACAGTTTCTTCATTCTGGATTGAGCCCATAATTGCGGGCTCAATCGTGTTCTTGACTAGTGTCAAGCACTTCTTATTATCAAGGACCCATCTTCTGTGCTCAAGTTGCACTCGAGCTCTTTCGGAAGCATCATCCCTTTGTCTCTTTGTCCAATCAGCATTTGTCTCCTTTGAGCCCCTGACAAGCTCAGGAGGCTCTGTGGAACATGGGGTAGTCATTAGCCAGTCCATCTCATCCATAATAAAGGCAAAGTCGATCTTTCTCTTCCATTCCCTATAGTTGTCCCCTTTTAAGATTAGGATCTGGAGTAGAATGCTCATCATGGTGGCTCCTGAAATTAACCATGGAAGATGAGAACAAAAATAACATATAAATTCTACCATGTATACATTAAACCTATATCACCGTTGGGTAGAAAATAGGCATAATACATGAACCATCATAATATGATATTGCAATTAACAACGTTGGTTAGAAAATTACAATGACATATAATCTGAAAATTAATATTTTTAAAATTAAATTCTCCCATTGATTCAAAATTTCATTTTAGAAAACATCAATTTTAACAATAATCATCAATTTTACAATCTTGCAGCGAAAACATAGCATAAAAACATGCATGAATAATAGAAAAATCAATCTTATTTTCTCTCTGTAAAATTGATCTCGTTGGTTCAAAAAATTACAGAGGAAAATTCTATAAAATTCATTCAAAATTCTGTTTAAAAGACTATCAAAATAGTCAAAAAACAAATGAAAAAGATACTGAACATTCTCTGTAATCTTGGCCTAAACTTGGCCCACTGACTTCTGGCCCAGCTCAGGCGCGCGCGCGCGGCGGCCCAGCCACAGCGACGCAGCCCAAAAACATGGCGCGCAGGCCCAGCTCTGGCGCGTGCGGCACATGCGCTCGCCCGCGTAATTTGCCTTTCGGCCCGGTCCAGCCAGCCACGGGAAAGACCCCGGCCCTACCCGACTGTACTGCCTTCGGCCCCGCATCATTCTAGATCGTTGATCCAGATCGACGGCTCTCCGTCGCTTTCGGCCGGAACAAACGGCCCCGCGCGCCCGCCCGGTAAACCCTAGCCCCGCATTCTCTTCTCTCTTCGCTCCCCTCTCTTCTCTCCTCTCTGTTCCCGGCGGCGAGCAACGACGAAGGAAGGCCTCCCGGCCGAGGAGGAAAAAGAAGAAGACGGTGAAGAACGGTGCCGCCTCTGGGCTTTTCGCCGGCGCGCGCGTCCACCCGCGATGGGTGCGCCGCCGTCGAGCAGCCCCGAGACGGCGTCCATGAGCCCCACGCGATGGCTTCCCGACGGCGAGCGGCCCTCTGTCCCGCGCCGACGAGCGGCTATGGCAACAGCGGCGAGACCTAGGTAGGTCCCCGGATCCCACCGACGTTTCTGTTCTTGGATTTGTAACCCTAACCCTAGGGTTAGGGTTATGGGTCCGGTTGGTTCTAGTGGGCTCAGGTTTTTTCTTCCACTTTCTTTGGTCGATCCGAAAGAAAACGACCTCTTCCTCATCTAGATCTAGGACTAGCCGGCTCTGACACCATTGTTAGGATCGATTCTTGCCTAGGCTAGCATCTAGCGAGGATCTAGACATGTAGTGACTGATTCTGGTACGGGATCTAGAGAGAGAGGGAGAAAAGGGGTTACCAGGATTGTGAGAAAGTGGAACGGCGTCGTCACAGAGTCGATGGCCGGAGAGGAAGAAGACCCAGCGGCGGCGTTGGTTCCGGTCATATCGTCGACGGCGAGGATCTCCTCGAGTGCGTCGACGAGTTGTTTGGAAAGAGGGGATGGCGGTCGTCGGTGTCGAAGACCTTCGGGTCTCCACCGGCACTGGCCCGGCACGGCGGCGAGGTGGGGCGTCGTGGCGGCGGCGGGTCTTCCCGTCGCTGGCTACGCCCTAGCGTTTAGATCGGCTTAGGGTTCTGTAGGGAGGAGTGGTGGCGGCGGTCAACCTTGGTGAGCGTGCCCCGCGTCCTCCCTCCCTTTTATATGGCACAGTGGAACGGGACTCACCAACCAGAGGAGGGTTGGGGCGCCCCCGATCAGGGCGCGATTTGGCGTTGGGCCGTTGGACCCAACGTTGGAGATCTACTAACAACCTTGCCTTCTGGGTTTTTTGCCACCCTTCCCTTACTCGAATTGATTTCTTTGTAGCACTTAGGTAATTGTTTGTCAATCCAAGGATGGATAATGCTGAACGGGCTGGTCTCTGAACACTCTCTCCATGTACCACTTGCCTCCGTTCCCACAATATATACCAGCCACCTATGAGGATCAGTTATGCAAAGCCGACAGGTAATTCTTATACCTCACCTTCCATTCTTAGTACTTCTTCCAAGATAACAAACCCCGAGCGATCAACTCAGAGCACATTCTCAATTCAATTCCAGACTCCCATCGCCACTTCCCTAGCTCAATCACAAGTAAACAACATATGTTTCACATCTTCGCAGCCCGACGGGCAAACAGGGCATCCCCCTTCATTACCAACATGTCTGTTTGCTAGGATTGCCCAACATGGAACAACCCGTGTAAAATTCTCCATCCAAAAATTTTGACTTTGGCCGGCACATTTAACTACCACAACATGTTCCATATCTGGTTATTGCCCATATCTCCCCCATCCGCACCTTGGTTACTTCTGTTGCTAAATCTGTGGATCCATGGGCCGTGGGTTTTTAGTCAAATAAAAACTGGTATTAGCTGATCTAACTTAGATTATGAGTTTCTTATAAAACCATAAATCAGTTTTTAGAAACTGAGAAATAAACTAGCTTGTTTGGAAGCCTTCTAGTTTCTATAATCTAGTTAGAAACTGAAGGGATCTAGATAGGACCTTAGAAATTGGATTGTAAACCAAGCATCTGCTTTGTTACCCAATAAAAGTTGTTTATATTGTTTTGGTGGGTTTTTATAATACACGAGGTAAAGATATAAGAGAAAAATATAAACAACCTTTGTCACACCCTTTAGGCTGTGAACAATTTTGGCCCACGGATTCTCAATTTCAGTTTCCTACTAGTGATACTCCTTTTTCATTTTGTTGTGAAAGGACTTTAGGAAAAACATACGACCCGCTCCCATTTGAAATGATGTGCTATATATCTTAGGAATTCCCAGTTGCGCCCTGAAATTTACCAGTCCAACTATTCCTAATTTTTTCAAAAAGAGAAAAGTCCTATTTACCTCCCTCAATTATAAGAGGTATCTCACTTTGACTCTCTGATCTATAAAACCATGTATCTCATCCCTAGAACTATTAAAACCGGCTCAGTTTTTCTCCCTCGATGGTTTTGATAGCGGTTTTATCCGACGTGGCATGTTAGGTTCCACATGTCATGTGCCATGTCATTCTTTTTTTCCCTTTCCTTTTTCCTTTTTCTCTGTTTCTCTTTTCACATGCTCTGAGCAGCGACAACTTGAAGAAAGGAAGAGGATGAGGAGCTGCAGTTGCCACCATGGCGCCAAAGACCGACGCGCGGCTGCGGAAGAACACCATAGTGGCGCGAGGGTCCGCGGGAGGGGCGCAAGTAGCTCGGGATCGCCAGCGCACGAGAGGGCGCAGAAGGACGGGCCGGGGCGGAGCTAGACGGCGTAGAGGAAGTCATTGGTCACGAGACTAGGGGAGGTCCTCGATGGCAAGCCGAAGCCCCTTCTCCTTCGTCTCTCCACCCCCGTCCGCCGTCGCCGTCCCACCCCTGGGCCCAACTCTCCTCTTCCGCCTCTCTGCCCCATCGGCCGCCGCCCTACCGCTCCTCTTTCTCCTCTACCTCCCAGCCCCAGTCAGCTATAGCACCTCCTCTCGGCGTCGTGCCCGGCTCTCCCACTTCAAGGTAGGCACCAGTAGCTTCGAGCAAGGAGGTAAGACTCTTCTCTCCGGGCGGGGGCAGGGCTCCCTCGCTGAGCCGGTCACGGAAGGAGGGTGCGACGCCTCATCCTCGAATCCCTGCAATAGCTCCGCCGTTGCAGTGCCCCTGGCGCACAGCGCAGCCGCCATTGACCTCGCCTCCCTCCAACGCCTCTGCACCAGTGCACTCCCGTCTAGCATCGAGGTCGCCGGTCCCGCATGCATGTGCTCACATACGGCGGTGAGGTCACTAGCGGAGGTGTGTCGCCACGGAGGAGGCCGCCTGTGCCGTGGCGGTGCGACGAGACTCCTCCTCCATCAGCTCCTAGCGGGCCACACAGCGTGGGCGAGGGGGCGAGAAGCAGAGGGGGGTGTGGACTCGAGCGCGGCGGTGGCTGTGGGTGAGGAGGCGCAAATATGGGAGCCGAGTAGGAGGTGTGGTGGACAACGATGGCGTGGAGGAGGTGAGCGGGGGAGTAGGAGAAAAAAAGAAAGGAGAAAAAGAGAAGAAAATAAGAAAAAACAATGAGAAAAAAATGATATGGCATATGACACGTGAGACCAACTATGTCATGTTGAACAAAACCGCAGCCACATCGGACAATACCGCTGTCCCAAATCACCAAGGGAGCAAAATTAAACTGGTTTCAATAGTTTAAAGTGTTGGCTATTTGATTTATAGATGAGAGTCAAAATGCAAAGTGTGACACCCTGATAAATTGAGGGAGCCAAATAGGAGTCTTCTCTTTAAAAAATTAAACTCTTTACTAATTTAGCGGCAAGAGCGATGACATGCCACTGGGCAAGACTGGGCCATAGATATTTCGGTCGTTCGTCAACAGTACCCATTTAATTTACCGCCGGGCAGGAAGTAGGCGCAACTCAAAGGGCGACATCATAAACATTGCACGATAATTGAGACGTCACTGTATAGTGCAAAAGACTTCGTCAGATAATATTCCTAACACATTTAGGTATTCCCCACAAGTTCAGGTGTTCGTGTTCATTGATTCAGGTATGGGTAAAAATCAGCACGTTAATCATTTGATCTATCCCTTACACATTTCGGTGTTCCCCACAAATTACAAAGTTAGGTCACAGGTGAACTGAACCGTGGCCAGTCACAAACAGCAAGATTTCGCCACTAGGAGCAGGAATGATGGTATTGTGAGCAAGGCAAACAGCCATGGGGAGTTACAGGCACGGAAGGTAACCACACCATTCAAGCTCTTGTCAGGTTCAAACATTCAGCAGAGAAGGAGAGAGCGGAACTCATGCAACAACAGTCAGTTACCAAGTTATAACTGCATTGCAGTAGTGAGAAAAAAGGGTTAATACAATTGATTTACTAAGTAAACATTTCAAGACATGAAATTTTGCTTTTCACGATGTCAAAGATTTCTCAGGAGATCTTTCTTAGACAATCAGATTATCAGAATGCCTGACCATGGTTGATACCGAACAGTATTGTAATCTTCTCTATGTTACTAAATGCATACTAGTATCACAATGCCAAATGAAACAGTTGATATTTGTACATAACTAAAAAAAGTCCTTAATTGCATACTCACCAAATACATTGCTCAACTGGGGAGTGCTGAAATCGGCAACTGATTGTGGAATGCTCCATTTGATAATTCATGTGCCTCCAAAGGGCTTTTCTTTGAGCGTTCTAAGGAGGTTGCTTCAAAAATACCTAAAAAGAAATATCATTGGGCATTATACTGAAAGAGCAAAATGATGAGCTGATATTGAAAATGCAGTCATGGATAAGACCTCTAATCAAAACTCACCAAATCCCAAAATCACGGAACAAAGCAGAAATCCCAAGAGGGAGAAATCCATTTTGTATGATATCTCCAGAAGAATGATGCAGCCAGTTGTAACCATCAAGTGCCTTGGAGAAGAGAAGACCAGATGCAACCTGCCGGGCAAGGATGAGAACTTGTTAAAGCATGTTACAAACCTGAAGGGACATTGTACTCAAGAATCAAATTGCACAATTAACTAAAAGAAAGTACTTCACGCCTCTGAACTATAGAAACACTAATAACAAACACTTCAATACAAGCAGAAAAAAGGAAAAGTTTTCTCATGTTTCGTATGAAGATTTTCAGGTTATGACAAACTCAAATCTATAATATTCTGAGGATCAGAAGATCAGGCTCATACTATCACTAACAAAAGGATTGAGCATGTCCATCTTCACAAACTTTTAACATTGTAATGTCAAATTTACATGTACTCTAAAACAAATATTACATGAGGAAAAACTTACTTTTCCTCGGCAAAATTGTCAACATAGAATATAAGCACCATCCCAAACAAAACAGAACTCAAGTATGCCCAGCTTGGAAACTGTAGTTTAACTATGCTGTCAGATGCTGAACCCTACAATAAAAAAAAACAGTTATCACCACTATCTAAGGACTAATATGCAAATATTCCTAGCCACAGAAAGAGCTCCATAGCAAAGCAAAAATAATGTAGACTCACTAGAATTGTATCCCACATTGCAAATGGAAAGAGAAAACATGTAGCAGCGGCAATAGTTATAGCATGGAGTCTCCTTTTAAGTTGATTCTGCAGAGAAATAAAATGAGAATGATTGTTAGTTACTGTAAAGCTATTGCTGGCATTAAAAGTACCTTTGAATGTTTTAATTCACAACAGAGAAAATAATACTGAAAGTATGAATACCTTGAGAGAAACACGCCGAGCTAATACTCTCCTTAAAGCAGATAAAATACCAGCAGTAATTGGCACCACCATTTCTTTCATCCCAGTAGTTTTTGCTGAGTTCTCTAGGGGTTCACTTCCAAAGCTATCTGTATGAAGTCAAGGTCTCCCACCACAGTTTACATGAGTCTATTATAGGAAGAGATACTTGACAGGCATAAACAGTACATCATAGAGACCAATGTATGAAATAGGATACATAGTGGGGAATATGTTCTTGTAGCCCATCCATTTGATAAGAGATAATATGCTACCAACATGGCAGCAAGCCCGCCAATCTGCAAAGTCAGGGGAACCAGCTTAAATTTTCGTGACTAGCTGCTTCAAAATAAATAGTGTGTGCTTTAAGGAAGTGTGTCATAGAAACAACTTCTTCCGAAATTTACAGTTACCATAGTTCAACAAATGCGGATTTAGATGGTTGACTTTGCTAAAAATGAGGATTTAGAAGTGACTTAGCACATATATATCTGTTCTTTAAGCCAATTAGGTTAACCCCAATTCCAAAGTCCAAGTGCAGTTTTAATGTTTTAATGATACAATAAGGCAAAATAGATCAACAACAAAAGAAATGGCATTATTTGGGCATGTATGTATTTATATTACCTTTATATGGCTATACATTTACACAAAAGAATAAAAGTGTGACTAGAGTAGACAATGTTTTATATTAGATTGCCAAATACAAGTTATTTACATATCGCCCTAGAAAAGTTACTTGAATGCATAATGTATAAAACAACAATAAAATCTGCAAATAAAATATATGAAGTACAGAAAGATGATTTATTTTAAAACCAAAAACTTGCCTTCCTCCATACATTGACTTTCCTTCCATATAAAGCAGCAGAGAGAACTCCAAGAACAGCACCTGCATACTCTGCTAGCAGAGCGCTAGACTCAGATAAGAAGAAATGAAGTTTAGATGCAGATCATGACCAAACTGGCAAACACATTTAATAACACAATTAAGAAAATACTTTAATCTCCAGGTAAATTCTTCTGCAATTAAATTGTTTAATAATGGATTGCACCCTTAAAAAATAAGAGTAAACACCCCTCTATATGCAGTTGTGAACTCATGTCCTCATCAGTCCACTCAAAATGATGCTGACTATCAAATGTTAGATCATACAGGTAAGATAGAGTAATTGACATGTAATGTAGATTTTCACAATGACCGGATGACTAATGACTCGCACCATATGGTTTGCAAAATTGCATTTAGAAAGATGTTTTGAGTTAGATATTCCATGACATCCTCACAACATAAACCACACGTCACTTAGCTATTTAAGAACTTCATGGTGCTGAAAGAACAACGAGCTTACACTAGTGGTCCACAAGCAAGAAGTCCTTTACCCCATAAGACAAAGTATAATGCTAGGATTCCTCCATTTATAACTGTAGGAACGACCTGAATTAAACACACAAGAATGAACACAAATAAAGCAGGCCTCTAATAGCAGACAACTCAAACTTAAAAATTTACAATGGAACCTGTGAGTTGGGCAAAGGTCGGCCTCTCCAGGGCTTCTGTAAGACCAAGAAGATGATTGAAGCGGGTACAAGACAACTGAAGATAAAGCCAACAATTGAATCCCCATGACTGGATAGGTAGTTATATAACGAGTACACAGACCATATCCTCATGAAGTTTCCCAAAATATGAACTACTTGCAAAGGCGTTGACCTGTAAAGATCAATGACTTGTAATCAACATACTGACTGTCTCATATGATTGAAATGGAAAATTGAGTTAATCTTTAATACGGATACGGTAATTAGGAAGATTGAGTTGAGCACCTGCATTATCTTACTCACTTTGTTCAAATTCATGCAAGATATTTGGCGGTTGAGGAAGGGAATATTATTTGGAATTCTAAATGAATATTAACTACAGCGAAGATGCTAGAGTAACAACATAGCAAGAGCACATTTGTCTACCCTGTGTAGGGCAACCAATTTATACCTATTTTTTAAAGTGATAATCAGAACAATTGCTTCGTCACAACATGTTACGGTAAGAGTAAATACTAACATGCAAGTATAAACACTAAGCATAACTTGAAGTCACTGATTGTACTACATCTTGCAATATTAATTGGGATTATTAAAACCAATAGTATGTTTGCAGCCAGTTTTACCTTCAGTGATCTGTGACTTTTACAAAAAGAATAGACAAGATAATACTTTCAGCTCAATCTGAAAAATTATAATATGCATTCTGGTCCCTTTCACATAACCAATTTTAACCTTCCAAGAAGTTAAATGTAGCTAGTGTGTTTTTTTATGACTTCACTTTCTACATAAATTTTTCAACATATATAGTATATTAACTATACTTCACGTAGGTCCTGGATAATTTATATAAAACAAACAAATATTACGTTTCCACCAATTCAATAAGCCCTATGATTACTACAAGTCACAGGCTAACGCACACAAAAAAAAAGGGGGGGGGGGGGGTGACTTGTTCATGTTAAAGCAAAAATAGGACATCCCAGACTACTGGAGAGGCTGAATGAATAGGTGTAGAGCTGAGCTACCAAAATAAAGAGCAATGGAGTGCACAAACTAACAGCAATCGCCAATTTACAACTGATTTTGCGCTCTCGGATCATAATTAAGAGAGGAGCCAAAACAGCAGCAATGAAACTAGGCTCCATAGGAGCAGACGGGCAACTAATTTCTCAAAAGGTACCGAAGAGCAATGTACAACGACGATCCAGCAGCGAGATCTCGGAGGCGGCGCCGCGTCAGGAGCAAGCAGTTAGAGAAATGAGAAGGGATCGGGGGGGAGCCTTACCTCGCCGTCTGCGCCGAGCGAGAGGTGGAGGCGCCCGCGCCGCCGTCCGCCGCGGCGGAGGCCGGGGGCTTCGGCGACATCATCTCACTGGAGTCGCTCGGTGCTGCTGGTGCTTTGGTCCGACTCGCCGGCTCGGGTCGGTTGGCCCGCCGAGCGAGATGTGAGGTCTGATTGGGCTCACGACGACGGCACGTGAGCAATAAGGGGTCGGACGGTCGGTGCCGCTTGGCACGTGATAGGACACAAATTCCATCCACTAACCCGGGATAGCAGTTGGGGCGTGTCGCTGTATATCTGTATCTATGACTAAAGTTTTGGTTAAAAAAATAGATATGCCTGCATTTTATCTATAACTAACAAAAAACTGAACATGTGTGAGTTGAAAGAAAATATCACAGTTTTGACTTTAGTTGTATTTTTTCAAATTTAGAAGTTTTTAGAATGATTGAGGTGACTAGGGATCTAAAGTTTAGTAGGAGACGGATTAAAGTTTATGATATTTTAGAAGGTTATGTTTAGAGCAAAAGTGATTAAAGTTTAACCAACTAAAGTTTAAGAAATGAATCCAAATATAACCTTATGTGAGTAAGCATATATAATTGTTAACTGAAAATATACTATTTAGAAACTACATGAAACATACACTTTTATATTGATGCGTATAATTCTTCTTGCCAATAGCCATTTTTTACATTGCATATAACTATATGAAACTATACATTTTATGTATCAGTCAAATTATGAAATAAAGAAACTGTTTGAAACCCGCTACTTTCTTAAAATCTAAATTTTGAAACTAAAATAATTTCAAACAGGTCATATTTTTGTTCAGTTTCTAAAAATCAGATACCCAGATCTAAAAGAAACAAGAAGCTAGTTAATCCAAACAAATTAGATTTAGTTATTAATTACTATAAAAATATGCACTATTAGCAACTAAATAGAGGTCATGGTAGCAACAAACCAAAAGATGTTACAAAGACCGTTTGGTGACTCATTTGAAAATTGGGACATAGCAACGCTATGTGACATTAGTTGTGATTTCATTCTCACTCTACACGTGATTATTATCTATGTCAAGGACCGGGATTCAAACACCATGTTTCTTTGTTTTCATGTATAATGGATTAGGGGGCCTATGTCCCCCAACCGATAAAGGAGACTCTTTCATCAAGATTTTATACAACCTGGTCTATTTAATGGGACTCTTCCTTGTTTAAAAAAATTCGAGTTCTATCATCTGAATAAATGACATGACTCGTCTAATGAGTTGTTATTAATATAGTATATACAACAAAACACTACATATTAGAGTCATGTCTATGCAAAAAGTTACCTTTATTATTTTTGTTGTCACAAATTGAGAGGTTCAAGCTGCATAGCTATACTTTGGTGTCAGATGAGTGCTCACTATTTGCTTGCTATATGACCCCTAATAGTAGTTGTGTTTGTTTAGTTTTATGCTTTGCCTACTTGCAATCCGTGCTTAAACATTTGGGAGAAGAGATAGGTAAAGGAAAAGCAAAGGTAGCCACGAGCCACTATAATTGACTGGTTTTATTTAACCTTTGGAAATGTGGATCAAGATTTATGCCTCTATTACGGATGGGGTTCCACTGACTTAAGTCACGCTCACTGATGAGTAGGGCAGCAGCCATGCGGATCCACGTGCAGTGACATACTAGCTTAAAGGTGTGTTCGTTTCCTACGCAGTAAATTATAGTTCGGTCTCATCGAATATTAGAATACTAATTAGAAGTAATAAATATAAACTAATAACAAAATTTATTTCATAGTCTCTAGGTTAAATAACGAGATGAATCTATTAGCCTAATTATACCATGATTAGATAATTGATGCTACAGTAAACATCATATAATGATGATTTAATTAAGCTTAATAGAATTATCTCATAAATTAATCTCCAACTATGTAATTATTTTTATATTTAATTTATATTTTATCATCCTATTTAGCGTTCGAAGAATTAATATGACAACACTAAAATTTAGACACAAAAAACCGAACACAACCTAAGGGCTTGCTTGTTTCCTGATCAGATTATTTAATATGGATTATGATACTAGATTATTTAATCAGAATTATTTGAGCTAGATTATTTAATCTAAATAGGGTGTTTGTTTACCCAAATTACTCATGATCAAATTATTTGTTGTAAATGTGAGGAGATAATAATGCCACTAACAATGACTTGTGTTCAGGGAAAGCGGTGGAGGACTCGGGGCTGGACGACGCGACGGCGGCGTGCTCACGAATTGAGCTCGCTGACGTCGGAGAAGAGGAGCTTGGGGAGCTCTGGCACGGCTGAAAGGTCTAGGTTTCTAGCCTTGAATTAATGATAAGTTTTAGTAATAGATGACAATGGTTGTTGGAACTAACCTTTTATAAGAGTTTGTGAGTTTGTATAATAGGTTGTGTTCCGACATCAAGCAAACGGTCAAGCTATGACATCGAACAAGAATGTTTATGACAAGGATTGAGAATCAACATGGACAAGCTTGTAGATTGATGATGACAATATGGTTGACTTAATAAGTTATTTGATGAAGATGTTTGATAAAGGATAATAGTGATCAATGTGTTGATGAAGGTGTCGGTAGACATAATCAACACTAATGGTTAAAGCTAGAAACACATCATAGAAGATGACTGAATATCAATAGTTAATGGTGCCAATATGGTGATGTGTCAATAATTGAAGTAGAGATTATTGGCCAATAACTTGAAGCTAAGTGGCTATTAAGATAAGAAGAAAATCAAAACACTTGAGAAAAAGAATATATCAACTTGGTTATTGAAAATGATAGTAAGCATATTGATGATGATGGATACAAAGTAGAATTATATGGAAAGACGGTGAAGATTGAGCAAGACTTGGCTGCGACGGACCATGTGCAAGGGTGAAGAGCAAGCAAGAGCCTTGGCGCCGAAGAATCAAAGGCAATGGTGAAGAGCAAGTGTAGGCTTAGCGTGATGAACCGTGCAAGACTATGTGAAGCTATGGATTATCTACATCACTCATATAAAGAATGATTGAAATGTGAAATGCAAGAAGATGGTATTCATGGGTTTACTCACATCAAGTAAAATTAAGAGTAGGAGCAATGATTAAATTTCACATGTTAAAGAACGTCAAGTGGTATGAACAAATGGAAGTGGTCACATACACTTCATAAATTGATGAACATCAATTCCAAAATAACATGTGGATGTGCTCAAGGAAAAGGAAAGATTGCGGTTACACTTTATGAGTTGATGAACATCAAATCTAAAATCTCAAGTGGACATGCTCAAAGGAAAGATATAATAATGTTGAACATATATGCTTATCGATAGTTGATTAACAACTAAATATTTAAATGGTGAAATACTCATGCGTTGGCAACCCTCAAGATAAGAAAATATTATGACATGAAGGTGTTCCTATTGGCATAGTTTTCTATGTAATTTTGAGTATAGGAATATCGTACTATTAAGAGGGATGCAACGTTGATAGCTTTGCTTATATCTTGGTGTTTAAAATGATCTAACAAACTTTTGTGAGAGTTTAACATTCATTTGGGTGAAATTAAGGCTTGTTCTTAGTAGGATGGATAGCCCTCTGAATTATCTTTCTATAGAGTCTAAGATCACCTAAATCGGACTTCGGGAACAAAAGTTATGTCACTTTTTCTGGGTACTCCCGGACTAGGACGGGTCCAGCCGGACTAGGACGGCTCAGCCAGGTCCAGAACCATTTTGCTTCTGTTTTCGCCTGACCCGGACTAGGACGGCCAAACCCGGACTAGGACGGGTTCGGGGGTCAGCCGGACTATGACGGGATTACCCGAACTAAGACGGTTGAGGGACTAACAACGGTAATATTTGTTCTGTTCTGAGTTGGTATGGACTAGGATAGCCTCCGTGGCCAGACTAAGACGGCCACTGACAGAACATAACGGCTAGTTTTTGAAAACCTCCTATATATACCCCCCCTTCGTCCTCAATAGTTGGTTGTCGGTTCCATAGCAAAGAAACACATATTTAGGCCAAGAAACAACCTCTCCACTTTCCATTGTTTAGTGCTTGACCTTGTGGGTGAGATTGGGTGAGAGATTGAGTGAAAGAGAGCTAATTCCATTATTGAGCACTTGAGTTCATAGAAAGCAATCTTTGTGGCATTTGTTACTCTTGGGATTCATCCCCTAGACGACAAGGCGTCGTCCGGTGAGCTTACAAGCTTTATGGTGAGCCTCGGGAAGTTTGTGAAGGTTTTGATTCACCTCCGCAAGGGAAGGAATCAAAGGAAGCAAGAAAACCCGAGCTCGATCTTTGTTATCGCTCGATGAAGATTTGGGTTGAAAGAGCCCCGACTCTTTGGAGCTCCTCAATGGAGACATAGGATTCTTGAAGAATCTGAACTTTAGGAAATAAATCATCGTGTCTCATATTTGGTTTACAAGTTCTTTACTTGTTCTTCATATTTGTTCTTATTTGCTTACACCGAATTATTCTATCATTATACTTGTTGTTGGTTCAATTCATTCAGTGTATTAGCTCATATATATGTCTAGAACAACTTGATAAAAGTCGATTTGTATCTAGATTGTTAAAAACGTGTTTTTGCTCATCTTTCCGCCGCGTAGTTCGAACTAGTCCGGGTCCTGAATTTGTTCAGAAATCTTAAGTACTAATTTAGCTCTAGGATTAGTCCAACCCTGTCCGGACTTATCCGGGTTTATCCGCTGCAAATTTGTTTTAATCGCCTATTCACCCCCCCCCCCTCCCCTCTAGGCGACATTAAGGTCCTTTCAACGGCGGAACGATGGCGGCATCCCTCACGCCCGTGCCTGCTCCCGCGCCCTCTACCGACATCTCGCTGCTTGATGTCCCCTCCCTCGTGTCACCACTGCCCCATGTCCAGCGCCACCGCCCGCGCCAACTTCCTCTCTCGTGTCGGTTGTCGATTGTCATCGCCGCCCAGTCCGTGCCCTCTCCCGCGCTGGCCGTCGCCGTCGCCCCGCTCACTGCCTCTCCCTCTCCACCCACCGTCGCCACCCCGCTCGCTCCCTCTCCCATGTCGGTCGCCGCCGCAACCATGCACGAACCCGCCGTCTAGGCCAACGCCCGAGTTAGCCCCCTGCCCAGATGGCCGTCGAGGTTGGTGTGGAGGTGGGTCGAGCCACGCCCGTTCTTGTAGGATCTCGCTGTATTTCACCGGATAGCGTAGGATTTGAAGAGGAGAAGAAGAACAAAAACAACCATGAGGAGGGCAGGTGGCGTGCATTCGTGGATAGAGGCTCGACTGAAAAAAGGGTTACTCAATGGGGTAATTTGTTTTAACTTGTTATAGGTAGTGGATCTTTTATTAAAATAATCTAAATAAATATATCTTAAGGAGATTATTAGATTATTATAATCTAACCTCTAGATTAATTAATCTGGCCTCATAATCTATCCTATTTGTTTGCCTACTAAATTAATTAGCTAGATTAATTAATCTGAGTAGGTTATAAACTGAAACAAATACTAGACCCTAAGTGAGTGAATCCACTTCCCTCCATCCCACCTGTTTGAAAAAGGACGAAGATGCAGTGCAATCACCACGACGGCACGTTAGGACAGCATGCAACAGGAACCATTCATTCCTGCGATGAGGGGGTGGAAATCGACTGCTACAGCAACTCGTTGTACAGTGCCCCTATACGGTAACTCGCCACAGTAGTTGCTACAGTAGACAGTTGCATCATGACCGTCTGTTTGGAACTAACGAGCGTTGCAGGGACTGCTTAAGCTGTCCCTCCGAAAATTGCAAGAGCCGCGCATCGCATGTTCAGGGAAGTGGGGAAATGGGGCGGGCGGGCCAAACCAAACCAAACCAACGCGGTGAGGCATCAGACGCAAGTTCGTCGATCCTTGTTTTGCTCGCTCCGTTTCACGTCACAGGTTGGACGGAGCCTGCGACCGGCTGTAACGTGTTTACTTTTGAGACTGACTCGTGGACAGCCAAGGTTCTTTACCTGATGACTAGGCTCTGAAGAATAGTGTTCTGTCTGACCGATGGGATACATTCAGCCACAAGAAATTACGCACATGGATCAGATAGGATCAGCAACAACTACTCGGAAACAGCAGTTGAGTCAGACACAAAAGCAGCTAATGCAAAGGAGTAGAACAACGAACGCCCCTACCTAATCCAGGATGTTCGCCTATAAGGGAGAAAGGTTTAGGTAGAGTGTCTGCTTCGTTATCATGGATTCATGGTGGATGCTTTACCAGATCAAACGAGAGCTCAAGGCCTCTAATCATCAGGTTGTAACATTGCAAAAAGGCGAGGGATAATCAGTGAAAACGCGGGATGGCGTCGTCGCCTAGCGGTTGCGCGCTTGCGCTAATCAGAGACCCGGGCACACAACGCACTGGCAGATGGAATTGCCGCACTAACCGTTACTATACCTGGCCAACGGGCCCGTGATGGGCCGGGCCATTTCCTTGATGGGCTGGCACCGCCCTTCTAATTAACGGGTCATGCCGTGCCGACCTGACGGGCCTACATCGAAGTCCAAGCATGGCATGACTCGTCTTACACGGGTCGTGCCGGTCCGGTGGCTCGACGGGCTATTCGGGCCAGGCTGGCCTAGAGCCCACTTAAATTTTATATATTTGATTTTTCTCTAAAAATTGATATTTTATAGATAAAATATTTTTTATCAATAAATTTAAACTAAAAAAATATAATTTTCAATATAAATATTAAAATATTAATCATTATATTTAACGGGCCGTGCCGTGTCAGGCCGTGTTTTACGGGCTAAACGGGTCATCTCACGGGCTAAGCGGGCCACGCTAAATGAATCGTGCTCGGACCAGCACGGCGGGCCTACAGCTAGGCCTAGGCACGGCCCGTGACGGGCCACGGGCTGGCATGCCCGTCTAGCTTCGGACCATGCTATGCTCAGATCGGGCCAAAATAGACGGGTCTCATGCCGGTCTGTTTGGCCCAGCCCACTTGGCCAGGTATAACCGTTACAGCCGAATTTCTGTGGCATCCGCACGCATAAACATCAAAGAAATCACTGAAGTATGTATCATAGATATATCGGGACTGGTTTGGTTTGAGCAACAAGACGACGAATACACGAACAAGGCATACAGGAGTGAAGGACCAGCCAAACACACTAACATTATCTTGAGGTCAAATCTTGCTCCCGAAGCCAAGAGTATGATCTGTAGAAACAGTATCGACGCACGTCTGGAACTGTGGATAGAGCATTCGCGCCTTGTCCAACAAGACAGCAGAGTAGCAGACACACATGAGACTGTAAGAGTTTTTTCAATGATAGAGTTAGCTAAGAGTTAACAGCTAGCTCTTATAGAAAATTAAGAAGGAGTGAGATCTATATTTAAATTTTTCATTTTTCTTAGAGGCTGCCTCTTAAAAAAGAGTTAGCTGTTTTTTCTTTTCCATCAATAAACAATTCTAAGAGATAACTAAAAAGAAACCACTAGAGACGCGTGGCTTTGCCTGCTTGGCAGAAGCCGTAGCGGCCGTGGCAGAGGACCCCCAGGATGTAAGAACAGCGCAGGCAAGCTTCACTGGTAGAGCTCAGGGTGAAAGGTTAATTTCCAAAGCCAGTTATACAAAACTCAAGCATTTCCAGTTTTTGAAAAGAAAACAAAGCCCGATATAAGAAACACTAATGGTCAATAACAAATTATAATATTCTTCATAAATTCACTAAACCGTATCAGGATTTACAAACAGGCTATCAAAAGATGGCACATGTAACACGTTTCAGAAGTTTGGAAGAAATTTTTGGTAGACAAGTAACATCTGTTCTTGCAATTATGAAGCATTTTGGGTTCAACCACAAATAATTGAGATGACGTACGGCTAAACGACTGAAACTTTGATTTTCAAACGATGGTAGCAGACAAACCAGTCACTACGTTATCACTGTTACAGGACATCTCTTTATTTTGCATAAAGGCAAATCAAAAGTAATTTACATATCAGTAGATACCTTGGACAGCTGCTACTAGTAGCTGGTCTCAGAATAGTTAACTTTCCCCCAATGCGGCATTTAGCAGACTTGATGACATGCCATCACTTTGGAGAAGCTATCAGACATGAAACATGATATGCAGAGTTGCTTATATGCACCAGTAAGCTGAAACATGATAATAGGAAATGCAAGAAAATTTCTGAATGTGGTTATCCGAAAATATTGGGGCCAATATGAGGCGAAATAACATAGAAAATATTAATTTTAAAAATAAAAGGAGATTATCTTTGAGAACTTGCTTAATAGTACTCAACAACTTTTGACTTATGAAGGAAAACAATTGAGCAATCATGCATGCTCTTCAATTAAAAATAGACCTTGCTAAAGGCGTTCAATACAAAAACCAACATATATAGATATCGGACTGAAGATAGAAGAAGGTTCTATGCATTTATGCAAGGCAATGCACCTTTTTTTTTTTTTTGCTAGGAAAATTTGGCAGGCAAAAATTTTCATCAATGAAATACAAACACAAACAGGAGACAGGGAGAACAGCAGTGTCAGAATCAAAAGAAAATTTGAAAATTCATTCAGAAGTTAAATTTCTTCATAGATTAGACATGTACATGACAAGATAACAGGGCACCTAAACATCATAACCCTTTGCACAAGTGACAAACCTACAAGCCCAGAAATCAAACTAACAATTCTAAACTCGTAGCCAACCATACCCAAATACATAATCACAGGAAATTCCACCTCAACTTCCTCTAATCCACCCAATACCAAACACTCACGGAAAATACGTGTTAGCAGAAGAAAAGAGAATAGATCGGACATCTGAAGGCCCTTCAATTTGAAGCTCCACCAAAGGCACCAATCACCTCTGCAAAGAAAACAGCCGAACTTTCAGAAATCCAGAGTCAAACCAGCGAAAAACGCATCAAGAAATCAGAAATTCTAACGGCCGCTTACCTCTTCGATCTTGTACGAGCCCGGCGTCACATCGGCGAGGCACAATCCCGGGTACAACAACTGCAATTCCAGAAACAACAAAATTCGCACGATGAAACACCCAAACGAGAGAAACACCCCCTAAAGAAGAGAATTCGACAGGCACGGTATCCGATTCTTACGTCGAGCTGCCGCTGCACCGCGCGCGGGCGCTTCTTGGGCCGGCGCGGGGGCCGTGTCCCGCGGATCGCCGCGAAGTCCTCGGCGATCTCCTGCTTGGACAGCGCGATGGAGAACCCCCGCTTCTTGCCCTCGGCCGCGGGCGCCGGCGCGCGCTCCGCTGCCTCCTCGTCCGCGTCGTCCGATCCCTCCGGCCGCGGCGGCGCGGCGGTGGCGGAGCGGCGGGTGCGGAGGTTCCACGGCCGCTGAGCCGCGCGCTGGCGCTGCAGCGACGCGCCGCCGCCGCCACCGCCCTCAGGACGGTGGGGCTTCTCCGATGGGGACGGCGTGTCCGGGCCCGCGGGAAGGGGCGCCGAGGTGGTGCCGCTCTTGGTGCAGCGGAGCAGGCGGTGCGTTCCCCAGCTGAGGGTGGGGAAAGAGAAGCCGTGCAGCCGCGTGCGGGACAAAGGCATCGGCGCGGGAGCCGGAGGAGGAGCCGGCGAGTGCTTCGCGACGCGGTGGCGGTCGTTCTCGACGGCGGCCATGAGGACCATGGGAAGGGGGGCGGGCGCGGTGGGGGAAGAGAGGAGGGAAGAAGGGGGGCGGAAGGAAAAGGGCGAGCAAGGCGAGGGAGAAAAGCGATGGGGAGAGGAGAGAAGAGAGAAGAGAGAGGTCAGAATTTTAAAACGGGGAAAGGGGAGGAGGTCGTTTTCCGCATGGGCCCCCAAAAAGTTTATCTATTTCTGGCGGAGCCCTCGGTGAAATCGCTGGCTGGGCTTGGCGTTCGGTGCAGTGCGGGAGTGGTCGACGGATTCCTCTTGGGCTCGGTGTGTGTGGCGTGCCCGCGCGTGATGTGGCGGGCGGCGTCGCGTTCCTTCCTTCCATCCCACCGCCCGTCGGCCGCGGGGGTTTGCACACGGCGGCATCACTTCACGGGCTCACAAGTTGCCAGCAGGTCGACCCGCCGCCGCCAGGCCGCGCAGAGGGCCAGGGGGGCCCAGATTGCTCGGTGGTTCTTTCAGAATTTCAGATATTAGACAAAGTTGCAAACAACAAACATCTTCTTCCTTCAGTCAACATCCTCCATACTACCTCGACGTTGAATTGTTTGTGCAATTGTAGTAGAAACGACACATAGAGTTACCAGGAGCCGTTTTTGAGATTTTAACGGTGAGTTCGTTTTTTATCTAAATTTTAGTGTTATCATATCAATTCTTCAAACGTTAAATATAATGATTAAATATAAATTAAATATAAAATTAATTATAAATACTAATTTATAAGATAAATCTATTAAGCTTAATTAAATTATCACTAAAAGATGTTTACTGTAGCATTTAATTATGACCTAATCAGTCTTAATATATTTGCCTTGTTATTTAGAGGGTGGGTTGTGGACTGGGTTTTATCGGTAATCTATATTTAATACTTTTAATTAGTATCTTAATATTTGATGTGACAAGTCTAAAAATTAGTGGAGAAGAAACTAACACGCCCTAGTTAGAAAATGAATGCGCTACAATCTTCAAAATTTAGTGTAAAAAAACACACGAGGCGTTTTTATTAAGGTTCCGACCGCCGGGAGTCTAATATTCCTTTTTGACTTATACTCCTGAACTTTATGATTAAAATGTAAAAACTTGATAGGAATACACGAAAAGAGCAGTGCTGAAAACAAGTCGTCTTCAATAGTTCCACTATTATAAGCCATTGGACCGAAGACAGTAAGAGTTGAGCTCAATCAAATTAAAGTAAGACTAACCCTCCTTCCTCAGTTAGGTCCCGCGTATGATCCAACCCATCTCCCTGATAGGGCCGGTCCTAGGATTTTGGGGGTCCAGGGCTAGTCTAAAAGCTAGGGCCTCATAGGGCATTAGATACTTGGATTGTCGCATGGTGCTAGATTGCCATGACCGCCTCGATGAGCTGCTTTACCAACAGCCAACGATCCTCCTCGTTACTTCGCCAATCACAAGTGTTCCTGTGTAGCTGCATAATTTGCATTGCGATAAACATTAAACTAGGCAGCTTCTTGATTGGTGATTGATTGGCATAGTGACTCGTCCTGGCTTGATGTCATCGATTGGCATAGTGACTCGTCCTGGCTTGATGTCATCTTGACTTCTAGCTGGAGACACATTATGAAATCAAAGAAAAGACTTACTAGTGTTGGTAGCTAGAACGTGTCAAGTGTGTTAATGCTTGACGAATATACTTTCTTGTATACTCTACATATACATATACATATACACGTGTTAAGACGAGAGGCCCTCAAGAATCAGAGGCTATAGACGACCGCCCTGCCATCCCTCCCCTCAGGGCCGGCCGCCTTGCTTCCTGAAGGCAAGTAAATTTGAAAATAGCTTGCGGAGAAGTAGGACTTTAGGTCCATATCTAAAAAAGTATGTAGTTTTTATAAGGAAGTTGTGGAATGAAGGTAAGAAGGTGGAGCATAGCGTTAGTCTCTTTTGGTGTACATTTTGTTTATCTGTATTTTTATATATTATTGATATAAATATATAGATTTGAGTACATAACGAAGAGCTCGTTTTCAGCCATGGAGAGTGAGAGAGGAGAAGGAAGAAGTTCCTTTGCCTGTCCCTTGACCTCTCTTTTATCTTCTAAGAAGAATATCCACATCAGACAGAAAAACAAATTAGAAACAGGTGTACAGTATAGAGAATCAGACCTCCCTTCTCCCTGCGCAGCGTGCGCTGCCGAAGCTGTTGCTCCGCCCTAGCTTTGAGGCTTGAGCCCACGTCTTGTAAGAGAGAGAGCTGAGCCGTCTTTCATGCATGTCCGACTTTCTCTTTGACCATTTGATTTTGATAAAGGTAGTGGTGAGAGTTGCCTCAAAAAAAAAAAGGTAGTGGTGAGAGAACGATGCTTCATGCGATAATTTTGTCATTTTCTCTTTATGACTTTATGATAGTATCTTTATGCATCTTTTATGACGGATCATATGTAAGTGATATTATTAGGGATCTCAGTTTCCATAGCATGGACAATTTATGTCAAATTTGTAATTCAAGAAACTTAAATCAATATTTTGAGCTCGGTACGGCACCTTTTTTTTTTTTGACTAATGTTTGAGCATCGAACTTAATAGATGAACTCTGAGCACATGACAAACTTTCAACGTGAATCCATGTCCTGCTTGGTGCTTGCAACTCTGTTTGGCATGCCTTCCTCACGTACGGTTGCAAAAGCGGGCCGCTTAGCATTACACAGGCATGCGTCCTGATCAACCAGCAGGAATAGTATTTGCACAATCGGCAGTGAGCGTGCCACCGTACTCGTTGGCTCCTTGCGCTGAAGCTTCCTCGTATTAACATTTCTGCGGAGCTCATATCCCGTCAAGCAGGCCCTGGAGCAGGCAGCTCACGCGCACGTTTAAGCCATAACAACAGAGCCTGCCACGCCCATCTTGCACTCCATTTTGTTCTTCTCGACGAGGTCCTCGCTACCGACGTTGAGATCACCGGTGGGGCTGCACAGACAGTAATCCTGTCACCCGGAATTGTCAGAAGAGGGAGTTTGACACAACCCGCACGGCGCACCAAGATGATGCTACTACATACACAGACGATGGATTTTTGTGGAGACCACACCACAGGCGATTGATTTGGCTACGGTCTCGTCGATGACACCGACCGACTACCTAGAGGCTAGAGGCCGGGCGATGGCGCATGCAGGTGTGTCATGGTGGCCTGGCGCTGTAGGCTGTCGAACAGACTGGAGACCGTACCCACACGACGTTCCCAACGGCGGCGCCGAAGTTCGCAGCCATCGGCGTTTGCCTTTCAACTTCGCGAGCAGCTAATAAGCATTGAGGCGATCTATTCCACGGCAAGCTTATTGGCTTGTCACGGCGACCGCCCGGGTACGACCTTGAACGGCCACGACGTCAATAGTCTGGTCTGCACACGGACGCGTGCTGAATCTCCTTCCCACCAATCGTTTTCATTCATAAGTTGCACGCGGTCACGCGCGCGCCCCGTCTGCCAAGATGATACCAACACAACACAAACAGAAACAAGGCAACAGGAGGCGGCGGTGTCCTTGGCAGCGTCGCCTACGAGCCTCGCCGTCTCGTTTTCAGCCACGATGGCGCCTCTCGTAATTTCCCGAAATAAATCCGCCCACACGTGGCTCGTAACCTTGATAAACTTGTTTGTAGATATTTTTCACTTTGGTTCGCTGTAGACGGTAGATATTTTTGGGTTATAATTAGGCCCGTGCCTTCCATGATTTACCTGTCCCGCTTCGTGGCAATTCCGCGGGGGCTTCCCCCCGGGACGATCCATCCTGATGAGCAAGGGCGCAAGCAGCGGACAAGTGAATGAAGCCAACGCAAGTCACGAACCCGCAGTCCTGCGCTGCGTTTCCGGAACGGTCGGCGTAACTTTTCCTCGTGACCGCGCCACACTGCCACACTGCTCGATCGCCAGTTCGTCTGTCCGGCATTCGGGTACGGTATCTGGCTACGCGCTTTCTGCTCCACGAAACTACGGCGATCTGGAACATCCGGCCTCTCCTTGCCGTGTTGGAGGATGGGAACGGGCCATGCGCTGGCTCGTGTTTGTGCCGGTTATCAGCCAGTAGGCACAAAGTAACAGGGCACTGAAGCTGCCCATGCATGCTCGTGGCGTTGAATCGTCTGTGGCCGGGAAGAGCGGAGTTTGACGTGCCACCGGGGCAAAAAGAAACATTAGTGGTAAGTTGACGTGAACGCCTCATCCTTTTCCTGCCCTGCCCAGCACGAGGCTTTTGTGTGCTCTCGATGCTGACGCACGGCGGGTGAGGTGCGCAGAAAGGTCCGGTTGGTTGATTCATTGTGGTGAGGTTTGGTGGTTTCTTTCGTGGCGCTTTCAATCATGGTGTATATAAGATCGAGCATACGATGCGATCTTGATTGGATTCTTAGCAGAAAGGAAGGAAGGGCGTTCTGAGCTGTGCGAGGCTGAAAAGTAGCGGCTTCCAAATACGGGGGAGCAGTTGCTTTGCTGATGATGTGTGTTGATGGCGAGGGGTACCGTACCCTGCACCTGCGTGGTATGAATTCTTAGACTTATCCGCAACAATGTTCCACGTGTCCGTTCTCCTTGACGTCGCCTTTGTTTAACAGCTCCTACCAATATAATGCTAATAACTGATTTCTTTTTTTTTTTGCCCTTCTCAGAACGGAGGAGGATATATAATTCGCGTTCGTTGTTACACACATCAGTGAAGCAAATATGCAAGACCAAACGTCTGGACACAGCATCGGAAAGTTTCTGTACTAGTGGAACCAATAAACTCGTTTCAGGTTTCGCTTTGCTCACACCATTTTCTTCCTCTCTCTCTCTCTCTCTCTCTCTCTCTTTTTCTCCAGGTGACACGCCGTGTTTTTTCCCCTTTTCTTTTGGTAACATCAGTTGCAATCACAACATATCGGTGTCGTCTGAAAGTAAGCAAACTCATGAGCTGAAACCGTGTGTGCTTCCTGTGGTTTTACCACACATCCCGCGCGCTCTTCACCCCGTTGATCGGCGGACAGGCAAAACTTGTGCGCTACGTACAGTGTATGGTACCGGGCGCTAATTAAGTTGGTTGAGACTTTACACTAACGTGACTTCCGCACGCACTTATATACTATGCCTCTAATCCGTACCTAACCAGCAGCTTCATTCGCTCAACGGCGGAATAAAGTTGCCGCCGCCTCGACAGCGTTGGTGTATCAACGCTAGTTGTGGCTTGGGTATATCAAGAATTCATCCCTCATTCTGTCATTCATCACTCGACGACGGAATAAAGTACTGTTTGACGCATGGACAAGCATCTGTTTCAGATGTCAGCGGCTCAAAAGCTGAGCACCCGGTCGAGTGCGGTGCGGCAGTGTCTCTACAATACGAGGTGGCTACGTCTACGCTGTAGCTGTAGCACGGCCGCCTTGTGCGTGCGGGCCCCGTGCGAGACGGCAGTGCGCCGCACGGGAAAGGATGATGACCCGGTCCAGGAGAAGGGAGAAGGGAGAAGGGATCCCCCAGAGCCACGTGGGTTTCCCCTGACATCCCGGGCCCGCCGCCACCTGAGAGCTCCCAACGAACCCGCCACCGGCTGCCCGGTGGGGCCAACGTGATCGGCGGGCAGGCACTGGCAACCGGGTCTCCTCGTGGACACGACGGAGGGAGAGTCGGTCGAGTCCACCCACCGGGCCTCCGACGCGCGCATGTCCGGCCACGCAGGATTCCCCAAACTGCCCCTCGTCCGCACGCACCATTCGCTGGCCTCGCGACGCCTCCTGCCTCTCTGTTTCTGCCTGCCTTGCAGACGCAACGGAAAAACGTTGCGACGCAGGCGACCTTTCCGCCGCCTCGTCTCTCCCTCCCTCGCCGCGCCTTGCCCCCTTGCTTGACCCCGTAGCCCGCCTCGCCGGCGAGCGACCCCTTTCCACCGCGGGTTCACGGAGGCGGCGCCCCCTCTCCTCTGCTTTCGCCGCCGCCGTTGCTTCCTCGCGACGACCACCATGGCGGCGACCGCGGATCCGAGGGCCAAGCAGCCGCCGCCCGCCGCGCCGCACCACCTGAAGCCGTGGGCGCCGCCTCGCGCCCACCACCACGTGCCGTCGCTCCCGGACGTGTCGGCCGGCGGCGGCGCGCGCGATCGGCGCCGGTCCTCGCCGTCGCCGCACCGCCGCGGCGCAGCTGCCGAGGAGGACGGCCGGCTGGAGGATCTCCGGGCCAAGCTCATGGGCCACCTCCGCCACGCCGCCGACCGCCTCCGCCTGCCCCCGCCGCCCAAGCCCCGGCCCCCGTCGCCGTCGCCGGAGCCGCCGCCTCCTCTGATGCCCACGCCGCCGCAGCAGGAGGCTCCCGCCGTCAGGCCGTGGAACCTGCGGGACCGGAAGCGCCGGCCGTCGGCGCGTGCGGCGGCCGCTGCCGCCGCGTCGTTCGACGACCGGGAGCCGGCGGCGGTGGAGAAGGCGCCGTTCTCCGTGGCGCTGACGGCGGAGGAGGTCGAGGAGGACGTCTACGCCCTCACCGGCGCCCGGCCGCGGCGGCGTCCACGGAAGCGCCCGCGCGTCGTGCAGCGGCAGCTCGATGTAAGGCACAATTCCCCATACTGCCCCTCTCGGCGGGCCCCACTAGCCGCCTCATTTTTTTTCCTTCCAAAAACGAAAAAAAAAACTCGTACTTTTATCCGCTCGATATGCTTTTAGCCTCTGCTTAGCGAGTACTAGTACAATCATTCGATAATTATTATATTCTTCTGCTAATTCAAAATTGGATCCCTGTGCTTGTGCGCAACGAACATTACACTGCCGATCCAGCTAATCACACTAGCCACCTGTTGTCTCGTGCAGACGCTGTTCCCGGGGCTGTGGCTCACCGAGATCACCGCCGACGCATACAAGGTCCCCGACGAGTGAAGCAGCAGTTCATCCACCATCTGCTTCTGCTCCGGCACCATTCTCTACCCGTCCCATGATGAGACGGGAAAGCATCGTCGTGTCTCTTTAACCAGGCTTTACTACTGTTTTAGTCGTCAAGTCGATAGGTACTTGTGCTCGCCATGTCTCATCTCTTGTAAACCTTCCCCCCTTCAGAATCTATGCACCGTGTCGATTGATCTCTCACTCTCTGGTGTACAGTTGTTAAGCATGCTTGTAATCCACTCATAGATCCTTATCCCTCTAGATATTGAGGTCTTATGTTTTCTTCCTTTCACTCGGCGCTGCTTCTCGCACCTGCCAAGTTGCACGGTTTTTCAGGATCGGTGCCCATGCCTTTTGCAGTTCTTTGCGTGCTCGGGAGTTTCTTTCCAAATCCGGCCTTCTTTAGCTCGGGGAATTCGGTGCTCGTGTCCTCGAGCTCGTGGGGATCGTCGTTTGCTCTGGCCGAAGCTAAACTGACACCCGCTGGGGTTCGGTTTGGGTGCGGCGTGACTGTATCGGGAGATCGAGGTGGTTCGCCACCTGTTGGGTTAACGTGGGACAGCCATCATGCAACGTGATCATTGTGGTAAGCTCTCGGGAAAAAAAATGGTATATACATGCATCTCAGCTGTGGATCTCCCTTTACAACGTCTTTCCGGCTCAATTATGATCCTTAGATACAATCCTATTAGGCTATTACCGGTATGATAAACAGGACTACTAATCGCTGCGAGCCAGCTCATCTACTAGATCTGCTAGGTTCTTGAGAGATTTTTGTTTTAAATATCAAAAGTATACACAATTACATGGCAGTACGTCCTCGAATTCAAGCAACGCGGCATGTTTATGGCGCGGTCACAGTACAAGCGCCGTCGAAGCGCGAGACCATATGATTGGACGGTATTCGCATATGACGTCCTGGGCATTAGCTAATCAATGGAATGAAAATGAAATGTGTACACAACAGGATCGGGGTCCTCTGCATTGATAGTCATCAATGCAGAGAAGGCCTTTACAGCATTAGCCCACATCTGGGCTTTCCATTCCCAAACGGACGGCTGCGGTTGTTTCTTCCTCACATTGTCTTCTCCAACACCTACCCCTAGATCGATTCTTGAGCTGCTGGTGCACGATGTAATTTGTTTTTCAAATCAATAAAGAGGGCCAGATGGCTTCCTAAAAAAAAGCAGTGCGCTCCAATCTTTGCCTAGAAGGACCTCCAATTTGATTTGAGTGCAAGCGGCCGGCATCAACGCAATTACGAGTGGGCTGCAAATTCCCTGAAGGTGTTTCAGTGGAAGGACTACGACGTCCTGCCAGAAGTGCTGCAGGCTCCTCCCGAACCTCTATGTTTCTAGCATGTTCTTTAACCACTCATGAAAACATCAGCCTACTAGAAATCAATAGATAATCCATCCAAGCACTAGAATCGGCAATCCAAGCCACATATGGACGAATTTGAGTTGTACCATCAACCATTTTAGCCTTGATTACGATGAATTTCTGGTCGAAACAGTTGGATCTGCTCGGTCCGGCCTTGAGTTGTTAGTCACAAGTTCGTTTGGAGTTGGAGATATGAGAGGTTGCATTGACGTCCAAGATTAGGAATGAGGTTGGATTACACATAGAGGCTGTCGGGACGAATGATATAGGAGGATGTACACTGTTGTGCAGCGAACATGGTGGTGAGGAAGGAAGAAGACCAGGACAGTGTACAATCTTTGCCGGTGAAATAGATCTGCAATCTTAGTGATAGTGTGCAGTGGACTAGAGCAGCGATCCACAAAATCGGTGAAATAGGAATCGAAGAAGAAGAGTACTCCGTCGGGAGATGAACAAGGACCAGGAGTGCCGCCGACCTGGAGAATGTTCTGTTGAACAACTGCGAGCTATTTTAGCCATTTGTTTGGGAATGGAAGGCCCAGATGTGGGCTAATGGCGAAAAGGTGGTCTCTGGATCCCAATCCCACACAACACCTCCAGACCGTACACCACTGGTGGGACCATAGATGGTTTACCATTTTGTGCGTCTGTCAGATCTTCTGTGACATGTTCGGGCCGTACGTGATTAAGAGTGTCTCCAAACAGTGGCCCTCCAAACATAGGAGGGGCCAGCTGGCAATATCAAACATGAAACAATATATATTATCAAAGCGTTAAGAAGCAAACCCATCTAATGCTCATTTTGGTCAAGCTATGTGTTACCTGCAAATAAATTATCAATAGATTGTACTTTTTTGTGCATCTTAAAAACCATTTTGCATTTTCTCTCAAAGCATATTTAATTAGGTTGAAAAAATCGCTGAAACCTGTTGGTTCGGTTTGGCTGAAAACCGGACGGTTAACTGGAGAATCAACCGCCTAACCGTTTAGCTATAGTAACTAGTTACGGTTAGCCGAACGAAACTGACCGGTTAGAACAATCGGTCGGGACCGGTTCTCCGGTTAACCGGGATAATCGGCCGGTTTCAGTCGGTTATTCAAACCCTGGGTACGAGCCATGAGACAACTTTTCTCTTGGAGCTCCTGCGCGGCCTCTAACGAGGACATCACCAGTTTGGATAAAACCACATTATTATCTAGATTTGATTCAAAGATGAAACAATCCTATATCATGATTATATTTAATAGATTTAATGAATTGATGTTACACCATGATCTGTATTTAATTTTATTTTCAGAAGTGCTTGCATGGATTAAGGAAAGTGTTCAACACACTTGGAAGGATTGGAGGGAAAATAATTTCATATCGACCAGCCGCACAGCTCCGGATTCTAAACTTGGTCTCGATTAGCGCCACGTGGAGATTAGACGGTGGAGTTAGGCATCACTCCCAGGCGTAGCTGAGCTCGGCTCCTCCATCAGGCGATAGAGAGATTGGAAGGACGAGCCACCGAGCGAGCCGAAGAAACAACAAGCCAGATCAAAAAACGATTTGCAATCCAGATTGGGCAGCAGCCAGCGGCGATGCTGCTTTTCCTCCCTCACACGCGGCCATGGCGGTCAACCCTTCCCTTCTGAGACAGATGATGACACGCGCCCTCCTCCTCTCGGCCGTGGACGATGACGACAAGTGCGCTTTCCATCTCTGGGCCATGGGCAACAAAGGCAGTTGCTCTATTCCTCCGACCATGGATGGCGCCCGACCAAGGGTGGCACTCGGAAGGCTCTTCCTTGTAGGGGTTGACATTGGTGTTTGAAAGGATCTATGTACCTATTTTTTCATATATTAAAATCGATCACTCAAAACAATTTCTATATAATTTTAGTGATGAATACACTATAAGATAAAATTATAAAAGAAAAGACAACCTAAGCATACTAGTGGTTCACACACGAGACACACAACTCCTATGCAAGCTCAAAATCAAAGAACACGCGAAAGCACACAATAAGCTAGCAAAGGAGCATACTCATGCAAAGCTACTAGATCATCAAGTACAAGATAAGCACATAAACATGAGTAGCATAACACATACAAGGGTAAGTAATCAAGCCAAAGCAACTCTTACACATGCTAGTGATCAAGTGAAAGCTAAGCACAACTAGCAAGTAGAGAAGCCTATTCATGCAAGTCTACAAGATGATCAACTAGAGCAAGACAAACACACAAACATGAATAACACGGTATATAAATACGGAAAGTAATGCATCAAAGTAAGGAGTAGAGTAAGAGATGCCTCGTAATTTTTTTTTACCGAGGTTTCAGAAGGATGGCTACTTCCTCTACTCTTCGTTGGACCACTCCCGTCGAAGTTCCGGTCCCTCCCGCCACCGATGTGGAGTTCTCGCCCACGAGTCCGCAATCACTTCCGGAGTGAAGACACGGTGCGCGTCACCGATGTCACCAAGGCACAAGCTTGCCTCCCTCGAGAACTTGCTGGACTCCCCGAGCCGACACGGGCGCTCATTAGCGATGCCCCTTTCACCGGTGGGTTCAAACCGGGTACAAACATGTGATGGCCTTCATAACCGATCATGATAGGCTCGACCACCGACACCTAACCGGTCTAGGTCTCACCATAGACCAACAGTAACATCCTAGATCACACCCTCAAGGACACCCTAGCCTTAGATGTGCATCAGTGCTTAAGTTACACTCACTAGCACTCTCAAGATATGCAATATCTCCTCCTAGTGCTCCTCTCTTTTCCTCTTGGCTCTCACCAAATGCTCCAAGCAATTCCACTGGCCAAGAGAGGTCTTCAAGTCACCAGCAACAAAGTTATATAGGCTTCCAACCTCCAACTAGCTGTTGCTCCATGAAATCACCTTTCTGGACACTATTGACCGGACTGTCCGGTCCCTGCCAGACCGGACCGTCCGGTCTTTCTGAAACGGTTCCTACAATCGTTGGCTGCTCTGTCCAGGTGACTTCCATGTACTGACCCAACCGTCCGGTCAGTAGACTGGACCATCCGGTCTCTTCGTGTCCTGTGCATTCCTGAGAGCTTCCAGTTTGCTTCCTCTCTGTCCTGAGCCTCAGCCCTACTAACCGTACCATATGGTCTGTAGGGTTTTCGGATTCGACAAATTCCTCGCAGACTCCTCTCTGATCTCCTAGTGACCGTACAGTCCGGTCTGCACTGATCCCTCTATCCGGTCACTACGTCCAGAAGCTGAAACTCTTCATCCTCGCTTGACTTCGTTTCCCGGCTTCTTCGAATAGCTCCTTGACTTCTCCACTATCACCTAGTGCTTGTGATTTCATTAAGCATCCATGCACATCACCGACTAGACATGACCTAAGAGAAATGACCTAGATCCCCTTGATAGTCCGGTTTTTCCTATGGACTCAAAGCCCTAACAATTAGACAAGTGTTTCCAACACTTACTCCATAGCTTGTCCTTAGCCTTGATCCATCTTCATCAACCCTTGGACTCCATCAAGCTCATCTAGCCTCCATACTTGTGATCAGTGTCATCAATCGTCAAGGCAACCATCTACAATCATCATAGAGTAGAAAAGGTTTCCTACACGCGCAACACTTGTGTAGGCATTAGTCATATTTTATATTTGTCATTCATCACAAAAATATTCATACCTTGGGATGACCTTAATGATCATGATCCTTACAGTGTTCTTCTTTCCCGCCCATGCATGACAACACAAACATCCTCCTCTCGTGGCCGAGGTCCACAAAGGTTTCGCAGCTTGTTTCTTGGGTACTACTTGGAATGTCAGGATTGCACATAATCTGCTTGATGATTTGTCCCTGTCGACTTGAAAAGGGGCAAAAGGAGGAGACAAACATCATTTGCAGTTATGTTCTTGCATTGTCGAGCTGGGTAGCTCAAATTGTCATCCTATTATCGCAGTGCAGGCATGAATACAGCTACCTCATCTTTGTGCTTATGGCCAAGTTCGAATGAGAATAGTTATTTGTAATAGGGTGCAACCACTTTGATTATAAATTGGTGGCTCTAGGATGCTAACGCATTATTGCATTTTGTACACTATACTTGCTAATAAAATTTCTGATACTGAGCCAATAGTATTCATCAATTCATCCTTTTGCATTTTGGTGGCGTGCTAAATCAAGAAAATATGTAACCATGTTTTGTTGCTAGTAATGTCTAAAGAAATTTATACTAAATTTGAGTGCATGTTGAATCAAAATTGTATCAATAAGTGCACTTTGGATCCAATGTGGTTGAACACACCTTATAGTTGCTATCAAGCACTGATACACTATATTTAGCACTCTGAATTGAAAATACCATTGACAAAATCTCAAAATTTTAACACTCCATATTTGTGTATCAAAACCTCACATGTACTGCAGATAAATACTCAAGATAAATAAAACCTCCAAATTATATGATTTTAGAACATTCATATTTATTTATGTACCATCTGATGATAGGTATGCTGCAAATACCTATAAAATGCTTCCTCATCTGAAATGTCAAATGTTTGATTCCTTATACTAAATAAGAGCCAAAGTATCAAAGTACATCATTTAAAATTCATGGATATACCTAAATATAGCATGAACTAAAAGAATACAGTCAAATTTTCATTATTTGGCACTCCATGAAAATGTCATTTCCTAGCAGCTGAGGTAGCATTTTGATCAACTCCAAGTAAGAGTAGAGACTTGTGTATCTTGTATAACATGAGTATTCATGGCGGAAGAACTTGTCGACATATTGAAGTATGGCACAATGATATTAGCATACCCTCCTTGGATGATGGAATTGTCATGGTCAAAGATTCACGTCGTTTTAAAAGTTGAGCAAGCTATTAGCATCAATTGTACTAGCATTAGGTCCTAAGTCACAAAAACTCCAGTGTTGGCCCTCCCGGATTTCTCTAAAACATTCACTGTGGAGACTGATGCGTGTGACACCGGGCTTGGGGCTATGCTTATGCAACTTGGTCAACCAGTAGCCTTTCTCAGTAAAGCTTTGAGTCCTGTCCATCGCCATTTATCTATCTATGAAAAAAGAGTTTTTGGCCTTGATTATGGCGGTGGAAAATGATGTCCCTATTTGTAGCGCCAGGAGTCCGTGATTTGCACCAACCATAAGAGTTTGTGCTATCTGGATGAACAACAATTATAGTCCGAACTACAACGTAAAGCAATGACTCATTTGATGGGGCTGCAGTTTTGCATTGTGTACCGCAAGGGAAAGGAGAACGTGGCGGCCGATGCCCTATCTCGTGTTGGCCATCTAATGGGTGTCACTGCCGTTTCTGTTGTGCAGCCTCTTTGAATTCAAGAAGTCCTCAACTCCTATACCACAGATGCTGACACTCAACATTTGTTGTCCCAATTGGCTTTACACAGCCCGAATGAACAAGGGTTCTCTCTTCATCAAGGGGTCATTCGCCAAGACAACAAGATTTAGGTAGGATCTAATGCCTCCCTGTGTACTAAATTGATTGCTGCCCTTCACTCGAGTGCTATTGGGGGCCACTCTGGCATACAGGGCACCTATCAGCGCATCCGATGCTCTTTCACTTTGCAGGGACTCAAACAAGATGTGGAGAATTTCAATGCTATGTTTGTCAATAGGCAAAGCATGAGAGGATTCATCCCTGGTCTTCTTCAACCATTGCCAATTCCACAAGGTGCTTGTGAAAGGATCGAGTGACAGAGAGGGGGGGGGGGGTGGGTGAATCGGGAACTCAAACTATGTACCTAAATAAAACTGACCACTCAAAACAATTCCTACATAATTCTAGTGGTGAACACACTAACAAGATAAACTTATAAAAGGAAAGACAACCTAAGCATACTAGTGGTTCAAACATGAGGCACACAGCTCCTATGCAAGCTAGTAATCAAAGAACATGTGGAAGCACATAACAAGCTAGCAAAGGAGCCTACTCATGCAAACCTACTAGATCATCAAGTACAAGATAAGCACACAAACATAAGTAGCATAACACATATATGGGTAAATAATCAAGCCAATGCAACTCCTACACATGCTAGTGATCAAGTGAAAGCTAAGCACAACTAGCAAGTAGAGAAGCCTATTCATGCAAGTCTACTAGAGCAATACAAACAAACAACCATGAATAGAATGTTATGTAAATGCAAAAATTAATGCATCAAAGTAAGAAGAGAGTAAGAGATGGCTCATGATATTTTTTGCCGAGGTCTCGGAAAGACGGCGCCTTCCCCTACTCCTCGTTGGACCACTTCCGCCGGAGTTCTGGTCCCTCCTGCCATCAATGTGGAGTTCTTGCCCACGAGCCCGTAATCACTCCCAGAATGAAGACACGATGCGCGTCACCACTTCCACCAAGGTACAAGCTCGCCTCCCTCGAGAACTTGCCGGACTTCCCGAGCTGACACGGGCGCTCACTAGCGATGCCTCTTTCAACGGCGGGCTCAAACCATGTACAAACATGTGACGACCTTCACAACAAATCATAATAGGCTCGATCACCGACACCTAACCGGTCTAGGTCTCACCATAGACCAAGAGTAACAACCTAGATCACACCCTCAAGGACACCCTAGCCTTAGATATGTACAATGCTCTTGTTACTCTCACTAGCACTCTTAAGATATGCAATATCTCCTCCTAGTGCTCCTCTCTTTTCCTCTTGACTCTCACCAAATGCTCCAAGCAATTTCACTGGCCAAGAGAGGTCTCCAAGGCAGCATCGAAGTTATATAGGCTTCTAACCTCCAACTAGCCGTTGCTCCATAAAATCAGCTTTCTGGGCATACTGACCGGACTGTCCGATCACTGCCCGTTAAGACCATCCAGTCACTGCATATCCAGCTCCAATGGCTCTGTCCACTGCTGATCCTCGTACTGACCGGACCGCCCGGTCAGACTTTCTCTCTCCATTCCAGAGAGCATCCATTTTTGCACTTCTTTGTCCTAAGCAACCTCCATACAGACTGGACCATCTGATTTGTAGACCGGACCATCCGGTCTCTACTGGTCCTCGCACTGACAGACTTCTTCGTAGACTTCTCTCTGATCTCCTAGTGACCGTACAGTCCGATCTCCTCTGACCCCTCTATCCGGTCACTATGTCTAGAAGCTGAAACTCCTCGTCCTCGCTTGAGTTCATTTCCTGGCTTCTTTGAATAGCTCCTTGGCTTCTACGCTGTCATCTAGTGCCTGTTGTTTCACTGAGCATCCATGAACGTCACCGAGTAGACATGACCTAAGAGAAATGACCTAGGCCCCTTTGATAGTCCGGTTTTTCCTATAGACTCAAAGCCCTAATAACTAGACAAATGTTCCCAACACTTGCTCCATAGCTTGTCCTTAGCCTTGATCCATCTCCATCAACCCTTGGACTCCATCAAGCTCATCAAGCCTCCATGCTTGCGGTCATTGTCATCCAACGCCAAGGCCGCTGTCCATAATCATCATAGAGTAGAAAAGATTTCCTACACGCACAACACTCATGTAGGCATTTAGTCACATTTCATGTTTGTCATTCATCACCAAAACATTCATACGTTGGGGTGATCTCAATGGTCATGGTCCTTACAATCTCCCCCTTTATAGTGATGGATGACAACCACTACTTACGATGATCCAAAATGGACGAGCAACAAGGAACCAAAGGAAAAGAAAGGATTGAAAACATTATCTTGGTCCTCACCTTGGAAGTAGTCTCCCCCTTGGAATATGCTAGGTGTTGAGGGAGAACTACTCAATCATGTAGCGCACTTGATATCAATCTTGAGTTGTATTTTGCGCCTGTCTTCGTGTCATGGTTGATGATCTTGTCAAAGTAGACATGCACCAAGGACGTTGTAGATGTTCATGTCAGTGTAGATGTTCATTGTTGTTGTAGACATGCACCATTGTCTTAATCATCTTCATTTGATATTCATGTTCTCCTTGTTGTCACTTCATAGCTTCCTTGTATCTTCTTGTTCTTCTCCCCTTCTTGATTGTTGATCTTCATGTTCTTCTCCATCTTTTCTTCTCCCCCTTTTATATTTTTCTTGATCTTTGACTTGGCTTTTGGATCTTCATGGTCCTTCTCCCACTTTGTCACCTATCACCAAAAAACCAAAGACAAAACCTAAGAGAACCAAGGAGCAAATGATAAATGACAAGAGTTAGGAAAATCCCCCTTTCATGGTGCTCCTCCTTGGTCACGATGGTGTTCCACCATAGCTCCCCCTACACACATGACTCAACAAAATATTTCCTCAAGAATGCAATGGTTAGTCATTTATGTGTTGGGAATGAGTCACTTGTCTTTGAGCCACGCGAGTAGATTTAACCTTAGAGCTCGTTTAAACATGAATCAATGGGCATGAAGAACAAAGATCATTATGTGATCATCTAAAGGGTCATATACTTACATTGTAAATAAGCAACTCCCCCTAGAAACATGCTTGGAAGCATATAAGGTATTGTGATGTAAAATGCATGAATGCAAAGAGTGCAAATGCAAATGCAACAAGTATATAAATGCATGATGCGATGCTAAAAGAAAGAGAGACAAAGGCTATAAACCAAAGTGCCAATGACGAGTTGTTCCCTTATTGAGCTTACTCACAATGGACCATTATTCAAAGCCTTGGGGCACACCATGAACCACCCTCCCAAGCTTAACCCATGTCCATTGCTATCTCAAGGAAGTCTGAAGTTGACCTACAAGAAGAAGAGAAACAAGCACACAAAAAAGGCACACACAACAAAACAAGCAAGGCTATACATATTTACAAGAGACAAGCTTTAGGGTTACTCATGTGAAGTTTGAAAGGTCGAGAACATTGAGTTCTCCCCTTAGCTTGTTGAAGGTCTTCTCGTCGAGTGGCTTGGTGAAGATATCTGCCAATTGTTTATGAGTTCGCACACTCACCAACTCAATGTTCTTCTTCTCAAAATGGTCTCTTATGAAGTGATGCTTGACTTGAATATGCTTAGCATGATCATGATCTCCAATTTTGAGAGCCATTTTGATTGCCACTTCACTATCACAATATAATGGCATTTGAGTGAAGTTGAGGCCATAATCTGAGAGAGTTTGCCTCATGTAGAGAAGTTGTGCAGAACAAGCTCCCGCTGCCATATACTCCGCTTCGGCTGTAGATAGAGCCACAGAGTTTTGCTTCTTTGAGATCCAAGATACAAGAGATCTTTCAAGAAATTGGCAACCTCCTGATGTGCTCTTTCTATTCACTTTGCATCACGCGAAGTCCGAATCCAAATACCCAAGTAGCTCAAAGCTTGTTCCTCTACGATACCATAATCCCATAGTGGGTGTGTACTTGAGGTATCTAAGTATCCTCTTCACGGCCTTCAAGTGTGACTTCTTTGGATTTGCTTGATAGCGTGCACATAAGCACACACTAAACATGATGTCCAGTCTTGAGGCGGTGAGATAGAGCAAAGACCCAATCATTGATCTATAGAGCTTGGGGTTCACCAGTTTTCCCTTTGCATCATCATCCAAGGGTTGGCTTGTCGCCATAGGTGTGTGCAAAGGCTTGCAATTCTCCATGTTGAACCTCTTGAGAAGATCCTTGGTATACGTCTCTTGATAGATGAAGTTCCCTTCTCTCAATTGTTTGACTTGAAAACCAAGAAACACATGCAACTCTCGCATCATTGACATTTGAAATTCCCTAGCCATCATCTCCCGGAATTCTTTATTAAACTTCTCATTGGTTGACCCATAGATGATATCATCCACATAGACTTGGCACACAAAGAGATCCTTCCCAATATGTCTTGTGAACAAGGTGTTGTCAATACTTCCAATTTTGAAGCCAGTTCTTGAGAAGGAACTTCTTCAAGTGTTCATATCATGTCCTTGGTGCTTGCTTGAGGCCATAGAGAGCATTCTTCAATTTGTATACATGTCTTTCATGTATGGGGTCCTCAAACTCCGGAGGTTGTTCCACACAGACTTTCTCATTGATTTGTCCATTCAAGAAACCACTGTTGACATCCATTTGATAGAGTTTGAAGTCATTGTGTGATGCATAGGCAAGTAAGATCCGAAAATACTCAAGATGGGCCACGGGAGCAAAGGTTTCTTCAAAGTCAATACTCGTCACTTGAGAATATTCCGTAGCCACTAGTCGAGCCTTCTTCTTGACATTGGTCCCTTTCTCATCCTGTTTGTTCTTGAAGACCCACTTGGTGTCAACGACATTATTTTCTTTGGGGAAAGTCTATTTTATTCCCCCGAACAATCCACTTTGTCTAATTTACTCTCCGAATAAAATCTTGGCTCAATTTACTCCCTTAAACAATTTAAATTGATGCAATTTACTCCCTGTTATAATTTGTCCTTTTTGTTTCTCTTTATACACTTTGAATTTGATGCTTAAATTTTGCACTATGAAATATTATAACAATCACTACATAAAAAATATATTTTTTCTATTTTTCTCATAAATATTTTGTATATAATTTTAGATCTTTATATTTAAAAAGTAGTATTAGATATTATTAAAATATATAATATATGCGCAAAATATACTTTATATTTTTTAATGTAAAGTTCTATAAAAACTATCATTGTGTAAAATTTCAACACTAAATTCACATTGTACAAATAGAAAAAAAAGACAAATTACATCAGGGAGTAAATTGCACCGATTTAAATTATTGAGGGAGTAAATTAAATCAAGATTTTGTTTTGGATATAAATTGGACAAAGTGAATTGTTCGGGGGAGTAAAATAGACTTTTCCCTTTTAGATTCTTGCTAATTGCGCTATGCGCCCTGGCACAGAACACAACGACAGCAGCTAGCCGCGGTTCGTCTAATCAGTACTACACGCGTTCTGCATGCCCGCGCCTGCAAGAGGACGATGAGCAGCACGTCCCCTTATCCACCACCACCGCGCATCAAGGCGGACAACGCGTTGCAATAAACTACTCCCTCCATCCCTCAAAGCCTGTCGTTCTTGCCTAGTTTCGATGGAATCAACAAAGCGACCATATTACACTGTTGCTCCTATTAAACATGGGTTGGGTACAGACATGAGAGAGAACGAGAAGCATTTGTGTGGATGAAAGGACCAGTGAGTTTTTTACTCTTTTTCTCGATATGACAGATGCTATATTTCTCGGGAATGCCCCAAGACGGCAGGCTTTGTGGGCAAAAGTTTTGAGGCTAGAACGACATGCTTTGAGGGACGAAGGGAGTATGGGTGGACAGTCAGGACTCGGGAGCTGCCAATCGCTTGAGCGATGGCGGCAGCCTAGATAGAGTCCTATCCCTTTTTTCCTCTTCAATCGCAGCCTGCGTCCCGACTATCCACCCGTAGTTTATTGCGATCATCTTTAATGTTTACTTCATGAAACTTATCTCCCTTTTGAGAACCATTTGACTCATCAAATTGCATGTCATATGATTCTTTCATAGAACCTATGGCTGAGTTGTAGATCTTATATGCCTTAGATGTCCTGAGTACCCAATAAGAATGCCTTCATCAGTTTTGCTCTGAAACTTACCGGGATTCCTCCTCTTCTTGAGAATGTAGCATGTGCAGCCAAAAACCCAAAAATAGGAAACATTAGGTTTCCGTCCAACCAATAGCTCATAGGGTGTCTTCTTCAACAACCGGTGAAGATATACACGGTTGGAAGTGTAGTAAGTCATGTTGATTGCTTCAGCCAAAAACCTCTCATGAGTCTCATACTCATCTAGCATAACACGGGCTAGAGTGATGAGTGTCTTGATCTTCCTCTCAACTACTCCATTCTGCTCGGGAGTATATGTAGCGGAGAATTCATGCTTGATTCCCTTCTTGTCATAATATTCCTTCACTGTTGTGTTCTTGAACTAAGTCCCATTGTCACTTCTTATCTTCACAATGCTAGCCTTGAATTCATTCTTCGCTCTCCTTACAAATTTTCTGAAGATATCACTTGCTTGATACTTGTCCACAAGAAACAATGATCCAAGTGTATCTTATGAAGTCATCCACAATCACCAAACAATAGAGATTGCCTCCCAGACTCTTGTAGTGTATTGGCCCAAACAAGTCCATGTGCAAGAGTTCTAGAGGATGAGATGTTTACATGAATGATTTGATGGGGTGAGAAGAAGCAACTTGCTTTCCAGCTTGGCAAGCACTGCACAGTCTGTCCTTCTCAAATATAACATCCTTGATTCCTTCAACTAGATTCCTCTTGACCACTTTTTTGAGTTGACTCATCCCAACATGTGTCAATCTTCTATGCCCCAACCATCCCTTAGTTGCCTTGGTGAATAGGCAAGTACTTGGTGGCATGTTGCTTGATTTGAAGTCCATGACATACAAGTTCCCATGTCTCACTCCATGAAACACTAGCCCTTTCTTTGTATTTTCAATCATTGCACCATTTTCATCAAATGTGCACTTGAATCCCATGTCACGTAGCTGACCAATAGATAGGAGGTTGAAATTGAGGGTTTCCACAAGAAAAACCTTCGAGAGATGGAGGTCATCCGTGATGGCCACTATCGGTGTCGGGGAATTGGGGGTTCCTCTAACCGCTTGTGGGCCAACTCGACGACCCAGGAGGATTCGAGTCGCTCAGGCTACGGCCCAACTCAATTTTGGCCGGAGGATGGAGCGACGCCTCGCGCGCGCGGCTCAAGGTCGTCTGCCAAGCACCCGAATTAATGTGGGCACTTGAGTGCCTACAATAAGGTGCGGCAGGACGGTAGGGGGGCGCCTGGGGCCCGTCCCTTTTTCCCCCGCCGCCTGGCCTCGTCGCCTGGGGAAGTAGCAAAATGGGGAGAGCTCGAGGAGCATCGCCATTAAAACTGGAGTAGCTGCTCGAGCGGACCGAGAGTGCAGGGATCATGGGCGGCTGAGCAACATTTTGGGGGGGGGGGGGGGGGGATCTTATCCCCCCGAGCCCGACGCCCGGGTGTGCGGTCTGTCCCGGGCTCGGGTCATGTACTGCCCTCCCCCTTGACCTATAAAAGGGGAAGGCACGCACCATGTAAGGGGCAGAGAACAAGCAATATACACAGACAAGCAGGACGTAGGGTTTTACGCTCTGAGCGGCTGAACTTGGGTAAAATGCGTGAGTTTCCACCTTCTCCTTACTCCTCACCGATAATGCGCTCGATCCAAGCTCCCCGCAACCTTTCTCAAGGGTGGCTCGGCAGGCCCCCATTTGGAGGTGCTCGCATGCACCGACATTTGGCGCGCCAGGAAGGGGGAGCATCGTAGATCTCCCGCGAGTCCTGTGTTCACCAGTCGGCAATGGTATGGATCACCAGCGAGGCGCCGTCTCGAGACGATCTCTCCGGGTCCGGCTCTAGCGCTCGAGGCCCCCGCCCCCGGTGAGTGGAGAAGACGTTTCCGTCGATACGCACTCCAAAGGAGACGTGCGACCTTCTCCCGCTCCCCAAGGGGGGAGGGGCAGGGAGAACCGCTCTCGAGGGCACACGGCTGGTGGGACCGAACGAGCACTCTCGAAGACACGCTCCCGAAGCGACTCCTGTCATAGGGATCCCTCGACGATCTTGCCCACCGCACGACAGCTATTTGAAGAAGAAGAACCGGCAGACCCCATCACCACCGTAGAGACCATGCTACGCCAGTCGCCTCCAGGGATATCTTCCATCCCACTCATTGAGTCGTAGCTGGACAGCCTTGAACGGGCACTCGACTCCGTGTCACGCACCGGCAAGAAGGAGTCCCACAAAAACAACCAGGTAGGCAAGGGAAAGGCAACAACCCCTACGGCCGATGCCTCGCCCTCGGTCGTGACCCCTTGCAGCCGGGAGTTAAGAGAAGACCTCAACCGATGCCGATGGGAGGACGAAGACGCCCGGGTCGTCATCGAGCGTTCCCGTGAGCGCACCAGCGAGAGCTGAGGGCGCAGCCCCGAGCGCTCCGATGGGCGTGCATGCACCGGGCGAAATTCAGAGAGATCCAACGGCGGCCACAGAGGATATTCCTCCAACTCATAGTCCGAGTCCTCCCCGGAACATCCACTCAAGTGGAGTCGGACGCCAGACAACGCCTCTTTTACCGCAGGATGCGTGGCTCTATCCGCACGACTCCGGCGAGTGGCTTGGCCCCACAAGTTCGGACCGGATCTCCCAGAACGCTACGATGGAACGACACCCCCAGGCGAGTTCCTCCAAATCTACTCCACTTCCGTCAAGGCCGATGGGGGTTCCGAGGACGTCATGGCCAACTATTTCCAAATCACGTTGAAGGATTCGGCTCGGTCCTGGTTCATGAACCTTGCACCAAGATCCATCGACTCATCGGAATAGCGGTGCCGGGATTTCCTGGCCAACTTCCAGGGCACGCCCAAACAACCTGGAAGCTAGATCGACCTGGATCGGGTCATCAAGCGACCAAGCGAAACACTAAGGCAATTTATGCAGCGGTTCAGTCAAGTCCGCAACATCCCGCGCATCGAGCCAGCACGAATCATCGCTGCCTTCAAGCACGGCGTACGAGACAAAGACATGCTGGGTGAACTCATGGTAAACTCACCCGAGTCCGTCATAGAGCTGTTAAAGCTCGCTAACAAGTGCTCCTTGTGCCAGGAGGCTCAGGCGTTGTACGACCCCCCGTCCAAAACAGAGCCCGACCCCAGTGGAAGATTATCCAAGAACCAAATGACGAAGCTGCAGAAGAAGAAGAAGGCCGAGGTAGTCACGGCGGCAGGCCAGACCAGTCGGCCGATGCGCCCTGGCTCGAGTCCCAGAACGGGGAAGTCGGGGGCCAAATTGCCGACGGGCAAGGTCTGCGCCGTCCAGGAGACAACCGACCATGACCAGACCGAGTGCCGCTACATCGAGGCGACCATCAAGCACCGATAAGAGAGGCGCACAACTGCTGCAAAGGAGAAGCCGGACGAAGAAAAGGATGAAGAGGAGGCAAACGCCTTCCAGGAGGCAGACGATGCAATCGTCGTCATCAGCGGAGGATCGGCTAGCCATTCCTCCAAAAGGGAGATCAAGCTCCTACGTCAAGAAATCTGTGCCATACAGGCCGGGAAGGCGCCGGCGTGATGGGTCAAATGGTCGAACGTACCTATCACCTTCGACCAAAGCAACCTGGTGGGCCCCAACAACTCGGATGGAAGAATCTTGCTTGTGGTCACTCCGACCATCTCCAACAAGAGGGTGGCACGAACGCTCATCGACGGCGGGGCAAGTCTCAACCTCATCACCCCCGGGGTATACGAGATGCTCCAAGGCTCCTAGGCCGACCTCCAGCTGTCACACCCTTTACACGGAGTGCTGCCCAGGACTGCCCGCCCTCTAGGCAGGATAGCGCTCCCGGTGACCTTCGGCTGGAAGGACAACTTTCATACAGAGAAGATCACGTTCGACATGGCGGACATTGACCTCCCTTACAATGCCACCATTGGCCGACCGGGCATCAACAAGTTTATGGCGGTGCCTCATTATGCCTACCTCACGCTTAAGATCCCCGGCCCCAAAGGCGTCATCATGGAGCGGGTGGACGCCGTCAAGGCGGTGGCCTGCCTTGAAGACATCTTAACCTCCGAGCTTGCGGCAAAGGAAGGGGCGGGAGAGCCGGCCGAGGTGAGTCCGAGTGCCCCGCGCGCTCGGATATCCGCACCCACGACGGCTGACACTAAGAAGATCACTAGTATCAGAGCCGATTTGATCACTAGTTGATCTTCACCGGCTTTGTGATCCGAAGGCGACATGAAGAAGCGTGCGGTCAAGCTCTGGATGTTTGATGGAGAGGACTTTCCCTACTAGAAGTCACGGATCAAGGCTTATCTCTTAAGCCAATGACATGCATTTTGGGAGACAGTTGAGCAGGAGTATGCTATACTAGAAGACCTCAACACTGCGTCTACAGGTGAGTTAACCAGGTATGAAAACAACTCCAAAGCTGTCAATATCCTGCTTTCTGCTCTAGGTAGGAATGAACATGACCGTGTTGCTCATCTTGATACTGCACATGCTATTTGGGAAAAGCTTTGCACGTACCATGAGGGTACCAATCAAGTCAAGTCTATGCGTAAGGATTCTTACAATAGACAGTACCAAACCTTTGCACAAAAACCTGACGAGTCACTAGATGACACTTTTCGTAAGCTTGAGGCCATTGTGTGCAACTTGCGGGCTTGTGGTAACCTTGTGTACAGTGATAATGATAGAGCTAAGCAATTGTTGTATTGTCTTGATGAAAATGCTTGAGGGGTTAAGATTGCTGCACTAGAAGAAACTACTGATTTTAATACCTTGGACTCTGAGCAGCTGTATAGCAAGCTAAAATCTCATGAACTGTCTAGAAAGTCTCGTCCTAATCTTGGTAGTCCTGCTTCTAGCATGGCTTTGCTTTCTAGCTCTCAAAAGGGTAGTCACAATGGTGCTTCTTATGGAACTAACCCCTCACTTGACAAGTCTTCTTTAGAGTTTGCTCTTTCTTCTCTCGTTGCAGCTTCCAATGAACAGATGGAGTGCATTCCTGACGAGGAGCTGTCCTTGCTCACAAGAAAGTTCAGAAAGTTGTACAACAACCGCAAGGAGAGAAGAGGAGGTGGTTCACGAACCTGCTTCGAGTGTGGTGGCCCGGAACACTTCATTGTTGACTATCCCAAGAAGAAGAAGAAGGTCGGGTACCACGATAACAACACTAAAGATTTCAAGCAGAAGAAGAACCGCTTCTACAAGAAAGGATAAGAACTCCAAGAAGTTTGTCAAGGCCATTGCACGCGCATGCGTTGCTGCCTTGAGCGACGTAGACCTCTCATAGAGCGAAGGCCTTACAAGCTCGGAGGAGGAGGTTGAGAAGCCATGAGTCAAGAGGAAGGAAAACTTTACCAGGCTTTGCTTCATGGCAAAGAACGATCACGACACCGACTCTGGCTCCAACTCTGACACAAGTGAGGTACCTCCCACTCTTAATGAGCTCTCTTCTGAACTTGATCATTTGCGCGATGTTCTGCTCATGCAAGATGATAAGCTTTATAGCGCTGTCCGTGAGAATATAGAGTTTAAGTCTAAGTTGAAGAGTGTTGAGTATGAGATCACTTCGCTTTGGTCTAAGCTTGCTAAAAATATTGATGTTGAGTGTGAGTCTTGTCAAGTTGTGATGAATGATCTTAGTTATAGGGAAATTGTGCATGCTCAAGTTGCCAGTCAGCTTGAGAGTGCCCTTAAAGAGATTGATGAATTCAAAGCTAGACCAACTCTTTTGGGTGCATGTCAGAAGTGCCCCAAGCTCAGTAATGAGTTGGAAGCTCAAACCCTCAAAGTCAAAGAGCTCTAGTCCAAGCTGCTAGATGAGACTCGCTCGAAAGTTCTCCCACCACCATGTGTAGCGTGTGGCTCTCTTAAGGATAAGTTTGCAATCACCAGAGAGGAAAACAAAATCCTAACTCAAGAAAATGACTATCTCATCTCTCATCTCCAAAGAACCCTAATGAGTGAGGAGAAGATTGAGAGTGACTTGGCAAGAGTCAAATAAAGTGCCAATAGGTCAACCTACAACTTGGGATTTGGATTTGAGAGGTTTGACAAGGAGAGTGAGAATGTGGGTAAGTTTGTGCCTAGCCCTTGCTACAAGGATGAGGAACAATCCATCAAACCCACTGCACATACTATTCACCTAAACCTAATCCTTCCTTCAACCCAAAGCAAGCCGAGAAGCCAAAACCCAAACCCACTGTGCAAGCTAAGCCTAAACATGAGAGTATCTATATTTGCATGCTCGGTGGTCGTAATGGTCACTTGGATGAGTATTGTTATACAAGCTGAGATAACTAGGAATGTGCATCATGATGATTTTGTTGGTTTTCAGTCTCGCTCTTTTTCTCGTGCCTATCGTGGATAGGTTCATCCCTCATATGGCTTTGATTCATGAAACACGGTCTTTGCGCAGCAGCGCTTTGGCACCCCATCTTTTCCCCATCATGGTGAGCGTTGCTCGCGTGGATTTGGTTTTCACACAGATGATTTCTATCCTCACAACCCCAGGTTTGAGTCGAGACGCTTTGACAGGCCACATTTTCTCCATCATGGTTCTCGTCCCATGCGTTCGATGGGTAATGTGTAAATAACTGTGATAACCCATATAGGTCATGTGATTCAGTGCTGGCTTCCCAAGATTTTTCTTTCTAACCCTAGCACTGAGTCATCGATCTTTCTTTCTCGTTCTTTGTAGGCAGCAGATGGAGGCGTGGAGAACAAATGGTTGATGGACTCCCGGTGTTCGCGCCATATGACCGGAGATGCAAAGTGGTTCTCCAGCCTCACTCTCTTGAAGCATCGGGAGTATGTGACCTTTGGAGATGACAAGAGAGGGAGAGTGAAGGCAAGAGGCGCGGTAAAGGTAAATGAAAAATTTACTCTCAAGGATGTTGGTTTGGTTGAGCATCTCAAGTACAATCTCCTCTCTATCTCTCAGTTGCTTGATGCTGGTTTGGAAGTGCACTTTAAGAAAAATGCTTTTTGAGTTCTTAATTCGAATGACTCTTTGGTTTGTGGGATTTCTAGCATTGGGAAAGTTTTTCAGGCTGATTTTGCTATCTCTCCTGGTTCTCACAAGTGCTTGTTTGCTCAAACTTCTTCTGAGCTCTGGAAATGGCATAGGAGACTAGGTCACATGAGCTTTGACTTACTTTGTGGCTTGAGTGGCCTAGGGTTGATCCGAGGATTTCCTAAGCTCAAATTTGATAAGTATTTGGTTTGTGCTCCTCGTCGTTATGGGAAAATGATTGCCGCTTCTCATCCACCAATTAATTTGGTGATGACAGAACGTCCTGGAGAGTTGCTTCACATGGACACTGTTGGTCCTTCTTGGGTTTGTTCGGCGGGTGGGAAGTGGTATGTTCTTGTGATTGTTGACAACTACTCTTGCTACTCTTGGGTTTACTTTCTTGAGAGCAAGGATGAAGTGTTTCATCACTTTCGGAGCTTAGCTTTGAGGTTGTTCAAGGAACTCCCTGGTGCATTACGAGCAATCCGCATTGATAATGGCACCGAGTTCAAGAACTCCTCCGCATCTGTCATGAGCATGGTATTGAGCATCAGTTTTCAGCACCATGTGTCCCTCAGCAGAATGGTGTGGTCGAAAGAAAGAACAGGACCTTGGTAGAAATGGCCTGGACGATGCTTGATGAGCATAGGACTCCGAGGCGGTTCTGGGCTGATGACATTAGCACTGCTTGCTATGTTTCCAATCGGGTTTTCTTGCGCTCAATTCCAAGCGGCAGGACAGCGCAAAGACGTAATGCCGCGCCATCGGATGCATCGGCCGAGGAAGCGAGCCGAGCCGACTGTGGCCCAACGCCCGGTTCACGCGGTCGTACAAGCCGCGGGCCATTTTGGTGAAGCTCACATCCGCCGGATGCGAATCTTCCACTTGCTGCACCAGGGCAACCCGCTGCAACTCTGACGCATTCAGAAGGTCCTCAAGCTCCTCGATAGTCCTGCCGCTGGACGGGGCACTGCGGGAGCGATGATGAGTTGGGTGCGGCGCGCTGGTGGCGGGTTTTGGTTTCTTCCCATCCAGTTCCTTCTCAAGCACATGGATACGCCCCAGATACTTGGCCTTTGTATCCGCCTAGTTCAAAGTGTGCTCCTCAAGGTCACGGACCCGCGCCGCCAGCTCTTTGCACTCCTTGGAGCTCTCCTCCAGTGTCTCCCGATGGACTTGGATGGCGGCGGCCGCCGCCAAACCACGAGCGGTCTCCAAGTCAGTGGTGGCTCGGGTCTGCAGGCTTTCCGCTGCTGCCAGCTTCGTCGCCACCTCAGCCTCCTAGAACACCAGCTGCTCTTCGCGGATGGTAAGCCGGCAAACGGAGTATGCATCTTCTGCCTCCTGAACGTGCACTCGGAGGGAGGCCAAGCGGGCGTCCGCCAGGGAACCAAGAACATCCACGGCTAGCTCCCTCCCGAAGAGAGCAAGGTGTTGCTTCTCCACCTCGGCTTCACGCGCCCCCACGGTGTGTGACGGGCCCATTTCATGAACCACAACAAATGCAACTTCACAAGACACAAAGTTGCACACAGGAGGATATTAAAGCAAACCAGCTCATATACATTACATATAGGTCCAAACTTTAATTCATACACACCTAGAATACATAGCCAGATATCCAAAGTGTTTCACAAACTATTACACTACCCAAGCACAATGACGGAAGACTGTAAAAGAACTATCAAACACACAAAAGCTTGAGTCTAGGAGCGTCCTAAAATGTAGGATTGTCAACATAGTACTCATTAGCCCAACTAGCATCAACGGACTCTCCTCCAGCCTCATCTTCTCCAACTGATGTCATATTTAGCAAGAGTGAGTACTTTCGTACTTAGCAAGCCACACAGAAAGGTAGAAATGAAAGGAATAGACATTAACAGGTTATGCACATATATTATCAAGGAATATGATTAGTGAATAATCCATCAACATTAGAGTAGCAGTTATATCTCAAGATTCATAATTAGTAAGTAGCAACATGATCAGTAATTAGGCTTCACTGTACTAACAACATATCATCCACCATCCAATTCAATCATACCATTATCATGAGGAAATAGTAAACATAGCCACAAAACATAGCTTCGTTAACCGGAAGCACGACACACTCGAATGATTCAAATTGGACTCTACAGAGCCTACCAAACTTTTCCCATAGGATGTACCCAACGTGTACTTTGTTAAGGACAACATGTCGATATATAGTGGCACAACAGGACACCTCATCCATTCCTCTCCATATCATTCTCTTCTCATCACCTACCCTAGGACACGCCATTTCCCATCTTAGACACGAATACAGAATTATCCTTGTCTGATTTGAGCTTACATGGGCTGTCCTGGGTATCCTGTTGTAGGACTGTTACCAATCATGTCCGTTAGAGGGTCTCACGGTCCATATGGAGGGACGAGAACTATGTTATCTTGACTTCATCAACTGTCCTTCAAGTGCTTCGTATAGGGCGATTGTCACATAACCACAAAGGTACATGTGCATCTAGTCACAACCCCTCCTCAGCTTAACAACCATCCATCCCACAAATCAAGGTATTTGTCACACCAGTGATAGCCCAAGATTAACCTTATCCTGTTGTTCATCCCCTCTAGCTAATAGTATCACTTCGAGCTAGGTTTATAACTTGGCTTATTGGGCTGAAGTGGATAGGTTGGCCATTTCATGCATACAGTAGCTTGGAACCTCTATTATACTTATTAAGTGATTCTATGACCACCTCTAAATCAAGGATGATGAATATGCAGACAACAATCAATGTAATCATAGGTCCTATATGATCGATCGGAGTGTGACTTGCCTTCTTGCTCAGCGGCACTGACGTTTTCTTCTCTTGCCTCCTCTAGACCTCTTGGCACCACCTCCTCGTACTCTACCGTTGTTAAATCAATTATCCCATAAGCAATCACATAGCAAGAAATCGAGCAAATCGATAAATAAATTAAAAAGAGGAAAATAAATCAAAATCAAATGACATACCGATTTTTCATAGGTATTGTGGTAGTATAGAAAATATTACAATTTTATTTAATAGGTTGAATAATTGATATATATATATATATATATATATATATATATATATATATATATATATATATATATAGGAAGCCTTTTTTCTACTTCCAGGAGTAGCTACTCTCACATGTATATCTCACAATCTTGAGGTTTGTAAATTAAGTATCTAGTCATACTAGAGGGTATGTGGATATACTCATTTTTTTGTCGGGATACGTGAAGTATGGAGACATACTCACTTTTATATAGTAGTAAATGCGATATATATTCATACGCTTATAACTAGAAGACCCTTCACAAGTATTTATGGTTATCACTCTTAAAAATCTTGTTTTAAGTATGTGTACATACTCAAAATGATAAATGGGTATGAACACATATCCAAGATGAATTTTCAATATGGGAGTAACTACATCTAGAAGTAGAATGGATTTTCCCTATATATATATATATATAGAGAGAGAGAGAGAGAGAGAGAGAGGGGGAGAGAGAGAGAGAGAGATGATTCAAATAGCACCATGGGTAGCCGATGATTCAAATAGCTTTTGATGCAAGAAGTTCAGTTGCTAAATCATGTGACGAGATTAACAGGCTGATGGAAAGATTATAATCTATAAAGTTTGAGGGTAAGATCTGTTGGAGAAAATAGCACTTTTAGTTTTATATTAATCCAGAAATAAATCATAAGCATGATTAACAGATTGCATGATGAACTATACAAGTCTACGTAAGATCTAGACAGGTTTATAAGGCCAGACAAAAACATAGCATCTACCATACTAGCAACATCCATCATAGATAAACAGATTACGAAAGCTAGTATGGAAGACATGGTTTGAGATGAGAATACATATGTTTCCTTCTGGACTGGGTAGAGTAGATGGCGACAACGTGCAGCACCGTCACGTTGATGACGACGGCGGGTGAGACCGAGTCGACAACGAGAAAGACGATACGTAGCCACGAGCTTGATGAAGACGAGGAAGCGATCGAGCAGTCACACAGAGCACTTCCCAAAAACCTTATTCGCCCTCTCCCGGTGCAGGATCACAAAGGACGACGGTTTCGGAGACCTACTCTCCCGTTCGCCGGTGCACGCCGACGATCGGGACGGAGAAGTCTTGGCGGCGCAACAGTAGCGAGAGGCAAAACCCTAGGCAATTGCGTGATATTATTTACGGCGATATCCGTACGTACTTATAAGGAGGAACCACTAGTGTTGGGCATCCTGTAACCGAGTAACCGGTTACCATATTAATACGTCGGTTTCCATAATTAAATATATAGAAATATATGGAATACGCCATAAAAAGAAAGTGCAAACGGAAGCCGCGCCCCCGCAAGGCAAGGGACCGAATTTCAGCGGACCATTCACGCAGGTGATGCGCGGCCGCGCCGATCGCCCACGCCCCACCCCGCCCCGCCCGGCCCAGCCCGACGAGGCGAGGCGATACGAGCGAGCGCGCGCGTGTGTTCTTCCTTCTTCTCCTCCACACACTTGCAAGAGATGCTAAAATAACCAACCTTATAAGTTGGACTCCCTGCACCTCTACTAACAATGTGGGACTAAACCTTTACACTCCCACCACTCATGAATGGGCCTTTGAGATTTTTCAGGAATTATTGTGAATATTAGTGGGCCAAGCCCATATAATTCTAACAATCCTACACCAGATCTTAAAGTCCCAGCTAGACTTTACCTCTCCCTACTGTTGTTTAATATACCAGTATTTTCAGTGGAGACTGTTAAGTTAAACTTCCACCTAGAACAATAAGCTATACTCATTCACAACTTGAACAATGGACTATGCCTTGAATTGCAAGTTTTGTGCAAACAAGATATGTCTGACTTCTCCGCGGGTGGAGCATATAGGTCATACTCCCTTGGTCTTACATGAGCTTAATAGAGATCATCCAAATCTCACACATTGCGACCTTACAACAATCGGGCTCATATAGGTGTATTCATTCAAGAATGTTTTGTAGGAAAACATCTTCGCTATTTAAAGCCAACTGAATACATTAAGGCAACAACCAACCTGTCATACAGATATCGAGAGTAATGCATCGCTTCTTGAGTGGGTTATAAAAGGTTACTCTCATGCTAACCAATAGCTTGTTCTTCCCAGGTCCTACTTCACGGGATCTCCGATCACCTAGGTTGGGTTACTACTATGGAATAGCACATATGGGTCTCATACTCATCTCCTTCAATGCACTGTCTATCACATTACGTGACAGCCCCTTGGTGAATTGATCTGCCAGGTTCTCACCAGTTGAAATATATACTACTGATATGACTCCGGAGTTTCTCATTTTCCTGACAGACTTCAAACGTCTCTTAATATGTCTTGATGACTTCATATTGTACTTAGAATTGTTCACTTTGACTATCACAATTTGATTGTCACAATTCATGAGGATTGCCGGCATAGGTTTCTCGACAATAGGCAAGTTCATCAAGAGCTCACGTAGCCAATCGGCCTCAACTGTAGCTGTATCTAGTGCGGTAAGCTCTGCTTCCATGGTAGACCTCATCAAAATGGTCTGTTTGCATGATCTCCATGAAACAGCAGCACCACCAAGAGTAAATGCATATCCACTCCTGGCATACAGCTCATCAGCATCAGATATCCAATTGGAATCACTATAGCCCTCTAGTACTACTAGATATCCAGAATAATGAATTCTATAATCCATAGTACCAACTAAATAGTGCATTACCCGCTCAATCGCACGCCAATGATCATCTCCCGGGCAAGAAGTAAATCGGCTCAGTTTGCTCACAGCAAATGAGATGTCAGCCCTAGTAGCACTAGCTAAATACATAAGTGATCCAATAATCTGAGAGTATCTTAATTGTTCTCTACCAATTCTCTTATTCTTTCGAAGGATCAAGCTGGGATCATAAGGTGTTGGAGAAGGCTTGCTATCCTTGTAACCAAAACGGTTCAAGAGCTTCTCAACATAATGAGATTGCGTAAGAGTAATCACATTCTCTTCTTTGATTAGCTTGATGTTCAAGATAACATCAGCCTCACTCAGATCCTTCATATCAAAACTTTGGCACAGAAAAGTCTTGACCTCATTGATCATGTTAAGATTTATTCCAAAGATGAGTATGTCATCAACATGCAAGTACAGTATAACTCTCTGACCCCCGTCATGACGGTAGTACACACATTTATCAGCCTTATTGACTGAAAAGCCTGTTGCTAGAAGTGTTGAATCAAATTTCTCATGCCACTGCTTAGGAGCATGTTTTAGACCATACAAAGACTTCAACAACTTACACACCTTGTCTTCTTGACCCTTTATAACAAATCCATCTGGCTGATCCATATAGATTTTCTCATCCAACTCTCCATTAAGGAAAGTTGTCTTAACATCCATCTGATGAACGATAAGACCATGTGAGGCAGCCAGAGCAAGTAATACACGAATAGTGGTCAATCTAGCAACAGGTGAATAAGTGTCAAAGAAGTCTTTGCCTTCTTTCTGAGTATAACCCTTAGCCACAATCCGAGCCTTATACTTGTCAATAGTACCATTAGGCTTAATCTTTTTCTTGAACACCCATTTACAGCCCACAGGTTTGCAACCATATGGTCTATCGACAACTTCCCAAGTTCCATTAGAAAGAATAGAGTCCATCTCACTATGGACAGCTTCTTTCCAGTCATCTGCATCAGAAGATGCATATGCCTTTGAAATGGTTCTAGGAGTGTCATCCATAAGATAAACAGTGAAATCATCACCAAAAGACTTTGTGGTCCTTTGTCTCTTGCTCCTCCTAGGAGCTTCACTATCAATCTCCTCATGGATTGGTTCAAGTGTTTGTTCAGCATGATCAGAAAATGCACTAAGTTCAGGAGTTGTTTCAGTAACCACATCAGAAGATAATCTAGATATGCTATGTAAATCTTTCATAGAAAATATGTTCTCACAGAAAGCAACATCACGAGACTCCATTAATAAATTAACATGAACATCAGGCACTGATGTGAACAAGGGTTCCCGATCTTCCGAAAGGTTCTTGGTAAGTTGATTTGGTCGGAGGCGACACACAAATCGATCCGGCTTCAGAACAGCACGTTCTAAACCCCGCAATCGCAGCACGACGTCTCCTCTGGTTATCAACCGTCCAAAAGACGATTGACCTTGCCGAGAAGGCTAATCCCTGCCTGCGAATCAAGAACACAAGCAAGAACAACGAAGAATGCAACACAATTGCAGATGTATGATTAAACTCTCGAAGTCGGGGTCTCACAAACCGATGAACGGCGAAACTGTTTATGAACAGAATTGATCTAAGCAAAACCCGAACCCTAATGGTGCGGCGGCGGCTGTATATAAAGACCCTAGGGTCGTGCAAGACCCTCTGGACGCGCCCCTAATTGGGCTCAACTAGATACAAAGCCCAAAGGCCAAAAATAGGCGACGCAGCACCGACACAGATTCTGGACTCTGTCTTGTTTTGACGATTCCCGATGACTCCGGATGAATTTTGACATGAGGCTGGCGGCATTGGAAAGGTCTTCTCCTTATCTTTCCGTGCATATGTAGAACGTCCAAATCCGAGTCCGTATGCGTCCTGGGTGACTGTTTTAGTACAGACTGGTCCTGGGCCCCGAAACAGACTCGAAGTCGGTTTTGATTGGGCCTCCACTTTGGCTTTTAAGCCCTTGCTGGTCCTCCACGTTCCCAGCTCCTTCTCCCATCATCTCCTGGTCTTCTCCATGGTTTCTAATCATAAAATAATCATTAGGTAGCAAACCATTCTCAAAAGTAACATATAGCGAAGAACGTAGGAACGAGCTCACCTCTAAATTTAGTCGTCGTGCACGCGCTCTAGTTATTGGACCTTGCAAGTCCAGATTTGGAGGAGTGTTGTGTGTATCCATAGGAGTGATGTCCTCATCAGGCACCTCTGTTTTAACCATTAAAAATCTATAGGCAATGCTATGGTGAGCATATCCAAGAAAGATACAATCCATAGTTTTAGATCCTAACTTACGCTTCTTGTTGATTGGTACTTTAACTTTGGCCAAACAACCTCATATGCATAAGTAAGAGAGCGATGGCTTTCTACCAATCCATTCCTCATATGACGTCTTCTCCTTATTCTTCATGGAAACTCTGTTTAGGACATGATATGATGTCGATAAAGCCTCCCCCCACCATGCCTTAGATAATTCAGCCGTGTCTAACATAGAATTAACCAAGTCAGTCAAGGTGTGATTCTTTCTTTCGGCAACCCCGTTTGATTGGGGCGAATAGGGAGGCGTCCTCTCATGTATCATACCATGTTCCGCACAGAATAAGTCAAAATCATTTGAGAAATACTCGCCACCACGATCGGACCTAATTCTTTTGATCTTTTTCTCTAGTTGAGTTTTAATTTCAGCCTTATAAATTTTAAAGTAGTTTAGAGCCTCATCTTTTATTTTTAGCAAATAAACATAGCAATATCTAGTCGCATCATCAATCAAAGTCATGAAATATCTTTTTCCACCTTCAGTCAATATACCATTCATCTCACAAAGATCTGAATGTATAAGTTCTAGCGGTGCTAAGTGTCTCTCCTCTACAACCTTGTGAGGCTTTCGAAGTTGCTTAGATTGCACACAACTTGAGCACTTAGAACCTTTGACAATGGAAAAATTCGGAATTAAATTCAAGCTGGAAAGTCGAGACATAGAACCAAAATTTAGATGACATAAACGTGAGTGCCAAACACTAGCATCACTCTCATTAATACCATCATAAATATAGTTCACAGACTTATTGCAATAATCTAAAAGGGAAAAGCGGAACAAGCCTCCGCACTCATAGCCTTTACCAATAAATTGTCCACTCTTAGACACGACAATTTTATTCGACTCAAGCACTACCTTAAAACCATACCTACACAAAAGGGATCCACTAACGAGATTCTTCTTGATAGAATGGACATGTTGTACGTTCTTTAATTGGACAATCTTCTCTGAAGTGAACTTCATCTCGACCGTGCCAACACCATGAACAGAAGTATGTGACCCATTCCCCATTAGGACGGAGGAATCCCGGGCGACCTGGTAAGAAGTAAACAAAGAAGCATCAGCACACATATGAACACTAGCACTAGTATCAAGCCACCAACTAGTAGATTGAAATACAGAAAAAACATATGATAAATTACCATACCCACTATTTTCTCTAGCATTGGTCACCATGTTCGCAGTCTTCTGCTGTGGACGCTTCCTTCCTTTGCGTTATGAACACTTCTTTGCCTAATGCTCAATAGAACCGCAAACGAAAGCATGCTCCCTTCTCCTTGTTCTTCTTCTTGAAGGTAGTGGTCTGCTTAGGCTTATTGTTCTTGCCCTTGCCCTTACCATCATTGCCATAAGACTGCTTTGGATTTTTGGAGAATTTAGCACTTTTAGTTTTATATTAATCTAGAAATAAATCATAAGCATGATTAATAGATTGCATGATGAACTAGACAAGTCTGCGCAAGATCTAGACAGGTTTATAAAACCAGACAAAAGCATAGCATCTACCATACTAGCAACATCCATCATAGATAAACAGATCACGAAAGCTAGTATGGAAGACATGGTTTGAGATGAGAGTACGTACGTTTCCTTCTGGACTGGGTAGAGTAGATGGCGACGACGTGCAGCACCGTCACGTTGTTAACGACGGCGGGTGAGACCGACTTGACGACGAGGAAGACGAGCCGTGGCGACGAGCTTGACGAAGACAAGAAAGCGATCGAGCAGTCGCGCAGAGCGCTTTCCAAAAACCTTATTCGCCCTCTCCCAGTGCAGGATCACAGAGGACGACGATTCCGGAGACCTGCTCTCCCGTTCGCCGATGCACACCGACGATCAGGATGGAGAAGTCTTGGAGGCGCAACAGTAGCGAGAGGCAAAATCCTAGGCAATTATGTGATATGATTTGCGGTGATACACGTACGTACTTATAGGGAGGAACTGCTAGGGTTGGGCATCCCGCAACCGAGTCGATTACCATATTAATACGTCGGTTTTTATAATCAAATATATGGAAATATATGGAATACGCAGTAAAAAGAAAGTGCAAAAGGAAGCCGCGCCCCCGCAAAGCAAGGGACCGAATTTCGGCAGACCTTTCATTAAGGTGATGCGTGGCCATGCCCATCGCCCACGCCCCGCCCTGCCCCGCCCTACCCGGCCCGGCCCAGCGAGGCGAGCGAGCGCGCGCGTGTGTGTTCTTCCTTCTTCTCATCCACACACTTGCAAGAGATGCTAGAGCAACCAACCTTATAAGTTGGACTTCCTCCACCTCCACTAGCAATTTGAGATTAAACCTTTGCACTCCCATCACTCATGAATGGGCCTTTGAGATTTTTTCAAAAATTATTATGAATATTAATGGGCCAAGCCCATATAATTCCAACAAGATCTGTGCTCACCGTGAGCTTCTAGACCGGACGTATAGAGCTGCAGCTCTCTGCTCTTGTTGCCAAAGCTTATGGGTTCAGGATAAGAACAAGCAGATGAGAAGCAAATGGGATACGCTAGTGTCTTCTATGGGCAGGGAAAATCAAAAGACTTGCCATTGGATTAAGCGGCGCACACACACGGACGGCTTGGCACAAAGCCGTGCACCGCTAGGACGCCTCAGCTGGTCATCTAATGGATATACGGATCATTTGACTACAAGTTGGGACACATCAAGACTGCCGCTAGATACACCGACGACATTATATGTATGCCGATGGCGACTGGCAGCAACGTATACAGGTTGAGTCTAAACCGATCATCTATCTAGTTGAAAGTTATATCAATGATAAAGAGTTTAGAGATATTCTAGTCAAATATAAAAGTTTATAAAATTTAGAAAATGGTAAAAGATTAAGAAAATGCATCGAAAGCAAACAAAACATTTTCAAAAAAAAATTCTTATGAAAATCAGGGTGTTACACGGCGTCTTACCGCCCACGGAGGATACCCTCCCGATCGTCCAAATCCTGCTCACGGGCGTCCAGGTCTTCTTCGCGCTTCAGCAGAACCTCCCTCTGCTCTTGGATGCCCTCCTCCTACAGCTGAAGCGCATTCTCCGCTGACTTGAGCTGCTCGGCCCGGTCAGCTAGCTCGAGCTCCGCAGCCTTGAGACAAGTCCACCGCTCGGCCAGACTCCGCTCCCGACGTCCAGCCTCCTCCTCATGCTCCACGACCGCGTCAAGCCGTCGCTCCGCTTCGTCCTTCAGCTCAGCGGCAGCCTCGCGGAGTCCAATGGCGACCCTCATCCGACCGCTGGCACGTTTCATCTCCGCATCATGATGACGGCGGTCCAACTTCACGGCGGTCTCAAGCCTGTCCCACTCCAACGTGGAGGCAGCCTCCCGCTGGCCCAGGTCGACGCCGTCACCGCCACCGATGAGGCCAGCTCGGGCAGTAGCCTACGCGCCTCATCAATGAGCACGAGCAGCGGGCGAGGAGGCCAGCGCGGCAAGCATCTTCAACAGGAACTGCACGAGTAGTGTGCGTCCCACTCGGCAGCACCTGCTCTGGCTCTAACCGGACGTGCGACGGAGTCCCATCGGCACCCAAAATCGCATCCACATTGATCGGGTCCTCAGCTCGGGCGCCGGCCATGGACTCGGATCTGTCGGGGCCATGGTGATGTTGACCATCGGGATGTCCAGAAGACGAGGAAGATGACTTGGCTTGAGCCCCCGATTCCTGCTCCAGAACAAGCAAGGGAAGCGGAATGGTCCGAGCCTCAGACTGGACCGACTGTGTTGCGGCAGGCCGAGCTAGTAATGGGGACGCGAACAATGCTGGTCGGGGCGTCGTGGGTTGACCCAGTTGCGACGACTTGGACAACACTACTCGGGGCGGCATGGACTTCCCCTACAAATAATAGCCACAACGGTGTTAGAGAAAGCGCATCGGGTTGCGACCGGTAGTTTGAACTCGAGCACTACCTCCGGAAGAATAGCCGGGGTGGAACTCGGGGTGGCGTCGGGCGTCGGTAGGCCGGCTGCGGCTTTCGGCCCGGCCTCCACCCGAGGACCTCTGTCAATATGAGCAGTCAGCAACCAGGACCAATGAAAATCCCAAGCGAAGCATAGAAGGTCGACGGAGGGCTTACTTGCAGAGGCGTTTTCACTTCCTCACGGGCACGTCAGACACCTTCATGACGGCGCCCTCACCCGCCGTAGTTGCGGCTTCTAAGGACGGAGCCTCTCGAGTGGCTATCATCACGGAAGCGTCTGAGTCCCGTACGGGTGGAGACGGACTTCGATGTCTCTTTCGGCTAGACTCCCCAGTCAGAGCGGCGACTCGGAAGGCGCCACCAGCAGGAGGCGGAACCCCGCCTTCGGAGTCAGACGAAGGAGGCGAAGGGGACCGAACTCTCTTACCCTTCCCAGTGGGCAAGCCCTCTCCACCACTCGGACGGAGACTGCCAGGTCCGACTGTCGGCCCTCCCCTAGAAGGTGCACGATCGGACCTCAAGCCCCGTGCGTCCAATTTCGGCAGTGAATTGATGATGTCATACTTGCTGGCGATGAGCCGTAGAGGGTCGGCCCCCTCGGGGTAGGCAAAGCTAGAGGGCAAGTCAGTGTCGGTCAACAGCATGTACACCACCCTCAACACCGCCTGCGGGACGTCTAAGTCGGGCCCTCACCGAGTGTGGCAAACATCGTTGAAATCCCCGTACAGCCAGGCTGGCCGCGAGCGCGCATGAAGAGGCGCCAGACCCATGGTCAAAAAGTCAAAGATAACATCATTAACAGAGAGCCCGGCTGCCCCCAGAGCCGCGATCCGACTCATGATTGGGTCCAGGCGCTCGTCGTGAGGTGGGAGGTGATCCCAGAACTTGAGGACTGGGTCGGGCTGATGGTGTGCGAGTCGGAGTCGGCGGGGCATAGTTGGAGACGACGGAGATGCCTTCAACACCATGATGAACAATTGAAGCCACCACTTCTCGATCTTCAGTTGGGGGGCGTAGTCTATGTATCTGGCTCAGGATCGGATGGAGAGTCGGACGCTCCCCATAGGGTCACGCCCCCCAGTCTTCGACAACTTGAAGAAGCAACGGAAGACATCGACCGACGGCATCACCCCGATGAAGGCCTCGCAAAAGTGTGCAAGCACCGCCAGCGTGATCACGGCGTTGGGCCCGAGGTGCGTCATCCGGAGGCCGTACGACACCAGGAACTCCTTGAAGAAGTCGGAGAACAACGGCACCAGCCCGGCAAGGACGATGATGGTGAAGGTCACGATTTCGCCAGCATCCTTATTTGGCGCCACGGTTGCGGTTCCAGGGCGGATGACATGGGAGTCGGCGTCATTGAGGTCGACCACCAGGAACGGCCGCACCCGGTCGAGGGAGGCATTGGAGCGGAAGATCGAGGCCGGCAGCAGATCAGTGGCTCCTTCCTCCCTCGCCCTAGAAGACGTGCGGGAGCCCGCGCTGTGGCTTGAGGGAGCGGAATCCGTTCCCGAGGGAAGGCTCAAGCCTCGGCTCCGGCGACCACCAGCCATGGGGAATGAAGCTCTCGGCAGTGCACGGCGAAAAAAAGAGGAGTCAAGCAGCGGTGCGCGGTGACGGAGGCAAGAACGGAAGGCAAGGCGCAACAACGGAGAGAGTTCAGAAGGTGCGGAGTGTGCGAGAAGAAGGCATCGGTTCCTCTCTCTCACTTGAGGATTCGAAAGAAGAGGAGGGCGGGCGCAGTTCCGAAATGCCTGCGCCACGACTCCTCGTGTTCCGGTCGGCGCGCTAAGGGACCCCGAGGGCGCTGACGAGTGGCCCTAGCCCTAGGAGCGACCCACACACCAGAGACTAGGGCCGGGAGCTCCTGTCGGTGTCAGGGAATCAGGGGTTCCCCTAACCGCCTGTGGGCTGACTCGATGGCCTAGGAGGATTCGAGTCGCTCAAGCTACGGCCCAATTCGGTTTTGGCCGAAGGATGGAGTGGCGCCTCATGCGCGCTGCTCGAGGTCATCCGCCAACCACCTGAATTAATGTGGACACTCGAGTGCCTACATTAAGGGGTGGCAGGACGGTAGGGGGGCGCCCGGGGCCCGTCCCTTTTTCCCCCGCCACCTGACGTCATCACCTGGGGAAGGAGCGAAACGGGGAGAGCTCGAGGAGCATCGCCATTAACACTGGAGTTGCCGCCCGAGCGGACCAAGAGTGTAGGGATCGAGGGCAGCTGAGCAAGATTTGGGGGGGATCTTGTCCCCCCAAGCCTGGCGCACGGGTGTTCGGCCTGTCCGGGGCCCGGGTCATGTACTGCCGTCCCCTTGACCTATAGAAGGGGGAGGCGTGCACCATGTAAGGGGCAGAGAACAAGCAATATACACAGACAAGCAGGACGTAGGGTTTTATGCTCCGAGCGGTCCGAACCTGGGTAAAACGTGTGAGTTTCCACCTTCTCCTTACTCCTCTCTGATAACGCGCTCGATCCAATCTCCCTGCAACCTTTCTCAAGGGCGGCTCGGCAGGCCCTCATTTGGAGGTGCTCGCATGCACCAACAGCCACTTTGCCTAAGCCTCTAACTCTCCCTTTGAGTTATCCCCAAAAGTCACCTTCTCACTGTCTTTATTTTCATCAATGTTGGTGAACATGGTTGGTTGCCCGGTCATGTGTTGGGTGCACCCACTATCAAGTATCCATGGGCACCTCCACTCTTGTAGTTGACCGTGGTAGTAGCCATAATACAAACACTAAAGGAAGAAGGGTTAGTATCTAAAGCATTACTCAATTGACTTTCACTAACCTCATCATGTCAAATGAGATCATCCATATAATTAGGGATTCTTGTAATCCCTTCATGAAGTCTTCTCCTTATAGGATGGTTGGGAACATGATACCTCCAATGTCCATAACCATCCCCCATATGCACATTATCGATGTCGATGTACTAGTGAGGAGGATCATGAAGTCAAGTGACGCGCTCAACCACGTGTCCCACTTGTGTGTGGAGCACAAGTATCATCTCCATTGCTCTCTTAATTGAAAGCTCGTGCCTTCTATTGATCACCTCCTCGAGCAAGAAACTCCTCTTAGGAGCTGTGATTTGTAGGAGACACTTGTCAATCACTTTATGTGGTGGAATCCTCCAAAGGCCCCGAAAGGAGCATATCCTACACACAAGATTATAAATGCTCAAGAGATTCTCATAAAGGTCATCATTCGGAATTCTCACAAATTCATCAAATTAAAAGAAGAGATCATGTTGGTGAGCTCGACGAAGATGTCAAAGATGATCTTGTGATGGAAGAGGTGAAGGCACCGGCGCTCCTCTCACACCAATGCGTGGTCCACCTGAAGTACTTGGAGTAGAACTTGAAATGACACTTGGGGTAGAGCTTGATGAGCGCCTGATGAAGAGCTTGGTGAAGGTCTTGATCCAAAGGGTTGTAGAAGCTGTTGCAAGGCATCTTGTGGAGAGATCAAAGAAGTTTAATCCCGAAGCTACTTCTTTTCCTTTGCTTGAAGATGCTTCATTGTTCGCCTTGAATTTCTTCTTCCCCGTCAAGCTTGCAGTGATCTCCTCATCCTTGAAGAGGAGTGTGATCACATCATCAATGGAGAGGTTCTTGTCCATGATGAGATCAAGGATGATGTAGAGAAGCTTGCTGCTAGGGAGCAAGGTGATCTCCTCATCTTTGGAAGCTCGAAAGTCCTTTCAGTTGTTGCAATTTCATCCACGATACCTCGCAAATGAATAAGAGAGTCAAGTAAGTTCTCATTCTCATTAGCATGAAAATCAAAGAACTCCCTAACAAGTGAGTCACTAGCATGATCAATAAAAGACTCACAAGCATCATCAATACTAGTCATGCTAGAGGAGCAAGCAAGATCAAGAGACATCTCATTATGATTCATCACACTAGGCACACTAGTAGAGAAACCAATCAAATTATCATTAGAAGAATCTAGGCACTCACTAGAACAAGGCACATCCACATAATCATCATCATACACATGATCATCGGTTAAGGTATTGGCAAAGTCCACAAGAGTATCCATCAACTCATCCGGAATCATGGCATTTAGGTAGATTTTCAAGTGATCCTTCCATGTGCCATGACCCGGTCCCGAATGGGATGACATCCCAACTCTATACGATCACTACTCAAAGCGGTTAAGCTCTATAATGAGCACTTGGCTCTGATACCACTTGAAAGGATTGAGTGACCGAGAGGGGGGTGAATCGGGAACTCATACTATGTACCTAATTTGTCAATTCCTAAAAACTTCCACCCAAACAACTCCTAAACAATTGTAGTGATGATCACACTAACAAGAGGACAATCTTATGAAAGAAAAGACAACCTAATCATACTAGTGAATCACACATAAGGCAGAGCAACTCCTATGCAAGCTAGTAATCAAAGACACACGAAAGCATACAACAAACTAGCAAGGAAGACTACTCATGCAAAGCTACTAGATCATCAAACACATGGTAAGCACACAAGCATGAGCAGCACAATATATACTAGGGTGATCAATCAAGCCAAATCAACTCCTATACATGCCAGTGATCAAGTATGAAAGCTAAGCACTACTAGCAAGTAAAAAGACTTTTCATGCAAGTCTACAAGGTGATCGACAAGAACAAGATAAGCACACAAGCATGAATAGCACAGTATGTAAATACGGAAAGTAAAGCATCATAGTAAGGAGTAGAGTAAGAGATGGCTCATAATATTTTTTTTCCTGAGGTCTCGAAAGGATGGTGTCTTTCCCTACTCCTCGTTGGACCACTCCTACCGGAGTACCGGTCCCTCCCTCCACCAAGTGGAGTTCTCGCACATGAGCCCGTAATTACTCCTAGAGTGAAGACATGGTTGCGTTGCCGCTTCCATCAAGGCACAAGCTTGTCTCCCTCGAGAACTTGCCGGACTCCCTGAACCTTTACGGGTGCTTACTAGCGATGCCCCTTTCAATGGCGGGCTCAAACCGTGTACAAACGTGTGACGACCTTCACAACCAATCAAGATAGGCTCGATCACCGACACCTAACCGGTCTAGGTCTCACCATAATCTAAGAGTAGCAGCCTAGATCACACCCCAAGAACACACTAGGCTTAAATGTGGATAGATGCTCAAGTTACTCTCACTAGCACTCTCAAGATAACCATTATCTTCTCCTAGTGCTACTCTCTTTTCCTCTTGGCTCCCTACTGATGCTCCCAATAATCCAAATGGCCAAGAGAGGTGTCCAAGATCCCAGCAACGATCTTATATAGGCTTCCAACCTCAAACTAGTCGTTGCTCTATAAAATTGGTTTTCTGGGTGTATTAGCAGTACAATCTGGTCACTCGTTGATCGGACCGACCAATCTCCATCTAGACAGCTCCTCCAAAGCCGTTGCCTTCCCTGCTGCAGCTGATTTCCCACTGACCGACCCGTCTAGTCTATCTGTCTTCGTTGATTCCAGAGAGCATCCAAAATTGCTCCTCTCTGTTCCGCTCCCCATCCATACAAACCGGGCCGTTCGGTCTCTATGGGCCTTCGCGCTGACAGATTTCTCGCAGTTCACCTCTCTGGTCCTCTGATGACCGTACAGTCCGGTCTCTCCAGACCTTCTGTCTGATCACTATCTCTAGAAGCTGAAACTCCTCGTCCTCGCTTGACTTCGTTTCCCTGCTTCTTTCAATAGCTCCTTGGCTTCTTCACTGTCACATAGTGCATATGATTTCACTTAACATCTATGCACACCACTAACTATTGTGACCTAAGAGACATGACCTAAACCTCTTTGATAGTCCAGTTTTTCCTATAGACTCAAAGCCCTAACATCTAGACAAATGTTCTAAACACTTGCTCCTAGCTTGTCCTTAGCCTTGATCCATCTCCATCAACCCTTGAACTCCATCAAGCTCACCAAGCTCCATGCTTATGATCATTGTCATCAATCGCCAAGGCAACCGTCAACGATCATTATTAAGTAGAAGAGGTTTCCTACACGCATAACACTCGTGTAGATATTAGTTACATTTTATGTTTGTCATTTATCACTAAAACATTCATACATTGGATTGACTTCAATGGTCATGAACCTTACACTAACTTTTATACTTCTCCTTAAATTATATGTCGGACTCCAAAGTGTCAATTAAAATGAAACAGATGAAGTACTTAGTATTTTAGGCTTAGACCATGGAGCTTAAGAGATATAAAAAAAGATAGTTACATAGAAAATAAAAAGATAAAAAAAGAGATATATTAGAAAGAGAAAAAATATATTGAGATGTAAAGATGATAAATAAATTAGAAAAACTAAAGAAGTGTAAAATAACAAATAATATAGGACGGAGAGAGTAAAAAATAAGTGCGCCTAAACTGCTGACCCTAAACCAAAAATCCGTGCGAAGTTGAGGGTTTTGGGACGGATCAAAAGGGACATGAAGCGGACCCGCAGTGGCCGATAATGCAGGGCATGGGATCTACAGTATTCTTCTCCCGTTGGCTGACGGAATAAATTGCCCAGAGACAAAAGTATATTACAAACGGGCATTTGGCCAGAGCGCGGAAGTGGCCAAACTGCGACAAAGAATATTGCGTGACTAACCTACAACATAGACCCAACTGTCAAGTAATACTATCTCCGTTCCAAAATATAAGTATTTGTTAATTTTTAAGAATCATATTTGGTCATTTGTTTTATTTAAAAAAAAAATAAAAATATTATTTATTTTATTATAATATGTTTTATTAGTAATATATTTTACATATAACTAATTTGTTTTTATATTTTTATAAAATAGATTAAATAGGACGAATGATCAAACATAATACTTACAGCCAGTAAATGCTTATATTTTGAAAAAGAGATACTTCTTTCGTTCTAAAATTGTTGTCGCCATTAACGTTTTTACTAGCTTTGGTTGTTCCTCTTATTTAAAAAAATTCAAATAATATCATGTATTTTCTTATGATTTGTTTTATTACTAGATAAAATTTAAATATAACTTATAACTTTTAATATTTGAACAAATATTTTAAATAAGATAAATAATCAAAGATAACGAAAAAAATCAATTACGACAATAATTTTAAAACGTACATAAGGACACAAAAGCAACATTCATAACTTGTGTCACCTTGCATGCTGATCACGAAGCCAAATTGGAATCTTGCCGCGCAGCAGCAGAAAGGAGGATGGAGGGTAGCAAAATCTGGGGCAACGACTATACGGAAACAAATCTGGGTCGAATCAAAAATTTGATTAACGAAGAGTTTTAAGTCAACCTGAACGCATACATCCTTTACACTTGTCAAACACTTGAGAGAACAAGTCCATCCGTGAGAATCACTCCTATTATGAACAAGTGGCACCACACCTCGTACGCCCAAGCATAAACGGGTTGAGGAATTAATGGCATCTATGCATTCTGTGTACTCTGTTGAGAAAACTCGGACGTTTCAGTAGGAAATACCTGGCCCGGGAGAACTGATGGTCATATAACCGCCCCTTTTCGACAGACTATTGCACTACGACCTAGTTTCGTACAATGGAAGCTACGCTGGACAAAAATGAACTGGCTAGGGAATAAAAAATCAGCTAGCTATGCTACATCATACTTTTCTCTCGTTACACTGTACAAAGAGGAAAAAGAAAAATACTAGTACTAAAAAAGAATATCCCTCCACTAGCTTGGTGTCGAACAATCTGCCGTGTCAGTCTTAATGACTCTGGTATTGTACGAACCACACGAGCTGCATTTGTGGTACAGCCAGTGAAATCGAGATCTCCCTTTCTTCTCACAGTCATTACAAAGTATATCCTGCAAGAATCATACAATCAAAATAAATAAACGGTCTTGGGATTGAATATAATGAAAAAAAACCAATATCAGAAGAACTGGAATACCTGACACCGATCACGATATTCCTCAGGAAGCTCTTCTGCAGCCAACAAGGCATCAAGCATACCAAAGTATACCTGTTACATAGAAAACAAAAATGGCCTTAATTCGTATGAACATGACCCTATTTAAAAATTTATAATCAGCTCATAAAAAAATTGCAATCATCTGTAATAATAGACTATTTGAGCTGTTCTGAATATGGAGAATCACACAACAAGCAATAATGCATGCTTCTCGAAGGCTATGAGTTGTCCTGTGTTCCAACATGTAGACAGTCCGTTCATGCAAAATCATAACCATCTTAATTACTCCTCTGTTCTCATTTTGTTGTCGTTAGGACAAACTTTTTAGTGCAAATTTGCACTAGCTGCTTTGTCCTAACGACAAGAAAAAAAAGAACGGAGGGAGTATATAATAACAATAGATTGTTTGAGAAGTTCTGGATATCAGAAGTCATGCAACAAGGTAGACTGTTTGGTAAATGTACGGGACCAGAAAAGAAAGCTGAAAAGAGACCACTGGTTGGCAAATTTGCCTCATAAGCAAAGGAGAAACTGGCTGTTTTCAGTTTGGATCTTCTGAATAAACAACAAATGGACAGGCACCAGTGAAAATTTCACTCTTTTTTTTTACGGGAATACAGTTGGAGAGACTCCCACTATGAATTTTATTAATAAAAGAAAGGAAATACTTAAAGGATGAGCAAAGCCTAGCCAGGATTTGCCGGCTTAGTCTTCGAAGATGTTCATAGGGATAGGTTTGCATACGTGTGTTCATAGGGGTGAGTGTGCGTGCGTTGTGAGTGTCTAAGTTGTACTATGTAATCTCAAAAAAAAAGAAAGGCATTGACAGAACAAAAAACAGTAAGACCCCAAGAAGAAAACAGAAAAATCATATACATGTTGGTGCTGTTGAAAGCCAAGAGAGAAGAGGATTGTGGTGTGTGCAGATTAAAAATTCACTCATCATTCAGTGAATCAAGAGCAAAATATTCAATTGAGTATTAAAAAAAACAAAGATAATTTCCTCAAGAACCTTGTAAATTTAATAATGGAAACACAGGTACTGTTATTGTCAGGAGTTTGGAAAAGGAAGTTTTTCAGAAAATATTCGTAAAAAAAAAAGATGAAAGAGAACATTCTTGTATTACCAGAAAACAAAAGTGCCTATTACTATGCTACTAATATCGAAATTCAAAATACTGAAATTTGTGAAAGTTGCTTCCACGAAACAATGCTAAAAAATTGAGTGAAATAACCTTTACTCACAACATGATTAGTGGTAAATGCAAAATACCCATAGAAGTAATGTAGCTTACCGCCATATCTCCCAAGGATTTGCAGCAGATAGGACAAGTGTAGTGGCTACAAGTGTATGCCTGGGATTGATAGAGGACTGTTACAAATTGCTGGCCCAGAGGGCGGATAATATGATTGTATCATGGTTCCCTAGATATAGCATACCTGAAAGCAAGCTGAATGCATGAAATGGCCACAAGGAAGAGCCCTAACAGCTGCGCTTGATGTAAACAGGAAATCACAGCAGATTGGACAATTTGTCTCTAGACCTTTCTCCCGACATTTGTGCTCTGTTAATTTCATTCCAAGGCAGCAATTGCATTTCATGCAATGGAAGAAATCAACGCCAAGACCTTTCCCAAGACGACACAAATTACAAAATGGGCAATGGTAAACCGTCCTGGAGAACATAGTGTTAGAACAGCCATGTTGCTTACTATGAACTATGAAGAATTGCTACAATCCAAATGTTGGTTTCCAAGTATGTAGCACAAATGTGCAACACAAAAACCTACTACTTGGAAAGCCAAAAGACAACTGCTTTATGGCATTGGACAGTGCGTCTGAATCCAGATTGGAGAAAACAGACAAGAAAATAGCATCCAAATATACTTTAAAAACTGACTCTTACTCTAATCTTTCTTTTGTTTGGCCCTTAGCCAAAACAAAATGGTTTGCAGTTTGCACTAAATATGGCCCTACTGTTTAAGCATTACAGAAGATGGAGGCAAAATAAATGGCAATATATATATAGTTAATATAAACACACTGGAATCAAAAGGCAGTGGTTATGCCATATCCAGTCAGATATACAGAAATTGAATGCTGATTACATTGTTATCCAATTATCAAATGTATCATAATCACCTATATAGAAATGACATGTTACTTATGTATTTGACAGATAACATGTTATTGTTTTCATGTTCACTTTGTTAAGCTAAAAATATTGGCTTATCACACTGCATGGAGCAAATAAATTCCTGAGTTCTGATTACCAATACGACAACTAAATGGTTCCAATTAAGGTGTTCAAATTAAATTCCAAGGAACATTTTTTTTGTCAAATCTGGAATTACCGTAGAAAAAATATGTATCAACACATCTTGATTGACAAATCATTTTGATAAATCCACATATATAACATGTCACGAAATAAGAAAATAATATTGATACAATGGTTTGGTTAAAGAATCAGTAAAGCATAGGTTCCATTTTAAGACAAAATTAACAATATTTCCAGAATATGCAGGAGAGAGATCTTTGAATTAAACAGGGAAATGTTTACAACACAAATGTTAAGATAATGCTAAGTAAGAGTTTAACTTTTCCAGTCTCTTTGAGAAATATTACCTTTCATCATCAAAAAATTTGCAGATGTTACAGTAATATTTTGCCATGGATAGCCCATTGCAAGATGGGGTTTGGCAAATTGGGCCAACAGGTTGAACCTTCAGGCATACCATGCACATCATCTCTTGTGTTGCTTTCCTAGAGACATCCAGAAGAGCTTGCTAATTATTATTCTGATGAAATGTGTTGCGAAAAGTTGAAAAGAAATCAATGGACACTGGCATCAGGGTATTGACAAATTTGTTTGAACAGTTATAAAAAAGTTGAAGGCACAAAGATTCCAGCTTCAAGGTAGCAAGATAAAACAACTGACATACAGGCTCTGGAATTTACCTTTCCATCGTATGATCACTAACTTTATCATGGCAAAACCTGCATGTGAACAGCTTGTTGCAGCATGCAGCAACAAGCTTGCAGTTCCGTTTGTAATGCTCACAACCAAAAATGTGCTTCTCCTGGTCGCGATACGAAGGAACACATCCAGGTATACTGGCACCATCACTACATTCTTCTGAACCTGGTTCTGGTAACTTCTGCTGAGCAGCTATCCAGCGGCTGAAATATACAAAGTTAGGAATACTATCACATATGTAACAAGCAATACACTAAAATATTCAAATTCAAACCTGGTCATGAGATTTTGAATTAGATAGGCCTTGCGCCTTGGGTCAAGTGTAGGATCTCGTGAAACCTTTCGCACCTCAGCCTCAAGTTCACTCTGGTTCATTCGAAAGATGTCCTTCCAGCCAGGCTTGAACATCTGGTCATTTTGTTCAAGTTTATCTTGTAATTGACTATCTACAGAGGCAAAGAAAATATTAATCAAATGAAAGTTTTTTCCAACAGAAAAGAAAAATAATTAAGCTAGAACTTCTACAGAATAAGCATAAGAGAAACAGATGTTTATAAATTAGTTTTCATACCATCCCCAAATCCCTCACCCACATTCTAAGCACCAATATGAAATACTCTGTGAATTGTGTCTGATGAAATGTATCATTTAATTCATCCTAGGCAACCATAGCAGTCAAAGCTAATTCATAAGGGAGCAACAGCAACAAACCACATTTTCTGTTTCTTTATCATAAAATAAACATGTTCTTCTGATAATTTGGAGCTAATCTAACCCGACATAGCACCCATAAATGATACAGTCAAAAACATCCCTGACCAATTAGAATTTGCCCAGTAAACACATCTGCACAGTGTGTTGTATACACTATATGCAGTGGCTGGTCTACATGAAAACCAAAGAGTACGGTGACCCTTCACATTTGCACACCCATGTGTATATCATGAGTAGATGCACAAAATTTGCTTCTCTTATACAAAGGATTAGTGCTTGTTTCAGTGAAATGCCCCCCTCTTGGATTTTCAGTAAAGCTCCATTGCTGAGCATGTGCTCATAAAATTTACATGCTTACTTATCATAGCTATTCTAACAGCCATTATATTACCAAGGAGGACGCGATACAAAAGAAACAACTACACATACCATCTGGAGAAGAGGATGCCTCTGCTGAGGAATCAGATGATGCTGGGGCTCCCTTCCACCATTCATTTAGCCATTCACCAAACATGGTGTTCTTAGTAGCTTGCTTCCATGTATCCAGCATTTTGTTCTGCTCCTCCTGAGTCAGCGCTGATGTAACCCAAGGTAACATAGATTGGAGAACCTCGGCACCAGTAGAACCAATTATGCGACCTACAAGCTTATCCTGCTCCTCCACAGAAAAATGTTTGTCAAACAATGGCCACAACTCAAGTTCTTCTCTATGAACATGGTTAGTCAAGGCAACCCGGATAGACTTGCACATTCCTTGAAGCTTTGTGGCAAGCTCATTATACTTTCTAGCCCAGTCAATCTCATTTGACGAATGGAAGCAGTTTTCCTCTTCTTTGCCTTTGGTCTGGGTGTGGCCCTGGCTGTCATATAGCTGTGAAAGCTCAAAGAGAACATCAGATATATCTTCGAATAATTGTTCTTCCTGCTTGTGGTCAAGAGTATATGAATGGCTCACGTTGTGCAATGTCTCCCTTGATTCTAGAGCAGGAAATACAATTTCATCCTCAGCATTACTATGTGCCCTGTAAAGACCCCATAACAAACGAAATCTTCCGATGAACTGGCGAAGACAAGACTCATCACCATCAATGAGCTTTCCGGACTCAACATCTAAGTATTCTAGATCCTTGCGAATCGCCTTGTGAAACTTAAATATGGTATCAATTGGCCTTGAAATGCCATCCGAACAAGACAAAGATGCATCCGTCTCCCATGAAAAGAGGCTTGAATGTAATGACGGAGCAGCAGAATTGTATGATAGAGATCGAAAGGACTTTGCAGAAGCCAGTGAACCAATACCAAGATTGCTGTTTTCTACTCTCAGCCCAGGTATACAACAAGGTTTTTTGTTACATGGATGTACTTCGATGTCAGCAGTTTGAGAGCAGTGGTTACCATTCCTACTAGGAAGAGATTCTTCATTATTTCCTCGCTTGCCTGGCCTGGAACCATTTTCATTTTGTGGATGCAGAGGAACATTGCGTGATGCACATGGACACAGCGATCGACATCTTTCTAGCTCATTTACATCATCCAACCGGCATCTTGCTGCCCCTGATGTTAAGCATAAATATTCTCCGGAGTTGGATTTGTCCCGAGCTTTGCACGTCCAACCAGAGAAAAGAGTGACCAGTGCAGTTTCAGAAGGTGATGCTGTTTCATGTACATTTGTCTTAGCAAACAATGAATTTTGAAGAAATTATACAAAGCTAGTGAAATGTATAGATAAGACATCATAGCACAACTGAAGCAAAAGGTTACCTGCCAAGCGCATATTGTGAAGAAAAGAAGATGCATCGTCATCACTCAGCTTCGACACCAGCCATGGTAAAACACGTTCCAATAACTTCAACGGCATCACACAAAGGCTCTTGTATGAAAGTTCCCTTTGCTTCTCAGGTGAGAAAAGCACCCTAGCTTGGGGAAGCACCTAGGTAAGTTCAGCTCAATATGAGACTAAGGTAATTATCCAACAGTCAAGCTAAATCAATACAAGTATTAACCTTGGTTTCTTCGTCACAGAAGTGTTTATCGATGGCCTCCAGTATTTGATCAGCATGTGAACACAATTTTGAGTAAAAGTCCACTGCAGTTGATTTGGCTCCAGCTATTTGGATTTGCTGAATCAAACATCTAAAATTGTTAAATCGGCGCTCTTCTTCAGCATGCTCCTGTGCGAAAGACAGCTCACTATCGACTGCAGGAAATACAACCTGATCCTCGGCAATGCTGCAAGTCAGAAGACGAATAAAGGCGTTTAAATAAAGAGGATTCAATTTGAGGACAGGAGGCATTTGATTATTTCAAGTGACAACTGTCCAAAGTGTATCAAAAAAAAAGGTTTCCCCAATACAATGACTGGCGTAGAAATAGTGCCTTATACCAAGACATTCCTTAACATGCGGCAAAAACAATGCACAATAAAAGGAAATGTTCAAACACAATGCCCTCATACTAAAAGGAAAAGTACAGTAGCTTCCTTTATGAACAAAACAATTGCTTCTAACTCATGCAAAACAAAACTGTATACCTACATACTCAGATTATTTTTCAAGAATATCATATGCTATGGCAACAAATAGGCATTTTCCTCTGGCTGCAATGTTCTCCAAATCATTATGGGATCTAGATGAGAAAATTTTCACAAATTCTAGTGTAGCTAACTTGTAATAGCTCCAAATTGGGAGCTGCTGGTTAGATAATACCTGTAAGTAGTAAAACAAACTGTACTTCAGGAAACCACCACAAGGTAACAAACCATAGATGTTCCAAAACTACATAATATATACCAGATGAAACGGAACAGACAATAGATAAACATATAAGGTAGCATGTATTAATTTTTTCGAAAAAAAAAAAGCATAGGCAAAGAGATGGGCAATAACATTCTGGAGGATGATCATTTTTAGCATGGCCATAATAACATGTAGCTGTGTGAGGACCCAAATCTACATACCTGTGGAAGATGCATACATCAGCAATGAACTGGAGCCTCTCGTTGAACAATGATATATCAGAAAAATCCCCAGACTGTTGCATCCTTCTTGTCTCCTCTGCAATATCATGCAACTCTCTGCGGATAGCATTATGCCAAAGCAAAATATCATCTATGGGGTGCCTGTCAGCTTGATCATCGTTAGATTCTGCAGAGTTTCTACTCCCAACTTTATATTCTTTATTTGAACAAATATTGCTCTCCCCTTGGTCAACAAATGGGGCATCCTCACAACCACGTCTTCTATCTGAATTGCAATCAGTAAAGCTCTGTACCACTTCTTTTATTGTGTTCCCATTGATCCATGTGAATACAACCTTCAAAAAATGAACACCAAATTTAGCACAACATAAAGAAAGATTGATAGAAGAAGTACAAGGTGCTCAGTAAGACCTGTTGGAGAAGTTTCTCTTCAGGCACTACTTTACACAAGCAATTACAAATATCTTCGTGTTCATCAGATGAAACAGAAGCTGAAAGCCATGGAAGGAATTCCGCCATCATATTTACGGGAATACTGCACAAGAATTGCCACACCAAATCAGCTTGCTCTTCACATGAAAATTTCTTTGTCAGCAGTGGAAAGACCTGAAACAATATTCAGACGGAAACAGAAATGAATCATAGCATTCATATGTTAACTAACTGCATATTAAAACGGATATCAATTCTATAATGGTAAGACAAAAAAAAAAGTGTCCTTCACAAGCTTGGTAACAGTTGGAAAAGGGGCAATAGGAGTATGATAGGGTTCGAGGCAATATCGCAATGAGTTACTTTTAATCCCAATATGGTGTCTAGCAAAACTGATGGAAAACTGTATAAGTTTATTTTATAATTCGCAATACATGCTAATATGAGCCATAGAGATCAGATGAAAGGCTGAGAACTCTTCTTCCTTTGTTTAATGGCAATGACCTATCAATTACGGACCTCCCCATAAGTTTTAGCTGGTGACAGTTGGAACCTCGAATTCTCATATGTTCTACAAATCATGCCCATCAAGTGACTAAAAATCTCCCACCTCTAAGTTTGCAATGACAAAACAAACAATTAAAAAGGTAAAAGGTTGTGAATCAAATATTGTACTTAGATATGTGTGGTACCACCGCTTCTCTTTTCACCATCATTTTAAACATCAATGATCTTAAATGGCAAGGTAGATGGTAAAACCTTACCAAATACTGGAGGGAAGTTTTTCAGCTTGATACGCAATGACATATTTTTTTAACACTTTAGTAAAGTATAATTGTGTGTTAAATTTTCTATACAAAGGAAAAATAGTTACACAGCTTATTAATCACTTCTCTACCAAAAAAAACTTCAAGGAAATAACAAGTAAACAGCTTAATAAGATGCTTGATAAGAAAATAAGCACCATATTTTGATCCAGCATTCAATGACGGCACGGAAATAATATGATAAAATCCACTGGTTCTAGGAACTAAATCCATACAACACCTTTTTCCTTTAACCAGCACAATATTGAGTTATTAATGCGACAAGCAAGAATTGAAAGGAGTATACGGTATCTCTCTACGAACCTGTTCTTCTTCCTTGGACATATGTTGGGTGAGACATGTTTGTATGGCTCCCGTACAGGATGCGAGCTCCCTACGAAGACCATCATCATTCTGTATGTCCAATTGTAGAAGAGCAAACAACTGACGAAAAAGATCACTTTCCCCTTTATGCTCTAAGGAATAGGTTCCCGCAACATTCTTGACTCGGATATCCAGTGCTGGAAAGATAACCTGCAATCATCCAAAGAAACATAAGCATAAAGATGTGCTTTCAATGATCAATGCAACAAATAAAGTGGGCTGAAAATAAAGCATTAGTTAGAAAGATAAAACACCAATAACATGCAAGAACTGGATAAGCAATGTACCAGAAGTTCTTCCAAGTAAGTAGATGACGAAAATGTTCTAGCAATTACAGAACAACATCATTATTTGCGTTTGGTCATAGATTATTTTCCTTTGGCAGCATTTAAGTAAATGCTAGAGATCAAAGTGCCTTTACTTACCAGCAAGACTCCTCACGGAAACAAATGCTAGGTGAAGTTGATTTTTATTCTTTGGATAAATAAGATCGTTTTCCCAGAGCTTGTTCCAGACTAACTAGTGAAAAGTAAGAAAAGCTGTAGCAATATAACAACACTTTTACCGCTGAAATTAGACAGACAAGGCCAAATATGATTATTCAAATTGAATTTACAGTGTGTTTTCAATTAAGCAGAGTCTACCATACAGGCTACATCTCCTTATGTCACTATCAGGACTTAAAAGGGTGAATAATTGTTCGTACTAGCATATCTAGAGCCCGAACACATCTCAAATTTCCATAGGACCGTATTAACTCACGACCAATTTCAGATCCTAACAATGCTCGCTCGATTCAATCTCCATCCCGCAAGGCTTCTCCAAAGCGAAGGCAACAATTCCGCAACCCTAAGCCCAACATCACCGAAATTCGCACACATCCACGCATCATGCCCAAATCAACCACAGCTTAACCCCTCAGCACAAAGAAAAAGCAGCAGGAAATGGCCAGAAAACAAAACAGGGGTAACAAGCAGCCGTACCGCGTCCTCGGCGTCGCAGTGGTGCTTGTAGATGCTGAAGAAGAAGCGGCAGCGCTCGGCGAGAGCCGCCACGTCGCCGGCGCGCTCCGTGGCCAGGCGCACGGCTGCGGCGTGCAGACCCTCAAGCTCCGCGCGGATCGCCTTGTGGAAGTAGAGGAATATCAGCACCGGCGACTCCGCCGCCGTGGTCCCCGCGTCTGCCGGCGTCGGGGATGGCGACCGCGGCATCACCGCGGCGAGCGTCCCCTCGCCGGCCATGGGCGTCGGCGTAGCCATCCCGCCGCCGCCTCCTCTTCCTCTGAGGGCGACACCGGCGACTCCGTCACGACTCCCGCTCGCTCCGCGCGCGTCCGCGCCTAGGGTGTTCGCGACTTCGCTTCGGCTGGCTTTCGGCTCGCAGCCTGTGGAAGAGGGAGGAGGGATGGATTTGGCGTCGCGTTGGCTTTTCCTGGGTCTCTTTCGTTACCTGCGCTCAAATGTGTTTTTTTCTCTCTCCTGTTCTTCCTTGTCCTGTGTTGTGTGGTTATTTTTCTGCCAAGGGCTTGGGCATTTGATTGAGAAGGCTGGCTGCTCTTCTTCTTGAGTTTGAACTTCGAATCGCTCGGTTAGGTAGAGTGGAGGTTCTATATTGAGGCTTATAAAGCTTCCGGGATAAATTATAAACTGAAGCACCGAAGAGCAAAATCCGGAAATAAAAAATAATAAACAATCGGCGATGCTGTGCTATGCTACCGGTACCAGTAAAAATGAACACCAAAATAGCACACAGATAACATGAGTGGTCAGAGTTGTTACGACACGGGCACAGCTTTGGGTAGATACTGCAGGAACAATCAAAAATAGAACTTGTTGACAAACTTATTGATTGATTAACAGAAACATCAACATGTACTAAAAGTTTTTAAATTGATGTCGTCATTTAACTTTTTGAGTTAAGTTTATAAAGAGTTTTGTTATAAAAATAGAGGTGGAAAAGGTGAATGAGCTTTGTTAAAAGTTAAATTACAAGATAAGGGCTTTTCTTGGAGCGTGATTTCCTTCGAAGCTGCTATAAAACTGACCCATTCTTTTCAACAATTATTAGACAAAATTCTACTTCGGAACAAGGATCTAATTAGAGAACTATTCAATTATGACTCTTTTTTGCCATATGTATATTGTTTGCATATGGTCAAATATATACACTTGTATCATATACTCGATTATATGAAAAAGAAAGTGCAGAGTAATATGAAAGTCTTTGGAAAGTTTTATCATTTCTATTTTTTTCTATGTAGCTTTCTCATGACATACTCCCTAATGACACTATTAAAGCTTTCCTAGTCTCACAATAGACCATCATCAAAATACATTATTAAACTTTGGAACAAATTAAACCATACCCCAAAAAAGGAAATGGGACCTTTGTACATCCTTGTTAGCTCAGTCTGAAAAAAAATGTTTAAAAGTTTCTCTTGTTATCCTTCAGTTTCATACACGCCACAAGTATTTCTTCACCTCAGCAGGGAAAATATAGGGAAACAAAGAGACATACCAGGTTCCCTCAAAAAAAAGAAAGAGACATACAAGGTGCTTCCTTTGTTACTATCTACTTTTTTTCAACACAAATCTTTTGATAGGAACCCATCTTTTTTGCTCAGCCAAACAAAATCCCTCCACCTGTAAAAGACAAGACTACTAAGCACATCTACAGACCTAACCAAATAATATACAGCCACACGATCCGGGATGAAAACAAAGCAAACGCAAATAAACATTTGTACCACCTTATCCCCTAGCTAATGGAGTGTGTCGATGATGCATGTTCGTGGTTGGACGATTTTGATATTGTAAACATATCTTAATCTTGAAAATCATTGTACGAGAAACAATATAATACTGGTTGGCCACTAAGAAACAGCTAACTCATTCTGATTTTCTTACCGACTACCACTACGAAGCTTGCTTATGTCTGTGTAAGAAGTATATATCTCTCGGAGTCAAACCCCATATTTTATGAGCGAGGGGGTAAAGCGGCCATTAGCTTAATGTAAAGCTGAATTAAGCCGTCGAAGAGGACCAATTCAATTATGCATGTGATAAACAATACTTCATCCATTTCAAATTAAATGTCATTCTAGCATTCAAATTATGATAAGAGAATGATGATTAATTATCTCGCTTGCATAGTACAACAATGATCTGATTGTAACTATTAATTAAGTTGAAAAACATCTCCTAACATGGTCTCTATCAATCTTCGTAGCTAATTATATATCTTGTGATGAGAAGGTTAGTACCTTCTCGCCAAACTTATATATTGTCTGTTTCATTAATCGGTTTCTACATTGCCCTGTTCCAGATCTCACCAAGAACAAAAGAGGGACTGGATCAGATCAGGTGACAGCGGTAATGGAATGCGGTTGCGGCTTCCACCATATCTGAAAAGGCCTTTTGAGCAACATAGATGATAGTATTACCACCAACGCAAACGCTCACAGGAACGTGGGAGCCGATTGCTGCCGCCCATAACATGTTCTTTCTTGTGCCCAATGACTTAGCAGTTTTAGCGTATTCTTGCCGGCGTGACAGATAACAGAGTGTTTCAGCCATGTGTCGTTTCCGTGGCTCAATTAATAACCTACACATGCACATTGTACATATTATATTATTACCATCCTTACCAGTCTGTTCATACTATACTTTTAGGAATGGCTCGTTCGGCTTTGATTGCTTGGCACCGTGGTGCATCTACTTATAACAATGTCATGCCCGTGAGATAGAGCATTTCAAGCAGGTAGCTAGCGAGCATCGCCGTATAGAGGCGGGCGGTTGAGATTGTGATGACGGCCGCTCACTTGTTTCAGACGGCGCAGTGCATGCCATTGCAGCCAGCAATGCAATCATCTAGCACGACAGAAGCTGGTAGGATCTGAGTGTGTGTGCCGATCAATGATCTTGGTGCGGATATGTCCTGGGTAGTGGGAGGCACTACATGTTTGCTAGTCAAACAAAAGTTACATCTCCATCCACCGGTCACAGAAAACATTCAAGTTTGTTCTTCCTTTTTTCCTACTGGATGGAATACTGTATGCCATTCTAGTCAAATTGTTGTCATACAAAAGCAGGTTTCTAGAGGAAGAAAAAAGGAAAGTGCTCACTCATGAAAGTACTACAACAATGCCAACTTTTGAGTGACAAGTCTCTTCCGCATGAAGTGTATCGGGTTCGGCAAACTCAGGGCATGCGGCAACCTCTACATCGACCGCCTGACTTCTGAATCCCGAAACCTGGCACCGATAATATACAACGGACGGCATGTATCGTAAGGTCACATTCATCATAGAGCAGCATGAATACCTTTTAACTTTCTTTTCCGAGGTGTATCTGTATCAAGATTAAAGTCTACCAATTGACAAGTCATGATGTTTCCAAAAAAAAAAAAGTTTTGACAAGTCTTGCATGGAAGAGCTTACAAGTACCCCATTCGCAGGGCCAGCAGCTCCATTTTGTCGCGTGCAAGGACATGCGTGCGTGTCCTGTTAAAAAAATCGACCATTTGGGAAGGTCCGTTTCATGATGACTCATGCTAGCTGCCAAACAGAACGGGTATTTCCAGTACATTGCTAGGTTCAGAACAAAAAATCTTTTTGCTGTCCCTGACTGAGCGAGGTGGTGATAGAGTATTATTGGAAGTTAGAACAGATCGGTACGGGATGCCTCATATCTGTGCTAATATTAGGTGCACCAATTGCTCGGGGCATCCTAGTTGACTATTTTAGTAAAAATTTTTACAATGTTTTCTAAATTTTTTTTTTGCACACACAAAAGTTTTTGTGCCACATGTTTTTCTTCTACTGTACTGCACATACTACATTAATGATAGGACATGAGGAGAGGAGTTTCCATTTTTAGCTAATAACTTGATTCTTGGATGCTAATGTATGAACACAATCGACAACTTTTTTTCCAGAATAATGCTGGTCATGTCGTCACATAGATTGCAAAAAGAGCGCTTAAAGCATTTGAATATACTCCACCTACTATGCCAGAACCCAGAAGCAAATGCCATATACGTACACAAATAGAAAAATATGCTAAAGCGACAAGATCCTAAATGCTATGCTTCGTTTGACCATGCTATACGTACACGAATACTATGCTTTGTTTGACCATTTCTTAACCCAAACACGATGCCGCCGTGGCCAGCCGAATTAAAGATAGGGACTTGATAATTTTCAGCTGATTTTTAGTTAGTTTTTTTGAACCATTAAATTTAGATGCAATATTTTATAATTATTATATAAATAATTTTATAAAAAATTAAAATATAAAATAATAAATTATTAATTAAAAACTTTCAGTTAATTAAAAGCTAAAAAATATATTAAAAATTTCGTGCACTTGCCAAGCAACATCATCACATTCCACGCTCTTTTCGCCGACCCGCGTGTACAATTCCGTGCCGGTGCGTGGCGATACCAGCTCCGCCCCCAGGAAACGGGAGCTTCGCGGAGGCCTGGCGGGGGCCGGCACGTGGTGGGACGGGCCCGGCACGGGCGGATCACGAGCCGCGATGCGCCGGGACACACGTCCTTGCGGGCCCACGGACCAGTCACGGGCTCACGGCCAATCCCGGCGAGAGCTCGTGGACCCATACCGGAGTCGCTGATCGCGACGTACGGGGGTACGGGCCCAATCAACTGCTCGTCGACTTCCAGCCTCCCAGTTCTCCAACTTCCGGTGACCAATCAAGGATGATTTTGACAAAAAAAAAAAGAAAAATGAAGCTTTCCGATGGCCCTAATTCTCCTATGGCTAAAAGAGTGCTAGTACATGTGGGTGTTACTCTGTTTTGAATCGATTTTGCATTTACCTCTTTTTTTAGCAGAAAAAATAAATTGTTGTGCGCGTTATTAGATACTAACTACGTCTTGTATTACTTGTCGTTTTGAACCTGGACACGGAGATTAATTAGAAGTGAAAAAGGTAGGTGCATAGAAAACAAGAAGGAGAGAAATAGAGATAGAGATAAAATTTTACATATTAGAAAGATAAAAATGTGCATTGAAATACGAGAATGAAAGTAAATTGAGAAAACTGAATGAGTGCAGTATGACAAGTAATATGGGACGGAGAAAGCACTACAATACTATGTATTTAAAGTTTTTTTTGTATCAAGTTTGGTGCATTAACCAGATTTTCTTTTCAGTCAATTATAGTCATCCATAAGCTTGTTTATCCGACGGGGAAAACCACCCCCACAATAGAATCCCTGTGATCGTGATCCCACAACAAGATTCTGTACACATTTGTAAAACTAAGATGATGCTGAATGTGTTTATACGAGTTGCACAGATGAGACGGTGTTATTTCAGAGTTATTATAAAACAGTACGAAATATCTCCTGTTAAAGCGACTATTTCTATTATATGTGGTCATGAGCTTTTCTTTAGGACCATGTGCATAACAAGCTAATCGATCCAAAACCATATATGACGAAGCTCATAATTAAAATGTCGCACCTACTTTGCTTATCTCATCACGTACTTATATACCTTAACATAACCACTCTTCTTAATTTTTGTCTGATGAAAAAGGCCACTATCTTCTATAGATATGCAGGCATGTTGACATTCTAACATCATTACACATATCGACATGATCGTATATTTAGTCGATTCTTGATTGGCGCTGCAGATTCATGCTGTATAAACTAAACGTACGTTCTTTTTAAACCGATTCATCGAAGGCTTGCGTCAGGGTTATTCGCAATCTTATATATACTTCTATGTTTTATTTACATGTGAACCTTTAATATTGGGTTCCGGTGGATAATGTTCTTTCTCTTGCAAATAAACTATTAGTAGCCGATGAAAGGTTACTAGTAACACATGTGGCCGGTTTTGTGTGAGATTCTTTTTTTTTAAGAAGCTTCAGCCTGCTTTTATAGAAAGCAGTAAGAGATTAAGAGTTTTACAACCTGAGAATTGAAACTGCTGGTGTAGCTATGCCAGCCCTGATCAGAACAGCCAAAGCACACACTTAATAAACTTCTAGTGTTCCACTGGCTACATTTTAGATGAAATCATCCTCCTTTTTGTCATCCTTCCGCCGCTCGGTTGAACTTTGCTGTCCACTCCGTCAGGCCTTCTAATGTCGTCTCCAACTCGTCCCGCTCTGGGTTCTTCAGTAGTATGCGCCATTTCTGCAGGTGTGTGCATATTTTGTGAAGGATGTTAGCTGGGTTTTTAGTGAAGATCTTTTGGATCATCATATTGTTTCTTTCTTTCCACAGCACCCATGTTGTGATTGGAAAGCTGAAAAATTGAGATCATAACCGGGACTCCCCCTGGGTATCCAGCGCTCTAGCAGTTCCCCCATGGATCTAGGAATTTTCTCCCACCCCAACATCTCTTTGAAGCTGATTCACACAAAAGAGGCTCTTGTGCAGTTAAACGGTATATGATCAGTAGTTTTAGTTTTGTTACAAATTGTGCATCTTCCTTCCCCCTTCCAATTCATCTTCTTTAATTGTTCGCCACTCTGAATTCTGTCCTGCATGACGAGCCACACATGAACACTTTACTTTTTTTGTGTGTGAGAAGATTCTCACCGATAAGGTCCGTCTCAACTACAGTTTTATGTGACTGAACAGTTTAGAAGTAGTGCATAGTACATGCATGCTAACCACTCTCATCAGCAAATTAATTAAGTACGCTGTCCTTCCTCCACAACATTACCGACTATTGTTGTAATTTGACGGTGTTCCAAAGGTGGGCTAAGGGCCGCGTTCGTTTTCCTTGGGAAAAAAGAGAGAGCGAATGGCTTGTTGATTCAAGCATCACCGCATCTAGTGGTGGATACGTGAAGGGGCAATTTGAGATGAGGTCAGTGGATCAGTTCTGGCCTGCCGACAGAACTGGAGTGACGGGTTCAGGTAAACTACACGTCAGATTGGTCTGTGGTCCATCACTTGGATATGACGATGATCAACTGGAGTCACACCGGGCCGTGTTAACTCTGAAGACGTTGGAGGCCCGACGCGACGTCGTGATGCATAGTGCGTGCCTACATGGCAACAGCAGTGAGACTGAGAATTGCTGCTGCATCAGTGGTGATGTGCGCCATATGAAATGCGTGCTGATACGGCAGGCAGAACTTATCTCGTTCCGTGAGAGCATTCAGTCAATCTGTTTCCATGCTTCGACCCTGTTTACCATCTACGTATCCCTTGACACAGCAGTCCTCTTCTCAGTGAAGAGCTGTATCTGTATGCCATGGCCGTATCCGTGCATTCTGTTCGAAGTGGACGCAAATGCGACAGTGGTTTTATTTACACAAGATTTCCCGTGCTTCTGATGAAAGTGCGACAAATACAACAGTAGTCACTAGAGGGATCGGGGAACGAGAACCCAGCCTAACATGCTGCTCCAGTTTATTGGCGGCAAAGCATAAACGACAGAGAGTGCATTCCATGCTCTGTCGCCCAGATGCGGCCAGATACTTGCCGTCCTCTTTTGGTTCCTACCGATCGGATCTCTCTGCACTACATTGATGCGTGTAAGTGTACGCATTCCAAAAGCGTGTCCATCATCAAGAGCACAAGGATACCTGATCGCGCTTAACTTGGAGGCACCGTCCGATTCCACTCGCGATCGCTTAGTCTACTACGCATCAACGCATGACTCGAGCGCACGTTTCATCGTGAGCGCTAGCACTACCAACCCAAGCTACTGCTACTTCGATCACTGTTTAGCCCTCTCTCTTAGACCTTAACTAGCTTATGCTTTCAATCAGCTCCGGCTGCGTAGAGCAGTACAGGTAGGTTAACTGTCATGCGATGCGAGCGACAGATACAGATAAGAGTTGAAAGCCGGGTTAAGACATCTACATCGAGGTATCGGCCAACAAATGTCGCTGGCCCATGCGTGTGACGAGTGACGATTGATCTGACCAATGCTTCATCTCAGCGTTTATCACAAACAATCGCGCACTGACCTAGGATCATAGTACGAATGAAAAGCAAATTTTAAGAAGGGGACCTCAATAATGGACCTCGTAGTAGTGTTCAGCTCAGCTCAAGGGTTCAGAGATGGACTGAAAGCTGGAGGCGATTAGATGCCGCCAGCCGCCCACCGATAGCATATTGCGACATTGCATCCACCTGCTACATTAAGAATCAAGTGGCAGAAACTGTACGAGATTGTATTTGTGCACTTCTCAATGGCAACATTTGACAGAAACACGATTACAAAAAGACGCCTAACAATATCACGAGGAAGGTACGTAAAAGATTTGAAAAGAGTTATAGCACGTCTTGACTATCGAGAGGATGAGTAACTTGACCATGACCCTTGACGGATGCTGCCTGCTTGATCGGGTCCTTCAAACCACATGTTATTCTCTTCGATCACTCATCCGTGTCTTGTCTTCACTCTTCAGTTACAAAGTTCAGTTTACATGTGTTGGCGTGTAGAACGTTACATTTCCCGTTCCCCGCTTGCTTGCTTCGCGCTAGTCATAGCTTTTTGAGATGTCAAGCGAGAGAAATGTCCCATGTATTACCAAATGTGCAACATTTTACTACAAATTTTACTTTGGATATGACTCGTTCGTTGACGAGTTCAATAGCAACTTTGCATATGCAGCTGCAAGTTGAAATATTCTTGCGCTGACCTCGGATCATAGTACGAACAATAAACATAAGATAGCCACCAGAAAGCTTCCAAACGAACCACGCAAGATGCCGCCCACGGATTAGTTTATAGCACGCTTGCTTTCACCTGCTTCATATTTACAAGTAGCAGCAGACAGCAGAAAGTAAATGACAAATGATCTGTATATTATAATACTTCTTGACGACAACATTTGTGAAAGACGTCTACTTGGAGACAATTTTTTTAAATAAGACAAACAATCGAACATAATCTCTGAAAACTAATAAATGTTTACATTTTGGAACGGAGGGTGTAATAGTTACACGCGAAAAAGGCCAAACTAAGATCTTCCAAGAATGTGTAAGTATTATGTTCTACACCCTGCTTGGGGACCAGCCCTCCCAGGTGGCTTATGGAAGCCTAGTGGCATGTACTTGAAAGTTGGATCTTTAGTACAACTGCAACAGAGAAAGATCTAGTCACAATATCTGGTGAAAACATCAGATAACCCTCAAGTCAGATTCTAACTTTGCTGCCTACTTCTGAAAACGTCTTCAACCAGGTGTTTTGCCTACTAACAGAAGCATGAACCCAATCAACAATCAAAGATCCATCAACGAGTCTGTTTTCTCCGTCCTTCTGTTGATTGCTACCATATCACTGATGTTCAGAAATTCACATGTTTGCTTTCCTTTCCCATCGTTCTTTAACATCAAGCCTAGCATATATACAACAAGAAGAGAGAAGCATCAAAGATCATCATTGCTTTTCACAGGAATTTGTGAAAAACTGTCATGTCAGCATTTCTGAACACTGGCCATAATAATGTCACACCATATTATCCACTATGGCAACAGGGTCCATCAAAGCTACTGCAGTTCTTGTGGTTCAAGTTGCACTGATTTCTTAATGGTAGAGTACACCTCATGCTCATTGGATAAAGTTCATAATAGAGATATCAAGATTAGCAACAAAGACTCTGTTCCTAAACAAAAGAGACTTAGAGCATCTCCAACAAGCTTGTAAAACTAGTTCCTAATTCTTAATTTAGGATGTTATTAAGAAAAACAGTCCTCCAACAGTTCTGTAAATCAACTTGCTAAATTTTCGCACTCCCTATATACCATGTTTCGGTTACCACATTTAGCAACCATATTGGCACTCCCAATCCACAAAATCCCGTCATTGCCACGACAAAATAGCTAACTGGCACCTTGTTTCGCGCCACGGTGGGAGCATTTTGGCCAGAGTCGCAATGAGAGCAGTTCTTGTAGCAGCCACCGTGGAGAAGAACAGGTGCGCGCCAGTGCCACTGTGTACTGCTCGGGCCGATAGCGCTACTGGTGTCGCGTACTACTCCGGGGGATCGCACCGTCGGGCGTCAGCGCCGTGCGCTGCTTCGGTGGAACGAGCTGCAGCCCCTGTTGGTGGTTTGTGCCACGCACCGCTGCGGGGGATCCACTCTCTAGCTGATTTGCAATCATATTGATCTGCATTGGACTTGCAAACCCATGAAAACGAAAGCAGCGACCTGAGCGTACGGAGGGAGCACGCGCCGAATGCCGTCGCGTGCTGTCTGCAGATGGCGACGTCGCTGGTGGCAGGGGTATAGGCACCAACCGCAACCATGTCTTGCAATTGGAAAAGATCACGACGGAAACGAATAAATCTTGCATGGGTCCGATAAAAAATGATGATGTGGTTAGATTTCAGATATTTTAGAAACCAAATATTGGGAGTTGTTGGAGGAAGGGAGTTTTTTTTTTTGTTCCCAAAACGTTTTTAGAAACTCCCTAAATCAATGTTTTGGGACTCTTTTTTTACATAACTATTGGAGATGCTCTTAGTAAATTGCAACTTGAGACTTCTACTGTGGTTTATCCATGTATAAATCTGACAAGTCAAACAGTTTTCCTTTTTGAACAATGAAAGGAGAAGTTCTATTGAAGCTTCTGAATCACCAAAATGCTTTGAATTCATAAATAAAGGGAATTAATAAACATAAATGAACCCTTTGAACAAATAAAGGTGAAGCAATGCAGCAGTCCATGAATACTATACTAAAGAAGTAAAGAGTATGCAAAAGTGCCAAAATAGAAGTTACTACATAGTATGATACAAGAATTTACCCCCAATGTAATTTCCTTTTGTTCCTTGAGGAAAAGGCCGATGCAGGATCCTGCAAATATATGGTGGTAAAAGCATCAAAATCAATGCATGAAAGTGTATGGATAAAGAAGGCCGTACCCAGTGCTGAGAGTTCCCGCACTGTGCGGGGTCTGGGGAAGGGTGTCAGCGGCAGGCCTTACCCCCGCCTGTGCAATGCGGGGAGACCGCGGCTCGAACCCGGGACCTGTTGGTTACAGGCGGTATGCTCTACCGCTGCACCAGGCCCGGCCTTGCAAAGTGTATGGATAAGTTGAAATAAAATTGTAGTACTAATGATATACTGGAATTACAGTCAAAATAGAGTCTAGAAAATGTAATCTTGCAAAGTCGACTGGGATAGTTACTTCATGACAACCAAATCATCAAATCTATTTAAACAAAGAAACTTATAAAATTTTATTACATATATTGGGCGAAAATAACAAAACATTTATGTTTGTCATTCTATTCAATCAATGGACAGTTACTTGAAAGTTGAAACACTTTGATGCCATTAGGGTTTCACATTTAGAGTTCTACCCTTTAATTCATTGTTTGATTGTTATCATAACTATTTTAACCATCAGCCCGTGTTACCTTGGATTATCAGTTTGTATTCCTTCCTTTCTAAAACTTCCAATTAAACAGTTTGTTTCCTTACTTGGAACATGCTTTAATACCTAAGGTCAATATGAAGATTACTGGGATTGACGAATCAAGACCTTGTAGTAATACAGAATTTCATTAATATAGGTAAACCACTTTGCCTGTTTATTCGTTGTTAAGACCCAAAGTTTGGGCTGTCCTATAAAACAAAGACTCAGGGAAACCAATGGCTTCAGAAATTACTTCAAAAGATGGTGCACAGTTGTAAGTATAACAAGGCATATGCCACATACCCCGTGTATTTCTGTAGGTGATGATGTATTATGTACAGCAGGAGTATTATCAGCAGATTCAACCTTGTCCATGGATTTACAATCTTGGGTTATTTTGGTATTCCAAGTCGTACTTCCTAAAGAAAAATGACATGCAAAACAGCTTACAACCACTGAGTGGTGAGTGGGCAAACCTAGACAAGAGCATGCACAAGAGAGAATAACCTTTGGACTTTCTTTTACGTTTTTCCTTTTCCTTTATTTGTAAGCGTTTCTTGTGTAGTTCCTGCATCACATGATAGATTCAGTAACTGGACTGGTAAATACAGAAGAAGATACTCAGCTACATGACTACATCAAGAATGCACATTAAGAAAGAAAACCATCATATCATGTAACAAGGCCAAAAGATTTGTCATTTTGTCTTATTGTTAGATTTTTTAAAATCACAAACTCCGCTAACAGACTTGAGATTGAAACAGGCATGCATCAATGGACCCGAGACCTAATACAGATCAAAGATAACAGAAAACAACAAAACCAAATACTACATCCCTGTTAGCGCTGATAAGGTATGGGTTATAATATATTTTTCATGTAGAAACCCCGAGACTAGGCACGCACGATCTAGCCAAAACACACGCACGGGTGCAGGGAAATGGCCCTCGCGAGCCTGGCTCTCAAGCGAAGCTCGATTTCGCCATCCCCGCGGATGCAGGCAAATCGGGGCCTAATGCATCCGCCAGGCTTGGCCCAGACCCCGGCTCAGGCTACCAAACATGAGCGGGTGCACGAGCTGGGCCTGGCTGGCAACCGATGCGGCCTACCAAACGCACCCTAGCACGTGGATGCAGTTTGCAATAAATACTTATCGGGATGATATTATCACATTTTCTTTCAGTTTAGTGTCTCCTTCAGTTTAAAAGTTCAATGCACTTTTACAGTAGCCCTATTTGAATTTTGATTTCCGAATATAGTTACTTTCATGTTTCTTCAACTTCAACAATGTCAGTTCATCCCTATGTTGCACTTCCTGAACTTTTTGTATATAACTGGTAGTTAAGACATTGTGTCAGGCCTTTGTTCCTCTCGCGCAAGCAAACGTGGCATACAAAAGCAGTCTTAAAGTTCTAAAACTGGATGAGCTCTCAATAAATTACCAAAACAGCAAGGTCATGTTCGGATTGGAGAGGATGGTTCTATAGGAACGTTACGGATTTGCTTCAAATTAGTAGCCCAGCCACCACGAGTCAGACTTCTTATTGAGATGCAAGAAACATCAACCAAAGAAATAAAATCTAGCATAGCATCCCCGTGTGTGGATCAATCATATGGAACATTCGAGAAATCCAGGTACAGGAAGGGCACCTTAAACTTGTCGAGCCGGTCCTGGGACAGCTTGGAGGGCTTGAATCCCGGGTCGAGGAGCCTGCTGGACGCAAGCGCCACCTCCTTCCTCTTCGCCTCGCCGTCTCCATCGGCGACCTCTCCTGCCGCGCCGCCCCTTCTCTCCTCCTCCATGACGTGCTCGCTTGCTGCTTCCATGGCCGAGACCGAGAGTCAGTCAGGTGGGTCGGGCTTGGTTGGATTGTAGCTGGCCCGACCCGCCCAAGCTCTTCATGGGCTTTCAATTTGAAGGAGCTTGACTGCTTCTCCCTTTCAGATTTTATTTCCGTTTCGAGTCTTAATAATTTAACCGGCTGGCTGGACGTTCTCGTGCATGGGCAATTGGGCATGGCACGTTTTTATTACCATTCAAAGCATGTCAAAACAACAGTCCACCACGCGTTTGAACAAACCACATTTTTCACACACGCACCGTGATGATGTCGGCAAAAGGCGGTACACGGCAGTGATAGCATCACGAGTGTGTGCGGCGTGGCAGGGGACACGCGAGAGGGCTACGGGGGAGACTGACTGGTCTGCTGCTGCTGCACGGTGGATGGTGGATCCATCGGCGGCCGGCTGGCCGGTGGTGGCTCAGCATCAGCTTCGCTGCTGGCCAAACTCGCCGGTCAAAGCCAGTCCATGCTGCCGGGCCGGTCTCCTGTGCAGCTGTGCCGCCCATCACGCCATCGCCATGATTGATGGCGCCGGATGATCCCCTGTTGCTCTCCAGTGATCTGAGGTGGCGAGGAACGGATGGGGATCTGACGGAGCACTCCATCGATAGGACTTGTGATAAAATTCATATCCGGAGCTGGGCCGGCGTAAGGCGGACACTTGGATTCGTGCATCGTCTGCGCGTCCGTTCCCATGGGTTGCGTCTGTGGCCAGCTTCATGCTTCCATATGACCTTTTTTTTTTCTGCAAATATGCTTCCATATGACTATTGTAGCGAGTTAAGTAATCAGGATTCCAAATTCGCTGGTTCATAGTCATAGACAATACTAGTATGTCATTAGTCTGGGGACCAACGTGTAGCTCAATTGTGTGACTTGTGCGTCACGAGTATTAATAACAAGAACCAATTGAGTACCACCACATGGTCCACCACCTACATCAATGGAAATATATTTTCAGTTTCAATGTAGTTATATGAATTATATGACCAATAATAACTTGCTAGTTTATTTCTTCTTCTTCTTTTTTTTTTTAAAAAAAGTGAACTACATGAATAGTAAAGTAAAAGCCAATGACTACAACTTTATGAAGACTTTCATCAACACATTACTTTCAGTTGCCTCTTTTTATCCTCTTATCTACAAAAGCAAAGCAGCTATACCTCATACCTTTCCATCAATATTCGTTATCATAATATGTGTGTTCATCAAATTTATTGTCAGTAATAAGCAAAACTATTCTTATTTTATAACTCCATCACTGTAATATGCAGTGCCACAATAATCATTGCATATCAGTTATGCTGATTGGTTGCTCTTGCCTTACTCCTCATTATGTTGCTATAGAACAACTGAAATATATCGTGCGAATGAAATGTTCTGACCCAAGCATCATAGCATTCATCAACACCTTTTCTAGGTAAATCAATTATCAGCCGAATTAAGCTGAAACCAGAAAGTCGGATTCTGCACCAAACTTCCTAGTGCTATCTAATGTAATAAGGCAGCCCATGATAAAGTCATATGCACCAACCTACCAACCTTAGTACACTTGAACTAGTTGCATGCCAGATTGCAGGATTTGGCCCCCGCACTTATCAGTCCATCACAAGACAACAGAACAGCCGCAGCGTCGGCCATGGCGGGCACCAGCCTCAGCCGATCCGCGACATTCCTGTCCGGGTGAGGCCAACCGCTTCGCTCCTCTCGGTAAATCGATCCACCTCCAACTAAAAGCAGCGCCGAATTTTAAAAAAAAAACAGGAGAAAGAAAAGAAAGAGCTTTCGCAGAAGTGAGCTCCCACCTCCTCTCCCCCTTCTCTCTCTTCGCGTCTCGCACCAGTCCACCGAACCATCCGATCCAAACCCTCCTCGCATCGCGTCGCATGCCGCCGCGTGCCACGAGGCGGCGGCGCAGCTGCAGCTTTGACCCCACCTTGACCGCCGCCGCCGGAGGGAGCCGGCAGAGCGAGCAGACATGGGCGGCGTGACGTCCACCATCGCTGCGCGCTTCGCCTTCTTCCCGCCCACGCCGCCGTCCTACACCGTCGTCGTCGCTGACGCCACCACCGGCCGCCTCGCCATCCCCGAGATCTTCCGGCCTGCCGCGCGCCGCCGGAGGCGGGACGGCGCCGGCGGGGACTCCTCCTCCGGCGCCGCCGAGGAGGAGGACGGCACGGAGGTGGTGCGCCTCCGCACCCGCCGCGGGAACGAGATCGTGGGGGTGTACGTGCGACACGCGCGGGCCTCCGCCACGATGCTCTACTCCCACGGCAACGCCGCCGACCTCGGCCAGATGTACGGGCTCTTCGCCGAGCTCAGCCGCCGCCTCCGCGTCAACATCTTCGGGTACGGTCCACCCAACTCCGGTCTAGCTGGATTTGGCCGCGAGCTACAGGAGTTTCCGTTGGGGGAAACTTACGGGAGGGTTTTGGGAAAGGCGCGTACTCGTTGGGATGTTCGATTTCTAGCTTGCATTTATTGTTAGATTTGGTATGCTTATTAATTTTTGACTGACTGCGGCAATTTTATAAACTGTCGGGGCTTGCTCTAATTTGAACTTTGTAGCGGTGATTTTCTATTAGCGCCTGAAATTGGTGTTAGATTACTTAGATAAGATCAAATCACACAATCGACCTTGTAGTTTTAGATGCTATGGAATTCACCTGCTATTAAATCAGTAAGAGCTAGTATTAACATCTCCCTCTGCTACTATCGGTTTACCACTACGATTTCTCCAACTATGTCAAATAAACAGTTCTCATACTGCTGGCTCCTCCCAAAATTCAAGTGATTTTGAGTTTTGATGCTGTAAGGCCATAAGGGAACACTTGCGTTTTGTGCATTGTGAGGTTCAAGCATCTTTAGTCATTCACTTGCTGATCTTGTTCCACCAAAAGTAGTAGTGCGGACTAAAGAGTTCTGGGTAATGGAGTAACGGTGTTGTATTTTTCATTTCATATGGACAGAAGTCTGTTCACAAAATATGAAAATCATAGAAGTCTTGTAACTGACAATCAAGTTTGAAAACACCAGGCCTCAATCTTAGTTATGAACTAAAAATGGTACTACACCCAACTTTATTGGAGTGTCAAGGAAGCAAGATAATGTATTTTTGTGGAGGTATCTTGGATTTTACACCACTAACTTTTTCGATGCTGATGAGATGGCACCTTGTATTTCGAGGCATGATTAGTGGGTATGTGTGGTGGCTTTCATTATGTAGAGCGATGTGCATCATGTTTTGGTTTCCAAGGGATCTTTCTCTCTCATGTGCCATCCTGCTGTAGGATATTAAGGATTAGCTTTGTGCTGCAGGAAATTTCTTATCATGATTATTTTATTCTATAGGATTTATTTTAGACTGAGATTAAGTCATTCTATTATGTACCTTTATAGTGCTTAACAGCTGAATCATCTTCTGCATCAAAAGCATCTGCAAAAGAATATCAAGCGATCACTTACTATTCCATTCCATGACAACTGAATCACTGCATTTAAAAGTTCTTGGTTTCTGTCTTCTGCTTTGCTTGGAGCAAGATCATTATCTTTCATTACGGAAGACTTTTCTCCTCTACATGGATTCTTGATTTGTGGTCAAAGTTTATTCGCTATGCTAAATGAAGTAGTTGCAGTTAGGATATGATTATTTTCCCTGAAAGCATTTTTTAACGGACCCATATCATGTTGCAGGTATGACTATTCTGGATATGGAAGATCTACAGGGAAGGTACATTCTGTTCTTCTATGTTGGTTGCTCCATGAATAACTTAAGTAACTTGCTGTATTCTCCCTAATCATATCTTAATAGACAGTTTATTCTTCCATTGAACAGCCCACTGAGTGTAATACATATGCAGACATTGAAGCAGCATATAACTGCCTCAAGGAAAAGTATGGTGTCGCAGATGAGGACATAATCTTATATGGTCAGTCTGTTGGAAGTGGTCCAACCATTGATCTTGCTTCACGATTGCCAAACTTACGAGCGGTGGTTCTGCACAGTCCCATATTATCTGGACTAAGAGTACTATATCCAGTCAAGCGGACATTTTGGTTCGACATTTACAAGGTATATTGGGTTCTTTTATTTCCCTAGAGTTCTTGTTGCTCAATAACTAATATATTTCCTCTCCTTTGTGTAGAACATTGATAAAATTGGCTTGGTAAATTGTCCAGTGCTCGTCATCCATGTGAGTTACTTTCCCTTATCTCTTTTTTTTTTAACCTGTGACCAGTTGTTACATTGGTCCTTGATTGAACTGATTTTGGATATGGTAACAAGTAGATTGAGCCTGAAGATAGGTGACTCCCTGTCTGCGAGTAGGTTTTACAAAGTATAGGATACATGAGTAGTAGATACTTTTCAAGGACCAACCTAAGCATGTGAAACGTAAATAATGACCAGTCTTATATGTATACATAGCACATCTTGAAAGTTGAGTATTACTATTTAGTATCATAGTTGCTGCCCTAGAGTTTTTGTTGCTCGGATTATCATTATTGAGTTGTTCTTATACCAGGGTACATCAGACGATGTCGTCGACTGCTCACATGGAAAACAGCTATGGGAGCTTTGCAAAGTAAAATATTCACCACTGTGGTTAAGTGGTGGGGGTCACTGCAACCTCGAGCTGTATCCTGATTACATTAGGCATTTAAAGAAGTTTGTATCAAGCCTTAGCAAAAAATCATCAAAAGACCCAAAAGAGATAACAGCAGTGGATGACACTAAAGAGGCTGCTTGCTTGGATAAACCCAAAGAGTCTGCAAAGTGCTCACAGATCTCTCGGAAGAGCCTAGATAGCCGAGTTGGGAAATCCAAAACAGTGGATGTTCCTGAGAAACCTCGGATGAGCTCAGATGACATCGACAAGTTCAGGAGGAGAAGATGCTTGGTTTGGTGATGTATGATGTGATCTTCCGCAAAATCTGTGGAACAGCACCTGAATACTATAGCATGGGAATCAAGCAACCGTTACATCATACTTAGAGGAATGGCATCAGCAGTTCCTGCACTGGAGAGTAAAGAGCAGTTAAATAAGAGGAAAAGGAATCAAGTAAGCTGCTGTACTATCATCCATCAGAGAGCTACCACTCAACACTGGAAGTGGAAGCTACTCGGTTAATTTAACACTTACACCGTCCATCTGTTTTGCAGCATCAGTTAGGTTTCCATCATGTAAAAGTGTACCATTATTGTCTGTAATCACGAGGGACCAATACAAACATTTGCTGCCACTTTGTGCAAAGTCTAAAAAGCCTTAACGCAATCACGAGCACGGTAGTCGAATCTTGGTGCAAGGTTCACATGTTTTCTGGATCCGCGTGAGCTTTGTCTTTGTGTACTGATCTACCGCCCTTGTACGCACTTACAAATTATACTGACAACCTGACTGGCTGAATGGCAATGGGCACATGACAGGTCATGCTGGCACCAAATGACAACATCTACTATATACTAGTATTAATATATAGCATTCATCACTCTTATATGTACATTGCCTCAGTTCTTACAGCACCAACAGAACACATATTTACATCACCGAGGAACTAGAAGCCTGGAAAGCCGAAGGTAATCCGGCAATCCTGGCAGGAAAAAAAAAACTTATCTGAGCAGTGGTGACACAAGCAGAAATAAAATCCGGGCGTCAAGTCTCAAACACTAATCTAGTCCCTGCTGGTGTTAGGCGTGGTAGCCCTGCTGTCCCACGGAGCATGAACGGTGTTGGGCGAGAAGGGTCCGTGGTCCTTGTCTTTGTCTCCACCCTTGTCCATCCGGCACTCATCCTGTATGGACCTGAGCACCTCGAGCACCTCCTTGATCGGCGGCCTCATCTCGCCGTTCTGCTGCAGGCACCGGAACGCCAGCTCGGCGACCATCGTCATCATCTTCTTGGTCGCCGGGTCCGACTCGTAGCCGAGCTCCAGGTCCACGAGCTCCTCGAGCTGGCATTTCTGGATCTTGTTGATGGCCATGCCGGCCAGGTTGATCTCGCTCCGGTGCCGGGTGATGTCGACGGCAGGCTTGGAGGAGATGAGCTCCACCAGGACGACTCCGAAGCTGTAAACGTCGCTCCTGTCCGTCAGCTGGTAACATTGGTGGTACTCTGGATCAACATACCTGCCATGTGCAAGAACACAATTGTAATTGGTACTCTGGATCAACATAGCTGGTATCTACTAATTAAGTGACCTTGGGATTGCACTTTGACATACCCTGGGGTGCCCTGGGGAGCGGTGGAGACATGCGTGGCGTCGAGGGGGAAGAGACGGGAGAGGCCGAAATCGGCGACCTTGACGTGGAAGTCGGCGTCGAGGAGGATGTTGGTGGTCTTGACGTCGCGGTGCACGATGGGCTGCTCGATGGCGTGGAGGTAGGTGAGCGCGGCGGCGGACTCGACGGCGATGTTGAGGCGGAGCGGCCACGAGAGGGCACGCTCACCGGCGCGGTGGCCGTGCAGGTGATCGGCGACCGTGCCGTTGGCGACGAACTCGTAGACCAGGAGCAGCTCGCGGCTGCTGCTGGACGTGCACCCGTAGAACATCACCAGGTTCGGGTGCCGCAGCCGGGACAGGATTTCGGCCTCGTTCATGAACTGCTCCATGCGCCGGTAGCTGTTGTTGTACAGCCGCTTCACCGCCACCACGCGCCCGTCCTTGAGGTACCCTGAACACGAAGAAACCAGCAAGGATTAAGCACATCATCATCATCATGTGGTCTGGCTTGATCAACGACTTGAAAGTGGAGAAGGCATGGCTTTGTCAAGTAATGAAGAACGGGAACTGGCACCACACATCCGAAGATAAATAACACAGCTTCGGAGAGAATTTGTACCTTTATATACAATGCCGAAGCCTCCATCGCCGAGCTCTCTGTTGTCATTGAAACTGTCCGTTGCTTCCTCGAGCTCCTCATAGCTGAAGAGGTGCGTCGGCGGGTCCTGGACGCTGCCGTACTCCGTGTCGCCACCCCGGGAGTAAGTTGTGGGTGTCCCGCCAGAACCACTGTACTTGAGGAGCTTCGAGGATGAGTTGACTCCCTTCTTCAGGTTTCTCTTTCGAAAGAGGAAATAGGCTATACTTCCAGCAACAAGCAGCAATGCCACTCCACCAGCAGCGGCGCCTGGAACAGAAAATGATAATCAAACAGTTTAGAGACGGTTCACAACCATATAAAGTCACTATTCAATAGTAAATGTTTGAGAGTGTAGTTACTATAAAATTCTATCACAGTGGACAGGTAAATAGGAGTTACTTGTAGAATGTATAAGAATGCTTGGTATTAACCAAAAGTACTGAATTACTTTTTATTTTTCAGCTTTCTTCGATCACTAATATTGAGGTAACAATTGTGTTAATTGTTTAAAAGCAGCCCACTGTATACATGAGTACCGTCTTCATGTGGATTTGAGACTGAAAACGTGAACGAGTAAAAGTAATGATTTCCTCGTATACTGAGACTGAAATCAGGAACGATGTTCAAATATAATGAGTTCCTTTTGACTTTTCAAAAAGTACAGCTGGTAAACGTGGCTCAAGAACTAGGTAAGTACCTGCTGCAATTGCTTTGATCCTTTTCTTAGATCCTGCAGAGTAAAGGGGAAAAGCCTGAATCAGTCAGATAAAATGAATGTACAAATGAAGTCTTAGAAAATGAACTACTAGTAATTAACTTCTGTAAATTAATTCGGATTCTTTACTGAAACCAAATTATAAGAAGGGCATGCATCTGCTACTGATTTGACACCAAGAAGCAGCACAGATAACTACTGAAAGTTGACAAGTAGCGCAGGGAGCAGTAAGTTGTTAGTCTTTTGGCCTGGTAAAACTTCATCAAGGAATATATCCAACCAGCCAGGCAAAACTGGACACAAATTTCTAATGTTTTGACTGGATGGACAACATCCTGCCCTTTGAAAATCCAAACAGCCTACACAAAGTTGAGAAGATGCAGGATCTACTTTTTATCATATTTTTCTTCTGAAGATATGACAGATCATACCACAACAGATGAACAATCTTGTACTTCAGAGAAATGGTGCGGCAAAGACTATTTGGTTTGCCTTTTGTCATTGGGTCAATTCATACAAAGTCACAAACAATGTATTGATCATGAAAACCTGAAGAGGTCATAAAACAAGGCAATAACGTGTGTTGAAAACACCTGGAATACTATGTGGTTACACTTATTAACAAATGGAAAGATCTCAAAAACAAATATAGTCACAAATGGAAAGGAACTTCTCAGAGCGACATCAGAGTTCCATAAGCATTTCGAATCAAAGATGGTCCATATGTTTCAGTACTATCAGGACAACAGAATTGAAGAAGTTAAAACTTGGAAGACCACACCTATATAACTCGAAACGGTCAAAAATACGTTATTGGTCTGAAGCACTGCATTTGCAGCTATATACTTAAAAAGTTCACATGACGCAAAATTTTAGAGCCCTTAGTGGGATTTGGGAACCACCAGATGCAGATATTGAACCGGCCAATAGCAAAGTCCAATAAGTTGCTATCCCTGTGGCCTCCGTGGCCTATGGTAACGTGAACATCAGCAACAACTAAAGTGTGATAAGATGTCCTCCTCCGACATTAACAAGACCATAAACCGGTGCACATCAACTTTTCGTGTAGTCCTACATCGACAGCTGGGCATCGATTTTATCATACGCGTACGCGACCACTAATTCTGCAGTTAGCTCTTGCCGGATCGTGTTGTTTGGGCGGCACTGTCAGGTTTGGATCATGATCACAGGAAGGTGCCTTCAATCAGCCACAGTGCAGTGGAGCAACTCTTCCAGGGGAAGTCACTAGTATGCAACTGCTGCGATGTGACTACGCGTATATAATTAGTCTTGGCAATCACTACGATACTTAGTAGTCTACGAAATAAGTGGCAAGTCCGCTATATGTTAGCTTAGCAGTTTCAGAGTTGAGAGCTGAACTGGTGTATGGCCGTTCGTCCCAGGACTAGTGTTGGTGAAACAGAGCTGCGTCGTCGCTGTACCCTTCTCCGCGTCAGTGATCTTGCTGAATCCGACGTTGTCAGGTTCATAAAACCTGGGCAAAATCTTGGGAGCCCGATCAGTCCTACCAGCCCCACCCAGCCCCGCAGGCGACAGCCGTTGAAAAACAAGCGCAAGGTGCTGTTGCGCCATTAAGGCGGACACGTCCCTGTCTAACGAATACGGGTTAGTGAGAGCAGAGCACGGACTAGTTGGACTGACGCTCTTAAAGCTTCGGTTCGGTTCACACCCAGATATTTTCCTAGCTTATTTGGTCACATTCCTCATCATGAAAGATGAAACAAACGCCCTCAACAACAACAAAAAAAAAAAGTCACACAGATACGAAGAGAACGCGTGAGCGTGCAGTAAGAAGCTAGTAGTACGGTTCAATGGCGACATGGCATGCAAGCAAAGGTTAATCACACCACGCAACAGAGAAGAAAACGAGCGTCTGCGTTGATCTCTGATGGTTAACGAACGTCGCCTGATGAAACGCAAACACGCTACCGAAATGATCTGCTGGTTCTATCGGTTTCGGCGGCGAAGTCAAGAGTTTGCGGTTCACCGAACGGAGTAGTGCATACGTAACGTACCGGGCCAGTCAGAGACGATCCTACTGCATCCGCCGGTGCTGTCCACGCGGCCGTCGTCGGCACAGACGCAGCTCAGGGACTCGCCGCCGCGGCCGTACACGCACTTGCCGTTGCCCTGCTCGCACTGGACGCACCGGCCGGAACTCCGTTCCCAGCCCACCTGGAACCCGGCGCGGATGGCCGCGGCGTACCCGCCGTTCCGCCACGCCGGGTCGTTCCGCGCGTTGCTCGGGACGGCGTCCCTGAGCACGGGCACTTCGAAGACGGCGCGGCACGCGCGGGACCAGTCGCCGGACGGCACGTCGGCGCGCGGGATCGCGAACGACGCGGCGGCGCCCTTTTCGCCGCCGCAGGTGGTTATAGGCTTGAAGGACGGCGGCTTGGGTGGCTTCGGAGCGTCGTCACCGGTCGGCTTGGGACCACCGAAGGAGCAGTCGAGGAAGAAGAGGAGGTAGTCGACGGCGGAGTCGCGCAGGAAGAGCCGGATGTCAGTGGGGATGGTCACGTTGTGGCTGACAGTGGGGCAGCTGCCGACGGTGTCAACGTCGGCGTCAGCGAGGGAGACGGTGAGGTTGTCATAGTCGATGCGCGACACCGTGTAGGTGCCCGTGCCGAGACGAAGCACGGCCCTGGTGCCGCCGTCGCAGCGGACGGCCAGGCCCGGGTACCCGCAGTACGACTCCGTGTCGCCGGAAGAAAGGTAGAACGGGTAGGTGATGTTGACCGTGCCGCAGACGTACGGCTGCCGCCGGCACGCGGGGGCGGCGTAAGTGTCATCGTCGCCGTGGGTGGCTGCGGCGGCGGCGAGGAGGATGAGGAGCACTGGCAGGAGGCCGCCGCCGTGGCGGCAGTGGGAAGACGGCATGGTACTGAGGTTGGTGGCAACTCTGTCTCTCGGTTCAGGTCTCGATGGTTTCTGGCGCGCAGTTTGGGGTGCGGATGACCGGGCGGCACCGTTTAAAAACGTGACGTCTTATTAAGCTTTGGCAAGTACTGGTACTGGTGAAGGTTGGGTGGGTGACACTGACGACAGGGCAAGTGCATACGGGCACACGATGGCTGATGGGAGGCCTGTCGCACTAGCGACTCGGTATCGCGCCACTCTGCGAGAGTCGCGTTGCTACTTGGAAATGTCCTTGTCCCGTCGCGACTCGAAGGCATGGGTAGTCAGTCATCGCTTTTTAATTGGCGTCAAAGGAAAGATGCCCTCGGTATACGAATGTTATATTTTTACAGGTTATCTAGAAGGCCTTTTTTTTTCTTTTTTTGTCATTTGGTCCTACAGCATGTAGTCAGAAATGCTGCATGGTCAAGTGCACGGAAGCTTCGGGTTGGGACTTGGGACAAGAATTGGTCACACGCGTTCTGGGACAAATCGATTTCAACTCCAATTACATGTTCCAAGAACTTAGACCTCCGGTTCCAACGTTGAACACGGATGCATGGAGAGAAAAAGGAATGTAAACTGAATTAATTTTAGCATGGAGAGGAAAGCCGCAAAAATTGGGCCTAAATGATATGATGAATTCGGGATTCGAAGGGCTTACCAGAGGTAGTCGGCAAAGAAGAAGGGGAAGTCGACGGAGATGCTCCGGCTGTGCAATCCTGAGCCTCGACTCGCTCACCGCGGCACAAACAGGCAATGAATTCCCCGCCCCGATTGTACGCGCACTTCCCGTGCGAATCCTCGCACTGTTTACACGCGCGTGGCTTGCTCTGCTCCCAATCCAACCGGAAACCGCCACTAAGAGCGTCGCCATATCCACCGTTAATCCATTGAGAATCATTCCGTGGACCGTCCGGGAGTTTCAGTACAGGCACTTGGATGACATGCGGGCACGCCAAGAACAACTCTGGGGGCGGCGCTTCATTCCCCGGCAACACAAAAGACTCTACGGCTGTCTGCTCACCGAAGCTACCGCACCTGATTGGGCTGATGTCGATCGACCGCGGCCGGACCGAACCGAAGGAGCAGTCGAGAAAGAAGCGGAGAAAATCGACCCTGTTGTCAGGGAAGGACAGCCACGACGAACTCGGGAGCGTCACGTTGTGATCCACTCTGGGACAGCTCTCATCCTTGAACACCTCCTGATCGACAAGGGAGAAGGTCTTGCTTGTGTAGTCGATGTTCGAAACCCTGTAGTTGTCGTCCCCGAGTTGCAGGACGACCTGCTTGCTGTCCTCGCATCGAAACGCCAAACCAGGGTAGCCGCAAAAGGAGCCCTCGTTACCCCGAAGAACTGCGGTCTTGTCATAGAGATAGAAAGGGTAGTTGATGCTGACGGTGCCGCAGGTGGAAGGCCGCCACAGGCACAAGTCGGGGTCGTAGCTATCAGCGCCGGAAGAGGCGCCATGTGAAGAAGCGGCGAGCAAGAGGGCAAGGAGAAGCAACAGCGGCAGCCAGGGGTGTAGATGGGGAGCCATGGCTAAACACGCCAGGCGAGGCGAAGCGGGTGGCCGGAGAGGTTTGTAACATTAATTTCCGTCCGCGCGGCTGCGTTTATGAGCTCGAGATCGAGATGGCTTGGCGAGTTTTCGCGGAAGGTTGGGTGACCGGACGCACGACGGGGAACAAAGAAAAGCCGCCGGGAATCAAAGAAAAGTCGCCGTTGACCATGACCGGCTGAGTCTTGCAGAATGGCTGCAGAATGCCGATTAGTAGTGGGACGCGGGGTTGGCCGCTAGTCCATCGTTGTTCCACCTATACTTCCACGCTTTTCATTGGTTCACGCCCATGGGCCATGGAAGAAAGTCTCTTTGGTGACTTGGTCTCCGTTTGCCTTTGATGTTCCCAAGTGGTGAGGAACTAGAAAAATTACAGCACACCCACTAGTCTTTGGACCAAGCCTGCAGCGACGAAAGCGAGACTATCACGTGCTCTAGACGTGCAAGGAAAAACGAAAATCCGTTCACTTGCATCTGCAAGGCCGGTTCTAACCAATTTCTCGGTTCGGCCGCAACGCAAGTCAGGTCTGGGGCCCGTGTGCTCACTAGCCTGTCCTCTATTTCACACTGAATCAGGTCGCCGTCGAGACTCGAGAATAACCATGTATTGTTTGTAGAGAGCGTTGTATGTCACAACTTAAAAATATTTTGGAGAAGATGTCTCAAGTATCACTTTATCAGTATAACTCTTGCGGACCTGGTGCAGCCTAAAGACCGAAGAACTGGCACACTTCTTTAGTGTAGCCGAAAGAAGTTTGTGTTTAGTAGCCTTGGGAAGCGCGGCGCACTGTACCGTTATGTAACAGTCAGCTGCTCCGAAACCAGAAGACTGTAATCGTGCCTCGTGCGAGATATCTAGCTGCTGAAAATGGAATCTCTCCCAATTCACGTGCCGGCGATATGTCCAGCCTATCACGAAGTGTTGCTGTCCCTGATGAGCCCGATGTCGCATTTCTACCTAGTACTAAAAGCATCGGTAGAAAATTTGCGTCTAGAATGGGACCTAATATTGGTGAGCTTGACTAGACGATCGGTTCTTTCTTGGGGAGGGGCGATCTTTGCTCGGTTCAGATATCACGAAAAGACACTTAAACCTAATTAACAAAAAAATTACAAATTTACTATTTTCATCTTTCCAATAATTCCTCAATAAAACTATTACTGCTTCTAATTACTGCTAGTAGTAATTACTGCTCTACCACCAGTAATTACTGGAGATAATATGTATAGTAAAACTACTCTTATTTCTTTTGTTCTAAAATAATTAGCACTTTATTACTCTTTAGTTTCTTCAAAATAATTGATATTCTTACTTTTCGATGCACCTTTCTCTTTTCACAATACACCTCTATCTCTATCTTTTTTCTTCTTCTTTTTTATGCACCTAACTTTTAAACTTTTTCTTAATTCTCATACCGAACTCTAAAATACCAATTAAAATAGGATGAAGGGAATACTCTGTCCGGACTTTGGAACAACGAAATCAACATAAAGGTACGGTTTCTTCAACATAAAAACACGTCATTGGACCACGGCAGAGCAATTACGCCGATTGCCTCTGCTCTAGTGATCACTCTTCTGATACATCCGACAAAGAGCCTGCATCGACTAAAATGCCACTTGTTCTAGACGTGTAAGGAAGAAACGAAAATCCTTATCAATTGCACCTGCAAGGCCGATTCTAACTTCGAACCAATTTCTCCATTCGGCGACGCAAGTCAGGTCTGTTATAATTTCGCACTGAAGCAGGGGCGCTACGGTCTCTGCTCTACCTAAGTTCGGCAGGCCGTCGAGCCGCCTGATGAATCTCGTTCATGAAAAATGATGAAAATTGTATGGATTGATGCGAACGGTAGGCAAGGCTGTTCCGCACCGATTGACGGATGGAGGCACCAATAATTTCTGTTTTCTACCTACCCAGGCACTTGATTTTTCAGGCGAACCCAACTAATTTCCGATGGACCAGGTCAAGAACGCGCACCATGAGCAGGAATACTAAGAGGCAAATGTAAAAAAATGTAAAATTGATTGGATGCGTTTAAAGGATCAGTTTCTCAAGGACTTACTCGGTCGTGGCGATGGTGTGCTGCTGGCACTGCTGTTACTGCAATATTGATCCTCCACCGTCTCGTCGGAGCACAAGCAGCCTATGAATTCTCCCATCTGATTGTAACCGCACCGTCCGCTAGATTTCTCGCACCGGTTACAAAATGAGGTCTCTCGCCGCTCCGGCTCCCACACCAACTGGAAGCCGGTACGCAGAGCGTTGTCATACGCGCCGCTACTCCATGCTGTATGATTCTGTTGATAGCTCGACATGACATATTTTAGAACAGACACTTTGATCTTTTGGCACGTCTTCTGCCAATCTCCATCTGGCACGTCGTCCCGTGGAAACACGAAAGACGTTCCAATCCCCTCATATCTTGAGCAGGGGATTGGGCTCATGGTTATCGGCGGATTTCCCGTGGTAAAGTTACAGAGAAAGAAGATGAGGTAACCGACAGTGGCTTCAGGATAGGACAGCCACAAGTGAGGTGGGATCGTCGTGCGATAGTCGAGTCTTGGGCAGCCCTCATCATCGAAGGCCTCCTGATCGGCAACGGCAAGAGAGATGGTGAAGTTCTTGTAGTTGATTTCCGAGACGGTGTAGTTATCATCATCGAGTTGCAGGACCGCCTTACGATCCTCGCATAGGATCCTCAAGCCAGGGTAGCCGCAGTACGAGTTGTCGTAACCCCGGAGAGCTGCCGTCTTGTTATGGAGATAGAACGGGTACGTGATGTTGATGTTGCCGCAGGTGGAATTCTGCCACAGGCACAAGTTACGATCGTAGTTGTCGTCGTCGGAAGAGGTGCCATGGCAAGAGACCGCGAGCAAGAGGGCAAGGAGGAGCGGCAGGGGTGGCCGGTGGTGTAGAAGAAGACCCATGGCTAGCGACACGAGACGAGGCGAAATCGGTGGCCGAAGTGTGGTTTATTGGTTTGCCGTCTGCGCGCCTGCGTTTATATGGCCGCGATGGCCCGGCGAGATTTCGTGGAAGGTTGGGAGGTCGGGCCGGCCAGAGGAAGAAAAGAAGCAGCCGTGGACTGACCAGCTGAGTCTCGCAAAATGCCAATTATATGGGCACACGAAGTGGGCTGCTAGTCCGCCGTTAATCCGTGCATACCTGTGTCCTTGTCAATGGTTCACGTCCATGGAACAAAGGTCCCTCAGTCCCTATCTTGGTCCTCAGTCTCCTCTTGATATTTTTGCCTTTTCACTGCTACCACAAGATTTGCATTTAATGTTCCCAAGTGGTAAACTAGGAAAACTACAGTAAATACAGTACGTATACACGAGCGCACTTTGTTCGGACTTTGGAACAACGAAATCAACACAAAGGTATGATTTCTTCAGCTCCCCAAACACGTCGTTGGAAAACAGTGCAGAGCAATTACACGACGGTCTCTGCTCTAGAGATCACTCTTCTGATAGGCGTGATCTCTAGAGCCTGCAGCGACTAAAACGCCACTTGTTCTAGACATATAAGGAACAAACGAAAATCCTTATCAACAATTGCACCTGCAAGGTCGATTCTAACTTCGAACCAACTTCCATTCGCTGACGCAAGTCAGGTCTGTTCTAATTTCACACTGAGGTAGGGATGCTACGGTCTCTGCTCTGCTAAGTTCGGCAGGCCGCCGGGCCGCCTGTTGAATCTGGTTCATGAAAAATGATGAAAACAGTGTGGTTTGATGAAGGGAGAAAAAAAAAAATCTGTTTTCAACCTACCCAGGCACTTGTTTTTTCAAGCGAGCCCAAGTACGGTGGACTAGGTCAAGAATGGGTGGGTACCATGAGCAAGTCAGCAAGCAGAAGCCAATCGTGAATACTACGAGACAAAAATGTAAAATGATGGGATGCGTTTGAAGCAATCAGTTTCTCAAGGACTTACTTCGTGGCGGCGACGGCGAGCTGCTGTTACTGCAATACTGGGTCTCCACCTTCTCATTGGAGCACAAGCAACCCAGGAAGAGCTTGTTCTGGTTGTAGGCGCACCGTCCGCCGGAGTCCTCGCACCGGTAACAGCCACCCACCGTGGTCGGGCTCCACGCAAGCTCGAATCCGTCCCTGAGCAAGCTGCCGTATTCGCTCTGTAGCGCAGGCCGGTTGCTCATTCCCTCGAGCGAGCCTCTGCGTATCGGCACGGCGACAATGTCGTCGCAGTGCTCGTCCAAGTCGTGCTCTCGTGTCGCGTCAAGCTGATCGGACGAGAACACGAAGGATGCTCCGCCGCCCGGCGAGTTGCTGAACCCCGGGCAGTCGTCAATCCGGTAATCGTGCAGCCCTGGCAACTCGTCCTTGCTTAGGTTGCAGCTGAAGAAGAAGGTGAGGTTGTCGTAGGAGCCGGTGTAGCGCAGCCACTCGGGCCCGAAGGTGACGTTGTGGCGAATGATCGGGCAGCCGTAGTTGCCGCCGTTCCGGAACGCGTCGGGGTCCGCGATGATGATGGTGCCGGCCTCGTAGGAGATGTTCTTGACCGTGTAGGTGAATTGGCCGAGCTGGATGATGGCGGTCTCTGTTTCCCCATCGTCCCGGCAGGAAATCTTGAGGTCCGTGTAGCCGCACGAGTAGGTTGTGTTATCGGCGGGGATCACTTTGGTTGCGTTTGCGAGGTAGAATGGATACCGGATGTCGACGCTTCCGCACCTGGACGAGTCCGAGCACATGGAACCGTCGTAGGTGGGCGGAAGAGGCGCGGCACCGGAGCCTGGGAAGGCATGGACATGGACGACAAGGAAGGCGAAGACGAGGGCGGGGAGACGTGGTAGGTGAGCCATGGTGGGGAGGGGACGAGGCCACGAGGCGGATGAATTTTGGCTCCTTTTGTACGCTCTTGTCGTGCAAGACTTTGGTTTCTTCCGTTTATAGGTCGCGTGGTTAGATGGGGGGAGTTGACCGACCCGGGTTTCCGTCGTTCGTAGAGGTTGGTGGCGGGCGGACGGATGTTGTATATGTGGGGCATACGCAGCTACACACAAATTTGGACTGCCGAATTCGTGTCTCATCAGCTGCCAATCCGTCGGTCGGATCAGTGATCGTACGCCATTCCTTGGTCGTCTGCTTGGTGCAGGCGACATGCGCTGCTCCAGCAGCTCCACACCGCACGGTTAAGTATGATTTCAGTTGACTTCCATGCGGACCATATAGAGACCATATCAATCAATAATAAGCTATTTCTATGCCCTTTTTTTTTCTAGAAGATCTTTTGTTAATTGACCATGCCAACCGGGTGCTTCCATGTGAGAGAATTATTATAAGTAAAGCACTTTTCTTCTCGGAGGGTTCGTGGTCTAGAACTTTGATGGTTAACGAACTACAGAGACGGTGCTGAACTGTCCGAGAGAACGTTGCCGTTTGTTTTGTAGTTGCAACTTGCAAATAAACGCGTCAGAACCTCAAGTGCGTGTAAAAATGTCTATTACTAGCTCACTTTGGCAACACGAAGTCAATTTGAAAAGGGGGGAAGATTATTTATGAGTAAATATCCACATCAAATCGAAGAATTTATAGCCATCTTGACTTATCAAGCCATCAAGACTTAAACATGAATATACTGGTGCGCATAGTAGGTGTCTGAACATTTTTATTGTTTATGTACTTTACTACTCCCTCTGTCTTGTATTACTCGTCATTTTAACTTTTGACACGGAGATTAAGTTTTTTTAAGTGGATTAATAGGAAACGAGAAAAAAAAAGATAAAGATGTATTAAAAGGAGAAAAATATATATTAGGATGTCAGTATGACTAGTAAGTTCAAAAAACTGAATAAGTATAAGATGATAGATAATATGAGATGAAGAGAGTAGTTACCACTTAGCAAGAGATCCCTTCTCTTTTCCAAAACTACATTTAGAAGTCGGTGTTGATTCTGATGAACATCTAATCATCGAGATTACACCACTAGCATAAGCTGAACTCATATATTGATCAATCATTAAACCAGGTGTGCATGCGCGTGAGACAACCATGGCATATTAGGGGCTTGTTTGGCAACACGTCAATCAAACGTAGCCTAAATATCGAATTGTTCTTGGCTAACCACAACACCTAATGATTGGGTTTGGTTTGGACCTAGAGATGACAATTCGGGTCTTGTGTTCGAACCCGCCAAGTTTGACATTTTCTCACCCGCAGGACTCACGCCCAAACCCGATCTGCACAACCATGGGGTGGGTGTGGGTTTCTTCTCGCACAAGGAGGGGGTGTCATGTGAGTCCCAAAAAAGACTCATTCTTACATGTGTTGATTGTTGAACAATGTGTCATGAGAACATGAGTTTGTGTATTGTGTTAGGTTTTGGACAACTAACATTATTTAACTGTATGTGACTATTATTTGTTGAATTAAGTTATGTCATGCACTATTATGTACCTTGTGATGATTCTGAAATAATATGCATTATATTGAATTCATAACATGTTTATGTTTACATATACATGGAAAAACCGTCGTCACCTGCAGAGACCCAACAGGCACGACACAGGTGTGAATTTCCACTACAAATGCAGGTGTAAGTTTTCACGCATAGCATATTTTGTTGTGGGTGGGCTTTTGCTCAACCTGCCCCGTTGTCATCCCTATTTGGATCTAGTGTGCCCATGATTGGTGGGTCTTCTAACCGAACCCTATGGATCGATTAGGTCTTATGTAGCACAGACTATAAGAGGGAAGACACTCTACAAATGATCTGTGAGCTAAAGATTAATGCTAATTGTTTATGACAGGATAGAGAAGGACATTACCATATGCGTGCTTCCTCAGGTAGGACATCATTTTCTTAATTAGTGTGTTTCTGTCTTTAGGCTACACAATCCTACAGGAACCATCATGTTTTAGTTCGACCCAGGTCCCTACCTGATTACCATTTTCCGTTAATGACGACGGTGCAAACCAGCCCTGGTTCGATTTACCTTTTTGTATGTGTACACTAGGGGCAAGGAGAGAGAGAGAAAATTAAATGGAACTATAATTTATAGCTTATAAGCTACCGGTGCCTCCTGTGCTGACAAGTGGACAACATAATAACACTATTTTCTTTCGCTATCAAATAAAACAGAATAGAAGAAATTAAGCTTTTGTGAACAGTATTTATTGGAGGTTGCAAAAGCTACTTTGTTAAAAGCAGATTGCGGCCTAACTACCGTGACACCAATCAGTGTACGTACTTTGTTGACCCGGCCCTGCTTAAGGCGCAAGAGGTAGGCCAATTTCACATTTCATTCACGGAAAAGAAAGAGCATGTCTCTGAACTTTTGATCTTCTCGCTTATCAACCTGAATTATCTGAAGCCCGATCCCGGAGAAGATCACTTGGAGGCGTCTGCGGTCCCGCAACTCCAGTTCAATGAACTGACTGAAGTCTCAGCACTACCAAACGTAAGCAACAGCTGGCAATTCTCCCCTCAACACGGGGTTGAAGGACCAATTGGCCGTGGATCCGTGTGCCGGGCCCTCAGAAAGAAAAGCTTCTCCCGCCAATTTCAGTACAGGTACCACGAGACCAACCTTGCCGGTCTTCTACGCTTCCAAGTACGAGCTCGCCGTCAAGGAAGAGTTGGAAGACGTTACGTGGTGATGCTCGGCTGATGCTGCTTCAGTCAGTGTGTCCTTTTCCCGAATGGTGATGCCTATTTGCCCAATGCAGAGCAGCATGTACCTGGGTTCAAGTTGCCCTTGCCCCTGCTCTAGTGTCCTGCTGTAACTTGTAACCTGGTTTGCTATGTGGTCCACATAATAATATTTTGTTGGTCACGCTAATAGTCTAATAGACCACTGCAGAACGCTTGACCGCTGCATCTGTGGTCTTGGCGAAAACGGCGGTTGGGAGACATCGTACCAGGCTGAATTTTTCAACACAGGTCCTGTCCAGGCAACAACTGAGCCCGGCGCACCTAGTTGCGGGACAAACAGCTGCTAAATCTGTGATGCCCACTAAAATATGTAGAATTCGGACATTCAGACGACTTCTTTTCAGTTTAGTCTTTCCTCTAGTGCTATTTGATTGGTTAGCAGCAGAAAAAGAAAATCAAAGCAGGGGTGCACGCACCCATCGCGACCTCAGCGGATGAACATCATCGTATTCGGAAACGAGAATCAACAGAAAGCCAAAGAGAAGTACTAGTAATGCGGGGGGAAGATGAGGCATACGCACCGCAACGTCCGGAGGTTGGGCCGCCGTCGCAGAAACATGTGAACGTCAGTACACCGTCCGCCGACCCGTTGCGCTGGTATCCGCACCATCCGCCGGAGCTCTCGCACCCGTCGCACTGCTCGGAGTGAGCGTGGTACATCAACTCGAACCCGGCCTCCACCACGCCGGCAGGGCCAAATGTTCCGTTCGTCGAAGGCGGAATTCCGTCGGGCGCATCCATCATTCCAACCTTGTGCACGCCCAGCACAGGCGCCACCACCACCTCCTCGCACTCGTGCTCGTACGCCTCCGTGCCCGTGGCCGCGCCATCCCGCAGCACGTACGACCACTTGCTGCCATATCGTCCTCGACACGCGCTCAATTCCACGGCGTAGGACGAAGAAATGTTCTTCTTGCAGTTGTAGAGGATGGTGATGTTGGAGTCGGAGGGAGCGAGCTGCAACCAGCTGCTCGTGTAATCGATTGTGAGGTTCCAGTGGAGGCGTGGGCAGCCTGCGCCGTACTCCTCATCGCCGGCGTCTGTATCGGAGACAGCGACGGTGTGCTTGATGTAGTCGATGCCTGTGACTCTGTAACGGTGGGACTGGATGAAGAGGATCAGACTGGTGTTGTTCTCGCAGGCAAGACCGAGGCCCGGGTAGCCACAGTTGTCGGACCCGGACGAGTTGAGCCAGAACGGATAGCTGATGTTAAGGCCTGCGCAGGTGGCGTTGCTGCAGGAGGCAAGGATGGTGTCCGCCGCGGCGAGGAGGATCAGCAGGAGGAGGGGGAGCAGGGGAGCCATCCTGCGTGTGTGAATGAATGGGAAGAGGACAAAGAGACTCGGTGGGAAAGTGCTGGTTTACTCTCGGCAGTGTTGTGCGAGCGTGAGGGTCAAGCGAGGGTGTTAGGCCAAGCGCCATGGGACCCGACTAGCGATCGCGGGCAGGGCACCTTGGCAGATGGCAGGAGAGGAGGCTGCTTTCGTCCTTGCGTATCCCGTTATTCATGTGGATGGCGATTGAGCGGGGGCCTCGCCGTCGCAGGTGAGAAGTCGCTGTGTGCCGGTACTTTGTGTGGGTTCTGAGTCAAATCGAGTTTAACGAAAGAAACACGTCATGGCCCGATGAATGATAGACCACTAGAACCTTTAATGGGCCGAGTGAAAGTATTGGGCCAGGCTACAAAAATCAGTCTGTCAGTCGTGCGGATCAATTTCTACGGCGTAGCGTCTGGAGTTGCCTTTTTTTTTTTTTTTTTTTGAGATGGAACATAATTTCCATTAACTTTGAGCTGACTGAAGATCAGCAGTCACAAGAATAGTTACACCACGAGGGACACAATTGTGCCAAACTCTATGTTCACCTGATACATAGGTAGAGCCTAACCTAGCTAACTTATCAGCAACTAAGTTACATGATCTTGGTTTATAAATCACCTTTACAATAATGAACTCTGTATGCATAAGAAACTTTAGCTGCTGGTATAACACTCCCTCACGAGCAAGGTGAGAATTACTAGACTCCAAAGCATTCTTTAGATTCATAGCATCAGTCTCAATTACAATCTTTGTGATCCCCCTAAATGAGGCATACCACAAGCTATTCAGAGCTGCGGTTGCTTCAGCCTGTAAGGCACTGGCGCAGTGTTCAATTTTCCCCGCACCGGCTCCTATGACATCCCCATGGTGATCTCGAAAGATGAAACCCCACCCTCCAGAATTGTTGTCCACTAAGAATGACCCATCCACATTTACTTTCAGTATATCCTGCTCGGGCAAGCTTCATCTTTGAGAAGGCTTTATTTGTTGACTCTTAATGCCCAAAAACTCCACAAAATCAGTATATTCATAGGCTCCCCTGTATTTGTATCATTCCTGGTGGACCAGATCATCCAGAGCATTGTTATAACTTTCAGTTGGAGTTCGTCATTCCATTTCCAAATCTGTAAGAGAACTTCTGTAGCCGAATGCAAGGTCATTAGGATCTCCCTCTGATCCTCCAACAGTGATTCACGCCATACAGCTTTGGCAAATTTACACTTGAAAAACAGATGACCTGCATCTTCGTACAGGCGTTCACACATTGGACACCTAGTATCGATATCCATACCTCTTCCTAGGATCCTTTTCTGCCAGTTCCTGTGTCAAGAAAATAAATCAGTTAGGCCTGTCTGCTCTGCGGTAGACTGATAGAACTGACTTCAAGACACTTTAGAATTTGGATGCTAAAATCCATGATGATTAAAGAAGTTAATAAGGCAATTAAGTGATATTAAGAAGTGTTTTGCCGGCATTGGGGGTGCTAGGATCCCCTCAACCCCTCCCTGGCTTGCGATCGCGGTATATTGTAGTGCTTTTGCTCCATTTTCTAGCACTTATTTGTCTCCTCCCTTCAGCAAACCTACGCAGTATTTCAGAAAATAAGCAAGAAAAACACCACCCAGGTGCTCCTATTTCCTACGCCCACTATGCTCCAATACATATTTTTTTGTCTCCTTTCCAAAAAAAAAAAAATTCTTTGAGTCTTTACCAGATTATCTTTAGGCACAACCACAATAGCCTTTTGAGTTTTGAAAGACTAGGCACATAACCACTATTAAGAATGAACCTCATGTTGACCGTCCACTTTGGGTAAGAGATCAGTGGAAGGCAGCAAAACCGAGTGTTTCCCCAGTCAAGAGCCGGTCGCTGGGCCTCTGGCCGCTTAACACTCTCCTTCGATATTTTTTTTTGACACTTCTCACGGTACCGTCTCCCGTATCGACCAAGTAAACGGAAGGCGCCATTTCCATGGCTCCTCTGCTCCTCCTCCCCGTTGTGCTCCTCTTCGCCACAGCCGACGCAATCCCTGCTTCCTGCAGCAGCGACACATGCGGCAGCCAGGCCATCCACTACCCGTTCTGGCTCATTTCCTCGGCCTCCGACAACTGTGGTTACCGCGGCCTGGGCCTTGCCTGCGAGAACGACGCCAGTCTGATCCTCTCCGTCCAGGGCCATCGCTACAGAGTCGTCAGCATCGACTACATCAACCATACCGTCGGAGTGGCCGACGCCGAGCTCGACGAGTACGGAGGCGGCTGCCCGCGCCTCCACTCGAACTTCACCGGCGACGATTACGCGGGATCCTGGCTGCAGCTCACTCCCTCGAACTCCAACATAACCTTCCTCTACAACTGTAAGAAGAACGTTTCTCTGTCCTCTGCCGTGGAATTGAGTGGGTGTCGAGGAGGACGGTATGTCAACAAGACGTCCTATGTGCTGCCGGATGGCGTAATCACGGGTACTGACATGCACGAGTACGAGTGCGAGGAAGTGGTGGTGGCACCGGTGCTGAGCGTGCACAAGGCTGGAACGATGGGTGCTCCTGCTGCCGGCAAGCCGTCTCCGGTGAACGGATCATTTGTTGGTGAACTGGTGAAGGCTGGGTTCGAGCTTATGTACCACCCCAACTCCCGGTCCCAGCTCTGTAACGGGTGTGAACGCTCCGGCGGATGGTGCGGATTCCGGCGCTACCACAGGGACGACGAGACGGGGTTTACGTGCTACTGCGACGGTGGCCCGACCTCTGAACGATGCGGTATTTTCTCTTCCTCTTTCCTGTGTTACCTTTCATTGATGTTCTGCTTTGCTTGGATCCGATAGAGGGTGAAAAATATCGCCGAGTACGATCAATCTTGCTTGGATCCGTCTTTGATTTACGCTACGAACAAGTCTTTGGAAACCACCAGCATTGCTTCCGCAGCGCTGATCAGCCTTTTTTTGATAGGGAATGGCGTGCGCTAGCGGCACTCATTTCCATTTTGGAACCAAGTGGATGACGGACTAGTCCTAACATGTTCTGTCACGTCGTCCCTCACAGCCTCTCCTGGGCCACACAACACAACGTTCTCCAGAGGCCCTCGCGTCTGTTGAACAGTCAACGGTGTCGCGCACGCGCAAAGCAGCAAAAGCCCTTCCTTGGACCACCGGCTTTCCCTAACTTCCTTCACGCCATCATGCGGCTGCTTCTCCTTGCCCTCTTGCTCGCCGTCTCTTGCCATGGCGCCCCTTCCGGCGACGACCTTTACGACCCCTCCTTGTGCCTGTGGCGGCCTTCCACCTGCGGGAACGTCAACATCGACTACCCATTCTATCTTTCAAGCAAAACGGGAGTTCTCCAAGGTTCTTCTAACAGCTCGTACTACTGCGGCTACCCTGGTTTGGCGATTCGGTGCGAGGACGGCAACCAGGCCTTCCTGCGACTGGGGAACGGGACCTACAGAGTCTCGAACATCGACTACACAGGCAACACCTTCTCTCTTGTCGATCCGGAGGTCTTCGAGGATGAGAGGTGCCCCAGAGTGGATCACAACGTGACGCTCCCGCAGTTCTCTTGGTTGTACTACCCTGACACCGCAGTGGCTTACGTCCTCTTCTTGCTGAACTGCAACTTTACCATGGATTGGTCCCCGCCGAAAACTGTCAGCCCAATCACTTGCGCAAAGGGGCCTGGGCGGTCTTTCGTACTGCTCCAAGCGGAGGGCGTGCCGGATGAAGATTGGCGGAAGGCGTGCCAGAGGATCACAGTGCCTGTACTCAAAGATGTCCTCTGGAGCGATCCACAAAATCATACTGCATGGAGTAGCGGCGGGTATAGCAACGTTCTTCGTGCCGGTTTCCAGTTGGCGTGGGAGGGGGAGCGGAAGACCTTATCTTGTAACCAGTGTGAGCAATCTAGCGGACGGTGTGGCTACAACCAGGCGGGAGAACACGTAGGCTGCTTCTGCTCCGACGGCCGAATTGGCGCTCAAAAAATATGCAGTTCCGGTAAGAGTTCCTTTCTCACTAAGCTACTAGGTAGTTCCAATTTTTCTGTCTTAGCCAAGCGATGCCACTCCCTTAATCGTAGCAAGAAACCTGATCATTAGCGATACAATAGCACGCAGGCCAGCAAAAAAGTAATGGTATAAAGTGATCTTTGGTCCATCATCTTTGTCCGGGTCATATAGCACCAAAATGTGATTAGTGTTACAGGCTACTCGCTCCATTTTAAAATTATTGTTATTATTGATTTTTATAGTTATCTTTAACTAATTATTCTATTCAAAATATTAGTTTAAATATGTAGAATTATAAGTTATGTTTTAACTTTCTTTAGTGATAAAACAAATTATAACAAAAAATATAATATTTTTTAATTTTTTCAATAAGTTAAATAGTTAAATATAACTTAAAAAGTAAATATGTATATATTTTGTAAAAAAATCCCAGCCTTTGTGACCGTATATAGCGTTTTTTTGTTACATGGCCCGGAGAAAGATCGCCCCTCCCCAATGAAGAAGTGATCAGCTGCTAGTCAATCTGACGAATAGTAGTAAAGCTGTGGAACCAGTCGGTACAGCGAGAGGCTACAACGGAACCCGATTGCTGCCGCTTGCCGGTTCTCAAGACCCAGCCGGCACAGGTTAATCACACAGTCTAGTCAAACACGTGTTGCGACGTCCCTCGCAACCTTTGAATAGAACAAAGGAGCCGCGAGCGGAGCAAAGTAATCTTCGACTTCGTTAGCCATGGCTCTTTTGCTACGCTCCCTGTCCCTGCTGCCGTGGCCTGTGCCGTTTCTCGTTGCCTTCTTGCTTGCCGCTTCTTCCCACGGCTCGCCTTCAGGCGATGGCAGCTACGACTACGACCCCTCCTTGTGCCTGCGCCGGCCTTTCACTTGCGGCAGCCTCACCATCAACTACCCGTTCTATGTCTATAACAGCACGGCACTTCTCCGAGGTAACGACGGCTCCTACTGCGGCTACCCTGGTTTGGCGGTTCGGTGCGTGGACGGCAAGAAGGCCGTCCTGCAACTCGGGGACAGCAACTACAAGGTCTCGAACATCGACTACACAAACAAGACCGTATCCCTTGCGGATCAGGAGGTCTTCGAGGATGAGAGGTGCCCTAGAGTCGATCGCAATGTGACGCTCCCACAAGCCTCGTGGCTGACCTTTCCTGCTAATTATTGCCTCCTCTTCTTTCTCAATTGCACCGCCGACATGGTCAAGTCGATACAGAACATCAGCCCAATCAACTGCGACAGCTTCCGTGGGCAGACATCTTTCGTGTGGCCGGGGAATGAAGTGCCGCCGGGAGAATTCATGTTGGCGTGCCCGCGTGTCATCCAAGTGCATGTACTCGAACTCCCGGACGGACCATGGAATGATTCTCAATGGATAAACGGTGGATACGGCGTTGCTCTTCGTAGCGGTTTCCAGTTGGCGTGGGATCAGAGGAAGCCTCTCGTGTGTAAACAGTGCGAGCAATCGAACGGATGGTGCGGTTACAATCAGGATGTCGGCTTCATGGGCTGCTTGTGCTCCGGTGGGCGAATGGAGGCTCAGTATTGCACAACTGATACTTCGGGTAAGCTTTTCGAAAGCCTGAATTCATCAGTTGGTCTGCTTTCATTTTGACTCATCTTGCCATAGGTCAACTTTTTTTTATGCCTTATCCTCACCATAGGTAGTAGCGCACGGGGTTCGACCTAGAAACCAGAAGTGTTAATTTCTTCAAAGCCTGCAGCCTGCGCTTGAATAGATTGAAAACGAAAATTTCTGGTTCCGTCATTCATCAACAACAAGGAACCCCCTTGTCTCGGGATTGCATTTTGCATCAATCCAGCTGTTTTCACGAATGAGAGACGACCCATCTGGCGGCCTGCTTAACTTTGTAGAGCAGATGAGACCGTAGTGCCCCTGCTTCATTGTGGGAAACAAAAAGAGACAGGCTAGTGCACATTTCCCTGCCCTCCTGAGCTTGCACTTCTACCGTGAATATTATTGGATTTGAAATCTTTTTCTTGCACATGGGAATCAAGGTTATTTCGTACTAGTTGTTGGAGTCAAATTGATGTGAATAATCGGGCTTCATCCAACATTTTGTTTTGATTTACATTGATCTGCTATAATCCACTTAGATTAATTAATCTAGCTTGATTAATCCACTAGGCAAACAAACATGATAGATTATTAGGCTAGATTAATTAATCCAAATGACAGATTATTATAATCTAATAATCTACTACAGGTGTGCTTATTTTGGATTATTTTGGAGAAAGACCCATTACCCATGCTAAGTTAATTTTCTTATATAAAAACAACAACTTGATCTAACTTAAATAATCTAGGAAAACAAACACCTCCTTGAGATTAATTAATCCAACTTAAATAATTCAGATTAAATAATCTAATACTATAATCTAGATTAATTAATCTACTCAGGAAACAAACAGGCCCTTAATTTATCCCTGCTTTTTATTAAAGTGGAGGTGCAAACCCTGTTCTAAAAAAATGAAGTTAATTTATCAGTCCGTTACCGTAACCAAATCCACAACAAACAAAGTCGGTATTAGCTCAAACCGTTTGCTTACCACCGCTTTTTTGTTCCGATTACGGTTGCATTTATGTGCTCCAACCAAACACCATCTAATCCGGTCTGGTATTACTGTCAATTGCTAATTCTTGTTCAACAAGCGCAACCAGATGTGCTAGAGTACAGAAAAATCCGGATACTAAAATACTTCTTCCTAGTTTATCGTTCATATAACATGATTCTTCTTGTAACAATAACATCGGTAGTTATTATCCAAAAAACATTGGTAGTATTGAGATAATGAATTTGTAAGATATGTTTATGAATTATGTATACTCACGTTCTTTTGTGCTTATATGTGACTGCAGGTGAAGGGCGTCGAAAGAGAACTAAAATTTGTAAGTAACCTTTATCTTGGCCTAACCTCAAAAAAAAAAACTTTATCTTGGCCTCACTTTCAGGGTTTTTACGTATTTGTATTGATATTTCGCGTAGCCTCCTTCTTCAGTAATGTGCCTATATAAAGTTCACTAGCGGTAGTCGGTAGTCCAGCTTTTACGTGGCTAGTATCAACAAAATCACAATAGTCAGTATATTGTGGAGTATTATTTTGGATGTGTTGTTAATTTATTACTAACGGTACTAGTCACTATTTTTTTTTCTATTACTAGTGTTTTTTGTTGTCTGTTTTCATAATGACAACAACAGATATATAGTATATTTTGTTTGAAGATGACAATGTTAGGTGATTTTAAAACATGTAAAGAGGTATTTTTGGCTAGTATTTCATAGTGTCATGGGTAAATTATTTATCTATCTCTTCAGTTAATGTAGTATTTTTTTTCACAGTGAACATGGTTTCTATTTTTTCTTAGTTAAAAGTAGAAAATATCTTTATCCTAAAAATGTTGTAATATTTTAGAATCCAAAAAAATAGTGGAGAGAATATCCTTTGTCCTTTTCTTGTGTGAAATTGCAGTATATGCTACGGGGATTCATGAAACACTTCCAAATTCACTCTCTGCTAATGAAATACTAATTTAGATTTACTCTTGGTGACTTCTTATGATACAGATATTGTCGCGGCCACATCGTGCATACTACTGTTGTGCCTAATTATTCTCATGTTCTACTTGACTCGCAAATATGGTTCACTGATATCTAAAATTAAGGATGCACCAAATATTGAGTCCTTCCTACAAAAGAATGGAAACATACATCCAAAAAGATACACATATACAGAGGTGAAAAGAATGACAAAATCATTTGCTGTGAAACTCGGCCAAGGTGGATTTGGTGTTGTATACAAAGGAAACCTCCCCAATGGTCATGACATAGCAGTTAAGATGCTTAAGGACAATAAGGGTAACGGGGAGGAATTCATGAATGAGGTAGCTAGCATCAGCAGAACTTCTCATATAAATGTTGTTACACTTTTGGGATTTTGCTTACAAGGATCCAAAAGAGCTCTCATTTATGAGTACATGCCTAAAGGGTCACTTGAAAGATATGCCTTCAATAGAAATCTAGATAGTGAAAGTACTTTGACCTGGGAGAAATTATTTGAGATAGCCATTGGCATTGCTAGAGGACTTGAATATCTCCACCGAGGATGCAATACTCGCATTGTGCATTTTGACATCAAACCCCACAATATTCTATTAGATCAAGATTTCTGTCCGAAGATATCTGATTTTGGATTGGCCAAGCTATGCCTAAATAAAGGGAGTGCTATCTCCATTGTTGGCGCAAGGGGGACAATAGGATACATTGCCCCCGAGGTATATTCAAAGCAATTTGGAACAATAAGTAGCAAGTCGGATGTCTATAGTTACGGAATGATGGTCCTTGAGATGGTTGGGGCAAGGGACAAGAATAACAATTCTAATAGTGAATCTAGCAGCCAATATTTTCCACAATGGGTTTATAAACATTTAGATGACTACTGCATTAGTGCTCCTGAGATTAATGATGAAACCACAGAGCTCGTGAGGAAGATGATAGTTGTTGGTTTGTGGTGCATACAAGTGATCCCGACACATCGGCCAACAATGACTAGAGTTGTCGAAATGTTGGAAGGTAGCACAAGTACTCTCGAACTACCACCAAAAATGCTCTTCGGATGATATATATCAAGATGTTTTTTCTAGTAAATGCTGCTTAGCCGTAACAGTGTCGCGCAACTGAAGGGACTGACTCATATGTTGCCTTAGATAACTAGACAATGCATATACCGATACATAAATTGATGTGTTTCAAGTATCCGTCAGTCAATACTAATACAGTTCAAACTGAAAATGGGAACTGCTCAGATAAGAAATACAATGATGTCCATATTTGATTATTACTTGAAGTGATCGCTGGACATTAGTAAACAAGAATCAGGGTTACCAAAGTCAACTGGCCAAATAGGAGCAATGAGGTGGTAGAACAAATATCAGGCGTCAGAGCATGCTGCGCCGAAGCCGAAACGTCTATCACGGGGAGTCGGGGATCGCCGCCGGTGAGGTGCACGCGTGCAGCATGCATACGACTAGATCGTTTTCTTTTCATGTTTTCTAGTCTTCAATCGACTGAAAGCTTTCAATAATTTATTACTTTGTATTTATTTTTTTAATAAAATTTTTTATATAATAATTATAAACTGTTAGATCTAGATTTAATGACTTAAAGAAGTGACTGAAAGTTATCCAAACTTTCAGTCAGCTGAAAATTAGCCACTCCATTTTCTTTTCCTTCCATTTGTGGTTCGCTTGCAGACCATGTCCCACGAGGCCCGTAGCTAGAAACGGTGAATCTGAGGATACCTCGAAAATTTAGCGAATTTCAATTACGTTTATTTAGGTTATATATCTTCGATTCGGGCTGGAGATTACACACGTTTACTAAAAAAAAAGAGTCGTTCCTCGATAAGTTCGCCTACCGCTACCGGCCGCCGCCTCTCGGAATAGGTAGTTGCAAAATTCTACTAGTCTCTACAATCTATTAATTAAGGTGCTGTCGTCCACTTCATGTCCATAAAGTTAGAGATTGAATCCAAATCGGTTTCGTAACTTTCGTATCAAGTACCAAATTAAAAAAATCATAACTCCCTTGTCCGGAGCTCAAATGAGGCAAACTCGGACTCTATCGCATAGCCCACGAAAAGTTCTATAACTTTGGTATTCAACGGAAGTCCAGATCCCATAGTTTTGGTTTCTAAATATGCGATGCAAAAATATTTATTCTGATTCAGACTCCTTTGCGCAGGTTTCTATGCGGGACCCATATCTCCTAGCTCCGAAGTCCAAATAATATGATCCACATATGTTTCGAAAATGCCTCGACAAGATCTATAATTTTTGTATCTTTTAACTTTTCTCATTAGAGCAAGTCTTTAAGTTCAAAATTACGTTGCAATGTAGTGCTATTTTTGAATTACGTGAATTAATTTTTTTCTTCCGGATAAAGCTTCTAGAAATCTTTAGCCATTAAGCCACGACCTTGGTCTTGTGTTGGGCTTTATTTTTTTAAACTCATAATAATACATAGACACTTTGCTAGTACTTCTTATTGCCAGCAGGGGCCATGGGAGGAGCGACTGGGAGGAGAGAAGCAGCATCCCCCTAACCCCGGTGCATGATGGAGGTTATTAGCGGATATGCATGCACTTGTTAATGGCTTATTTGTTAGTTGGTACAGTAGCTAATCTATCTGATATTTAGCTGAGACTCTACGCGAGATCAACGTCGTTGATGATTAGAAGGCTGCAGCAATTCTGCTCATGCACCTCGCCTCTCCCCAGATTAGCTAGTAATTAGCTAAACCACCTGCAGTGCACGGCCGCACGTAGGCCACGACGCCGGCACGCAGCGACGAGTTCCTTCGGTCGCTTGCAAGTTGCAACTAGCATAGCTGCGGCAGATTGTAGCCTGGTGAACATGACGCACCTCTAGACTCAAGTCCTGCTGATTATAAAATTTTATTTTCCAAACTCTTAGTGCATATCTAAAATTAATGAAAATTTTGACCTAATATGTAGTCAACTTTTGTGATGTTGTTTGGTTGGCCTCTCCTATATAAAATTCCTGGCTCCGCAGACAACAAGACGAGGACCGTAGACAATAAGACTTCCAGTAGTGAAGACTTCATATGTGCTGCAGGATGGTAATAACGGACAGCTTCATATATCGGTTGAAACCTGAAATTTTAATATATTTCCTTTTCTCAAAAGATACGTGCTGGCGCGCGAGTAAGAGTGCGACGAACTGGTGGTGACGCGGCATCGGTGTCGTGCACAAGGCTGGAACGATGGGTGCTCCTGCTGCCGGCAAGCCGTCTCCGGTGAACGGATCATTTGCTGAACTGATAAAGGCTGGGTTCGAGCTTATGTACCACTCCAACTCCCAGTCCCAACGCTGCAACCGATGCGAGCGTTCCGGTGGATGGTGCGGATTCAGGCGCGACCACAGAGACGACGTGACGGGATTCACGTGTTATTGCGACGGTGGCCCGACCTCCGAATGATGCGGTATTTTTTTCGTCCTCTTTCCTGTGTTACTTTTCATCGATGTTCTGCTTTGCTTGGGTCCGATAAATGGTGAAAAATAGTGCTGACTAGTGAATACGATGGTTTGATCTACGCTATACGAACCAGTCTTTGGAAACCACCAGCATATCTTCCGCAGCGCCGACCAGTCCTTCAATTTGTGATAGGGAATGGCGTGCGCTAGTGGCACCCATTTCCATTTTGGAATGGCGCGCATTTGGTCCAAGTCGATGACGATTGACGGACTAGTCCTAACATGTTCTGTCACGTCCCCTCACGGCCTCTCCTGGGCCACACATTACACAACGTTCTCCATAGGCCCTCGCGGACGTTGAACAGTCAACGGTGGCAAGCACGCGCAAAGCAGCAAAAGCCCTTCCTTGAGAGACCGGCTCTGCCTAACTTCCTTCGCGCCATCATGCTACACCACCGGCTGCCACTGCCGCCGCTCCTCCTTGCCCTCTTGCTCGCGGTCTCTTGCCATGACGCCTCTTCCGGCGACGACAACTACGACCGTAACTTGTGCCTCTGGCAGAATTCCACCTGCGGCAACATCAACATCACGTACCCGTTCTATCTCCATAACGAGACGGCAGCTCTCCGGGGTTACGACAACTCGTATTGCGGCTACCCTGGCTTGAGGATCCTATGCGAGGATCGTAAGGCGGTCCTGCAACTCGATGATGATAACTACACCGTCTCGGAAATCAACTACAAGAACTTCACCATCTCTCTTGCCGTTGCCGATCAGGAGGCCTTCGATGATGAGGGCTGCCCAAGACTCGACTATCGCACGACGATCCCACCTCACTTGTGGCTGTCCTATCCTGAAGCCACTGTCGGTTACCTCATCTTCTTTCTCTGTAACTTTACCACGGGAAATCCGCCGATAACCATGAGCCCAATCCCCTGCTCAAGATATGAGGGGCTTGGAACGTCTTTCGTGTTGTCACGGGACGACGTGCCAGATGGAGATTGGCAGAAGACGTGCCAAAAGATCAAAGTGCCTGTTCTAAAATATGTCATGTCGAGCTATCAACAGAATCATACAGCATGGAGTAGCGGCGCGTATGACAACGCTCTGCGTACCGGCTTCCAGTTGGTGTGGGAGCCGGAGCGGCGAGAGATCTCATTTTGTAACCGGTGCGAGAAATCTAGCGGATGGTGCGGTTTCAATCAGATGGGAGAATTCATAGGCTGCTTGTGCTCCGACGAGACGGTGGAGGATCAATATTGCAGTAACAGCAGTGCCAGCAGCACACCATCGCCACGACCGAGTAAGTCCTTGAGAAACTGATTCCTTCAAACGCATCCAATCAATTTTACATTTTTTTACATTTGCCTCTTAGTATTCCTGCTCATGGTGCGCGTTCTTGACCTGGTCCATCGGGAATTAGTTGGGTTCGCCTGAAAAATCAAGTGCCTGGGTAGGTAGAAAACAGAAATTATTGGTGCCTCCATCCGTCAATCGGTGCGGAACAGCCTTGCCTACCGTTCGCATCAATCCATACAATTTTCATCATTTTTCATGAACGAGATTCATCAGGCGGCCCGGCGGCCTGCCGAACTTAGGCAGAGCAGAGACCGTAGCGCCCCTGCTTCAGTGCGAAATTATAACAGACCTGACTTGCGTCGCCGAATGGAGAAATTGGTTAGAAGTTAGAATCGGCCTTGCAGGTGCAATTGATAAGGATTTTCGTTTCTTCCTTACACGTCTAGAACAAGTGGCATTTTAGTCGATGTAGGCTCTTTGTCGGAAGTATCAGAAGAGTGATCGCTAGAGCAGAGGCAATCGGCGTAATTGCTCTGCCCTGGTCCAACGACGTGTTTTCCGGTTGAAGAAACCGTACCTTTATGTTGATTTCGTTGTTCCAAAGTCCGGACAGAGTATTTCCTCCATCCTATTTTAATTGGTATTTTAGAGTTTGGCATGAGAATTAAGAAAAAGTTTAAAAGTTAGGTGCATAAAAAAGAAGAAGAAAAAAGATAGAGATAGAGGTATATTATGAAGAGAGAAAGGTCCATCAAAAAATAAAAATATCAATTATTTTAAAAAAACTAAAGAGTTTTAAAGTGCTAATTATTTTAGAACAAAAGAAATAGGAGTAGTTTTACTATGCATATTATCTCCAGTAATTACTGATAGTAATTATTGGTGGTAGAGCAGTAATTACTACTAGCAGTAATTAGAAGCAGTAATGGTTTTACTGGCGCATTATTAGAAAGATAAAAATAGTAAACTTATAATTTTTTTTGTTAATTAGGTTTAAGTGTCTTTTTTTATTTCTACTCTGACGAAGCTGAATTTCGGATCGATGTATGAGTTCAGGATATTTAGAAATGACCTCTTTACCCCTTATGCCAATGTGGGTAAATAAATAAATATGTGAATAAATTTTATTATTATCCCTAAGCATTACCACCAGTAATTACTAGAGGTAATATGCATAGTACCACTGCTCAAGAAATTACCATTTGGGAACATTAAATGCAAATTATTGACGCCGAAACGTGCCGTTAAACACGAGCACGCAAACGTGCAACTCGTAGACACGCTCCTCGATGCGGAGTCTGCAAAAACCGGACCCTCCGGTTTGGCAAACCGGAGCCACCGGTTTCATCGGGGTTTCGATAAAAACCAACAAGCGCTCGCCCGGGAGGAACCCCGTCAGGGCAAGCATATGTAGGGTTCTCCTAGAGTCGGCAGGCCATCTAGGACGCCTTCAATCGCCGTCGAGACGAAGGAAGAACAACAAATTAGGGTTGAGATGGAATTTGGGGTAGAAAGAGATAAAACATAAAGGTAATTGATAAATTCGATTGGGATTGTTGGTTGGATCCCTCAATCATATAGTAGCCACTACCGCCGCTCCTCCTTGCCCTCTTGCTCGCCGTCTCTTGCCATGACGCCCCGACAGGCGACGACAGCTACGACCCCACCTTGTGCCTCTGGCAGAATTCCACCTGCGGCAACATCAACATCGCGTACCCGTTCTATCTCAATTACAAGATGGCAGCTCTCCGGGGTTACGACAACTCGTACTGCCGCTACCCTGGTTTGGCGATTCTGTGCGAGGACAACAAGGCGGTCCTGCGACTCCATGATGATAACTACACCATCACGGACATCAACTACAAGAACTTCACCATCTCCCTTGCCGTTGTCGATCAGGAGGCCTTCGATGATAAGGGCTGCCCAAGACTCGACTATGACGCGACGATCCCACCTCCCTTATGGCTGTCCTATCCTGAAGCCACTGTCGGTTACCTCGTCTTCTTTCTCTGCAACTTTACCATGGGGAATCCACCGATAACCATTAGCCCAATCACCTGCTCAAGATATGAGGGGCTTGGAACGTCTTTCGTGCTGCCGTGGGACGATGGGCCGGATGAAGATTGGCAGAAGGCGTGCCAAAAGGTCAAAGTGTCTGTTCTAAAATATGTCATGTCGAGCTATCAACAAAATTATACAACATGGAGTAGTGGTGCGTATGGCAACGCTCTGCGTACCGACTTCCAGTTGGTGTGGGAGCAGGAGCGGCGGGAGACCTCATTTTGTAACCGGTGCGAGAAATTTAGCGGACAGTGCGGTTACAATCAGATGGGAGAATACGTAGGCTGCTTGTGCTCCGATGGGCATATCGGCACTCGGAACAGCTGCAGTTCTGGTAAGAGTAATGCTTTCCTTTCTCAGTAGGTAGTTACATTTTTCTTCGTTTGAGATAAGAGAGGCTACTCACTTTTCTTATGCATAGCACCGAAACTTGATTAGCGCTACTATATGATTGAGTCATATGAGTAAAATACCCACAACGAGTATGTTTGGGCCTTTCGTACAGTGCTATATCTGACCCCGGAGGCATCGACCCTCCCAGCAAAGCATTGATCAACTACTAGTCAGTCTGACCATCATCAGGTGTTATCACCCTTTAGGTATTACCGCGTCACTTGTAATAGCATGTCCAAATATTCTAGAGGACTTACAAGGCAAATGACATTACTACCCCTATTTTTACAACTAATAATTTACTCCTTGTAAAATATACTGTAAAAGTCTTCATATTCTAACAAAAATATGAATGAATCGAGCATGTAGACTTCTACTATCAGGCACAAGTATTCATTGCATCTCAAATTTTGCAAGATCGTAAATGCTTATATTCTATATCTATATATATTTTTGTTACAATTTTACATGCATATGAAAAGATTTTATTTTATTGAATAGTTGTGTTTCGATGAGATATGAGTTTAACTATGATCTAGACCCTAAATTTTATATTTTTACCATAACATTTTTCCCAAATCTTTGGTTGTGTTTTTACCACAACTTTTTCTCGAATCTACGGTAAAAGCACAAAATTTGGAAATCAGAGTCTAGATCATAATTGAAGTTCGAAATTGTGGTCAAAATGCTATTTTAATTGGTAACACCACCTGATACGCACTCCCGTCTGTCCACACCGGTGGACTTGACTTTTTTTTGCATAACAGAGGCCCCGCCTCTGGAATTTCATTACCTGAGCAACGAAATTACAGCAAGTTCTGAAAGCGTTTACTCGTCCTAGACTATGACAGGTTCAGCCACAAAAGTAAGGAGTCAACAAAGATTACAGACTTAAGAAAGACATGAAAATCCTCAGTTTCCCAGGTTCAATCCCAGCCTTGAACACCTGGGAACCCCTTCACTTCTTGAGTCTTCAGATAGACCCATCCATTGTTGCGTCCGCTCCCATGATCGCACCTGTAGCTTCTTTTCCAGCTTGTCTTGGATGCACGTCACTTGCTGTTTGCTGGATTGCTCCTGCTCCGTCCTCCAGCGCCTGCTTGTCTTCACCTGTCATCATTCCTGCCCAGTACTTTAGGAACGAACAGGCATAATAAACGATCTCTGTAGGAGACCGTAGAAACTTTTTATCAAAACACACCCGGTTTCTCAATTTCCAGGCGGCCCAGCAGAATGCTGCTAGCCCTATCATGTAGAACTTCCTTCCAGATGGTAACAACGTCTGTACCCACGCAAAATATTGCTGAACCGAATCAGGCCTACAGGTGGCTCCTAACGCATGAGCAATAATGCTCCAAACATATTTCATCACCACACAATCGAAGAAGAGATGATTCACTGTTTCCTCTTCATTACAAAAAGCACAGAATTTGCTACCCTTCCACTTTCTTCTTATTAAGTTGTCCTTCGCCAGTATGGCATTCTGCGCACTTAACCACATGAAAATTTTAATTTTCAGAGGTAATTTTTCCTTCCAAAGGATATTCGAAGGTACATCATTTTCTTCACTATGTAAGAGATTATTAACTGACCGAACAGTTAGTTTACCCGTTTTTCCCTTAGGCCATTTTGGTGCATCAGCTATATCTGATAGCTTGATTGTTGTCAACAAATCCATTAACTTTCTCATCCCTTCTTGAAGATGCTCATCCAACCATCTTCTAAATCTCAGTCTCCAGTTCCTTTCCGCAATTCCTTACTGTGACTGATTGATCCCAGCATATGTCGTATAGTGACTGAAATTTTTCACGAAGGGGAAAATTTCCACACCATTTATCGTTCCATAAATCTGTTGTTTTACCATTGCCAACTATCATGAGCCTGTTGTTGGTGTAAATTTCTTTAACCTTTATTAGATCGGCCCATACTGGCGAGTCAGATTGTTTATGTTTGATTTGAGACAAACATTTATCTCTGATGTATTTCTTCTTAACAATTTCCTGCCACAGGCCCTCACCGCTTTCAATTTTCCACCACCATTTAGTCAGTAAGCTCAGGTTGAATTTTCACAAATTTTTTATGCCCAAGCCGCCTTTGGACTTGGGTTTGCAAATCTTTGCCCATTTAACCAGGTGATATTTTTTCTTTGTGCCTCCACCTTGCCAGAAGAGCCTCTTCCTAGTTTTATCCATCTTTTCAATTATGGTCTTTGGTAGTAAATACATTGACATATGGTAAATAGGGATGCTAGACAAGCTTGAGTTAATTAAAATATTTCTTCCTCCTAAGGTCAGGCATCCTCCTTGCCACCCTTCAAGTCTTTTTCCTAGTTTATCACATATGAAAATCCAATCTAGGACATGTAATCTTGAATGTGTCACGGGCACACCCAAATATCTTATGGGCCAATCCCCTATTGCACAGTTGAAAAGGTCTGCATACTCAGCGATTTTTACTTGATCCCCTTTGACCATCAACACTTCACTTTTCTGAAAATTGATTTTTAGTCCTGACATGAGCTCATAATTGTACAGGAGGAGCTTCATGTTAATAGCTGCTTCCCTATCATCTTGTAAGCAAATGATAATATCATCAGCGTATTGTAAAGCCACAATTTCATTTTCGATATATTGTGGAACTAGACCTTTTACTAGGTTGTTGCCCTGGGCCATTCTTATCATCTTAGCTAAAGTATCAGCAGCTAGTTTGAACAGGAAGGGAGATAGTGGGTCTCCTTGTCTCACCCCTTTGCCACTCAGAAAATAAGGCCCAGCGTTATTATTGAGTTTGACACTCAGAGTCCCTTTCATCACAATATTTTTCATCCACCTACACCATTTGTCATGAAATCCTCTACTAGCTAGACACTCAAACAGGAAGTCCCAGCTTATCTTATCATAAGCCTTGTCAAAGTCTAACTTGAGAACTACACCATCCTTTTTCCTTTCTTTAGTGTCATGTAAGATCTCATGAAGGCACATAATTTCATCCATGATATTTCTGCCTTTAATAAAGTCATTTTGACAATTACTAATGATTTTATTCATCACTCTCTTCATTCTTAGGGTTAAAACCTTTGTGAAAATCTTATATTTTACATTCAACAGGCATATAGGCCTATATTTCTGAAGTTTATTTGCTTACTTGAGTTTAGGTAGCAGGGTAATTTTGCCATAATTAATTCTACTAATGTCTAGCTTATTGTTGTGAAAATCATTAAATAGACTGGTTAAGTCTTCTTTTGATGAGTTCCCATCATTCTTGGTAGAATTCCACCGGGACTTGACTTGGGTCTCAGCGATGGCGCCGCAGCTTGTATTCGTGGTCAGCAGTGCGAGAGCAGAATAATACTACTGCGTTTTTCGCACTCCCTCAACTTGCCCTTTCCTCATGACTCTCCTCCTTTACTGCCGGATCCTCGTCTTGGCTACCGCCTCCCATGGTGGCCGCTTTGGCAACGCGTATGCTGCCTCCGCGTGCCGGCGGCAGCCGTACGTCTGCGGCACGGTCAACATCACCTACCCGTTCTACCTTTCTTCCGGCGACACGGAGTCGTACTGCGGGTACCCGGGCCTGGCCGTCCGCTGCGACGGCGGCACCAGGGCCGTGCTTCGTCTCGGCACGGGCACCTACACGGTGTCGCGCATCGACTATGACAACCTCACCGTCTCCCTCGCTGACGCCGACGTTGACACCGTCGGCAGCTGCCCCACTGTCAGCCACAACGTGACCATCCCCACTGACATCCGGCTCTTCCTGCGCGACTCCGCCGTCGACTACCTCCTCTTCTTCCTCGACTGCTCCTTCGGTGGTCCCAAGCCGACCGGTGACGACGCTCCGAAGCCACCCAAGCCGCCGTCCTTCAAGCCTATAACCACCTGCGGCGGCGAAAAGGGCGCCGCCGCGTCGTTCGCGATCCCGCGCGCCGACGTGCCGTCCGGCGACTGGTCCCGCGCGTGCCGCGCCGTCTTCGAAGTGCCCGTGCTCAGGGACGCCGTCCCGAGCAACGCGCGGAACGACCCGGCGTGGCGGAACGGCGGGTACGCCGCGGCCATCCGCGCCGGGTTCCAGGTGGGCTGGGAACGGAGTTCCGGCCGGTGCGTCCAGTGCGAGCAGGGCAACGGCAAGTGCGTGTACGGCCGCGGCGGCGAGTCCCTGAGCTGCCTCTGCGCCAATGACAGCTGCGGCACCGCTCCATCTTCCGGTAAACCAATAAATACACTATGACAGTACGATTGAGCCAGCCATCCGTATTTTTCCGAGACAAGTAAATTGATCCTGCGTACAACAGCTTAGCCTCTTTTTTTTTTTGTATAAAACAGAGTAAGTTTCACTTGGATGCTCATGCTCTAGGTTACTATTGATCATACAAACCATCCAGCCATGGCTCTTTTTGTTGGTCAGATCTTACATGATTTATTATAAGTAAATCTGATAGGAGATAAGGGTCAATTTCATGTTTGTTTCTCCTAGAGTTCATGTTGGTGTCCACTTATATATTGCAAGATGACTCGTCATACATTCACATATATGATGCCCCTGAACAGTTTCTAATTCATTTCTATATACTTATGTGTTTCTTTACTTCTATTTTCAGGGCATAAGATGGGAACAAAAATATGTATGGATCTCTATCTTTGTTTCATTCCATTGTATTTCTCATTGCTTTTTGTAATGTTTTTTTAGTAAACCTGCTTTAGTATATCATTTTTTTCTAAAAAAAACATATAGATCCTCACTAATAATATTCATCTCATCCACTAGGAGAAGGTAAAGGCTCTGCCATCATGTTCTGAAAATTCACAGTTATCAAAAGATGTTCTGTAATCTACATAAGTAACCACTATAGAGAAAATTATATCCTTCCATTTTTTTTGGAGAAAATGAAATTAAATTTATGAATGCCCACTTTGCTGATGCAGACATTATTGTGAGCACGTCATGCTTTCTACTACTGTGTCTACTTGTCCTGGCGTTCTTCTTGGCATGGAAATATGGCTTGCTGCCCATCAAATCGAAGGAAGAACCAAGGATCGAGTCCTTTCTACAGAAATATGGAAACCTACATCCGAAAAGATACACTTATGCAGAAGTGAAAAGGATGACAAAATCCTTTTCTATAAAGCTAGGCCAAGGCGGATTTGGCGCTGTATACAGAGGCGACATCCGTGATGGTCGCGAGGTAGCAGTTAAGTTGCTAAAGGATAACAAGGGTGACGGCGAGGAATTCATGAACGAGGTGGCTAGTATTAGTAGAACTTCTCATGTCAATGTTGTTACACTTTTGGGATTTTGCTTGGAGGGATCCAAAAGAGCTCTCATTTACGAATACATGCCCAAAGGTTCACTTGAAAGGTATGCCTTCAACAGAAATTTTGATAGTGAAAATACTTTGACCTGGGAAAAATTATTTGAGATAGCGATTGGCATTGCTAGAGGACTTGAATATCTCCACCGAGGATGCAGTACTCGCATCGTGCATTTCGACATCAAACCTCACAACATTCTATTAGATCAAGATTTCTGCCCGAAGATCTCTGACTTTGGACTGGCCAAACTATGCCTGAATAAAGAGAGTGCCATCTCCATTGGTAGTGGAAGAGGAACAATAGGCTACATTGCTCCTGAGGTCTATTCAAAGCAATTTGGAACAGTAAGTAGCAAGTCTGATGTTCATAGTTACGGAATGATGGTCCTTGAGATGGTTGGGGTAAGGGACACTAATAACAACGCCAACAGTGAATCTAGTAGCCAATACTTTCCGCAATGGATTTACAAACATCTGGATGACTACTGTCTCAGTGCTTCAGAGATTAATGGTGAAACCACTGAACTTGTGAGAAAGTTGATAGTTGTTGGTTTGTGGTGCATACAACTGAACCCGACACATCGGCCAACAATGACTAGAGTTGTTGAAATGCTAGAAGGTAGCACAAGTACCCTGGAAGTGCCACCAAATATGTTCTTGTGATGGCATGGATCAAAATATTTATGTTAGTAAATTGCACTTTCAGAACAGTGCCACACATTGTACTTCACAAAATTTAAGGCATGCAATAGATGCTCTTTGATCTGTAAACAATGATGATACAGCTTATAGACCTAAGACCATTGTTATGTTATCATAATTTGGGACCCACTCTCATATGTGCCCTTACATCACTAAACAATGCATATAGATTAAAAAAATTGATGCATAAATCTCAACTTATAGTTCAAATTGAAAATGGCAGCTTCTCGGATAAGAAATACAATGCCCATCATTGATTGCCTGAAGTGTGATTGCTGGATTAGTAAATAAGAATCAGGCTTACCAAAGTCAATTTGGCCAAATAGGAGCAATGTCGATGATCGACTCAGTTAGTGGATAGTAGAAGAGGAACCAACTGTTCCCGAGTCAAGAGTCCGTCGCTAACCCTCTCTCAAAGTTGATATTTGACCCTTCTCACGGCACGGGTCTTGAGTCTCGACCAAGTAAGAAGAAGACGCTTCCATGGCCCCTCTTCCCCTCCTCCCCATTGTCCTCCTCTTTGCCACAGTCGATGCTTTCCCTGCTTCCTGCAGTAACGCCACCTGCGCCGACCTTAACATCAGCTATCCGTTCTGGCTCAACTCGTCCGGCCCCACTGTGGTTACCCCGGACTCGGCCTTGCCTGCGAGAACAACGCCAGTCTGATCCTCTTTGTCCAGTCCACCCAGGGCCGGCTTTATAATTTGAAGTGCCCTCGAGCAAACTAATGTCATGAGCCCTTTAGACTAAACTTTTTTAACAGAATAAAAAAAATATAATAGTACTAATAATATATTTAATTCTTGAACAACAATGTCAATAGTACAAAGTAAATTACCAAAAAATAGAACTAGTATAATTATCTCAAATAATAATTAAGTCACATGATCCAACAGTGTTGCTTAGTCCTTAAAAAGAAATCGACTTCGATCGCGACTAGGGTCCTTGAGCGGAGCGACGAGAGTTTAGGGCCAACTCGGTGTCAGGCGTCCTCGATCGCGACTCGGCCAACGAAACGGCGTACTCATACGCGGCCTCCCACTATCATACTTGCGGATCAACTGATGGGCCCCCCTAGCCACGGCCCCTGGCGGTCGCCTTGGTTGCATGGCCCAAGAGATGACCCTGGTTGTAACAGAACCGCCTTACCACGGAGACGATTCCGTTCCAGAATCTTTCTCGGTTGGCGACACGCCCTGTGACGCCCAATAGTACAACACATAACAGAAAAATATAGTTGCAACAAGAATATAGGTAGAGTACAGAGTTTTTACATAAATCCGAATTTATATTACAAACCAGAGTTTTAACAAATAGAATACAGAAGCGAAATTTGTTCAACAATAACTAAATGGTTCGACGGGATAAGTAAGATACAATCGCCCTCTCAGGACGACACACAGTGAACAATTTGGCCATGATAGGTGTGTTGCCCGAACATCATACCAGCAATCAATGGACTACTCCTCGTCATCGTTGGTGCAAAGCTCCCATTCGATATTCTAGAAGTCAGGACGTTGTCCTTCCTAATGGAACCTTCCACCGTAGTGGCAGTCTTTATCCTGCTCATCTGAAAACCATATAGAGCTACGTCCTGAGTAACTAATTTACTCAGCAAGACTGACCCGTCAAAATGGCCAACTATAGCCGACACCTAGATATGCAAAGGCTAGGGATGAGGTTGATGTTGCCAGAAAGCCAGCCTACGAGTGGATCCTTATTTTTTAAGTTTTTAGCATCAAGTTAAGTTGTCATGCGGAATAATAAATTTAGTTTGCACTAAAGCTATAACAATCATGGTTGCAATACAAATCTTAATAATTTCAAACAGCAGTATTAAACCAACTCATCATCTTAATGACTTCCGATACTGTTCCGGAGCAGTGACCAAGTGGTACTCGTTACTGTGAGGGGCAGCGACTCGAATAGATTTACATCCTGCAGGAGAAACCTGCTTGCACGACCCATACACGCTTCCTGGAAGCCGCATGGAGCAACCTTTCACTTATGGTACCGTAGGGTCTTCTGGGTCCAGACTCCCCCGAGAAGGGTCCTCCAACACAATGCGCCCCGTACCGCCATCCGTGGGTGGATTGCTCCCCCCTCTCAGCCCCAGTTCCACCAAAGAAGGAAGAAGACTATCTTTCGACCAGGTAGTAGTCGTAGCTACGTCGGTTTACTGGGCCCATAACTCTAGCATGCAAACAGTACGTTCAAACTTGATCCCATGGGCCGGACACAAGGCGTAGCCTTAGGTGACTCGGACGGGGCTAGCTCCTTGAAGACAAGCTGTCCTTCCCTTTCCACCTAGTTGCCCGTCCGGTCTTCAATGTGATTCTATCCACACTTTCCTTCATCCGACATCATTCCCCAGTGATAATATTTCCTGTCTACGAGTAGTCTCCATACCACTCAGTGAATGGTCGTCCTAAATTAAGCAGAGCGACTACCGTCCTGAGGCTAAATATCGGGAAGAAGGGACCTACTGCAACGCTAGGGTTTCAACCAACTCCTATCACTTAATGCATAGTCAAGCATACATTCTTAACGAGTGATAGAGTAAAAATTGAAATGGGTGGGATGCACCGGGGCTTGCCTGGGTTCTGCTCCTGATCAGTTGAAACACCACCGGGTCCTTCTGGCTCCTGCTCCGGTCCCGTCTCCACGTGGTTCACCTCGTGATCTACATGATGTGAATGGTGCAATGCATAAAAACCTCATTCGATTCATGACACTTCCTCAACAAATACGTTAATGCACACTATGTCATGTAGAGGTGAACGGGTGTCGCTCGTTAAAATGCTACCCAGCCTTTTATAGTGTCTTGACGAAAATTATCGAGCTTAAGTGAGCAATTAATAATTTAACATGGTTCTGGAGGTCAAAATAAATTGGGTGTTTTTCTGTGAATAATACATACCAGGAGTGATTTATTGGCCAAGTTTCATTTACATGTAATTTGTGAGTGATTTTAAATATTTAAAACAAGGAAAAAGGTACAACAATTAATAATGCCTAATATACAGAGAACTAACACATGCCACTGTGCAGGGTCACCCAATATGCCAAAACAGATTTTTATGCCAAATATCAAAAATTTATTAGACACCCATATTTATAAATGAATTTATTAGTGTTTTTGCCATTTAATTTAATGCTGATAAAAATACTGGCATACAGGGTGTTTTGGTATTTTTCTTAAATAGTACATGTCTACTGGAGCCTAGAGAAATTTTCATTGCCCCATAATTCGCATTAAATATTTTATTATGTATTTTATAAGTTTAACACATTTTCTGAAATTGGGAATTTATAAAAATCCAATTTCTATCTCCATGGGCCGATTCTCCCGCGGCCCACAGCCTAACGCGTGCGCGCGGGAAGTCCTTGGGCCAGATCTGGCCCGAGTGCCGCCGGAGACCCAAAGGCCTTGCTTGGCCCAGCGGCTAGCTCGGCCAGACCGGGATGAGCGCGCACGTGCGGCGGCACTCGTGGTCAAGCGCGGCGGCGCGGGTGTGGCGGCCAGCCGGAGCAGCAGCGGGACCTGCATTGACGCGAACACGACTCTACGAGTGGGGACAGGTGCGCGGCGCGTGAGAGCGGGGAGGGGCGGCTCACCGGGTTAGCTCGACAACGGTGAGGTGGAGCGACGACGGGCGGCGACGGCGGTCCGGCGCCGGATCTGCACGGAAGGGGGCCGGGTGAGCACCGGAGGGTTCGCGGGGCCGAGGGCGACGAGCACGCGGAAGGAATCGAACTAGGACTCACCGGGTAGCTCACGGAAGGAATCGAACTAGGACTCACCGGGTAGCTCATGCGACGAGGTGGAGCAGCAGTCGGAGGCAGGGAAGAACCGGCAATCGACGACGGCTCGATGGAGGGAAAGGAAAGAGGCTTCGCGGGAGGCTTGCAGACGGCAAGGCGGCGCTCGGAGCGTTGACGGCCAGGACAGGGAGGCGGTGCAGCGGCGGCGACGCGGAGCTCAGCTGGGGGCTGCAATGGCGGCGGGGGGGGGGGGGGTTGCGGTGGGGAAGAACAGAGGGAGAAGAGAGGGAGTGGCGCGCTCGGACAAGTGAGGGAGGGGACAAAAAGGATGTCGGGGTGGGGGTGTCGATCCGCGGCATTAGGCGCTGCCCTGCCGGCAGCGACCACACGGCGTACGGGCAGGGGAAGAGAGCGGGCGGCACCGGTTTGTGCTTCTTCAGTGAGGCTGACCGGTGGGTCCCACGGGGGGGGGGGGGGGGGGGGGGGGGGGGGGGGGGGGGGTTGAATTTATTTATTTTCCTAAACCTGCTAACCATCAGTACTTGCTATTTTTGTGGAGATTAATCCAATGCTGATCAAATAAAACCAAAATATGGGCAGACTCCACATAATTTGAGTGATTTTACAAAAATGCTAAATGCCATTAGTTCTTAATAAAATTTGAATAGAAATTTTATAAAGAGGGGTGGTTTTTAGGCACTTGACCATTTATTTGGGGCATTAAATGGTGAGATAAAAATATGATAAATTCACCAAAATTCTATTTCTCCAGGACATACTACATATATTTTTGGTGTCACTAGGTTATGTTAAAAATATTTGAATTGTAGTTCAATGGTCATTCAAATTAGCTTAAATGGCTTCCAAATTTGATCAAATTTCAGTTAAAATTTTTGTCCTAGATTCTTGTTCATGTGAGGATGTCACACTGGTACTCCCACTCCCACCGTTACAGAGTCACAGGGATCGACTACATCAAGCACACTGCACACCGTCGCTATCCCCGACGCCAAGATCGACGAGTACGGAGGCGACTGCCCGCGCCTCCACTGGAATCTCACCATCGACTACACGATCTCCGTCGTGGCATTGCGTAGCAGCGTGGGTGTCCAGGAGGATATGACCTATATAGCCGCCAGTACTGGTACTTTGGCGTACGAGACGGTTGCGAGGAGGTGGTAGTTGCACTTGCACCGATGCTGGGCGTGCACATGGCAGGAATTGTGGATGGTGCGACTGACGGTCTGCCTCTGGCGAACGATTTTGGCGTCGTGGTGGAAGCTGGGTTCAAGTTTACGTACCACCCCCAAGTTCTAGGCCCCAGCGTTATTCTGCTTTCTTAGTTCAAAGATTTACCAGTTTAGGTTCAAGTTTTGTTCTTGATGAAGCCTTGGATTTGACATTTTCATGTCATTCTGCTTGCTTGGTTGGTTCAAAGAGTAATTTTCAACATCACACACTTTTTCTGGATTTACGCTAGGAATAAAATTGAATCATGTCGGGGGAACTCGAGCGTTTCTTTCACTGGTGGCACTAGTCAACCAGGCAACAATCAATCTTGGAGGGAACAGCAATGGCTGTACTCCAAAGTCTTCACTCTTCACTCATTAGGCAATCGCCAGTTCATTGGGATGACCAAACTGGTCCAAGTCAACCACCGGCTCCTCCTTTCATGTTGCGCCACGTCCTCCTTCAGGAGTACCCTACCTTCTTGGAGACTTCCGACGCCGAGCAACCTTGGTTGAACCGATCAACGTAGCAGAACAGTGTTGGTGGTGCGGCCGCGCGGGCATCTAGCAAGCGAACAGATAAAAAGGACCCCTGCACACACCTGCTTCGCCTGACTTCATTAGCATGGCTCTCGTATTATGCCACCCGCTGCCGCCGCTGCTTCTCATTGCCTTCTTGGCCGCCACTTCCAATGGCGCACCTTCCGTCTCCGGGGGCGTTAACTACATCTCCTACAGGACCATGGAGCAGCCTGGCCCCTGCGGCAATGTAACCATTAAGTACCCGTTCTACTGGTACAAGTCAGGATTTCCCCTGGTTAACAACAGCTCGTACTGCGGCTACCCTGGCCTAGGGATCCAGTGCGAGGACGGCGAAGACGGCCAGTCAGCCGTCCTGCAACTGGGCAACCAGAAGTACAACGTCCTGAACATCAGCTACACGGACCTCACCGTCTCCGTTGTTGATCAGTTGGTCAGCGTGAAGGACGACAGCTGCCCCAGCATCAGTCACAACGTAACACTCCCGCGGAACTCATGGCTGTCCTACCCCAACGACACGGTCGATTACCTCCATTTCTTTCTTAACTGTTCCCTCGATACGACGTCCCCCTCGCCAACGAGCCGAGTGAACTGCTCTTTTGCTGGACCTTCTTATGTGTTGCCACGGCGTGAGGTGCCGCCCGGAGACTGGTGGCAAGCGTGCCGGCAAATCGTCGAAGCTCCTGTGCTCAGATCTACTATCCCCATCTATGCCATGAATGACTCTCGGTGGAGAAACGGTGGGTATGGCATCGCTCTTCGCCAAGGTTTCCAGTTGACGTGGGACCAAAAGCCTCCCGCGTGTGACCTGTGCGAGCGATCGGACGGATGGTGCGGCTACAATCAGGCAGGGGAATTCACTGGCTGCTTTTGCTCCGATGGGCAAGTCGACACCCATAATTGCAGTTCTGGTAAGCTATTCCAAGCTTGTACACAGTCATTCTCCCCTAACTGAACCATATATTATTATTTGTCTCCTTGTTTCACTTTATACTGAAATTTGTTCTTTCTGTTGTTACACCTTTTTTTTCAAGGGCCCTCAAACAATTAACTATAGTATTCCCTCCGGTCCCATAATAAGTATCGTTTTAGGATTTGTCAAAGTCAATATGAGTTAAGTTTGACTGATTTTATAGATAAAAGTATCGATATTTATATAATAAAATAAATATATTGTGGAAGTTGATTTTACAATGAATCTGACGGTACTAACGTAAACGTTAGCATTTTTTCTACAAACTTAGTCAAAATTGAAATAATTTGATATAACAAGGTGATATGCATAGGAGAGCGTGATGATATAACAAGGTCTCAACAACAAATCCAGAAATTAGTTCAGCATTACTTGGTTCCTTTATTGCTGAAGTTCTTCAAATAATGTTACAACGATTTATCTTCACACACACACATCGTTATATCACCCAATGAACACCAACGAGAGTCAATGAGGGAGAGGTTGCTCCACGTACGTAGCCCGCGTCTCCCTAGGTTAGGGTGATCCCTGCTGCAGCCGCCGAAGCCTTCGTCCCTTCCTCTTCTCTTTGCCGCCGCCAGAGCCTGCGACCTGAACAACCAGCACAGCAGGCAAGGATGGCGGCGGCGGGCGGTGCGCGACGGATCGTTGATGGTGGAGCCCCTGCCTCCATCAACGATGGATCAGGATCGGCTAACGCCGTTGGTGCCTTGTCCCCCACCGCACACCCTACCTCATCGGACGACGGATCATGGCGAGATGCCGCTGGCGGGTATTCTATCCCACATCCACGCCCTCTCCTTGTCAGACGGCACATCGGAGCAATGGGCAGAGAGGGCAAGGTGGCCCTTCCCTTCCCTGAAGACGACGGCAGGCGGTGGTGTCGTCCACTACACGCGATGTGGAGGCGGATTCCACGTGCCCCTCTACGTGCTAGCCACGAATCGCGGCGCAGAGGCCGGTGCCCGCGACATCACGTGTTGCGTCCTTCACTGACCTCGTTGGTGAATCTCCTCCTCTACCTCGACCAATTGAGAGGAACAACGACGCCCTTCGATCAACGACGGTGTCTCTTTCCCTGTCCATTCTAACGGGGCCATTGGATCTCGTGCATGTTTCTCATCCACCAATTTTTGGCAGTCAGACGCTACCGCGGATTCAGATTGCCGGTCTCACCAGTCACCATAGTTGTGATTAGTTGGCAATCATACAGATGGCCCCCTTCTTCGGTTGGTTCTTCCCTGCCCCTCTTCTGTTACAACAGTGATCAATATGGAGCGATGGTTATTCTATAATTACGATGATGTGCTCCTCGATGCGTACAACCATGGGTCTGATGACTCACGAACGACTACTCCTCGCCATTCGCGTGAGATCTGACCTTTGGTTTCCAATAAATGGTTGTGGGATATGTACTTGTCGTCAGGAATTCTTAGCGCCAACTTGACAATCCCTAAGTTGGAGTTTTGTCATCGCGCTGGTGGTGCCATGCTCTGTTCTAGAGTCTCCTTCACAATGCTTCTCAATGGACTTAACCAACCGATTTTGCTATGAAAGAAAATAAAGATGTAGAGAGGATATGCTTTTTTTATTCATTATGACAATTGTAAACGTCAGATAATGGCCGAGCTAATAAGTGATTGTATTTGACTATAATTCTCTCTTGTTGAGAACAAAAGCTGGGATTAATACAACCCCCATTGTCTAAAAATGAGAGAGAATCAATAGACTTTTGACAACTCAGCCAACCTTATTGCATGATATCCCGGCTCTACATTTTTGCTACAGGCTTTTATATGGTTGATGCATTTGAAAGCCTCCTCAAGTCAGGTAGTAACGTGGTGTCACGAATTGCTCATCATTTTCTTTTCTCGAGTAAACCCCAGTTCTAATGCGCTATGTTTGAGAAGAGAGTGTGTCCATCAAGTGACTGATCTTGTAAAACAAGTTTCATCTTCGATATGCAAAAAAGTTGGAGACATCCATGCATTTGGTTTGTTCCAACTATAATACAAAAGGTTCCATCTTTCATCTCATCCTCAAGAAAAAAGTTCCAAATATGCACCCAATTTTCCAGCTTTGACAAAAATGTTCCATCTCAATAAAAGTTATAGATATCTATAACAAATATTACCGGTATATTAAATGTTGCATCCTTCATGAAAAGAAAAGTCAACAACTTCAATAATGTTACATATATACAACTCATTTTTTTTTTAAAATGTAACATCGATATCTACAAAATCTCAATTGGCTAAAAACTAGTAAATATATCTTCACAAAAGTCTTGAATTTCTTCACAATAGTCTTCATTCACTGTTTAATATAGTCCTCCAATCTGTTTGCATTTATGCAGTAGTATCAAGTTATGAGTCTTTTCCTTCGCCAACTGCAGGACATCACAGCATCAGTAGAAAGTGTAAGTACTTCAATCTTTGACTCACTTGTTGTATTTATCTATGCTTAATTGATGATATATTTTATAAAACCTCCTTGAATCATCTTTGACTTACTTATAGTATATTGCCACCACTGCAAATCGATCACTACCATATAATAATGTTTTGGAAGACCTTGTTTAAAACAATTAACATAGTTGGGATGTATTTCTATAGAGTAAGATGTACTAGTGGACCAGTCTATCCATCTGTATCACTCCCCCCCCCCCCCCCCCCTTGTTGCTTAGGACCTGTTCTAGCTTCTCTTCCAGCTGATATCTTGTATGCCATAGATCCTCTGTCATACCCCCCTGAGACTCTGTCTCATCCATAGCCCCAATTTGTTTCAACAACTCTGTCTTTTTCCTCTTAAAATCTGCCCTCTGGTTTCAACCCCAGCCCTTGAAGTATTTTCTCAAGGAGCAAAGACACGCATGCTATATATCAATTGATGTAGCTGTATTTGGTGCTCTTTCTTTGGTTCCTTGCCAACATTTTCTGACCCCCTCCATGAACCCCTCCTGTTTCAGCCACTGTTTTTCGAAGTAAAATTGTCTCTCCTTTTGCATAGTTTGAACTCCTAGGTCAAGCATAATCGAAGCATGATATGAACATATCCTTGTTAGACTCATGGCAGAGCATAAAGGGAATTTGTTCTCCCATTCGATGGAGACCAAGATTCTGGCTATGTTGCTTTGAGTAGGATTGAGTTGCTTATTCATCCAAGTGAATTTTGGACCATTTCGTTTGATCTCGATGAGTTCATTCTCTTCTATGAATTCATCGAAGGCCTAAATCAGTGTGAGATCTCCTTATCCTGAGCTTTTGTCACTGAGATCTCTGATTAAGTTGAAATCTCCCCCATGCAGCACAGGTACCACTGAATTTTTGCAAAGTACTCTTAATCCTTCCAAAAAGGGGTTAGAGAATTCATATTTTGCCGGACCATAAACCACTGCTATTTTACATCTGAAATTTGACATTTTGTTTCTAATCACAGCCCCCACAAAGTGATCCCCTAGATCCCACTCCTCAACTTCTACCAAATCCAATTTGATTCTTAACAATATACCCCCTGAGTGACCTTTGCAAGGTATCCAATTCCCTTGGAAAGATTGCCCAGGAGTTTAACTACACAGCTCATGATCTCTGAAGCTTGCTTTACTAGTTTCCTGAAGCTCAGTTATCTCTGGCTTCTCCTTATTAATCAATTCTTTCAACTATTTCAGCCTCCACTTCTGTCCCATTCCTCTTATGTTCCAGAAGATAAATTTCATATTCCTGTCTTTAATTGTAGACGAAGTTAACTCGGTCTCTTCTTCTCCCTCTCCATTATGCTCATCCTTTTTTTTTTGAGTTTGCAAGGATTCTTATTCTTCTGTTGTTGTTGTGCACCCCCCTTTTCTCCTGAATCTGCCCTTGTCGCCCCTCTCTACGTTGTTAATATTCTCAAGTCTTAAGTTCTCATCTTTGAGAAGATTGCCCATTAGTAGCTTCTGGTCTTGCTGAGCTTTGTAAGCTGCTTCAGCTATGGCCGCTCTTAATTGTTCCTCGACCAGAATTGCCTCAATTATGGTTTTATGTCTCTCTTCCTTATTCTCAAAATTAATATCACAATCTCTAGTAATCTCCTCTAAAATCTCTAAGCTAGTATTATTAAGAATGTAAAAGGAATTGTTATTGATAGAACAGGAAGGGCATTTATTGTTACCTGGCATCTCTAGATTTTTGATCTGAGCTCTAAAAGCCGCTTTATTAACCATCTTCATCCCATCCTGGTTGATCCTTTCACTCTGTCACGTTTTGCCTTGAGCCTGACATTTCCTCATTGTAACTTTCCTTCTCTTGATTGTATTTTTTGGGGTATTCTAGTTTTTGCCCTCCTCTACAGTAGACCCTTCAGTCTCTTCTTGTTTGGCTCTGTTCTCTGTCTCTCATCTCCTGTCTCTCTGATATATTCTTGACTCATAGTTTTAGCGTCTGTCCTGCTTGCTCCAATTGTCATGTTGCATTTCTCCGGTGTTTTGAGTTCTGGCCATTTATCCTTTTGAATCTAGGTTTCACCTTTGGCTGTGTGGACCTTGTAGAACATGCGATTCTTTCCATCCTCCCCACTCTCCTTTATATCTCCACTCGTTCCATCGTGAAGTGTTTGATTCCAGTCTATCTGCAGGGTCTTAGTACTCATGATGGTGAAATTATTTTGCAAATCATATACTGCTAGTGGCATGACATCTAGTACTTAAATGTCCTCTGAGTCCCTCATGTTTCCTCTTTTGGTATAGTTTTCTTTCCCCTCAGTTTGCTTGATCTAGCTCTTTTCTACTCCATCCTCCTATCTCTGTTTTCTTTGAATCTTGTCCCACTCTGTTTCGAACTACTCTTCAGAAGATCCATTCTCATCACCCAAGTCATTGTCATGCTTATCATTTGGTGTCGTGGTCGGCTGTGTTGAAGTTTACCTACCCCACCCAAGTTCCAGGCCCCAGCGTTGAGACGAATGCGAGCTCTCTGGCGGATGGTGCGGCTACCAGAGCAACCATGCGAACGGCGAGATGGTCTTCACCTGTTTCTTCGATATTCTAAGTGCTTGCATTTGAACGTGGAATATTCGTTCGTTGAGGTCAGGCAATTCAGAGGAACTTGAAGCGCACGTCCCAATCCTGTGTCGCGTAGGTCGCCGTCTCCCAACAGTTTGCGTCGTAGCCGGCCCCCCCGGGAGTTTGAACCGTTAATCACGCTTGAGGAAAAAATTAGTTAATTCAGGCTATGTCCCACGTTGGAGGCTGATGAGGATGGAATCTAGTTCATCACGTAGGATTACGTAAGTATTTAATGTAGCTCTAGCATTACTCTCTTGCTCGTTTACTTTATGCTGCGAGAAAAGAGGAACACGTCTTGGACTTTTCATCTTAAGGACGAACACTTCTTCGACTCGAGTAAACCAAGTAGAACACACCAGTCTAAACGGTACAGCGACATAGGCTGCAAGACCCCCGGCCCAGTCGTCTGTAACAAACAAATAAGCTGTCTCGGGAGCCTGCCCGTGAACGGAAGGATTCCCTGATGATTGAAAAGGTCTATCGCGCGGGTCCAGGGCTCGAGCTACCGCTAACTACCAGCCCAGTTCTAACGACCCAGAAAGAGGTCTTCAGTAACCCACATCATTACAGCATTGCTCAGCCACATGACTCTCCTGCTAGCTTGTCTCCTCTTCGGCGGCGTCCATTGCTCAGCCACATGACTCTCCTGCTAGTCTTGCACGACAAGAGCGTACAAAAGGAGCCAAAATTCATCCGCCTCGTGGCCTCGTCCCCTCCCCACCATGGCTCACCTACCACGTCTCCCCGCCCTCGTCTTCGCCTTCCTTGTCGTCCATGTCCATGCCTTCCCAGGCTCCCGTGCCGCGCCTCTTCCGCCCACATACGACGGTTCCATGTGCTCGGACTCGTCCAGGTGCGGAAGCGTCGACATCCGGTATCCATTCTACCTGGCCAACACGACCAAAGTGATCACCGCCGATAACACGACCTACTCGTGCGGCTACACGGACCTCAAGATTTCCTGCCGGGACGATGGGGAAACAGAGACCGCCATCATCCAGCTCGGCCAATTCACCTACACGGTCAAGAACATCTCCTACGAGGCCGGCACCATCATCGTCGCGGACCCCGACGCGTTCCGGAACGGCGGCAACTACGGCTGCCCGATCATCCGCCACAACGTCACCTTCAGCCGGGAGTGGCTGCGCTACACCGGCTCCTACGACAACCTCACCTTCTTCTTCAGCTGCAACCTAAGCAAGGACGAGTTGCCAGGGCTGCACGATTACCGGATTGACGACTGCCCGGGGTTCAGCAACTCGCCGGGCGGCGGAGCATCCTTCGTGTTCTCGTCCGATCAGCTTGACGCGACACGAGAGCACGACTTGGACGAGCACTGCGACGACATTGTCGCCGTGCCGATACGCAGAGGCTCGCTCGAGGGAATGAGCAACCGGCCTGCGCTACAGAGCGAATACGGCAGCTTGCTCAGGGACGGATTCGAGCTTGCGTGGAGCCCGACCACGGTGGGTGGCTGTTACCGGTGCGAGGACTCCGGCGGACGGTGCGCCTACAACCAGAACAAGCTCTTCCTGGGTTGCTTGTGCTCCAATGAGAAGGTGGAGACCCAGTATTGCAGTAACAGCACCTCGCCGTCGCCGCCACGAAGTAAGTCCTTGAGAAACTGATTGCTTCAAACGCATCCCATCATTTTACATTTTTGTCTCGTAGTATTCACGATTGGCTTCTGCTTGCCGACTTGCTCATGGTACCCACCCATTCTTGACCTAGTCCACCGTACTTGGGCTCGCTTGAAAAAACAAGTGCCTGGGTAGGTTGAAAACAGATTTTTTTTTTCTCCCTTCATCAAACCACACTATTTTCATCATTTTTCATGAACGAGATTCAACAGGCGGCCCGGCGGCCTGCCGAACTTAGCAACTCCCCGGGCGGCGGAGCATCCTTCGTGTTCTCGTCCGATCAGAATGACGCGCCACGAGAGCACGACTTGGCCAAGCACTGCGACGAGGTTATCGCCGTGCCGGTGCTCCGCGACTCCCTAGCGAGGTTGAGTAACATGTCTTTGCTAGGAGTGAATACGGCGGTGTGCTCAGGAACGGGTTTGAGCTCGCTTGGAGCGGGAAGATGGCGGGTGCTTGTTACCAGTGCGAGTCGTCCGGCGGCCGGTGTTCCTACGGTCAGAACACGGACTTCCTGGGTTGCTTGTGCACCGATGAGAAGGTGGAGGCTCGGTATTGCAGTAACAGCAGTGCCACCAGCACAACGTCGTGATCAAGTAAGTCCTATAGAAACTGATCTTTCGAATGCACCCCATGACTTTATTTGTTTGACAATTTGGATCTCGTAGCATACTTCGTTGGTTGTGCTTGCCCCTTGCTCATGGTGCGGACCTAGTGGATCAGCAATTTTTTTTTTTTTTTGAAAATGGATATCATTCAGCCTCTACAAACGTACACAAACTTTAGATTATTACACGATACCAGCTGAAATTGCTGATCAAAAGGGAAACAAAACAATGAAGAAAACAATCTAAGCAAATATATTATTTTGTTTCTATCTATGATCGGCAAGTTCTAGGGCGATGGCTTCTAGAGATGAACTTGTCCTCTTGAACATCTTCTTTGCTTCTTTATCATGCTACAGTTGTGACCAAAATCGTAGCCAATATGTTCTTTTGAAAAAAGCCTGCATAAATGAGAAGTATCTGATTTTGTTAACGATAATATCATTTTGACACCTCCAAATAGCCCAGCATAAAGCAATAGCACCCACCAAAATATTAGATCTAAATGAGTCGATCAGCAATTAGTTGAGTTCGCCTGAAAAACAATTAGTGCATGCGTAGTTAGACAACAAAATTTTCCGGTCACACCGTTGATGAATCGAGAGGGAACGTCTCTTGCCTTGCGTTTGCAACTTTGCATCAATCCACACTGTCTTCACAAACTAGAGTCACCGGGCACCCCGACGGCCTGCTGAACTTTAATTGTAGAGCAGAGACCGCTTGTGTGATGACGGTACGCAAGGTGGACTTACACACTCTCTTGAAGTTGATATTTGACTCTTCTCACGGCACAATCTCGAGTCTCTGTTAGAAGTTTATTTGCCGTCATCACTAACCCAAACATAAATGTCAGGATCTTGATCTAGTCTCTAAATATGATCACCTACATGCTCGGTACAAGTGTTGACGATACCCATGTTTATTCTATCTAAAATAAAAGAATGTACCCTTCTATCCAAATCCAATTTGCATCGATCTGTACACCCTGTTCATGCTGCGGAACAAAGAAAAATCGCCTTCCTTGGAAAAATCATTCCCGACCCTCCTCTGTGTATCCATTGCGCCCTGCAAAGAAATGAACCCTAGCAAGGTTGACAGTGCCTCCATGTGTCCTTGATCGGTAGGAGTGATTAGGGTCTGATCAAATCATTAGTCATCATCAGTCACATGATTAGTGGTCACCCTTTATTTATAGATAAACACAGGAAGTTGGGACTAAGTCATAGATGAATGACGCCCTTGATTAGAACGTTTTCAATGGTAGAGTTAGCTAAGAGGTAGCAACTAGCTCTTGTAGAGAATTAAAGAGAAGTGAGGTTATATTTAAGTCTCTCATTTTTCTCAAAGGCTGCCTCTTAAGAAAGAGTTAGTTGTCTTCTTTCTCTTCTTTTTCTTCAATAAACAATTCTAAAAAACACCTTAGAGACAACCATTGGAGACACTCTTAAGACGGAATTAATGAGCAATTAAGAGCTTAATTTGTGGAAAACTTGGTCACTTTGACCAAGCCTCAGATCAATTCCAATAGTCTCAACCAAGTAAACAGAAGACGCTTCGATGCAAAAACTCCTTGTCGCATGTACATAGAGAATATGTTTTACGAATCTCGAAGCTATTTGGATGGACTGACGGTCTAAGATAAAGCATGCTGAGCATGCACATGCGAAAATTTCGGATTGCGCTTCGATGGCTCCTCTGCTCATCCTCCCCGTTGTCCTCTTAATTTGCCACCTGCGGCCGGCCTTGACCTTGCCTGCGAGAGCAAGTGAGCAACATTAATCTGATCCTCACCGTGAAGTCCCATCGTTACAGAGTCATCGGCATCGACTACATCAACCGCATCCTAGTCGTCTCCGACAGCAACGCCGGCGTCGACGAGTACGGAGGCGGCTGCCCACACCTCCACTGGACACATTACCATCGACTACACGAGCACCTGACCGCACCTCGCCCCCAAATTACTACTTTCTTTGATACTCTGGGTGATTGTATTTCACCGTGGAATATATTATAAAATAGAAAGTAGGTACACACAGTTTGTTCGTTTTGCGTTATGCTGCGAGCAACTACGGAACACTGGGACTTTACTTTTTGGGAATGGGAGGCGCCAACACTTACTCGACTTGAGTAAATCAATACTAGAACACACACCGGTCTAGACGGTACAGCGACAGGCCCTCAACGACCTTTGAACGGATCAACGGTGGTGCACGCGGAGAGCAGCACAAAGCCCTTGGACCAACCGGCTTCGCCTAACTTCCTTTGCGCCATCATGCTACACCACTGGCTGTTGCTTCTCCTTGCCCTCTTGCTCGCCGCTTCTTCACATGGCGCCCCTTCCGGCGCTGATAGCTACGACCCCGACTTGTGCCTGTGGCGGCCTTCCACCTGCGGCACCGTCAGCATCAACTACCCTTTCTATCTCTATGACAAGACCGCAGTTCTTCGGGGTAACGAGGGCTCCTTTTGCGGCTACCCTGGTTTGGCGTTTCGATGCGAGGACAGCAACCAGGTCGTCCTGCAACTCGGGGACGACAACTACAGGGTTTCGAACATCGACTACACAAGCAAGACCTTCTCCCTTGTCGATCAGGAGGTGTTCAAGGATGAGAGCTGCCCCAGAGTGGATCACAACGTGACGCTCCCGAGTTCGTCGTGGCTGTCCTTCCCTGACAACAGGGTCGATTATCTCCGCTTCTTTCTCGACTGCTCCTTCGGTTCGGTCCGGCCGCGGCCGATCGACATCAGCCCGATCAGGTGCGGTAGCTTCGGTGAGCAGACAGCCGTAGAGTCTTTTGTGTTGCCGGGGAATGAAGCGCCGCCCCCAGAGTTGTTCTTGGCGTGCCCGCGTGTCATCCAAGTGCCTGTACTGAAACTCCCGGACGGTCCACGGAATGATTCTCGATTGATTAACGGTGGATATGGCGATGCTCTTAGTGACGGTTTCCGGTTGGATTGGGAGCAGAGCAAGCCACGCGCGTGTAAACAGTGCGAGGATTCGTACGGACGGTGCGGGTACAATCGGGGTGGCGAATTCATGGGCTGCTTGTGCCGCGGTGAGCGAGTCGAGGCTCAGGATTGCACATCTGGAGCATCTCCGCCATCGACAACCTCTGGTATGTCCTTGCACGTCCAGAACACGTAATTGTTGCGTTTGAAATGTGATTCATGCGACTCTCGTTCCTAGCATACCCCACTTAGTAAAGCTTTATCTTTTGGGCAGTAAAATTGCATGCCTCAGCGGTAGAAGCAGTTGCAAAAAAAATGTTTTAAGCATAAAGTCGTTTCTGAAGTAGCTGAAAATTAGCCCACCAGTTTCTCTTAGGTACTCAAACTTGCATTTTTACTTGGTATGTCCTTAATTAGCATCATTAGCAAAATGGCAACATTATAATGAAACGATATGAACATATCTGTCGGAAAAATCAACTTGGATCTTACGAGGCTGGAAAGGACAAAATTAAAACAGAGCCGGTGACAGGAGACTGGCATATGTTACTGTTCTGGTATTACCGTCAATTTCGAATTCTTGCTATCCATCTTCCTTGCTTATCATTCATATAATACAATTTTTCTTTCTTCTTGTACCGACCACTTCTCTATCAGTGAATCGTGGTAACGAATCTATATAATATGTTTATTATGTAAGCTCTAATCTCCATATGAATTCTGATCACATTCTATGTGCTTATATAATTGCAGGGCATCCGAACAGAACAAAAATTTGTAAGCAACCTCTATCTTCGACTCACTTTCAGTGCTTTTACTTATTTTTATCGATATTTTGCTAAGCCTCCAGTCACGTGCCTATGTAGTCAGCATTCGATCCAAACATGAGTAGTGGCATGTCATGTTTTGAATCTTATGTTCTGCAAAATATTAAGTAAGATATTCTGAAATCCACTTACTGGTGAGAACAGTGATGAAAAATTTATCCTTCATCACCACTGTCCTAGTGCAAAATTACAGTGTTTGCAAACTGGATTGATAAAAATGTTCACAAATCATTTTCATATTTTTAAAATAAAACTAAATAAATTCACTCACGGTGTCTTCTTGTGATGCAGATATTGCTGTCAGCACATCGTGCCTACTATTGTTGTGCCTAATTATTCTCATGTTCTACCTGACTCGCAAATATGGTTCAGTGCTATCTAAAACTAAGGTTGCACCAAGTATTGAGTCCTTCATACAAAAGAACGGAAACATACATCCGAAAAGATACACATATGCAGAGGTGAAAAGAATGACAAAATCTTTTGATGTGAAACTAGGCCAAGGTGGATTTGGTGCTGTATACAGAGGCAACCTGCTTAATGGCCACGAGGTAGCAGTTAAGATGCTAAAGGACAATAAGGGAGATGGAGAGGAATTCATGAACGAAGTGGCTAGCATTAGCAGAACATCTCATATCAATGTAGTTACACTTTTGGGATTTTGTTTACAAGGATCCAAAAGAGCTCTCATTTATGAGTACATGCCTAAAGGTTCACTTGAAAGGTATGCCTTCAATAGAAATTTGGACAGTGAAAGTACGTTGACCTGGGAGAAATTATTTGAAATAGCCACTGGCATTGCCAGAGGACTTGAATATCTCCACAGAGGATGCAATACTCGCATTGTGCATTTTGACATCAAACCTCACAACATTCTATTAGATCAAGATTTCTGTCCGAAGATCTCCGATTTTGGAATGGCCAAATTATGCCTTAATAAAGAGAGTGCTATCTCCATGGTTGGTGCAAGAGGAACAATAGGCTACATTGCCCCTGAGGTCTATTCAAAGCAATTTGGAACCATAAGTAGCAAGTCGGATGTCTATAGTTATGGAATGATGGTCCTTGAGATGGTTGGGGCAAGGGACAAGAATAATACCAATACAAATAGTCAATCTAGTAGCCAATATTTTCCACAATGGATTTATGAACATTTGGATGACTATTGTATCAGTGCTTCTGAAATTAATGGTGAAACCACAGAGCTTGTAAGAAAGATGATAGTTGTTGGTTTGTGGTGTATACAAGTGACTCCGACGACTCGGCCAACAATGACTAGAGTTGTCGAAATGCTGGAGGGTAGCACCAACACTCTGGAACTACCGCCAAGAGTGCTTTTGAGTTGATACGCATCGCGACAGATGTTTCTATTTGTAAATGTTGCTCGCTTGTAACAGTGTTGCACAACTGAAAATATTTGCTATACTTTGCAAAATTTTAGGCATGTAATAGATGCTCTTTTGATCTGTATATAAAGATTGACGTAAGTGTTCATAGACCTAAGACAATGATTATCATAGTTGGGACCGACTCTTCTCTTATATGTGCCCTTAAGACAATCCATACAAAGATTGAAGTTGATTTGTAGTGGTTTCAAGTATCCATCAATATTAATATCTTTCTGCTTCTAAAAATAATCTCATCTAACTAATACATATTAAATTGTAAATGACAACTACTCGGATAAGAAATACAATGACGCTAGCAGTAGATAACATGGCAAAGAAGAATTGGCCATGCAATCCGACATGCCCGCTCTGCTACTGCCAACCGGAACTAACACTGCATTTGCTCACGCAATGCAATTTTACTGAAGCGGTATGGGGAAGACTGGCCACACAATTGCAACGACAGCCAAACATCCCATCCATCAACTCTTGGCATTCTGCTCACATTATGGTGGCAGATTTGAAAAGAGCGTATCAGAAGAATCTTCCAGCAGCAAGAGCGCTCCTTTGCTCAGGTCACGGCGCTTATCATGCATGTACTAGCTCAATTTGCCCGAGCAGCTGGACTTCTGCTTTAATCTGCTCTTGTGCTTTTGTTGTTTCTACTCAAAGCTAATAGCCCACCGCTTTAGTCTTTTGTAATGCTCGACTACTAGATTGTAATGCTCGACTTTCTTCTTAATGAACGGCACCTCTCCTCATTTTCAAAAAAATATCTATGGACATTAGTAAATATAAGAATCAGGCTTATGCATGCTTACCAAATCAACGTGACCATATAGGAACAACGAGGTCGTAGAACAGCAGGCGTTAGTGCCTGCTACGTGAAAGCCGGGAAGTCTCTCACGGGGATCGCCGGTGACGTTCAGGCAGTCCATGCATTCGTTTGCAGATCCGTAGCTCGGGATTGAACACTGAGACAAGCCGTAGTCCATTCTATCGAGCAGACCGTGGGCCGCGAGGTCCGTAGCAAGTAGCATCTTCGGAATTTTACGCATTTTCCGGCTGGAGATTACACATGAGTACACGATTATACCCCCCCAAAAAAATGTGGTCCGTCGACAAGTTCGCCTACCAGCCGCCTCGTCTCGGAATCGGTCGTCACTTTCTTCTACTTATCGGAGTCGATGCTCCAAGGCGATATATAGCGCTAGACTTACATTCGAGGCAGAAAGGTTAGGAGGGAGTTGCAGGAGAAGAGAGAAACCGGCAAGAGGCAGAAAAGTCTGGGTCGGACCTCAACCAGCAATCAAGCAGCTGGCCGGCGATCATGTCATCTGAGGCCGGCGACGCGAGGAGAATCCCTATGATCAGCGGGGATCTGATCGCCCGGATGCACGGCGCCACGGACAGGAATAGTCTGGACACGCTTATGGTCTTATGGAGGATCTCGAAACAGAGATCAGGGCGCGCCGCAGGGAGGATCCGCCCGCCAACGTAACCGGCCTGTTGGATCGGTACCTCGATCTTTGCGACATTCACCTGAAGGCTTTTCGCTCCTTGGGCGCTCTCTCATCCGCCCTCGCCGCGTTCGGCAAGGAGCTCGCGGATCTTGTGGCCGTGTCGGCGGCGGTGACAGGTACCGGTGCATCGGCGATTGGCTTGGTGGACCGTGATCATGGCAATGTCTGGTCGTCGGAAACGCTCTCCTCTTACCTCGACGCGTTTGAGAAGGAGCTCGCCGATCTGGCGGAGGCGGCAATGACGACGGTAAACACCACTTCATCGGCAGGTGATACAGTCAATCATAATCAAGATAAGGCGCCGCCCGGCCATTTGCGCAGCCGCATCTGATTGACAACTGAATACTACTCTATATCATCGCGTTCCATTCAGTGCCGGCCCTATGTTTTTGAAGGCCCTAGGGCGACTGGTTAACTACTCAAGATACTTGTATAAAATAAAACTAGAATTAATATGACTACCTTGAATAAGAAGAAAATTCTAAAAAGTCATCAACGGAAATCCATTGATAAGAGGACTCAATAAGTTATTGAAACATTGACAGGTATCTCTGCATCTATACCAGACTCAGAATCTTAAGCATTCCTAAGTAGGAAGGAGAAGACAGATAAACTAAGGGACTCGGTAAAGTGCTGATGTAAACCAAACCTTCACAACTTCGTGATTTACTTCTGAGTCTTCGATTGGTGATCGGATAAACATGAGGGCAGAAACTAGATCAGTCGCTAAGACTGGGAGATTGGGAAATCGAAGACAAAATGTGAAAACTGAGGGAACGGGAAGGAGGAACGTCGCGCTTTGTTACGGCCAAACAGGCGAAGCGGTGGCAGGCGATTGCAATTGATCAGCAATTGATCAATGCAATAGAGAAATAATAGCAGCCTAAACACCGTACGGATAGTACCTGCTCGCTTCCAGTGATTGCAATTGGCCCTATTCGAAGACAATGGTGGTAGATATCTTGCTTATCAGCCATTGTCTTAAAGAGTGTCCGATCAGTGACACACAACAAATGTTTTCACTTCAATATACGTGCAACATATATTTGCTATATTTCACTTTAATTACTCAATTCCCTACCCTATCCATAGTTGAGCGCGCTGCAATCTTGCTTAGGGCTTAGCTAAGTCCTCCTCGACAATCCAGATTAAGATAATGCAATCATTCCGTTTAGCACCAACAACCTTACATTAGACTTTGTACCTCATTGTTTTGTCCAATATTTGGTCCCTCAAAGTTTCTTGTAACATTTGTAACTTTTCATGTGGTGACATTTTATTTCTCACACTCTAACTTATCATGGATTGCTTCCTCAGCTTCATATCGGGCCTCCTCGGGATTGATGTTGTTATGTTCCTCAATACGACATGCAGCCATTGCTGCCGACCTAGAGAGAGAACATGCAACATGGACTAATTAAAACGATATCAGACAAGAGAACATCACCACATTTGCTCACTCGTAGCACAACTGCATAACCCAAACAACTAAAGCAAGTAGACAACGTAGAGAATTTAAAAGGCGAACTCACATCATTCCTAAGTAGGCGGGAGATAGCTACAATCATAGATCCCTCCTTAGTCCCCGGGACTATGAGAGCAGTGTGTGAGAATTCATTCGTCGATGCAGATGTCAGATTCATGGCCACCACAAATGACCACACCACAACTGGTACACCACCATAGCCCCGAGCGGTGTCAACGTTGGTTACACACTCTTCGAATGAGTCCGTTTGGCCTTCACACACATTGAGGTTCAGGATCATGCTAGCTCTTCCACAGCCGATAAAGAGAAAAACACTATATTACCTTAATATACAATATATGTAAGCTAATGATTTTTAAAAAAAATATATTCTCTGAACATATTTCATAATAATAGAGATGAGAGAAATATACATTAGAGACAAATAAAAATATTTGGCACGACCCTAGTTTGACCCTCACTACAAGACCAAAAGCCTACACACATAGATTTCCGTGGAGCTAAAATGTTAATTATTTCAGGATAGAGAAAGTATACAAAAGACGAGTAACCATCCATATACTAATCTAAAGCATTATGAAGGAAAATAAATGTCTCAAAATAATGATATGCTTAATGTGTTTTCAGCACTCGATACATTTAAGTAGTTAAGTACTTGATAGTAAACTGAGAGAATATGATTAAAAACAAAACGTGGCACAACAAAGACCATGAGAGCCTTTTTCAATAATATCAAATATAAATGATGCAATCAATAAACAAAATATGGCATCATTTCCATTTTCAAATGCATTCGTCACTAGACACGTTTTGACATCTACGTATCTTTTATAAGTGCAACCCACTAACTAGCACTAATTTCTAATTCTCTAACCTCTCATGCAGCCACGTCACTCAGAAATCTACCACCGTAGGATCGGTGTTTCTCATTTAGATCTATCCATCAAAGCCAAAATGCTGTCGCACGAAAGAAAACGGACAGGCGGCGGTGGCGCTCCCTTGCACCTCCCCTTCAAATCAATCTCCGACCGTTTGTTCCCTGCTCCGAATGGAAAATGTCTCCTTTGATGCTCACCTAAATAACCATTGTGATGCCTGGTGATTTCCACACTCCAGGCGCCTTTGACACTCTCATCACATTCATGCCCTAGGGTTTTGTTTTAATTTTCATTGCCTCTTTCTTTTGTGGTTCTGCTTTCTGAATTGTTTATGTCTTTTCATTATTTCGAATTGCAGGATCATGACTTCAACCAAGAGGCAAACAATTGCCATTGAACGGCATTTGGGCTTTCGAGGTCTGTTCTTTCTTAGTGTTCCATTGCCATTGTCTGCCATTAATTCATCCGCTCAAGAGGCAAACACACATGATGCTCAAGAGGAAATGCAGAACTGCTAATTAAAATTTCCAGAGACACTGGGAATCGACGGTTTTGTCTGTTCGTGGATACATGATTCATTTTATTGCACTTTCAGTTGCACACCTTTATAATTGCTATTGTGTCAGACTAACTACATAGTTTGTTTCCAAATAAGAGTAACGGTTCATGTCAGATTCATATACATAAAGAGCCATCTGTGCACTATGCATCTTAATTTTATTGTATCCTCTAAGGACAACTGTAATTTTTGCACTCCTAACTTCCTCTAGCTCGTCATATCATGTCATTTATAATTTTATTCCTACATATTGTTTTGTTCATAAATCCATGACATGCTCCCTCAAAAAGAACTTTCTACTTTGTTCATTCAATTTTCATCAAAAGTTTCTGCTAACACATCATTTTATCAGAGTAGTCAACGAGTTCTTTTTGCTCAATGAATCAAGGACTTTGCTGACCAGGTTTAGCTCTATTAAATTTGTGATTGCTGATTTCGATTTATATCTGAAAACTTCTTAATTTTTCCTCTTACATACCCGCAGCAACGCGGGGGAAATCTATTAGTTATAAATAAATGGCGTGCTGTCAGTTTTTTTAATAATAAAGAAATATTGCAACTTAAGCTCTATGGCAAATTAAGTTATATGCGCTTCCCTGCTGAGTTCTGAATACCCCATGCACTAGGGACATCAAGAACACCTTGCCATTTGCGAAGTGTTTCGGCTCCTTCGCAAGAAACGAAAGAAGAAAAAGAAAGTGGTCACTCTAGCTCTGGACACCGGACATACAAAAACGCTTCTTCCAGAATACTGCATCACAGCCGTGCCCTAGACTGGTATCCACCATGATGTTTGTCACGCTTTACTTGTCGTCGTCCATGCTCTTAGCACTGCACGCCCTCGCCGCGGCGGCCTCCGGCGCCGTCGACATCGCGGTGTACTGGGGCCAGAACGCCAGCGAGGGCACGCTCGGCGAAACCTGCGGCACCGGTCTCTACACCTACGTCAACCTCGCCTTCCTCTCCACGTTCGGCGCCAGCCGCGCCCCGCTCCTCAACCTCGCCGGCCACTGCGATGCGGCGTCGGGCGCCTGCGCGTCCCTCGCCGCCGACGTCGCGTCCTGCCAGTCCGCCGGCATCAAGGTGCTCCTCAGCATCGGCGGCGGCGCGACCGGCGGCTACAACCTCTCCTCCCCCGCCGACGCGCAGGCCGTGGCCGCGTACATCTGGGACAGCTTCCTCGGCGGCAGCGCTGCCACGCCACGGCCGCTCGGCGACGCGGTGCTCGACGGCGTCGACTTCGACATCGAAGCCCCGTCCCCGCACTACGACGACCTCGCCAGGAGCTTGACGTCGCTGTTCACCAATGGCGACGCGGCGGGCAGGAAGAAGAAGTACGTGCTCGCCGCGGCGCCGCAGTGCCCGTTCCCCGACGCGTCGCTGGGAACGGCGCTGGGCACGGGGCTGTTCGACCGCGTGTGGGTGCAGTTCTACAACAACCCGCCGTGCCAGTACGCGTCCGGCGGAGACGTGGGCGGTCTGAGGAGCGCATGGGAACAGTGGACGGCGAGCCTGCCGTCGGCCACCGTGTTCCTGGGCCTGCCGGCGTCGCCGGACGCGGCGGGCGGCGGGTTCGTCGACGCGGAAACACTCGTGTCGGAGGTGCTGCCGGTGGTGGAAAGCGCGGCTAACTTCGGTGGTGTCATGCTGTGGAGCCGGTCGTACGACAAGGACTCCGGGTTTAGCGTCAAGCTTCATGGCATCTTGCAGAACAGGGACGATCAAGGTACTGATTGCACGATACGGATCTGCGAATCTGGAAGTTTTGTATATGAACGTTTCACGAATCATGTTACACAACTTTCATCAAGTAGCTAAAACCGTTTCCATGCCAATTTGCAGGGGCATCTTTAAACAAGAAAAACAGAAGCCGTAAGTGGCCACCGTTTGTCCATTTCTTTTTGCAGCGAGTTGTATTATTAACCCATTAAGTACAATTTGCTATACCGCCATATGCAATGCTGCAAGTTTCTTTGACAATTCAGTCTATTTCACTTTGTTATCTGTGCAGATATAATAGTGGGAGTCGCTGTCGCCGGCGTGTTACTGCTGTTCCTGGTTATTTCGACCTCTTTCCTCTGTCATAAGAAACACCGTGGCACGCCGGCTCCGGACGAAGGATCAACGACGCATCCAAAAATAGCACCATCACAAACAAATCAAAGGCCGCAGCATCTGAAAAGATACGCCCACTCAGAAGTCGAGTGAATGACCAGAAACTTTGCTCATGAGTTAGGCCACGGCAGCTGTGGTGACGTTTACAGAGGAAACCTCCGGGACGGCCGTCAGGTGGAGGTGGCGGTGAAGGTGCTGAAGAACTGCAAAAGTGATGAAAAGGAGTTCATGAGCCAGGTCGCCAGCATCAGCAGAATTTCTCATGTACGATGCACCTGAAGTAGTGTCCAGGAAATTTGGACCGGTCACCTGTAAATCTGATGTCTACAGCTACGGTGTGATGGTCCTTGAGATGGTCAGGGCGAAGAGGAACATCGGAATTGGCGCCGACACTACTAGCACGTATTTTGCTGAGTGGCTATATGAACACCTGGATCAGTTCTGTGACAGTATTTCTGACATACAGCAAGTAGGGAGACAAGAGATCTTGTGAAAAAGATGATAATTGTTGGATTGTGCAGTGCAAACGAATCGTCCTTCAATGAGCAGAGTCATCGAGATGTTAGAAAGTAGCAGTGTGGATTTAGAATTGCCGGTAAGGACCTCTTGAGGGATAAAATACTGGGTTGCATACAGTGTTCATATCAGCATGAGCAGTACCGTCTAGTAGTGTCTCTGTACTCTTCAAGAAAGAAAATAAGCATGTTTTCTCCTTTTTTTTATTAAAAAAAACTTAGAAGAGCTCAAATGGAGTTCCAGCAGATACATAACTCTGATTTAGAAACTAGTTGTATGGCCTTGCTCTGAACTTTTCATAGTCAGCACTGTTATACAATAAGCACGAAATTGGTAACAACATCAGATGATTGCGCTGCAAGGCAGCTACTGCCCATACAAGCACACAGCACAGGAACCGAATCAACTAATAACAGCCATCAACACCAACAAACAATGCACGAGAAATACATTACCAAGAAACAGACAGAAAGGCACATGACAGAACCGTTGCACGCAGCACCGGCACACACGAGCACACGACGCGCTGGCCTAGCACCTCAGTCCCTTGAGACGACAGGCGGCTGCAACTTTCATGCCGTTCGGAGAGCTGATGTACTTACTCAGATACTGGTTCTTACGGTACTTGCACAGGCACGGTTTCTGCTCCCTGAGCTTGGCGCAGCACGCGGCGGACGGCGCCTCGCCCCAGATGACTGGAGCGCACGGGCGCAGCGCCATCGGGTCGCAATTCGGCGGCGCTGTCCTGGACGCCACCGTGCAGGGAGAGGCGACCACGACTGCGAGCAGAAGGAGCATCATGTAAAGCTTCATGGCTCTTCTCAGACAGAGATACTAGCTAGCTACTGTTACGCTCTAACAAGATTGGGAATGGTTTGGAAGAGTGGGCCGGTATTTGTAGAGAGTTAGCGAGTGTGATGCTTGTATCTTTTTTTTTTTAATGAACTGGAAGTGTGCTGCTTGTATCGAATCGAACCAGAGAATGGCAGGCCCGTCCAATCGAATTGCCCCGGGAACTGTTGCCCCTTTTGCTGCGCCGTTGCGTGAACGGCAAGAAGCACGGGTTTCTGAGCAGCTTGCTTCAGTTGGGTACTTCTTGGGTGCGGAAATCGTCGTGGTGCTAGCGAGTTCGGGTGGCGCGAGGTAAGACCTCTGCAACCGGGATTGTTGCGCACTCTACTGAGGTTATCAGATGCTGCCACGACGCTTTGAACTGCGTACCCAAGTGCTAGTAATAATAATACAATTTGAGCTGAAACTGGTTCCCAGTCCATGAGAGATTTCCTGTCGCTGGACAGTGTTCTGGACTTAATGCGTGAATGAGGGGATACATGTAAATTAAACTTTATTTCACATGAAACATTAGTGACATCAGTTCCTAATCCAGCATCTTAAAGTAAGCAAGAGTACTAAACAATCACAAGACCATATGTAGCACGTAACAAAGCCCACTTTTATTCATTCAGTAGCATCTCAAACCATCCCCTACCCAAGTCTGATCACCCGGCACGCTTCAACAGCTACTGGTGCAGCGGAGCTACTGGCAGTTGGGGACGGGCACCTTGCAGGCGGTGAACACCTGGCGCTTGTGCCTGGTGTCAACGAGGCGCTTCAGGTTGGCGTCGTCCTTGTAGCGGCACAGGCAGGTGGAGCCGTGGGACTTGAGCTTGGCGCAGCAGGACGGCGTCGGCGCGCCCTTTCCCGCGAACGCGCTCGCGCACGGGCTCAGCTGCATCACGTCGCACGGCAGCAGCGCCGAGAAGTCGGCCGCGGCCGGGCCGGCGAGGAGGGTCGCCAGCACCAAGGCCGAGGCGAGCGCTGCGACCAGGGACAGAGACGGCCTCATCTCCGACGACCTCTCTCGGCTTGCTTCCGGGTGGTGGCTCAGCGGTAGTAGACCAGCAGGCCGGGATGCGTTGGAGCGTCCAGTGGGCGGTGTTGTGAGCCGCTTTTTGTAGGTGCCAGACGCCTGCCGGGGAGCAGAGCAGGTGAGTCACGGTGCAAGCGTGCGCAGCAAAGCCCCGGTGTCCGTTAGGTGAAGCACGCAAGGCGAAGGCCTGAGAGTATCTGGTGCAGGACTGCAGTCCAGGTCTAGCATAGCAACACACAAGTGTGCACGACGCTCTGCAGAACAGAGGAGCACCATTCGTGACTAGTCTTGCAAGGTCCGGCATTCGTGCAAGCGCACGGATGGATACGGAATTTTAAGTTCAAAACGTATGGCTACGGTATGTTCATGGCCACGTGGGCATTATAATAATAAGATAAATCTGGTAACCTTCAGAAATAAACTCAATTATTAATCTAAACTTGCTTCTAGCCTGTAACGAGGCTTTCCCTCTATGTCGTGGCAAGCATCTGGCTGAAGCGACACTTGCCGCGCATTCGTTTATTCCCCTCGATGGATGGCTCAATCCCTTCAGATCAAGTTATCCTTTCCTTCTCGGTGTAGGCTCCCTGAGATATTATACTGCCATTTCGAGTGCTTATAAGGACGCGATTTCTGTAACAGACCGATGAAACAGACCAAAACACGTCATACTAGACACCCAAAGACGTAAAACCATGAGTCATCATTTCCCAAACGATGGTGACGATGTACGAGTTGGGGGACCATTTCACAGGCACAAGTCGGTTCACAAGCTCCTCGGTGGAGGGAGAGGTATGCTGCTGCTCTTCTCTTACAGTAGGCAGTTGGTCTGCACCATTTGCATTGCCGCAATTTCTTGCTTATTAAGCCTGATGTGATTATGACTTCATTTGTTTGCGCCTTGCAGTCGCGGACATTCTGCTGTGGAAGGATAGGAACATATCTGCCGCAGTCCTTGTCGGTGGCAAGTTGATATGGTATCTGTTCGATGTGGTCGAGTACAACATAATCCCGCTCCTCTGCCAGATTGCTGCCATTGCCATGCTCGTGATCTTCATTTGGTCTAATGCTGCGCCCCTCTTGAACATGTACGTCTTCCTTATTCTGGATAGAATACCGTCTTGTAATTATACCTTACAGAAATTTAAAAAATGACAATAGGCACATGTCGCAGTACTCAACTAACCTGCTTTGCATTGCACAGAGCCCCTCCAAGAGTCCCAGAAGTTATCATCTCTGAACATGCCTTCCAGAAAATGGCACAGACCATCCATTACAGACTGGCATACACGGTGGCTAGTCTTAATGAGATCGCATGTGGAAAGGACCTGAAGAAATTCCTCCTGGTACACACGAATCAATTACTTTAGCACCCTTTTTCATGAAATACTTTACACCTCTTATAAGAAAAGAAAATTCATGTGATTAGTACAGAACCATCACTAAAAGAAAACTTAGTGCAGAGATCAAACTCTAACCGAGGTCATTTTGGTTTGTCCAAATGCAGTTCAGCACTGTAATCGTTTTCTTTTTGGCGATGCTCAACACTTAAATCTTGGACTAATGTTGTTTTTAACAATAAAAGGTTATTGGGTCTCTGCTAATATTGTCCGAGATTGGAAGTTCTTACAGCTTCACAAGTCTACTATACCTTGGTGAGTACGACAGAATGAAGTAGTTCTATACAAGATAAATATACACAAAGAAAAGGGTAGGAATTCTGATAGTCATACACGAACCATAATACCTTAAAATTATATTTCTTACTTCCACAGGATTTTTCTGCGCCATGACTTTGCCAGCACTATACCAAAGATATGAGACAGAGGTGGATCACCTAGTTGCAAGGGGTAGTGAAGACATCAAGAAGTTCTACAGGAAGATTGATTCCAATTTTCTCAACAAAATACCAAGGGGACCTGTCAAGACAAAAATTAATTAGAATACACTCCATGAAAATGTGGCATACAATCATATTTTCATCAGTTAAGGTTTCAAGGAAACTGCGCTGCGCACTTATTATAATGAACACATATGTTGTATGAACACCGGCCCAGACAAGGGAAGGAGAAGGAGTAACTCCAACTGAGCCTTGAGAATTCAAACCTGACTGCTACATTCACATGTATCTACAGACCATATGTATATATGGATGAATGTACAAGCATATTTTCATCAGTTAACCGATCAATATGAAATGAACTGATGCTGTAATCTCAACAAAGCATATCACTATGAAGGATCAAGTAGTGTTCTCTCACTTTCAACTGTGAATATGGAGTTGTATGATGCATAAAAAAGCATCTTATATGGACTCAGTCCGATAAATAGCTTTTTTTTTTCCTTGAACACGCAAGAGAGCTTTTGTATCACTATATTAAGAAGGTAAGACAAATAGCTACAATTTGCCTGAAAAAGAAAACAGAAGATTAATACGGCATTCACTGTCTTCTTACAGGTAAAATGCTAGTATTATGTGTTTACCACCATAAATGTAAGAGTAGTCATTTACAGGACCAAAAACCAAGACATCAAAAACTGCATGTGATTTTGGTAATTCCTCACACAAGGATTTGAATCTTCAATGCTAAAAGAGAATCATCTTGAATCTCATGTTCAATATGATCATATGTAATATGTTTGATACATCACAGCTTTTGGCCCTTCTCTCTTAGTTCCGTGGATGAAATATCCAAGCGGAACTTTTCCTCTGGTATGGATATGAACATGTCTCTCAGCTCTCCAGGAATGTCTAAATCTTCAAGAACCTTCAAAACAAGTACAGGGTGAGATTATTTATTTTTTCCAATGTGTGTAAAAGAATTCATCTAGATAAATACATACCTTGAAAACTCCTTCAATCTTTCGGCCACCAACAAGAAAAGTGGTGCCTGTATTTTTACATTCAAGAAGTATCTCCAGCATTCTATTGTAATCTCCTCCATAATACTTAGGCTGAAGTGAGTAAAAGTCATTCAGCATGGTCAACATAATATCCAATTTCAAACTAGAAGCCAGTATATTAAATGCTCAACTTAGAAAAATAGTAACAAGCCAAAAATATGCTAGGTTTATATAAATCCTTTGTTTCTATAGTTAATAAAAGACATTACTAAATCAACTGCACGTGAAGTTTCACTTTCTGCACTTGGAACTCAAAAGTTATATTAGAGTACAATAGCTGACTAATGAAATGATCTGCATAAAAACAAAAACCTTTTGGCATTCTATATGCCAGTTTTGCCATGTGTTGGCATAAAAGAAATACAAGAAAATCACATTAAAAAACTGTCTAAACTTAAGAAATAACTTGACTAGGGGAGAGAGACGTCCACCCTAGCATTGTTAAATATTAGAAGGCGAGAATCGAGCCCTGCTCAGCTGGGTGGCAACCATCGCCACTAGCCAACCCATCCAGTGAGATTCTCTAAAAACTGTGTGAACTTAAGCTAACATAATAATACTGTGGATCCTTTAAACTTGGCCATCACGTGATCTAATGCTTCTTCCACATAACTCCTCAGTGATGGAAATATGACATTTTGTACTTAAAGTACAAAGTGTGCTCACAAGTAACCAAAAAGATGAAAGAAACGGCAAAATTCTACATTTGGTTGCATTGTTAATCAGTACCTAATGAAAATAAATAACTTGTCACTAGAAATTATAATAATGCTCTCAGGAAGCAAATGAACGTGGTAGGTAGTTCAATCTTGAGTTAAACTTCTTACATTAACAAGCCTAGCTGCAGTGTCAGCACCAATTATGAAAGCACTGCCTGGAAAAAGTTCTGCCTTCTTGTAGAAATACGGTTGGTTAGATATGATCACATTTTTACCTGTAACAGAAAGAATAAAGATCATTGAACAAATGGACGAGTTCATCCCCCAACATGGACCCGATAGATAGATACATTATTACCCTATCAAGTTAACACCAGAAAGAATGTCTAATCCAGCAAAAAACAATAAATGATGATATGTGAGAAATGAAATGGACTTTGTAAAGCAATTTTCCTGTTATGGTCATATAAATACAAGGTACATGGAAAAATATGACTTTGTACAAGGTACTGGAAAAATAAAGGGCTCCACATAATCATCTTTGTTCAGATATTTATCAGCAAGATGCATGAGCATGACACAACTGAACCATAAACCAAACCTCAGTTTTCCAATTTAAGAGATTGGCATGACAATCTAAACAAAGTACTACAAGTATAGAAAAATGGAGGCCATGGCATAAATGTCTTGGGCCATACCTGCTTTTCTAAATTGCTCAACCCGTCTCTTAATTTCATGGATAGATAACGGAGGCTTGTCAGCATTTATCGCTGATATCTCAAAAAATGGGAGCCCATCATCACACATGCTGCAATAAGCAGTTCCATAAACAGATTGCAGATAGTTCACTCTTTTGGAGGCAGAACAAGAAAAATGGTTTCAAGAGATAGGTTCTGAATTGTAAAATTTGGCTACAAAGAAAGCTAACTAAGAATTATTGAGCTGCCAATGCCAATTGTTAAATCATAGAAATTTCTCTTTTTTTATCAATACTACAGTGTGACAAACCATTCCAATGTGCCATTTCACCAACCTTTGCAATTTAAAAGGTTTTAATTTCTCCTTGTTAGCATTAGCATGACGAGAGTGTAAATGCTATAATCGATTTATAGCTTCACCAGGAGAAATCTTTACCTTGATGCAACTTCCAACAGCCTAAGGTGACCATCATGCAAAGGATTGAATGAACCAGGTAAAATTATTTTCCTGTTGAAGTTCTTTTCCACAAGATCTGCATTAAAGAAGGACAGTGTGATTGGAGAATAAAGATTAAAGAGTTACAGAATAACATAAATCTGACAATGCCAAGGCACAGCAAACTCTGATTGTTAGTTAAATATACCGTCAAAGTGGTAGACTTTCATGCAAATTTGTCCATTAATAACTTGCTGGAGTTCCTGATCTTCATCAAACTGCTCCCTGCTTTCTTCTGGAACTTCAGGTTCTTGAATGTCTGACTGAATGGTTGCAGATACTTTGCAGGTATCTGCTATTGCCTACAATACAGTGTACTGTCAAAATCAGCTACATGAAAGAATGTCAACTTTATGACTGGCCCTAACAAGATCACAACTTTATGACTAACCCTAACAAGATCACATGATCAGGATTGGTTGCTCATACTCATAAGTTGTGAAATAATGATGTCCAACTTGATTGACATTACCAGTGAGAATATATAAATGTGAGTGCATCTAGTGAGATACAACAAACCTTGAGTAAAAAGTAGCTTGAGAGCTTGTCTTCGTCCTCTCTGCTCCGTAAACCCTGGGTACAAAGACTATGTTGGCATGAGAGAACACATTTAAGAATAAGCAGTGGCATAAGTTGCTATGTTTATTGCTTTTGTTGCACCTTCTGAAAAAGCATGGAAAATATCCAAGTGAGGAACCACAAAATCATGCAACTTATTAGCAAGCATTGTGACACCTTCTCTTAAACATATATTCATTGTCAAGAGTTAAAAAGGAAGAAAAATAGTACTAGTACCTTTGACAAAGTAACATGCGATGTCCTGAGGCAACTGTGTGTCCGTGTTGACACAAAGAACCTATATGAATCAAGGCATGATTATTCTATAGCACATAATTATGAAAGACAATTAACAAATTGAATGCTATCATTACACTCAAAAGGAAGGTATCCCTCCCTACAGCATGTACCCGACCTGTTAGGCACGAGTTATTCTGGTCACATAAGCTCCTATGGTCATTGGTCAATATCACAATTCACATGCTAAGTCCACATTCTAGTGATCTATTTACTCGCTTAATATGATAAGCATCAGGGTCCAATGTTAAACATCACTGAGAAGTAGGAACTCTCAACAGAGTTAAATGGCATCAGACTTATGGTTATTTCTTTCTCAATCTTGCCAATAGTTAAGGCGAGCTGGTAAGCAATCATACCTGTGGTCACCATGTTTCGGACGTGAACTAGCCAGTGACCCGGTAAAGCCAACACCCATTACTTGCAGACCTACGCCAATGTTCACTCAATTACTCAAATTTTGTAGCAGGAAATGGTGACGAGCAAAACAGCTAAATCATGCGTGGGATGACGAGTAGAACAAGTCACACAGACCTGGTCCAGAAAGCTTGAGAGCACGGTTGTATGCTGCCAGCGCCATGTCCTCCGCGGTCTGTTTGCTGGTGAATTGCAAGGGCATCTGAACATCAGAGCGTGGTCAGTGCAAGGGACACTACCAAACATGCCACCCAACGAAGTTCGCTTCAAACAAGTGTGAAATCGCTACTGGAGGAAGCTCATGCTCAGTTCTCGGGTGCCGGGTTACCTTGTCGAGGAGCTGCGCCATGGATGCCCTGGAGTAGGGCACGACGACCTCGAGGACGGTGCCGGACGCGCCGGGCACGGACAGGAGCCACCCGAGCGCCTGCGTTGAATCGGGATGCCGATCAGTTGGAATCGGCCGGTTTTGGGGGGCGAAACTATAGTGCGCGAGAAGCCGGACGGTGGTACCTGGGAGGCGCCGCCGGCGAGGTAGAGCACGGCCTGGGCGCGAGAGGAGTGGATGGCCTCCACCACGGCGCGGACCCAACTCTCCATCGCGATGCCGGTGGTGGAGATGTCAAGCGTCAGCCTCTGTACACTCCAGCCGGGTCCTGGTTGAACCAAAGGGGCCAAATTTTGCTCAACCCCGTCGAACCTTGCCGTGGTCAAGTTGATGTTCTCCAAAATCCAACCCAATGAAATGTGAACCTGCGACAAGGATTTCTTTTTAATACTGATCGATCTTCATCGAATAACTTTAGCAACAATTGAAGCTTCGGGAGGGCTTTAGTCATGTCAATCCACCTACTACACAACAATCTATAAATAGAACTCCATTTTCTCACTGAAAATATTAGCTGCTCTACATTTGTTTGTTGCTCTTTGAATTTTGAATAATCTCATACTCAACAGATGAAGTTTAGGACAGCTAAACAAGACTAAGGGGTGCAGAGAGAGAAACAGCGAGAGGGAGAGGATAAGGGCGGGCGTAGTCCTAAGCATTCGGGTCGGAGAAAATGGTCCGACATGAAACCCGCTTTAAAAAGCCCGGCCTGAGCACGGCCCGGCACGGAACAAACTGGGCCTAGCCTGATCCACGGCACGGTCTGGGCCATGCTACGGGCTGACCTCCAGGGCCGTAGCATGGCACGGAGCCCGGCTCGAAAAAGGTACCGGTCCGGTAGGCCACCCGCCCCAACTGAAAGGCATTTTCTCATCTTCTTAACCCCAAATGAAATGGCTTAGGAGAAGAAGGTTCCTTTTGGGAGGAACCTCCGGGAAGAGATCCAGTGGAGACGGGGTGGGCCTGTAGCTTAGAGGATTAAAGCACGTGGCTACGAACCGATCCTGTATCCATGATTCAAAATTTCCTTGCCAAGCTACATGAAACAGATTTCTGGACGTCCATAGAAAGATTATTGCTCGAGAAACGAAGAGCACGACTGAAGTGGCTATACATACAAATCCATTTACGGATCTATATGCTCCGATTGGAACAGGAAGTTCCAGAACAGGCGGCTGGTATACCACCATAATGAAATTGCCATCTTAGTCTTATGAGAAAAAGAAGGGATTCGCATAGAGAGAACAAAATTAGTAAAGGAAGCCCACGCTTGGGGAAGGTGAGGTGAACACGCTTCACTTAGGAAGGGAGTGCGGGGCGCCGCTCCCTTCCGTCAATATAGCCTGTTTTTCTAAAATACCGAACATCGAATTTCCTTGGGGAAGGGAATGAGATGGTAGGGATTTACAAAGATTTTATCGTGATTGGGCCAAGCCATAACAAGTGAGAAGCTATACGGCTCAATTCTAACATAATTACCCGAATATAGCTAGCTCTTTGAGGTATTTGAATATTCCCTAAGAATTCTGGTGCGTTTACGGTGACCAAAGGAAAAACAAAGTGAGGAAGGCTTGGTTTTTTGGTCAGTAGTTCAGGTGGATAAAATCAATCAAATAACCAGATATAGGTTGCGTGGACCGAATGTAGTAGTTCAAAGCAAGGAAGAAAAAATCTCTCTATTCCCGCGTCTTCTATTCAGAACATTCTCACACTCTTTCTTATTTAAGGAAAAAGGTATATGTATCATATTTATAAAGGTTCTTCGCTTTGCATCGAATTAAACCACATGCTCCACCGCTTGTGCGGGCCCCCGTTAATTCCTTTGAGTTTCATTCTTACGGTGCCCTCTCGCAAAAGGGGGTTGCAGTGACCACGCCCGGGCGACTGTTTACCAAAAACACAGGTCTCCGTAAAGTCGTAAGACCATGTATGGGGGCTGACGCCTGCCCAGTGCCGGAAGGTCAAGGAAGTTGGTGAACGCCCATATTTTTGGTCTGAACAATAAACAAAGCACAAAGTTTAAATTGCAAAAAATAAAAGAAATTGGACTCTTTTTCCTGTTAGAGCAATTAAATCCATATTGATGACCATCACTAAGCTGTCGATTTTATTCAAGCAACGCGACCTCTTCTACCCCGCAGAGACTTACACTCTCCCTTCATGGATTCTCAAGATCCTCGTCTTATTTATCGAAGTTGGAAAAAAAGAGCAATATCGTATTCGTCTGCAAGAAAAACAGAAATTACGTTTTCATTATGGTCTGATAGAACGACAATTACTTAGATATGTACATATTGCTGGAAAAGCAAAAAAGTCAACAGGTCAAGTTTTACTACAATTACTTGAAATGCTGAGCCCACCGCTTTATAAGTGCTTTCCTCTCTCTTTCTTTCGAACCATAAACTCCAAAGCGGTTTCACTTTACCATACTGGAGAAGGGCTTCACTCGCGGCCTTGAGGACAGAACTAGAGTACAGAACTAGTTTCCTATGTACATATCGTTTTCAGCCCGAACGGTTGTGGCTGTACCTGTACTGCAGGAATACGAAAACTCGCTATTCACTCAGTTTATTTTCCATAATAAGTTATGTAGGAGAGATGACCGAGCGGTTCAAGGCGTAGCATTGGAACTGCTATGTAGACTTTTGTTTACCGAGGGTTCGAATCCCTCTCTTTCCGTTTCTCTTAATTCATCAACATTACTAATCACAATGTATCAAATCAAATAACAATTTATTTGCTTCTGATTCCGATCCAGAGTATATTCCTATTCACTTGTTAAGGAAATAGCTATCAAGAACGAATTAACCCTTTATTTCTTTTTTCTTTTTAAGTATCCCCTTCCCCGGGAAAGAAGAATAGGACAACAGATATGGAATGCAATACAAAAAAAAATCTTTATTTATTTTTTCTTTTATCTAGGTGTGGAAGTTATAATTGTAAATAAACCACAATCGAATCTATGGAAGCATTGGTTTATACGTTTCTTTTAGTTTCAACTTTACAGATAATTTTTTTGCTATCTTCTTCCAAGAACCCCCTAAGGGCAGATACAATGCTACACATAGGCAATCTCATAGGTCGTCTCATGTATTGTCACATAAGATTTTTTGATGATGTGAAAGAGAGAGAGGGTGGTAAGAGAAATAGGTGGTTGTTTCACGTAGCAACCACCTCATGTGCTTAAATTTAGGAGTATAAGACGGCTCTTACACTATTGTACGGGTTCTAGTAGTCTTTTAATCTATAAATATTCCTTTTTATATCTATAAATTAAGGAGTCATATAATTAATAAAAGACAACTAATAAGATTATTTATTATATAAATCATCTCATAACCCGTCTTAAGATTACGTGGCATGCATGAGACGATTTATGAGACAATACCATTATACTCGCCCTAAGGTTCCGACTGAGATGTTAATACAAAGCAAGAATTGGATTCTAAGTATTGCTCGTGTTCTGAAGTCTGAAGCACTTCATTTGCAGGAAGCAGCTGCAGCAAGGAAGAAAAGCGTACCATATTGACAGTAGTGCTGAATGATCTCCGTCACGAGTACGTATTTACGTACACAAATTAGCTCTCTGGACCCATCTCCTGGTTCATCTTTTTGACCAATAAGGAAAAGAAAAGGAAAGGAAAATAATCTCATCCAGGTTTTCTGCCCCCGCACGTCCACTTTGCCCTGTCTAGATTTTTTGGAGCCCTTTTGTAAGGAAAAAAATGGACGTACTAAAAATTTTCATGTCGGCGTCTGCCCATTGGTCTATTTCCATAAGTACACGTATTTTCTATTCGTGAGCATCTCCAAGAGCTCCCCTAAAAAATACTCTCCCAAATTACTTTTTGAGAGCAGCTCAAAAACTATTAGAGTCAAAAAATCTTCCCTCCTCCAACAATTCTCCTAAAAGTGATTTTATCTAAATTTAAACTAGGCCACATCAGCTAGGTCTGTTAAGAAATTTTTTGTCATCGTCCTCTAAAGAATACTCGCTCACCGTCGCCGCAGCCTCGGACGTAGAGTCAACGAACAAGTCCAGATCAAGGAGAAGCAGTTGCAGGCGGGCACTAGCCTCCGTAGCAGACCAGTGTTGGCGCATGCGAACATCGCGCGTTGTTTACTATTGGCACATGCGAGCATCCGCTGCTTGCCTATGCTATGCTAGAAGGCCTCCGATGGTAGGAGACAAATGATGCTTAAGCTGTTAGCAAACAAATCAGGCTAGTACAATGCAATGTGGTGATACACTGAAACTTGGAAGTTTAAGCTCGTGATTAAATTCAGACAAGCTACATTTCGTCTCAGATTAAAACAGGCGCATGACTGGACCCATATCCACTGTTGACCCCATTCTCATATTGTTCCTACTCCATTCTCAGAAAGAAACCATATACCATTCAAGTATCAATTCTACGACCGAGATGAAGCTGCGGCACCGCGGGAGGACACGGTGGCGGGGGACGGGCCGAGTCGCAGCAGCGTCGGGTGGCGGCGTGCGTCGGGTAGAGGTTCAGTGAGGCATCGCGGCCGGGGGACAACTGATGCGTTGGGGATGGAGGGCGGCGACCGGAGGCGAAGCTGTGGCGGGGGACGAGCCAATTGGCGCGGCGGTAGGGGACGAGCGGATGCGGCGCTCGTTGGGGAGGGGGTGAGCAGAGGCCGCGCGCGTCGGGGAGGGGACCAGCGGAGGCCGCGCGCGTCGGGGACGAGCCGAGCGGAGGCGGCACACATCGGGGAGGGGGCGAGCAGAGGCGGTGGCATCACGCGTCGTGGAGGGGGCGAGCAGAGGCGGCGGCGTCGGGGAGGGGGTGAGCAGAGGCGGCGCGCGTCGGGAAGAAGAAAACCAGATGCGCCGGCGGAGCCAGGGAAAATGGCCGCACTGAGCTTGACTGAAAGTAGGATGACATAAAAAATTGCCGCCGAGCGCGCGAGGAGGGGATTGGGGACCCCGAATTATTCCCTAGTTTTACCCAGAATTGAGTCTGATATAGAGAGGGGATAAAAACAGGAAGGTATTTAGGAGAGCTGTTGGAGAACGATTTTTCTAAAAAATACCAATAATTTGATTTAGAGATATCTTTTGGGGAGCTCTTGAAGATACTCAATGCCATAGATTCCCGGAGTCTCGATCAAACAGGATGGAAAACAAATTCTTGGTTTTCCTATCCGTTCCGATCAATCAACACATATATGTTTCCATAAATCTCTATATCTTGTCGACCGCGTATGCCCTCGCTCCCTTGCCGGTTATATGTTTCATCGTATAAGTTTCATATGTACATACCTTTCTTCCTAATACGATTCTAATGTTGGAATTATATGGGCTTGACCCATTAATATTCACAATAATTCCTGAAAACCTCAAAGGCTCATTCATGAGTTGTGGGAGTGAAAGGTTTAGCCCCACATTACTAGTGGAGGTGGAGGGATTCCAACTTATAATGTTGGTTGCTCTAGCATCTCTTGCAAGTGTGTGGATGAGAAGAAGGAAGAACATACGTGCGTGCTCGCTCGCCTCGCCTCGCCGGGCCGGACCGAGCCGGGCGGGGCGGGGCGGAGCGTGGACGATGGGCGCGGCCGCGCATCACCTACGTGAATGGTCCGCCGAAATTCGGTCCTTTGCCTTGCGGGGGTGCGGCTTTCATTTGCACTTTCTTTTTACTGCATGTTCCATATATTTTCATATATTTGGTTATGGAAACCGACGTATTAATATGATAACTGACTCGGTTGCGGGACGTCTAACCCTAACGGTTCCTCCCTATAAATACGTACGGGTATTACCGCAAATCACATCACGCAATCGTCTAGGGTTTTGTCTCTCGCTACTGTTGCGCCGCCAAGACTTCTCCATCACGATCGTTGGTGTGCACCGGCGAACGGGAGAGCAGGTCTTCGAAACCGTCATCATCTACGATCCTGCACCGGGAGAGGGCGAATAAGATTTTTGGAAAGCGCTCTGTGTGACTGCTCGATCGCTTCCTTGTCTTCGTCAAGCTCGTCACCACGACACGTCTTCCTCGTCGTCGAGTCGGTCTCACCCACCATCGCCAACAATGTGACGGTGCTGAACATCATCGCTGCCTCCTCTACCCAGTCCAGAAGGAAACGTACGTACTCTTATCTCAAACCATGTCTTTCATACTAGCTTTCCTGATCTGTTTATCTATGATGAATGTTGCTAGTATGGTAGATGCTATGCTTTTGTCTGGCTTTATAGACCTGTCTAGATCTTGCGTAGACTTGTCTAGTTCATCATGCAATCTGTTAATCATGCTTATGATTTATTTCTGGATTAATATAAAACTAAAAGTGCTAATTTGTCCAATAATCCAAAAACCTTATTGTAGGCACTTTAGTTTTATGGCTGGATTTGTCGATGCACTGAGGCCAGAGAAATTCACTGGAGTGCATTTTAAGAGATGACAAGTGAAAGTCACTCTGTGGCTTACTGTCATGAATGTGTTCTGGGTGTCACCTGGCAAACCTGAAGGCGATCTCACTGTAGATCAGAAAAAAGCCTACAGTGAAGCCAATACAATATTCTTGGGCGCTGTTATTGGAGCTTTGATAGATCGTTTTCAGGACGTCTATATCCATCATACAATCGCAAAGGAATTGTGGGACGCTCTAATCGCTGACTATGGTGGTTCTGATGCTGGCACTGAACTGTATGTCATTGAGCAGTACTATGATGATAAGATGGTAGATGGTAAATCTGTCGTCGCGCAGGCTCATGAGATACAGTGCATTGTGAAGGAACTCGAACTGCTTAAGATCATCGTACCTGAGAAGCTTGTGGCTGAGGGCATGATTGCTAAATTGCCTCCGTCTTAGAGGAATTTTGCCACTACTCTTAAACACAAGAGAAAAAACATATCTGTCTCAGATTTGATCGCGTCTCTTGATGTTGAGGAGAAAGCTCGTGAGAAAGATGGACGTTCTAAAGCTAACGAAGGACACACTATTGCCAATATGGGCATCATCCACAACAGTCTCATGGCAGTGGTGGTAAGAGCAAGGGTAAGAACAATAAGCCTAAGCAGACCACTACCTTCAAGAAGAAGAACAAGGAGAAGGGAGCATGCTTTGTTTGCAGTTCTAATAAGCATTGGGCAAAGAAGTGTGCAGAACGCAAAGGAAGGAAGCCTCCACAGCAGAAGACCGTGAACATGGTGACCAGTGCTGGAGAAAATAGTGGGTATGGTAATTTACCATATGTTTTTTCTGTATTTCAATCTACTAGTTGGTGGCTTGATACTGGTGCTAATATTCATGTGTGTGCTGATGCTTCTTTTATTATTTCTTACCAGGTCACCCAGGATTCCTCCGTCCTAATAGGGAATGGGTCACATGCTTCTGTTCATGGTGTTGACACGGTCGAGCTGAAGTTCACTTCAGGGAAGATTGTCCAATTGAATAACGTATAATATGTCCCTTCTATAAAGAAGAATCTCGTTAGTGGCTCTCTTTTATGTAGGAATGGTTTTAAGGTAGTGCTTGAGTCGAATAAAGTTGTCGTGTCTAAGAGTGGACAATTTATTGGTAAAGGCCATCAGTGCGGAGGCTTGTTTCGCTTTTCCCTTTCAGATTATTGTAATAAGTCTGTGAACTATATTTGTGATGGTGTTAATGAGAGTGATGCTAGTGTTTGGCATTCACGTTTATGTCATCTAAATTTTGGTGCTATGTCTCGACTTTTCAGCTTGAATTTAATTCTAATTTTTCCATTTTCAAAGGTTCTAAGTGCTCAAGTTGTGTGCAATCTAAGCAACCTCGAAAGCCTCACAAGGCTGCAGAGGAGAGACACTTAGCACCGCTAGAACTTATATATTCAGATCTTTGTGAGATGAATGGTATATTGACTGAAGGTGAAAAAAGATATTTCATGACTTTAATTGATGATACGACTAGATATTGCTATATTTATTTGCTAAAAACAAAAGATGAGGCTCTAAACTACTTTAAAATTTATAAGGCTGAAGTTGAAACTCAACTAGAGGAAAAGATCAAAAGAATTAGGTCCGATCGTGGTGCCGAGTATTTCTCAAATGAGTTTGATTTATTCTATGCGGAACATGGTATGATACATGAGCGGACGCCTCCCTATTCGCCCCAATCAAACGGGGTTGCCGAAAGAAAGAATCGCACCTTGACTGACTTGGTTAATTCCATGTTAGACACGGCTGGATTATCTAAGGCATGGTGGGGGAGGCTTTATTGACATCATATCATGTATTAAATAGAGTTCGCATAAAGAATAAGGAGAAGACGTCATATGAGGAATGGATTGGTAGAAAGTCATCGCTCTCTTAGTTACGCACATGGGGTTGTTTGGCCAAAGTTAACGTATCAATCAACAAGAAGCGTAAGTTAGGACCTAAAACTTTGGATTGTATCTTTCTTGGATATGCTCATCATAGCATTACTTATAGATTTTTAGTGGTCAAATCCAAGGTGCCTGATATTCATGTTAATTCATTAATGGAGTCTCGTGATGTTACTTTCTTTGAGAACATATTTCCTATGAAAGATTTACATAGCATGTCTAGATTATCTTCTGATGTGATTGCTGAAATAACTTCTGAACTTAGTGTATTTTCTGATCATGCTGAACAAATACTTGAACCAATCCATGAGGAGATTGATAGTGAAGCTCCTAGGAGGAGCAAGAGACAAAGGACTGCAAAGTCTTTTGGTGATGATTTCACTGTTTATCTTGTGGATGACACTCCTAGAACCATTTCATAGGCATATGCATCTTCTGATGCAGATGACTCGAAAGAAGCTGTCCATAGTGAGATGGACTTTATTCTTTCTAATGGAACTTGGAAAGTTATCGATAGACCATATGGTTGCAAACCTGTGGGTTGTAAATGGGTGTTCAAGAAAAAGATTAAGCCTGATGGTACTATTGATAAGTATAAGGCTCGGCTTGTGGCTAAGGGTTATACTCAGAAAGAAGACGAAGACTTCTTTGACACTTATTCACCTGTTGCTAGATTGACCACTATTCGTGTATTACTTGCTCTGGCTGCCTCACATGGTCTTATCGTTCATCAGATGGACGTTAAGATAGCTTTTCTTAATACAGAGTTGGATGCGGAAATCTATATGGATTAGCCAGATGGATTTATTATAAAGGGTCAAGAAGACAAGGTGTGTAAGTTGTTGAAGTCTTTGTATGGTCTGAAACAAGCTCCTAAGCAGTGGCATGAGAAGCTCTTGAACCGTTTTGGTTACAAGGATAGAAAAACTTCTCTAACAGCTTATGATCCTTTAAAAAAATAAGAAAATTGGTAAGGACCAATTAAGATATTTTCAGATTATTAGATCACTTATGTATTTAGCTAGTGCTACTAGGCCTGACATCTCGTTTGTTGTGAGCAAACTGAGCCGGTTTACTTCTTGCCCAGGAGATGATCATTGGCGTGCGCTTGAGCGGGTAATGCACTATTTAGTTGGTAATATGGATTATGGAATTCATTATTCTGGATATCCAGCAGTACTAGAAGGCTATAGTGATTCCAATTGGATATCTGATGCTGATGAGCTGTATGCCACGAGTGGATATGCATTTACTTTTGGTGGTGCTGTTGTTTCATGAAGATCATACAAACAGACCATTTTGACGAGGTCTACCATGGAAGCAGAGCTTACTGCACTAGATACAGCTATAGTTGAGGCCGATTGGCTACGTGAGCTCTTGATGGACTTGCCTATTGTTGATAAACCTGTGCCGACAATCCTCATAAATTGTGACAATCAAACTGTGATAGTCAAAGTGAACAATTCTAAGGACAATATGAAGTCATCAAGACATATTAAGAGACGTTTGAAGTCTGTCAGGAAAATGAGAAACTTCGGAGTCATATCAATAGAATATATTTCAACTAGTGAGAACCTGACAGATCAATTCACCAAGGGCTGTCACGTAAGGTGATAGACAGTGCATCGAAGGGGATGGGTATGAGACCCATATGTGCTATTCCATAGTAGTAACCCAACCTATGTGATCGGAGATCCCGTGAAGTAGGACCTGGGAAGAACAAGCTATTGGTTAGCATGAGAGTAACCTTTTATAACCGACTCGAGAAGCGATGCATTACTCTCGATATCTGTATGGCAGGTTGGTTGTTGTCTTAATGTATTCAGTTGGCTTTAAATAGTAAAGATATTGTCCTACAGAACATTCTTGAATGAATACAGCTATATGAGCCCGATTGTTGTAAGGTCGCAATCTGTGAGATTTGGGTGATCTGTATTAAGCTCATGAAAGGCCAAGGGAGTATGACCTATATGCTCCACCCGCGGAGAAGCCTACTGGAGGTCTAGTATCAGTTATGATATTAAGTGAAACTTGTTTGCACAAAACTTGCAATTCAAGACATAGTCCATTCAAGTTGTGAATGAGTGTAGCTTATTATTCTAGGTGGAAGTTCAACTTAACAGTCTCCACTGAAAACACTGGTATATTAAACAACAATGAGGTGAGGTAAAGTCTAGCTGGGACTTTGAGATCTGGTGGGAGATTGTTGGAATTATATGGGCTTGGCCCATTAATATTCACAATAATTCCTGAAAAATCTCAAAGGCTCATTCATGAGTGGTGGGAGTGCAAAGGTTTAGTCCCACATTGCTAGTGGAGGTGGAGGGAGTCCAACTTATAAGGTTGGTTGCTCTAGCATCTCTTGCAAGTGTGTGGATGAGAAGAAAGAAGAACACACGCGCGCTCTCGCTCGCCTCGCCGAGCCGGGCCGGGCGGGGCGGGGCGGGGCGGGGCGGAGCGGGGCGTGGGCGTGGGCGTGGGCGATGGGCGCGGCCGCGCATCACCTGCGTGAATGGTCCGTCAAAATTCGGTCCCTTGCCTTGCGGGGGCGCGACTTTCTTTTTGCTACGTGTTCCATATATTTTCATATATTTGGTTATGAAAACCGACGTATTAATATGGTAACCGACTCGGTTGCGGGACGTCCAACCCTAACGGTTCCTCCCTATAAATATGTACGGGTATCGCCGCAAATCACATCACGTAATCGCCTAGGATTTTGTCTCTCGTTACTGTTGCGTCGCCAAGACTTCTCCATCCCGATCGTCGGCGTGCACCGCGAACGGGAGAGCAGGTCTCCAAAACCATTGTCCCCTGAGATCCTGTACCGGGAGAGGGCGAATAAGGTTTTTGGGAAGCGCTCTGCGTGACTGCTCGATCGCTTTCTCGTCTTCGTCAAACTCGTTACCACGGCTCGTCTTTCTCGTCGTCGAGTCGGTCTCAGTCGCTGTCACCAACAACGTGACGGTGCTGAACGTCGTCGCCGCCTCCTCTACCCAGTCCAGAAGGAAACGTACGTACTCTTATCTCAAACCATATCTTTCATACTAGATTTCGTGATCTGTTTATCTATGATGAATGTTGCTAATATGGTAGATGCTACGTTTTTGCCTGTCTTTATAGACCTGTCTAAATCTTACGTAGACTTATCTAATTTATCATGCAATCTATTAATCATACTTATAATTTATTTCTAGATTAATATAAAACTAAAAGTGCTAATTTGTCCAACATCTAACTCGGCTAAGATTATTCTTAGAAAAAAGTTCATAGGATTGTACTGCTAGGATGAAACAGTCCCAAACCAATTTCGCACTTGAAATTGTCTGGGTTTCATATTTCCTCGTCGATTTCGTATTGCATCTATCCTTCTTACCACTATCTATTCTCCCCACCGGCTAGATGGCAACGTTTTGAAGTTTTTTTTTAGGAGGAGAACGGTGGAGGAGGAAGATTCCAACCCATTTTGCTTGTTTCAAAACATTGGTATCCAGCTTATACATGCCCCAATCGAAGCTTCAGTGAAGCTAGCCATGCAGCCTGGTGAGAGAACGAGAGGTTGAAGAAAGAAACTGAGAACGATTCAGTAGACATTGGGCTTCATGGGGCCAAAAATTACATTCGGCAGCTCAATTCATACTTACCCTATTTATTTTATATATTTTCTTGTTTCAAACCGATAGAATTGACATGCGATTCTTAAAAAAAACAGAGACAGAGAATAGAGTTGTCATGCCTGTCAATTTTTTCTATAGAATTCTGCATTGTTGCATGACGAAAATTTGAGACATCTAACACATACAGTTATAGTGTTTGATAGAGATTTGTTCAACATTACATGGAACCTAGGCTGTAACAAATGTAATTTGTGACTTCAGTAGGAGAGAATTTTGTGGATGAACCTCAACAGATGAAATTTCGCACCACTAATTTGGAATTTGTTGGTGGAGCATATTGATGAATATATCCATATTTTGTCTGTATACCAGGACATACTACGTCGACAAATGTGGTAGTTATCATCCCTCTCTTAAGCTGAGAATAGGTTTAACTATTATGGAATACGTATGCACCTGCTGGTCAGGGGCCATTATGATAAAAAAAAAATTGCCAGGTAAGTTCTCCATCTTCGGAAATATGGGTGATGCTCTTTGAGGAATGTCATTGTTATATGTTATCATATATTTATTAGCTATTTTCTTATCTACAATTGCACATTGCATCATTATTTACCATTAAAATTATAGTTAGTGATTTTGGTTCAATATATAATCATTGCGCAACATTTAAGGAATAGAATAGTTCTATTGAATGCAAAACTATTTCGTCAACATATGCATGTGCCTTTTAGTTTAACACCCGTTACAACACACGTGCACTTTGCTAGTGTGAAATAAACGTGAGAATCCAATATTTTTTAATAGAAAAACGTGAATACGAGGTTATGGGCTCTGGCAGACAAGTTGACGGGCTGGCCCGCAAAGGCCTACTTTGTAGTACATGATACCGGCCCCCAGTCCAAGGCGGTTCGCCGTTGGTTGGGCCTGGCCCGCAGCTGCAATTATATTAGCTCTGCACTGCCACCGGAGACAGGCCGTCTGGACGCACCGCACCATCACTCGTGAATCGACTTCGCACGCAGCGCATCACACCACGAATCCTTTCGCCATCTTTGCCGATTCTCGAACCGACCATCCTCCTCAGTCCCGGCCATGGCCGGCGGCGACGGTGAGGCGGAAACCCTAAATCCCATCTTCTCTACCAGCGCGCGCTTCCTCCAACCTTCTCACCTTGACCCCTTTTCCCTCTTTCCCAATTACAGGCGATCGCGCCCGCGCGCCGAAGCGGCACAAGTCATCAGCGCCGTCGAAAGCGGCCCTGGTGGACGAGAGCGCCGAGTTCGATTACGCCGATGATTTCGACGACGACGCCCACGATGGTACCTCGCGCGCTTGATCCATCCTTATAAACCCGCCGACCTTTCGCGAATCTATTAGCCTTCTCGCGGACCTTCGATTGATTGGGGATTTGGGGTGTGCGTTTTTTTGTCCCATTGCAGCGGATAAAGAGGTGAAGAAGAGGGACTTCACCAAGCTTGAGTTGAAGCCGGATCACGCGAACCGGCCATTGTGGGCGTGCGCGGACGGCCGCATCTTCCTCGAGACATTCTCGCCGCTCTACAAGCAGGCATACGATTTCCTAATCGCCATCGCGGAGCCGGTGTGCAGGTCCGATTCAGTAACTTACAGACTCAGATACATCCAAACTCCAAGACATCCAATTAAGTACCAGCAAGACAAAATTAATCAAACAGATTAGTAATGATGCATTTAGTTCACTGTCTGATTAGGGTATGAATTAGGACTTGCTGTTGGAGGAATTTGTTATGGTGTGTGAATTTACTAATGCTGGATGACAGCTGGCGTGATCTATGGCGAAATTGTTGTGAAATGGATCCTTATTTTAGGAATTGGGACAGAGAAAGGCAGTAGTGCTACATTAAATTAACTTGATTTTTTGGATCTTTATATATCAAGGTCTTAACTATATTGTAGCTATGAAATTTTAAGTGATTTGTTCTCAAGTAAAATGTGTTTGTATTTGCAATTTGTTTGTGAAGTGGATCTTAATCGACAAATGCCTAAACTCAACTGGAGTAAGTTGCAGTACTTAGGACTTGGTTTGAAGGATCTGCTGATGTATTAGAGATCTTCTGAGCCTGTTACTCTTTCATTGCTTGGAACAGCAGTGAAATTAAGTTAAATTGTTACTTAAAATAATCTAACCTAGCACTCATTCATATACATATTTCTTTGAACTTTCAAATATGGATATACTTTGTGTTGCATGCTTTGAGTATATTCAGCGAAGGCTTTGCAACTTCTTTCTGAAAAATGGGCCCCCCATATTTGCTCTGCAGGCCAGAATCTATGCACGAGTACAATCTGACACCTCACTCATTGTATGCTGCGGTCTCAGTTGGACTTGAGACTAGCACTATCATCAGTGTCTTGAGCAAGCTTTCCAAGACTAAGTTGCCCAATGAAATAATTGATTTCATCCACGCATCAACTGCTAACTACGGCAAAGTAAAGCTTGTCTTGAAGAAGAATCGATATTTTGTTGAGTCTCCATTACCTGAGGTTGTATCATTTGACATGTGCATAGAGAATTCTGGTTACCCTATTTTTAAGTAACATAGTTGGAACACCTTTTGAGCAGGTACTGAAGACCCTTTTGAAAGATGAAGTTATATCGAAAGCAAGGCTATCTCCTGAGGTAGTCTGTTTTATTTATCTTGGATGTTTCAATCCCTTGAAGCATGTATCTTGAATGTTACTGGTCTCTTGAAAGATGAATTGGTCTCAGGTAGACAAGAATGTTGGTTGTGTTAGGAAGTATGTTCATATCATTAGTTTCTTTATTTCATCTTTAATGGTCTATTTGGTGTATTGTTTTCCCAGGACATTTCAAACTGCAGTGTAGCATAGTTAGTGATTTCCTAACCTCATTAGTTTCTGCCAGCTTTAGCTTTTTCACTGTTAATTTGACTACATTATTAGTATGTAGTAGCATACTCCCTCCGCTCCTGTTTTGTTGTCGTTGGTTAGTTCAAAGTTGAACTAGCCGGCAACAACAAAAACAGAACATAGGAGTATATTAAAGGCTAATTGTTGCCTTGTGACGTCATCTGAGCCTTTCCAATTTCCTTCAGGATTCCCTCGGTGGACCTTCATTTTCTGTCAGCAAAACGGCTCGTGAAATAGCCAGCGGCCATGAAGACTTGTTAAATGGAATGGAATTGGCTGCTGCAACTGAGGACAAGGAAACACACTCCTTTGAGATTGATCCTTCTCAGGTATTTCTTCACTTAATATTTATGATCAGATATATCTTTGGTTACTGATACCGTTCCATTCATCTCATGCAGGTTGAGAATGTCAAGCAACGCTGCTTGCCGAATGCATTGAACTTCCCCATGTTGGAGGAGTACGATTTCAGAAATGACACTGTATGTTATCTATTGACTTAATTTGATGATCATACTCTGTAAAATTAAAGCCAAAACTGCAAGAGAAGTTGTGAATCACATTAGCTCTTCATCAAAGAATACAAAAGGTAGGGTACGGCCTTTGTGAAAAGAATGGGAAAAAAAAAGAATGCAATAGATGAGCATGCATTTCAAGGAAAAGAAAAAAATGAGTGCAGTGAGTGAGTATATGCATCAAGTGAAATAAAACCTTACTTTATCTGGCCATCAAGAAGTTGTTTTTTTGATATGATTACATGGTATTCCAAGCGTAACTTTTTTTGCTAAAAAATATAGTATGTGAACATATTTATCACATGAAACTGCACATATAATTCTCATATTCTATGCAAGGCCTACTAAGATAATTGGTCAAACACCAAATTTGAAATCTTGGATCACACACATTTTAAAACATCACATATTTGTAACATTCATATTGGCGTTTTCTAGCAGTAAATGTCACCGCAATTCTCATCACTTGAAAATCTCGTGATACTATGTACAAGAGAAGTGCTCAGTCAAGCTTCAGTACAGTTGGAAGTTGTTTGGAACAACTTTACTGATTTTTGACACAAAACAAACTAAATATAAACTTATGGCACTATTATTTGTTATCTTGTTTGGATATTTGAGAAGTGTTCTCAACCATTAAACCCACAGTTGTTATTACCCAAGTATGTTGCGTGTAATTTGTCTACATCATGATTTTACTTGCAACCATTTACTGGCAGGATCTATGTGTGGTCATTTGTTTCATGATTTAGAACCGAACTGAGTTTTCCAGTTCTATTAATTGCAGGTGAACCCAGATTTAGACATGGAATTGAAGCCACAAGCACGGCCTAGGCCATATCAAGAAAAAAGTCTCAGTAAGATGTTTGGTAACGGTAAGTTCATCATGCAGAGTTCATGTAAAATGGAAGCTAGAGAATAACGGCTTCCTGATACTCAGCCTACTAAGTCCTTGTGTTATCGAATGACACTGCTGATTCCAACTAGGTTTAGAAATGCAAATTTTTGAAAGATGCCTAGTAGTGCTTAATCCTTCTAACCTCTGAGGCAAGTAACGCAATTTTTTTGAAAAGCAAAATGTTTTCTAAAGGATAAAGCTTGGTATATCAGTGAAGTTCTTGGGCCATTTATTAATGTTTACTTTCCACTGTCATAATTTTAGTGCAGTGCATGGAGTGACCTCTGATTTGATTTATTTATGATTTTTACAGGACGAGCAAGGTCAGGAATTATTGTGCTACCCTGTGGTGCTGGCAAGTCCTTAGTTGGTGTATCTGCAGCTTGCCGTATCAAAAAGAGCTGTCTATGTTTGGCTACAAATGCTGTGTCTGTGGATCAATGGGCATTCCAGTTCAAGCTTTGGTCAACTATAAAAGATGACCATATTAGTCGTTTTACATCAGATAACAAGGAAAAATTTAAAGGAATGGCTAGTGTGGTTGTGACTACATATAACATGGTTGCATTTGGTGGGAAGCGGTCTGAAGATTCAGAGAAGATTATTGAAGAAATCCGAAACAGAGAGTGGGGCTTGCTTCTAATGGACGAGGTGGGATCTCTATTATCTGCTATTTTAGTAGTTTTATGCTTTAATGTCCTGATAAAATGTAATCGATGCTCTATGCTCATTTTCATCTTTTTTTTTTTGTGTGTGTGTATGCTTTCAGGTTCACGTTGTCCCTGCACATATGTTTAGAAAGGTCATCAGCATTACTAAATCTCACTGCAAACTTGGTCTTACTGGTATGTTTTCATTGTATGTATGCCTTCATGACTTTATTGTTTGCTTTTGGTAATACATGCTCTAAATCCATTAAACTAATATCATCACAGCTACGCTTGTGAGAGAGGATGAACGTATTACTGATCTGAATTTTCTAATTGGACCAAAGCTTTATGAAGCGAATTGGTTAGATTTAGTGAAAGGTGGATTTATTGCAAATGTACAGTGTGCAGAAGTATGGTGTCCGATGACCAAAGAGTTCTTTGCAGAGTATTTGAAAAAGGAAAATTCAAAGAAGAAGCAGGTGAATTCTTTTTTGAGCTTTCATTACTATGTGCAAGCTGAAAGTCGTCCATGCATTCTAGTTCCCACTATTGCTTTATTTGATTTACAGTGCCCTCTGTCTGTACAATGAAACAATGACTGCCCCAATTTTCCAGTTTGATTCTCCACATATGAATTTATCGACTGATACTTTGGACATATGTAAACATACAAAGTTATTAACATAGGCTGGTGTTCTCTTGCTCTTATTTTTTAAGATACGAATTCTTTTGTTGCCAGAAGCTTATGTTTTATAACAACAAGTTGATAACTGTATATCATGTCAGGCACTCTATGTGATGAATCCAAACAAGTTCAGGGCTTGTCAGTTCCTAATTAAATTCCATGAGGAACAACGCGGGGACAAGATAATTGTTTTTGCTGATAATCTCTTTGCCCTTACTCAATATGCAATGAAACTCCGCAAACCAATGATCTATGGTGCCACAAGGTATAACTTCACATCGTTTTCAGATGTTAACATTCTTTTTTATGTTTTATATGCTTATTTATCATTGAATAATTCAGCCATGCTGAGAGGACGAGAATTCTCTACCAGTTTAAGAACAGTCCAGAAGTCAATACTATTTTCCTCTCAAAGGTGTGCTTGCTGACTTTCTAATCTTGAGTGTACATTTCTAATCAACATGCTGTGAGCAATGTTCAAACTCTTTATATTTATTTTTAGGTGGGTGATAACTCAATTGATATCCCAGAAGCTAATGTTATCATACAAATATCATCTCATGCTGGTTCAAGGCGTCAAGAAGCTCAGCGTCTGGGACGTATTCTCAGGGCAAAGGTACTTCTAGCTGATGCTCATGGCCTTCTGGTCCATTCCATATACAAACAGATCCCATTTGCTGCATTTTATCCTTCTATATTCAAAATTGGTTTGGACTGTGAGCACTGGACATTTTATGTTCCTTTACATTCAGAATCCAATCGAAACATTTTTTATTCCTATAAATTTTCACTGCTCAAGAGCTGATATTTGAAGTAATTGCACATAGTTTCTATTTCATGCTACCTTTTATTAATCACATACACATAGGTTCTATTTTCACGCTACCTATTACTAGTATGCGGGAACAAACCCAGAGTTCAGTTTTAGCTTCTAGTTATGAGACTAGTCACTTCTGCAACAGATGTTAATAAATTCACGCTACCTATTTTAATGAACCTTTACTGTAATTTTCCTCAACTCTCTTGTAACTATTATGACAGGGTAAGCACCAAGACAGGATGGCTGGTGGGAAAGAAGAGTACAATGCTTTTTTCTATTCCCTTGTATCTACTGACACACAGGTTAGTCACTCTTTGGTAACTCCCTTCCCCGATATTTCTTCAAATACCAGCGTGCAGATATGTTATAAAAGACTTGCAAATTGTTGTAATTATCAGCATGACATTTTTTTTTGTCTGACACAGGAGATGTACTATTCAACAAAAAGGCAGCAATTTCTTGTTGACCAGGGATATAGTTTCAAGGTATGGCTTCTCGGCCATTCTTCTTTAAGTTGAAAATCATCAGATTGTTTTGATGGACAGTTCAAATAATCAGATTACATGCCTCTGCATGCACCTACCTTCCACTTCAGTTTAGTAATGAAATACTGTATATACAGGTGATCACTAGTTTGCCACCGCCTCAAGAGTCTAATCTGATGTTTAACACGCTTGACGAACAGCTGGACCTTCTGGGCCAGGTGTGCATTTTTGTACCCGTCAGTTGTTGCTCTTCTGCTGATCGTTGCTTATTGTGCTCTGCTCTCTACATTGTTATATACAGGTGCTGAATGCACGCGATGACATGGTTGGTCTTGAGCACTTGGAAATGGATGCTGATGGCAAGGCTCTCCTGAAGGCACGGCGCTCTGCTGGATCAATGAGTGCCTTCTCTGGAGCAGGTGGCATGGTCTATATGGAGTACAGGTGCGGTCTCAAGTGATCTTTATGTTTTTTTATTTAATTTTAAACTATTTTGGTTATACTGAATGCTTATCTGTGACATGTTCGTCCAGCACTGGTAAGGGTAAAGGTGCCAAGAAACACAAGGACCCGTCAAAGAGGCACCATCTGTTCAAGAAACGGTACCAGTAGGTGTGGCATGTAGCACCACTGAGAGGCCAGGAAGCTGTAGAGTAACGCTTTGCTAAAAATTGAGTGGTATATGGAAACCTTCTCGTTTGACATGAGACTGGTTCATTGGTCTAAATGCAGTACAATTCGGTAACAGCTGTCACTTCTGGGAGAATTTTACGAAGCATCCGGCCTGTTGTCTTTCCTGTTGGTGTTCTTATATAATGTAAATATCTGTGCGCTAATACGCCGTTGCATAGCTTGTCATGCTGAACAAACTGGTTCCTTGTATTTCAAATCCAAAGAAGGCAAAACTATTTTGATGCAGAATTATTTTTCGTTGTCAGTTTGACATTTGTAATTGCATCAACAAAAAATGCTGTTCAAATGGTTTAGCAGGATGAATCAGTCCCATTTTTTTTTCCCTATGATGAGGAAAAACTACAATAGTGCGACTTCGCTAACCGGTTGCTATGACTCGTGCTGTTTAGTGCCTTTAGCGACAAGTGCCTGCAACGGTCAATGTAAATTCCAGTAGCGCCGGTAACAGTCATTACTTCTCATTTTTTATAATAAAAGGTTTTTAATTTGACAAAAGAGTAGTACACTACTACAGAAATTCGTAATCATATATAGAGATTTGAAATCAAATCAAAGTTTGAAAAAAGAGGAGGAAAAAAAAAAAGAGGCACGTGCACCAATCCGAGCCTCCCATCCATTTGCGCCCCGCCGTCTCGTGCAGTCGCAAGCACGAGGCTGTGAGCGAGCCAGCCAAGGCGCTCTCGATTTCCTCTCACTTCAGCCTGCGCCCTCGGCGCAAATCACAACCTCGTCCCCTCTCCCGTCCCCAGCGCCTCCTCGTTCCCCTCTCTCTCGCCGCGAGCCTCACCGCCGCCACGATCGAGGAGGCGCCTGAAGCAAAGAGGACACCTCATCAAATCCGCCGCCGCCGCTCCTGATGGATTTGGATCTGTGGATCTCTAAGGTCAAGGAGGGCCAGCACCTCGCCGAGCACGAGCTCCAGTCCCTCTGCGAATACGTGAGCTTCCTACCCCCTGGTTCTCTTGTTCAGCACCTAGGGTTTTGCTTGTCTCGCGCTCTCTCGATCGGTGGCACGCACGGTGCCTGCGTGCCTGCACGCCGGAGTATTAGGGTTCTTAGTTGTCGAGGTAGATGAGGGGGAAAGGTTGGCTTTGCTGCCCGTCGTGGAGGGATTTGGGTCCAGGCTATGTGTGTGCCTGTATGTAACCGCGGTTGTTTTGCTGGCCTTCCAGGTGAAGGAGATCCTCATCGAGGAGTCGAACGTGCAGCCGGTGAACAGCCCCGTGACAGTGTGCGGCGACATCCACGGGCAGTTTCATGACCTGATGAAGCTCTTTGCAACCGGGGGTCATGTCCCCGAGACGAATTATATTTTCATGGTGTGCAGCCTATTTTTTCTGTGAGCTTTATACTGTTTATATTGGTGATATAGTCCTTAGTTGTGTTGTGATTGCTTGCAGGGTGACTTTGTGGACCGTGGCTTCAACAGCCTGGAAGTTTTCACCATACTTTTGCTGCTAAAAGCAAGGTATTTTAATTAGCTTCAATTTTAGGGATATCAGATTTTCTGCTTGATTGTTGCAAAGTTCAATCTTTCTGGTGCCTGGCATCTGTTGTCGTAGCAGCTGTATGACTGTATTGTTTGTTAGTGTAGCTGAACCCATTATTTTTATGTAATGTAAAAACCTCATTGAATTAGGAAAGATAGATTATGATTTTCCATATTTAATGAGAGTAGAAGTACTCCTTTCCTAGTAAGCTAGTGGATGTTGTAATGATTGGCTGCTGCTTGATTATATGCCTGATCCTGTTTCTATTTTACACTCTGTTTGGTTTTTAATTGATGGCATCAGGACAAAATTTATAGTTCAGTTTGAGACAGAAAAATTGTCCCAACAGCATCGATTTAGAACCTGAGAGTAACTCCCTTCTCAAAACTTGAATTCTTTAGCAGTCTGTAGCACCACATTGGCCTCCAATTTATCTTGCCTTTAGAGTTATGGGTATAATTCTGAGAAGTGACAAAATATCCTGTAGTGCTTCTTCCCCCTTCTCCCCCTTACCATGGCAAGTCCTTGGGAAATAACTCCGATGGGCAGAAAAAGGAAGGGGTTAAGAGACCCTCCTGGCCCAACCCTAGACACTCTAAGATCCTTTTTCAAACCTGCTCTGCTCCCATTCGAGTCAAAAGGCTCAAATGGTACGATCCCTCCATCACCCCAGAATGAAAGGGGTGATCTCGTAGTTCTTGGTCTGTGAAGATGCGTTGTTAGGTGCTCCATTTTCCCATTGAGGACAAACCTCAACCTGTGCTCGAGAGATAGCTCTCCATACAGATCGGCCATAGGAGTACTCCGGGATATACACCAGGGCAACTAATGTCGAGCATACGATGATGCCGCCCGTTTTCATTTTGTGAAAGTCCCCGGCAGAGGAAAGGGCTGTAGGTGATGGCGCGTTCTGCTTCTTAGGGCGAGATGTACGTTCTGCTGTTATGGACCATGTGTTATTTTTTTTGTGTCTACATATCTGGTGGTTTTGATCTAACAAACAAAATATGGTAGATTTGGTCTCTATAAAAACATGGTAACTGAATGATCGAGTACCTTGCTAGCTGTTATTGTAAGCTGAATTTCCTAAATATTTCAAGAAACTTGAACTGTAAAAGTAAAGGTATTGTTCCCTTCTATACCTTTTTATAATCATAATCAACAAACCAGTACTCTGATAAAAGATTTGTGGTTCCCATATTCTTTGTTGTTCTGATTTGAGATCCTTTTCTCGTAAGGTCACCATTTATTTCTAGTCCTTGTGACTGAATTTCTTACTTTTGTTAGGTATCCTGCTCACATAACCCTTCTGCGTGGAAATCATGAAAGTAGGCAGTTGACTCAGGTATGTCCTGGTATGGATAAAGTTAATGGAGACATGGAGTTCATATTTTGTGATTCAAGATTCTTCTGCTGCAAATAAGTGTCCCGTAGTCCTATCTGTGTTCTCATGATTTGTATATTCCACCAATGACTCGACCCATCACCCTCACTGCTGATGGATACAAGTAACATATATAATCAACCACATTGCCAAGCTTAGGTTTTAGTTCTAATTTCCTGTTGAAATACTTTCGCCTCTTATTATGTTCACGTAGTTTATTGTCAACATTATACTTATCTTTGAATCTGCCATAAACAGCTCCCTGCTTACTTAGGCTTGTCATGCAGCTATACTAATATACAATGACCTAAATTTTAGGTGTATGGTTTCTATGATGAGTGCCAAAGAAAGTATGGGAATGCCAATGCATGGCGGTATTGCACTGATGTTTTTGATTACCTGACACTTTCAGCAATCATCAATGGCCAAGTGAGTATCCTTATGTAGAGAATTTGCCAGCACATTATGTTAATTTGTGCCAAGACACACTTAAGTTACATGCTGAAATTCAGGTCCTCTGTGTTCATGGTGGTCTTTCTCCTGATGTACGCACAGTTGACCAGGTTTGTTGAACTTTTCCTGTAACATTCTTGTCAGTCGGTATAGATATTGTATGTGGATATTTTTGTGAAATGTGATCCCGCCTCTTTTATTCCTTGCTTGGCTTCTAGATTTGCTGTACTTTATGAGTACTAAAAAATATAAACATATAGCACTGGATCTAGAAACTAAAAAAAATGATCGGATGTGAACTCTTTAAGATTAATGATAGTTGGAAAATATTCGTGGTGGAAACTTTTGCTGTTAGCTATATTTTAAAATTCTCACGGTAGATATTTATTCTAACCCTGCATACAGTCTATCTTGCCTAGCAACTTTACCATCACTTACGCAATAGTGACGGGTCAAGATCTCTAATATCTTAGGGGCACTTAGTGTAATTGTAAAAGTTTTTAAAACTGTATGTTCCAGAGGACAACATGTTCATTAAAAGACAACTTATATATATGCAGTGTACTTTTTTTAGTACTAAAATGGTTAACTTCAAATATGGTCTTGGAGATTCATATATCCCTAGACTTGTAGGTCCATATAAAAGTAGTAGGAACATGATTCAATGAAATGTGTTTCAGTGGAATTAAATTTTTATGCCATGTGTGACATCAGATACGAACAATTGATCGCAACTGTGAAATCCCGCATGAAGGTCCTTTCTGTGATCTTATGTGGAGTGACCCTGAAGAGATAGAGACATGGGCTGTTAGTCCCCGTGGAGCAGGTTGGCTTTTTGGATCACGGGTGACAGCAGAGGTGTGTATACATTCACTTTTTTTTTGGTTCAGTTCCTGATCATCTTTTCATCGGCTCATGAATGCTACTTTTGTTTATGCAGTTCAACCATATTAATGGTATTGAGTTAGTTTGCCGGGCTCATCAGTTGGTCCAGGAAGGACTAAAGTACATGTTCCAGGAGAAGGGCCTTGTAACTGTAAGTTCGTGGTCACATATAGATTGATCATTCCAGATACAATATCTTATCATAGTGATTCTTTTTTCATTTCAGTGTCTTATGTTCATGATACTCATTAGTTTCCTTTTTGTTTTATCCACAGGTGTGGTCTGCGCCTAATTATTGCTACAGATGTGGCAATGTTGCTTCTATACTAAGCTTTGATGAGAAGATGGTATGTTAGTTTTTTGTCTAGTAGGATTTACTTAAAGTCATATGCATTCCTGATACAATCAGTTCAACTCGATCTTCCGTAGATTTTATTGTGCCTATGTTAACAGTATGTGGACAGAGATAATTAGTTTAGATGGACATGAATCTCTTTTGCAACAGACAATGCGAAATTGTACTATGGTACAGCTAAATGGTGTCGCCAGCAGCTCCCGTAGCCCATTGCCCCATTCAGCACTTCTTACACTTAGCTAGTGACAGGCATAGCAATTTTGTTGAACGTGTATCAAGGAATAACACTGCTATTTATAGGCGGGGGCGGGGGGGGGGGGGTCTACTTTGGACAGATGAACATACTTTCTAAACGGTCCTAATGAATAGACTAATAACTACATCAAACATACCTTTTGAGGAATAAAAAACCTTTTGGGGTCTATTCAGGAACTTAGGAAGTAAAAGCAACATCACTTGGGTTTGCGAATTAGTGTTGCATCACCAAACATGTGCTTTAGCAATTTTATGGCTGTAAAATGGCAGATTTTAATTTCTTCTAATTGTGCTTTCTCAAGTTTTGGCAAGTAGTGTTTTGAGCTACAGCTGTAGCTGATCTCGTATTGCACCTTGTTCTATCACCAGGAAAGAGATGTTAAGTTCTTCACGGAGACAGAGGAGAACAACCAGATGCGAGGCCCAAGGACTGCTGTTCCATATTTCCTCTGACTTCAGTCAATTGTACAATTTTAGAAGCCAGTATTTTATTCTGTAAGCTCTAAAGGTCAATCAGATGTGTTTATTGTTGTAGGTTCAGGTCATAGTGCAATCTGATGCGTTTGATTTCTCTGTTCTTTTAACCACATGTACAATAGACCATCGGGGGTGACATGCTCCTGTATTTGTTCTATGACACTGTCAAGTTTTGTTTTCTGATTTATTTCACGTGCTATTTATTGTCCTGAGCCATAGATGCATTATTCTGCAGCACAGAAAGTTATGGTTCTGTTTTGTTTGTTGTGCGTGGTTCTTTTCAGTCCTTTTTGTTGGAATATTACCTTCTCGATACCACTCTGTAAGATATTTTCTTGTTAACGTCTGTTGCGCACGATTCTAGTTGTATATTCGCGGAACACTGCCTTTTCTTTTTTTCAAGAATGATTCCAGTTAACTTTCTGTAGAAAGCAGTTTCGCAAGCGGTGTTGTACGCGACGCACTGAGTTTGTTATCAGTTGCTGGATCTGCTACTATGTCCGAATTTATTACAATTTTATTTGAGCTGAAAAGGTTGTCTTGACGATAACAATTATAAAGTGAAGAGAGTAGTGATTTTTGTGAGTAGCATGACGGTAATTGCTGCAAGGGAAACAGCTGCCAGCCTAGCATGCTGGCACCCGCAGCCGCAATCCAGCTAGGGCCGCAAACGCTCTGGCGCAGGCCAGCGTATAGCTCTGCTGCAGGTAGAAGATGCCTCTGCTTGCACTGCTCGGCTGCGCGCACGTGGGGGTGATGGCCTCACGGCGTCGCCTTTCCCAACGGCGTGGACAAGGCATGCCCTCCGCCGCCGGTCTTCTCCATCATCACCCGGCCGCGCGCCCACCGGAACCAGCGAATCTCTGCACCACACGCGTTGCGCACGACGGACGCATGGGGGTTGGCACTCGGGCCGCGTCACCGCCGGCACGCCCCACGATACGTAGCCACCGATCCCCGACAGCGATCGCGGGTTGCATCGCCTTCGCACTTTTCTTTTTATTTTAAGAGTGTTTAATTTTTAGTCGATTGAAAATAAGTATTTTTTTAATTAATATTTTTAGATTTAATTGATATAAAAAGATAAAAAAATTTATAGTTTATATATAATACTAATTAATACAAATAATTCTATAAATAAAAAATAAAAATAAAAATAACAAAAGAAATAATAAAAGAAATAACATTAAAAAGACTATCAATTAAAAGAATGCTACTACCTCTGTCTAAAAATATAAGTATTTCTAGGTTTAATAAAAATCAAATAATTTTAATTTCAACTATCAATAAAAAAATTTATGATGATTAATCAAGTATAAAAGATGTTACTAGATTCATCTTAAAAGTAACTATCATAACATGCAACTCTTTATATTTATAACTATTTATTTTTAAAGATATTATCAGTTAAAGTTTAAAATATTTGATTTTAACTAAAGTTAGAAACACTTATATTTTTTAACGGAGGAAGTACTTTTCAAGCGATTGAAAATAGCATTCCCGTTTTATTTATCCCTTTCTCGCGATCAGATATGCCCCCGTTGATTCCCCCCCCCCCCCCCCCCCCCCCCCCCCCCCCCGCCCATCCACCCGGGCCGCTTTCACGTTTGGACGGCGCGCGCGCGTGCCCGTGCCGCGGCCTCAGTCCGATTCCCGCGTGAGCTCATTCTCAGTAGAAAAATGCTTCTACCGTCTCATGCTGCCAGACTGTGCCGTGCTCGTGCCACATCCTACAGTAAATCTGTCATGGTGGAGCCGTGGGGGTGGTAGTCTAGTCAGCGGGCTTGGACACTCTGGGCATCTTTCGGCAGGCTGTTGTTCTTTGTCCCTTTTCCCGTTTCTCATGATCATTCAGGTGGGGGCGGTGACAGGAAACTATAGTTTACTCATCGTCCTGTCTGGCTCCCTGTCATTTGATAACCGTAGTGGTCTTTCCATTAGGATGTTAATTTTTTTTAAAAAAAATCCTCACATAAACTGTAGGAACCCCCTTGACCCCACGCATGTTTGACCGGGAACGAACTTGCACTTCAAACGGTGATAGCCCAGCAGCAGTTTCATGTTTACTGCAAAAACTCGCAGTTACGCAGCTTGCGAAAGAAATTCCTGCATTTTTTTTCGTTCACAGAATGGTGGGAGACGCAAGTGACACTGCAGCTGTTTGTACAGCGGACCAATGTACTTACAGAGGAAAAAGAAATGAGGGCAAACATGAACTTGGCACACTCTTTTTTAAGATCGGCGCGATACAAATCGTACAGCCATTTGGCTGCAGGCGGCTTCGCCAAAAATCACAACATTCCTAATCAGCGGATGAGCTGAACAAAGACTAGAACGAGCAAGCAGATTGAGCGAGGCCAAGTGTATCCTACTTGGCAGATCCTCTGGTTTTTCGACCTAATAATGGTTACATCAAAATTGGAGAGGAAAAGACGGGGAAAATGTCAGTTACTAACTAGCTTGGCGCTACCTCCTCCGATCCCGAGGCGGCAGTTGATGCCGCGCCGCCGCCGCCGGCGGCGAGGGCGACCGCCTACCGCGACGGGGGACGGCCCTCCTCCCGCCCCACCATTGCGCGCCTGCCCTGCATCAACTCCCCGACCTCGGCGTCCGAGAACGACGACGAACCGCCGGGGGCCAGCCGCCGCCGTGGCCGCCGCCTCCACCGGCAGCAGCACCGCCGCGCGGCCCGGAGCGGGGCCCGCGCCACGCAGCAGAGCGCGGCCACGGGGATGCACGCGCACATCACGCAGCACGAGACCGCGCACTCCGCCAGCGCCGCGCCGCGCCCGCCGGCGTCCGCGGGCGGCGCCGCCGGGGAAGCGCCGGGCTCGAGCCCGAGCCCGCGTGCCGGGTCGCATCCGCCCGGCCACTTCTTCGCGGCGTCGGCGGGCGGCGCCTTCTTCTTCTTCCTCCGTGCCGCCCCCGCCGCCGTGGCGTCCATGCCCTTTCTGTTTTCCCTGCTTCGCTTCGGCGCTTCCTCTTGGCTTGGGTTTGCTTCGCTTTCGATGCGGGTGATTCGAGCAGGAAGCGTGGAGGAGGCGGTGAGAACGGAGGTGGGGGAGGGACACGCTGTTGCTGTTGTGCCGTCTATTCCTTCGCATTTAAATGAGGAACCTCTCTCGTGTGGGTGTGGGTGTGGGTGTGGGTTGCCCCTCAGATATTCATTCAATTGGACTGGAAACTTTATAGCATCTTGGCAATCTCGTGCTAAAATCTGCTCGCTAAATCCTGCACCACCTTTTAATCCATGGACCGAAAGCTGGACGACTGGAACAAAGATACCCAAAGCAAGTCGCACTTCGAAGAATCCCATTCGTTTCTATGATAACAATGGTACATTCCGTGAAGAAGAAAAGAAAAACAGTGATTGAGGTATTTTCGGTAGTTAGGCTGGGTGCTCTGTTGTTGTGCCGAACGATTTGGCGCCGATTCGTTCCTGAGAATCAGCTGAATGATAGTATCCGGTCAAAACGTGGTCACTTTGAGGTCATTACAAGTGTACAAACTACAAAAGTATTCAATTTCAATATTATAGTTGGGAAAGGACTCGACGCCTAGGGGCGGGGCTAGTTTTTTTTTTTTTTAAATGTGTCCCGCACGAGTGAGACTGTTCGGCCACTGCTGTCTAAGGTTGTTTGAAAATAGCATTCCTTTTAATCGATGGTTGTGTGTATATTTTTTTATTTTTTTATTTTTTTTGTTATTTATCTATTTGTAGGATTATTTGTATTAATTAGTGTTATATATAGATTATGAAATTTTTTTATCTTTTTGTATCCATTAAATCTAAATTCAAGAACTAAAAGTGTTGATTGAAAGAAACCCCTATTTTCAATCGACTAAAAATTAGACACTTCCATTAAATTATCGTCGGATAAAAATTAGTGTATCCGTTACTAATTATTCTTATTTTTGCTAATTCCATGAGGGGTAGTTTAGTACTTCCAATTGATATATTAGGCATCTGTTGTTACAATATGACGATGACACACCTATATCGCAGACTGTCACCTCCCTCGCACGCACCTCCACTGTTGTCTCTTTAGACTGACCGCACCGGGGTACTGGAAACCATCCTCCAGTACCCCGATAGCGGAAATAGCGCTGCACGGGGGTCCGCTACCGCATTTGCTATCCTCGCGTATGGCTTTGGATCCGCCAAATCAAGCGGGATAGCGAACGAATGCTATCCCTCATGCGGGGCCCATGGAGATGAGCGAGGGCGGCCATCCCAACCACCCTGCTCGGGAGGACGGCCGTTGCGCCGCCGAGGAAGGAGGACGGTCGTTGCGTCGCCGCCACCTCGCCTCAGATCCGACGACGGCCCGCGGTGAAGAAGAAGGGGGAGGGGCGGAGACGGAGTTGTCGACGCCCGTGGAGTGGTGCTCGGCCGGATCCAGAGGAGGACCGTGCGGGGAGGTGGCGCTCAGCCGGATCCGGAGGAGGGCCTCGGCGGTGGGGGAGGAGGAGGGCCTCGGCGGCAAGCTCGACACGGTGCGCGAAGAGCAGGAGGTGGAGCTCGTGCCCGCCATGGCCATGGCGGAGGAGCTCCGCAGGCTCCCCCATGGCGCTGCCGGAGAGGTCGAGGCGGAGAGAGGGGAGGCCGGCGCCGGCGGCGCGCGTTGGGAGGCGGAGGCGGGGGACGCGTGCGGGGGTGGCGGGCCCGGCGACAACGACGCGGGGGAGAAGGAGAGGCGGCCCTGACGGCGCCGCCGGAGAGGTCGAGGCGGAGAGAGAGGGAAGAGGCAACGGCGCGCGGGTGTGGCAGGGTGGGGCGCGACGCGCGGAGGGAGGGAAGGGAAGAGATAAAAGAGAAAATAAAATAAAAGAAAATAGAAAATAAAGATGGTAGTTAGAGATGGTGAAATAAAATAAGCAGTAGTTGATATAGAGTATAAAATATAGAGGATGACAAGTACGGAAGAAATAAGTTTAAAGTAGAGAATCTGCATGATCAGTACAAAATATTCTTTTTAAAAAATGGATATTGAGGATCACGAGTGCAGTCAGTGTTAGTGCTCGCACGCCCTCGCCGCCTCCAACGTGCATCTCCTCCACCGCCTTTTGCTTACATGTCGCTCTCATCGGGCACGGCCATCCTGAAAGAGGGGCCCGAGCAGCCTGTGCCAGAGCCGTCACATTGTGATTGCCCCATCGCTGCTCGTTGCTGCGGCCTCCAATGCGGGCCGCCATTCAGAAGAAAGAACCCGCACAAGTAGTGTCGGAGCCATCGCATCGTGGTTGCCTCATCGCTGCTCGTTGCTGGGGCCTCCAGGGCAGACGGCATAAGACCAAGTACTGCTGCAGCTCACGATCCTCTAATTAAAATCAGACACGACTAAGTGATAATTCAACAATCACATGGTTTCTGGCATAACAACTCAACCCCGGTTGATTTATCACACGAATCCCAACATAAAGAAACAGAGGATATATAGGAGAGAAGAAAGGTTGATACTTTTGAGAACGAGGCGACCAAGGGAAGCAGTGTGGTTGCCGCTCGCCTTTTCAGAGAAATCCTCCATGGCGTTAAACAGGTTCAAGTGGCTGGGCTCCTGTGGTTGCTCGGTGGTCACAACGGTGAGAAACAGGGGCAGCGAGGATGGGCGGGCATGGAGGCGAACGACAGGAGTGACGCAAAAGACGAACGACGAGAGCGGCGCAGGACCCGTCTGGATCGAGTCCGATGAGTTCTTGATAGGGGCAGAGCCGCAGAGAGCATAGAGAGAGAGACAGTTGCAGTAACCAAACTATTCTTGATTACAATTAATTAGACTCATAATTAACCTTTTTCATATTAATAGTGGATTAATTTATAGGAGAGGAACTCTAGTTACCTCATGTTGGAATTGACCTCGGTCTGGTCTAATTGGGTCATCAAGCATAATACTAATTCTACTTTAATCTCTATTAGCTGCTTTTGATTGTAAGTCAAAATCAGCCCACTTAAGAGCCCAGTCCCACATCTACAACACTATATAACTAAAAGGAGACCCCTATGTTTTAATAATAGTGAGTTATTCACGGAATTAAGCCGTCACGGGCTTCTAACCTTGACCTAACCAATCACTAAGGTGCTAAGGCGTGGAAAACCGGTGTCCCTGATTCTACATCGACGTTCAGGCGTTCTACTTCCTCTACGGTGCCTAAAGACCTGCTTCATCTACACTACAACAGGTTTTTGAAAGAGACCATCATGACTGGTAAGTTAATTAAGCAACAATTTGAGATTTCTAGGTGTGATCTATCCTGTACTAGTGATCCTGCTAAATTATAAATCAATTTGAACTAACAATTGGTATCAGACGCCTTAAATAGTCCTTTTAGATTCCCTAGTTTAAGCTAAGTTTGGTTTAGACTAGATCTAATCATGTTTTAAGTTTAATTAAGTTGATCTAGTTTCGACAGAGGTAATTAATGTTGCTCTAGTCATGATTAAGCAGTGCTTTATTAGATCAGTTCCGGGTTCATGTCTAGATGCAGTTGATCAGTAAGATTTTATAAGATTAATATCATGTTTTAGGCTAATATTAATGAGCTAGGGTTCCGGTTAACCACACCACGTCACTAATTGAGATTAGATAGGGTTTCGTTTAAGCAAATTCCGTCTAACCCTAACCCTAACTCTACCTGAGATAGAGACCAAAGATAAATTGTTACCTCGGGTCATCGCTCCGCCGTGTGGCATGAAGCCGCTACATGTGAACGTCGATGCCGACGACCTCCTCTTGCCGGTCACCGACGAGATGCCGCACGCACAAGTCCCGCACCCGCCAGGACTGGATCCAGCCGTCGTCAGCATCAGCATGCCGCATGGGAGCACGTGTGACCGAGGCACCATCAGTCGGTCACCGTGGACGTCACCGTCGAGTCGCCGCCGCCACCGCATAAGAACAACCCCGCCATAAGGGCACCGCAACGGGACCCATCAACGGAGGCGCGCACGACCGAGTCGCACGCGTCCGCCGACAATAGGACCCGGCATGGCTGCCGACGGCGAGGGCCTGCCCGCGTCGACGCCGTCATCTGGATAGGAGGGAGCAGAGCGGAGTCCGGAGGAGACGAGGGCAGCGCGTGGCGGCTCACGCACATGGACGGCAGGCCGTCGGGCACCGCCGCCGCGCTGGCCATTCGCCGCCGCCGCGCTTAGTGAGTGAGAAAGAGAGAGTGAGGAAGAGACTGGGAGATTAGGGTTCGGCCCGACTGACCCATTTTTTTTTATTCGATCGAATCCCCACTCCCCGCCACCGAGCCGACCCCGAGCTGAGCCGCCGCAAGCCGCTTGCCACCGAGCCGACCCCGAGCCGAGCCGCCGTGCTGCTCGCGCCGCTGGGCCGCGATGCTGCACCGCGCTGCGCTCGCTCGTTGGGCCACGTGCGCACTGCGCGTTTCCCTCACTGCTAGGCGGCGTTGTTGTCTATTTTTTGACCGCGCGTGTTTTAGTTAAGAGACCGACCATTTTAATTCTTTCATTATTAACTATGATTAACTTTTAAGTATTCCTTTAATTAACTGCCCAATTTTAATTTCAGATTTAAGTTAATTAATTAAGAATTACTTATGATCTAATTTTGCTGCAAATTTGTAAGTATTAGTTTTAAGAATTTACTTATGATTTAACATGGTTGAGAATTATTTAGTTAAGTTAAAAGCCCATTTTTTTTAAATGATCTTTCCTCACCATGTTTAAGTCATCATTTTGAGATTATATTTCGTAAGAATATTAAGTTTTGATCTCTTAAGTTCTAATAATTCTAGTCCTATTTTACTTTGTCATCATGATTATGCACTAAGTGAATTAGTTTTAAGTGTTGAATCCTTAAGTTCCAGATTTAAGTTTTCTATCACAATCAGTTATGCCCTAAGATTAATAATAAATGCATAAGTTGCATTCTTTATATGTGCTAGCTGCTATAAGTACTTGCACCATTAAGATAATTACAGTTCTTGCCTATGATAATTTTATAAGAGTATGATATAGACTAAATGTCATCATTTGGTCTTATCAGCTTACATGAAGACCATTAAGTTTTTTAATAGCATTTATTTTCCTTTATGGAAAATCAAGGTGTAAGACATTCTTAAGTTTTTGGAGCTATATTATGTGCTTCATGAGGTTTGCCATTTGCTCCCACTTCTGGCATTGAGGACTTTGAGGAGAAGATATTTGAATATCTTTTCAAGCTAGATAAATGGGAGGAGGATAATGAGTTTGCCAAAGGAATCATCAAGCGCTTAATCTCACATGGTATAAGGGGAGCATTCTTATGATGATGATGACAAGACCGCTATGGAATTGTTTTTCATAATAGAGGAAAGTTACATAAGTGTTTATGTAAAATTCCTCATAAAAAGATTTACTACCTCACATTATAATAGGCAAAGTGGATTAGCAAACAATATTAGCAGCATGTGGGACATAGCTTATGAGCTTAAGACCCTCGGAATGAATCTTCCCGACTCATGCGTGGAGCATTACATTAACAAATCATTGAGAGATCCATGAGATCAGGGGAGTTATTCTTAATTTTAGTAAATGATAATAAGTTAAAGTTCATATTGTTTGCAACTTCATTTAGAATTGTTTAGTGGATTCAATATTCAGTTTGATGTCATTCAATGTACGTCAGTGAAACTTTTGTTTTCATATATTAGTGTTTTCGGAGTATATTATCTCTTAGTTTTGAAATTATCTCTTATATCATCAAATTTAAGTTATTATTATTCTCTTGCTTTCCCACAAGCAAATTTTATAATTTTATTATGATTATTTTAATATATAATAATAAGACATTATAAGTTAAGTGATGAGACCTTGCCGAATATGTGGCACACTCACGTTTAGGCCATAAATTCGAAGGGGAGAATGGAATGTCTCATCAATCGTATGCTCCAATTAAAGATTATATATTAAGAATTGCTCTTGTCAGTTAAGAATTGATAAGTCTCTCTCCGTGATAATTCGTTGTCCATAAGTTCACAGACAATTAAATATAAGTCTTTTAAGCATTATATTAAGGATAAGGTTTTCTCAATAATACTATGAGCAATGTTGTCTCAGTATGCCGTTGTGCTGCTAATAACGCATTGGTCTGGTACTTGCTAATTTTTTAATCCTATCATTGTTAAATAATAGTAAGTTTAAGAGCAGTTTTATCATGCTAGACATGATTATCCACTAAGTACATTTAGATGTGTCTATTTGAATGGAACCAACGAGAAGTTCATTTAGAATACACTTGTAATTAATTCTGACCACCGTGTTTTACTTATGAGTTTTAAGTTAAGTTTCGCTTGTTTTCCCCACCGGTGATGTAAGTTGAAGCTTTGCGTGATTTTAATCAGATCACCGTAGGGTTAAAATTTATGCTTTTATGTGCATCTTATTGTACTATTGTCAATTGTCTCAAATAAGTTATTGTGATTTTATTCTTTATTCTGGCCACCGCTGGGTACAGGATAATTTTTACAGATTCTATTGTGCTATCCATTTCTGACCACCGCTGTTGTGGGTTAGTACAATGGAATCAGAGATGATTGAAGTATGGTTAGATTCATGATATTGGCCACCGTTGTTTTGTGAATATTAATCATATTAGTAAAGAAAGCTGATCAGTGGTTAAATGTCGTGCCAAGATAAGAGTGCTACCACTGTAAATTATTTTAGATAAGTTTATGGGTCGATACTTTTAATATTCTGTTGTTTAGAATTCAATGAAAGCTCGCAAAGAAGGAAGGAAATAGAGGAGAAGAGAATCTTAATGAGATATAGGAGAAATTTCTCTATATTGATGATTTAAGATATAAACATATATGATCTTCTTATATATATTGTGCCATAAGTATTCCTCCATTCCTTTTTCCTAACTCTGTTGAGGATCTATATTAAATTGTATAACTATAACAGAGATATGTAATGATTAATGATAAGTGTTTTGGGCACAAAAGTAGAAGACCCTTAGTTATTTCTAAGATTATAACCATATGAAGTCTGTGAATTTTGAACATAAGTATAGTTTATTTCATAGAAATTTTTTGATAGAATCAAAACAGTAGGTTGTAATGGGTCTACAAGTTTTGAGTGATTTCAAAAGAAACTAAGATGCTAAATTCATAACTCAATATAAGTTTGTATGTTTTATGGGCAACCATGATTCATTTTGTAAAGTTAACATAAATTAATTATTATCTTAATACTATAAGATGAATACTTTCTCCGTAAGCTGATAGAAATAAGCATGCGTTCCAAAGAAGGAGAAAATTTTTATCATATCATAAGTTACATCTAAGTGATGCTTCCTATATTATGGGGAGTATGACACTAAAATGGGACCAAAGTGAGTATTGGGATCGACACTTTAGCGCAAAAGTTTGAGAGAAGCTCTAAAGTAATAATGTGTGAATGCATACTCAACCATGCCTGTTTTATTTACGTTATATAGCAAAAAAAATATTTAAAGTATATAGTTAAGTATAAGATAAATAGGAAGACGTTCCTAATGCTTCTGATGAAGTTATATACTAAGTCATATAAGAAATTGACTTAGCATAACAAGCCGAAATGCTTGATAAATTTTATTAGTCTTAGTCCAGGAGAGGTCCACTGGAAAAGGTGTTTTAAACATTACAACATCGAATAACATGCTCATTTAATCAAGTTCTATTCAGACAGGATTTTGTGTGAGTATATGGATATAAATATACATAATTAAGTTTTTTATCCTTCACTCTTACAGATGTGAGCGATTCTGTAGAAATCTCTAAAACAAGATTAGCATTATTAATGCTGATTTTGCAAAGCATGTTTTATTTCAGACAGGCATATAAAATATGTTCCGGTATAATTATTATTATTAAGTTTGCATTGATTAAATTCAATGTCACTGTATTTTGATTACAGTATCCCTTTCAAGTAATAACATATAGTTGATGGTGTCAAGCTGATTGACAAATATAATGTTATGAAAGAAGGGTCCCAGGATCAAGTCATTTTAGTGCATTAAAAAAATAGCTAGCTATATGACTAATTCAGTGTCTTATCTCTTATCCTATTTTCGCGAAATTAGTATGGATTTGATGATTAACCTGAAATATGATTCTGGATGAGACCGAATAAATAAACTCCCAAATAAGTTAATAAGTGTTCTATCAAGGTACTATAGTGGATTTAGTTAATGAAGTCCCGGTATGTCTATAATGTCTGCCGATGACGCATTGGCTAGGTTTTACTATGGTATTGAGTGTGAACATAAGACGAACAAAAGTTTTTAAGTTTAAAATTAAGATTGTTCGATTAAGGGGAAGATTGTTGATCTATGTGTATCCACCTGCATATGATCAATAAAATAAATACTATAAAGAATAAGCTATTGACCTTCGGTCAAGGGGGAGAATGTTGGAATTGATCTCGGTCTAGTCTAATTAGGCTATCAAGCCCAATACTAATCCTACTTTAATCCCTATTTGCCGCCTTTGATTGGAAGGCAAAGTCAGCCCACTTAAAGGCCCGGCCCCACATCTACAACACTATATAACTAAAAGAAGACCCATAGGTTTTAATAATAATGAATTATTCACGGAATTAAGCCGTCGGGGGCTTCTAACCTTGACCTAACCAATCACTAAGGTGTTGTAGGCGTGAAAGACCGGTGTCCCTAGTTCTACGTCGACGTTCAGGCGTTCTACTTCCTCTACGGTGGCTAAAGATCTGCTTCATCTACACTACAGCAGGTTTTTAGAAGAGATCATCATGACTGGTAAATTAATTAAGCAACAGTTTGAGATTTCTAGATGTGATCTATCCTGTATTAATGATTCTACTAAGTTATAGATCAATTTGAACTAACACCTCAAACACCGTAACAAATATCTTATAAATATATCTAAACAAAAAAAGGTTGTAAATAGAGTCAATCATTTATCCACCGTTATAAATTTCTCATATTGCAATTTCACGCATTACAATATAAAAAATAACATTTTGTTTCTCTTTCTATAAGAAATACTTAAGTACTATTATTTAGGAAGTCGATCTCACATCGGCATCGATCTCAATGGTGACAAAGATGACCTTAGCCACGACTGTGCACTGTTGTTTGCAGATGAACCTGGGAAGCCATTGATCATCGTCTGTGACCACAATGGCCTGGATTGGGGAATAACAATGGACGATGGGGTGTTCGCCAGATGCAAAGACGACAGTTGCGGCGGCACCCATCGTGAGAGACCTGTAGGAGGGCGTTTTCTTGGATAAGCATTAGAGGAGAGAGAGAGAGACATGAGATTTGAGGACAGCAACTATGGAGGCCCCGATATATAAGATCTGTAGGAGTCGGGAAGGATAGATACGTGGGATGTGAGGAGATATTAAGAGCCAGATGTTTAGGTAGAAGGAGATTAAGGGTCAGATGTTTTGGTTTATTGTGGAAATTTCTAGACTATTTCTCTTTTTTTGTAATCATCTAGGTAAAAAATTCATCTTCTTTTATTATAAAATAGATATTTAAGTACTATTATTTAGGAAGTCGCTTATTAGCAAGATTCATCATAGTACAATTTCATCATCAAAAGCAATACTCAACTATTACCAGTAGGTGCATTAGCCAATTTGGCCAGAAATATCTTATAGTGAGCCAAGAGTTTCCCGACATCGGGCATCGCTCGCTTCACTACGTCGAGAGTCAGGAAATGCTTCGCCCACGCAGCCAAGCCAGGGAATTTGGCATCGTCTAGGAGGGTGGTGCCGGCCACCTCGTCCACCACCATAAACCACAGCAGGAAGCTCCCAAGCGTGATGTCCACAAGCCCGACGGTGTCGCCGTTGAAGAAGTCATTTCCCTTTGAGCACTCCCAGAACGCTCGCTCCAACGTCTCCACGTGAGGGATGGTCCTCTTGAATGCTTCATCTCTCTGCTCGTCCGTTGTGGACCGCATCAGTGCCCTCCAAGGTTGGAAAAACTGCAACCACATGCCACATAGAGTAACTGAATCAACATTTGCAGAGTTAAGCTTGCCGATTTGATTATCTCTGTTTGATTTTGTGCTACATGGACTTGTGTATCTGCAATTCTCAGTGAAAGAAGAACAGAATTGGTATCACACCTTATCGTCAACATAGGCTGCCCAGAATCGAGCCGTGGCGCGGTCGTGGGCGTCAGCAGGGAGGAGAGACGGCTCGGTCCCTGTCCATGACTCATCGATGTACTGCACGATGACGAGCGACTCGCACACCGGCTTGCCTCCATGGATAAGGACGGGCACCTTCTTGTGCACCGGGTTGTGCCTCATCAGGAGGTCGCTCTTGTCGAAGAGGTCCTGCTCGATGTACTCGTACCTGATCCCTTTCAACCCTAACGCCACCTTGGCCCGGATCACGTACGGGCTGTACCACGAGCCCAGCAGCTGCAGCTCGCCTCCGGCCGCCATTGTAGAGTCTTGTGGAGTATTGATTTGTGAAGAAGGACAAGCAAATATATGGTGTTAGACGAGTATAGTTTAGCTTGGAACTTTTGACCGGTGATCAGTCGATGCTTCCAGGTCGTTGCTTACTGGAGCAGCGTAGGTGACGGATTTCGTCAGCGCTGTCGTGTGCTGAGGAATGGTGGCGGATGATGGAGCTTACAAATGGCCAGTGAATACGAATGATTTATTAAAAAAGTTGTAGTTATATATTAGTTGATGATGGTTTGTTTCTCAATTAAGAAGATCAGGCCATGATTTTCTATTTTGCCGGGTGTCCCTGGCAGACGTTGGATGGAAACTAGGCCCAATTCGAAAACTCTTGATGAATCAAATCCTACTACCTTTCTCTGTGTTATTCTGTTTTTTTCGCAAGGGGATCAAATCCTAGTGTCTCGCCATTTCGTAGTTTCTTTATAGACAAAATCACAACTGATCTGGAACCAAATACATGTCAAAGCAAAAGCACCGAATAGTATAGGAGCCACGTTGGAAGAAAATCCTAGGGATTCAAGTCCGACTCAACGTGTCCAGGAGAACCCAGGTGACTTAGACGCGACCCATTTAGCCATAGATGTCTTGTATTCCTCCAAGAGCTTCCCGGCGTCCGGCATCGCCTCCTTGACTACATCTACGGCCAGAAATCGCTTTGCCCATCCGGCTAGCCCCGGGAACTTGGTCTCGTCCAGAAGGTTGGTGCCGTTCACCTCGTCTATCGTCTTGATCCCCATCAGGAAGCTTCCCAGCGCCACGTCCACGAGCCCCACTGCATCGCCACCGAAGAAGGCCTTCCCCTGTGAGCACTCCCTGAACGCTTGCTCCAACGTTTCAACCACAGGGATGGCGTTCTTGAAAGCCTCTGCCCTTTGTTCCCCCCTCGTTGTCCAGGCTATCGCCTTCCATGAATTGAAAAACTGCAAGAACTCCACACAGAATCACTCAACAATGTAACGGCTTTCTCGGTTTGATTTCAGATTCTCGGTCTTACTGCAAGATCAGTATTTCAAAGCACGGCACCATACCTTGTCGTCGACGTAGGCTGCCCAGAAAAGAGCCGTGGCGCGGTCGTAGGGATCGCTGGGGATGAGGGGAGGAGACCCGGTGCCCACCCAGACCTCGTCGATGTACTGGAGTATGGCGAGCGACTCACACACTGGGCGCCCGCCGTGGATGAGGACCGGTACCGTCTTGTGCACCGGGTTCGATCTCAGCAGGAGGTCGCTCTTGTTGAAGAGGTCCTGCTCGATGTACTCGTAGCTCAGCCCCTTGAGCCCGAGGGCGAGCTTGACGCGGATCACGTAGGGGCTGAACCATGTGCCCAGCAGCTGCAGCTCGTCTCCGGCCGCCATCGTCGCCCAGCGATAACTCGCACAGTGTTGCCTGGAAGGAACGATCTGAACTGACGGGAGGACGAATGGCGATTGTGTATGTATACGCGGTGAGCTTTTGACAATTTGACTATTAGCAGTCCTATGCACCACACAAAAAAAGGTTAGTCAGTTCACTCATTCTCGTACTAGTCAAAAGTTTTGTGGCTCGGAATGGCGGACGGGTAAGGTGGTGATGCTTCCGCGTTTTCTCTTTGTCGGGGTTCTTATTCTTATCAGAGTTGGAGCTGTGGATTTTCACTGTTGGTTCATTACGAAGCAGAGTACTAGCAGAGTAACAGCCAACATGGTAACAGCCGATACAGAGGATTGCTGGCACAGTGGTCTCATTACTGGTCCATTAGCAATGTTATTTTGAGGTGAACAACATATGCTCGTGGAAATAGTGTTATGTTTGATACGTACTTAGTATTGGTAGAGCGCACAATAGCTGAAACATGAAAGGAGTTTCTAGATTCTAAATCATACGTATTCAGCACATCTCCATCGAACTGCAAATTATCACTGTAGCAGCGAACGGTGTGTTTAGCTACGATCAGCGGACGCGATCCATTTAGCCAGAAACCCCTTGTACTGCTCCTTGACCTTGTCGGAGTCCGGCATCACCTCCCTGACGGCGTCCACGGCCATGAACCGCTCAGCCCAGGCGGCCAGGCCGGGGAACCTGGCCTCGTCAAGAAGAGTCACGCCGGCCACCTCGTCGACCACCTTGATCCACACGAGGTGGCTGCCGAGCACGACGTCGACGAGCCCCACGACGTCCCCGCCGAAGAAGGCCTTTCCCTTGGAGCACTCCCTGAACGCTCGCTCCAACGGCTCCACCGCAGGAACGACGCTCTCGAACGCCGCCGCTCTCTGCTCGTCCGTCGTCGACTTGAACAGCGCCCTCCAAGACGGGAAAAACTGCAGGCATGCCACATGGAAAAACTGTTGATTCTTAATTTCTTATTGCGAAAAGGGTCTGAGATCCCAAAAAATACTTTGATTTCCTACCGTGTCGTTGACGTATGTGGCCCAGAACCGTGCCGTGGCGCGGTCGTAGGGGTCAGACGGGAGGAGAGGTGTCGTCCCGGCGCCGGCCCAGGCCTCGTCGATGTACTGCAGGATCACGAGGGACTCGCACACCGGCCGACCGCCGTGGATGAGGACGGGCACCTTCTTGTGCACCGGGTTGGAGCGCAGCAGGAGGTCGCTCTTGTTTGCGAGGTCCTCCTCGGCGTACTCGTAGCGCAGCCCCTTGAGCGCCAGCGCCACTCGTACCCGGATCACCCACGGGCTCGACCACGTGCCCAGCACCTGTAGCTCGGCCCCTTCGCTTCCTTCTCCTCCCGCAGTAGCCATCGCAGCCTTCTTGCCGAGGGCAGTGAGCTGCGTTGCCAACTTTGAGTGCAGGTGAGAGATGTGCTCGGGCCGGGTGCTTTACTGCTTTTTAGTGTCATTCAGTGCTACTGGTAGAAGACTAGCTGCAGTGAGCCGCGTTGCCAACTTTGAATTTGTGAGTGGTCGAGGGTCGTGTCCCCGTGCCAGTTGCTTGTTCCAAAGGAGGTGCCGCGATTTCGTCAGCGTTATCGTGTGCTGTGGAAAAGGAGGCAAGCGATGCGACTACCGCTGTGCCACCTGGCTGACCTGGCCCCGCCGTGGTGGAATATCGCGTGTGTCGCGCCCACTGCATGATTCAGAGACGATGACTGACTCCCTGCTTTTTTTTTTTTTTTTTGAGAACATTCCAAACCTGACTCCCTGCTAAATGGAACATGCTCACTGTTTGCTTCAGGCTAGGCTCCAATTTGAACACCGGACCTCGGAAGTCGTAGGCCGGTCCGCGCGGTCTTTTCGAGCTATACAGCCCAGAACATTTATGTACGAGCATATGGGCCGGACCACAGTACTACTATGACCGTATTTTTCGGACTGGTTAGTGCTGGTCCAATTATTGTGATTGAATCTGTAGAAATCTATCTAAAGCTAGCAAAGTGGCATTGCGTTGTTACGGGTTTAAAAAAAACACCTTTTATAATTTAAATAAAATATCATTTACATAATATAATTATTAAACATATGTAATATTATTGATATTTTTTATATAAAAGATCATATTTATATTATTGTCGGTGTTCTTAGTGTACCATTTTATATGCCAAAAGCGACTATTTTTCCGTCATATTCTCATCAAACTTATGTTAACGATTTCCATATGTAGTGTCCTTTGAGTGCTATGTTACAGAATTAGATGAAAAAATATTTAAAAACTCAAATATGAGAAGTACCGATATGAAGTCCGACTCGTCATGCAAGCAGGGCTTCCCACAAGCCTAACTCACTATACAACACATTTTTGGACGCCCATAAAGATAAACATGAAAGCCCAAGATCGTGTCCCAATGCATAATCGTGAAGAAAAGTTCAATTCATGCAGTCCTGAAACAGCACTGAATTGCGACGTAGTTTTGGAGTTCAATTCGTGCTCTAGTGGGTAAAGCTAAACCACGAAAGTTGTAGATCTTATCGAGGGCTTTTCGAATCATATATGGATTGTATTATTTGGACTCCAAAACTATGAGATATGGGCCCCGCAAGGAGATCTGCATAGAGAAGTCTGAATCGAAACAAATACTTTTATATCGTATATTTAGACACAAAGACTGTCAAATCTGTAGATCCATTGAATACCAAAGTCGTAGAACTTTTCAAGAGCTACGTGATAGAGTCCGAGTTTGGCTCATTTGGACTCAAAACGCGATAGTTATGAGTTTTAAAACTCGGTATATAATATGGAAGGTATGAAACCGACTTGTATTCGATCTCTAACTTTGTAGACACCAAATAGACGACTGTACATAAATTAATAGATTGTGAAGAAAGAAGCCTACAATGTTAAATGAGCAGAGTTCTCGCAGTTCAGAACTCGCAAACAAAAGTAAGTTGTCTCTTCTTTCATGGCTAATCAGACCCGAATTACCACAAATGAACACGCACTTCCAGGCCCAAAAGGAAAAAAAAAAAATAGAACAGCACGTGTAACGGTGTAAAAACCAGCATCGGAAGTTTTCTACAGTACGCTTTTTGAGAGTCCAGCTAGCTGCTCATCGACGAAATGCAACACCAACCGTAGTGAATTCTGCGGCTCAAAAAGGTCCCCTCCGTTTGTGGTAGCACTACCAAAATGGACAGTTAATAACTGCCAACTGCCCGAGGGGGAGGGGCTGCGACAATAACAGCGTGGATAGAATTGGATCAAGTACGCTGTGTGGTAGTGAGCGGCTCTCAGCTCTGCCAAGCAGGATAGAGTAGACTTGGAGCAGCAAGCGGCCTCGTTTAATCACCTACACACATAAACTCTGTCCCATTTTGTGCCGTCTGCTTCCAGACGAACAAATACAGCCAAGAACTCTCGCAACAGCTTCTAATCTTGGTGAACTTTCAATTCTTTTTCTTGGTCTCTTCTCCTTGTAAGGTTGCGTCCTCTAGCGCTGATTGGAGGCCGCCATGGATGAGGTCCCGGGACGGAGCCGCTCAGTGAGGGCTACAAGGAGCATCTTTGGCGAAAGCATTGGCGGGAGGAGGCCGCCGGAGAAGAACAGGGCGGGGAATGTTGTGGCAAAAGAGGTGTGTACTTCATTCCTGATGTACACCGTGAACATTTGGCACTTTGTTGATTCGAGCACTGTTCCATTCTTGTGAAGTAGTAGTAGCAGCTTAATTTGCACTGTTCGATCGAATTCCGTATCGAAGAACTGGTGATTGTTGTGAGTTGGACTAGAAGTAGTTGATTAAGAACTGTTCGATCGAATTTCAAGTGATTTCTTTTGAAAGATACAAGTGTGTTAAGTAACCACCAATCTTGGTGTATGCAGAATCTGTCCCCAGAAATGAAGCACCTGGCGAAATCCGAAATGGATAAGCTGAGGGAACGCAAGGCCGCCGTGGACAAGGAGCGGGCCGGAGCCGAGTCGGAGCTGTCGCGCGCGCGCGCCACGGCGCGTGAGCTGGAGCGGCAGATCGAGCAGGCCAAGGCCCGCGCGGCGTCCCAGAGGTCAGAGCTCGACGCAATGCCGAGGCCGCACGAGGAGGATCGCGCCGCCGACGACGACGCGGGGGCGGAGCAGGCGGTGCATGAGGAGCTGGACCGCGCGAGGCAGGAGCTGCGGCGGCTGCGCGCGGCGGCGCGGTCGGCGGCGGAGGCGAAGGCCAAAGCCGAGAGCGACATCGTGGCGGCGGCGCTGAAGATCCAGACGGACCTCCGCGCCGCCGACGAGATGAAGCGGCTGGTGGAGGAGGCGAACGAGGAGCACGTGCTGGTGGAGCTGGCGCGGATCGAGGCCGAGCGGGAGCTCCGCGAGGTGGAGGCCCAGCGCCGGGCCGAGTCCGAGCGGCACGCGAAGGAGATGGAGGAGACCAGGGCCAAAATCGAGGCGCTGCGGAGGGAGGCGGGCCGCGTGCGGGAGATGGAGGCGAAGCTGGCCGTGACGAGCTCCGACGTGGCGGTCCTCCAGGCGCAGATGGAGCTGGTGCGCGCCATGGCGAGCAAGAGCGGCGTGGTCGAGAAGGAGGAGGAGGACCGGGCGGCGGTGCGCGCCGCGGAGGCGGAGCTGGGCGCGGCGAGGGAGGAGCTGGAGCGCGTCAGGGCGGAGGGGTTCGCGTTCATGACGGCCATGGACAGCACGCGCACGGAAATCGTGCGCGTCACGGAGGAAGTGGCGAGGCTCAAGGCGCGGGAGAGGGAGTCCGACGCGCGGTTGCAGGAGCTGAACGCGAAGCTGCTCAAGGCGCGGGCGCGGAGGGACACCGCCGCGGGTGCCAGCGAGCGGTCCGACGCGATCGTGTCCAACCTGACGTCAGCTCTCCAGCAGCTCCGCGCGGAGACCAAGGCGGCCGAGAGGGAGACGGAGCTTGCCGAAATGGAGCGGCGGTGCGTGCGGGCGGAGGCGGAGACGGCCGACGCCGAGGCCGCGGTCAACGAGGCGCGGATCGGGGCGTCGGTGAGAGAGCTGGAGGCGGCGAAGGCGGCGGAGGCCGCGGCGATGCGGAGATTGAAGACCGCCGTGGAGGGCGCGACGCAGGCGAGGTCAGCGCAGGGGAAGGGGAAGGCGTCCATTACCATTTCGCGGTTCGAGTACGAGTACCTGACGGGCCGGGCGGCGCTGGTGCGGGTGGTGGCGGAGAAGAAGGTGGCCGCGGCGCAGGCGTGGGTGCGGGCGCTGCAGGCCGGGGAGCGGGAGCTGGCGGCGCGCGCGGAGGCCTTGGAGCGGGAGGTCGCGGAGCTGAGGGAGAAGGAGGCGCGCGCGGCGGAGCAGGCGGAGAGGGCGGCGGAGGAGCGGAGGGCCATGGAGCAGGAGCTGTACGACCTTAACCTGGCGGCGGAGCGGGACGGGCTGCTGTGCGCGTACCCGCCGCGGCAGCAGCAGCAGCGGCGGCAGTCCGGTGCCAGAGTGTCGGCGACGGCTCGGAGGGCTAGGGCGCGGCGGGCGTCCGTGTCGTCGGCGAACGGAGGAGGCGCGCGGGCGCCGTCGTTCGCCATCAAGAGGAAGCGGAAGGTGGTGCCCGGACTCATGAAGCTCATCAGGGAGAGGAGAGACAACAAGGCCGCCAACTGATGACGACGGTAGCTGCGTTGCTCTGCCTCACCGCGGCTGCTCCAGTGCAACAGCACAAGCACAAGGGCAAGAGCTGCTTGATCCGTCCGCATTCGCTCACCATGTACTGTAATAGCATAATCATCATTAGCTCTTTTTAAGTGATTTTCAAGGTCCAAATGTGGCCTACTTTTGTCTTCGTCCTCGTTCACTACCCGTAGTCCTACTCTGTCCTCTTTTTTCTCCCATTTCGCTGCTGTTTCCACCTAGCGATGAATTCATTACTATGTCCAAATCTTGATAGAGCAATTATTATCATTATATACTACTAATATTCTTGATTCAAGAAACAAGTACAAGATCTAATTTTAATTTTTTTTTCAAAATAGACAAAACAGAATGTAAGATATCTCTCATTATATCTGTGAATTAATAAAAAGAACTTTAAAAATCTACTATAAGACAATATCCTATATTGGCGATGGTTGACAACCTACTGGTTTTTATATAAGGTGATGTACTTGCGCTCCCCTTATGCTCGTGCAATTGACCTATTGCACGGTGGAGTAGTGCTCATAGGAGAGGATCGACGGTCATCTTCTATTGATTCCCTAACTTTATGGCAAAGAAGTGTAGATGATAAGTCACCGTATAACCGATAGCAAATAGCATTGACGTGCACTTGTAATTGTTGGAGAAAGACAAGGTTTAAAGTGGACGGTGTGTATGCTGCCACATAGCACTACAAGGTATCCGACAGCTAAACAATGTCGCATTGCGACTTGAGTTCATCAACTACCCAACAACTACCCAACCGAGTTGCTAAGAAATAATGTTTGTAGACAATCAGTTTAATCAACTATACAATATCCCTAAGACAACATGATAAACTACATAAATTAATTATAGTTAAAGTTATTATGTTAAAATATAATACATAATTTAAAAAATTACTATGAAATATTAGAATTATCATAACTCAGGGGCTATGGTGTTGTTGGACAACTACATAACAATAACAACCATAAAGAAATACAAATCAAGTTCCTTTAAAATTGTATATTATGTCATCCATGTTTTTATTCTCCAAACCTTCACAACAACCAAAACCTCAATGACAAGACTGTTTTTAATGACACAATATTTAAACAAGTAATACAATCAAGACTACAACTAACAAGTAGACATGACACTAAATAATTACGTAGATTGATAGAACAACATAACATCCAACATTCTAACGATATCATGAAATAGCATTATACTCAAATCAACCAATCGTCAGTGGTTGTAGTATATGACTAACAACATTTTAGTATATGGTGTTCTGCACCCATCTTTTCTATACGAAATTAGTGTATTTAAACTAAAAAATATCAAGAACATAAAAGAAGATATTTACTATCACACACCAATAATCTAATTTCTTTTGTAGCTACAAAAGATTTATTTGAATAGGGAGCGTCTATCGGACGCTCGAGGGTTTTGAGAGATTTCAACACTCGAATTTTATAACTATCCGAATAGCATATAAGGGATGGAGATTTGTCTTCTACCTCTAGCCGATGTTGCTCTCTTCTTTCTTCAAACCTTCCTGCCCTCACCGCCGCCCGTGCGAGCCGCCGCCCTGCCTCGATGGCTAGGGTCTCCCCGGAGCTCCGTTGGCGTGGAGAACTCTAGCGAGACCCTAGCCTGCTGAGGCACCGTCCTCCTGCCCCGCTCCCGCTGCCACGACCATCGCCATCACCATCCTCGTTCCCACCCCTACCCCGCCCAACTGGCGTCCTCCGCCATCCTGACCGACGGTGCTCCCGCCGCCTCGCCGTCCTGCCCACCAACCACCACCTCTGTCGGACCAACCTTCCACCCACAAACTTTTTAAGTTTGATGCACTCTAGTGAGTTCTCAAACCCCAAAACCCTAACCTCCTAACTGTTGGGGATGTCGCCGGAGATGAGAAAGGTGCTTGAAGATGTCGTCAGAGTTGGAGAAGATGGCCGGAGAACGAAATCATGTCTTGCTACCGCACAACAAAAATTAGAGTGTTGGCTGGATCTAAAATACTCAGGTGTAATATAGCAAGTCCTATTTGAATAGGGTTCACATGAGATCCTTTGTAGCTTGCGATGGATTGAACTATGGCGGATTGGTTTCAGTTGAGCACGGGAGAAAATTATCTCAAAGGTGTCGTAAGAAGATAATTTGGATAGTGATGGACGGGTAATCGTTGCACATTCAGACATACTCTAGTTGGCAAAATTTTAGCCAACTAAAGTTTAGCTAGCAAAAGGTGGACATACGTGTGGTTGAAGAAAAATATTATATGTGAGACAGGGTAGTTTCGACTTTAATTACCTTTTTTTCAAGTTTAGGAGCTTTTACAAAATTAGGATGACTAGAGATCTAAAGTTTAGGAGGTGAACTGATTAAAGTTTAGAAGATTTTAGAATGTAATATTTAGAGAAAAATGACTAAAGTTTAGGAGGCAGGGCCTCAGTCGATGACCTCGTGGCCACATGTTGTTCCGATGAAATGACACGCAAGCACAAGATCCTTCCGGCTAGGGGTGAAAGTGATGTGGATAATTTCCGAAATCGATCTAATTCAAAACCGATTTTTGAGGATGTAGGTGAACATTTGAGGTTTTTTAGCGGATATGGATAATCCGAATCTGATGACATGAAAGTGTAGGATAGGTTATGGTATTGACAAAATCCGATGGATACGGATAATACGATAATTTAAAGTGGATTATCCGAAGCTCATAATAGGATTATCCGATAATTTTATTGTGACATTCCCTTTTATTAAAAAATTCTAAAATACTTTTATCCCCCTCCCTGAATTTTCTGGATTTTTATTTCTTTACCTCGTAAGGGCCTGTTTGCAAGAATTCTCGTAGGGAAGGCTTTTCTACAAATTTGCCATGCGTGGGACCCGTGTGTCAATCTCTCTTCCTCTTACCGCTGCCAGCGCAGAGGCCAGCGCCGCCGCGCGCTGCGCGCTCCGCGCGACGCGCAGCCAGGCAGCTCGGCTGCTTCACCGTCCGCCGCTCGATCCGGGAGAGTTATCCCCAGCTTTTACTCCCTGTCATTCATCTCTCTCTGTTTCTCTCATTCTCTCTGCTGCAAACCAAAAACCAGGCCGCCACCATTGTTGCCGGCTCGAGCTCGGTCCTCGTCGCTCCGACGTCTCCTCGACCAAGCCGACCCCTCAAAACGTTGCGCAACCTTCCCCTCTTCCTCCCCATGGCCACCAATCGTTGCCATTTACCATAGCCTCAATGATTGCCGTCAATTTCCAGTGGAGACCAAAACAAGCTCCATTCCGCCCCCTTTTCGATTTCTCCACTCCCGGTGAGTCTCACTGCAATTCATCACAGAGGAAGCTTCTCTAGGTCTATGTGCATCCCGTGAACAAGATTGAATCAAGAACCGATGATTGATGATGTCGAATTTTGCAGTTTCTTGACCGCTGCCATCTCTGTCCGAGAACTTGCCATCGCCTACCATCGCCCTGCTCCGGTGAGTTTTCCACCGTCGCCGACCTCACCTTTGTGCCCTCTCCGTAGCGTCGCCCCCGCCGATGCTCTTGGTTGGCCGGACCGTGCCCCGGGAGCACGCCTTGCCGCCGTGGCCGTGCGGCTGTGCCGTCGCGCGCGCGCGCAAGAGAGCCGAAGGGCTCCCGGCAGCTGGGCCGAGTCCCGCCCACTTGGGCTGCCAGGCCACGCTGCCACCGCATGCGCGCAAGCCCACGCACTCGCGCTCGCGCCGCGCCCCGCCCGGCCAGGCCGTCTCGACACTGGGCCGCATTCCGCCCGAGTGGGCCGCCCGCAAGCTGGGCCGTGCCCGCGCTGCGCAGCTGCCCCGCCGGGCTGGATCCAGCAGCAGCTGGGCTGCCCAAAGCCCATAATGCTGAAATCAGTTTTCTTTTATTCTTTCTTTTCTCAGGTTTTTCAATTAATGATAATTCCAAAGTTTGAATAAAATCCAGAAAATAAATTAGACTTCCTAAAATATTGAAAATAATTTTGTTAAGTTCTAAATAAATTCCTTTACCACTTTATGGAATAAAATTTAATAATTATTTTACACGATTTTCTAGTAAGTTTATAAATTATCTTTAATACGAATTTTAAATATTTAAATAAGTTTATAGATTTATCTTTTAACTGTTGTTTAATTTATTTTTTCTAAATTAATATTTATTTTGTTTTGTCAATGGATTTATTTTATATAAAAGTGGAACAATTAAGGGTTATTAATTTGAATTAAAATATATTAAATCCTTGTCAATAATGGACTTAATTACCCTTATCATGAAGGAAATATTTCAGATAAGAGTAATTAAAAATTCTTAATCTAAATATTTATTGGAGCTATCTTTTCCAATGCATTGCATATTATACTTCATGCATTGTTAATACTAACTTGCGTTATATCAACAAATCGTATAGGATCCGAGACCATCGGGCCATCTGCTGACTGTGGGCCCGAGGCAATAATTGTTGAGACTGCTCCTGCACCTGATTCGTCATTTTCGAGCTAAACCCAAGCCAACCCCCGGTGCGTCCCACCTATGTTTTTAAATTCTTCCTTTTATCACAGTCAGTCGGGTCATGTCTGTGCATTAGGTTTCATGAATTGATTGACATCCCACCTGCATTACTACTGAATCCTATGATGTGTTTACCCTATACAGGTACAGGTAGCACGATAGGTGCTATGCTTGTGTCGTAGGATTATCGGTAGTATTGCATAGAATAATCTTAAAGCATGGAGGCTTTAAGTTGATTGAGACCTTGAGATTTGAATAAAAGATGATGATGATGATGATGAGACCGGACGGGCCCCGTAGAGGAAAGGGCAAAGACTGGATCTTGCAAGGTGGTAGCCCCGTCCGCGTCAAATTAGGACCAACTGTTGGCGGCTTCGTGAACAAGTATTGAACAGTACCGTGTACATGCTGGTATATGGGACCCAGTAAGCTGATGTACCCTAACTACCTCAGTGGTAGGACGTAGCCAACTTTCTTTTTCTGGCTGTTAGTGAGATTGAAGTCTCACGGGAGGGAAATGGTGGTCACCCATGGATAACGTCTGGGACGGGTATCTAGTGGGGTCTCCATATTTCCGGGGAAGTTGAAAACGGATCAACCTCTGGTTGGAGTTAGTGGGAAAAGTTGTCATATACGACCAATGCGGTGCGTATATGTCATGTAGTCGGGTTTTTACCCAGCTGGTAGAAATTGATTCGAATCGCTGTCCCTCGCAGCAATGAGTACCGCTTGTTCGCTTGGCGCGAATGGAGATAATCGAGTGTAACGAGAATGAGAAGGATTATTTAAAATTATTTAGATTGACTTGATAATTAATGATTGCAAATAGCTGCAGGATGTAAACCTTGTTATTAATGAACATACTCTTGAGCTAAAATTTGAAACAGCTATCCATTAGTAAGAGCTGTTTTTTTTTTCAATTCTGAGTCAACCCACCAGCCAAAGGCCTAAGCATTCTAGATGTCGGCCTTAGCGAGCCACGTTGACGGGTTAGTCTTGCGGAGTATATTAGATACTCAGGTTTGTTCGACTTATGATTTTAATAGGTGAAGAGCCAAACTCCTTGGGATGGTCAGAAGACATGCCGAAAGAAGGACAGCTGCCGGAGGGAGGTTCTCTTCAGTGGGAACGCATTCCGTCTCCGGAAGAGTAGAAAGTTAGGTGTGTCTCAGAGAGAGTAAGCTGGAGTAAACGTGTTTTATAAATTTGGTTTTAATGTGAGTTCAAACTTGTGTTAAGTACAAACACCTTTGTTGTAACAAATATTTTTCCGCTGCAATCTCTTGTCCATTCTTCTCGAAAACCTGGTTGTATTATACCATGATGTTATATATCTGGACTTCTAAGAATGTATGTGCCGTTGTAACTCGCTTCATCGAGTGTTCTCCTGTACACGGTCCTGGTCATCCCGCAGGGGATGCCACATTTATCGGTCCAAAATATATAATGTCTCGTGATAGTGACGATGAAGTTTGACCGCGTCGCTCAACATCCTATTATACTGAAGTGGTCATATGACAAAGAAAAATAAGAATATGTTCAATATTTGTTTTCGATATTTTATTTTATTTTTCATATTTGTGTGCTTTTTTAAATATAGAACACATATATTTTTTATTTTCTATGAGTAATCACTTAAAAGATTGATTTGTGTGTTTTAATTATCTTTTTTGGTGGCTGCTACGATGATACATATACTCTGTAAATTCTTAATAAGCATATGTTTCTTTACTTGAAAAGATATCATCCGATAATTTAAAATTCACTTCTGAACTGCCTCCGGTTCGAATCCATACCATATCCGACATCTAAAAATATCCGTATTCGCATCTGGTAAAAAAAAATATGAAATATCCGATCCGCTTTCATCCCTACTTCCGGCTACGGTACGTGGTTGCTTGTGGTCAAAACGGGCCCACATTCAGACGACGTGGCAGTAGTTCAACTCTCGCTTAACCAGAACCAGGCAGGACCGTACAGGGAAAGGCGGTGAAACCGCACAAGTCAATCCAACCGGAGAAGACACCAGACACCAACGAGAGGATCCCGACCGCCGAAGGAACAGAAGGCGCCATGCGGCTACCGCACGCGGCCGACCTCCGCGCCTTCCTCGCCGCGGCCGCCGTCGCGCACCTCTCGTCCTCCTCCCCGGCAACATCCCGCGCCTCCGCGCGCGCGCCCCGGCCCCCGCCGTTGCGGCTGCGCGCATTCTCCTCCTCCCACTCCTCGGGGCCTCCGCCCCCGCCTCCCCCCTCGCCCTCGCCGGCTGTCGCGTCGGCGGGCGCCGCCGCCGCCGCCGCCGCCGCAGCATCCTGCGACTGCGAGCAGGGGGCGGAGAAGCCCGCCATCTGCACGGCCGATGAGCTGCACTACGCGCCCGTGCCCGGCACCGAGTGGCGGATCGCGCTCTGGCGCTACCGCCCGCCGCCCGAGGTGCGTCCTGCTTGCTGCAGTGGTGTATGGAACGCTTATTTAAGTTGTCTTGGTGTTAATTTGGTGGTTGGTGCAGGCACCCAAGAGGAACCACCCGCTGATGCTGCTGTCAGGAGTGGCAACGAACGCCGTGGGGTTCGACCTGTCCCCTGGGGTGAGTGAGCATATCTGCAGTCACTTGATTAGTGTGAGGAGTTCTTACTCCTGCGTTCTATGCACAACATTCGTATGTCTCCTGGATTGTTGTAAGTTGTACGCTGCTGAAACACAAATTGCAGGCATTGATTCCGTGGCAAGTAAATTCGAATGATGATATTGCCAATGCGAATTGAAATTTGAAACTATTTGCTTAAAGAGTAGTAAAATTTAAATATGAAATGGGCTTCGAGTTGTTATTCTAGCCTGGTAGTTCTAAATATCAATATTTCTTAATGTCAATGCAGAAATAGCTTACCTTTGTATGAAAAGGCTAGTGAAAGCATATTGGTGCATTTTTTGTTTGCTTCCTAAAAAAATTTAACACAATTTGCTGTTTCTAGGGTGCTGTAATAACCATTCTGCAAAATAGAAATGTTTGTACCAGCAGTGGCCACATGCTTTGGGTACAGAGCAGATCATCAGACTTAAGTGTCACCGAAGTTCAAAATTAAAAGTCACATGTAGTGAGCATAAACATTTTTACTACTGCTATGAAGTAATATGTGGCTTAAAAATATTGAGGGAATTACAGTAGGGGAAACCTCTACTGTGGTATTTTATTATTGTATATGTGTAAGTAAAAGAAACAGAAAGTTGTCCACAGGGAATAAAAGGCCTATTGGACCGCTGAAATGCCTAATTAGAAATTATATATCAAGCCTATTGAGAAGACAGAGAGATCAAAATGTGAGTTTTAATCTATAGTGAAGAACCTATATTATCAAAATGATCTTATTGGTGTTTGAGAGAGATCGAAATGATCAGAAACTGTATTATCAAAATGAGGACGCTACTGGACAAAACATTCTTAGTGACGTAGCAATTTATGTGCTGAATTTCAGTGAAATGTAGAGTTAAAATTTCACCTATCTTACTGTCCTAGTGGCTGCCTACCTATGCTGTTAGCCTTTTGTTGCTTTTCTGTCGTAGGAGTAAAATTTATTTCTAAGTTTGCTATTTTATCTATTTTAAAATAATAAAGACAACAGATCTATTTTTGGTAGTACGGGATTTTCATGCTACCTGGTATGTAACACTTACGATTTCAAGAATGAAAAATTCTGAATTCATTGTCTTATTTCTTAGCTTTGTTATTGTTGTTGCTTATAGGCTTTTCATAATGGTTTCCCTTCTATCCTTGATTGTAACTGATACATACATAATGCAAATCAGGCTTCATTTGCTCGTCACATGTCTATGCAAGGATTTGATACATGGATAGTTGAAGTGCGTGGTGCTGGACTGAGCATGCGTGGATCAGGATTAGCTGCAGCTAACACCAAGTCTGCCATGTCCCCAAAGTCTGATTTGGATGAAAGTTCTCCAGATAAAGTAAATGTTGTTGTTCAAACTGAGGATATGTCCACTCAACCACAAGTTTATGAAGTTCCAGTGATACAAGACAAGAACACGGTAGTGAATGGTACATCAGAAGAACCACAGCTGGTGACAAAATTATCAAATGCTTTGGCACAATTAAGCGAAACATTCTCAGGTTATGTAAAAGATAGCCGGCTAAAAACCATCGCTGACAGTTTTTTTGATCGAGTGTCAGAACTTGCTCCTGATGCCTCATTGACTAGCCTTGAAGAGATTTCAGAAAAGATATTAGGTTTGGTGGAATTGCCACGGACATCAGTGATAACTGATCAAATTAGCAGTTTAAGCCAACGCCTCGTTCGGATTCTTGGGGAAGGCCAACAAAATGTTTCCCCTCGGTTATTTGGCTGGCAAGAACGCCTCTCTGCAACCATAGAAGACCTCCAGAAGCAATTGGAACTCATTATCAGCTATGATTGGGACTTTGAGCATTATCTGGAGGAGGATGTACCTGCCGCGGTTTGTACATACTCTTTCTTGTATATCAGTCAGACGATACACTGGAGACCTCTTTAAGAAGTGTGCAATCTCTTTTGTTTGTTTAGATGGATTATATCAAAAAGCAGAGCATACCAAAGGATGGAAAGTTGCTTGCCATTGGCCATTCTATGGGAGGAATCCTATTGTATGCAATGGTTTCAAAGTGTGGTATGTTTTATCTAGATGTCTCTTTTTCTACTTGTATGTCTTTGCATGCAGCAATTCTGGTTATATTATATATCTGGTTGAAAGAAATTGTGTTGTACTCAACCAGGAGTAAGGCTAGAATAGCTGTAGAACAAGTTAATACTCAAGCACATGCAAGCTGTCCCTGGTATCATAGCTTTCAGCCATTAAGTACTGCATACATTTTGATACCTCCGTGTATTCATCAGAATGACTACCAAACACCATTGGCAGCTAATCCCTTTTCAGTTACTTTGTACTGTTTTGTAAGATGAACTTTCGGATTTAGTAAAAGTGATGGATTGTATCATCATATGCTTTCGTTTTTTATCCAGTACTTCGTCTTGATCATTTACCATATGATTAGCAATGTTAGTAATTTAATATCGATCCTAAAGTAGTTCTTGGATTATTTAACGGGATGCTAGTTAACTCTCTTTTCACCTGGTGCATGGAACTGGCTTTTTCCCAGATCAGTTCCATAATTAGAATGGCCACTTATTTTTTTAGGTCCGAAAACCACATGGAACTTGTTGTACGAAGAGAACATTTTTTGCATCTCTTATCCTTGAAACGATCCATCAGTTAATTTTTTTTTTTTGTTGTTCTTTATGGTCATTGTGTTTTGTCTTAGACATCCTTGTGATCTGTTGCACTTATCTTTATTATTTGTTCTTGGTATGCTTGTTTCTTAAAAGAAACAAAAGAACAGCTTTATTAGCCTTATAAGGTGCTAATTCTTCTTGTACTGCTTCGTAAGGATTCGAAGGGGCAGAACCAGAGCTGGCAGCAATTGTTACTTTGGCTTCATCAGTGGACTACACAACATCCAACTCCTCACTCAAATTGCTGTTGCCTTTTGTAAGTTGACAGTCAACCGCCTCTTTTACATATTCTGGTACATATGTAACCTAATCTTCATTATATTGCTATTAGGCCGATCCAGCGGAGATGTTGCGTGTTCCTGCTATCCCTCTAGGAGCATTACTGTCTACTACCTATCCTATATCGTCACGTGCACCATATATTCTATCACTGCTGCGCTCTCAAATTTCAGCCAAGGAAATGATGGATCCTGAACTCCTATCAAAGCTCATTTTGAATAACTTCTGTAAGTTTTATTTTGCCATTTGAAAGCCGTCAAGTGCTAGTTTTGTATGTGATATACAGCTAATTACTTAGATGATATTCAGACTGGGTGATAACACGAACTGTTATACATGATCAACTTAACAAGTATTTTCAGTACTGATTTTGCTAAGTGCACCATTTAGCAATATGAACTGATGATGTTATTTCTTAGCAACATCAGTATATTACATGAAAATGTTTTTATGGCGCTTTGTAACTTCTAAACAATTTGAATTTGTTGTAAACAGTTTACAGAGTTACTTATATACTTTGTGCTCATGCTCTTGTCTTGGAAGTATTTATTACCATTTGCAGGGATATATAATCATGCATTAATAGTAAAATATCACCGTTGTCATCTAAAATTTCATGTTACAGAACAAATGATTGGATCATTAATGGTGTAGTGGTGACTCTTTCATCTTTGTTCTTAACATTCCTTGTGACAACTTGGCACCATGGCATTCAGGCACAGTACCAGCAAAGGTTCTATTACAGCTGACAACCGCATTCCGTGATGGTGGACTACGCAACAGGACTGGTACTTTTTTCTTTAAAGAGCATCTTCACAAAATCAAAGTTCCGGTACTTGCCCTTGCTGGAGATGAGGATCTCATTTGCCCCCCAGAAGCTGTTTACGGTTTGTCAACAATCTCCACTTTTCCTTTGTTATTCTGCAATGAGTAATCCATTTTGTAGTACTTAGCATGTTAAGGCATGAACTTTTGCTCTGTAACATGAATATGTGACTTTACTCTTGTGCTTGGACTAGTGCCCTGATTATATTCACAAGGGATTCACTGCTTAATTTGGCTTACATCCTTCTTTTTTCCGTCAGTGCTGCGCTTGATTATCTGCAACCGTTTTTTTTGTTGTGTTAGATAATGCACACAGATTTTATCCATGTGGTCATCCTCTTTCTGAATTTATTTGGAGAAAACATTTGGTTATTTTGTTACTTTTTCTTTGTGTTTGCAGAAACTGTGAAAGTAATTCCTCAGCATTTGGTGACATACAAGGTTTTTGGAAAACCTGAAGGCCCTCATTATGCACATTATGACTTAGTTGGAGGGCGGAAGGTACGTTGACAACAAAGTGGTGCTTGAGAGCTAGCGACAAAGAATCAATGTTTAATTCTGTGTTCTTATCCTTACAATTTATGCGCAGGCTGTTCACGAAGTTTACCCTTGTATAATAGAGTTCCTCTCTCAGCATGATAAAGTGTCTCCTTAAGTTCCTGTCACTTGTATTCATCATCGTACTATGGGTGAAGCCTATGTGAGAATGCATGGTATAATCACGAGATGGAATTTCATGGAGTGCAAGGTAGGATAGATCTTGTTCGTTTGTTAATGCATGCTGGATTTGATGGCTTACCAACGTGACATTAGATGACTATTAGGTTGTAACTGATTTTTCAATGTTTTCTTTTCTGAAACAGTTGTGTATAACAGTCATGTAGCAGTGAAGACACGGATGAGACGAATACAGTATGTTGCACGGATTGGGAGTGGTCACCTTTTATCACTTCTGTATCTTTTCGCCTCAAGATATCATTGCCGTTGTTCTAGGTCTCAAATATGACCATTTAGCTACACTGCTGTGTTTAGAGTCATGTTACAGGCTGGTGCAAAATGAAAGATGGAAAGAAAAATCTGTGCTCCACGGTTGTCAGAGCCAATGTATGAATTTGTAGTGTAACCTGTAACGGTGGGTAGTGACCGTCTAGATATTTTCTGACTGCCCATTTTTTGGCTGGTCAGATGTAAGCACATTTAAGGCAGCAATTCTTCAAAAAAATGCCCTCGACAAAGGGATATTTAGGCCGCAATATGGCATTTCTATCTGCAAATGCAAACGAATGGATGCTGTGTTTATACAACAATATATAACGGACTGTACATGATAATGGAATCTTTCAATTCCACCCGTCTACTGATGGCCTCAATTTTGGATTTCAAGTCTTGGTGACAGCAGTCTTGCATACTGGGCAAGTGTTCTTCTGAGAGAGCCACTGCTTGATGCAGTAAACATGGTAGCTATGGCCGCAGTCCAGCCTTCCCATCTCTTCATTTGCTTCAAACTCTTCCTGTGAGTAACGTGCGATGGAGGATAAGCGTTGACCACAGGATGCTGCTATAAAACAAGCCCATGGAAAATGTAGATCAAGGCGAATAGGGGTATGAACATACCTGACAAATACTGCACTTCCGTTCCATTTCTGAAGCAAACCGGAAGGAACCGAAGGATGGGTGTTTGACTTTCCTCAAGCAACGAGTAATCTCATCCTCACGCAGCCCTGTGTTCACATATCCAATTCTGTCTTCAAGTTCGAGCAGCTCCTGTGATTCAAATAGTTTGATGACAACACCAATGGAAAAGATAATGTAGAGGTGCTGCATAAATAGGGAAAGAGTTGTACCTCGTATGTCATGTTGTCAACGTCAAGGCGCCAATCCTGGTATCGGTCATACATACTCATTCCTCCCAGCAAGACTCTTGTCTGAAACATCATGATCTGCAATATGAAAATAGCAAGGTTAGATTTATAAACTGCTTGAAAAATATGTAACAATATATCTTATATTTTCTTCCTGAAATAGTTTACCCCTCCAAGAAAAGGATATGTATACTTTAGTCCTAAGACTAATCAGCGTATGCAATGTCTTCATTACAGTGAATTGAATCATAACAATGCACTTCAGCTAATGAACATGTGCAGAAAGAGCTGAATATGCATTTCTTTCACAAGACAGCATATGCATTAATGTAGATTGTAGAAAAGTGCATATGCATCATGTTTGTCTTGCAATATAAAATTGCTCTGACTTGCATAGAGTTGACTCAGCATGTCCAGCCAATTGAGTAATTGACAACATAAATATGTGACTTTTACGGAATTGATCAGCCCTTTTCATCCTTTAACATGTAATAGGCTCATATGAAGTAAAATGCAAGAGAATGGAAAATGGGCACATCTAAGAAGATTTCTTGGGGATAGATATAACATAACATTTATCTGTCCATATTCCATGTCAAGTGTAGTGTGGACGAATCCCCATGTTCAAATTTGTGCTGCTGGTCAGCCAAATATTGTTCAAGGTAGAGAAAGAACCAAATATGGTTCTGTTGTACTACATAGAAGTTGGTTAGCATACTATTTTGAACTGAAAATGGTAAACTAGAAAGATAGGAGCACCAGAAACTGTTCCACTTCTCACTCTTCTCATAAATACTGTCCATATTTTTTTTCAAAAATATTGAAAAGAAACACATGAATTCAGTGCTTTATATTGGAAAAACGACTATGCAAACTGCCAAACAACAGCATGAGGGGATGGCATGCAAATAGGCTAGAGAAGAGCTCAGTTTCATTATCTGCGCTAGTTGATTGACTGAACAAGCATCTGGTGAATATTAGAAAGAGGCATCTGCTGAAGATTAGAAAGAGGCATCAGCTAAGCAGGTGAACAGTTTGTTCACATTTATGTATTCACTGGTGCAGGTAGGAAATGACAATGCTTGTGGACCTTGATAATTGATGTTGCATGATCAAGTAGGGGCTATCACTAACTAGGTGCCCACATGAAGCATAGAAGGGATACAACTCAAAATCTGATTATGACTGAAGAAACTAGCAAATCAAGAGCCGCACTGGTCCCCCTAAGTAGCAAAGAATAGTTCAGTCCAGCAGAGCAGCCTGATAATTGTCATAAATGTCATTAAGGGCTATCAATCCAACACTAGCGTACCATTTCTACCTTAAATCCAAAAGAGAATGCCTGTGATATCGGTCATGATGTCAGGTGTTCCAGTACCCCAGCCCCCATCCAGAAGGAACACAGTTAAGAAAAAGTGACCATTTGAACACCAAGGTTACCCAGCTCATCGAGCCCTGAATATATACTTGCCATAGGCGTTGGAATATATTAGGTAGAACCAAAGTGCATCACTATCGTTGAGAGGTCTCTTTCCATGACCGCATTGCTCTCGGGTCTCATTCCCTCTTTCCTCTATCGAGATTATCATAATTCTATGCCATAATCAATTAGTCCAATGCAAAATGATTGTGGAAGGTGCTTAAATATAGCTAGTATAACCGCAAAATCTAGTGGCCCTTTAAGATTCATGCCCTCTTACTGAAGAAGCAACTTTCTTCTCATAAACGGTTTGCACTTTCTACATATTTTCCTACAAATTAGTTCAATAACGTGCCAATTATATGATATGATTTATGCAAGTACTTCTCATGGTGAATTATAAAACATAGTATGTCTTATGTTGTTAATGTATATGAATTTCCAGAAATGTATGGTCAAACATGGAAACGATTGACACAAGCTAGGACAACAGATAATTCAGAGCAACAAACACTAGACACATTTTATAGATGCTATCCAAAATATGCAGTTAAGCCTTAATTTTTGCCCAGTACCGATACATCAGTACCGCCGCTCCACTGCTGCAACAACTGGTAATGATTATGGTTGTTAAATCTCCAAGAAGGCCACGATGTCACGTCACGTTTAGCGCACGGAAGAAGCAAGTCAACCACTTCCAACGCCCCACCAGTGGCGTTACCGAACGAAGTACCCCGCATGCATCAGCGAACAAGCATGTCAGAATCACGCGCTTAACGACCCTGCCCTACGCACCGCTCAGGAAACCTCTCAATCGCGCACCAACCGCTCCAGCCGGAAAGGAACGGATGCGGTTCTAGTAGTGTGCAAGCAAGCAAACACAAAACGCACGAGGCAAAGAACAAACGTTTGTTGCAGCGTAGTATAGGGTGATGTGATGAATATACCTCTTCCTCGAGGCCGCCGGGGGAGTGGCGGTACCCGCGCATCCGGCGGAGGCGGCCGGACGGGATGAGGTCGGCGCCGAAGAAGGGCGCTTCGAGGTGCGGCGGAGGCGGCGAGTCCATGAATGACGAGGTCATCTGCTCCTGCACGGTCACCCTCCGGGACAGGCACGGCCTCTGTTCAGGTGAGAATGAGATCATCATCAATGCCGCAGAACATGGCAAAGATTCCATTTGTACACAGCCGTAAGAAGTAGTACAGTATAAAAGAAATCCATGTGCCGAGTATAGGTGGCGGTCGAGAACAAAGGACTAATCAGATTGACCGCGCACAATACTGACAGCCGACCGTAATCATCGTTGTCAAGAACGAGTGAGAAAAAGTATAGTACTAGAAAAATACGACGGTTTGTTTTCCAGCATTTGATGAGATACGTATACTAATAAAGAAAGGGGAAAAATGGATTAACCGCCCACCGGCACCGGCAAGCAAAGAACAAAGCAATCTCCACTTCGTGACGAAATTCTGAGCATCAACAGATCGAGACGACGAACGCACCTCTCTGTGGGAGTGGGACCTCTCCCCTTCGCCGCCGGCGCCGCGCCCCCTCGCGACCATCTGGTGCCGCGCCACGACGCAGTCCACCGACGACGCCTCCGCGGCGAAGGGTATCCCGGGGGCGCACCACACGTCGGCGCCGATCCCCCCGCTCACGAGCCCTCCTACCCCGCCGCCGCCGCCGCCGCGCTCCTTCCGCCTCCTCTCCTTGCTCCCCTTCCCCCGCCGCCGGCGCCCGTGCCAGTCCGCCGACGACCGCACGGCCGCGGCCGCGGCGGACCCCGGCGCGTACGCCTGCGACGCCGCGGCCGACGCGCACCCCAGCCCGCGCAGCGCCGCCGAGGCGAACCCCTTCCGCCTGCCCTCCTCCGCCGGCTGCGGCGGCGAGGAGGAGGACGAGCCGGCCTCGCCGCGCGCCAGGAGGAGGCGCCGGATCCCCCGCCGCCGCTCCGGCGTGGGCGAGCGGTCCCCGGCCATGGACGGGCTCAGGAACGAGCGAGGCAGGTGGGGCGCGTGCGTGCAGTGATGGCTTGGGTGGTGGCAGTGCTGAAGCGACGCGCGCAGCGGCAGGCCACAGGCAGGGGTGACCCGGATCGCTTGCGCAGCTGCGCCTGCGTGGCTTGTTGCGTGCGGCGTGCCGCGTGGGGAGAGAAGTGGTAGTAGTACTATTAGTAATAGGAGGAGGCGACGGAATGGATGGGATGAGAGGTGGTAAATTCTTGTCCGGGATTCGGTGCGGCGCTGGATTTGAGAGGGTGGATGCATGTCCCTCTACTTTATTGCCACTTGCTACCCAGTCCAAAGCCTCAAAAATGGTCAAATAAAATTCTTATTTAATATAATTTTTTACTAGTACCATTCGGCTTACTGTAGCCTGGTTGGCTTAAAGAAATGTACTCGACCGAGTAGTAAAGCACCAGTACGGCGGAGCCGTATTCACGCATCATGCGCTGTGCTTGTACACGGCGAAGTCGTCCAAGGAAGCCGATGACAGGACGGCGGCGCCATTCTTGCTCTACCAGTAGGAGTAGGATTTTTTCCTCAAGGACCACGTGTGGGCATGTATCGTTTCCGTGTTTGGTTGGTGAATCTGAGCGACGCAATGGCATGGTACACCGACTTGATTATTATTCCAAAAGAAGGGCAAAAACCAGGACGCCTCGTGTCGTGGTACAGTACAGGGTTCTTGCTTGCTTTCAATCCTTGTGAAAACTTTGCGCGCGCCTCGGGCTCTGGTTATCTCCTTCTCATTGGAGCTCTGGTGATCTTTTTTTTTTTTTTTGGCGATGAACAGGCAGGATCATTGATGCGCACGCACGGCGGCGTGGGCGCGCGCCCCGCACAATTGTCTCGTTGTTCGCATTGGATCCTGCCAGTGTATTATGTACTATGCTGTGTAACAGGAGATGCAGCAGCATTATTATTATACTAGTCCCACTGGCCAGTAAACAATCCAGTCAAAAGGGGCAGACGAATGCTCGGCTGGGCCGGCTGAGTCCTCCTCATGCTCAATTTTCCTTTTGATAATTCCTCATATGCTCAAGTTGCTCCCCCGGCTTTTTTTGTTATATACGTGTAGTCGCGTAGAGACACCACGAGGTCCCCCTTAATCGGAGAGTTTGTACGTTTCCGTCGTCCAAACAAATCTTCAGGTTCCTTACACGATGACTCACCAAAGAATCCATTCCTTCGAATTTTCTGACCCAGGAGCCTAAAAGGTTGGCGGTGTGTCAACTAATCGAGAGATCTTCTTTGGAACGGTCGTAAAATTAGGTAGCTCAACGGGCAGCGGTGAAATTAAACGGTTCTGGTATTACCGTCCGTATAAGGACGACGAGCTCCGGTCCTACTACGGGAGCAGGAGGATCACGCGACGCTACGCATCATGTGCCAGCTCGAGCCTGTTTCTCCTTGTCTTCTTCTTTTGGTTTTGGCCCTTGCCGGGCGAACGGAGCAGAAAGTCAGCAGGCGTCACGTTAAACTATTCGGCGGACGGAGGAATGGACTCGCATCATCACTCAACCCAACGTCGAAACGAAAGTCCAAGGGAGCGCTCGGCTCCAGGTGAAAATATTCTTTTGCTTTTGTTCCGCGCTGGTGGACTCCACAATACACAAGCAGCAGCTTTTGCCAGGCAGCCATGCGATGCGATGCGAGAGAGGAAAGAGAAGTGAATCGCGAGATGCCCGGGTCCAGCACTGTGTGGACTGGGAAGGTAAAGTATCATTCCTGTGCAATCCTGCTCGTCTTTCTCACCCCGACCGTTCTTTATTCCCTGTCTTTGGAAGGTTATTAGCGTCCGTTGCGTGGTGATTAACAGCCTGCAGCTTCGATCTCTGCTGCTGTGTCTTCGTCATACCCTACTAACTAATTAAAGCCAGCTAGTAGTGAACCGTCCACGAATGGCCTGTCCATGTGGACGGACGGTGACCAGCAGGATTACACAAAGCATTTCAAGTCTTGCCTTTTTTATGAACGTGCTTTTAAAATGGACAAGTTGAGCTTTCACCCCTTCCTGGAGTAGGTTGATGTTAACCTTTATTTTGATGGCGAGTGTGCTTGCTTCGGATGACTCATCGAAGAACCCATGGCGGTGTTCCTTTCACCCATCTCACGGACTTTCGGCTCAACTACGAGCTTTGTGTTAAGAATTGTTTTTATCAGTGCCAAATGAAAGAGGGAACGGGGAGGGAGACACGAGTGCGTCACGCAGGTGAATGTGACTTTGTTAAGTAGTAATCTGAACTGATCAATGGAAGAATTGACCGAGGATGATTTGTGTGCTCTGTCCGGCACGAGCATTGATCATTAGGTGCAACTGCATTCCTAAGCGCCGATGGTTGGGCGGTCATACATCACGTATGCGTATAATCTCCGTACAAGGATTTTATGTGCCTCTTCCAACAAGTTAGTAGTATTGGCGATAAGAGCGAATATCCCGGCCTAACGTCTCAAGCAAACTAATGCATGTATTTATATTGATGATATTCCTTGCTAGTAGTGAGATTGAATAAAGTACGTTCTGATAACTGAAGAAGAAGCTGACAGATCGATGCTCCTGGTCCAGGATAAGGAGGAGGAAAGCTTAGGATCAGAATCATCAGACGGGAAGGAGACCGGTGGGGTTGAGCTTTCCGTGGCGCTTCTTCTCTCGTTTTCGACGGGCGAACGACCGAAGAAGACGACGAGACGTTGGACGTTGCGAGACGGCAATACCCCCATTTAAAACGGTGACGCAATAGCTAGCGAGCTGCCGCCATCGCCGACGGGAACCTCAATCGTCTCACCATGCAAGTGAACGCTGGGGAAAGCGACGTTGTCTTGGACGGCCTATCTACGAATTCAAATATTGGTTCAACAAATGTCGAACATTAATTTGAGCATTTTGTAGCAGCCGGCAGGCGTTTGAAATGTTTTGCTTGCGTATCATTACGCCCAAAGGGTTCAAATTTCATCCTCTGTTTGTGTCCATACACCACTATACCAGAGGACCAGACACCGGAAAAATCTCGCTTGAACGACAAACACGTTCTGATCACGCACGTTGTTTAAGTGTGTGTACTGAGACCCGACATGGAAGGTGGCCGTCGGCGATACTTTAACTTTGACATGGCTTCGTGTAACAGACTTGAAGTGTTGGAATGAAGTGTTAAGCTACTATGCACAGACTCTGTAGCTTAACACTTCATTCCAACACTTCGTTCGATGGATTATCTGGATCAGAGTAGTGTTGTTCAGATTCTAGGCCAAAGCTGGTACAAGTCCTGTCCAAGTCCAACACAAAACGAAGCATATCGTAGATACAGCATGGAACTGCTTTCACTTTTGTTACCGCTAGCGTTCAAACAAAAACAAAAAAAAAAAGAGAGGTGGCAGTGACTGACTGCTTTTACTGCATGGCCCTGTACTACATGGCTTCCAAAGAGGAAGCAACGCATTCGAATACACGCAGGGAAAAAGCAGCGGCGAAAATACAGAATGATTAAAGACAGTTGATGAGGGGGTCCGTGCAATGACTTAGTAGTAGGACACTTATTATGTTCATCATCATGCATAGTGCCCTTGACAGAATGATGCAGAATAATTGTGCGTTTACTTGTCCCCGCTAGATCGGTCGCTCCTTTGATCTCAATCCATTTTGAGAAGGCGCTTTTTTGTTTTGTTTTTTGAAAAGCCATTTTTGAAAACGCACAAAACTCTTCACATGGTGAAGTTCAAGGAACAGGTATGAATTTTCCATCGAATCTCGGACTAATTAAATCTGCGTATACTGCACCTCCTTTGCTTTTCTACAGAACAAAACCCTGCAAAACAAAAAGAATTGACCGGAGCGGGCTGTCCTTTTACGGTGATCGAGATGAAACATGACAGATCCATGAACTCGAATCAGCAGGCAAGGCTGCAGGCAGCACAGCACAAAAAGTACGTCACCAAAACTTGCTACTGTTGGGCTCTCTGAAAAAGCCGGCACGGCGCCTTGTCCGCACCCGCGTGGCCACGTCCCGCGCAACGGTGCGCACCAGCCGTAAGGCAGCCACGGGCGCACGGCTCGAAGCCCGCTCCTGGAAGAAGAGTTCGGCCGTGCTACTCTTGCGCGATCCGTTGGCGCGTGCCGGACGCGCTTTGCCGCCTCGGCCTGTTGTTGGTTAGCACGTGCCACCAAATTTTAAATATAAAATAATCTTTTTTAATGTAAAATTATTTTAAAAAACCAGGCCATAGTAAATTTCCACGTTTTCACACGTCATACGAATTGACGTGTGTGCAGAACCAAACACGTCGATCTAAATGACGTGTTTATATGACACGTCAACAGGAGTTCGTTGCGGCGCGTCCGACGTGAACACCATTGATCATAGACACGTCGTCGCCGCGCCTTTTCTTCTCTAAACCAACCTGACGTCGCCACCGCGCCTTCCCCTCCTCGCGCCGTCTCCGTCCGCCGCCCATTTTAAGGGAGCTCGTGGGGGGAGCCCCTAGGAAGGTAAGAGATCAATCTCCTCTGAGTAGATTTTGATTTGAACCTATTTTAAGTAGTTTTCGTGGTAGCTAGAGTTTGTTAGAGGTGGTTTAATTTTTTTTAAGGAATTTGGACGAATGAAGATAGATCGGACACACGGTATCGCTAGATGAATAGGTTGTATTGTTTCTTTAATGTGTAGGTTGGTATGCATTCCATCTACATATTTTTAAAAATATAGATAGAACGTAATTAATTTTGTAATATGTGTTGTAAATGAATCGAATTGTACGTTATTTTGACGGAGGGTTAGTAAATGGAAACAGAGAATTTGTTAATACTAGTATGGTTGAAGACGTTGATACATTTATGGCCTTCACGTATAATCAATTAGTTATTACCATAACTAACCGCAATTACCAACAATAAAATTATCATATCTCCAAACTCAAACTAATTAAATCGAACTAATTTCTAAACTCAATAGCTTAATCCATTCTAAACTCAACAGCAATTATCAATAATAAAATTATCACATGCCCTACCACATGAAACTATTTCTATGTTACAACATTATCTAAATAATATAAAAAAACCATCAAAATTTCTAATACAATCAACAGCACAACCTAACACTATATATCATGTAGTCTACCATCAAACTCCATGAAAAAATTCTAATATTTTTACTATTTTCACCATGAACAAAAACTAACCCTAGCTAACCTAAATTGAACACAATAAAAAAAATAAAATAAACATTCTACAAGGATCAAATCAAAAGCCAAACCTTGTTTGATGAATCCCTCAAGATATTTAGCTCAATGATTCTCAGATCTGAGAGGGGGTGGGGAATTTCTCAGTTTTCGCGAGGGGGAAGAAAGAGAAGGGAGAAGAGAAGAACAAATGAAGGAGGAAGAGAAGAAAGAAAGAAAAGAAAGAAGTCGCGGAGAATTTTAAAGCCCAGATGAGACACGCCAGACCCTTTGGCGTGTCTCACGTAATGAACACATCTAACAGATCGGCGTGTTATATGTCAGTCTGGACTCTGCCTCCTTCGATCAAGCTTACGTGTAGCTGACGTGGTATGAAACACGCCATTCGATCTGGCTTGTCATATGTCAAGAATACGTCTTTGGCTTTGACATGTCAAAAACGTCTACATCCTCCAAATTTAGTTTCCGGTAGTTTCTTTTTAATTTTTTAAATAAAATTTGATTATTTTAAAAAATTGACACCGTGCCACCCCGTCGGCCTGGGCCGTGCGCGGACGATGGTGGTGATGTTGTTCGATTTGGAAGGCCGGCGTGTTTGCAGCGTGGACGGGTCCGTGGGCTTTACATATTGGGCTCATAGCAGGAGCAGGCTGACGCAACAATTGGTGTGATCCAACGTTCTTCTGCTTTGGGTTGGACCGTTTCATAGCGAACGCACGCAAACCGGTGGCGTGTACCTGTACCGAACAACGTGATCCAATTGCGGTCTGGTACGGCCCAGGCAGCCATGGCAGACGATGACATCTTATAACACGTGTCGTGTGTTGGACGTACAGCTGGGTACACGCGTGAATGTTCATGGTCCGTGGATGCGACCACGCGGGCAACACCGTGTCCGTATAATCTCTTCGCGACGGAAATGCAGAATTTCCAAATCCCGAAATCGCAACAGAATGGCAGGATCGCGGCTTGTGGCAGAGAATCACGGCCGAGCACGCAACTACTCCGCAGAGGCGGATGGATGAACGGAACACCGCCCTGGTGTCTCTGATCCGCATGCCTCGAGAGACGCTGAAGCGTGGGGGCCAGCCGGCCTTTTTACCGTGCCGCCACGGACACTACCCCTTAATCTTAGATCACGCATTCACGCGATGGTAAGAGAGATGCAGAGATATGACAGTCACGGCGGCAAGAGATAAGCATGGTCGGAAGAAAACCGTGTCATGTCCAAAAGAAAAGATTCGCGTGGTCGTCTTTTCCGGGGACTCGCCTTGCGCCGCGCAGTCGGTTCGGTTGTTGTCAGAATGATCGATCGGACGCTCCAGCCCGGGCGGGATCAGGATTAAACCTCGCGATCATCGCGGCAACAACCGCCCGCTCCGACATCCGCTCCGCCCTTAAAACCCTAAGCACGCAGCCGTCATTCGCGTTCCCAAGCCAAAGCCAGCAACAACAAACCCACCAACCCGGAGCAAAGCAGCATTCCAGCAAGCACACGCGCCCCGGCCGTGGGAAATGGACGCGCACGCGGCCAACGACAACAACAACCACAAGCGCCGCGTCCTCGACGCCGACGACGACCCCCTCGCCCTCACCCTCGGATCCATCTACGCCGCCGCGCCCACCCCTCCTCCTCCGCGCTCCACCCGTCGCCGCCGCCTCAACAACAACCGCGCCGTCGCCACCACCAAGCCCCTCGACGCCGCCAACAACGCCGCCCGCCCGGCGCCGCCGTTCCCGTGGGCGACGGACCGCCCGGCGCGGCACGACACGCTGGACACCCTCCTCCGGCGGGGCGTCACCACCGTCGAGGGCGCGGCGCGGTGCAAGCGGTGCGGCGCGCGGACCGCCGTCGCCTACGACCTGGCGTCGCGGTTCCGGGAGGTGCGCGCGTTCGTGGACGCCAACCGCCACGCCATGGACGACCGCGCGCCCGACGCGTGGATGTGCCCGGCGCTCCCCGACTGCGGCGCCTGCGGCCGCCGCGGCGCCGTGTGGCCCGAGATCGCCGCCGACAAGCGCGACATCAACTGGCTCTTCCTGCTGCTGGGCCAGACGCTCGGATGCTGCACGCTCGAGCAGCTCAAGTACTTCTGCATGAACACGGGGCGCCACCGCACCGGGGCAAAGAACCGGGTGCTCTACTACGCATACATCGAGTTGTGCAACCAGCTCCAGCCGTTCGGCGACGGGAACGAGGCCCTCGGTGGATGATGATGATCGGCTTTCGTTCTTGCTCGCTCGATCCATCCTGTTGATCGATGCCCAAAGATCTTTTGAGTCTGTGTTGTTTGTTACTAGAATCTATCTGGTAGTTCGGATTGAAAAAGATAGGCGCTGCGGAATCTCAAACAGTAGTATTTAGCGTTAGATCAAATATGGTCGTGCCGTTTAATTTTTTCCTTCATTACATTAGATTAAACTAAAAAAAAGCATTACCTTTTCGTCTTCATGAAATGAGCATGTATTGTCTATGGTTATTTATGGCAGCAATATTACCAACTGGCATGTCTGTATTGCTTATCTGTATTTTTTTATTCCGTATTCTACATTTTCATAATCCTCGGTTTATTTAAATAATTTCGAATATAATATCTCCAACCGGCGATTACTGAGTCTTGCAAAGCTGTGCGTTCGGATACTACGGCTGTAACAGGAGATGTCCAGACTAAAAAACAAGGGAGTGTCTAATTTTTAGTCATTTAAAAATGAGATTCCTTTTTATCAATGTTTTTAGTCTTTAGATCTAGATCTAATGAATAAAAAAGATAAATTTTTTTTATAATCTATACATAACACTAATTAATACAAATAATCCTATAAATAAAAAATAACAAAAAGTAATAATAAAACAAAAAAATAACACTAAAAAGACCATCGATTGAAAGAATGCTACTTTTTAAAGCTTTAGTTTTTTGAGTCTTTGTGCACATCTCTTTTAAGTTTCGCCCGTACACAAGTTAGCTCGGCATATATTAGTGGCGGGGTTCATTCAAGTCGTGTTGAGAGGCAGTGAGAATATCCCTAAAAAGTGTAATAAAGTGGGTAAAAAACATATGACAAAGCTCATACTATAATGTACAATTATTTTATCACATCTCATGGATGAACGCCCTAGAGTGCCAATCTCCTATGACATGTTTGGTTATCTTGTGCTAACCACAACACTTGAACAAGCCAGTGAGCGATTGGTTGGCAACATTGAGGCTCAGGCCTATTCTATCATGAGCACCATATATCTGTGCATTTTAAGGGGTTTTAAAATTTAGAGGTTACTAGATAATAGCTGATAAATCTTTCTATGACATGTTTCGTTGTCTTGTTAGTTTGAGCTAAGCCCAATGCTTGAACAAGCGCCAATGATTGGTTGGCTACACCGAGGCTTGGACCTATCCTATTATGAGCATTCTATATCTGTGAATTTCTAAGGGGCTTTAAAATTTAGTGGTTAGGTAACAACTGATAAATCTTCAATGACATATTTGGTTGTCTTGTCAGTTCGAGCTAAGCCCAACGCTTGAACAAGCTAGCCAACGATTGGTTGACTACATCGAGACTCGGGCCTGTCCTATCATAAGCACTTTATATAAGGGGCTTTAAACTTTAGAGGTTACTAGATAACAACTGATAAATCTTATATGTCATGTTTGGTTGCCTTGTCAGTCCGAGTTAAGCCTAACGCTTGAACAAGCGCCAACAATTGGTTGGCTACACCGAGGCTTGGGCTTATCCTATCATGAGCACTCTATATCTGTGAATTTCTAAGGGGCTTTAAAATTTAGAGGTTACTAGGTAACAACTGATAAATCTCCAATGACATATTTGATTGTCTTGTCAGTCCGAGCTAAGCCCAACGCTTGAACAAGCTAGCCAACGATTGGTTGGCTACATCGAGGCTCGGGCCTGTCCTATCATAAGCACTCTACATAAGGGGCTTCAAAATTTAGAGGTTACTAGATAACAATTGATAAATCTTATCTGACATGTTTGGTTATCTTGTCAGTCCGTGTTAAGCCCTACGCTTAAACAAGCGCCAACGATTGGTTGGCTACACCGAGGCTTGAACCTATCCTATCATGAGCACTCTATATCTGTGAATTTCTAAGGGGCTTTAAAATTTAGAGGTTACTAGGTAACAACTGATAAATCTCCAATGGCATATTTGGTTGTCTTGTCAGTCCGAGCTAAGCCCAACGTTTGAACAAGCTAGCAAACGATTGGTTGGCTACATCAAGGCTCGGGCCTGTCCTATCATAAGCACTCTATATAAAGGGCTTTAAAATTTAGAGGTTACTAGATAATAACTAATAAATCTTATATGGCATGTTTGGTTGTCTTGTCAGTTCGAGTTAAGCCCAACGCTTGAACAATCGCCAACGATTGGTTGACTACACCGAGGCTTGGACCTATCCTATCATGAGCACTCTACATCTGTGAATTTCTAAGAGGCTTTAAAATTTAGAGGTTACTAGGTAATAAGTGATAAATCTCCAATAGCATATTTAGTTATCTTGTCAGTCCGAGCTAAGCCCAACGCTTGAACAAGCTAGCCAACGATTGGTTGGCTACACCGAGGCTCGTGCCTGTCCTATCATAAGCACTCTATATAAGGGGCTTTAAAATTTAGAGGTTACTAGATAATAACTAATAAATCTTATATGACATGTTTGGTTGTCTTGTCAGTCCGAGTTAAGCCTAACACTTGAACAAGCGCCAACGATTGGTTGGCTACATCGAGGCTTGGGCCTATCCTATTATGAGCACTTTATATCTATGAATTTCTAAGGGTCTTTAAAATTTAGAGCTTACTAGGTAACAACTGATAAATCTCCAATGGCATATTTGGTTGTCTTGTCAGTCCGAGCTAAGCCCAACGCTTGAACAAGCTAGCCAACGATTGGTTGGCTACACCGAGGTTCGGGCATGTCCTATCATAAGCACTCTATATAAGGGGCTTTAAAATTTAGAGGTTATTAGATAACAACTGATAAATCTTATATGGCATGTTTGGTTGTCTTGTCAGTCGGAGTTAAGCCCAACGCTTGAACAAGCTAGCCAGCAATTGGTTGGCTACACTGAGGCTTGGGCCTATCCTATCATGAGTACTCTATATCTATGAATTTCTAAGAGTTTTAAAATTTAGAGGTTACTAGGTAACAACTGATAAATCTCGAATGACATATTTGGTTGTCTTATCAGTCCGAGCTAAGTCCAACACTTGAACAAGCTAGCCGACGATTGGTTGACTATACCGAGGCTCGGGTCTATCCTATCATAAGCACTCTATATAAGAGGCTTTAAAATTTAGAGGTTACTAGATAACAACTGATAAATCTTATATGACACGTTTGATTGCCTTGTCCGAGTTAAGCCTTGAACAAGCTAGCCAGCAATTGGTTGGCTACACCGAGGCTTGGGCCTGTCCTATGGCATATAAGAGAGGTTGGTCAGCCTGGCTCGAGGTAATTTCTATCAGGCCTAGCTCGAGGCATGCACATAGCATGCATTTAATAGCAGTAGTAACATATGATTAACATAATTTATGAAGTGATATTAGTAAGTGAAATAAGACATTGTATGACATAATTTTAGCCCACAATCCTCCACTGAGTATAACTGAGCCAGGATGGGTCATGCAAGCAACCAACTGGATTGGTAGTTAAGCAAGGTCATTTGGTGGCACTCGAGACTCGAGAGTGCGAGAGTAGAAAAACAAGAGGTAATTTATAGTCTCTTGAATCCGAGAAGTCTGAGGAATTTGAAATTTGCATATTAACAACTAGGAGCTATTGATTATTGAGTACTAAAGTGCTTCAAAATCTCTTACATAATTAGACATTTATTATGGGAATAAAAAAAGAAAATATGAAAAAATAGTACTTCATGAAATCATATGGAAGTACTATATATGTTCACTTCAGTGTTCTGTAGAAAATATGGTCAAAATATTGTGAAGATTGATATATGGTTGTAAAGCTAGACACTAAATATTTACAAATATAGAATTTCCAACAATCCTTATGAAATAAAACATATTTATAGGAATGTTAAGATTGTAGGGAGCCATGTTTATTCTGTTGGTCAATGTTTCCCTGCTATAACTTTTCTTTAACCCTATGTATTCAATGTTTTTGTTGTTATATCATTTCGCTACTAGAGATATTTAGGAACTTTTTGATTTGGAATCAGGCAACCACTGTTGGAAATTGTATGTCGTGCTTAACGAGAAATCTATTGTTTTTCTATCCTGTCGTCGATGGTTGAGTCTAAACAGGTCACAGGCCGGTCACTCCGTCACTTCCGTTTCATAGCTGAGGTCCGTGACCTGCAAGCCTCTGAGGTAAAGCGCTCGGGCGTGAGTGGCAGCCCCCCACCAGCACCGGGCGTGAGTGGCACACAGGTAATCCCGCCGCCATATGTTCCCCATTCAGTCCCCTCCCGCCAGCGCCGCCGCTGCAGCATCGCCGGAGGACGAGGACACGTGACCTTGAACGGCGACGCCCGCGGGGAGTACCAGGCAGCAGTTGGACAGATTAGACAGATGGTGACCGCTTGCGATCCATGTAGACATGTACAAAGGAGGCATTTGGCGGCGGCACGGTCCCGTCGGGCGGCCAGGGACGGCAAGGTCTCGCCGCCTAACACGCCGGCGGTACGAACATTTGCATTTGCAACAAGACCCCTTATTTGGATCCCAAGAACGAAGTCCCGTTCACGCCCTAGCACCATATCTCAAGCCACGCATCAAGGATCAAACGTCAGGACGACGCCATCGCGCGCGATTAGCAGTCACCGTCATCGCAGGTGTCCGGGAACGGCTCTTACTCAGCCTGCATACACGTGTGCCTTCTCCGTCGTGTCCGAGTCGACCAGCATCGCGGTCAACCAGGCACATGGTGAACGTCTGAACGAGCTCGCCAACACAGCCGTCGCGAACGGGAGCACCCCGTGCGCCGGCTCGTCGGAGAGACCCTCGTGGCTTCGTCATGTGCGCCGCGCGACTTGCGGTATTGTTTTTTCACGGTGGAAGGCGCGCGCGATGTAACTTAACCCGAGCCGAACAAAGCAATGGGCAGGTAGTGCTAATTTCTGCTCGTTGCCGCGTCCAGCTTAGCGTTTGCTTAATCTGGATTTTTTTTTATTCGTCTTTGAAGCATCCGGGGGTGGTGGTGGCTCCGGGAGGAGGAGAGCTCAGACCGCGAACACGTAGAATTGTGCCGACTGAGGGAGCGGCGAGACTAATCAATCCGACAGTGCCGAGCCGCCTCGGCTCTGTTCTCTGTTGTAGGATCGCATTTGCTGCCAAGCTGCGGTGCCGCTACCTGGAAGCAGAAAAAATGCCACCTGATACATTCTACTTGCAGCGATTCTCTCAGTTGGGCATCCGTTGCTGATAGCTGAGCACTCACTGAGGCAGGGGCGGATTCAGGAGGGTGCATATGGGGGTACAGCTGCCCCCCCAAAATTTCTTATCCAAGTGAAAGTGCAGCATGAAGAAGGTCGTAGAGCTCTTTTATTGAAAAACAACACCGGACATCGTCTCCTAAAACACATTATCAAAGTTTCTTTTGTTCCTTTCTACTTAATGTTCATAGTTGGATTAATAATGTCTGTGTGTTTTTTGTTGAATGAGGCGTAAGCCCAAGCTCTATCTTCATATTCAAGCTTTTCATGGGCTAATAATAATATAGATTAATAATCACTAAAGGACTCTGGGCTGTCTGCCAACAAGAATGCACGGAGCACCTTGGTTTTGCGATAGGGCAATAGATTACTGAAACATTTTCGGGTGTTGTCCCGCTCTCTGAATTTTGGGATCAAAGCAAAGAATATGCTTGTCATGAAATTGCTTTATTTCCTTCAATATGCATGTGCAAACTGTCAGTGTGTCAGCTTCAAATGTTCTTTCTCCACTTGTCTGCATATTTTTTTTTAATCAATAACGATTCAATGGCATGTATCACGACTACGATAACTATTCAGTTACCTGATGATTCAACAGGAAAAGGAAAATTAAAAATGGAATTTTATGAGTACGTCAGTTCTCCTAGAGCCCCTATAGGTGCTGGTGCGCTGCTACATCTCAAGTTTCATTATTGGTTCAAAATAATCCTCTTCAACGTGTAAAGTTATTAGCTGTCATTTCAGATAAGTTCGAACTAAAATATCTATACCAGTTGCTCCTCGCTTGCTGCAATACTTGAAGCATTGATTCTGCAAACTAGCTCACCAGTTTCACTTTTGTTTTCTTCTGCAGCTGGTCCCAGCTCCTGGATAATCTTCCACTGCCTAATGTAAGAAACTATGATACACTTTCAACTTTGCAGTTAAATTATTCATAGTTTCGTACTGCCATGCATCTAAACCCCATTGCCCTATGTAAAGGCATATGTTCTTTTTCTATGACAAGTAAATATATTTCAGATATAATTGAACTTACCAGAGTCAATCGTACTGCCATGCATCTAAACCCCATTGCCCTATGTAAAGGCATATGTTCTTTTTCTATGACAAGTAAATATATTTCAGATATAATTGAACTTACCAGAGTCAATCGGTTAGCCCTGCATTCTATGCTCACTGACTCTGAAATTCGTCTCATATCATTTGTGAAGATCAAATGAATTTGCCCTACTGCACCAACACGGCCTGTCGCAGCTTTCGGTGGATTCCCTTGTACTGCATGTGAGTTTCTGAACTATGTACTATATATGACTTGGTTCCAAAGCTTGCAACATTACTTTCCTAAGCTTCTAGACTGTTTCTTCCCATGCTGCAACTTGACTACAGATTCTAAGGCAAAATATCTAAATAAAAAAATTATGTTCTTTTTTTCTTTTTCATTTGAGCAGGAACTGACTGCTCCCTATTTCTTTTCTGAATCTAAAACAGGGTTTGATGTGGAGGAAACTTCATTGGATGGCCGTGATGATATTGAAGGGCTCGATGCATCAACTGCTCATGTCGCAAAACTACTCTCTTCTGAGCCATCTGATGGTACTTATTTCAAAACTACGCTATAAAAAGCACCGTAATGCAAATTACATAAACAGTAAAACATGGATAGTAACTAACTCTGTATCCAATGTTGATAAATTCAATGTCACTGAGGCTTGGAATCGGAGGTTTCAGCATGGGCGCTGCCACTGCCCTCCACTCTGCCGCGTGCTATGCTCATGGGAGGTTCAAAAATGGCATTGTTTACCCTATCACACTTAGCGCAATCATTGGTTTGAGTGGATGGCTTCCTTGTTTAAGGTCTGGCTTCGATCTTCTATTTTTCCATGTGAATAGTTTTTTACTTAATATTCCTAATTATATCGTTTTTTATTTTTACTTGTATAGGACCCCGAGAGCAAGATTGAGAGCTCACCAATAGCTCAGAGAAAAGTTGTTGCCTTGCCAATCCTGCTCAGCCATGAAAGAGGTTAACAATGCTGCTGTATTGCAGTACATGTTTTTTTATTTGTTAATGGACTGGCAAGTGTAAAATACTAAATATATATTGTATTTGTGTTTTTTACAGCTGACGAGGTCGTCACATACGGAAATGGAGAGAGATCTTTGAGTTCCTATGATCCTCAGGTTCCAATATCTGAATTTCAAAGCCTACAATGAGTATAGATGAATATTCCTCAAATTTCCCCACCGAACAATGTGTCTTTCGTTTCGTCGATTAATAACTTTTAAGGTGTTATTATTAATGCAGACTGGGTCACTATACCATCCCAAAAGAAATGGACGACACATGTAAGTAGCACAGCTCAAGGCTGGGGCTAGACAGATCTCGTGGCTGATTTTGATATATGCATGCAGTTAAATGACTTGGATAGCGATATCTAAGAGATATTGACAATATACAAAAGAAGTTTGATAGGCTATGTGAATTGTACTCTTATGTCTCGATAGCTTGTAAAGTTGTCCGCACTTGTCATACTCTATTTTCATCCTCTAAAAAAATTATTCTAGTCTGATCATTGAGATTCTCTCCTCTATATCCAGTTTTCCTGCACCCATCATTCTCTATATCTCATACTCTATATTAACTATTCTATATTTTATTCAACTATCTTCAACAATCATCTTCTCTCTTTCTCCACTATTTCTTTTTTTTATCTATTTTCTTCTTTCTCTCTTCCAAACTAGATGTGCCTACTGCTTTACCGGGCGTCCGTGCGGCTTTACCGGACATCCGTGCGCACGCTTGATTTAACGGATGGTAGGCAGCCCGCAAGCTTTACAGGAGGCATCACGTACGCCGCTGCAGTGCCTCCATCCGCTAAACACTCCTGCAGGTCTCTTTCGCGGAGCCCAGTGCGAACAACCTAACACCATACGCCTTCCTCACAGCTAAAGATGGCAACGGGCAGCATATCCGTGGATACTGACTACGTGCGCCCATGCCCGCGACCAAGATCCTGTTCCCGTGCCCGTGCCCGCGCCCGCCACCTGTCATGGGTAAGAAACGGTGCCCATGCCCATGCCCGTGGGCATCAACGTGCGCGCGGGCGTGCCCGTATGCCCGCCGGTGGCAGGGAGGTGCGCGACCAAGTCGGCATCGGTGCCGGGGCACGGAGCGAGGAAGGCCAGCATCGCGAGTCACGCACTGCGTGGTCAACTCCTCGACAGCGTGCGGACTGCAGAGGCATGCGGATCAGCAGAGAGGCATCACGCTATGGGGACTGCATCATGTATCTGCGCGTAGAGCATAACCGGCAGGGCGCCACATGTAGAGCACAACCGGTAGGGCGCCGCACTGGGAAGACGGCCGGCAGTGGCAGGACATTGCGCTAGGAGCAGAGGCGAGCGACGGGTGAGACGGGCGAGCGCTAGGAGATTTTGCCGGTATGAGATTCGAAGGGAGCGCCTGGTGAGAGGATAAGGATTAGGAGGCGACGGGATCTAAGGATAGAATGATTTGTTTATTGGAAAAACAAATATCTGTTTACTAAAGAATTAATTAGACCCAAATGTAAGTAAGAATGAAACGGGCAAGCGGGCATGGATAGAGGTTTTCTCTAGCCGTTTTGTTTTACCCATTGGGTTAAATGCTCCGCCCGTGCCCGTGCCCGCGGGCAAAGAACAACGCCCGTATTCGTGCCCATCGGATTTTCTGCCCGCGGGCACGCGGGTAAAATACATCCGTTGCCATCTTTACTCACAACTACATATGATGTTAGTTTATTGGTTATATACCTTGCTACCACTAAAGAGTATGCTTGTAATATAGTATTATATTGCTTGTTTGATTTAGTAGTAATAATAGTGCTGATGAGTCCTATTAATCTAGAGGTTGTAATATGTGAGATTCATACCAGGTTACAGTATTTCATCCCATAATATGCCAACTTATCGCATAATCAAATACTCATAACCATCAAATTGAGAACACTGGAGGTTCAGCAAGAAACCAAAACCATAATATATCTAACTTCATGTTCAAGTGTAATACTAATCATGCTAACAAGGTGTATTTATTGCTTAGTTCAGTAAATTCCTATATTGTACAAAACTCACATATGCAGCGGGTAACTAGTGCCAGTTGTGAAGTACAAATATGCCTGTATTTTTAAGGAGATCTGCTTCATATCATAAAGGTCAATTTCCACCGGGACCGTCTTGGCTACTGCTGTTGATATTGGGGTTCAACAGACCCTGTGGTGTGTAGTTTGGGCTACCAGGCTCCAGAGTCTGCACTGGACCTTGATGCATTAGGGTTTGAACATTTTGAAAGCAGTCTTGACTAGGGAAAGACTTGTAGAACGCAAAAGGGTCACTATTACTGCACAAGAGGAATACAACGCCAGAAACTAAGAATACTCTCATATCAGCTGCTGCGATATATATAAATGAGCTCCATAGCAGTTCATGACTCTGTTTTCTTCACAGTTCATCAAACTTAGGTGAATTACTGGGAGCAAGCCGTGGGCGCTACACTAGAAAAGTTTAATCACTTATATGTGTTCCTTCTGGTCTATAGTATGTTACTGAATTTTTTTTATTTTTTTATAAAATTTGAAACATAGTAAACCCGGAAACAAGGTACCTACCTACACTTCTAAAATGATCTTGTTAATATTGTCTTAAAGCCCTTTTTGATATTCTTTAAATTATGTCCAAATGGTAATTAAACACAAAGTGACATTCTAAAACCGGAATTGCCCTTGATTTTTTCTACTCGATGGGACTACATGTCGTTCAAGGTGCTAAAAAATAGAGGGGGTTATTGCATCAAGTTAATCTTGGTGTCATATTTTATCTGAAAACATCGCAATCGCCATGTCTTAGATAGCATAGCATCCCCTCATGCGAGTGGATGGTACTATAGAAAATTAGAAAACAAGATTCTATGCAAAGGGGATTGTGCTTGTTTGTGCAGCGGTTTGTACTCGAAGTTTATTGTGGCCGAGACAAATCTTAATTATTTTTATATATTTCCCTCGGCCTTCACTATGACCTTTGAAAGAGTAACTCATAGGGTTCCGAATTTTTACTTGGATAGGTTTCATGGAACCTTCTAATGACTTTGACATAATATTTTCATATCCTACTTTTTACATGCTACTTGTCCCAAGAACTGAAATATAAAGTTTTAGTACTACAGCTCTGCTTTCATATGCTACTGCAACTACAATTTTGTTAAGAGCTAAGCCACGTTAGCTATCCTTTTAGAAATTCCATGTTAGTTTAATCCTTAAATTCTTGATCTTATAATTATCAATTTGTTCTCTATAAATAAATAGGTGTAAGCATTTCAAGAACCTTACTTTAACCTTTTATAATGTTTAAATAAACTAATTAACTATGCCTTCATGTAACTTCTAAATTGGACTAGATTAAAAGGAGATCTTGGAAAGGATTATCAAAATGACTAGCACATAGCATCAGATAAAATTGGTTCAGAATTCGTAGTATCTCGAATTCGAAAATGAACTGAACAAATTATCTTAGCATTAATGATAAACTCCTAGAGTAGCATGTCAGTACCACATCTGATAAAATAAAAGAAATGTTAAAATCCATAAGTTATTACCTCTGTGTATACACATGTTCAGTACTCAAAGGCTCCCCAAATGCCACAACAGTTTCCTTCACCCCTGCTACTTCTGATGGAGAAACGGAGCCCTCGTCTGTAATCACTGCTGTTTCATTAGATGATCCATTAGAACCGTTAGATGTATCAACACCGTCAGATGTTCCATCAGAATTTTCACATGTTCCGCTGGAATCGCCATTGTTGTGAAACAGTACCGCTCCTGTTTTTGCCACCAAGCATCCAAGATCAAAATTAAACAAGCATTAACAGCTCCCCTTAGAAAAAAAGAAGAGGCACCTTTAAAAAAAATTGAGGTAAAGAAAGACGCATGACATGTCTGGTGCACGCACCTCCCTCGGCTCCATGTGTATTGGCACACCCTTCACACTTGCATCTCTCGGTGCACGCAACCCGGTTCTTCAGAATCATAATTCCAAGCGGCAGGATTTTTCAGTAGCGTTACACAATACAATCATCAGGAGCAAAACATCAAAGCCAGGAGGTTCCTTACCTTGAAGCACTCACAGTAGTTCTTCTTGCATTCAGACTTACGGCAGCTGCAGCCCTTGGACTCGAACGCCCTAGGCTTGGTCCTGAGGGTAATCTCGATGCGCTCCTCCACGAAGGCCTCGTTGATCTGGGTGTTGCGACAGGACTCGCTGCATCTGCAGGCGTCGGAGCAGAACCACTGGTTATCGAAGCAATGACAGTACCGCTGGACGCAGAGAGAGGTCTTGCAGTTGCACGTTGGTCTCGGTTTATCGTCCAGATCCATAGCGATGGCTAGAGATGCTTGTTGAAGCAGACACGGCCTCTTCCGTACAAGATGGGGGAAACTGCACCTGGCCTGATGAATTGGCAGTATTGATATATACAAGTTGAGTTGTACGAATTCTGGTTGCTGGCCAGACAGAGTCCAACGTCGAACGCCCACGTAGAGTGCTGCCCACGCAGAACCACTAGATGTCGTGAGCCGCCTGCGTAGTCTCCCTTGTTCGCGAACCGCTACGAAGTGGACGGATGATTTTCTTCTTCTTCTTCTTCTTCTTCTTCTTCCTCTTTTTTTTTTCTTCTTCTTTTTGAAACTGTGGACGGATTATCTCGCGTGCTCGCGTGCCGTGAAGCCGCTGGACTACTCGACGCTCCAGGTTCGCACACCGCCTCGGGAAACTTATCGATCCCGCGCGACGAATATCCGGCGGAAGTCTGGACGGCTGTGCGGCGCTCTGCTAGCTTCCGGATCTACCCCGCACTGCTGCGACAACAATTTTTTAGTGAAATACGGAGAGCGGTAATAGTGGTATTTATTTATGTTACTGTACATAAGAATACGGACCACAATCGATCGACACCTGGAACCAATCTCTTGTTCTTTCGCCGTCGGGAGCGGTACCAGAGCGGATAGGCCGTCGCCGATCTCTGTTCCTACTCCCTCTTGTTCCGCCATCTGCTACTGCTTCGTCCCGCCCTATAATCTCTTGTCCTTCTTCCGTGCTGCATTATCGATGTCCGATGAATCGATGATGGGATGCCTTTCATTTGTGCGCGGACGAGCAGTTGTTGCAAGACATCAGATTTGTACAGGGCCATGGAGAGTCTAGGTACGTTTGAGCGGCGCAAATATCTCCACCGACTCTGTCTCCGGACTCTTCTTCCTCCGCCTCCCACCGTCCTCTGTTCCTGTGTGCCCGTGTGCTCTGTTCCACGCCTCGCTCCTCCGATTACTTGTTCAACCCGTGCTCGCCAGTTCGACCCATGCCCTCTGTTCCAATGTTCCGCACCGCTTCTCCGATCTCTCTTGTTCCATCCAGCTCCTCCGTCCATGGAAGATGGCTGGATTCTCTCGATGCGGCGACGTGTTCGATCCAAGCGACTGTCGTGGAGATGAGCAGTTCTTGGAACAAACAGACTTCACCCATGAAGAATCGAGGTACATCTGCTCTTTCCTTGTTCGTTACTCGCCTTCTTTTATGCCAGATCCTGCCCGTTGTCGATTTATTTAGATCCATCTCGTGGTGCAGTTCAACAAATATGCTTGGAGTCCAGAGTGTAATCGACTCCATGGCCAAGCCGGAACACTCGAGCTTGTGCGGAAGCCGGAACAAGTAGGTTCACATGTTCTGTCTGGGCACCGTTGCATCTCTGTCACATGTTCTAATCGATATCAATTTAACTAGGACTTATATATTACTTCATTTTACTGGACATGTCTTGCTACAGTCGTGGCCTTTTTTTTTTTGCTCTGTTACTCTTTGACTCACAATTTGTTTTCATTGTACCAGACCAAGATTGAGAAAAAAAAAAAAAAGAAACTGTAACATATGAACTACATGTAAAAATTTATGCAAGTTTTTGTGTGTTGTTAGGGCCTTGGGGTTGAATATATTAAAACTTTTTTTGGGACATTTACATCAGTACTTGCTAATGTTACTTTAACTCAATGTTTTGATTCTGCAAGGTTCCATTCTCGAGCGGCAAGCTCTTTTAGCTTGTGTGTGTAACATAACTTTTAGCTTGTGTGTAATAGAACTTGTGCTACATGGGCACATCTCTTTCTGTATAATTGTTCAATGCTTTGTATAAAGGATGCATACTACTAAGTAGGTTTATAGTGTAGTTGGGCTTAACTTTTTTTCATTTGTTAAGAGAACATCTGCTCGGTTGCAAATGCAATATACAGAGTCGTTGAGTTGTGTGAGTTCTATACAGCAGATTGTAATTTAATGTGCGGGCAATTAGGCCTGCAAACATTTTAAAGAGTTCAATTCAATAGTTGTACTGGAAGGTAACAACATGAAATAGCTTAGGAACAACATGCAACTGTATTCTTGCCTGTTGACACGCATGATGTATGCCCCACTATATAGAGACGTCACACTTGCAACAAATTAACAAGCAAGCTATTCTGATCTTGTATTATCCTAACAAATATCATCTTAATTGAGAAAGATTTCAGTGTTACCAGTTTAAATATTTACGTCGCCAACAAAATTATAACAAAAAGTATATGCATGGCTCATGTCATCTCCAATCATGCAATTAAGATGTAACATAATTGTACAAGATGTAATAAAAAAGAGAAATCAGTGATAATGTCAGTTAAAGAGCACGTCAAACTCACGACCCATTACTATTTACAGAGCTAATTTCTATTTTTTTTTTTTTACCTTTCACAAGTTTTAGGCGCACCTCTAATTTTGAATGATGGTAAATAGTTGTATGCTACTAGGCAAGGTGGCGCGCTACGCCGCGCTGCAGAGGTTTTTTACACTGTGTGTTATATTTGATTATTTCTGGGGTTGGGGTGTTATATTTATTTAGTTTTTCTATTTTTCGTAGCCTAGACAGGGGCTGTTGGGACGTGGCGGGTTGTGCTGCACGCGTGACCTTTGGAGAAGAAGCGGCACTGCGGCAGCCAGTTTGTGCGTCCAGGGAAGCCGGTCAGGTCTTCTTTTGCCATTTTTGCCATTGTTTCTGTGGGCATCGAGAAAAGGAAAGAAATGGTGGAAGAAGACGGAAGACGGGGTCGGCCTACAGTGTGTTGGTTGTTCCTCGACGGTAGGGTTGGTGGTGGTATGGTATTTCTCGGCGGGAGCGATCTGGTGCGAGGTGCTGAGGAAGGATGATGGCCGCAGAAGGATCTGGGCTCCTCTACTGTATAGTAGGTACTGTATGGGTACAGTAGCAACTAAAAATCACTTGCTAACACCATTTAATGACCTTGATTACATTTTAAACATTTTTCATTAATCTTCAAACCTACCAGTTTATGGAATCTGAGCTCCATTTTGTTGTGGGCTTGTACATAGGCTAAAATGAAATTTGCTTAATGTAATTGGGGTACTTTCTAACATTGTGATAAGGTAATTAACTGGCAATGTATTAAGAGAATCAGGTTCTATACTAATATAGACTTAAACTAAATTGCAGTCTAAAATTTTTAAATTAAATAGCAATAATTTGGCGCTGATGTATAGACGACATCGTATTTTTCTTCCTCTGTTTTGATATTCGCCTCCCTAAGCAGTACATCGCCAATTATTTACAACAAAAATCAAAGACAAAAGAATAGGAGCCCAGCCCCGAAGATGTTTTCTTCCTTTCTTCTGATGTTTGGATGGCAATTTTGCTTGTTACTGTAAGCGTACAGTAACTGTTGTACAGTAGAGGTGCCTAGCCCCTGCAGAAGAGGGGGACCAGACCAATCCGCTAGATGGTAAGGGTGTGGCATCTCTTTCCTGGATGTAGGGACACGTTTAGTTGGCTTTGTTGGAAATTGGAATCAGGTTGTAGCTTGGTCGAATGGCAGCTGTGCTTGGGTTGGGGTTTTTTTTTTTTTTTGCATTATATGAGCGAATACTCTGATAAGCGAGTGGTCTTAAGCGCCATAGCATGTGTTTTGGCCTGTTTATATTGGTCGTGATGTACTTGTTGGCTTCATGTAAGTGGAGGTAGCTATTTCCTCTGCTTTGTTGTAGTAGGCGTAAGAGAATATGTGATGGATTAATGTGGGTATAGTGGAGATGTATTCATGCAGTTTTTTTATTGTTGGTGTGGTCTGATGGGGGAAGGGAACGGGGCCTTTTTGCTTTGTGATAAGAGTGCATTAGTCTGTTGGTGCCTCTGTTTGGATTGAAGTAGCTCTCATTTGTGGTGGCTTTTACTGGTTGTGCGCTGATTATTAACAGGGAGAGGCTCACGTGCTTACATTTCAAGGACGATGCTTGATGCAGTTTTCAAGGTTCTGAATTGATGGAAGCCTGTCATACAATATCTAGACAATGAGGAATGTCTGATACGGATGGAATGATAATATGTTAGAGTGCCTTGTCCTCAGCATGGGTTTGTGTTTCTTGAAGCTCATGGCTTGTTATGTGAGAGCGTTGAGGAGGCGGAGGACAGTGTGCACTATGGGCTGATTCGTGCCACCCATCCAGCCTTTTCAGGCAGCAATCAGAACCCAAAAATCCACAAGAATCTACGACGACAACGACATATGGAATAACAACTAATCAGCAATAAATCAATGAAGCAGTAATTATTTGGTAATAGAACACATTCCTAATATCCATGCAGCAACATACATGTGCGGCTGCACAAGGCAGGCTAGCAAGGCGAACTGAATGTTGAGTAGAAGTAAAAGGAGCGCAAAGACAAGCAGCAGGCATCAGCGGGCACCACATCACAACAAAGCGAGGAAACGCATCTGAGAGAAATACGGAACGGAGAAGGCAATGAAGAGTGAACAGAGAAGGTAAAGAAATAAAATCCCACCTGACCAACGATGCCCGCGGGGAGCGGGAGGAAACAAACCAGGGAAGGAGCCGAATAGAACCATCAGGATAGCACCCAAAGCGGGGATCTGAGTCAGAACAGGAATAGTCAGTAGCAGGGGAAAAAAGACAAAAGGGTGAAGATTAAAATGCAGAGCGAACTGAACAGAATCTCAGCTAGTCAACCACACGTGCAGAAGACAATAGGTTCGACAAGAGTCCCAGCGGATCGCAGACCAGAAGTCAGTAGCCTATGCGGGCAGATGAAGAAGGGGCACAAGATTAAGAAAAATTGACGGAAAGATGCCTGACCTCGCGAAGCAACTGGCAAGGAGGCACCGCGCAGCCACCCAGCAGGCACGAAGCAGCATGTCCCTGTGGGAACTAGTCCTGGCCAAACGGGCCGAGCTATTTGTGCCGGTCCGAGGCCCGCAATTTTTAGCACGACCCAGGTTTGGCATAACCCGTAGTAATTCGTGCCCGGGCTGGCCCAGCATGAGCCTTCGCGCCGTGCTAAGGGTGAGGCCTCGGCCCGGCGGGCGGCATGGGCACGACCCATTTATGGGCGGCCCGGTGAGGCACGAAGGCGGCCCATGTTCGGCACGGCACAGAGGCCCAAGTACGGCACGCAACGGCCCAACGGTCACAACCCAACGTCTGGAACCCCTCGCGACGTATAAAAGATGGCACAAGCCGCATCTAACCCTAATCCCCTCGCCTCGCCCCTCTTGCTCCGTGCCGCAGGCCCGCAGAGCTAACCCTAATCCCCTCGCCTTGCTTGCTCCACGCCACGTCGCTCCTCATCGGTGAAATCCATCACACCGTCGCGTCCGTAGCCTTCTTCTCCACCTCCTCTGTCTGTCTCGTGGCCACACTCGTGCAGTCGCCACCACCCCCTCTCCGGCCGGATCCGTCCGGGCTCGACCTTGGTTGCTCTGGTTTTATGCCGTTTTGCAGCGGCTGGTCGCCGGCATGATGTCCGGCCTGGACCCAAGTGAGGAGGCCTTGCTCAAGGCAAGGAACCTCCTGTTCGGCGCGGGCTCATCAGAAAGGGGGACGGTGATGCCGAGACCAGCTACTCTGACACCAGCGACCCCATCTCAAGGCGATCCCTCCGAGGCCCACCTTGACGACGACGAGGAGCTGACCGGACATGCCTCCACTGAGAATGACTCCATCCCCGGCTGGAACTACTGATCCTCCTCCTTTTCCATTAACGCCTGCTTCCACGGCCACCCCTCCTACCAGTACCATGAGCACGAGTACTCGAGGTGTCAAGCGTGGACAGAGGAGGACGTCCAAGGCATGGGACGACTTGGATCGTGTGACGAAAGAGGTAAATGGGGTAAGTGTCACCTATGCTGCTATATGTCGCCATTGTAAATCTGAATTGTCTGCCTTGTCTAGTAAAGGCACTGGACACTTACTTCGACATCAAGCTATATGTTTAGCTAAGTCAGAACGTAATGCTAGAACATAAACACACATATCTTGTTTTGTCTCTCTTGGCTAAAGATGTATTGACTGTTCTTGTTTTAACTATTAGTTCGGAGTCTGTTTTCTCACTTTGTGGCAGGATACTTGAGGAAAGAAGACGAAATTTGACAAGTGACACGATAGAGATCTTGACTTGCTTGAAAGATTGACAGCTTGAAGAGGATCGAGGTAAATACACTATTGAGAAGCACCACAAGGAACTTGAAGAGAAGTATGTTGATCTGTTTCTGGATGCTGATGGTGCTGGATTGGGTGCTGATGGTGCTAGATTGGGTGCTGGATCAGCTCATATTGTTGTTGATTAGTTACTAGTAGTTAGTACTTAGATAGAATGTTGCTGTAATATTTTGAGACTTTATGACTTGCGCTTGTTGTACTCTTTTCCCTTAGGCTAAAGGGTTTTTAACGAGGCAACCAGTTAGAACATCTATTTGTAACAAATTATAATTTAATCTGATCATCCTTTTGTCAAATTTTTGATATGTTGGTCTGTTTTTCTTTGTGATTTTCATTTCTGGATTGTGAAACTGATCATTTGAGTTTTTTTTTAATTTCGTTCTTTTTGAGCACGTCGGGCCGAAAGAGGTCAACGGGCCACCGTGCTTTTATTTCGTGCCAGCCCGACACGGCTACAGGCTGACGTGCTGCGCCATGGGCCGACGGCAAGGCACGAAGGCCGGCCTGGCATGGCCCGGCTACTGTTATGTGTCGTGCCGGCCCGAAATGCTACGTGCGAGATCTTTTCGGACTTGGGCGACTAGTGGGAACCAAAACGGAAGAGGAGCCTGGTGGGTGGGTGTCGGGACTCGAAAGAGGAAGGGGAAGAAGCAGAGAAGGGGAACGCAACTCCGGCTAATGCTATCCAAATAGCCTGTGGCTCGTGGCCCGGCCCAAAGCACGAAAAAAAGCACGGTACGAACCTGACACGACCCGGAATAATTTCGTGCCGAGCCGGCCCGGTCTTAGGCTTCGAGCCGTGGTTGGACCATCGGTCGAGCCCACGAGCTGACACGATACGATCCGTTTAATGATATTAAAAATATAAAAATACGTCAATACTAAACATAAATAACACAGTGACCTGGTGGTAAGTAGACTACCTTGAACAATGCAGGTTGTAAGTTCAAACCTCCACTCCCACTGCAATTTTTGCTCATTTTCATTATTTTAGTTGTAAATGAGATGCTAAAGGATTAATGGGCCGTTCTTCTAGCGGGTCTAACTGGCCGGCCCGACACGATTAATCTAATTCATGCCGGACCGTGGGCTTATGCCTGGACACATAAGCTGACCCGATACGACCCAATATTAATTTTGTGCCGTGTCGACCTGATATTAAATGAGCCATGCCTTTTTATGTCTGGATTGGACCATGCCGGACGGCCTAGTTGGACACCACTAGCTCCAGCGCCCAAACAAGGATTCGATGGAAGGCGTCGTCCATTCCACACATGGACCAGGCCGAGAAGCAAAGCAACCAAAACGCCGAAAAAAGAGGCCCGCACACGAGATGGGCGTCAAACGAAAGGCAGAGAACAAGCCGCGCCTCACACCGAGAGACGACCACGTCGGGCTGAGTGGACGTGTCAGCCCAAGAAGGCCTCCACGCCATGCAAAATTTGCAGTGGGCTGCAATTCTCAACTGAGTCAGCTTGAGACTACTAGCGAATCTTGGCGCGCTATGCCGCGCTGAAAAGATTAAAAAAACTTGGCATAAACATTGGGTCAGCTTATAAGTCCAAAACGTGTTACACAGACGGCTTATCCACACCAGGTCTTTGGCACATATCATTTTCATTCTACGTGGAGACAGGAGGGCCATGTGTTAGACACCAACATCACTCTTATCCTGTGCGTCGTCTTCCTCGCTTTTTCTCTGCTTAGGGCGCCGCTCTTCTATCTCAAAGCTGAAAGCTTCTCTCTCTGCGTCTTGCCACTGGAGTTCACTTCCTTTTTGCCTAATCCAACCAAGCACATCCTTTATGTTGAGTCTGCGTCGAGTCTCTTAGGCCCGTCATCACAAACAAATCTATCGAGTGGATGGGGGTGACATTGCAGAGAGCCATCTCGCCTGCCCCCAAGCGGTGACGTCTTTGCTCCTCATGACGCGCCCACCATGTTGGTCGACACGACAGCGTGCGGTCAAGCGACCGCGCTCTGTCACTCTCGCGGCTGCAATGCCGTGACATAGTGCTCGATTCCCTGCCCCTCCCTCATGTTGGTCACATCATGGAAGGAGAAAGAAGCAAAATGATGACCACACACGGACCAAGCTCATTGTGGTCATCTAAGCTCATGATTCCGCTTATGGCCTTCCTCTCGCACCCTGCCAAGCACACAAGTGGAGAGAGGGGAGGTAGATGATGAAGGCCACACGGCAACTCATCTTAGAGGAGGCGTCTATGAGCGATGAGTGGAAGACGAAGAATGACGGCGCGGTGAAAATAGGCACACACACGGGCCAAACCGGGTCGCACATGAGGAGCAGGGGAGTGAGGGAGTAAATGGAGAACACATGGGGCAGAAGAGGTACGCGGCAGCTCAATAATGCGGCCACGTCAAGCAGAATGTTGAGAGGAGCGGCAAGTATTCCTGCATCTACTTACTACTATATATAATTTGTTATATACTAAAAAACCTTGTTAAATACAAATTTTTTAGGCCTAAATGCCTAGCAGAGAGCAAAACAAAGGCAGAAAATGGTGTTCAAATTTTGTTTCTATAAGTATTTGAATTTTGATGGACTGTATGTTTGAATTTATACCCCTATAATTAAAATCCTACACCCGCCACTGGAACGCTCCAAGCTGTTACAATACACTATCTGTCACATGTAGATGGTTTTTTTTTCAACAGACCATGTCGATGTTCAGATGCAACAAAAATGGAAATTTTGGAATACTAGTCATTGTGATCTGTAATAACGGATTCAAACATAGGCATATCAATATCTTACTGGTGGCATCCACTTTATAGTTACATGGAGTTTAACCTCGATATTGTTAGAAATAACAATAGTTTAATAATAATAAAACTAATTCAAGTAGGTATAAATATTAGATAGACTACATGTAATCTAGACGTGCAAATTATCAAGAAAGCTCCTATCTCAATTGCGTGTATTGGTAGATTATGTGACATAACCAAAGAACAAACACTAATCATAGCGACTAGCAACAACCTAGGAACAAAACCTAGATCACTCGATCTAATCATCAAAAGAGGTTAAGAGATGGTTTACAGGAAAGCGCTCCGATGATGATCGTTGTATAGTCTGATCCATCGATGAAGAAGACGATATAGATGTAGGCGATCAGTCGACGAAGAGGATGCAGATCACTAGCGAGCAGTCGCGACGGCGTTTTTCAAAAAACCTGATACGTCCCCTACCCCGTGCAAGAACACGAGGAGACGTACGCTTCGGAGACCTGCTCTCCCAACATCGATGGCACGTCGGCGGCGGGATGGGGAAGACGATGCGGCAACACAATATGGAAAATGACGAGAGAAGCAAGGAAAAATCGTGTATCTTGTAGGTGACGTCTCGCCTATATATATACACACGACATTGCATACTTATGATAATTAATTCATAATTAAAAAGGCATATTAATCACCATTAAGAGAGAATAATTGTCTACTATATATGGCCAACGTAATTATCTCTTGCATAACAAAAAAAATCTGAGTAATATAAGAAAGCTGCGACTCCGCACAGACAAGGCTCATATTTTACCGGACCATTCACGTGCATGTCATATGTCCTTCGCCCCACCTCCGGCGAGGCGAGTGAGCACGCACATGTGTTCTTTCTTTTTTCTCCTATTAGCTCAACTAGGTGAAAACAACTCAGCTATTTAAGTTGTTCTTCTCCTCCCTAGTATAGCAATATGGGACTAAACTCCCCCACCATATCATGCATGTGCACATGGCCTTTGGGATTTGTTGGAATTATTAATTTGAACCATAGCCCAAAACTTCTAATAGATATCAGTTTCTTCAAAGTAGTTAATTAAAATTGGCTAATGAATAATAGAATATGCATCTCTACTGCTCATTTAGGTCCTGTTTGGATCTAACTTAGTTTTTTTAAAACTAGTTTTTACTTTTAGTTTCTAGAAACTAGTTTTTAAATAAAATTGAGGGGGATGTTTGTATCTTAATTTTTATAATCTTGAAAGGACCTTGATGTTGCCTAGAGGGGGGGGGGGGAGGCTGAATAGGTGTTCCTGAAATTTATTCCAAAACTCGCAGCGGAATTAGTACTGCCAAAAACCAGACCCTTCGGTTTGGCAAACCGGACACTCCGGTTTTTGTCAGAGAGGCAGAGTAAACTAAGCACAAAAGAAACTAGCTGAAACTTTAAGCAAGCACCCTAATACACAGGCAACAAGGCAAGAGCAAGGTGATTTCACACAGAAATCACTTAGATAAAACATTGTCCAAAACCGGACACTCCGGTTTCAAAAACCAGACAATCCGGTTTTCTTGAGACAAAAAAACTGAGGCAATGGAAAAACAGCTCACGAAAGAAATCTAGCACAATCTAAGCTATCAGAGGTTGCACACAAGCAAGAGCTAGTTTATCCACTTAGAAAAATAAGAACAACTAATTATGCAACCTATGAGAAATTAAAGCAAGCTAGAACTTAAATAACAACAAGGAACAAGGGAGCACACAGGGATTTATTTACCGGAGTTCAACCAACTTGCAAACCAAGTTGTCTACCTCTCCATTGAGGGGCTCGGTCACACTTGAGCCGGGCCTCTTTCAACCCTTTTACCTCGCCAAACAATCACCAATATCAAGCTTGGATGACCAAACAATCATCAAGATCGAGCCCGGTACTCCACTAAGCTTGCTTCTTCCCTTGCGGAGGTGAAGCCGACCTTTACAAACTTTCTCAAGGCTCACCACAAACTTAGGAGCTCTAGGGCGACGCCTACCCATCTAGGAATCTTCAATTCCAAGAGTAATAAATGTTTTACAGAATCTTGCTATGCAACAATGCTCAAATGCTCAATCTTTCTCACAAAGAGGCTCTATCTCTCAACCCAATTCTCACAAAGAGATCAATCCTCACAAAGAGGAGTTGGGGAGAGTGTTAGAGGGCTTTGATATGTTATTTTCGTGAAAGGGGTCAGCAGCTACCGGTGGAGGGGTTGGATGAGTATTAATACTCACCCCTCCAAAAGTAGCCGTTAGGAACTAGCCAGTGAAAACCGGACACTCCGGTTTCCAAAACCGGACCATCCCGTTTTGGTTGAACTAGCCATTGGAATTCAAATCAGCCAAAAACCGGACACTTCGGTTTCTGAAACTAGACGCTCTGGTTTTCCTGGGACAGTGAGAAGTTTGTGTGTATTTGGCTATAGTGTGTCACTCTTCTCACTTGGGATTTTCTTTTGAGCATTGAGACTTAGCATATTATTTATGTAAAATCCCTCTTGATAGAGCGGCATGCCTAAACTCAAGGTTAAAACAAAAAAGGAGACTTTCTTCAATTTAAGCTTGCATAATTTGAATATTGCCACTTCTTCATCTTTAGCTTTATGAGAGATGCAACATGTGCTTTTCATTTTGGCGTCATTACCTAGAGCTTGTGACTTAGAATATTTGAAACCACATGATCATCTTCTATAACAAGTCACTTCATTTCTTCACTTTCATCGTCAATTGATACTTGGCAACATATGACACCTTGTAGCTTGATCGGTCCACGATTATGCTATACTTACCCTTCACCATTGGTCCCTCGGCGCCAAGACTCATCTTGCCCTTCTCCTTGCATGGTCCATCACGGTCAAGTCAAGCCAATCACTTATCATCTTGCTAACTTGAGCCATACATTACTTTGCATCATCCACATGAATTCTTTTATCATTGTCTAGATATTTGTGATCACTTTGCTTTTAATAGAGTATCCAATTATGAATTCGTAAGCGATTGATCGTCATCCTTTTTCATACATTCTTTGATCCTTGTGAACAAGTCTTTCAAGTAAATTCCGGATCATACAAGGAATGTCCATGTCACACAATTTGAGTCGGTGTACATTTTGAACAATAATATCCACATTGAGACATACAATGTACATTTGTTAATTATGTCCTGCTAAAACACTCACAAGAATCATTAGTCCTTTAATCACGTTGTCATTTAATACACCAAAACCCACTAGGGGACTAGATGCACTTTCAATCTCCCCCTTTTTGGTGATTGATGACAATCTTGATTAAAGCTTACAAAAGATATTCAATAAAGATTTTGAATGCAATCATATAGGTGATCGCCCCTAAGTATGTGCATATTTGAATTGATTTCAAATCTTGGCCTCAAATGCCATTTGCACATTTTCAAGAAAGACTTGAGAGCTCCCCCTATATGTGTGCATTCGTGGGGCGCAACAAGTGTGTGACAGTTCAGTTCGGGATGCATATGTCAAAAAGATATCAAAGAACAAGAAACACATATGTGCTATCTAGCAAAACCGGAGCATCTAGTTTCGAAAACTGGACTTTCCGGTTTTTCCAGATTTCACATAATCAGGAAAAGCATTATACCAAATTATTTTGCATCACATATTACCACAAAGATAGTCTTAAACATAATTAAAACAAGGTTCACACACATAGCACACATTACAATTTGTTCTCAAGTCCACTAGAGAAGAAAAACGAAGAGATACACTGGTCAGGCCAAGCATCCGGTTTTCCTACCAGAACTGAAATGAAGTACAAATCAAGTGCTACTTTCTTGAGCTTTAATCTTCTCTCCCCTTTTGTCATCTAGCACCAAAAGGGGTGGTCAATAACTCCAAAGCTCATGCATGAAATCCAAGGCACTTTTCTTCGCGGTGATCTTTCCTTAGTTCTGTGGAGGATCAAATGAAGATAGTTGCTCTCCAAATGCCGCACCACTTTCAAAAGGAGGAGGTTGGCCAGAGGTGGAGGCTCCTGTGCCTCCATAGCCATATCCATAGCCATATCCACCAAGACTCATATCTCCATAAATCTGAGTGGCATAGTCATTTTGCTGCTCAAAACTAGCCATCCTGTCTTCCCAAGTCTCCATAGGACTTGCTGCACCCTCTGACCCAACAAGAGAGCAAGGTGGCTGAATCTCTAGCTTGTTGTGCATTTCCTTGACTCTCTTAGTAATCTTCTTCCTTTCCTACCTCTCATGATGAGCTCTCACATCAGACTCATACTACTTCTTGTTGAGGCAAAAAAGAATGTTCATTATTCTTCTCAAAGGCGAGGGTGGCCTGTGCACCTGCTGCCCACTGCCACTAGCACCCATAGAAGGTGGTGCACGGTGAGATGAAGGTGCCATAGGGTGAGTGGGGGCTGTAGGAGCTGCTGCTGATGTGTTCTCCTGTGGGTGAGCCACTACCTTGATCTTGTACCTTGTGTGGACGCTATCACACACAAATGTGCCACCGGTGACTTTCTCAATCATATGCATGATGTACGATGCATATCCACAACTTTTCAAAGAGTGATTTGCAATGCCCTTTATTTCCTCCCATATGAAGTCAAAGACTGAGAAGGGAGTACCATGTGGAGGAGTGGGACACATGGCAGCCAAAATATTTTTGTTGTAGGAGGAAATGGTTGTGGAGTCACCTTCTCTAGGTGTGAGAGTTCGTCTGAACATCCTGTTGATGTAGTAGTAGAAGGGGAGCAAATCAGTGGTGTGCCCTCTGCTGCCTTGCTTGTTCCCTGGGTACATGAAACTCATTCTATCTGCCTTTAGAGCATGATGCAAGTGAAGTCTAGGGCGGTTGGCATCATTCCTCCCAAAACCAAGCAACCTGGCAAACTGAGCATATGTAATCTCATACCACTATCCCTCAGTCATCCAGTGGAAATTTCTCACATTCCCATGCTCCTCAACATATAAGGTAGCATAGAACTGAGCAATGACCTCATTGTTCCAATTCTTCTAAAATGCCATGATATCGCTTACACTCTTGGCCTTACATTCTGCCACCACACTGTTGATGATAGCATCATCCTTAGCAATCAAGTAGTCCCAATCAACCCACTGAGCTGCTGAAATGGCCTTGGTCTTTAGTATGATAACTGTCTCATAATAGTCTTGATGGAAGTGTGACAAAAACCTGTAATCGGTTCCATTCTATTTTGGAGCAATTCTATAGTTGATTGCTCTCATCTTTCTCACTTCATCAATATTGCCCCTGTAGTTGACTTTTTGCCTCCAAGATGGAGTCTGAGGAATAGTAAATTTAGGATTACCAAAGTCAACATAATCTTCTGGAACTAGCTCATCAACATCAAAGGTTTCCTCATCCTCCTACATGATATCATCCTCTCCTCCTGTTGCCCTGGAGGATTCAGCCTCCCTAGGGTGACTTGGCCTAGGAGGAGATGGTACCCAAGTCTCATCCTCAACATCATAAGGAAGTCCCACTGTCACTAGGCTTTGAAGTTGGGTCCTTCTGAATAGTCATGGTACCTCTGGGCATCCTTTTGATCAGTTGTTTCCTTCTCTGATAGAATTTGTCATCATGCTTTGCTTTCACATTTCTCTCACCTTCGGAATCCAACATACTGTCCCTGTCAATATTAAGAGTGAACAATGCTTAGAAGACAATTTGCACAGGAGAGGAACATGTTAGAATTCAGAATGAGTGAATAGGATGCATATTGTTCTATTCTGGGAAACCCGGACCCTCCGGTTTAAAAAACTGGACCATCCGACTTTTACAGAAGGGAACAATATGCATTCTATCATCTCACCCTAGATTCTAAAGGGAAATGGAACATGATTTGAGCAAGGTGCTGGCAAGAAATCTCCTACAAACTGAAATAACCAAAAATTATCAATTTAGAATTTGTCTGCCAAAACCGAACCATCCGATTTCAAAAACCGAAGCATCCGGTTTTCTCAGTCAAACCCTAGGTTGTTAATCCCGGTTAATTTCAGCCATATGACTTCAAACGAATTGTAGGTAGCAACTCTATCGCATACTAGGAGACAATGTTCCGAAGGAAATTGAAATCTAACAAGGTACCTAAGAGATCGAACCAAAGAAACCTAGGGTACCTTGAGAGAGAGTGACGATCCAAAAACCGGAAGAGGAATCCGGAGTCTCCGGAGTTGGAGATCTTGATTTCACCAAGAAATCACTTTCCCAATGGTGGGAGCCTTCAAATCACCAATGTGGAGAAGGAGAAGGAGGAGTTGGCGTCGGTTTGAGAGGGACAAGAATGAAGAGACCCGAAGGGGTAAGATCTGGCAGGATACAGTTAAACTCGAGAAAACCGGACTGTCCGATTTTGCCTAATCAGATAGACAAAACCAGATCTTTGATAGATTCTCCTCTATTCTTTTCTAGTTCTGGATTCTTCTCCTTTTTCAACCTCGTTTGTTTTGTAAACTTTTCAAAAACTCATTTTGTCAGTTTTTGCTCATTTCAAATTCTTATCCTTTGATGTGCAACTCTCTTCTCCAAAGAATTTGTGAGAAAATGCTTCATTCTTTGCAACTTCTTGTTCCTTTGAAGGTGTGAAGATTGGAATTGAGGGATTTGATCAAGAGAGAGAGAGAGAGAGATTGGATTTTTGGACTTGGGATAGAAGATCTTACAAATTGTGGTTAGGCAGCAAACAATCAAGTTGAACTATAGCCACAATTTGTTCGATGTGATCACAAAGATCAAGAGTCAAATGGTTTTCAAAATGCACGCATAGCAGGATTAAGGGTTTTCAAAAAACATCTATCTTATCTCATAAATAGTATGTAGTGACAAGATCCACACACATACCAAGGAAGGTCCTACCACATGAGTTCTATATGCATAGGAAAAAAAGAACGAAGACCATAAAGAAGAACTTACCTTGGCCTTATCTAGCTTTGTGCTCTATCAAATTTGGTAGTACTGCATCATCCTTGTTCTTGATGCACTTTCAATGGTGGATGATGGCATTTATGGCTTAGGCTAGAATCAATTAAGGAATGATCATCTAGAGAGGGAGAGATCACCGAAGATCTTTCCATGTAGTTGAAAGCATTGGTTGTAGTGTGTTCATATGATTTCTGGTCAAAACCGAACCATCCGGATTTTCCAGAGCCCGAAATTTTACCAATGTCTCGGACATGTCTGATGATCATCGGACATGTCCGATGACTTCATAGTGCCATGCTCTCTGGAGTCCAATGGACATGTCCGATGCATCGGACTTGTCCGATGCATCTTAGGAAATCAGACCATCCGGTTTTGTAAACCGGAGCATCTGATTTTTCCTGAGTTCTTGATTTTTCAGGTTCTTCACCAAACTTTCTTAACTTCTTGCTTTGTGTTGCTTTCTTGGCTTCTTGTGTGTGTTCATCAATCCTGAGAGATATTCAAAACAAATTTCTCCGTGGGAGACATTAATTGCATCTCTTTACAAATTTATTCATGCTTGCACACTTGAGAGCACTTCTCAAGTAGTAAACATGAACTTATGGATTTATTGCTGCAGGAATACGGAACAAAAAGGAATGTTTAGTGATACTTATTCTTTTCCTTGATGTCATTGATGTAGATAGTATTGGAATGTCTCCACACTTGGCAAGTTGTATGTTATCCCATTATTCTTGTATATGTCATGTCATCAATGCATCACCTGCAGCTCATGAACACTTTCAAGCACATTTTGGTACCCAACACTTGTTGGGTCATAAAGGGTTAGTGACACAAGTTTTAGGTATCCAAATTGACTTTGCACTATCAATGGGTGAACTCATCACCTTGACAGCACAAGAGTCAACATTTGCCTTAGCACAGGATACATGATTCTGGACAAGATTTGAAGGGGCTTGAGCCATAGGGCAATCCTTACTCATGTGGCCTTTTTCACGACAAATATAACATTTCTGGTGCTTGATTTTATTTGCCTTCACCTTGAGTTGTCTTTTTTTACTTCTATTCTTGTCCATGTATTGGTTAAGTGCTGATACAAAACCTTTCTCAAGCTTCTCTTGTGATCTCAACCTGCCTGTTGAAATCGGACCATCCGGTTTTCACAGACTTGCAGTTTTCTTGATTTTGTTGTGCATTGAGAAATTTTATGCCCTGCCTCATGGCAACCGATACACCTTCTCTGAGATAGATTTCTTTGTCTTCTAGAAAGTGTTGGTTAAACCTTTTTCTTAGTTGGACACTTTGAGGCAAAGTGTCCCTTTGTTGAGCACTCGAAGCATATGACATGAGCACTTGTTTTGTTCTTCTTATTTCTCTTCATGTCATGGACTTTTTCAAGGTCAGTTATGGAGCTTTGGGAGCATGTGACGGTTGATCCCTTCTCAAGCTTCTTCACCATGTTGCCACGGTTATCTTGAGATGGTTGCACAAGACCTTTGCCTTTCAACCGACTTATGTCCATCTTGAGCTTCTTATTTTCTTCTTTGAGAGCATCATTTTCACTTGCAATAAGATCATCACAAGTTTCTACAATTATATGCTCATCAAGAGATGGCTTTTCTTGAAGACAACATACGTTAGCACATGATAAATCAATGGATATAGGTGCACATGTGCAAGTGTGAGGTTGAAGGGATTTTACCACTGTTAGAGCAACCTCATGTGTTGTCTCTAGCATGACATAAGTATCAACTAGCTTTTCATGGGAGTTTAGAAGCATGCTATGTCTCTTTTGCAAATCAAGATGCTTTTTAGCTAGCTTTTGGTACTCCTTGAAGACCATTTGATTTTCCTTCTCTAATTGTGCTACATAAGATAGAGAGCTAATAGTACATGCATCATTGTTACTCAAATCATCACCTTTAGCAAGCGTGGATGTTTTGGCTTCTCTTTGTCTCTTGGTCATGAGACGGAAAGAGTCCTCATCCTCTAACCATGAGCTTGGTGGTGATGTAGACTCCTCACTTGGTTTGAACCTGCAGCAATCAAGATCATTGACACCTTTTATTGAAGTTGTTTCTGTCTTGTCAAAACCGGACACTCCGGTTTGGGAAATCGGACCCTCCGGTTTTCCCAGGCAGACAGATTCAGCTCTGTTTTCTTGATCTTTTGATTGCTTATGTTGGTGTTGGTCTTTTGAGCTTGCTGAGGAGGAGATGTCCTCTGGCTCACACTCCAACGATGATTTTTTCTTATTGCTAGAGCCATACATCTCCTCAAGTGCCTTCCAAATGAGGTGAGCACTCTTGCGGTGACCATACTTGTTAAGGATCATGCCAACCACTTCTGCACTCGAAGCACTAGATAAAGCATGAAATGCACAGGCTTCGAGATATAAGCATTTCTTGAGCTTTTGTTGGAGGACGATCTCCAAAGTCATGAGAAAAGTCTATATCTACGATCTACCAAACTTGAGGGCTCATTTCACGTAAGTAGGAAGACATGAGATTTTTTTCAGGAAGCAAAGTTTGCTCCATTGAAGCATGTTACCTTGAAGGACGGTGAAGCAATGTGTGGAAGTGACATCGTATTCTCCAACCGGTGAAGCCTAATAAGGAGATTAGGCTCTGATATCAATTGAAAGGACCTTGATGTCGCCTAGAGAGGAGGGTGAATAGGCGTTCCTAAAATTTATTCCAAAACTCGCAGCAGAATTAGTACTGTCAAAAATCGGACCCTCTGGTTTGGCAAACCGGACACTCTGGTTTTTGTCAGGGAGATGGAATAAACTAAGCACAAAAGAAACTAGCGGAAATTTTAAGCAAGCACCCTACCACACATGCAACAAGGCAAGAGCAAGGTGATATCACACAGAAATCACTTAGATAAAACACTGTCTAAAACCGGACACTCCGGTTTCCAAAATTGGACACTCCAGTTTTCTCGGGACAGAAAAACTGAGGCAACAAAAAACAGCTCGCGAAAGATATCTAGCACAATCTAAGCTACTAGAGGTTGCACACAAGCAAGAACTAGTTTACCCACTTAGGAAAACAAGAACAACTTATCATGCAACCTATGAGAAATTAAAGCAAGCTAGAACTTAAATAACAACAAGGAACAAGAGAGCACACGGGGATTTATTTACAGTAGTTCAACCAACTTGCAACCAAGTTGTCTACCTCTCCGTTGAGGGGCTCGGTCATACTTGAGCCGGGTCTCTTTCAACCCTTTTACCTCGCCAAGCTATCACCAAGATCAAGCTTGGATGACCAAGCAATCACCAAGATCCAGCCCGGTACTCCACTAAGCTTGCTTCTTCCCTTGCAGAGGTGAAGCCAACCTTTACAAACTTTCCCAAGGCTCACCACAAACATGGGAGATCTAGGGTGACGCCTAGCTGTCTAGGAATCTTCAATTCTAAGAGTAATAAATATTTCACGGAATCTTGCTATGCAACAATGCTCAAGTGCTCAATCTTTCTCACAAAGAGGCTCTATCTCTCAACTCAATTCTCACAAAGAGATCAATCCTCACAAAGAGGAGTTCGGGAGAGTGTTAGAGGGATTTGGATATGTTATTTTTGTGAAAGGGGTCAGCAGCTACTGGAGGAGGGGTTGGATGAGTATTAATACTTACCCCTCCAAAAGTAGCCGTTAGGAACTAGTCAGTGAAAACCGGACATTCAGGTTTTCAAAACCGGACCATCCGGTTTTGGCTGAACTAGCCGTTGGAATTTAAATCAGCCAAAAACCTAAAACCGGACACTCCGGTTTTCCTGGGACAGTGAGAAGTTTGTGTGTGTTTGGCTATAGTGTGTCACTCTTCTCACTTAGGATTTTCTTTTGAGCATTGAGACTTAGCATATCATTCATGTAACATCCCTCTTGATAGAGCGGCATGCCTAAACTCAAGGTTAAAACAAAAAAGGAGACTTTTGTCAACTTGAGCTTGCATAATTTAGATCTTGCCACATCTTTATCTTTAGCTTTATGAGAGATGCAACATGTGCTTTTTATTTTGGCGTTATTACCTAGAGCTTGTGACTTAGAATATTTGAAACCATATGATCATCTTCTATAACAAGTCACCTCATTTCTTCACTTTCATCGTCAATTGATACTTGGCAATATATGACACCTTGTAGCCAGCGTTGGAAAATGCAGCGAAAACCGACCGGTTTTCGCGAAAACCAGTCGGTTGAATTTGAACAAATTTGAAAATTTGGAAAAATTTATATAAAAATTATGATAAAAAACTAGATCTTTTATGATGAACTATGGTGAAGAAATCATATGAAACAAACATTGTTTGACCCCCGAAAAAATTGAAAAAATGAAAGTAGAAGGAAAAAATAAAAAAGAAATATAACCTTATCCCGACGCGCTCAGTTCCTTACCGCTCCCGCATCTCCCATCGGCCTCCCCCCATCTCAGGTATTTCTATAATTATGTATTGACTACTACGTGTTGTATGCTTATGTTACTATTAGTTGGACCATATATTACTTGTTTCTTATATGCTTTGTGCATATGTATATATTATTACAAATTATTATCAAAGTTATTATCAAAATTTATATTTTTTCGCATCATTTTTCTATTTTCCAAGATTTTTTAACTTTTTTTACTGCCAGCCGGCTTTTCGGCCAAACCGGCCGGTTAGCTGCTCCAACTGCCCAGCCAAATTCTAATTCTAATTCGGCCGGCTAACCGGCCGGTTTGGCTGAAAAACAGCCAGTGCGTCGATTCGGTCCGGCCCGGTTTTGCCGCCCTGACCGCATTTTCAAACCCTGCTTGTAGCTTGATCGGTTCATGATTATGCTATACTTACCCTTCACCATTGCATTTGGTCCCTCGGCGCCAAGACTCATCTTGCCCTTCTCCTTACATGGTCCATCGCGGTCAAGTCAAGCCAATCACTTACCATCTTGCTAACTTGAGCCATACATTACTTTGCATCATCCACATGAATTCTTTTGTCATTGTCTAGATATTTATGATCACTTTGCTTTTAATAGAGTATCCAATTATGAATCCGTAAGCAATTGATCATCATCCTTTTTCATACATTCTTTGATCCTTATGAACAAGTCTTTCAAGTAAATTCCGGATCATACAATGAATATCCATATCGCATAATTTGAGTCAGTGTATATTTTGAACAATAATATTCACATTGAGACATACGATGTACATTTGTTAATTATGTCCTACTAAAACACTCACAAGAATCATTAGTCCTTTAATCACGTTGTCATTCAACAGACTAAAACCCTCTAGGGGACTAGATGCATTTTCAAATCTATAATCTAGCTTTTTGGTAGTTAATTGTACTGAAATAAGGCAAAAACTGGTATTAGCTGGGTTGAGCCAGATTATGTGTTTTTTAGAAACTCATAATCTAGTTTATAGAAACTGACATAAAAACTGGCCTGTTTGGAGGCCCTTTAGTTTCTAGAAGCCAGATTTTTAAAAAATGAAGGGATCCAAACATGACCTTAGTTACTATTCCCTGGTGATCATTAACAGATTCAATTTGGGTGTATTAACATAACTGTCGGCATTGAACTAGAACCCCCCCCCCCTCCAATAAATAAATAAGTAAATAAATTAAGCTGAAGGAGTGCACTTAGAGTGTGTTTGACAGTGATTATGAATTAATTTGTTGAACAACTTATACTGTGATAAGCCATAAGTTTTGTCAAACAGCTACTTTGCATAAGCACTTATTATAATAAGCTCTTATAAGTCATTTGTCCTTTTATTCTAGAAAAACAAAGTCACCAAACACCAGCTTTTTGGCTTTATGGACCATCTCTCCCTTGACCTAGTTGAATAAGCTATTTCAGAAAAACAGGATAAGTTGTTCTCCCAAATAGGTTGATAACTTATACAATAAGCTAGATAAGCACTTTTCACAGATTAAAACATAAGCTATTTTTAACATAAACATAAGTTCTGTCAAACACATCCTTAGAAGTCAGTAGGTACTCAGTAATAGAATATCTGAATATGCAATCATATTCATAAGAAAAGCAATTTTTTTTTGTGGGAGAAAGCACTCTTTAATCTTGTATTGAATGAACAGGAGGAGCAAGCCCCTACTAAGTAATAGTATACTAATATAAAAAATTAACCTCAAAAGAAACAAAAAAGAAATGAAAGAAACAAAATAAAATGTATTCTATACAATGATATTAAGCCCTTCTTCGAAGCTAGGGAAGTAATTTTTCCTTATAATAGTCTCTCGTCTGGGGGAGCCGCTCATTTTACTCAGCTCAAAATAACTTCGGTGGCAACTGCAAGTCCATCGTCTTGCTTTCCAACATCTCGAGGACCTTGCCCATGGAAGGTCGATCTGCAGGTGTAAATTGTATGCACCACAGGCCAACGATGATCATCTTTCTCACGAGATCCGTCGCGTCCCAACTGATATTGCAGTTGGCACCGTAGAATTGATCAAAGTTTTCATACAACCACTGAGGGAAATATTGGCTGCTGCTCTCTGTACTAACGTTTATCTGCTTTCTTGCTCCGACCATCTCAAGAACAACCATCCCATAACTATACACATCAGACTTGCTGCTTACAACTCCATAATTTCTTGAAAATACTTCAGGAGCTATGTACCCTATCGTACCTCTTGCACCAGCAATGGAGATTTTGCTCTCCTTTTGTTGACACAGTTTCGCCATTCCAAAATCAGCGATCTTTGGACAAAATTCCTGATCCAACAGAATGTTTTGAGGCTTGATATCGAAATGCACGATTCGAGTGTTGCACCCAGTGTGGAGATACTCCAGCCCTCGTGCAATTCCAACGACAATATCAAATAACCTATCCCAGGTTAGAGTCTGGTGTCCTTCAGCAGAATAGTTGCCAAACGTGTATTTCTCTAGTGAACCATTGGGCATGTACTCGTACACGAGAGCTCTGCTTGAACCTTGCAGGCAAAATCCTAAGAGAGTGACCACATTGACATGAGATGTTCTGTTGATGCTAGCCACCTCATTCATGAATTCCTCGCCGTCTCCCTCTGTGTCCTTCAGCAATTTGACAGCTATCTCTCGGCCATCAGGCAGGTTTCCTCTGTAAACAGCTCCATATCCACCTTGACCAAGCTTGTGGGTGAAAGATTTGGTCATTCTTCTCACATCTGAGTAACTGTACCTTTTGGGATGTGAAGTTCCTTGCTTTTGCAGGAATGATTCAATCCTTGATGGATTTCTTGACCATCTTTGCCACAGCATCATGCCATAATATCTCTTGTAGCACAGGAAGAATGTGAGGAGGATTATGCATAGCCCAAATAGGCCTGAGATGCCAGCTACAAAATCCAAAAAGCACACAAGGAACAGAAATGCATCAATATATGGTTGTAGTGTAAAATGCAAGTGTGGTGGACACAATCAGCACAAAGAACAAGAATTTATGCACAAGAGAACGATAGCTGCGATTTTGATGTTTACCATCTGGAACCTGTAGAAAGAAAGAAACATATGCATAGCATATGTGCAGGTTCCTCATCAAGGAAGAAACAACTCTAAGAATGACGGCTTGTAGAACCGGAGATCCAGTATTTGTTTTTGGATTATTTGCTTTAGATTGTGAATTTTTTATGGTTCTTATATGAACTAAGACTTCCATAAACCAGTGTTGACCCTAATTCAATGAAAGAGTAGTCCTCCTCTAGTTTATTCAGAAAATGCAGTGTAAATAATTAAGTCTATTTCACCGTCTCACACATATTTATTCAAAAATTATACTCTGTTATGAACCCAGGCAGTCGCAAAAGATAATAAAAAAGGGTTAAGCAGCCCCCATCCAAAACTATCAAAGTAATTAGGTTATTCCCTATGACAGTTGTGGTAACGTAGGCAACTCGCGGATTTTATACTACATCTAAACATTGTTTGTCGGTAAATCAGGTTTTAGAAAGTGCCATGGTCGCTGCCCGCTATTTGTTTACTTCGTCGCAGACATGACTCAAGTGAATGTCACCAGTTATTAGTAGTTAGTCAGTGCTGTACATTCCGGATGTGCTTGAATTTTTGTTGTCAAACCTTACAATCATATTGCAATTTCAAACAATCCGGTAGCGCATAAAAGTAACAATAATACCAAAGGGAAAAGGTGAGAATGATTTCTTACCTGTTATGATCGTCTTGATTTTCCGTGCGCCAGTTCCCCTTGCAAATGGTGAATCGGATACCGGTGCCCTCCTGAATCCTTCTGAACTTGTAGAGATTTTAAGTGAGCTAACCGATTTGTGCATTGTAAAATACATGTATATATACCAGCTAAAGTTAAATGGCTCTACCGGTAAAATTTATTTAACTTGGACTAGCAATGTATCTATGTATAGAATGATATGGATAATGTAAGATTAGTGTTACTGGACTTATCATAAAAATATAATTCGTAATATACATGTATATATACTTTCACTTTAAATATTATACCTTCAAAAAGTAATAAAATGTTCAGATGTCGTATCAAAGACCCATCGTTATCAAACAACCTTACAATTTGGATCATACGAAGTATAAGATTCCTGATAAGCAACAAATCAAATTAAAATTGAATTCATGCACTGAACACCGACTGCACATGAAAATGAGCAAATATATGATGATGGTGCTTCTAGATAAGCATACAAAACAAGTGATAGCAAAAAAATCGAGCGAAACAAGTTATAAAAAAATTATAGATAAAATATGACAAGAGCAGGTTAGTATTAGTTATTGGCATAGTTATAATATATTGATATTTAGGCGTGCAAATGAGTGGGCCATACCGCTAGTTGATCCTAGCTCCTGCTTCAAAGCCATATGTGCTACATCTGTAACCACACCAGCAGCATGAAGAAGTATCATCCTCACCTCGGAGAGGTATATAGACGAGCCTGCTCCCCGTGCCACCTTCCGTTCCAGGATTGTACCTCCGCAAGAGGTCCATCTCCGACTGCAACCGGAAGCCGAATTTTGCTCCGACGGAGACGAGAGTCTCCCCTTCACCGAGCGGGTAGGTTAGGAACATACGGAGGTCCGGCGAAACTGCCGGATCCCCGCAGGAGCAGTTGACCGTGACGTTCACCGTGACTCCGTCGCCTTTATTACTGTTGGTCTCCTCCAGCCAGGCGGCGGTGGTGAGGTTATTGTAGACGGCGGCGATGCTGGAGTAGGTGTCGCCTGGGGAGACCCTGTAGGGGAAGGAGCCAGCGAGGTAGGTGGATGACGGTGCGCCTGGGAGCGATAGGCATCGGCAGGTGAAATTGACGAGGACAGGCTCGCCGGCAGAGACGAAATCCTGGTTGGGATGACCTGCGTCGTTGTAGGCCGCCAGCGCACGATAGTCGTCGATGCCAAAGAGTGACCCGATGTAACTGAGGTTCTGGTTCGGCTTGGTGGAGTAGTAAGCTACAGCGATGTCGCAGCCGGTGCTGCAACCGCCTCCTGCCGGCGACACGGCAGACGCGGCTGCGGCGAGGAGGAGGAGAAGGAGGCGCTGGAGAGGAGACGGTGACATCATTGCATTTGCAAGACGAAATCCTAGCCGTGGACGTACTCGTCCAAGAAAGCTGAGGGCCATTAGAACTAAGACGACGATGACGACGCGCACCTACTCGCGAGAGGACTTGGGGCTCACTGACCGTACCCGTGGCCTCCGTCACTCTCGTCGGGTCACCATTCACCGATAAGAATGAGACAACGAAAACGTGTGCATAACTCAGCTGAGACGTGTCCTGTTGAATGCTCTTACATTTTGCCTTTGCCAACTGATATCTCCTCGGTGAGTGCCAAGCTGCCAGCAACAAGCCTTCAAAGACCTTTAGGGACGCCACTTTCACTGACGCTTTCTAAAGCGACTTTAAAGACTTTTGGAGGCGTTTTGATGACTTTTGGAGGCATTCTGAAATGCCTTATAAAGGCTGACGTGTTGTAGTGCCTCTGTGCTAGCAGTGGCGGATGCAAGATTTTTAGATTGGGTGTAAAGAACAACCAACCGTAGCATGAACTTGTCAAAATGAGCATGGGTGATGGATAAATGGTGCTGCTAAAGTTGATTTCAATGGAATTCCCTGAGTTTTGTGTTCTATTCGAAGTTTGAGGCTCAAATAACTCAATTTAAATTCTATTTTTAGAATACAACATATTGTACAAACAAAACTTTGAATATTTTTATAAAAATATTAGGTGTACATTTCTACATCCTTGACCCATGGTGCGTCCGCCCCTGTGTGCCAGTCAGTGTGATTCAGCTTATTAGACGCAACTGGTAGCATCCCTTTTGGTTTTTTTTTTAATTCCTTACATGCCATTACATATTTCATTAATATCAGATCTGCCATCGTAAAATCACTTATCCGATAGATGCCAGTGCTATTAAGTTGTAAAATCAATCCCATTTCTACCATCCACGTCATTTTTAGCATCCAATTTTTATCAAAATGACCATAATGCCCTTGAGATCATCTTCAACCTTGAGCTCGCCTTTGATCTGCCATGGCTGCTAGGACAAAGCTCGTGCGCTGCTCCACGACGGTCAAGACACATCTCACCCAAGCGCGGTAGCCACGACAACGGCGGGAACTCGCTCGCGCACGCCACCCACGAGGGCCACGACAGCGGGGCCTGAGTTTGCCCGCGCCTGCCAAGGTGGCCGAGGCAGAACTCGGCCGCGCCAACCACGGCGGGGCTCACACGCGCACGCCACCCACAATGGCTTGTGGCAGCCTTGACAGGAAGCTCGGCCTGGCGTGCGAGCAGGTGGTCCTCAACGCCTAGGACAAGCTCTGTTGACCGTCTATGAAGTCCATCACACACGGCCGGTGGTAGAAGAAAGGGCAAGGACAATTTTGACTTTTTACACCTTTAACTATTCGACATTGACATGTGGGATAAAATTGCATCTTGATGGTATATACGGGAATACCCGTTTTGCATTGGCAAATTTGAAATTTGAAGAATTTGTAATGACCTGAGAGGGAGTCTCTCTTTTTTTATCATAGGAAGATGGACCTTCACATAAAAGATAAGAAAATATATACTACTGGTCATCGTGATCAACATCCGATTCAATTTGGCATCCATTTTAGTGCTTTTCTTTTTTAGACTGCAGGGAATTAAGACCCAAAGGACAACTAATGAAGTAAAAAGTCGGTTCTAAATCAGTAGGGTATTCACATTCAGTAACAAAATATACAATCATAAAAAGGGACCAATCTTTAGTCTTGATGAGCTGCACATCATGTTACCCAGCATAAAAGGCCTCTGGTGGCATCTGCAAGTCCACGGAGCTGCTTTCCAACATCTCAAGGACCTTTCTCATGGAAGGTCTGTCAGTAGGTGCGAACTGTATGCACCAAAAACCAACGATAGCCATCTTCCTCACTAGCTCTGTGATCTCGTTGCTAATCTCGCAGGTGGTGGCTACGCAGAACTGATCCAAATTGTCATACATCCATTGCAGAAAATACTTGTTGCTGCTGTCCGCACTAACTGCGATCCGTTTCATTGCTCCGACCATATCAAGAACCATCATTCCGTAGCTGTACACGTCAGATTTACTGCTCACCGATCCATAGTTTCTGTAAACTACTTCAGGCGCTATGTAGCCTATCGTGCCTCTTGCCTCGGTAATTGAGATTTTGCTCTCCTTTTGTCGGCACAACTTCGCCAATCCAAAATCTGAGATCTTTGGACAGAAATTTTGATCTAACAGGATATTTTGAGGTTTGATATCGAAATGAACAATGCGGGTCTTGCACCCATTGTGGAGATACTCCAGCCCTCGTGCAACTCCAACCACTATATCAAACAGCTTATCCCCGGTCAAACTGCCATCTGGGTCAGCTGAGTTGCTGCCAAATATATGTTTATCGAGTGAATAATTAGACATGTACTCATAAACAAGAGCTTTCTTTGAACCTTGAAGGCAAAATCCTATGAGAGTAACAACATTGACATGAGACGTTCTGCTGATGCTAGACACCTCATTCATGAACTCCTCACCGTTGCCCTCGGTGTCCTTTAGCATCTTCACTGCTATCTCGCGTCCATCAGGCAGGTTACCTCTGTAAACAGCTCCATAGCCGCCTTGGCCAAGCTTGTGAGCAAAAAATTTGGTCATTTGTTTCACTTCTGAGTAAGTGTACCTTTGGGGGTGTGTAGTTCCCTGTTTTTGCAGGAATGATTCAATCCTCGGTGCATTTCTTGACTCTTTTTGCCAGGGCATCATGTTATAATATTCTTTGTACCACCACAGAAAAAATGCGGAAAGGATTATGCCCACTCCAAATAGGCTTGAGGTGCAAGCTATAAGATCTATATAAACAAAAAAAAAGTTGATTAGAACTAATAAATTATCTACATCTGCCATTACAGAAAAGTTTGCATTGCCCAAAGTATCCATATACAAGTTTACAAATTATCTACCAATAGCTTGATTGTTAAACTAGGCACGCAAATAAATGTGTGTGCGTACGTGACTTCTCTCTAGTTCTTTCTGAATGTACTCAATTGAAAGCCTATCGTGAACATTAAAAAAGTAACATCAATATAAAAACGGTAGACAGAAATGGGTAATGTAGTAGTTACGAAAGGACTTGGCGCACACACAAGAGACTCAAGGACGATATATAGACTCTTACATATTCGGATGCCCTTCTTTGGACCGCCGGAAGCCCCAGGAATTGTTGAGCCGATTGGTGGATCCGCTACCAATAGAAACAATTACTATGAGATGTTCATGGAAAACGAACTCATCTATATATAGGATCTAGGAACCTTTGCGAGTACAAAAAGTTCAAGCACACTAGTAGGTTGTATTATGATGTATCGTACGTACCCTTGCCCAGAAGTTTTGCACTGTATCCATTGACCATGTCATAGTAGCGGCTCCACAGCATGATGCCACCGTAATTGGCAGATCCATTCACCACCGGCAGGACCCGCGATGCTAGGTCGTTGGGTGCGATGTATCCACCAGCAGGCGCGGCATCAGGTGATGCCGGCAGCCCAAGAAATATGGACGCCGACGGCAAGGCCCGCGTCCACTGCTCCCACGCGATCCTGAGATTGCTAACGTTTCCTGGTGCGTATTGGCACGACGGCTGGTAGTAGAATTGCACCCAGACCAGGTCGAAGAGTCCCGTGCCCAGTGCCTTGCCCAGGGAGGCGTCCGGGTACGGGCACTGTGGCGCCGCGGTGAGCAAGAACGTCTTCTTCCCCCCTTTGGCGTCCTTGTACAGCCACGTCAGGTTCTTGGCGAGGTCATCGTAGTGATCATCAGAACCAACCTCGATGTCAAGGTCGATGCCGTCGAGCACGGCGTTGCCGAATGGGCGAGACCGGGAGGTTCCTCCGAGGAAGGTGTTCCAGAGGTAGGAGGCCACCGCCAGCGCGTCGGCTGTAGAGGCGAGCTTGTAGCTTCCGACGCCACCGCCGATGCTGAGGAGTACCTTGATTCCACGGGATTGGCAGGACGCGATCTCGCTGGCCAGACCTGCGCACCCGTTCCCGTTTGGATCGCAGTGGCCGGCCAAATTGAGGACAGGCGTCTGCCCGCTGCCAAACACGGGAAGGAAAGCCATGGCCACGAAGGCGTAGTTGCCGGTGCCGCATGTCGTCGCCAGGCTACCTTCGTCGCTGCTCTGGCCCCAGTAGACGCCGATTTTGAAGCCGGCGGCGCCGTGCGCCAAGACTAAGAGCAAGTAGGCACAAACAAGTTTGCAGTTGCAGGCCATTGCCAAGATCTGTCGTGTCGGGGGTAATCTCCTTTTGGATTCGCTTGCTCTGTTTCGAATGGACCTGGGACAACAGAGTCAAATGACGTGTGCGGTGTGCAAACCACTGCTTCTTCGCAATTATCAAAGACGTGTCCACAAGAGGAGCGCAGTAGGACCTCAAGTCAAGTCTACATCCCACAAGTCCTCGGAGGTATTGTGGGATCTCCAGTCGTTGATCAGGTCAGCAGCACTCAGCTTTCACCACTCTACGCCACTGCACACCTGTTTCTTTCTCCTCCTAGTTTTTAGTGGGTGGTTGGCTTTGCATACGGATGGACTATTTCATGAGAGTAGTTTGAGGGTAATTTCGTAATTATATTTTAATTAATAAAAATATATTTATTTTCGCAATATAATATTAAGTTTATCAAATCATTAAAATATTAAAAAAATATAAAACATTACTTATTAATCAGATTACTAATATAACTTTATTTATAACAGTAAAAACTAATTACTATAAATTTACAACTCTTATTTTTTTCCAATATTACTCTCAAATTGAAAAACTACTAGTTAATAGTTATGATTTTATATTATGAAATCTATACCGTTAGATCAAACTGCTGCTTTCCAACATCTCAACAACCTTGCTCACTGCTCAGGGAAGGTTTATCAGCAGGTGCAAACTGGAACTGTATGAACCACAAACCAACGACAGTCATCTTCCTTACGACCTCCATGGTGGTGGCTTGGCAGAACTGATCCAAATTGTCATACAGCCACTTTGCAAAATATTCGTTGTCGCTGTCTCTACTAACTTCAATTTGTTTTCTTGTTCGAACCATCTCAAAAGTGTTATGTGTTATGTAGCCAATCGTGGAAAATTTCCTCTTATTTTATCCGTACAGTTTCACTAATAAAAAATCCGAGATCTTTGGACCCCCACACACACATAAAAGAAAAAAAGTAAACTTAAGGGTGTGTTTGGTTAGGCTTTTTCTGGGTTTGTCTTTTCAGAAAAGTTAAAAAGCCAATCAAAGGGGTTGGCTGTCAGAAAAAACCACAGTCAAAAGTAGCTTTTGGCTAGTTTATTTCTAAAAACAGGTTAGGAGGTGCTTTTTTGGCCTTTGGCTTTCACAAGTTTAAAGAAATTATTCTCATATATATATATATATATACATGCACACTGAAATATATATACATGTATAATATATATTCACACACACATATATATATTATATACTATTATATATATGTATATATTATGAATATTATATATACATTATATTATAATATATATATATAATATTCACATACACATATGAATATTTTATGTATATATATATATATATGTATGAATATATTATATATGTATTATTTATAATATTAATATATATATATATTATAAATAATACATATATATATATATATTAAATAACTTTTTCAATTGTTTTTTAATTCAAATCTTTTTGAATTTGTAAAAACTTTTTGAATGTTTAAATAACTTTTAAAGAAAATTTTAAATTTTTAAAAACTTTTTAAAATTTTAAACAACTTTAAATTTTTTAAAAAACTTTTTAAGTTTAGAAAATATGTAGTAGAATGAAAATTTTTAATAAGTCAAGATGGAGCTTTTAAGTTGCATATAAATTTGAATGAATAACACATTATTTTACAGTTATCAGCTCACAGTCGTTTTTACCAAACGGCTTTCAGCTTTTTCACAACTCATATCTCACGATAGCTTTTTTCACAGCTCATATCAGCTTTTTTCACAACCACAGCCAAACCAAACACACCCTAAACTACTACATGTGTACTAACTAAAAGGACATGCAATCATTTAAAAGGAGCAATCTTTAATCTTGAGGAGCTACTCACTTCAACCAGCATGAAAGGCCTTTGGTGGCATCTGCAAGTCCACGGTGTTGTTGTCCAACATCTCAAGGACCTTACCCATGGAAGGTCTATCAACAGGTCTGAGCTGTATGCACCACAAACCAACGACAGTCATCTTCCTCACGAGCTCTGTGCTCTCGCTACTGATCTCGCAGGTGGTGGCTCCACAAAATTGATCCAAATTGTCATACAGCCACTGGGGGAAATACTTGCTGCTACTATCCGTACCAACTTCGATTTGTTTCCTTGCTCCGACCATCTCAAGAACCACCATCCCGTAACTGTACACATCAGATTTGCTGCTCGCTGCTCCATAGTTTCTATAAATTACTTCAGGCGCTATGTAGCCTATGGTGCCTCTTGCCCCAGCAATTGAGATTTTGCTCTCCTTTTGTCGGCACAGTTTTGATAATCCAAAATCTGAAATCTTTGGACAGAAGTCTTGATCTAACAGGATGTTTTGAGGTTTGATATCAAAATGCACTATTCGGGTGTTGCACCCAATGTGGAGGTACTCCAGGCCTCGTGCAATTCCCACAACAATATCAAACAGCTTATCCCATGATAAAGTATTGTCTCCTTCAGCAGAGTTACTGCCAAAAGTGTACTTATCGAGTGAGCCATTTGGCATATACTCATACAGGAGAGCTCTCTTTGAACCTTGAAGGCAAAATCCTATGAGAGTAACAACATTGATATGAGATGTTTTGCTGATACTAGCCACCTCATTCATGAAATCCTCGCCGTCGCCATCGGTGTCCTTTAGCATCTTGACTGCTATCTCACGTCCATCAGGCAGGTTACCTCTGTAAACGGCCCCATAGCCTCCGTGGCCAAGCTTGTGAGCAAAAGATTTGGTCATTCTTTTCAATTCTGCGTAAGTGTACCTTTTGGGGTGTGCAGTTCCCTGTTTTTGCAGGAATGATTCAATCCTGGGTGCATTTCTTGACCCTTTTTGCCACGGCATGATGCCGTAATATTTCTTGTACCACAGGAAGAATGCGAGAAGGATTATGCATACTCCAAATAAGCTTGAGGTCCCCGCTATAATATCTGCAAAAATCAATGAATATTTGATTAGAGTAATAATTACATTACATTGTCATCATGGAAGAATTAGTCCCAAATTATGAAAAATCAAAATGAAATTATGTGTATACTAGCAAAGTGTTCATGCGCTGCTACAGACTGAGAGAAAAAATAAAATATTTGTTCGACCTTTTTCTTTTTTTTAAAAAAATTACCTGTGCGTTATTATATATCCTAACACCAGTTGTTTTTCTGATGTTTCTTCTTCTGAACATCATTAACCAACATGCTTTTTCGGTCTTCAATGTGTAATATCAGTGTTCCCTTTTGAAGTTTCCTTCTCTAACATTACTCTTTATAGTTTCTCTTTTTAGTTTATCTATATATATGTCAAACAATATTAGAACTACTTTTTATGCATGGCCAACATGCTCTCATGGTGTCACCGGCATCAGCTAACTGGAGGGATAGGTGTTTGAGATCATCACTATCTCCGTGCCACAGTACACTGTTGTCTGTAAGCCACCGCCGACCTGCACAGGCGCATGGACTGATATCTCTTTGTTTACGTGCAACCGAACTTGATCATTGCTCTGCAGCACTGCACCCACTCATGAGTCCTTAAGTGATCTTCGATCGCATTCCTGCTTCCTTTCTAATCATTGTCGACAACGCGCTAAGGACACCAATATGTGAATCCCTAATACCTCACCATTGGGGCGCATGATTTTTTTTTTTTTATCTTCATACGCTTCTTCCGGACCAGATCGTTTTGTTCCCCTTTACTTTCTGTGTTTTTTATCTAGGAGTATTGCACTTTTGTTATGATCGTTGATGGCCTTCATTATCGGCGTGTTGCGGCAACTGACAACAGGTCGAGGATTCTGCTTTCTGGCAACTCCGATGACGGACATGCTTTGTTTTGGTTGTGTACATGGAAGTTGGTTTGTTTTATATTTTTATTTAGTTCTGAGTATAGAAATATGTGTTCTTTTCTAATTTGTTTAGCAATGCCAACGCCAACCTGGGCGACTAGTCGTGGTTGTTGGTGGTAGTCCGCTTGGTCATCCACCCGGGTTTGAGGTGCGGCACCAAAAAAAATCCCCTTCGGGAGGAGTTTCTTAGTTGGCGTTTAAGAGCGATTCTCTTTCTCTTAATGCGAAATGGTTGGGTCACTTAGCTCCCTATCTATTGAGTTTTTTTTAATTTGTTTAGCAATTGGACTCGAATGGAATAAATATAGAAGCTTTTTCAGAGGTATAGTTGAAGGATATGAATATTATAATAATTAGAATCGGATTAGGGTGAAGCAATCCTTGTTGTTTTTTTATTGTTTTCTACTTAGGAGCGGGACGGATACTTGACTTCTCTTTACCTGATTGTCTATTCCTTTCCTTTACTTGATTGTCTTTTTCTTTATCTGATTGATTGATTTAGGGAGAGAATAACGGACTGCCAGACAGAATAATTAGGAGCGAACAACACCATCTGATTTATTAAAAACGTAAAGATTGAAGGAGTTGTTTCATTCATAATTTCAAATCACTAAATATGACATAACATTTTTGAAAACAATGAAAATATAACAGCCCCTGTTGAGATTAGCGATAGCAGACTCGACACCTCATTATCTGCTTATCTAGGAGCAAAACAAGGTCTGAAATTTTTTAATTCTATTGTGCATCTCTCACTATAGAAAAAAGGGGGACCACCAAAGAGGACGATAGATTCTTACATATTCGGATGCTCTTCTTTAGCACTGGTCCAGCGCTGGGTGCAATGGGTGAATCGATTGGTGGTGGCTGACTGCCGGAAGCCCCTGGCGCTGGTGAGTCGATTGGTGGGTCCGCTACCAATATAGAGACGGCAATAACTATGAGATAAAGATATTGCTGGAAATGCAGAGAAATGACTCATATATGAACCGTTTTTAGTACAAGTATGCTGAAGAAATAAGTGGGTGGGTAGTAATTTATTAAAAGATGAAATTCAAAGTGCAAGCAGTTTTCTGTTAGACATACCCTCCTTGCCCAGAAGTTGCGCACTGTATCCATTGACCCTGTCGTAGTAGCGGCTCCACAGCATGATGCCGCCGTAATTGGCAGATCTATTGACCACCGGCAGCACATCCGACTCCAGGATTCGCGGGGCTATGTATCCTTCCGAGCTGGCTTCATGCGATGCCGGCAACCCGAGAAATAGGGACGCCGACGGCAAGGCCCGTGTCCACTGCTGCCACGACCCGGTGAGATTTCGCTCGTCTCCGGGCGCGTACTGGCACGACTTGTCGTCGTAGAATCGTACCCACACATGGTCGAAGAGCCCCGTACGGAGTGCCTTGCCGATGGTGTCGTGTGCGGAGTCGTAGGAGCAGTCCATCGCCGCGGTGAGCATGTACCTCCTCCCATTCTTGGCGCCCTGGTACAAAGACGTCAGGTTCTTGGCGAGGTCATTGTAGTAATTGGCAGCAAGGTCGTTGTAGATGTTGAAATCGATGCCGTCGAGCTCGGCGCTGCCGAACGGGCGAGACAAGAATGTCCCGCCGTCGCCGCCGAGAAAGGAGTTCCAGAGGAAGTTGGCCAGCTCCTGCTCTTCCAAGCTGAATGGGAAGCGGTACTGCTCCGCGGCGCTGGGGTCGCCGCCGGCGATGGCATAGACGCCGCTGCCGCGGATGCTGAGGAGCACCTTGACGCCGGCGGACTGGCAGGACGCGATGTCGATGGCGAGGGACGCGCAGGTCCCCGACGTGCCGTTGCAGTGGCCGGCCAAATTGAGGGCAGGTTTTCGGGTATTCGCAGACTCGGAAAGAAAGGCAATGATCACCAAGGCGTACCTGCCGGTCCGGCATGTCTCCACCAGGCTGCCCTCGTCGCCGTTCTGGCCCCAGTAGACGCTGATGTTGACGGAGGCAGCCGCAACGTGGGCCAATACCAAGAGTAAGCAGGCACAAAAAAGCTTGCCGTTGCCGCAGGCCATTGGAGCCGGGGCTATTGCCCGCGCGCAGTGCTCAGCTCTGTGAAATTACCACCATGTGGTGCTGTGTTTGTTTTTCTTGCCCATCTTCCGCGGCGATATGTGACAACGAGCGTCTTCAACCACTTGCTCGGTCGCAAGCACCATGGATTTGAAGGAGGACCCTTCTTCCTTCATGGACGCGCTACCGAGTCAGTAGTCAACGTCATTCAACTCGGCTGCACACGGCAAGATGACTTGGACACAAGATTTCAAAAAAAAAAAATGACTTAGGCAGTAAGACATCACAAGCCTACTTACGCAGTTTGAGGGCAGCCGACTTTCAAATTAGTTACTTTTGCAAGTATACTACCGCCGTGTGGAAAATATGGAGTTTCATATTTCGTATTAGTTGACTTTGTGTTTATATACACATTGTAAAAACTCTCCTTAATTATAAATATATAAAACCGAGGTTTTCTGGTCTTTCCAAAAAAAAAAAAAGTAACTACAGCAACATCTGGAGGATAATGACTTGTATGTCTTTGAGTCTTTGTTAACGTGATGACCTTTTTTTGAAAGTAATTACATGGGTAGCTATACTAGACGGTGTGGCGCTTTGTGGCACCACTCAAGGAAAATGAAGGCCTATTTGGTTGAAGGCGTGGTGCTAGATATCTCAGCTAGACAGTGTTAAGCTACTATGCATTGATCAGTTGCATATTAAAAGTCAAAGATGATAGAAAAGGATGAGTATAATTCACTTATGTTTTAACATTCTCCCTCACGTACAGTTCCATCGGAACACAAACATAAAAATAAGAGTGACACAACAAAAAATGCGGTCATGAGGACTTGAATTCTAGACCTCTGATCAATATCATGTCAAGCTACTATATACCGATCAGTTGTAATCAAAAGACTAAGCTGATAAGTTTATAGTTATGCCTAAGTCGGCAGACGACCGGGTATCTCATCCATAAGAGAACCGACCGAGTCGGTTTGGAGCACAAGACAATTAGAGATTGACTTTCTATGTAAATTCTTGTAGATTACGAGTAGGACTCTTTATGTACCCCTACCGACCGGATATATAAGACGGTAGGGAACCCCCATCTAGGGACAAGCAACACAATCACAACATATGAAATACAAACCACAGAATACAGGACGTAGGATTTTTACTCTCGTCGAGAGAACACGAACCTATCTAAATCGACGTCTTGTGTACTAACCATCGAGTTCTTAATCCCGACGTAGCCCTATAAATCTATTATCGAGTATAAGTCTCGATAAGTAGATAATTCACTTATGATTCAATAAATAGCAATCTTAACCTCAGTCACTCGAAATCAAGCTTCTGAGATTGTTGCATAAGGCAGACACTTCTCTGAGGGTCTCAACCAAACAAACTTTGAATGATGCTACTTTCTCCGTTTCTTTTTACTTGTCGTTCTGGAGGTGTTTTTTAGTGTTCAGATTTATTAAACATTCTCTAAATCTATATATATATATATATATATATATATATTATCTAGATTTAGAGAATGTTTAATAAATCTGATAAAGAGCCAGAAGTAAAAGTAAAAAGAAATGGCGGGAGTAGACAACTAGCTTGGCTCTTCTACCTTGAGCGGGTATGGGTACCGATGCACAGTTACCCCATAATCGACCGTCTGACTGCCGCACTAGTCTACCATTCACCTCTTATCAACTAAGTTAAGAAGAGGCGCTCTTACGAATGAGAATGTAGCGGCGCAGAAAGAGATTTTGGTCCGAATTGAGCTACTGATGGAGCAAGAAGAAATCATATGGATTCAACAGGCCAGACATGAGGACGGGGAGACGATGTGTGCACGATGGTAAAGGACTACTTCACTATCTGTTTACGTATATGAGGTACATGAAGTAAATCAAGTAGTACTAACTGATGTGCAGCGAAAGGTTCTCAGGATACGAACCAACTTTTGTTGGCCTCGTACTCGTCTATCTCCACTGTCCTCTTGTGGCTCCTCCTCCCTTGGTTCTCCATCTTCAGCAATTTACACCATGAGCAACGATGGGCTGGACTACGCGGCGAGCTAGGTGAGCAGCTTGCGCCATGAGCACAAAGAGGGGTGGCCTGTCCGACGAGCAGCGGCAACCTGCTGACTTACTAAAGTTTCTGATCCTCTGTTCGTCCACGAACGCACCACCCAAAAAATCCTGAAATCCACTGTCATTGAGCTCTCTCCATTTGGTCCAAGTGCAGAGAGACGACTCGAAGAGCCTACTTTTACCATTTTGAGGGTTATCTTGTTGTTTCCCTTTCGGATTTGAGGTCGTTGGCCACTTCCTCCCTAGGTCCGGCGGCTACAATGAGTTCCACCTGCCACCGAAATTTGTCCCTCCAATGAGCTGCATTTCGATTCCTCTTGACCACGTCATTCCAGCTGGATTGAGGACCCCCATGTTGGCTTTCTCCATCAAATCCAGCTGACGACCATTTCAAAAAAAAAAAAATCCAGCTGACGACGACCAACGAGTCAACGACAAGCTTGAGATGGGCAGCGGCCGGGGCTCGGCCATGGGATTCGAATTCCTCGCTGACGCATCCATTGGGAGAACAGGACTCACGTGATAGTAGACGGAAACCAAACAAAATGGTAAATTTCGTAACGGAAAATCTTTGGATGGTATTAATGTGGAATAGTAAATTTCTGTTTTGCGTGGACTTGCGACAACGTAGTCACTAGTCAATGGCATGTTCAACAATTGCTGCGCCGGCAATCATCAAACCACGTCAGCTGTAGTGACGGGAGGACCTCAGTCCCCGCGGAGGACTGGGATGGAGACTAGTTCGCACTCGTGGTCTTTTAAATTTATTTTTAAAAAAAATATTTTATTTTGATTAATAAAAAAATTTATATTAATATTTATTATATCTATCATACTCTATCTCATCTTTTATATCAATTATTATATATTATTATATTTAACTATCTTCAACTACTTTAAAATCTAATACAATAAAAAAAACAAAGCAACAACAAAGCAGTGGGCCACGTGCCATTTCTGCCTTTACCGTGAGACGACACGTACGCTGCATATAGCGTTTGAGAAGCGGTACGGTGGAGTAGCGTGAAGCATAGCGCACGCCAGTGCAACTTCGATTCCGCTAAAATGCTCCTGCAGGAACGCGTCACGGAGCCCGGTGCAGACAGTCTCAAGTCTGTGACCAGGTCAGCACTCAGCTGTCACCACTCAACGCCATGGCACACCTTACTTTTTTCAGGAATGCTTCTTTTCAATCAACAGCATTTTCTATTTTTTTTACATCTAGTTTTCAGCGCGTGGCTCTCATTGCAGTGAGGAGGCACTGGCAGGTTGGCTTGCATACCTTTTCGTACGGTACACTATCAGTCTAACAACTGTAGTGTTTAGATGCAACAACAACGGAGATTAACGGCTTCAACTTAGGCATATCAACATCTTTAAAGCATACACTTGTCATTTTTACATTATGGGAAGGTAAGAAACCGTAAGCCTCGATATCCATTTTCTCTGAAGTAGTGAAGTTAAGTTCAATAGTAGAGTATGCACCAGCAATATTTGCTTATATGGCCAAATATGCACCGGTCATGCATGGTGATCCATAGAACATCCAACTTGGGCACATCAACATTTAATTTTATTTTGTTCATTTGCAGGGAATTAAGACTGGCCCAACTTCAGTCTTCTACCAAAAAAAAGGCAATAATAATAATAATCCAGAGTCAACTTAAATCAGTACGTATGTATACTAAGAGGATATGCAACCATTAAAAAAGAGCAATCTTTAATCAAGAGGAGATGGCCATTTTAACTAGCATGAAAGGACTTTGGAGGCATCTGCAAGTCCACCGTGCTGCTTTCCAACATCTCAAGAACCTTACTCATGGAAGGTCTATCATCAGATCTCAACTGTATGCACCACAAACCAACAACAGTCATCTTCCTCACGAGCTCCGTGCTCTCACTGCTGATCTCGCAGGTGGTGGCTCCACAGAATTGATCCAAGTTGTCATACAACCACTGTGGAAAATACTTGGTGCTGCTATCGGTACTTACTTCGATTTGCTTCCTTGCTCCGACCATCTCAAGAACCACCATCCCGTAACTGTACACATCAGACTTGCTGCTCGCTGCTCCACAGTTTCTATAAATTACTTCAGGTGCTATGTAGCCTACCGTGCCTCTTGGCATGGCAATTGAGATTTTGCTCTCCTTTTTTCGGCACAGTTTTGCTAATCCAAAATCTGAAATCTTTGGACAGAAGTCTTGATCTAACAGGATGTTTTGAGGTTTGATATCAAAATGCACTATTCGGGTGTTGCACCCAATGTGGAGGTACTCCAGCCCTCGCCCAATTCCGACAACAATATCAAACAGCTTATCCCATGATAAAGTGTTGTCTCCTTCAACAGAGTTGCTGCCAAAAGTGTACTTATCGAGTGAGCCATTTGGCATATACTCGTACAGGAGAGCTCTCTTTGAACCTTGAAGACAAAATCCTATGAGAGTAACAACATTGATGTGAGATGTTTTGCTGATGCTAGCCACCTCATTCATGAAATCCTCGCCGTCGCCCTCGGTGTCCTTTAGCATCTTGACTGCTATCTCACGTCCATCAGGCAGGTTACCTCTGTAAACGGTCCCATAGCCTCCTTTGCCAAGCTTGTGAGCAAAAAATTTGGTCATTCGTTTCAGTTCTGCGTAAGTGTACCTTTTGGGGTGTGTAGTTCCCTGTTTTTGAAGGAATGACTCAATCCTCGGCGCATTTCTTGACCCTTTTTGCCAGGGCATCATTCCGTAATATTTCTTGTACCACAGGAAGAATGCGAGAAGGATTATGCATACTCCAAGTAGGCTTGAGGTCCCAGCTATAATATCTGTAAAAATCAACAGATATTTGATTAGGACTAATAAATTGCATGCCACTGCAATTACAGAAAATTAGCCCAAAAAACGCATATCTATACTATAAAGGCTAAATATCCTTTCTAAAATCACTAACCTGAGTTTATACCCTAACTCACTATAATAGTCTAGGATTAGAACTTAATTGTGGGTCCGGTTAAGTGTGCTTTGTGACGCTAGAATGTATTAGTCCTATCATTAGTGGGCTTCTCACAATTAGTAGCGTAACATCTAACGTTTTTCAGTTCTTTTTCGCCGCACGTTGGAAAACATTTATCACCGGGGATCTCCCCTACCCGCCCGCAGACATGATGCCGAAGTTTCTGTTTTTGCAAGACGTGATTGACGGATCGCCTGATTGTTTTCCTCTCCGGCGTCTTCACCCAGATGCAAAAAACGTGCCCGTCTTGCATCGGTGATGCCCATTCTACCCAAACCCTAGCCCCGACGGCGGTTGTAGGAAAGAGCGACCCAGAGGCTCACACTCACTGCGTCGCTGCATCCGCCATCGACGGCAAAAAGAGTGGTGTTCTCCTCAACGACGACCATGCCAACATCCAGATGATTGGATCCGTGGCCGCCACGCTCACTGCGGTCTCCGCGCCTGCCGTCAACGCCAAAAGTTGTTCACCTCGATGATGGCTACAGCAGCATCATGGTGCTCGGAGCCTCCGTCGTCTGCGTCGACCACCGCCACCATAGCAGGCGCGGAGATGGCGTCATGAAGCGCAGTCGATCAAGGGCCCCGCAATCCGTCACCACCGCGCCCCGGGCAAGCAGCACGTGACCATGCACGCGGTGGCCCACAAGGATGCATCGCGGTGGACAGCAACAATGGCCACCGCCGCCGCCAGTGATCCCCGCGTTGTCATCTGCCTCCTGCGTGCGCCTCACGAGTTTTCGTGAAGATGCGAGCGCACTCTGAACTCGGCCTTGCAGCTAGACCTAGCACCGTCTACACCAGGCACAAGGTACGTCATGCAGGAGCTCGATGATTCCTGCTGATCTGTCCCTTGGCATGCGTTTGAGGTGTTTGCTGATATGCCTATAAGGCGCAAAAGGCACTTCGGGAGAAGCTTACAAAGTATGCAGGATTAAGGACATGTACGGGCCTTGCAAGAAGAGGTCTGGGCTGATGGCCCTTCTGATTGCTGATGACATATACGAAATAATTATGACGGTGAGATTCTGATCAGGTGCAGTCCATTTTTGATAGAAACAATGGTGTATGATAATTACTGTCTCTTTATACTGTGGCTAAATTTACTGTTCCATTGATTTTACTTCACCGATAAAGGTTATTTATCTTTTTTACTAAGTCTGCTCTGCTCTGCACTCTCTTTCCATTTATAATCGAGTAAACTGTAGGTATCATGTAAGATCTTTGTTTGGTAGAATAATTTCCACAAAATCACCACTCTGAGCACACCTAGAGTCCTTCCATTTTTTCTCCTGTTTATTTCTTTCCCTTGTCATGGCAACTTGTTTCAACTGCACTCGAATTGTAATTGTCAAAAAAAAAAAAAACTCGACTCGAATTGTTGGATGCTTGTCAGCATTCTGCGCTACTGCCATGCACCCATGCCCTCTAAGGCAGTACATTTTTTAGAAAATGGAATTACATTCCAGCCTGTGTCTGCATACAGCTGCCATGCCCTTTAAGGCAGTACATGCTGCTCAGGCTTGAGAGTTTTTTCTTCTTCTTTTGATCAGTATCTCATTATTGTTGATGGGCTGTGGTGCAATGATTAGTTGAATAACTACTGAAAGTGACAAGGACCTAGCAGTGTGCTTTATACTCTTGCTCACTACTGCAAATGAATGGTGTTTTCGGTGTTATATCTTCTTTTGAATTCTGATTATGCTCTTTGGAGAGAACTTTTCTGCAGCATGTATTTAACAACCAGTTTGTGCTATTTGAATTTGGCAATACTCACGTGTCACTGAAGTAGTTTTGACACTACTTGATTAATTGGGGTCCTGTAAATATTTTTATATAAAAAATATGTGACAATATTCCATATTACTGCATCTTAATTGTCTCTTGCTTAAATCTGTTACCATATCCAGATTGCAAACTTAAAGAGAAAGCTTAGTTTTTCAGGTTGCACTAACTCCCACACATTTGGCCATAGTTATAAAATACGCTGCTGGAGGTGAGTTATTCGCGAGGATCTGCTGTGCTGGGAGATTTAGTGAGGATGAGGTATAGGGAATATTGTTAAAAGCTCTCATATCATTCAAGATATGTGCATTAACTGATGTTTAATGTATTATGTGCCTGCAGGCAAGATTCTTCTTCCAGCAACTGATTTCAGGAGTTAGCTATTGTCATTCCATGGTATTATAGCTTTTGTAATTCAATGGTACTAGCCGGGGATTAGCATCTTAAGGAGAGTATTCGTGTCATAACAGTATTTTCTTTTTCTTGCTGCAACAAATATGTCACAGATTTGAAACTAGAAAATACTCTCCTGGATGGTAGTATAGCACCTCGGCTAAAGATATGTAATTTTGGTTACTCCAAGGTAACTACTGCATATTATGAAATTTAATAATTATTCAGTTGCTAAACAAAGACTGAACTCAATATCTCAACCATTATTCTAAAATTTAATAATTACTCAGTTGCTAAACGAAGACTGAACTCAATATCTCAACCATTATTCTGTTCTTTCAGTCCTCTGTATTGCACTCTCAGCCCAAATCAACTGTTAGCACACCAGCTTACATTGCTCCAGAGGTCCTTGCTAGAAAGGAGTATGATGGAAAGGTGATTTCTGCCTTTGTTTTTTCTCGTTCCAATTCTGTGGAACGACACCTAAGTAATTGGTATCTTGTGTTCTTATTCCTAGAACTGAACATTCAATTTCATCTGTGGGATTTAGGTTGCTGATGTTTGGTCCTGTGGAGTAACTCTTTACGTGATGCTTGTCGGGGCTTATCCCTTTGAAGATCCTGATGAACCGAGGAATTTTTGCAAGACACTTACTGTGAGTTGACCCAAGTGTCACCCAGCTGATTTGGATATAGATAACACATTTCACCCTGCTCATGCCTCTTGACTTTCTTGCAGCGGATTCTCAGCGTACAATATGCAGTCCCTGATTTTGTTCGAGTTTCAATGGAGTGCAGACATTTGCTATCCCGGATCTTCGTGGCAAACCCTGAGCAAGTAATGCTTCTCTCCATTTTTTTATCGCTGAAAAAAAAACTGCAGCACTCATCAAGCCATTTGGTGCAGCGAATAACCATCCCGGAGATCAAGAACCACCCATGGTTCCTGAAGAACCTCCCCATCGAGATGACCGACGAGTACCAGACGAACCTGCAGATCATCAACATGAACGTCCCCTCGCAAAGCCTGGAGATCATGGCCATCATACAGGAGGCCCGGAAGCCTGGCAATGGGCTGAAGTTCACAGGGCAGCTCCCGGGACTTGGGAGCATGGACCTGGATGACATTGATGTGGACGACATCGACGTTGATGACAGCGGTGATTTCGTGTGCGCCTTGTGATGTGCGAGTTGTTTGGCTCAGGCGAAGCTGCCGTGAACTCGTCACAGCTGTTGATCTACGCTGTTTGTTTCTGAGAGCTTCCATTTTGTTGTTGTATTATCACATATATCTTGTGTAACCGAGGTAGTGACGCCGTGGATAAATAATAGACTTTTGTATTTATATATGTTGCATTTGATGAATTTTTTGTGCCCTTTTTCATTTTGTGGAAAAACTCGTGGTGTCCTTCTCATGGCGTCTTCCATAAGTTGGGCAGTGAAGGAAACATATGTCAGTGCCCAAAAGAAAGTGCAATTGAAACTTGCAAAATAAAATAAAATTTCCTCATATCAAATTAGGAAAAGGAGGACAAGTTTTCTCCTTGCTTCAAAATCAGAAAAACATTTCGAAAAAGAAAAAAGAAAAAGGAGGACAAAACTATTGTGATTTCATTTTTTTGTGCCATGTAGCCATAATCTTGAATCTTGATATTGAATTAATTCATTGTCTCTTTTTTTTCTCTAGACAAGATTGATCCTTTGCTCTCAACAAGGATTTTGAAATTATTGGAGTTGGAAGAAATTTAAATTTGATGTTGTTGACGATTAGATGTGATATTCAAGCAAGCATATGACCTTCAGAGATCTCAGCATTTAGTTTGCACTCATAATAATATTACAATTTCACCACATTTCTCTTTCTGTTATATGTTTACGGAAAGTTTTGTTCACTATCAGTTTCAATAATAATGAGTTGCTTAATTTTTTATGATAATAACAAATTGTTTTTTACTAAATATTTATGGTGCACAGATAGCACGTGCGTGTCGCACGTACAAAATACTAGTATAAGTAAAAAAAATAACCATCATAATTACCTATAATTAGTCACGCTAATAAGTTGTGCTGTCCTTGTAGTTATTTTTTAATATACTCACTGAAAAGCCTAGCCTTTGTATGTACACTACTAACTAGTTTCATGAGTACTCATTGTTCACAAAAAATTTTGATGACTCCAATGAGCGACAAAAAGCCCACCAGAACCATTGAGGGATAGGCTCTTGTGGCTCAGTTCGGGTGAAACTCTTTTTTTTTTTTTACAAAACGAAACAAGGTCTGGAAGTTGTAACGCTGTTGTGCATTTCACAACTGCATGGTGATCAGAATAGTAATTATAGAGGAGTTTTACTGCCCAAAATATCAATCATTAGTTTTTCAAAACTATTGGCCAATAGTTTATGGATAATTTCATAATTATATTATTATAAATGATTTTATGTTTATTTTTATAATAAAAAGCTAACCCAACCGAATCATTAAACATCAGCTGATCTTTAAGAAAATAAAAATATCCATTACTAATCATATTACTAATTTATTTTTATTCATGACAATATAAAATAATTATTATAAATCTAGAAATATGATTTTTCTAATATTACCCTCAAACTAATAAACTATTGGTCAATAGTTATATGTTTAGAATATCGAATCTAAACAATTAGATTAAACTATTGACCAATAATTTTTTAAAACTAATAACCAATATTTTGGACAGTACAACTCCTCTAATTATATCACACATATTAAAAAAAAGTAAAATAGAAATAAAAAGACAGAAAGATGTGGATAATAATTACGAAAACACACACCGAAGACGATAGATAGATAGATTCTTACATGTTCGGATGCTCTTCTTTGGCAATGGACCACCAGCACTCGGTGCAATGGGTGAATCGATTGGTGGTGGACTGCCGGGAGCACGAGGAACTGGTGAGCCGATTGGTGGATCCGCTACAGATAGGCACAACACAATTACAATGAGATGTCTGTGGAAAATGCAGAGAAATGAACTCATCTATACGATGTATGAACCGCTATGAGTATGTAGCAGATCAGTGGTAATTTAACAGAGATGAAAAGTGCAAGCACGCCAATTCTGATAATAATGTGGTAGTACGTACCCAGAAGTTTGGCGCTGTATCCATTGCGCGAGTCATAGTAGCTGTTCCACAGCATGATGCCACCGTAATTGGCAGCGCCTTTCACCACCGGCAGCACCCGCGATGTCAGGTCGCCGGGGGGAATGTATCCGTCTGCAACAGCGGCAACAGCGGACGCCGGCAGCCCGAGAAATATGGACGCCGAGGGGAAGGCCCGAGTCCACTGCTCCCAAGAACTCCTGAGATTGGTCACATCCCCTGATGATGCGTATTGGCACGGCGGGTTGTTGTAGAACTGCACCCACACGTGGTCGAACAGTCCCGTGCGCAGGGCCGTGTCGATGGAGGCGTCCGGGAACGGACACTGCGGCGCCGCCGTGAGCAGGTAGGTCCTGCCGTCCTTGGCGCCCCGGTACAACGAGGCCAGATTCTTGGCGAGGCGGTCGAAGTAGATGGAATCAGAGCCGGTCTGGATGTCGAAATCGATGCCGTCGAGCACCGCGCTGCCAAAGGGGCGAGAGCGAGAGGTCCCGCCGAGAAAGTGGTCCCAGAGGTAGGTGGCCACCCCCTGGGCGTCGGATGGGGAGGAGAGGTTGTAGCCGCCCGCGCCGCCGCCGATGCTGAGGAGCACCTTGACGCCCGCGGACTGGCACGTCGTGATGTCGCTGCCAATCTTTACGCAGTCGCCGGACTCGAGATCGCAGTGGCCGGCCATATTGAGGGCCGGCGTCCGGCCGCCGCCGAACGAGGTCAGGAAGGCAAGGATCACGAAAGCGTAGAAGCCGGTGCCGCAGGTCTCCGCCAGGCTGTCCTCGTTGCCGTTCTGGCCCCAGTACACGCTGATGTTGAGAGCGGCGGCGCCGGAGGCTGCCGCTGCGTGGGTTAGGAGAAGATAGGCGCAGAGGAGCTTGCCGCTGCTGCAAGCCATTGCCACAGAGAGTTTGGAGTAGAACTACCCTGTGGGAAGTGGAGACTGGAGAGAGGAATATTGACGAATATGCAACCAGGTCAGCGGTCGACGCCACTGCCACACGTTTCTTTGTGTTTAAAATAAATAATAATATAAGCAGCAGCACGTAGACTAGTTTGCATGTCTGTCTGTGAACGTGATGGCTCTTTTGAAAGTAGCTAGTACACTTGATGGTGGTAGCTAGCTGGTACTATGTGGAACGAAAATCCCACCACAAAATGAATGAAAATACAGCAGGGCAAGCGAAAATGCATGAGCTACATTTTATTGGTCATTCTTTCACACCCACATAAGTGGGAGAAAACGCGTAGACAAGGGGATCGGAGAAAACCAACAATGTGTTAATTTTGAGTCGAAACCTTCTTGGGTAGTTTGAGAATTACACCCATATAAACTTTGGAATTTTCGGAACTTCAATTTTTTTTAAGTCTCAACTTTGTACTCGAACAGTTTGAGAATTACAAAAACTTTTCAGAGTTGAAATTTCCATATCTGGAATCTTCAAAAAGCAGAAATAACATGGGAGGAAAAGAAACTCTGAAAGTGGAATAGGGAGTCAGTCGGTTTCTAACAATTGTGCGTGTAGCATCTAGGCATCCAGTTATTACTTTTCCACGAACTGACTGGTTCTGTGGTTCATCATGAGCAGACATGGTCACAGCTGCAAGCTTGTTTTTATCCAATATCCCACCTTCAGTCAGCTGCATGATTTACTGCATTCTAAGAGCAGATTAGTCAGGGTTTAGCAGAAGATAAAGTATATGTGCCAATTACACTGAGGAGTGAGGATTAGAGGGAACTGAACCATCTACTGCAAGGAAAAACGGAGGGAGGGCTCAATATATGACACTGTGACAGTATCCTCTAATATCTCACGTTGAATGGTCCATGTGACAAAAGATTTTCTTCAGGCAGTTTATTCTGTCATCACCATCTTTTGCAGGAATTTCTATCACTGCAACTGCAGTCACATAATCAAGAGTTCAGAAATAAACTTTCAATCGTGCATGTTAGGATAATTGCTTTGATTAAATATAGATACAGGGCACATGTTGTTCGGCTGGAGTTTGAAGAATGTTCCAATTTTTTTTCTGGTCTCTATTTTTTTTTATGGAACACGCAGTAGACATTTTTTTCTGGTCCCTATCATGCTAATTTCTGAAAAAAAAAATCTTGAAAATACCACACATCTTCTTTGACACCACATCTGAAGGACCGACCGATAAAAATTCCAACCAAGAATCATGTCAAACTCATAAGCAAAAAAGTTATGCATATGGTTATGTCAGAGATGCCATACTCTGAGGGAAGACCAGTATGTAAATGTTCAGACATAAGTAAAATATCAGAGATCAGTATGTAACTACTCTATATTTTTTTAGAAAAAGGGAAATAGTTTCCGGCCTCTATGTCCGCACTCTATGGCTGCCAAAAAAATTATTTTAAGAACTGAAAAGACAATTTACTGGATTTCATTTGTGGACAAGAATAATTATCTTTCTGTTTAGGCCATAAAAGAAGAAGAATCTATGGTGTGTTTAGGGAACTATAGAAATTCGGACCTTAGTATTTGTACTTCTGTAGTGATGGATTGTTGCAAAACCTAAAGTATAAAACATAAAGGGGCGTTGTTTGTTAGCTGTGGTTAGTGCCCTTGACCAACTGTATTATCACTTTATCAGATCAGCAATATGTAATGTTGCAAGATCTCTAGCTTATAAAGTCTAGTATGTCTATAAATCAGACTTAAATTTAAATTGGACTAAGTAGCAATTGCACATGGGTGGAAGCATAGCCCTAACCTTGTCAAAGTTTCAGAGTGCCTTCCAATTCAGAGCACAACAGTTTTGCCATTCATGGTTGTTTTCTAAGAAAAGATAGTTAAGAAGATCGTTGGATGGATATACATCTAATTCTCTGTGTAGTTTATCTGCATTTTACTTGCTGATGAAAACAGTGCCAGGATTGGTAAAAGAAAGTTGCGGGAACTTCCTGCTACAGTGAATGGGCTGCAGCGGCCATGCCTGTCACGGACCACCGTCGGAGGCGGGGTACCCTCCAGCCATTTCTCGGACCTCTGCCGTGGCGCATTGTTGGTCACGTGGACACAGAAGCATAGGATAGAGTCATCCAGGATATTATGGACAACCTATATTTGATTGATGGATAGGATCATTCATGATTTTTATTTGGTTGGAGGAACAAGAACGAGGAGGACAAGAATCAGTCTTAATTATATATCTTAATTTATTATTAATAAAACTTTTATTATTATTAACTAACACATATTAATATTATCTCAATATAGTTATCACTAATCAATAAAAAATGTACTAATCAACATTAATTATTCGCATATTAATTCACAAATTACCCATTAATTGATATATTAGAACTTATAAATAATAATTATTTAATTATATATCTTAATTACTAATATAATCTATTTAAATATCACTAATCTTCTACTAATAAGCATGATTAAGAAAGGTGGATGGGTTCATCCCACCAATTTTGAGGGATGAATTCATCCAACATATTGAGGCAATATTCCGTGATGGTTGACTTTATCCCTGCTGGACTCTCAACCAACAAGAGGGATGACTCGTCTTCGTCCTTCCAACTAGACACACGTCTCCTATCTCCTCCTCCTCCATAGGGTTCCGGAGATGGCGAGAGAAGCGGTCGGACGGCAAGAGGGGAAGGAAACTAGATGCGATCTGGGCATCGAGAACGGCAGGTTCCTTGGGGCGGGTGACCCGAGCATGAAAACAGCGCCTTGGTGAGGCCACCGCCGCACATTTCAGCGTGTGCAAAGACACCCCTCCACCTCGATGGCTATTTTTCACTAAACTCATTTAGATTGTGGTTAATAACCATGATCCAGTATTTTTCATATAGCCTCCTAAACGGAATTGTGATCAATAATCGTGATCCAATACTTTTTATTAAATCCCCTATAATTTCTAAATTTACATTGTGTATCCGGTGCGGCTGTTGCCCTGCTCCCGCCCGACTTTCAACCATGGCCCCGGCGACGGCCGCGAGCCTCACAACGAATGTTGGGCTTCGGGATCTTCCCTCTGCCTTCTCATCCGGCTATTCTCCTCCTAATTTGGCCATCCTGAATAATTCCCAGTGCTTTATCGAGCTTGATGTGGCTGGCATGCTCTGGCAAAATGGCGAACATGAACTAGGCGCCCACGAAGCTCCGACTGGGGCGATCAGAAACTGAAATGGGTGGTGTAGGAGGGCAAGGACCCTTAAGGATTGAAGAGATTGGGTTGATTCGTCCATGCTGGTAAGGCCAAAATTCAGATAAATTTGCAATCTTCTTCACATGATTATTAGTCCTTTTGGTTTCTTCTACGGCTATGAAGAGAGACCACTCATTAACAAATTCTCAACTGCAATGGGTGGAGGCCAGATTTGTGTCCACATATGCTTATATGCATATGTACGTACTTAGTACAACGTTGAGTGTCAGGATATGATCCAAGGCATTCGAATACCACTATACCAGTCAAATCCTATCTTTCTAAAACCGAGGGCATATGTAAGAGCATATGATTGTGAAGCACTTGTCTGTTCGTTTCTTGTCCACAAAACTTTAGTCTTACCATATCAAATATTTGATCATAAATTAGGACTATGAAACATAAACTAAGTACAAAATCAATTACGCAGATGAAGAAAAATTTGCGAGACGAATCTATTAAATCTAATTAATACATGATTTGACATATGATTTGACATTGTGATGTTATAGAAAACATTTACTAATGATGAATTAGTTAGGTTTAATAAATTCATCTCGCAACTTAGACTAGAGCTTATGTAATAAGTTTTATAATTAGTTTATATTTAATTCTTCTAATTAGCATCCGGATATTGATAGGTAGGGCTAAAATTTAGAATTCTTGTGCAGGCCGACGGCGGTAGGGGAGGATCGGTAATGCTATTTTTCAGTCGATTGAAAAGTAGCATCCCTTTCGATCAATGGTTGTGTGTATATTCTTTTATTCTTTTTATTTCTTTTATTATTTATCTATTTGTAGGATTATTTATATTAATTAGTATTATATATAGACTCTGAAAAAATTATCTTTTTGTATCCATTAGATCTAGATCCAAGAGCTAAAAGCATTGATTGAAATGAACCTCTATTTTTAATCAACTGAAAATTAGACACTTCCTTCTTGTTTTTCAAAGACGCGTCTGTTGCATTCTTTCTAGCCTGTGTGGCTTCGGCAATTGTCTTTCTTTGCTGCACAGCTAGGTGCAGCAGAATGTATAACCCTTCGGTAGATTCGATAATACATCAGCTTTCTTTACAAGAAAAATACTGCAGCAATTCTGCATCCAAATGAAGTGTCACGATCATGTTTACAATCCCGACCGGATCCCGGCCAGTTTCCACGGAATCCGGGGATCCTGGTCTGGACTGGTTTCATCGGAAAATCGGGATCCCGGTGGTTCAAAATTCAAATTTTGAATTTTCGAAAGAATTTGTAAAAAAAAATATATAAAAAACTAGATGAAAAATGAAGATTTATGGTGAAATCATATCATAAAAATAATCGAATTTTATATAGGAAAAAATTGATGAAAGACAAAGGTGAATAAGAAATAGGAAAAAAGGGAAAAAAAAACCTTATCCACTCCACCCATTCGCGACCTCCCCCCACAGCCACAGCCTCTCCCCAGCGACAGGTCCTCCGCGCCAGCTCCCCCTCATCCGGTCATCGCCACTGGCGAGGCGTCGACGCAATGGGCGTCCCGGCTCTTGAGATCAGGATCCCGGCTGGGATTGACAGGAACCGACCGGGAGCGCCGGGACGGGCGTCCCGCGCAGCTGCCGCGTGCCCGAGCGGAGGTGCTCGGTCGGGTTCCCGACCAGGAGCACCGGGATCCCGGTCGGTTCGGCCGGGAAACCACCTGGCAGTGGCGGGATCCCATCCCTCAAGCAAGCCAGCGAATCCCCCCTCCCCCCTCTTCCAAAATCCGAATTTTGTTCGAAGGTTAGCATCATTGGATTTGTTCCTATTTATAGCTATTAATTTTTGCTATTATTTGTGAATATTATGCATATTTATATTATATAGTGGTTGGAATATATAGTGAATGGAATGATTGATGTGTATGTTTATGTTCATTAGCTTAGGAACTTATACATGATTTGTGTTTGTGCAGTGAGCAATGTTGGATCGTGGTCGGGGGGACACCGTTTGGGAGCATGGAGAGAAGAGGGGGTCTTGATGGATGTGGAAGTATTGCAAGACGGGAAGGGGCGGAGGTGGTGCAACAAGATTTAAGAAACATTTGGCATGCAGGAGAGGTGAAGTGGTGCATTGCAGTTCTGTACCACCAGATGTTCATGATTATTTTCGTGCAGACATAGATTGGACGGCTCAGAAGAAGAAGAATAGAGTACAAGAGAGGCTCCGTAGAGAGGAAATAGCTGCTGAAGGAAATGTTCGAGAAGAAGATGATGAAGTGCTACAACGTGTGTTGCAGATGTTCCGGGAGGAGGATGAATTTGCGAGACGAGTCCGTGATGCAAGTGGCCACTATGAGCATGGTGGTGGTTCTGGTTCATCTCAGCCTCAGGGTAGTGGTGGGGATGGTTTGATGGGAATGCTGAGAAGGACTACAAGTAGGAGAGGTAGCCAGAGGGAGCTAACGGTGCAAACAAGGATAGATACCAGGCCGTGGACAAATAAGGCTAAGACTGCGAAGCGGGCAATTGGCAGGGCTTGGGCTAAATTCATGCACGCTGAAGCTATTGCTGGTGTGAAGGCAGATAGTCCTTACTTTATTACAGCTGTTAAAGAAACACAAAGATGGGGTAAGTGTATTTATTAGAATCTCCTTTTTTATGGTTCAATTGCAACTGAATGGTCAATTGATACACTAATTCTTTTAGGTCAAGGTGTTCCCTTCCCAACTGGACAAGATGTTGATGAAATATATTTAGATGAGAATGAGGCAGAAATCAAGAAGCACTTTGCAAGATTTAAGATGGACTGACCTACACATGATGTTACAATAATATGTGATTCTTGGACAGGACCGACTGGAATGAGTGTTATCAACTTTATGATATATTGTAATGGTATCATGTTTTTTCACAAGTACATTGATGCCACTGGACAAAGTCAGGATGCAAATTACTTGTAGAAGGTACTTGTTTCATACATTTATGTTCTTCCTTACTTATGTATGATAAATCGTAATTGACTGTTGTTTGTTGCAGGAAATTGAAAAGGTGATTAAGAAAGTTGGCCCAGAACATGTCGTGCAGATCATAACAGATAATGAAGCCAACTACAAGAAGGCTTGTAAGTTTATTAGGCGCAAGTATGCTATAGCGTGGCAACCATGTGTGGCACATACTGTCAATTTGATGCTGAAGGAAGTGGGAGAGTTTATAGAACACAAAGCTATGATAGAATCAGGACGGAGACACATACTTACCATGTGTGCCACATACTTACCATTCCTTTGTAGGTGAGACATAATTCACACACGCTACCCAGGATCAGGATCATAGTGTTCTAGCATCACAACGGGTCATAATGGAACAACATAGAAAATTCACAGCTGCACAACATGATCAAGGTAGCTACCTCTCACCTCAGCAAAGTGATAGTTCCTATAGTTCAAGTTCTGTGCAGTACCCACATGGCTACTACAATTACAAATGTGGTGATGCATCCACTGAACCACCGATTACTTAGATTTATGAGTGGCAAGACCCACAGGCTTATAGTATGTGGTACTGAGATTGGCAATGCACCACAGATTGGACTGGACTAAGTTGGAATCAATATAGGGCATAATTATTGGCTAACAAATGAATTCAACTCACGTCAAGCGAGAAATACAGCCATACAATGTATAATTCCTTTAACGAGCCATGGTCTTGATTTCATGTTCATATATCATATTATGTATGTCATGAACTTATTAGTTGTGGACTTGATTTATGTGCTTGTAATTTATGGACTTGAACTATGTGTGATTTGTGGACTTGAACTATATGTGATTTGTGGACTTATAATTACCGTTGTTTCATGTCTTGTCTCGTGGATTTATCATATTTTATTTGATTATATATGTCATAAATGATACAATAAATATTCTACAAAAGTCATGCCAAAATTTCTAATTTTTACACATATTTTTCGGATTTTTTTCAACAATCGGTTTTTGACGTCTCGGGACCGGAATCCCGATCATCCCGACCGGTTTCCCGGTTCCTCCCGACCGTCCTGCCGAATTAAATTTTGACCGGGATCCCGGCCGGGATTACCACGTCCCGGTCTCGACCGGGATCACCGGTACATTCGGGATTGTAATCCCTGGTCACGATGTTACGCTTCACTAGAGAATTATGCTGATGCACACTACTCATACATAAACACGGATCGGATGTTCTGATTTTGTTTCTACTCAGCTTCAGTTAGTAGTCCGGCAAAGCTATATTGAGCGCGACGGAGACGACGAATGTGACCGAGATAAGCATGGCGAATAATGGACGCATAAGGTTTTTGAAGAGGAAGCTGGTGATGAAGAGCCAGAAGAACTCCCTGAAAGTCTTGGGGCGCTGGTGCACATTGATGAGCCCTCTCCATCCGGCTCTCAACCAGATCGCTTTTACCAGAAAAAAGGGAGCCCAGATGCCGGGGAAGCAGAACAGCACAGTAGCTAGCGAGAGCAGGTACACGGACCTTATGAGCCACCTGTTGGCGTCGCCGAGAACGACATGGACCCCGAACACGAAGGCAGCGACCATGAGCTGCGCCCCGGCCGGCAGGAGCCCAGAAGCCCACCACTGGTAGAACCGGCGGTGGCTCCGTGGGACCTGCCCCGCCCCGCCGTAGACGAGGAAGCAGGTGGCCACGATGGAGAAGAGGAACGCCATGGTGTCTGACATCACGAACGCCCTGAAGGCGAACCGCCGGGCCGACACCGCCGTGCCTGCGTTTGGGTGGTCGTCCGCGATGTAGCCCCCCGGCACGGTGAAGGCGGCAGCGAACGTCACTGTGGCGATCAGCACGGATGCGATTGTTCCCGAGGCCGTCATGCCACCGACGTCGTTCTTCGGGTCCTCTTCCGTATCTCGTGTGATGTGGACATGAACTCCAACCCCTAGAGTGACAGGTGCTCTTATCCAGTAGAAACAATTTTTCACAACGGCTCGAGGATCCTGGTACACCAAACAGCAAGAATCGCAAATAATCAGTGGAGGATTCATTCCATCTCTTCTGCTTGCGTGTTCGCGAAGTCCGTGTCACAACTCACAAAGCAAGTACTATATATGTAGGTTTGGTAAGTACCAGAAAATAGTGGAAGCCAGGCTCCAGATGATTGTAAGCAAGATCTGCAGCAGTTAGGCCGTCCCTGTTGGTACTGCCGATCTTGACGCTCATGGTCTGCAGTAGTAAACTGACAATTTTTGGAGAACCATATTTGACTGCTAAATGGAGAGGGGTATTTCCTTCAGCATTCATGGCATTCAGTAGGAGAGCAAACCGGTCATCTCGGCAAACGAGTCGAACCACATCTTCCTGATTAAGTTCAATAGCGCAATGCAGAAAATTTCTTCCTAGGCCATCTACCAATTCATAAATACAGTCGGGGCATCTGTGTACAAGCTCATCGATGGCCCTAGTGTCCCCCGTCATAGCTGCAACATGTACTGGAAACAAGCCTCCGTTGTCAGAAACTCGCGACAGCGCAGGTTTGACATCCAGGAGTAACTTGATCACACTGGGGGGTTGTCTGTGTAATAGCGGAAAGTGGAGAGTAGTTCTCCCCGACGAATCAACTTCAGTTAGCAAAGCGGAACCGTGCTCCCATTCCAGTATTTCCTGAACAATTTCTAATTGAAGCTTGTCAGTGGGGGTCACTGCACTGGGTACGCCACGGAAACACGGATCGTAAATGTGGATGTGCCATACATACCTTTGCCTCTAGCTGCCGCGGCATGCAAAGCAGTCCGCCCCTCCGGCCCAGCAAACGATGCCATCGACGGCGTCCGTCAGGCAGCTGACGCAGCAGTGCACGGACCATCTCCAGGGAAGAACTTGTCATCGCCGCTAAATACAGCGGCGAGACGCCGTCGTCGGTCGTCATCGCCGCCAGCTCAGGAACCTCCGCGGCCAGCAGCGCCACTGTCTCGGCGTGGCCGTTCCGGACGGCTTCGTACATAGCGGTGGCGCCCAGCGGCCGGTTCCTCGCCTGCAACGCCGCCTCGGAGTCCGCTCCGCCACGGCGCATCCTCGATAGGAGGCAGGCGGCGACGTCGCGGTGCCCGGCCTTGGCTGCGCAGTGCAGCGGCGTGTCAAGGCTCCTGTTGCGCGTGGCCACGAGCGAGGGAGCCAGCTCGCAGACGCGGTTCGCGAGCCCCAAGTGGCCGCGGCTGGCCACCAAGTGAAGCGCCGTGCTCCCGCCGTTCGTCACGCCGAGAAGGCCCCTAGCTCCTGCTCCCTGCAGTGGCGCCGCTACTCCCGTGAGCCTGGAGTCCTGGACGCTTATGGCCACTCGGCTGTTGCCTCGGGTCAATAGCTCTTCCAAGTGGGCCTCGGAGCCGGAGCTCAGCGCGCGCAATAGTTCAGAGTCAAGGATCATCTTCTCGTAAGGACCCAACTCCGCGACTAGGGCGCCTTGTTCAGCCTCGGCCATGATTGGGTCTGCAAGTTTGCTCTGTATTCTTCAGCCGACGACCTCCCACTCCCAGTTACTAGTATGTGAGATTCTGCAACTTGTGCAGCGTGTTGGCTGTTTTCGTCCTCTTCAACAGAGACAGATTTGGCTTCAGGCTTCGTTGGAGTGATGAAGACGACCGGCAAGAGGAAAAAGCATAGAAATAAACTGATAAATTGTTGTCCATTCTTATTTTTTGAGTTACGGTTGAATCATTCAAATATATAAAATTATAAGTTATATTTTAATTTTCTCTAATGACAAAATAAATCATAAAAGAATATCACAATACTGGACCTTCGATTTCATTAAGATGAAGTATCATTACAATATTTATGTAGCCGTAGTTCAGCTCATAGGATATACTTTAATACTAACTCATAGGATATACTTTAATGTGTTTCCCAATGAAATCATTGCTGACAAATAGTCTGAAGCAGAAAGATCATATATTTGCCAACAGATAGTTTTACCCAAGAATAATCCATCTTTGCCAACAGCTCATAATGGGCAAAAGTAGGACATGGTGTAGTGTGAAACCTGCAGGATGGAAGGGGGGCAACATAGAGATTCATGTGTAATTATTAGTGTCTGTTTCATATAAACCTCTAAATTTAGGGGGTTTAGTGAAAAAATAGAGATTCATATAAACCTCTAAATTGTAAATTGGACCACGATTAATAATCGTGATTCAATATATTTTATTAAAGCCCCTAAAACATTCTAAATATATATAGATGGGTATCCGGTGTGGCTGTTGCCATGCTCCCGGCTTCCAGCGATGGCCACGGCAACGGCCGCAAGCCTCGCAACGTATGTTGGGCTTTCGGATCTCCCCTCCTCCTTCTTCTCCGGCTATTATCCTCCTAATTCGGCTCACCCAAGCAATTCGCAGTGGTTTATCGAGCTTGATTTGGCTGGCATGTTGTGGCAAAAATGGCGGACATGAACTAGACGTCTGCGTTGCTCCGACTGCGGCGATCAGAAATTGAATGGGGGTGTAGGAGGGCAAGGATCCTTAAAGATTGAAGTGATTGGGTTTATTCGTCCATGCTAGTAAGGCCAAAATTCAGATAAATTTACAATCTTTTTTATATGTTTACAATCTTTTGGTTTCTTCCTAATTCTCGAATGCAATGGGTAGATGCCAGATTTGCGTCCACATATGCTGATATGCATATGTACTTGTACAACGTTGAGTGTCATGATATGGCGTTCCGATCCAAGGCTTTTCAAATATCAGTCAAATCCTACCTTTCTGAAACCGAGGGCATGTGTAACAGAAGCATATGCTTCGGTTCCTGCCTGCTTCTGATTTTCTGAATGATTGGTCTATATTTTAATTGATTGATTTTCTGGATATCAGCATATGTGGAACAAGCAGATAACACAAATACGTGAAACAGAGAGCCGGTTCCTTTTTAAATTGATTGATGGCATTTGGATATAACAAATGTATAGTTGCATAAAATTTAGTGAGAAAATTACAAACACCTACTTATATGTTAAGAGGGGAGGATGGTTAGTTACCTATCTACAAATACTTTTGGTGTAGTCTTTGGCTGACTAATGCGGCTCTTGTTTGACGTACACTAGTTTTTATATGTCCCCTGATAATTTTGATTAACTAATATGACTCTTATCCGACTTTTGACATAGCTCTGAATACTTTATCTCAGTGTAATTAACTTTGAGGGGTATCTTGAATCACCAAATTCCGACTAATAATTATCAACGACGTGAAAAATCTAGTTAAAACGTTAGGAGACGCCATGAGCAGTATAGAAAAAATACTTAAAATTAGAGTATATATATGGTTTAATTAATATGTCTGAAAACCCACTTAACATGTAGTTGGATATTTGCAATTTTCCTAAACTTAAAAAAGTATCAAATGTGGGTGCAATTCGAGCCTGTGCCAAGTGGGGATCCTCACACTTACGGCCCGTAAGAAATTGGTCTAGACATGGTCTTGCCGGCCCAACTAGTATTTCAGGCAGGTCAACGTCGCCAGAAGAGTCACAGGTACGCGGCCCCAAGCTGCCTCCTTCCCCGGGAAATTCCCCGCCAGTAGCGACCTGAGCGGTCAAATCGCAACGGCCGCCGCCGCAGCGGCGGGCTGGACATTCTCCGCCATATGCCTTATTGCCTGGCCAGCCTCCCTTGGTTGAATTTCCCATTAGGAAACAGGAGTCCTGGCGTGCTGGCAGCGAAGAGAAAGCGGCGACCTAGCCGCCGTGCGAGGACGGTTTCCCTCGTAGACTACCATGGTATCGGAGGAGACTCATAAGAAAGAAAAGGGGAAGGGGGAGAGCAGGACCGCTGTAAGCCGGTATGTTCTGTATCCGTATGGCTGTTTCTGTGTCAAGAACTACTGGCGATTGATTTGGGCCGTGTTCTCTTGCAGCCGTTCAGCTGGAGGGAGACAACACGGCCGTTCTATTCTCCTATAGCTTCACGAAAGGTTCGGATTTTCGATGTTTCATCCCTTATGCTTGTTCCTTTGAGCTGTAGTGATTAACATCCGTGTGGAATGTCAAGAACTGGGAGCGGCAAGCGGCAAAACGTCGAGTACCGGGCATGCGTTCCGGTCATCCGATGACACTGATTGATCGATTTGTTTTTCATTGCCATTGGCTACCAATCGGTGTTATGATTGTAGCTCTCCATTTGCAGCAGTAATTTTAGTTTTTTTTTTTTTTTGTTCTGAATACTCATTGCCACAATTGTTCTGCTTATATCTCACCATCTATGACTGTTAAACGTCCTATGACTGCATGGATATTTTACTGTTGACCAACTCGTTTCAAGACTACTGTTTCTGTCTTCAGCACAGATTAGCAAGATAGTGATAACTCATACATGATTCCAAACAAACTGTACGGCTATTTCCATTATAAAATGAAATTGCACAGTTGTACTGATTCCTAATGAAAGTTTGGCCTTGGTTGTTACTTTATGCAACATCAAGATAACTAGGTTCGTACTTTGTTTGATGTACAGTCATAACATTCTTCTAATTTCTTTAGTGGATTGCTTGTATTACCTATTGATATATCAGAGATCGGGCAGAAATGCCTCCACAATCTGCACCAATTCGTCTGGGAGTTCCACCTCCATATGTAACATCTCATGGATCTAAAGTTGCACGGCTACACATGTATGACTGGATCGTGCTGATTCTTCTAGCTGTATTAGATGGAGTTCTAAATATTATAGAACCGTTTCATCGGTTTGTGGGATCAGATATGATGACAGATCTCAGATACCCCATGAAGGACAATACAGTGCCATTTTGGGCTGTGCCGGTATATACTGTCCCTTATAGTTCTACCCTGTCAATTTCCAGTAACCGTTTAAGTACCTATGTTTTTAAACAAAATGATTATGCAGATAATTGGTATTATTGGGCCAATGATTATTATCATTGGAATATACTTCAAGAGGAGGAATGTTTATGATTTACATCATGCCATACTTGGTACTTTCATATTCTTTGTCGTATGATCTATTTATATAGTTAATCAATCTATTGTTCCTTGTTCTGAAATATAGCGTGTTCATGCAGGTCTCCTGTTTTCCGTTCTTATCACTGCTGTTTTAACTGATGCGATCAAGGATGGTGTTGGTAGACCACGCCCAGATTTCTTCTGGCGCTGTTTCCCTGATGGAATAGCTGTAAAGTTTCAACTTTCTATCAACTCCTAATAGCAGCTTACTTGCAGCCTTACAATTACATTGCCTCAGAAATTGTACGTAAAAGCTTATGTCTTTGATTTTAGGCTTACAACAACATTACTACAGGCGTCATATGCCATGGTAAGGCAAGTGTTATCAAAGAAGGTCATAAGAGCTTTCCAAGTGGCCATACTTCATGTACGTGACGGTACTCTTTATTTACAAGGGTTAACCCAATTTCTCAGAAACCATAATGTTATGGGCTGGAGTTTTGAAGTTGTGATCCTGATATAGCAGTTAATATTTTTTTTTTAAAAAAAAAGGGGAAAACTAGTCATTTGGAAAATAAAGAACTGAGCAGATTATTGAACTTGGTGTTGCACTCCCGTCTGGGAATTCGACTATTGATGCATGTGATTCTTGTCTCATTCTAATCTCCTCTGTTTCAACTATTAATAAGTACATTTTTAAGATGCAAATGCTTCTACCTTTTTTTCCCTATTCTACCTATCATGATAATTTTTACCTCTACAGATGAAACATTTTATACTTCTTTCACTACAGTCATCTTTCTATTCAGGATATTAGTTTTTGTCATATTTTTGTTCGTTATATATCACAGCCATTTCTGTTTGCCTCTGCTGCATGACATAAATGATCGCTCTTTAGGTGAATGAGTGTATTATTTCAATTACATTAGCTTTTTGGGGAAATATAGCTCTCCTACTTTGTTACAGGAGAGTATTCTGTACCTTTAATAGATTTGCTGTTTATTTTTTCCTACTTGGAAATTAATTACTTGGTCTAGTGAAAATAAATTGCTAATTTTATTTGGCGGTAGCAATGATGCTCCATTTGGATCCCTCAAGCCATAGGGCTGCACTTTACCTCTTGAATAATCTCCTGGAGTTTCAGCCAGCATTACTTTGCACAAACTATCGCGCACTCTTGAATATATCGGTCTTTTTATTTCAACTATTATTTTTGGTGGATTACTCACAGGTTTATGTTTCTCTTAGGGTCTTTTGCTGGTCTTGGCTTCCTTTCATGGTATCTGGCTGGTAAAATCAAAGTTTTTGATCGGAGAGGTCATGTTGCGAAACTCTGCATCGTGCTTTCCCCTCTGCTTCTTGCAGCTTTAGTGGCAGTTTCTCGAGTTGATGACTATTGGCATCACTGGCAAGATGTATGTACCGGCGGATTGCTTGGTAAGTCTTCAGCACTGCGCCCATCCCCTATCCTCCACCCCCATGATAAAAAAAACTATAAAGAAATGTCATATACACATGATTATTGGAAGACTAACCTACTGTTACAAATATGCAGGACTGTCAATTGCTTCCATTTGCTACCTGCAGTTTTTTCCACTACCTTCTGATGAAAATGGTATGATTCAAACTTCGTCCAGAGTAAACTGTTTATTGCATTAAAAGTGACAAGCCGACCACTTTTGCAAATCGTAACCACAGAGTAACTCTAAAATTTTGCACAAACAAACAAAAAAGAGTAAGATTGCTTGATTCTGTAATCTCACTTCAGGTAAACTTGACTCTCTCGATATTGAAAATTTTTCAACCAAGACTGAACTTTAAATCATATATATGACATTTCATGGGCACGCTCTTTTCCTTATTCACTTTTGTTTCCTCTCTTTTCCCTAGTTTTTGTTTGGTTTTATATTGCTCTTTTCCCACCTCGTTTCTTCTTTTCCATCTTACTTTTTTCTATTTGTTCTCGTGCTTCGATTCTTGGGTTTCATCTCTAGCCTACCCCAACTTCCTTGGGATTAAAGGTTTTTTTGTTGTTGTTGACATGTTCTTTGCATTTTCATTTAGAAAAAGTATCATCCTTTTAAGATAGAGGTAGCATACTAAAGAGTAAAGAAAGTTGGCTGTAAATGCTGCCTACTGGGAACTAGAGTTTTCCAAAACTCCCGGTAACAATGAATGATTACTCATATAGCCGTCCTAACATGCTCAGATGAGAAATTTTGCAATTTACAAAGGAAAAAAATTGCAAATGGAGAACTTACATGCTCTCTTAGAGACTTAAGAGTCTAGTATAACAATGGATGATTGTTATTATCTCTTCCTTCCATGGGGACTTTGGTCAGGACCTACTTTGGCAGTGTCATGAGTATAGACTACAGTTAAGGGCAGCTTTGGCCTGTGGCCGGCTGTGCACAGAGAGGATCAGTAGGCAGTACCAACACATAGATATATTGGCAGTTGTATGTCCTGCATAGAAATTGGACAAGCAGACGTGCAGGGCCAACGTGGCCATGGCTTTGACGCTTGAAAGGAAATTCAGTGTCATGCGAATGTGGCCCTGATGTTGTTACCATCAATCCTCTCTGAACTGAGGGCTGCAGATCTTTCGGGGGCTTGAAGCCTACAGCCCCCTTCTTTGACAATTATCTTGGTGTAAACCCTGCCATTGCTAGTCCTTTGACATACTACAGAAGTATGATCGTTTTTACTAGACAAATACACCAAGTTCGATCTGCATAACAAGGAGTTCGGCTTAGGGAAAAGACTGAAGAATAAAGGTGCTCTTGTAATGTTAGGTTAGCAGTTAGTGCCCACGTAGGACCTTCCTGTTCTAAGATGTAAAACCAGCTTTCAGTCTCATGATTGGCTCAATACCTCAATTTATTCTGTCATTTTCTTTTTTCTTCTCAAAAACACAGGAGAGCTACCTATCATTGCATTATAGAGAGGAAAAAAGCCCGTATACAATACCAACTCATGCCGGGACCATACATGAGTTAGTCACACATACAACCCAGTAACACTCGATTTACAAAAGAAAACAGAACGACCACGGACACCACTGGAGCACTTTAGCCTGGTGCCCCTACTCCCTCCAGCCTTAACTTGAAGCCTCTAAGTCAGAATTCTCTGCCATTTTCGTGGTGCGATAAGTTAAGGACACTTATCCACACTTGGCAGCAAACTTAATATCCGTCACACCTTGTTCTCATCATGAGGACAGGTTACACGCTAAAGGGAAAACATAAAACATTTTCTTACAAAAGTATGTACGTAAGCATAGAGGCCTAGAATACTATGTCTTCTGCATCAGAAAGCTGCAAGGAGCCATCCTTATATCTTTGTCAAGAATAATTGTTGATCGTTTTACCTTGTTCACTGGCAGGATTATGGCCTCATGCATACTTCCGGCACATTCTTGAACCAGAGAGCGAGAATCAAGTTCAGCCCACGTCTATGAACCGCCATAACTCACCTCCAAACGGCCCATTTCACGGCCTTGATGCAGTGGAAATGAGGACCACGAGCCAAACACTAGAATCAATGGAAGCCGGTCAGAGAACACAATGACGGAATGGTAACATTAACTAGAATCTTTGCATTGTACTAGTTCTTATTGTAGCATGTTTTTTGTTTGTTTATTCGTCATCTAAGTTCCAAACCACAGAATGTAAAGCACATGACTAATATGAGGACTGGAGACGGTATATATGCTGAATATAATTTTGTTTCTTGCTCTTTTGTACGCGTATCTGCTGGGATGCCGATGCGTTGTGTGGCACAAAGTGGTACTATGAGCTTAGCATGCCATGTCTGAATCATCTTAGAAATGAGCTTGCAAACTTTAGCATCAACGCCAGTCACAAGTGGTTGTTGGATTTTTGGTGGCTTCAGGTATTCAGGCTACATCCATGATTACTTTCTACCTATGTTCACTAAAGTGACTCGAGTAGTTGATTACTCTATTGCTGTGCCATGTGATTCAGGGGATGAGCATAACCTGAAATCTAAGGCAATGAAGTTAGTTGGAACCTGAAACTGAATCTGTTCTAGCAGCATCATGTTCCTCTCAGTGCTTCCATTTGAATGGCCCCTTTTCTGGCACATGCACAACATGATCAAATGGTCCTGTCCTAGTAGTTAACTGAGAATGGACAAAAACCTTGTGACCAGAACCTTACACACCGACAAGTGCCTTTCAATTTTCTTTGACCAAACGATACCAGATTGATAATGAACCTGGCAAACCGACATGTGACCCATCCTGTTTGTTATTGCTTTTCTTATGATCAACTAGCATGTTAGGCAGCAAAGACGATAGATTGTACAGTATAGGTATTACTTTCTGGTGGCATTATATTTGTCTTGACTACCGATAAAGCCATGCTGCAGTGACCCAACTTTTCAGCGAAGAATACAGGGATTTAATCATGAAGGCAGAGCAAAAGATGGTCCAGCGTGGGGCTTTAATTCATTCAAATTAAATGATGGGAAACTAATTAGACACTCAGAATTTTCAGAACATTTGAATTGTGTCGTGGCCACTGAATTTTCAATGCTGCGTCCTTGTACCGTGTGGCCAAACTAGACAGACCTGAAATCTACAATGTCTGAAGAACCCAAATGTCCGATCCGGATGTGTTGATGAATAATTCAGGATCGTTAGGACACGTAATACCTTATAATCTTAGGTCTCCTGACCTCATGGGTCGTCTCCTTCTCTGAATCGTGAGGTTAGTGCGTTGGAATACTAGCTGGTGTACGTCCCTATATTATGAGAAGTCCATGAGTAATTCAGTATGCAGTATTCTGGGGGCAACCATTGTTCAAAAGAAATTCCCGGTGGGCAACAAGAAATAACATGTGCCTGCATTGGATTCTTGGGTTTGTGCTTAATTTCTGCTGTACGTACAACTGCCAACTTGCAAGAAGCCAAAAGGACCGGCAGCAAGATCAGCAGCCACATCAGAGAAATGGAACGGGGTCAGAAAGGTGCATAGGGGACGAAAGGAATCTGCTACAGTTTTAAAGTCATAATCTATGTTGCGGATTATCAGGACCCAAATCCGCCTTGCTCACAGCCGTTAGCTACAAGTTTTGTCAAAGGAGGCCGCAGCGTGCAAAATGGAAACAGGTCGAATGACGCCAAAAAGTTTGACTCTTAACAGCAAGTTCATGCGTTCTTTTGTATCGAACTACACATATCAAATTAAATTGGTGCTTTGAGCGGTAGAAGACTGACCAAATCATGGCAGGGAGACCTCGATCGAACCAATTCGCTGCCTGATTGTATATGTTATTGTCATTGGATGGTCTTATATTTGCATATGGTGCAAATTGTGCACGTTCGTCGATGTGTAGACTCTGAAGCAGATAGTGGAGTCTTGTGTGCGCACGTATTTGGTTTGCTTTGGTTGGAGGGATGCTGCAGTAACATGGCGTACTTTGCCACATGTAATATGCGTACACAACATGACACACCGCTAGTCAGTAGAAAATTTCCACTGTTCATTGGCGTGAAACTAATAACCAGCTAGCGGACGTGTCAGATAAAATAGTTTTGTATCAACACACAGCACATGCCGCTGGCCAGCCGAGAGCAATTTGCGTACGACAGATTGATCAGTTGACAGCATGTTGTAATGCTTCGCATATGTTTCTTCAAATCCACGTTCAGTGGTCAAAGAAGTTGTACTCATGTACATATACATTTTGGATCGGAGTAAAAGGATCATAATTGTGCGACCTTTCAACAACGGCAACCAAACTAAAAGTTGTAAAGAATAAATGGGCGGTAAAAAGCTTGTGTCGTATATCCTGTATAGCTAGTATGCATATGACTCATGATAAATATTACTAGTACGCAAGCTTTCCGTCTTCTTACACCAAACCACATCATTCCTGACTGCTTTTGATGCAAAATACTACTATACTTGCAGTAGATTAATTGGCAACGGATGACTGCGCGCTGCTAACTGGTAAAACTTGCACCTCTAGCATAAAATACAGTCGGACACGGAACAGTGCGTTAGTTACAATTCGATCCAGGACAAATGAGGGAGAGGGACTAAACCAAATGTGATTTGCCGATTCCCTTTCCTTCCCTTCCGAGTCAAAGAGAAATCCACGAAAGAAAAGTGAAAGAAATCACGGAGAGAGAGAGAGAGAGATGTCGCTTTTGATTTGCCGATGGAAAACGGTAATGAAGCGAGAGCGTGCAACCATCACCCCGTAATAAACTAGTGCTACTCGCGTGTACTAAAGAATTGAGGAAGCCTGTGATGGTGCCTAACCACTTGACCAACAAGCAGATTGCTTTTGATGCGCTCCTGATGACTTCCTGAGAACAACAGGTTGCACTAGAATAATCCGCAATTAGCATCGAGCTGGGTGGCATGTGCGTGGATTGACCAGTGTCCAGTTCTCACCAATAGCATGCGCCGCCGACGATATATGTTCATGTAGTCGGAGTCCGTGCTTATCCTCCTATCCATTCGTCGCCATTTCCACGCTCGCATGTGGGCGCGGATGCGCTAGTAGCTGCCGGTTGCGACCTGTGTGTGACTGACGCCTTGCGGCAGGGCGTACCCCCCGAGAGCCAGCCACGCAAGCAGCTGATTAACTAATTCAAATCGTGAAGGGTCACGGGAAGAAGGCGGCGAGGCTGGCAGCTGAGTTGCTTCTCGATCCGGAAAGCTACAGTTTAGTAGCAGGACGGAAAGGCCAACTTGTCGATTTCACAACAGAGCTAGGCTTCTGAGGTAACCATCGATCGAGGCGGTCTCTGGTGGATTAATTATGCCGTTTAGCCCTGGTGATCCAACGTAATCACATAATATGCTCATTTGTACTGGCCTGGGATTATTATTTCTTTTGGGCACGGTTTGCAGTCAAGTTACTAGGAGTATATTTGAACCGAAGAAATCAGCCTTCTTGAATTCGGCCGTAGAACAATCAACTGCCCAACAAAACAATGAATGTTTTCAGCGAGAAAGATGGTGAGAATCCTGCAGTCCTGCGCAGTGCTGCATCTGAAACATGAGTAGAAATTTGACGTGGTGTCGACGGATTGGTCCCAGACCAAACTTTCTCGTCGGTTTCCCGTGGTACCGCGATCGACCACGCCGAAGGTCAAATCTTCACAGTTTCATCCCCGGCGGTAGTAGTAGTAGACCCATTCATTGACTTGGACCAAGTCGTTCCGGCCTGCCCGAAGCAACAGCATGTGAACCCCTGTATGTCGGGGAGGGCACCTCGAAAGAATCCAGATCCGGCGGGGTCCTAGACTATAGAGTAGTATAGGGATTAGGTAGACACCGGCGCTTACTTTGGATTACGCAGCTGATCACGCAATAATGAACAGCAGGTTGACGTTCGAAAATCTACATTCAGGGGTCCTTGTTTTTTGTTTCGAGAGCAGGTCTTGTGCCGCAGGATGCGTCCATTGTCTAGTCACCCCGCGCACACAGCTGTTTGTTCGTTTCGCTTCCGAAATGAAACTCAAATACCGCAGGGGCGTAGCATCCAAGCTGAAAGAAAGAGAAAGAGCCGTGGAAAACGACCTAACGAGCAGCGCGTCGAGATCTGAGCCTTTCTTTGGTCAGGGCAGGTTGTTATTAGTCCCATAAACATAACATACAACAAACATAGCACATAAGCTTATTTTATGCGTCCAACAACACAGTATTTGACTTGCTATAAAAGCCTCCAACACGCAAGGTCGCACTCCACATGCAGAGGGCTCCCTAGTTTAACACCCAATTTGGTATACTACTCCCAGAGGCACACCTGAACGACAATCAAGTCCTGAAGATGACACGCGGTTCCCACTAATAATAAAACTCTGCATTCTCATCCTTCCCAAGTTGGGGAGGGTTGGTTTCTCAAAAAAAAAAAAAAAAAAAGTTGGGGAGGGTTGGGGGACAGTCCACAGAGGAGGCGGACGGGGTAGAGCGACACGCGCACCGCCTGCACGTGGCCACCCGGCAGCCACACCGCACCGGCAATCGATCGCTGCTGACGGGCTTTGCAACTTGCCGCAGAAGAGACAGCGGAAAGCATATGGCGCTTGCACACGCGCTTGCGTCAGCGGTTCTGCCGCCGACGACCCCGATCGGTCTCCAAAGTCGCGCCTGCTCTGGGTTTTCGTTCCCGTTCAGTTCTGCGCGTCCGCCTGATGCTTACTAGCCGCTGTCCCCGAAAACCAACATGGCCCCGCCATTGCCATTGCCATTGCCTTGCCAGCCTCTGCTCCCGCTACAGCACAGATGTGTGCGACGACGACACTGCCATGGCAATGAACCGGTGGGGTGGACCTCACCATCGAGGGGACACATTATTTCTGACCCTCCGTTCCCATCAGGCACGCTTGGATCGTTGGAAACTTCGGGGAAAAAGGGATGGGGGTAGGGGTGTGCTTGGCATTGGGTTTGGTGAGGGATGTGAGGCTGTGACTGGGGGACTTGTCAAAAGGCAGCGTGGGGTTCGGGTTTTCCATGGCGTGGCGTGCAACAAAAGCTGCGCGAGGCCGCTAGACTTGTGTCACCGTCGCATCGCCTTCTGCTCTGCTCCGGCCAGTGCTGCTGTGCTTTGCGTCGGTGTAGCCGCCGTATGTTTTTTTCTTTTTTTGAAGAAACCGCCGTACGTGTCGACGGAGGAGTGGGAATGTACTAGCAGTATATCGTACAGACTACACATGGCTTACATGCGTATGCGGTGGATATTCTCAACGGAATCTGCCCTGCCTCACGTGCTAGGCTGCGACGTGCCTCACGCGGTTCTTGCCCGGAAAACCGACCAGTTTACTACTCTGATGAGGCAGTAGACCTTCTAGACGCAGGACTACAGCCTCAAGGAAGGCTTTAACCCGGACTGTACGTTTTCCCCTACCGGTTTTAACAGGGGGTGATTGGATTCACCGTCTTCTTTGCGATTTCCGGGCAGCAGTCAAATGCGGACGCGCAATGTGCAGTACAGTACAATTATGCAAGTGATGGTGAAGAACGTCCGTTGTTCGGAGACTCATCCATCCAGGTCAGTCAGCCGTGGTGGATACTGTACTGAGAGAGCTAAAAGAGGCGGCTAGCGGCTAACATTATTTTAGGCCCGCAGACGCAAGCCAAAAAAAAAAAACGAAAGGCCACGCAACGCAAGCGATCGAGAGAATAAGGGGGAGGAGAGGTCGTCGCGGCTTTATGCGACTTGTCTCCACGTTGCCGCGTGCAGCAGATAGATTATTGTGGCTACACTGTACGTACCGGCACAGCGTTTCGAGAGAGGCCGGCCCCCCTGGATCGCCTCAAGAGCCGCGTCCCCATCCGTACGTGTCGCGCCCACGGCGTCCCGCTGTTGGTGACGCGGCGCGGCCCGTAAACCCACTTGTTCCTCTCTCAATCGTATCGGCACACCTATTTTTTTGTTGTCTATTTTTGGTGTATAAATAATACTATCCTGTACGAGTTTGTCCTTCCTCCTCCTGGCTAATCAATTGCACGGCTGCATCTCAAAAGCGGCTTGTACTGAAATGAAATATACCAGTAGTACTAAGGCATATAATAGTACTACAAAGTCATCAGTTTTTTTTTTTAGAAACCTACAAAGTCATCAGTTGGGAAACGGGGCTGGATATTGTTCACAAACTTGTCGTGGAAAATCCATTTCGTCATCCAATCCAGCTTCCTAGGGAGTTACGTAGTACTACCAAATTCCGATCTGTCCTGGACTCGTGGTGACGAGCTCCTCAGTTTTCTCCACCGCCCAGCAGGCGTCTCTCCGGCCGGGTCATCGTCGTCATAAACCGACGAGCAACGTTCCGTTGGTTTTTGACGACTCGTGCTATGACAAGTGAAGTACTAGTATTCTGCGGCGCGCACACAGCAGTCGGCAGGTAGGCTGCGCCGCGCTGAGCTGGCTGCAGATCGGCTGCGTTTATTCTGTTCCGGCGCCACACAAAATGTGTTGCGCATGCCGAAACCCCCCTTTTGCAAGCTGACGAATAAACAAAAGGGAACAAAACAAAGTATCCGTGTACGTACACATCGAGGTCCACGTCAACTACCCCCTCTTGTATCGCGTCGTTTTGTAGGGTATCTCCCTCTCCCTCTTTCTGTGGCGCGGCAAGAAGGGGGAGAGAGACATGCTCACCGGCGCTGCTGCGTTGATTCGTTTCGTTTCCGGATTGGTTTTTGTCATCTTTCCGCCATTGGAGAGCATATCCTCCTTGCAAGAAAGAGGAAAGCAAGGCACACACTGCTGCTGCTTCTCCGTCCCTGTTGGCAATACTGTAGATAAGTCTAGCATATCATCGTGTACAGAAGATAGATAATGTCAGATGTGCAGCATGCATGCGCCTTGGGCGCGTCGCTCTGCCATCAGATTCAGATAGATACAGTGGGAGAGGAGGAGATAGATATGGCCAGATACTGTACACGCATCATGTGTGCATTTGGTGAGGTGTAGTACTGCGCGTGTGCAGCTGTTGCACCGCTCAGCACGACATCACAATCCCAGATGCATCTGAAATGTTAACTGTACTCTTCTGGTAATTGGCGGGCAGGGAAAATGCAGACTTGTTTTTGGAATGTTGTCGCTGCTTCTGTTGTGTCAGTTGATCAGATCGTCTAGCCCCTTGTAGGGCTTTGAGGATCATTACTAGTATACACTTGATGATGACGATGATGAGAAGATTTACATCAAAGCAAGATGAGCATGATGAAAAAAGGAAATTTAAAAAAAAAAAGAACGAACGAACTAGTAAGTGAGATGCCGATTGAAACGACGGGGACTAATTGAGCTATTAGCTAGGTGATGCTACCGTCTGAATTCCTGGCGAGCAAAAAAAAAAAAAAAAAGGATTGCCTATCAGTAGCATTGATCTACTACTAGTTGCCAGCACTTCTAGACTAGTGCCAGCTCCACGAGTTGCTTCTTGAACACCGCCTGCGGGGCCGTCGCGCCGAAGTCCCTCGCCCTCTTGCACCCGGCGGCCATCTCCGTCGCCGGCGCCGCCGTGAGCAGGTCGACGCCGAAGAGCCTCACGGCCTTGGGTGCCGATTCGGTGACGACGGGGTGGTTCGCAATTGCGACGCTACTAGCCGTGGCGGTGGGGCGCAGCTTGCAGTCGATGAAGAGCTTGGTGTCTTGGCCATCGACAGCAGCAGAGCGGTAGAACCCGACGACGTCGCCGGCGCTGAGCCCCTTCTCCTTGACGAAGCGGCTCCACCCCTTTGTGAGCACGTAGCTCTGGCTGCTGTTCCAGTACGAGTACCGGAACCGCCACACCTTCCCTCCCGCGTCCTCGAAGTTGAGCAGCACGCCCTTGGTGCCCTCGTTCCCGCCGCCGCCGCCTGTGCTGCTGGGGAGGTTCTGCAGCGGGAAGTGCTTCTCCGCGTGCTGCTTCGGGATCACCAGCCGGTTCAGCTTGCCCACGTCGCTCGGCGTCACCGACTTGTCGAACAGGTGCTCGCGCGCCGCCGCCGGCCGCGGCGACGCCGAGGCGGACTGGTCCGCCGTGGCGCCGACGAGCGACGAGGCGGTGGTGGTGGGCGCCGAGGACAGGTCCTTAAAGGCGCGCCTGTTCTGGGCGAGCTCGTCGAAGTAGGTGTGCTTGCGGAGCATGTCGACGACCTCGGCCTTGGACCGCGACGCGAGGAACCGGAGCTCGGCGGCGGCGTCCGGGTCGGCGTCGGGCGCGAGCGGGCGGAAGTTGGTGACGGCGTCGCGGCCACGGAACCGCTGCGCCGCCACGTCGTAGGCGCGCGCCGCGTCGGCCTCGCCAGCGAACGTGCCGAGCCACACGCGCTGGTGCCGCTCGTAGATCTGCGCACCCCACCGCCCGTTGGGCTGCGGCACCACGCCCTTGAACCGCGACGAGGGGAGCTTCCCGCCGCCGGGGCCCACCGTCGAGGTCGGGGCCACGACGCCGGCGGAGTCGACCTCGGCGCCGGGCTCCGACGCGTCCACGACGCCGCTGGCGCCGCTGCCCACGCGCTCAAGCGGCGCCGTCGGGCACGCGGCGGCGGCGAAGGCCAGCGCCTTCAGCTTGTCCGTGGAACTGGTGCTGGTGTCGTCCAACACCAGGGAGCTCGTGCTGTCCATTTCAATCGAGTGTGCACCACTACCTAAGCTCTTGTATGCTATGCTGCTGGTGTTGTTGTGTCGCTGGACGAAGGAAGATGGGTTTAGAGCGTAGGATGGGATAGGTGAGCCGGGGTAGGGGGGAGCGGGGATATATATCACGCGCCGGTGGGTGGGTAGCGAGCTCGGTTCCTGCGGACGCCACCACACCAGTTAGACCGCGTGGGCAACCAAAAGGGGGCAGATGGTTTGGTTCGCGCCTTTGCGGCCCTTGTTTCCTGCTGCTACTAGTGGTGTAGTAGTAGTGTTTTAATTTCGTCAAAATCTGTCTGGATATTTTCCGGTGCTTGGAGATGTCGCTGCCTTGGATGCAAGTACAAAAGCAGTAGTATTATACTTTGTGCCTACAAGTGTACAACCAACCGGCGGCGACGTCACCACTGACTGCTGCTAGTTTCGGTGTGAGGGGGGTTCTTGACCCGGTGCGCGGGTCAGTCAACTCCTCCAGGCGTGGCGCGATCGTCTCTGTGCCTTGTAGATAGATACTACTAGATAGATAGAAAGACTGCTCTTGTTCTTGTTTCTTGCTGCCGTGATGATGTGAGCAAGGCATTTGTTTGCCATGTCACTTTGGATGCCTTTCTATCCTGGCATTTGGCCTCTTGCGACCAAGATATGTGTCTTAAACGTTGCGGAATTTTTGTTTGTGTCTTCGTTTGCTGACTTGTAGTACTATCATCGTTCATCAAACTTGGTGCATTTGTGACTGGTAGAATTTCTCTAGAAGCAGCTTGTACTGCTGTAGTAGATAGGGAGAACTATCAGGGGCATTGAAATTTTTTGCAGAATCTGGACCCTGCATGTTATTCTCATTAAGTGACAGATACGTGCATGTATGATCAACCTGGGAATAGTCCAAAAACACGTATACATACGAGGCTTCCAGCACAGTACGAACATCACTGTTGCTTCTGGCTGTTGAATTTTGTCCTCGATGCCGACACCAATCGATGATTTTCCTTAAAAATTTCCAAGTCCAGTCAATTAGTAGAATTATAGTCGGATATCAAGTAATAAATCCCAAGAAATCCTACGACAATCTTCTTTGCATATAAAACCCCGTGCAATCCCCAAAAAAGAAGAAAAAAAAGAAAAAAACGTGCAAAATTAAAAAAAGAAACATCTCATATATACGCGTGATAAATTTTAGTATAATATATTCCAAGAAACAAAAGGAGATTGATGACATTAATTAGATCACAAAATTGATGCAACTCTAAATACACAATCTCTTATGACACAAAACTGATGTCATTGGATAGCACTGGGCACAAAACCCAAAATCCGAAGACCGAACCCGAAAAACCTGATCCCGAATCCAAAAAACTTGATGCCCGAATTATATTTTCGGGTGGCAAATTTGAAAACCCGAATATATTTTGCGTAATTTGGGTTCGTACCTCCGGTACCCGTAATATCATCAATCCACTTCTCTTTGGCTTTCTTTCATCCAACACTAAAGGTGAAACCACCCATACACCCGCAACCAACAAAGTTAAAAGGTTGATGAATCAATTGTATTTTTCTATTATAAAATAAAAAGTAAATACATCTCTTTTTTATGTAAAAGTGTATAAATACTTTATTTTCTACATAATATGTATTATGTTCGGGGTTATTCGGGTAACCAAAACCTGAACCTGAATTTTCTTGTACCTAAAATGTCAAATATTGATTCTAAAACCCCGAAATAAATACCTGACCTGAACTTTTCGGGTAACCCGAACGCCCCAATGCTATCATTGGATCACAAAATTGATGTTACTGTATTTTTATTATAAAATACTACTTGCTTGTTAAAGTTAATGAGATCATGAAATTAATGCTGTTAGATTGATATTAGATACGTATCACAAAACCACTGATTTTGTATATCTAGATACACAAAATGGCATATCAATATAATAATGTAAGTGGAATTTTGTGTATCTACACAAAATATTCTTGCTATTTTTGAACTGAAGAAGTTCCAGTTTCGGCTCAACCTGAGTGGGAATCCACCTTACTTCTTTTTTTTTTTCCTATGATTAAGAAACCCTAAGTACTTTGAGCAAAACATGCATGAAAGAAAAAACGTGGCGGTTTAGAGAGCTTGGTGGGTTGGCTATACTCTACTCGAAAGGATGGGAAAATGGCTAAACATTTCAGATACCCGTCGCACTATGTTGGTTTCAGCCTAAACAAAGGTGTTCGTTCCCGAGATAACATTTCCCTGAGTAGTATTAGTGGTCGATACAATGCCTGATTAGTCGACACTTGCATAATGCCAAGCCCAACACACGCAAGTTGTGTTAGAATTTTCCATGGGTGGACGCTGGGCTCCGGCTAGCTGGACGTCGCCAGGCCAGTACGTACTCTACACGCACGAAAACAACAGCGCGAGAAATCTGGTTGGATTTGTTGCAACTTGCCGCCACGAAATAGTAGAGTAATTGCAACGGCGACTTGCTGCCACTTGCCACCTCACGCAGTCACGGCTCGTGGAATTGGACAAAATTTCAAAACGGCGACTTGCATATTTTAAATATTTTTTGAAAATGGTTTAAACGGGAGAGGACCCTGCAGATGTGGAGACTTGCTTGGCGGTCTAAACCGGAGACTTCGACTTGCTTTTGGTGGGCAACAGCTAAAAATGGTACGTGATGCCAGCTCTTGGAGAGAGTGATTGACGAGAGGTGCAGTCTATGAAACGGGAAGAAGTCCATCTGACTATGAGTGGAAAATTTTGGAACCAAATAAAAGAACGGCTTTTTCTGATTGATGTCTGGTCGAATGTAGCATGTTGTTGTCTTAGAAGAAAATAATTTGTAGGTAGCAATGCTGGTTGACTGAATTGGTATTCTGTTTATTAATTCTCCATCAGACAAGCTATATACTCCGTCCGGTCATAAATTTCTATCGTTTCAGACAAGCAAATTGACTTACAAAACAACTATAAATGGTTGTCTAAACAACAATATTAAAAAAACAGAGTATATGAATGTAGAATATAGAAACGCTTAGAGATCTACACATATTATAAGCGTAACATGTTTATATGCCTATATAATAAAATAGAATACTAAAATATCTAGAAGACTGTGAAGTAGCAAGGAGTCAGTAAGGAAACCAAATCCTCTGCAGTTGTGCATTAGCATTAACACAGATTAACATATGGGTCAGCTAGTCAATGAGACTTCATGTCAGCCACTGTTAATGCTAATGCACAACTGCAGAGGATCTGTACTCTCCAGTAAGATAGTTGTAAGAAAACAATGTCAAGTTTGGCGGCTGCATCATGCATCTCAAGGAGTCAACACGTAGGTTGGCCAAGTGTTCCTATCGCGAACACGCGGACTATTCCTTCCGGTCGCCGATTCCGAGCCATGCAATTCGTTTGATCTTTCCATGACCTTTACTCCAAGAATCATCTCCAGTCCACATGCAACCAACAAGCATGAACTAGCACTACTATTTCTAGAAAAATACCATGTAGTACATCGCACGCATCTTATTACTGCCATTTTTGGTGTTTGAGAAACAAAAGAAGATATGTATTGATGGAGAATCTGCTGGCAGGTTCCATACTTGCATGTCGTTGGACCTGGACACCTGGTCAGCACCATGGTGCAGAGAAGGATATGGGGGAAAGGCCACGGCAGAGGCTCCCGGTATGGGGCGGGTGGGCCAAGAGGCAGGTGGATGAGGGTGGAGCGTGGCCTTCACATGAAGTGTGGACCATGGCCAAATGCAGTCCCCCTGAAACAATTTGCAGCTGTTGGACGGGAGCTGATCGATGACCGACGACATTGCTATTGGCCGCTTTCTTTCTCTCTCCTGCTGCTGTTTCCATCTCTCCCAGTATCCATCGTCTATCAATTTGTTTTGTCCTTCCTTCGAATAATGCAGGCATAGAGAGAGAGAGAGAGAGAGTGGGAAGATGAGAGAGATATTCTATCTGTGATTTGCCTGTTGGCGGTTGTGCCGCAGAGATAAGGTCGATGAGCAACGAAGAAGACAACCTAAACATGTCCATTCCACGGCCACTTGTTGTTTATCCCGGATCTGCGAGAGAGCATTGGCCTTTTCTTACCTAACAATTTAATCTCCTATGCCAGCTTGCTGTTACTTATTCCTCCATCTCTCTCTGTTGTTCGAACGCATGGAGTGAAGTAATTAAACTTCTAGGTACTCTCACACTTGCATGTTGAATATGAATATTATTGCTGTGATGACATAGCATATGCAAAGTACTCGGATATAACCTGCTAAAAGTTCTATATCTCTCTTCCGTAGTATAGTTGACGGTGGTTTACGTACTCATTTTAGCTGGGCCGGCCTGAAGCATGCATGTGGAGTTATCCGGATAGAAAAGTCATAATCTCTTTGCCTTCCTTATCTGAACGTTCACGTGAAAACACCTACTAGTCCGTTGATGATTTGTGCCTATCATAATTGGACACAGGTTATGAGAGAGGGAGCGGCGGAATAATAATGCGCATCAAACCTGGTGCTGTCTCCAGTTGCTAGATTTGGACGGGAGCGAAAGGGATCGTTGCCCACGGCGCCTCAAGTTTGTGTTCCACTTCCACACCCTGCCGATGGGATTCATATTCCTTCCGTGGAAAGGGACGGTACGTATACTTTGCCGAGCCCGACAACAGCAAAGTGCCAAGCGCCCAACAAACCAAGTTTCAATTATCTGCGCTCAAATTTCACCTCGCGTGGAGCGGCGGATGAGCCCTGGTTGACATCAGGAGCTTAATTTGCAGCAGCAACACGGGGAGCTCGACTGACTGCGCGTCCCTTGGAGAAAGCAACGACCGGACCGCCTGAACTTTACGGCGGCGTCACGGGAGACGCGGATCGTACGGTTTTCCGGTAACAAAAGAGACTTGTCTACGTGCAGCTGATTGGACCGTGTCCCGGTCGGGATTCGGCCATCACCCACCGTTAGTGGCCTGACCTCATCATCCCCCCAGCCAACCAAGTTCTCCTTGTGTTGAAAGGGTTTTGCAAAGGAAAAAAGGACGAGGTCCAACAGGAAAAAGAACACAAAAAAATAATACAAAGTACGGAACAGAGAGGGAACAGATATGGATCGAAAGGTTAAAGCTTTGGTGTGAACTAAAATTGTTTATCCTTGGTCGCACCTGGACCAGCCTGCCTTCACGTGTTCCAAGTTGCCGGCTGTTGCAATGCAATATTAAGAGATTGTGTACTGTGCAGACTACTCCAGCACAAGAAAAGTCCAGTGGCCAATGGCCGCCTTTTCTGCTCAAGCTTTAGCTTTCGGTAACTAATCCAAACTATGTACGCAGGCCAACCATAATATAAAGAAAACAAAAGAAGTTCGTAACCAACCGACGCACATCCATCCATCCTTATCTCGATCCCGGCGCGCGAGCCCATGCCGCCATATCTCCATGCGATTCTTCTGCTGCACAAGCTCATCCCATCAGCCTCTTCGATCTGTACATTGCATCATCTCGCGGGATTCCTCCAGCTAGCTCGGCTCCATGGGAAGATGGACCACCTGAAACCAGCCGCCGCAATATAGTACAGTACCACACCTGTGGCCTGACATTTCCAAACGCGATCATCACGCGTAGGGTAGATGGCCAGATACACAGCACGCACATGTGTTTCATATTATTAACAACAAAAAGCAGAAGCATCACAGAGAGATAACCGGCCCCTGTCATTTTCCTCTATGCACGTCAGGCCCTACGTAAGATGTGGGTTAAGGTTTACACATCACATATAGATTTCGGGCGTGCTTGGTTGGAATTGGAACCCTGAGAGCCTGGCGCAGGCAGCAGCGTGAGCTGCAGTCGGCCGAAATGAGCACGCTGCCTTGGCTCAGACACATTTCTCACGGTAAAAAGTAAAAAACCAAACACGCACGAATTCTTCTACCCGTTGTTAGTTCAAGATTCCAGTTTCCAGATATGATTCCAGATCGTTAGTTTAGTACTAGTTTTTACCATATCCTGGGGGGCTTTATCTGACTCAGACTTGGCGGTCCTCGTTAGCTAATACGAGCTTATAGCGTAACAACTGATTAAAGTGCAACGGGTGATGTGAAGGCCTGAGAGGATCCACGGTGGAAAAGCGCCGGGCTTCGACCGTCCTGTCGTTGTCGGCAGACGCCGGAATCATCAGGCGTGGAGTTGGGCTGTTTAATTAAGACGCCGGCTAGACCAATGGGTTTGGTCGGAGGTGGCATCCGATCCCCTTGCACCGTTTCTTTCGCTTTCTTTTATCCTCTCCATGTGAAGATTGTTTTCCACGGATCCGTGGATTTGAAAGCGCTCGTACTACGTATATTTAGATGCTGACAAAAAGCCTTATTAATTTCTCGGCATCATTAGCCACTAACAAAGCCAGAGCCTTTCTATATATAGTGTGGCTTCTGTGTTTAGACAGTTGGATAGTATCTTCTTGTTCATTTGAAATTTGGATTACATTTTGAGTTTAATTGACGATTCTAAAACAGCAATTCTTTGGAACATTTCGAAGTGCCGCATTCCGCAATGCCAAGGAACTCACTCAGAAATGATAACGAAGTTAACAGGAAAGTCTTCTGATGCTGCTCTGAAAATTCAGTGAAAATGTCCATCAACAAATTTTAGCGAAAATTTACAACTACGGGCTCATAGAACAAACAAACCAAGTGTAAAGGCTTCTATTCTGCTCCGGACAGACCATCTTCTCGGATTTGCTCACCACTAGCTCGATAGTTTCATGTATGTTACTAATCATCATTGTTATATAAGTTGGATAGACTCATTCAGTCAATTTTTCAGACAGACTCATTCAATATCTTAAAAGTAATATTCTCATTTTAGTACATTTGTGTTCAACCTAAAGGTGAATTTTTCTACCACTACAAGAAGTACGTGAAGATGAGGATGAAGATGACGGGGATCTGAATGTCCAGAGAGAGATGAATTAAGCAACAGAAGCAACAAGTTACTGATTATAGTCCAAGTTTCCTTTTGCAGTAGAAATTATATGGCCTGCATGTCAGTTGACGCTTCTTGTGGTCTGTGTACCAAACATGTCTTTTAGTATTTAAGTAGCGCTGGTTGTCTAGTGCAGGTGGTGGTTGTGCGTTTGGTTGAGCGTCCAAGTTGGATTGGATCATCCCATCTATATTTTCTGGGACGGGACTATCCAACTCAGTGTTTGTTTAATTAGATAGGGTAATTCAAGTTTTTTGTTTGATTGGAATGATAAGAGAGATTGGATAAGAATAATTAACTTAATTATACATCTTAGTTGCCAATGATAATAATAATAAAATACATACTAATTAACCTATTTTAATATTTATAAATGGTAATCTTATTATGACAATGCTTAATTAATAATAAATATGCTAATTACCAACAATCAGATTATAATCCATGTACCTTTTGCACATTAATTAACATACTAGTATTTATTAACCATAATATCATAATATAATATACTAACTAATATCATAATATGCTAATAATCTTTAATTATTCACTAATGATCACGCTTAAACAAGTTGGACAGCATTATCCGGTCAATTTTCCTGGACAGGCTCATCCAACATCTATGAAGAATATTCCCTGCTCCTGTTCATCCTATCCAGGCTGACGATGAAACAAATACTGGATTGGATGGATCTGTCAAAGTCAATCCAAGCCAATTTAGAGTGTGTTTGTTTTGAGGGCAAGGTTGGATTGGATATGGTCATCCATATTTTTCTGAATGAGATGATCCAACTTATGTGTTTGATTGGGTGGATGAGATGATCTAGTTTCGTGTTTGGTTAGATGGATAAGAATGAATAGGATAAGGTGAAATAATAAAATTAAGTATATTTTTATTAAATAATAATAATAATTAATTATACACTAATTAATATGATCTAACATTTATTGTTCTTAATCATATCTTAATAATTTTTAATTAATAATAAAAATATTAATTATTATTACTTCTAGTATGATTGAGCTCTCATCATGTACTAATCAAAATCTTATTACTAATTAATAATAATATTATAGTAAATCATACTAATAATGTCTAAGTATATTAATAATCATTATCGTTACATAAGTTGGATAGGCTCATCCGGTCATTTTTAACGGACAGACTCATCCAGCATCTTAAAAGAATATTCTCTTTCCAGTCCATCCCTATCCACCCTGACGGTGAATCAAACACTAGACTGGATGGTCATATCCAACCCTATCAAATCCAATCGAGCGAAACAAACACACACTTAGTGAAACAAACACACCCTAACTCTTCTCCTGCCTGGCTATTTCTATAGTTCTGGTAGCTAGACAGAGGTGGCCGTAAGGGGCCGCCCCCTCTCGCCATGGTTTCTTTGCTTCTTTAATCAAACTGCTGTAATGGTCTCCTTTTTTTTTTGAAATAAAAATGGAGAAATCCGATTCGAGAAAAAAATCCTAACGGTGAATAAAAAACTAGACTAGATGGTCATATCTAAGTCTATCCAATCTAGTTCAGCCAAACAAACACACCCTAGTAGTTTCTTACTTGCACTGCTTGTTTGAGTTTTTTTTTTTTTTGTAAAGTTGTTGTAACATTTGTATACTTTTGGCAATAAAATGATCTGTCCGAGCGAAGTTGCATCGTAGTTTCTGTCAAATTTTTTTTCAAGGTTAAGAGACAACCTTATAAAAATATAAAAGTTTTGTAATATGTATTACCACCTGTTTTCAACATAGTTATCGGATCGTCAAAAGCAGATTACATGGCACAGATACCGGACAACACTTTCAACAACATGCAAAACATCAAAAGAGTGCCCAATTAAGTGAGCAACAATGCAACATCATTTGAGAGATTATAGAGTAGTCTTCCAATGAGCAACGATACATGGTTATACATGATAAAACCAATTGGCATGCTGTCTGAAGCTGGAACTGCAACTGGACTTGCGTAACTTCCCATATGAACCGTGCCCATCGTTGCAGACCACGCCGCGCGCACCAGGGTGCAGGTACAGTGCACACCCACCACCATAGTTCAGCATGCTGCACCCGCCGCCCCCGTACGCGAGCAACAGTTAACGCGACGTGATTGACGGGGAAATGCGTGGGAAGCACCAACCTGTCATATCATCACAGAGCTCGATCGACGCGCGAGCGATCGGGAGGAGCCACGGCGCCACGCATGTTTTCCTCGTGAAACGGAGTTAAAAATGGCGAGTCGCGCGCGGGTCATATATTATTGGTGCGACGACGTGGCCTCACATGCTGTGCACTACTGCACTCTTCCTGTCTCTGCTGCTATGCAGCTTGCAGCTCCAGCTATGGGCTGGTTTCTTCCTACACGCAGCGAGTTAAAAATTGGCGAGGCATCAGAAATTTTGAACACGCCCACCGGCCGGCACAAGGCACCCCCGTTCCGAGGCAACATGTTTCCCCCAAAAACGAAGTTAAAAATTGCCCCAACCCGTTGTCTCAGCGCACGCCAGAGGATCTCGACAAGTTGCCCGATACGCACGCGGAGGTAGACATTGTACTAGTATGACAATAAAAGATTAGGGCAGGTGTAAATCGTACAAAGCCTTGATGGCATATGCAAGTTGCACACTGTGCCGTATACTGGGTCTGTACGTGCACTTCCCGGAAGCTTCACTCCCTCTGTTTGTACTGATGGATCGATCACTTCACGGGACACTGGTGGGCTCCTTGGTCCAGCATTTTGCCAGCCAGGCCTGAATTGGAGCAACATAGACCTAGCCTCAGTCAAGATTATACGGCCGTCTTCAGCTGGAACTGAAACATTTCCCAACGGTCCCAAATGATGAAGCAAAAGAAACACAGGTCTTCAGTCTTTAAGCACCGCAGTACAAGGCCAATTATAGACGGGGCCGATGCTGCGATGAAACGGACGACTTCTTCAGTGCCACGGACGACCACTGCTGTGCTGCCATAGTGCCATGCGTTGGCGGGCAGGCGTTCGTGTACGAAGCACGCTCTCGCTTTGCACAGACTCATGTACAGCCCCCCCGGACGAGAGTGCATATGCCACCGCACCGACGCGTGCGTCGAATAGCTTCGTTTTACTGTACGCTTACATGACTCCGTGCTGCTACTTGCAATGCAAACCTGTGACCCACGTGAGCATCGAGACTTGGCGAAAGTCATCATCATTCGGTGATCTACTTCAATACAGTACATGGTGGAGTTGTAGTGGCACTGTACGTGGCCTTATACGAACGGGAGATCACAAGTGGCCCAGTAACCCGCATTTAAAATTTTAAAAGCGCGGCATCGTATTGACTTGACTCGCACACGCACAGGTAGAACTAGAGTAGAACAGTGCAGACCTGTCGATGGGTCGTACGGGGCAAGCGGCGTTGACGCGCATGCTCAAGCGGTCGACGTGCGGGGGTCGGATGCACTGATAATGCAAGCACTTGGTGAAGGGTCTCCCGGAAAATCCACGGGACTGGTCTTTGATGTAGAATTCCTACGAATGAAATCGCGTTTCCGGCAACAGGAAGTGTTGTACCAGCCGTTGCTTTTTACTAGTACTACTAGGACTCTAGGAGGAGTAGATGGCAAGACAAACGGAAAAAGCAATGGATGGAGATATCACTCGCAACTCATTCCGAGTGTCCCTCCCAATTGGTGGTGGACCAATGGAGCGTTCAGTGTTGCTGAATGTTTGTTGCTAGAGGCCCGAGACATGGCCCCTGGCTAGATGCTCTGCGACAATAGGCTTTCTTTTTCGCCTTTGTTTCCTCCTTTTTCTCCTTTTGCTTTATGCTGACTTGCAAATTCTTGTATCATGGAGAAGGGTAAGCGAGAATCTACAAATCAAAACTAAAGTGACCCATTGGGCTTCGCTCACGCACAATTCACAGTCCGTAGCTGCACCCTCTTGTTGGGCTCATAAGCAGGCAACCGCACAAGGCACTACGAAGGAAACTCGGCCTCAAGTGAGCTACTCTTGGCATTATACATTAGCTAACTTTGAGCTGAAGGAAGGTATAATCTGAAGGGTGGGGAATGGCTCACGGATCAATATCTGGTCTGACCCTTGGCTGCCTAGGGAGACCACAAGACGACCGATCACACCGAGAGATGCTTCTCTCCTCACTAGAGTAGAAGAGCTGATCGACCCGGAAATGGGTTCCTGGGACATACAGATAGTCACAAAGACCTTCTGGCCGAAGGATGCTGCTCTCGTTCTTGTCATTCCTGTCCGTCTAGAACTTGATGATTGGATAGCTTGGCATTATGCAGGCCCGTACAATGGCAGGTTCAGAGTGATCAACTGAACCAGGGCCCCAAAATCATAAGGCCCCCAAAATCAATTACTTAGTGTATTAGGCCCAGCAAAATACAACTTAGAATTGGTCCATAATCCATATCAGCCCCACTGATTCTTCTAATTGCTACATTGTGATCCCTAATTCCCTACTCCTACGAACAGATCGTTGAACGTTGATCCCCTGCCCCCTGCTGTTTTGTTTCATCTCTCCGCCGCCTTTGCTCCTCAATTATTGATTTGTCAGTGGGTGAGGGTGAGTCCATGATTTCGTTTTTTTTTTGCTTTATTAATCATGTTGCAATTTCCTCTCTCTCTTTCTCTCTCTCGGCATGCTGGAATCAGAAATTACGGTGGATAGCACAGACAAGCCTGATCGTGTGGACTCCTAATTTTTTGCTAACTCTACACATCATTTTTTTTTGTGTAACTCTAGACTTCATATCTAAGTACCAAGGTTTGACCATAAACTGAATTTTCATTTCTCTTTGTCTAAACAAACATCTGTTGATTATGTCTTTTTTTTTACAATTCTGTTAATTCTGTTTTAGTATTAGTATTCTAGATTGAAGAAATATTCAATTATATAATAAAAAAATACATGTTGATTATTTATTTCATAAAAGTAGGGCCCCAATTCGTTTTCTGAACCAAGGCCTTCAAAACTCCGGTACGGGCCTGGCATTATGACTCAAAGGGACAGTTTTCCGTGAAATCTGCTTATAAGTTGACTCTCCAGGTTAGGGACAGACACGTCTCCAGATCATCAGCAACAACAGCAAGCTCAACAGAGGCATCTTTCAAATGGCACAAAATATGACAGCTCGAGGTGCCAAACAAAGTTAAAATGTTTCTTTGGCGGCTCGCGCACAACAGCATGCCTGTGAAGCATAACCTACACAGGAGAGGGGTCAAAACAGATACAACATGCTCTGTGTGCAATAAGCTGGATGAGGAATGTGGCCATCTCTTTTTCAAGTGTAAACAGGCTAGAGCTTGCTGGCGCATGCTCAACTTGGAGCACGTCGGCTTGGTCCATGCTCAAAGTGTGTCAGACAAGGATCTGTTCCAAAAGATTTGGGCCCTAAAGAGTGAGGAGCAGAGAATAGCCATTATTTTTCTTTGGCAATGGTGGTCAGCCAGGAACAAGAGCAATGCAGGTGAGCACATGGCGTCAACAGCTGAAGTGTGTAGCTCAATGCAATATCATCTCCAGAATTTTCAGAAGTTGCAGAAAAATGGAAAAGGAGACAAGGCATCAGGTACAAAAAAAGTGGGTGGCGCCACCGAGAAATACGTACAAGATAAATGTGGATGGAGTTTTCTTGGCTGATCACAGATCAGGAGGTTGGGGGTTCGTGATCAGAGACAGTACAGGAGAAGTGTTGAAAGCAGGAGCAGGCAAGGTTCAATGTGCAGCAAATGCTCTACAAGTGGAAGCCATTGCAGCTCTCAAAGGCCTGGAGAAGGCAACTTACTGGAATATGCCAAACATCATCTTGGAGACTGATGCGGCAAACTTAGGGTGCGCAATCACCTCCGTCACCCAGGATAACAGCCCAGGTGGTAGTATCTTTCGGCATATCAGAGACCTCTTAGTTCAGGATTTTAATTCGTTTTCTGTCTCTGTTTGCCCAAGACAATGTAATAGGGTGGCCGATGGCCTAGCTGGCCACGGCGCTTTTGCTCTGCCTGCGAGCGAGCCTATGTACTGGTGCGAAGCACCAAGCTTTGTTGTGGACCTGGTCTCCGGTGATTTGCCAGAGGTTTGCAATTAATCAATCTTCCAGGTTTAAGGTTCAAAAAAAAAAAAAACTTTGAGCTCCAACGTGGAGGATGCGTAGGGTACACCGTCACCCCCATTCACCCTAGACTCTGAAAACCTGAATCTTCAGCGTACAAATCAACCAGATACACCGTTAATGGGTTATTGAACGTAGCAGTGAACCTCTGCGAATCAATGAAGGAAAAGCCTACCCTTGTTATCAGATAATTTGTGTCACCCTCCATCGTAAGATACAGGATTAGGCATCTGTGAGGCTGAGTTTTGGCAACATATGTGGATTGAGTGGTCTGAATGGTAAAAATCCATTCATTTGTGTTACCTATAGCTTCAAGGTGCTCAGAAGTTGATACAACTGAACTGCAAAGCACGTTCAGTAAGCGGAAAGTGAGTCGTGTCAGTCAAGCTACAGACATGGCCAAAAGAAAAGAAGAGGCTACACCGATATATTTACAAAAGAAAGAAATATTCAACAGGGTGACCAACAGAGTATTTGAGACATTTTTTTTGTCTTTTTTTCTTTCTCTCAAGGGATTGAAGACTTTCCCCTATACTGACAGATGCAGAGAGGCTGGTAAAGAAGAAGGAAGCAACCTGGGTACACATGGTAATAGAACCCACTGGAGATCATTCAATCGGACGTCTTCCACAAAGTCAAGCTAGAGTAAGATAAGATAGATGTTCACTTTCATCGACCAGTATACCTGAAATTCCTATACGTAAAGTCATGAGCTAGAGAGAGTAAATGAGACGTTCGAAGTGTGAAGCTAAAGCCTAAGGCTTATCTGGCACCAGTTCCCAATGGTGAAATTCTCGCTGAAAGCATAGCTACATGCTGGCACTCAGTCGAGTAGTAGTACTGGCACGTCATTCGGCTCCTCAGCTAGCCCGGTGCTTCAGAAGTGATGTGCGACACCGGGACAAAGGAAGGAAAGCCTCCAGATTTTGTAACACCCTCTAGTATGACAAATGGCTACTCCCAATGGAGTTTCATTTTCATTAAATAGGATGCCATGTCACCATTTTAGATGATGTGGCAAGGAATTAATGAGAAAAGAGAGGTGCGCAGTTTCATCTAGATGAAACCATATGTACACTGTTTGCAACACACTTTGTGTCTTGCATGTATTTCTAGGAAACAACAAAAATGAAATCATGCATCGTATGGGGTGTTTCATTTTTCAAACAAATGTCTTATTGCTTATGTGGTAGTTTTGGAAACAACAAAATGAAACTCACCATTGGGACTAGCCTAACTCAAAGGCCACTACTGTTAGCTCCATTTAATAGTCAGAATGATAGGATCAATAATAAATTTAAACCAGGACAGGGGGAGGAAAGTTTCAACCTTTTTAACACCCTCTAGTATGACAAATCACTCAAAGACCAACGCTGTTACTGTTAGCTCCATCAAAAATAAAAAGTAAGAATGATAGGAAAATGTAAGCTGAACCCAAAACTACTGCATATGGGTATGCTAGGAAAATGCACTCAAGAGTAGTCAATGTTGTCAAGCACGTTAGGATTATTGGATTTGCTATGGTCTGAAACACGCATAGGATTGGTTGTGGTATTAGCACTCGAAACTATTTGCTAGAGAAGAGAATCAGAGATCATCAAACGGACAATACTGCAAAGGTCACAACAGACTAAATAAGAGAATCTGATATTACCAAACGACTCAAGGCACAATGCTGCGAAGGTCAATTCCAGACATTTATTCATTCAGATAACAAAAAGCATAACTTATTATTCATATAATAACATGATACAGATTAAGTACAGAATTCTATCCACTTACACCTATAATTAGAAGAACCACAAAGACCTAACACTATAAAGATATGGATGATTGCTCCATATCATGTTCACAACCCACAGTTGAAAAAGGTGCAGGAACAGAATTCTTGGCAACGATAAATAAGAAAGCAGTTCTGATGGTTAATTAAACATAAGCTCAGGTTTTACCATTGACATTCTTCTGGAGAACATCCATAACAGATCCAAAATCAGCCTTCACACTGATTGGTGGATTAGCATACTGGCACAACATGTCCTTGATGTTTTTATCATGGTAGTCGATCTTTGACTGTGTGAACTTCAGCCCATGTGCAGTGCTAACAACCACTGTGCGATCATTTGGCCCAATTATACGCTGATCCCGGAGCTTGAACAGAGCAGCAAGTGCAACCCCAGTATGTGGGCAAGCGAACATTCCAGTACGATCAGCAAGTGACATTGCATCCATGAGCTCCTCCTCTGTAGCTTCCTCCACAATTCCATTAGTTGCCTTCAGTGCAAACACTGCTCGGTCTACAGATACCGGATCACCAATCTGTATTGCAGATGCAAATGTTGTTTCTGCAACAAGGGGCTGGAATTCAGCCCAGCCTGACTTGTAATACCTGTACAGAGGATTTGCATTTGCAGCCTGTGCACAGACAAGCCGCGGCACGCGATCAACTAGCCCGAGAACACGGCACATCTCAAATCCCTTGTAGAACGCATAGATATTCCCAAGATTGCCTCCCGGAACAATGACCCAATCCGGCACCTGCCAATCGAACTGCTGCAATATTTCGATAGCCGCCGTCTTCTGCCCCTCGAGCCGAAGCGAGTTGAGCGAATTGGCAAGGTAAATTGGCAGCTCCGCGGTCACCTCCCTGATGAGCCTCATACATCCATCGAAGTCCGTGTCCAGTGAGAGAACCGTGGCGCCGTTGGCAATCGGCTGGATGAGCTGCTGCAGCGAGATGCGATCGGCCGGCAGGAAGACTATGGCAGGGATGCCCGCGGCAGCGCAGTACGCGGAGAGTGCGGCGGAGGTGTCGCCCGTGGACGCGCACCCGACGCCGGCGATGGGGCGCGAGAGCGGCGCGCGGCGGAGGCGGTTCACCTGGCTGACGAGCACGGTCATGCCGAGGTCCTTGAAGGAGCCGGTGTGGGAGATGCCGCAGTGCTTGACCCAGAGGTCGCTCATCCCGCCGAGGTGCTCCCGGCCGAGGCGCTCCGCCCAGAAGAGGTTGGAGTTGCCCTCGAAGAGGGAGACGATGTGGTCGGAGTCGATCTCCGGGAGCACGAACTCCTTCTTGGACCAGACGCCGGAGCCGTAGGGCCAGGCGGTGCCGCCGGCGCGGGAGTCGAAGAGGTCGCGCCAGTAGGAGCCAGGGTACCGCGCGAGCGCCTCCATGTCGTGCTGGACGTCAAGGAGGCCGCCGGAGCTGGAGCGGTAGACGACCTCGTCGAGCGAGTAGCGCTCGTTGGGGTCGCCGTCGGGGGTCGGGGGGAAGGGCACGTACCAAGCCGAGAAGCCCTGCGACGGGCCGCGGAGGCGGGCCGCCTCCTCCCGGATGTTCTCGTCTGCCGGGCGGCGGTGCTTCGTGGCCGTGGCGGCGGCGTCGGATGCGGCGCAGCGCGCGCGGCGCGGGAGGCGGAGGTGGGAGCCCGAGGGATGGCGGGAGTTGGGGCGGGCGAAGAGGAGGGAGAGGGAGGAGGTGGTGGCGGCGGCGGTCGCCATGGTGCGGTGAGCCTCGGCGGCGAGATGGGAGGGGGGCGGATTGCTCGATTAGGGAGGACGTGGGTGACGTGGAGGAGGGGTTTATACTAGGCTTTTAGCAAGGGAAGTCGAATCAGTCCATCGATCTGGAGGTTAATTGGCGGCAAGTCGCTGATGCGCCTGACACGTGGGTTCCACCTGTCAGTCGGCTTAATGACTAGGTCCGGTTTCGTGGCAGCTGGTGAATGATCCACTGCAACTAGTATGAGTTGAAAACACGTCGTGTCACACCGTCTTCTTTGCTGAAAACTTGTTGATCATCACCTCAATCGCGCAAAGGGTTTGGACGAGCAGACCAATGCTAATCAATTCAAATCCGGACCACATGCTTCACTAGTATAGATTTGGACGAGCAGACCAATGCAACTAGTCACGTTGTTTTCGTATGCATTTTTCAGTGAGCATCACACAAAGTACTTTTCAGAAAAGCAAAAACGTGCATAACAAATTTGGAACGTGGAGAATCGAGAGCGAGAGGACGAGCGCCATTGGTTTTGGATGGAGAACACGAGGGGACCGCGTTCATCGCTACCACAGATGGTCACGTCTGAGCGGAAGCAAGGGACCATAGATAGCATATCCCGGTCAGCTTCCATCCAGATCGCAATAATATCCCCTGCTCCAACCGGAACCTAAATGGCTACTATCAGATACTGTTTTTTTTTGTCCCTTTTTCTGAACGACATGCTTTCAGAAACTATGATATTCAGAGGCAGTTTTGCGCCAACCCTGCAGTAACATGAAAACATGTTTCGCTGAAGTAGGGTAAGAATGACACATCGTAAGTGTAAGCAAAGGTTGCAATTGCAATCGCCACAAACAAATTGAGATGACCACAAAGAAGCCTCTTCAACAGCACGTCAGTTTTCAAATCATACGGTTCATAGTTCTAAAATTTTCAAAAAGATAGGCCACAGAAGTAAGAAAATATATCACTATGTATACAATGTTGTGAAAGAACATGAATTCACCGGATTCTCTTGCAGGAAAAATGGCCACAATGAAAGTATTTGGACCGAACCGAAGCAGAGTTACTGCCTTAAATCTGTCTTTGGCAGTTTGGCGTAGGAATTTGTTGAATAGTCTATCATCTATTTAGCATATCAGATGCTTGTACCGTGTTCACGTAGGTAGCACTCTTGTTGAATCCTTCAAGCACCATTATTCGTACCGCCTCCAAGCCCCGATGGAGTGCAAAATCAAGCTGCATAAATATATCACTTTCATTATCTTTACGGTTTACACATGATTCAATAGAGTGCCAATTTGAATTGTTGTATTTTATTTAATTAAACAAATTCAACGATGTTCCGAACAGGATCATCTCCAAGGCATTCTAGTGAGAACCTCTACTTGCTCCTTCCTAGTGAAAGGCCGAAGGACAAAATTTGCAGGATCCATCTTCCCAGGTGGCCGCCCAATGCCTACACAATATCATCACAAAACTATTTCAGACCTGACAAATGAATAATAAAAGGAGAGAAAAGTGGCATACCAATTCTTAGACGTGGAAAATCACGACTTTGTTTTAAATGGTTAATGATGCTCCTCATCCTGCGAAAGGTGGATAAATGTTTTAACAAAGCAAACTGCTTGTATCATCAAAACAGCAAAGGAACTAGGGTTAGGGTAGGTTCTCGTGTCGCAGTATCATTATTATAAGGTCTGTAACAGTTCTCAGCATTAATATAAGACCTATATGAATCAATATGTGGATTCAGTCTTAAGAAGGAAAAAGAGAAAGAAGCAAAAGTGCAAAGTATATGCTCAAAATTTCTTAGGTGAAGTTTAGAGTACGAATAATTATCTGCCTCCAAAATCATGAGATCTCCAGTATACAGTTTGCATAACAAAGAACACTAAAATATTGATTGCATTATGTATGGAGTTCTTGAAAAAGAATAAGAAGAGAATCAGAGTACCCATTATGCCCACCATGTCCACCCTTTGGCAGTAGACGCAATTTTGCGAATGGTAAATCAAGATCATCATACATCTGCCACGAACAGAAGAATAATGAATCGAGCATATTCTATTGATATGTGATAAAAAAAGGGCAGCAAGTGAACAAGAAAACTTACCACAATGACTTGATTAAGTGGTATCTTGAAATACGAAACCAGCTGCCCCACCTGTACAAGTCAGTGTGTTAGAATAGATACAAGAAAATGAAGACTAGTATTCAAGTGGCCTGAAATACTTACAGACTCACCACTTGCATTCATAAAAGTTTGTGGCTTGGCCAGCATGATAGGGGAATCCCCAATACGACCTAAATAGTAACAAGGCAGTTTTTGTTAAGGATGCCTACTAACGCAGACAAAATTTTAGATGAGCAAAAATGAGTATGCTTTGTTTTAGTATTCAGTTATAGTATAGGGTATCACAAATATAAAAACTAAGGGGCCGTTTGGGAGTGCTTATCCCCAAACGGCTTATGGCACTGTGGCATAAGCGGGGAAAAGCTAGGAAATACCAGCTTTGAACGGCTTATGCGAAAATAACTCATTGCTACAGTAGTTTCATTGTTGCTACAGTACCATAGGCCAAAACTATAAGCTGCTCATAAGCCATGCCAAACAGACCCTAAGAAACCCAATGTAGATTAATTAGGTGCAATATTTTGTTGCAAAAGCAGGTGAGCAAAAATTGAACAAGTTGAGTTCCAGCAAGCATTGTCTCCCAACACGAAACGGACCATAAAAAAAGAACATGTTCGGTGTCATATTACCTTTTCCAACCATTGCCTTAAACTGCATACTGCTGATAGATATACCCTCAGCTTCTGCTATGACATCAATCATCTCGAATCCAACCTGTGAACAAGCATATTGGACCTCAATCAAATTAAATGAAGATATGCACATTGGAGTTTGACAACATAAACAAATTTAATGGAAGACTGAAGTCAGGCGTAACCAACACAGCTTTGTGGCATGCTGTTAGTATCTGAAACAAGGATGCTAAATTTTCCGTGTCCCTTTCTCATTCTTTATTCTGAAAGTGCCCATTTTAGACATCAAGAACAATGGGCTTCAAAAGTAGTTCTAGCCTCAAAATTGTGCTCCTAATCTAATTTGTTTGAGTGTTGAATAGTACTCTTTAACATATATAATCCTACTAAATATCTGCAATTCTCTGTTTTGGAAAGTGAAAGAGCGCAAATTGTTGGCGTAAAACTCGAAGTAGTTACCATTTCCACTACCCAGTACTCACTAGTAACCACTAACCAGAGCAAAGGAACCTACAATCCCACCAGGCGCAGGCAGAAATTCAGCTTGAAGAATGGATTCATTCAGGGATCTTACGTTGTGGCGTGTTCCCTGGTACACCTTGCCGGGATTTCCCAGCCCGACGAACAGCCATGGCTTCCGCGCGGCACCGTCGCCCGCGGCTGTGCCTGACGAGGAGGCGGCTCGGCACGCCAAGCCGGAGATGGAGGTGGGCAGGCATCTTAGCCTAGCTCGGGAAAGTGAGAGTGGGGCGGGAAGGCGGGAAGCCGAGGCGCCAGAGAGGAACCTCATCGCCGCCGTCTCCGCTGCCGCCGCCGCCGCGGATACAAGATGGACACACCGGCGCTCCGGTTTCGGTCCTTTTGGACGAGCCGGGCCGGAATTCGGCCTACTCGTATTGGGCGGGCTTTCTTAGGTTGGGCTGCTGGGTTAATGATGTCGTAGGCCTACTCTTTGATCCAATCCGTCCCTATTTGATTTCGTCTGAATTTCATCAAGAATAAAATTTGATTCTGAAACTTTCTTGTTGGTTTAAGATGAAAAGGGAAGTTGGTATATTTTTTAAAACTAATGCTTGATTTTATTCATTAAAACAGGTAAAGAAATTGTAGACAAAAACAATGACTTAGTTCTAGGATAATGTGGCTTAGCCTAAGGAATGAAACCAATGACTTTATTACCCCTGAGTCTCAGGATGATTAGGCTACCTAATCCTCAGATTTCTACTGAAATGGTACCATTGACAATTGTTAGGGCGATATGCCCTTGGCCGACGGCTACAAGCCCATGCACTTTTGTGGATGGACACTGCAGTGGCATGTATGAATCACGGCATTGGTGTTTACATGGCAAGAACCACCTGGGGATTTACTTCTATCTACTATAACGTACTATGCTGTTATGTAATCTTCTATTTTTTCTTTGTTGGGTTGATCCAACCGTCCCTCATACATATTGAGATCGGCTACAAGCCCAAGCACGTATGCTGTTATCGCAATATTTGTCGATCACATATGAGTTCTTTCAAAAATGTTGTCAGATATGTGATCGAGATTGTGCAATGCATTGATGTCGGAAGCTACCAGTGGCAAAGCTTACGGTGTGTTTGGTAAAACATTTTCTGACTTTGATTTTTTAGAAAAGCTAAAAGTCCAACCAAATAGGTTGTCTCCTAGAAAAAGTCAAAGCCAAAAAGTAGTTTTTAGCTAGTTTATTTCTAAAAGCAGGTAGAGAGGTGTTTTTTGGCCTTTGACTTTTACAAGTTTGAAATTTTTTTTATCAGAATTTTTCAAAAAACTATTTAAATTATTTAACAACATTTGCAATTTAAAATGTTTTAATTTTTTTAAAAATAGATAAAACACTTTTAGAATTTAAAAAACTTTTCAAATTATTAAAAAATGTTAAATTTTAGTTTTTTTGAATTTTTCAAAACTTTTAAATTATTAGAAACGGTTTCAAATTTACAAAACTTTTTATTTTTTAAAAAAACCTTTTTGGAAAATGTTACAATTTTTTTAGAAAAAACTTTTAAGAAACTTTTTAAATTGCATGTAAATTTAAGAAATTAAGATGACGATTTTAAATTACATGAAAATTTAAATGAATAACACATTATTTTATAGTTATCAGCTCACAGTCAAATTTTTATAGTTGTTTTCACCAAATGATTATCATCTTTTTCATAACTCATATCTATTAGAGTATCTCGTGCTGTGCATGTCTTGTATTGCCATAAGGCCCGTGGGCCTGCCTATCTCGGCTCCTTACGGCGCCTATATGTACTCGTACTTTGATATTGAGATAGCATTGCGTATTCTCCCAATTCATACACGCTTTCATGGTATCACGAGACGGTTCGTGTCCACGGCCTCTCACCACCGCTTTCGCTAACCCTAGCCGCCACCACCATCGCTGAGTTTCTCGCCGGCATCGACGCGCGCTGCCGCTGAGTTCTTCTCGCCAGCCTGCACGTCCTTCTACAACATGTCGCCCTCTGACGCTGCCGCTATTCTTGCCGCTCAGGAGGTGGCTGCCAAGGAGGCAGAACGCCAGGCCGCTGTGAAGGCCGCTGCCGAACATGCTCGCCAACTCGCCGAGCAACGTGTAGCTGAGCTCGACGCCAAGGAAGAAGCCGTTGCCGCCCTTCACGCCCAGGCTACTGCCGTCCTCAACTTCCGGTCTCTAGTCCCGGTTGTCCTCGACAAGACGACCAACAACTATGGCCGCTGGCGTGGTCTATTCTTGGTTGTACTTGGCAAGTACGCCTTGACAGATCATGTTCTTTCTGATGAAGCCCTCCTCGATCGACCAGCATGGGTGCAGATGGACTGCACCGTCCTGACCTGGTTGTATGGCACGATCTCTAACGATGTGCAGCAATCACTCATCCTTTGATCTCCCCGGTCTCGTGCAGCCTGGTTATTCCTTGAGAACGAGTTTCTCGGCCAGCGCGAGACGCGTGCCCTCCTCCTCGAGGCAGAATTCCGCAACTTCAAGCAAGGCACTCTCAACATCACAGATTATTGCCGACGCCTTGAAACGATGGCTGCTGCGCTGGCTGATTTTGGTGATCCCGTTGGTGATAAAACGTTGGTGCTCACCTTGCTTCGTGGACTTAATGGCAAGTTTCGCCATATGGTGTCGATCATCAAGATGATCCGCCCCTTCCCAAATTTTGATGATGCTCGGACACAACTGCTTCTCGAGGAGATGGAACACGTTGATGACGTTGCTGTCCCCCTACTGCCCTCGTCGCTGCGCCCTCACCGCCGGCGCGCCAGCCTGCCCCACATGGCGGATCCTCCTCCACCAACACTGCTCCTCGCAATGATCGCAATGGGAATCGTCGCCGTGGCCGCGGTGGCAAGGCGCAAGCCCCTGCTGGCCATGGCGGTCCAAGTCAGGGCCCCAACTACTCTCGCCAGGTTGCAGCGCCTCCTGGACACTTCTTGCCCCTCACCAATACATGGGCCGGGACTGTCCAGGTGTGGCCTCATGCTGGCCTCCCCGCTTCTCGGCCACCTGCCCCGGCATACATGCAGCCCCCTGCGCCTCCTGCGCTAGCCGCCATGACGCCCTACTACGGTCCACCAGGCTACGGTCCACCGACCTCTCACTACGGGGGAGTTCCACCGGGCTTTGCCCCAGGCTTCGCTCCCCCCAACCCTCCATAGGGCGCCTCTGGCTTTGCTCTCCAGAACCAGGAGCAGGGCTGGTCGCCCATGGCCGGCGGCTCATGGGATCAGTCGTCGCTTGTTAACTCGTTTAACACGATGACCCTCTCCCCACCACCAACACCGACCACGTGGTATGCTGACTCTGGGGCTGCTTCTCACATGACATCCGGCACTGGTAATCTCTCACGCACTTGTTCTCCTTCATCGTTTACTCCTTCATCAATCATTGTTGGTAACGGCTTTTTGCTTCCCGTTACTTATACTGGGTCTCATTCTTTTAATACTCCACGACGTAATCTTTTTCTTAATGATGTTCTAGTTTCTCCTGGCATAATTAAGAATTTGATATCTGTTCGTCGTTTTACTACCGATAATGGTTGCTCCATTGAATTTGACCCCTTTGGCCTCTCTGTGAAGGATCTAACCACCAAGAGCGTGATCGCCAGGTGCAATAGCACGGGTGACCTTTATCCATTCTTCGTCGCGCCCACCAGTGCCACTGCCCTAGTTGCTGCCACTTCGCCCACTCTTTGGCATCTTCGCCTCGGACATCTCGGCCATGAAGCTCTATACAAGCTCATTAGCTCTAATGCCATCTCTTGTACTCCAAGGACCTTAGATGCTATTTGTCACGCTTGCCAACTTGGCCGTCATGTACACCTACCATTTAGTTCCTCTCAGTCTAGAGCTCTCAACAAGTTTGATTTAATACATTGTGATTTATGGACCTCACCGGTTACTAGTATTTCTGGTTGCAAATACTATTTAGTCATACTTGACGATTGCTCTCACTACATTTGGACTTTTCCACTTCGCCTCAAGTCTGAGACGTTTCCCACTCTTACCAATTTTTTCTCACTTGTGCGCACACAATTCGGCACCACTGTAAAGAGCGTTCAGTGCGACAATGGCCGAGAATTTGATAATTCCTCAGCCCGCACGTTCTTCCTCACTCACGGTGTTCTTCTCCGCATGTCGTGCCCCTATACATCCCAGCAAAACGGTAGAGCTGAGCGTTCTATTCACACAATTAATAATATTCTTCGCTCACTTCTTTTCCAAGCTAGCCTCCCCCCTGCTTATTGGGTTGAGTCTCTGCACACCGCCACCTATATTCTGAATCGACAACCCACCAAGACATTAGGTGGCTCCACACCATTCTTTGCTCTCTTTGGCACTCACCCGTATTATTCTCATCTTCGGATTTTTGGTTGTGCCTGCTACCCGAACTTATCTTCCACTGCACCCCACAAATTAGCTCCACGGTCATCTCTGTGTGTCTTCCTTGGTTATTCCTCTGAACACAAAGGTTATCGCTGTCTCGAACTCCATTCCAACAAACTCATCATCTCACGTCATGTTGTTTTTGATGAGTCTTGTTTTCCATTCGCTGACATGTCCACCTCACCTATGGAACCCCACACATTAGATTTTTTGTTGGATGACAGTAATGACAGTTCGGTTGTGCCCATAGGGTCCCGTATTCCAACTTCAGTTGCAGGAACTGGACACGGTGCTTCTTCAGGGGCCCTCTCATCCGCGCCTGTTGTTGCCTCGGATGCACCTCACGTGCATGCTCCTGTAGCCTCCCTGGCTCAGCAGCATGGCACTGGTGCCAGTCCGGCATGCGCGTCAGGATCGGAGGCACCAGCGCCTCTTGCTATCGGCACCTCCGGTGGCCCGCCTCCAGGCGCCTCGCCCCTACCAACATCTGGCACCGTTGCCCCTGCTCCGCAGGCTGTTGCCAACGTGCCAGGTGCTGCCCCTACTGATGCTCCGCGTTGCGTGACCAGTGCTGCTGCCCCTGCTGCCCCGCAAGTAGTTGCCAGTAGCACCGGTCGCACCATCGGCACCGTCAAGGTCGCTGTTCAGCCGATCGACAACGAGCATGTGATGCGCACACGCGGTAAATCGGGTTTTCAGCACCCGGTTGATCGCTTGAACCTCCATGCCACGGTTCTATCACCTTTGCCGAAGACTTTCTGCTCCGCCCTCGCTGACCCAAATTGGCGAGCTGCAATGCAAGCGGAATATGATGCGCTCCTGGCCAACGACACATGGACATTGGTTCCTCGTCCCTCCGGTGTTAATATTGTTACTGGCAAGTGGGTATTTCGTCAAAAGCTTCTTTCTGATGGCTCTCTTGACCGCTACAAGGCGCGTTGGGTTCTACGAGGCTTCACCCAACATCCAGGCATCGACTTTGATGAAACCTTCAGTCCAGTTGTCAAACCAGCTACTGTGCGTGTTGTTCTCACCTTGGCACTCTCTCACGGATGGTCAATTCACCAGCTGGACGTCAAGAATGCCTTTCTTCATGGCACTCTCACAGAGACTGTGTACTGCATGCAGCCCTCCGGATTTGTGGATTCTTCCCGCCCCGACCATGTCTGCCGGTTGAACAAATCACTTTATGGGCTGAAGCAGGCTCCTCGTACGTGGTACAGTCAATTTGCCTCCTTTCTTCTGTCACTTGGTTTTACTAAGGCCAAGTCGGATGCTTTGTTGTTCATTTACCGCCGCGCTGCTCAAATTGCCTACCTTCTTCTTTATGTGGATGATATGTTCTGACAGCGTCATCGCCAGAATTTCTTCAGTGCATTATTGCAGCTTTGCAGCGGGAATTTTCTATAACTGATATGGGCGCGCTCCATCACTTCCTTGGTGTGTACTGTGAGCCACACTGCTGATGATCTTCTTCTCTCGCAGCGCCAATACATGCTGGATATTCTAGATTGAGCAGGTATGAGTGGTTGCAAGCCTTGCAGCGCTCCTGTTGATACTCACTCGAAGTTGTCTATTGATGGTCCACCTGTTGCTGATCCGATACACTATCATAGTATTGCTGGTGCTTTGCAGTATCTCACCTTCACTCGACCTGATATTGCATATGCCGTACAACAGGTGTGTCTTTTCATGCATGATCCTCGGGAGCCCCATCTGGCCGCCATGAAGCGCATCTTGCGCTATGTTCAGGGCACTATTGACCTTGGTCTTCGTCTTCACCGAACTTCTGTTACGGACTTGGTTGTCTACTCGGATGCAGATTGGGCTGGTTGTCCCGACACTCGCAAGTCCACCTCGGACTATGCTGTCTTCCTCGGCGATAACCTCGTCTCATGGTCGTCGAAACGACAACACACAGTGTCCCGCTCCAGTGCTGAGGCGGAATATCGAGCTGTCGCAAATGGTGTCGTTGAGGCTTGTTGGTTACGTCAGTTACTGCAGGAGCTTTGCAACCCTCTTCGACGTGCTATGATTGTCTATTGTGACAACATTAGTGCCGTGTACCTATCCACTAACCTGGTGCAGCATCAGCGTACCAAATATGTGGAGATTTATTTGCACTTCGTCCGCGAGCGCGTTGCCCTCGGAGAAGTTCGTGTTCTTCATGTCCCAACGACGTCTCAGTTTGCGGACATTTTCATGAAGGGCATGCCGACTTCAGTCTTCATAGAGTTTCGTTCCAGCCTGAACGTTCGCAGTGCTGCCAATGAGACTGCGGGGGAGTGTTAGAGTATCTCGTGCTGTGCACGTCTTGTATTGCCATACGGCCCGTGGGCCTGCCTATCTCGGCTCCTCACGGCGCCTATATGTACTCGTACTTTGGTATTGAGATAGCATTGCGTATTCTCCCAATTCATACACGCTTTTAATATTTTACAACAACTTTTTTCACAGCCCATAACCCATAATAGCTTTTTCACAGCAACAGTCAAACCAAACACACCCTTAGTGCTGTCAAAGGAGGACTTGCGCCTTTCCCCCTCCCCTTGACCGAGAGCAATTCATGATTTTTGAGATATAATTAACGAGGCTGCCTTCCCCTGACGATCTGTCCAAGCTTTGTCACAACTTTCATGAATGTCCTGTTTTCCGCATAGTACGAGATTAATTGGACTGATTCGTTCTTTAAAGGTGAACCCACCAAAAGCAGGTAAAACAAGCTTCTATGAGAGTTGATTCTCTTCTCCGATGCCGAAGAATAATAGCCTCCCCCTTACAATCTTTACGTCTTTGTTTTTAGTCCCCTGCCTATCGAGAAATGAACGATGGTGATAGAACGTTGCTGCCAATTCACACACATTTTTTCCCCAAAAAATTCTAGCCCGTCAAATGGTCCTTTGTGCATCGATGCCTGTCAAGTTTTCAGGTCAGCGATGTCGTTCAGATTAGCAAGGGGGTGCATGCATTCTTGATTAGCAAAGGGTTCAAATCAGACACGGTATAGCAGGGCGGCTGGTCATCAGTCCAGTCGCTTTCGGAAGCTGCACCCAGGCGTTTTAGACTTTTTTTTTTTTGAATTGTATGTTTTAGACTTTCAGTCCAGTGTCTCGTCTTCCTTCAAACTTTTTTCTGTCAAGTTTCCAACCGTGTATACTCAGTGGCGGGAAAAAACTGAGGTATGGCGAAAAAAGTTTGCTTTTGTAATATTGTTAAGTGCATAGAATAGAACCAAACAATACTCATACTCATTCATTTGGTACAGACAGGAAGTAGCAACAACAGTATGTAGATTAAAACATGAAAATCAAAGGAAATAAAGAACATTGTAAATTAAGGTATGGCAAGGGTCATACTGACTCTTTCGCCACTGAGTGGCGTCATTGACCTTAATTAAGGTATGAACCAATTTGGTATGGTTCAGACTTGAAACATGGGCCAAACCAAATTCATGCCACCTCTCTCCCTTAAGCACTAAGAAAAATATCAATCAAACAAATGTCATTTTGTCACAAATTTGATACAAACTATCTTGACTTTACAGCAAATGAATTGACTAGATGCCATGTCATATTTAGTGATAAGTAGGAAACTGCCGAAGCTGCCTAGACGCCATATCATATAAAGCAATAAATTTGAAAAAAATAATCCAAACATCTTATAAAACAATATATTTGTCCTTAAAAAACAGAAAACAATTTGAGGTTGGCGTGGCATTCACATGTGTAAAAAGTGTACTTACTTTATTATTCATGTATTAATATAAGAATAAAAAATATTTTTGTTTGTATATATAGTACATATCTTTCCAGCACATAAAATATAAAAACTGACTTGATGCCATGTCATCCTTATCTTTCTATCTGGTTTGTTTTGCAAAAGGCCAATAGTCTTGCTTGAGATACTTGATTGCTCATGTATATAAATAAGAACCAAATGAGTCCATCAATCATATCATCTAGTAGAGAATTGAAAAATTGAGGCATGTTAGCAAAATATCTGCAATAATGGCATCTAAGATACTAGCCATATTTGCTCTCCTTGTTGTTTTTGTGAGTGCTGCTACCGCTTTGGGGGTGAACAACCCTTACACCCAATACAACCTACTCCCACAAGCTTTAGCGATAATTTGCTCACTGGCTTTGTCCTTGACCATTCAACAACAATACTGGCCGCACCAGATATTACAGCAACAAGTCATACAACAGGTGATACAATAACAAACATTACAACAAGTGCAACAACAACAAATTCTACAACAGGTGCAACAGTAACAACAACTACAATAGGTGCAACAACAACAACAACTACAACATGTGCAACAACAACAATTGGTGCATCACGTACAACAACGACAGATTTTGCAGCAAGTGCATCAACAACAACAAGTACAACAGGTACAACAACAACAACAATTACAACATGTGCAACAACAGCAAATATTGCAGCAAGTGCAGCAACAGCAGATATTGCAGCAGGTGCAAGAACAACAGATATTACAACATGTGTAACAGTCTAACACACTAGCTTTGGCAAATTCTGCTCTCTATGGGCCACAATTCGTCCCTAGCAGAGCCTACTTTTAGATCACCTCGGAGTTGTACTTGTAATAAAAGTCACAAGTATATATGTGGCGTATGAAGAGAAATAAGATATTGACATTTATCAATTGCACTATGTCTATGTTTAAAAAAAATTAAAACTCTAAATAACATCCACGGATGTAAGGCATGTGACTTATTCAGTCATATATTTATCTTGGCCCAGAGAAATACGTAGGAGATGTTTCCATTATCATGATCAAGTAGAGAATATGTACTCCAATTACAGTTCCAACATGAACTACACGCGTATGATACGATTTTACTAGTTCATGTTTTATTAATGTGACCATTGCATACATTTATTCTCAAAGGAATATTGCACCATCACATTAGCTCTTGAATCAATGGTTTCTAACAATGAACAACATAAGCAAGAAGCAAGGAACAAGAAGCGAAGAAAAAAAGGCCGAGGCAAACAATCTCAACACTGCTACACTTGGGTCATCAGAGCTGTCCACTACAAGTGCTAAAATGGAATGATCTTGATACCTACCAACACAAAAGCACTAGATAATTAGTGGGTACACAATTTCTATATATTGATTCACATATCAAGCTAATCACAAATTTGTATGGGCACACCAAGATCGGTATCCATATCTTAATCATAACTATGTAATGACACATGAAAGAAAATAAAACTACTGATGAGATATTTAAGGATTATACGAGAAAAAGATAAGAACAAGTACAAAAGAGGTACAAATCAAACCTTCTAAATAGTCTAAAAGGACATGCTACTGAATCCAATAGTCCAATCTATTTATCATATGTAGAAAGAACCAGCAAAATATCATTAACTAATAATATATCCTTATTTTTTTGTCACAAAATATAAGGAATCAAAGGAAAACCTTTTGTCACTTTGTCTTTAAAAATAGATTATTTCAAATAAAAAAATAAAATGTAATAGTTGATCTTAGAGTATTTTTTTCTTTTTATTTCATCAATCTTATGAATCTTTTACTACTGTTGTCAAGGTTAAAATAATTTATCTTTGATTAAATATAGAATTCTTCATATTTAGAACTCTAAAGAAAATGTTGGAACAAATTAATCGCTGTCAAAAGTTGAAGTTGAGTATACCCGGTGAGCGCCTTGCCCTTGCTCTCTTCCTAGCCCGAAGTACTGTACTAGGGCAGAAAGCGCAGTACAAGCTGTACTCGCTCGCTCCGTCTTCAAACAGGTCGCCCACGTCGTCTTTGGCGTATATGACTTCGTACATGACACGGAAACAAAATTTCTCGTCCCAACAACAGTCAACAACAACACGAACACAGGCACACAAAGTCTCAATTAAGCAGGCCGGCAGGCCGCCCCACGAAAATCTCTAGACTGAATCCACAGCTGACAGCTCCTACGTACAGGATTACTAATTCACATGCCACGCATATCATTATATCAAGCCATCACCACCTGCTAACTGCCAGCAGCGGCATTAAAATTAGCGACCTAGCAGTCCCGTTCATCCCCTTATTAGCAGGCTGCCATGGCACTCATCCACTTCACCATGCTAATGGCCTCACTTCTCCTCGCAGCCGCAACAACCTTGTCGGCGTCTAACACCACCGCCGGCGACCTCTCGGCCCTCTCCTATTAGAACCACGTCGGAGAGACAACAATCTGTTGTCGGCGAGATTACTAGGCACACACACGCACTCACAACTCACGTGAACCTCTTGGACATGATCTGGTTTGGTGCTGCAATGTACAACTTTTTCAGGTTGTATTTCTATGTTTATATAGTGTATTACATGGAAATAAATAAAAGTCCTTCCAATCAGACACATCTAAGCTTTCTAAACTAAGCACACAAACTATGGAAAGGTAAATCACAAAATAAAGAAGGCAAAGATTATTTCCTACAATCTCCTCCTAACCCTTGCCGTGCTTGCTATCTACATTTATCAGGCCGATCTTGGTACACAACTCATGAAACTTGATCTTGCTGAGTGCCTTCGTAAGAATGTCGCCAAGCTGTTCCTCGCTCCTGATGAACTCAACACGGATCAAGCCATCTTCTGCAGACTCCCGAACTAGGTGATACTTCACCTGGATATGCTTACTTTGTCCGTGGAGCAGTGGATTCTTGATTAAAGCAATGGCGGACTTGTTGTCCACCCGCAGCAGTGACGCGCTCGGTGCTGAACCCTGCACTTCTGCAAGCACCTGAGCCAGCCACAATGCCTGACAAGCAACATTGGCAGCTGCAATATACTCCGCCTCGCAGCTTGATTGCGCCACCACCTTCTGCTTTATGGACTACTAGGTGATCGAGCTGCTGCTAAGGAAGAAGATCACACCTGTCGTGCTCTTCCTAGCGTCGACATCTCCGGCGTAGTCACTGTCACTGAAGCCAGTGAGCTTGGCTTCACCCTCCTCCTTTCGGCCGAACTAGAGTCCCTAATTCTAGGTCCCAGCCACATAGCGCAGGATGCGCTTCACCGCGGCGAGGTGGTCCTCTCGCGGATCCTCCAGGAACCGGCTAACAAACCCGACTGCAAATGCGAGATCAGGACGAGTGTTAACTAGATATCTCAGGCTCCCGACGATGCTCCTATACATCGTCGCGTCGACCGGCGGTCTCTCGCTGAGCTTACTCAGGTTGGGCTGCATCTCCATTGGTGTTTGGTAGGGGTAGCACCCGGCCATACCACATCTCTCCAGGTTCTTGCCGGCGTAGGCGCCTTGGCTCAGCGAGATCCCCTTCGCGCTCTGCTTCACTTCAATGCTGAGGTAGTAGTGAAGCAGGCCGAGGTCACTCATCTTGAACGCACCCGCCATCTCCTCCTTAAAGATCCTGATGTCGCCGATGCTTGAACCGGTGATCACGAGGTCATCGACATAGACTTTGACCACTAGCCGAGCATCGCAACCCTGCCTGACGTAGATGGTGTGCTCCGAAGGGCTCCTCCTAAAGCCGAGTGACAGCAATGTGCTGTCGAGCTTCGCGTTCCAAGCACACGGCGCTTGATGCAGGCCGTACAGTGCCTTCCGCAACTTGAGCACCTTGTGCTCCTTGCCGGTGATGACGAAACCGGCTGGCTGCTCGACGTAGACCTCCTCCTATAGGTCTCCATTGAGAAAACCGATTTGACGTCCATCTGGTGCACCTCCCACCCCTCGTGCGCCGCAAGGGCGATGAGCAGGCGCACCGAGTCGAGCCGGGCTACCGGCGCGAACTCCTTGTCGTAGTCGATGCCGTGCCATTGTGCGTAGTCCTACACCATGAGGTGCGCCTTGTGCTTAGACACCGCCCCGTCTTCATCCCGTTTCACCATGAAGACCCACTTCACGCCGATCGCCTTGCGACCAGGTGGGAGGTCGGCGAGGCACCACGTGCCGTTCTCCTCGATGGAGTCCATCTCCTCCATCATCGCCTTCCTCCAACTGGGGCTGCCCTCCGCCTCGGCGAATGAGGCGGGCTCGTCGGTGCTCACCGCATGAAGCTCCTCCATCACCAGTGTGCGTGGTGCGAGCCCACGCGGCGAGGCCTGCCTGATGATGTCGTTGATGCTGCGGAACCGAAGAGGCGCGTCATCATCGTGGTCGGCGTCGAGGTTGTCATCGTTGACTCCGTCTGGCGAGCCAGGCTCCGACTTGCCAGCTCCATCACCCGGGGACATGACTGCTCCCCAGGTGCATCTCCTGTCGGCACCTCAACCACCTCATCAACAGCTAGTGCGGCTTGTCCCCAAGTGGTGTATTCCACTGTGAACACGTCGTCGCCACCAGCTAGCTCGTCATCGCCGCCGCTGGTGCCCCAGTCCCACTGGGCTTGCTCGTCGAACACCACGTTGTGTGTCACATGGACACGCTTCGTGATGGGGTCGTAGGCGCGATACGCCTTGGAGCCACGCTCGTAGCCGATGAAGATCATCTTCCGGCCACGATCGTCGAGCTTCTTCAGGTGCGGCATTGTGTTCCAGACGTAGACAATGCAGCCAAACGTTCGAAGGTGGTGCACCGTCGGCTTCTTCCCGTGCCACGCCTCAAACGGGGTCATCCCGTCCACGCTCTTCGTTGGGCAACGTTCAGCATATACACAATGGTGTTAACCGCCTCGCCCCAGAACCAGTCGGGGAGCCCCTTCGCCTTGAGCATGCTCCTCACTGTAGCCACCACCGTGCCATTCCGGCGCTCGACGACGTCGTTCTGCTGCGGGCTGTAGGGTGCAGTGTGCTGGCGATGCACGCCCTCGACCGTGCAGTACTCCGCAAACTCCCTCGCGGTGAACTCGCCACCACGATCAGTTTGGAGTGCCTTTAGCTTGATGCCGGAGTCGCCCTCAGCTCGCGCCTGGATCTCCTTGATGGTAGCCGCTGCACGATCCTTTGAGGGAATCGCGGCTACCCACATGTACCTGCTAAGGTCATCCACCAACAGCAAAAAGTACTTGTTACCTGCAGGCGTCGCTGGTGAGATGGGCCCATAGAGGTCACCGTGCACCTGCTCGAGTCGCTGCCGTGCCCGGTACTCCGCTTGTGATAGAAACGAAGTGCGCCTCTGCTTCCCGGCTTGGCACGCCTCGCACAGGTGATCGACCTGTCTGATCACCGGCAGGCCGTGCACTAGCTCCTCTCAAGCTAGCTTCCTCAGCGCCGCCATGTTGACATAGCCAAAACGCTCGTGCCAGCGCCATGCCTCCTCAGTGTCGTGCCTGCGTACCGCTAGGCACGACGGTTGTGCGACCTTGAGCTGGATCTTGTACAGGCGGTTGCTTGCACGTGCTACCTTCGCCAGCAGCTTGTCACCTGGCTTGTGAACCATCATCACCCCATCGTAGATCTCGGTCTTGTAGCCGCTCTCATCGAGCTGACCGATGCCGATGATGTTCCTCATCAGCCGTGGGATGAAGTAGACTCCGGGGAGCGACTGGACCTCCCCGTTATTGCATTCGAAGACAACAGTGCCCTGACCTTCGATGCGTGCCACCAAGTCATCACCGAACCGCACGGTGCCGAGCAGCGCCGTCTCCAGCTTGGTAAAGGCGGACCTGGATCCGGTCATATGGTTGGTGGCGCCGGTGTCCAGGACCCAGGTCTCCGCCTCCCAATCCTTCTCTTCTCTGAGATGGGCAAACACCTTCTCCTCCCGGATCTCGAGTTGGGCGACGGATCCCGTCGACGTCGCCCTAGACCCGCCAACGCCATGCTCCTGACCTGCCTCCTGCAGTGCTGAATCATCACTGGCATGCACGTCGACCACCGGTGATAGTGTTGGTGATGCCGTCACGATCCAGAGCGAGGCCTCCTCTTCATCTTGCGTAACGTGAGCCTGCTCCTTCTTGGGCTTCGACCTGCACTCTCGGGCCCAGTGACCCATCTTGCCACAGCGCCGGCATTCATCGCCTATGGGCCGGTTTGTAGTCGGCGGCCCGCTTGGTGGACCGCCACGCCCGCGCCTGCCTCCGCCACCACCGCGACGCGTCGAGCCGCTGCCCGCGCCGTTGCCGTGTTCTTCCTCACGCTTCTTCCTCCGCGAGTTCCACTCCTCCGCCGTGAGGTACAACTTGCCATCATGCTGCAGCGATGCCGGAGCTTCCTCGAAAGCCTCCTCGGCCTCCTTTAGCCACCCTGTCAGATCGGCGACCGACATCGTCAACACGTTGAGAAGTGTCTTGATGGCGATCACGATCTGCTTGAATCGAGGCGGCAGGCTTCGCAAGCTCTTTGCCAGGATCTCCGAATCCTTCAACTCCTCGTCCAGTGTGTTGATGTGCGCTGCCATGCCCTCCAGACGGAGTGCGTAGTCCTCGACGGTCTCGCCGTCGCTGAACGTGGTGAGGTCGAATTGCCGGCGCAGCTGCTGCGCCATCGACCTCTTCACGCGATCATCGCCAATCCTCATCGGCACGATCGCGTCCCAGGCCTCCTTGACCGTCTCCTTCTTGGCGATCGTCGGCACCATCTCCGGTGGTACCGCGTCGCACAAGGCGTCGAGCGCCATCATCTCCTCTTGGGCGTCGGCACCGCCGTTCTCGATGACATTCCATAGGGCTCTGGCCTTCACCTTCACCTTCATGAGCAGCGCCCAATCGGAGTAACTGGTCTTGGTGAGAACGGGGTAGCTACTCCCGCTACCCACCTCATGAATCACCCGCTGGATCACGACGCTGTCGCCGGAGGTGTCGCCGACCTTCTTGCCCGACATCTTCACGCCTTGGACGAACCTAGCTCTTGATGTCAATTGTTAGAACCATGCCGGAGAGACAACAATCTGTTGCCGGCGAGATTACTAGGCACACACACGCACTCACAACTCCCGTGAACCCCTTGGACACGATCTGATTTGGTGCTGCAATGTATAACTTTTTAGGTTGTATTCCTATGCTTATATAGACTATTACATGGAAAGAAATAAAAGACCTTCCAATCAGGCACATCTAAGTTTTTTGAACTAAACACACAAACTATGAAAAGGTAAATCACAAAACAAGGAAGGCAAGAATTATTTCCTACATCCTCACTTTCAAAGCCCGGCTGTCCGACCCCAACGGCGTCCTCCGGGGCAACTGGACATCTGACACGCCGTACTGCGGCTGGATCGGCGTTTCCTGCAGCCATCACCACAGGACGCGCGTTGGCACTCTCCGGAGTGCCGCTGGTCGGCACCATGGCTCCCGAGCTCGGAAACCTGACCCTCCTCTCCAGTATCGACCTCAGCAATACCTCTCTGACGGGACCCATGCCACGCGACCTTGGAAACCTGCCGCGTCTCAGATTCCTTAATCTCTCCAGCAATTACCTTTCCGGCACCATCCCTTTAGATCTCGGTAACCTTATGGTGCTCGAAATGCTCGACCTTTACTCGAACAACCTCACCGGCGAAATCCCGTAGGAGCTGCGTAATATGCAGATCATCGTGTATCTTTCTCTGAGCTCGAACGACCTGAGCGGCTCAGTGCCGCAGGGTTTGTTCAGTGGAACGTCTCAGCTCATCTACTTGAGCCTTGCATATAACACAGCCTGACAGGGGACATTCCTAGTTCCATTGGGTTTTCACCAAACCTTCAAGTTCTTGTGCTGTCGGGAAAACCAGTTTTCAGGCCGGATACCACCCTCCCAATTTAACATGTCCAATCTGCTAGCGTTGTACCTGTCCAAGAACAATCTCTCCAGGCACGTTCCGAACAACCAAAGCTTCAATCTTCCCATGCTGCAACACGTGACTCTTTACAAAAACAAGCTCACCGGCATAGTTCCCCCAGGCTTTGGTGCGTGCAGGTACCTGCAGCAATTCATTCTTGCCTACAACGAGTTCACCGGCGGAATACCGTTGTGGCTTTCTGCCATGCCGGAGTTGACTGTTATCTCCTTGGGTGGTAACGATCTCTACGGGGAAATCCCTTCCGGCTTGAGCAATCTTACTGGTCTCACCACACTAGACTTCACCACGAGTAAGCTGCAGGGGAGGATCCCGCCGGAGATGGGGCGATTGACACAACTGCAGTGGCTGAGCCTTGAAATGAACAACTTGACAGGTACTATTCTATCCTCTATAAAGAACATGTCTATGATTTTGATGCTCGACATATCATACAACTCTTTGACTGGAACCATGCCAAGAATGATATTTGCGGACTCTCTTACTGAGCTCCACATCTCTGAGAACAAGCTTGGTGGAGAAGTCAGCTTCCTGGACGACTTGTCAAGTTGCAAGAGCCTCAAATACTTCGACATGTGCAAAAACTACTTCACTGGCACCATCCCTAGCTCTATTAGCAATCTCTCCTCCCTCCAAATCTTTCGAGCATTCGAGAACCAAATAACCGGTCACATCCCTAATATGCCTAGCAATATCCTGTTCATTGATCTCCGCAACAACCAATTAACTGGGGAGATCCCGATATCAATAACGGAATTGAAAAATCTTCAAGGTCTTGACTTGTCTACCAATACGTTGTCTGGGACAATCCCTGCACAGATTGGCAAACTAGCAAACTTATATGGTTTGCTCCTTGCTAACAACAACCTCCATGGCCCTATACCAGATGGAACTAACAATCTGAGACGGCTTGAAGTCTTAGAATTATCAAATAACCTGCTCACTTCAACAATACCTAGTGGTCTATGGAGCCTTCAGAATATAGTGAAGCTTGACCTGTCTCATAACGCCTTAAGTGGCTCTTTGTCAGAAGACGTCGAAAATCTGAAGACAATATCAGTAATAGACCTTTCTTTCCAACCAAATCAATGGAAAATTACCAACTTCACTGGGAGTGCTCAGTACACTGACCTATCTAAACTTATCAAACAATATGCTCCAAGATCAAGTACCGGATGCAATCAGCAAGCTAAGCAGCCTGACAACATTGGATATTTCATATAACTCCCAATCTGGTACCATTCCAAAGTCCTTCGCTAATCTTACCATCATCACTAGCTTAAATTTATCTTTCAATAGACTGTATGGTAACATCCCTGTAAGCGGAGTCTTCCCAAACATCACACTACAGTCATTAGAAGGGAATATTGCACTTTGTGGCCTTCCATGTCTTGGGTTCCCACAATGCCCTAATGATGAACCGAACTCTCACAATCAATTAAGGTTTCTTAAAGTTTTTCTTCCTAGCATCATAGTGATTGGAATAATAGGAGCCTTCTTGTTCATTCTAATCAAAACTCATGTTAAAAAGAGATCAAAAGAGCAGCCAATATTGTTGAATTATTACAATGCATACTTGGAATATTCTAAAATATTTAGGAAAGAACAAGAGAGAAGATATTTGCCATGGAAGAGTCTAGAACTATTTCTTCATGGCAAAGTATAAAAGGGTGTAGAACCTAGATATTTATGTATGGTAAGAACTATCTAGATATTAGATAGGGATAAGAATATTCTAGAGTTAGGATATTTAGGTTAGAAGAGTGTGGAATGTTGCCATGTGGCAACATCCTAGTGACTATGTACAAGTATAAATAGGGGTGCCTCCCCACCCCTAAAGTGCCATGACTTGAAGTGCCTTAGTCTTAGGTAGCATGGCAAGGTTGCCATGGTGTGCTAGTGTGTAAGTGTCATGGTGAGTTATAGGTAGCCACCTACCAAAAGTGTGTACGTGTATCAAGTGTGTATTGTGAATAAAGGTTGAGCTCTTTTGTAGAGAGTTGGTCTCCTAAGTTAGCATAGTATAGTGAAGGTCTCCTCGTTGTAGAGTGAAGTGTTGGGTTTGGGTGCACGGAAGAAGTGGTATCACACCAGTTTGATACCATTTCTTGGAAGTTGGTGTTAGTCTAGGACACCGATTTCCCAACAATTGGTATCAGAGCAGGGGCAATCCGGGACTGCCAATAGAGGGAGAAGTCTATTGTAAGTGCAGGGCACTTATGTTGGTCGATGCAGTCGGTAAGCGTAGGACGCTTATGTTGCTTGGTGTGGCACTGAGAGGCACTAGATGAGAGTCTGTCAAAGATCACAGTCTGGGACTGTGAAGTGCACTGGTCTAGGACCTAGTGTAGTTGACGCAGGGCATCAATGGAGATGGTAGATTTCTTGAGCGCGGGCAGTGGCATGAAGAGGCTCAATAGCCACAACTATGGCTATTGGCGGACCTGCATAGAGTCTTACCTGCAGGGGCATGATCTATGGGAGGTCGTTGCTGGCACCATGACATATCATCCGATGAAGGAGAGTTCCTTGCGAAAGTGGCAAATCAAGGCAGGCAAGGCTATGTTTGTGTTGAAGACGACGATTGAGGAGGACCTAGTGGAGCATTTCCGAGATGCAGAGATGCCGAAGGAGGCTTGGGAGACACTAGCAAAGCTGTTCTGCAAGAAGAACGAGGCGCAGCTCCAACTCCTAGAGAATGAGCTCGCAGGTATCTCACAAGGCACTCTAAGTATTAGTCAATACTTTACAAAGGTGAAGAATATTTGTCGTGATATATCTCAGCTTGACCCGTAGGAGAAGGTTAGTGAGGCTCGGATGAAGAGGATCATCATCCATGGCCTTAGACCTGAGTACAATGGGTTTATTGCTGCGGTGAGGGGATGGCCAACACAACGACCATAATAGAGTTGGATAATTTGTTGACTAATCAGGAGGCATTAGCTAAGCAAATGGGCAGCATCACCTTGATAGAGAGAGATGAAGAGGAGGCGCTCTTCATAAGGAAGAAGGGTCCCCCAAGAGGCCGAGGAGAGGCAAAGGAGAGGACAAGAGATGGTAAGTGTTGCCCAAAGAAGAGCAGTTATTCAGAGGGAGCTCAACAAGAGAGTGAAGACGAAGATCAACAAGATTTGATGGAGAGAAGAAGAAAGAGAGGTGAGTGCTTTAATTGTGGGAAGAAGGGACATCTTGCTAGGGACTGTGAGAGTCCACGAAAGCATTCAGAAGGAAATGTGGCTACTACCAAGGATGTGGTAGTAAGTGGGTACTTAGTGAAGAAGAATGGGATGCGGACACAGGCATCACCATAGAGGATGATGATGCTTATTTTATGGAGGACTTGACTGCAAGTGACACTCCATCATCTAATGAAGAAGATGAAGTAGAAGAAGAAGAGGAAGAGTGGGACATAGAGGAAGGCTTCTCCATAGAGGTAAGAGATCCAAATCTTTCTAATGATCCAGTATTTGAGAATGCTAGAGATGAAGACTGGGAGGCTCTACCCAATGACGAAGAGGATATTGCGTATGAAGAGATAGAGCCTTTATATCATGAGGATAAAGAGGTGCAAGAGAAATGTTGAGGTTATTGTTGGACCACTAGCTGTGCAAGAAGATACAAAAGTGCATTGTGCAGTGAAGAAGGCTCAAGAAGCAAGTGACAAAAATTGGAGGATGAGAAAGAAAGCATGTTAAAGATATGTGACAAATGCTGCTCAAGTTACTTTGCCTTCATATAAAGAAGTTTCCAAAGGGCAAGTTTATAGAAGATCTAAGAAGAAACAAGGCTCACAAAATAGTGAGGAGAATGAAGAGCACAAGATGTCTTCTACGCATAGACAAGAGAAGAAGAAGGCTCGTAATGGCAGAGCGCAGAAGATCCAAGCAAGTATGCATTGAGGGGGAGTGTTGAATTATTACAATGCATACTTGGAATATTCTAGAATATTTGGGAAAGAACAAGAGAGAAGATAGTCTTAGGTAGCATGGCAAGGTTGCCATGGTGTGCTAGAGTGTAAGTGTCATGGTGAGTCATAGGTAGCCACCTACCAAAAGTGTGTACGTGTATCAAGCGTGTATTGTGAATAAAGGTTGAGCTCTTTTGTAGAGAGTTGGTCTCCTAAGTTAGCATAGTATAGTGAAGGTCTCCTTGTTGTAGAGTGAAGTGTTGGGTTTGGGTCCATGGAAGAAGTGGTATCACACCAGTTTAATACCATTTCTTGGAAGTTGGTGTTAGTCTAGGACACCGATTTCCGAACAAATATTTAGCTTAGAGGCAAACAACTATAGGTCAGTCTCCTACTTTGATCTGGTCCATGCCACAAATAACTTCGATGGAGATAACCTATTAGGGGCTGGAAGCTTTGGAAAGGTATTCAAGGGTCAGTTGGATGATGAGCAAATTGTTGCAGTGAAAGTCTTTCACATTGATCTAGAAAGAGCAACCATGAGCTTTGATGTTGAGTGTCGGGCGCTTAATTCGCATGGCCAGACATCGAAACTTAGTTAGCATACTCACCACATGCTCAAGTATCGATTTCAAGGCACTAGTACTCCAGTATATGCCAAATGGGAGCCTAGATGACTGGCTGTGTTCTAGTGATCGGCATGGGCTAGGATTAGCGCAAAGGGTGAACATAATGTTGGTTGTGGTGTGGGCGATAGCTTACCTTCACCATGAACACTATGAGGTAGTCCTCCATTGTGATCTGAAGCCAAGCAATGTGTTGCTTGATGAAGATATGACAGCTTGTGTAGCCGACTTTGGCATCGCAAGGTTACTGTCTAGTGATGACACTTCCATAGTTTCAAGGAACATGCATGGAACAATAGGTTATATGGCACCAGGTATGTAATCGCTTTAAAATCATGCACGCACCTTGTTTGCACTGTCACCACTAAATTCGGTATTTCTTCTTTCTTGTAAATACAATAGAGTACGCCTCAACCGGTAAAGCATCACGAAAAATGACGTGTTCAGCTATGGGATAATGCTTCTTGAAGTCATCACGGGGAAGAAGCCCACCTATACCATGTTTAACGAAGAACTGAGCATCAGATACTGGGTGAACCAAGCATTCCCATCTGAGATTGTTGTTGTCGTTGATCCGGACATATTCCAAGTCCAGGAGGCAACAGGCAGCGGAGATATCCAGGAATACGGTTGGTCATCATCAAGTGAGCAATCTTCATTCTCCCCATGATTGGAGATGCCTTGCACAGATGTTGGACTTGGGCTTACAGTGCTCACGGGACTTGACCGAGGAGAGGATGGTGATGAAAGACGTGGCTGCCAAGCACAAGCGTATTAAGGAATGTTTATCGTTCTCCAGATGAACCAGGCTGTTGTTGAGGACCGTAGAGCGGCTTTTTAGGATTCCTATAGTTTTGTTCTAATTTGATCCTTTTGTGACCATAAATACTGGGAGAATGTGCTACGTTGTTTATACATGACCTTTGATCAGGAATAGTAAAACGTGCTTGGTAAATATAACTTGGTGATTCTTCTTATGTAGCCTATTCGGTGGATGATGCATGCTTTCCAAAGGAGCAATTATTCAGCGTGCCCAAGTTCAAGTCTTATAATCAGGTTCTTACAGAGGCCTGCATAAAATTGATTCTGCTATTCTGGCTTGTGGGTTGCATCGTAGAAACAATAGACGTTCCTACCGTTCGTCAGTGTGCAGCCACAAGAAAAGAAAGAGTAGAAGAGTATTTGTCCGTGTTTCTATTAAACAAAGAGGAATGGAGAGAGACACAGAAAAAGAGTCGATCGAAATGAAGAATAACAGTTGAAACTTCGATTTTAGAACTATTCACAATAAGCAGCCATCAATGAAAGTTCCACACTATATATGACTCAATTATAATCTTAAAAATATATATAACTATAATGTAATAGAAACAATAATCACTATACAAAGTTAGGACACAGTCTATGACAAACGAATTTAGGTATTTATAATAATACCAACATAAGGTAATTCTACCGATCCAAAATATATTTTTCCATCTTGTCGTTCTATCACTTCAGTTGGTCTCACGTCCTTAGAACCCCTCATATCTAGAGTCTTTTGACTATTAGCATCAATCCTAATGGCAAGCAAGTGACTATCCAGACCAAATGGTAACTCATACTTCTCACGGTGTAACGCTACCCAATATCCACCTTTTCTACCAGGCCCCACATTATCTGGGTATCCAGGTAGGTTAGTGAAAAGCTCGGATGAGCCAGCCTTGGGCCCCTCAATCCAAACCTTAAGTAACTTGCAAGGTCTGGTTGATGCAACAATGAGGTGAGTCCTATCGGCGCTGACGGCAATGCCGTTGGGATAAGTCACACTGTCTGAGAATTCATTGGTACGTGCATCATATTTCAAGATACGTCCCATCGAGTCCCTTGTACCGGTCACTCATTCATGTTGCGCCCGTATATACATCGTGCCGCTTGATGTAAAGTACACATCACCGGTGACTTGGTCGATGTCCACCCCATTTGTGAAGCTAAGTGGTACACCGGTAGCCTCCGTTGCTAGCACGGTTGCCTCTCCACCGTTTGGCCCTACCCGCATCAAGCCCATGTACGCGTCCGCTATGTAGAGGTAGCCGGAGTTGCGGTGAAATCATAGACCCAAAGGACGGCCACAAAGGCTCTCCGTTGCAATCGACAGAAGCTCAGATGTCGCATTGGAGGAGCAATTGTTTTTGGTATAGCTTGGGCTATACGTGAAAGTTGTCCAGCCTTCATCCTTTCCACCGTATTTGAGAATGTGGCCATCTGAAACACTCACATATGGCCCTCCTCTGTGCCCATCAAACACCACGCTCTCGGGTCCAATTGAAAGTGCATTTAGGCCCTAGTGAGTTTTGGTGAGTTGATCGACAAAACGATTAGAGGTCTAACCTATTTGTTGAGATGATGAGTAGGAATTTAATTGTGATACTATTATGGACCATCATTCACATACGTGCTTATGGATATTATTTTTGATGAAGATCACATATTCCATGAGACAATTTATTATGTATTGCAAACAAGTGAACAATGAAGAAAAGAGACATGGGTGCACAATCTTATCTTTACACGCCTCTACCATGATAACTGGAAAATGAAGATGGATATCATGTTGACAAGGAAATATCAATCAAAATTCATTCAATCAAATGAAGAAAAAGAAGTATGGCTTATTGTGAGACACAACGTGATATGTGGATTAGGATGGTAGGAAGATGAAGGAATAACATGACTTGGCTGCGACGGATCATACATTGGAGAAGGGCAAGCAAGAGGCTTGGTGCCAAAGGACCTCTGTGATGGTGAAGAGCAAGTGGAGTTGATTCTGACGGATCTTTGAAGCCATGGAAAGTCACATATCATTTAGTGTCAATCATGATGAAAGAATGAAATATGTGCTATGAATGGAAAGTGCAACATTGATCAAGAGGATTCAATATTCATAGACATCAGCTCAAGGTGGATGTGCTCAGATTTCTATCCATGTTGACAACCCCAACTGAAGTAAAATTGGTCAAATGGAAAAGTGACAAGACTACAAGCTCAAGAAGTGAAAAATGTATCTTTGTCTTTAATCTTGAGTATAGGTTTGCCGATCTATCAAGGGGAATGCAACATAGTGCTTCTACTGGTATAAAGTGCTCAAAGTCCTATGTGAGAAGCCATGAGAGAAAACCCTAAAAACCTAACCCTGCTGTGCTGCCCTACACAAAACAGGTCTGACCGGTTTTGGAAATAGGTCAGGCCGGTTTTGGAAATCTTGAGCTTAGGGTCTGGTTTGGGTGTGGGAGTCTTTTAGACTTTGTTTAGAGCCTATAGACAAAAGTTGGTGATATGAGATCAATCTAAAAGGGAGGGGAGTGTCTTTTTGGTGTTCTGACCAAAATAGGTCAGACCGGTTTTGGCTGACAGAGCCAACGGCTAGTTTTTTAGAAAGTGTTTAAATAGCCTCCCTCCCCCTCCTTTGTGTGCTGCTGGTTCCAGAACATCTCAGAGCATACCAACGGCCATATTGAGCTCTCCCCAACACCTCTTTGTGAGACTTGAGTGATTTTGTGAAAATCTTTGAGTTGGGTTGAGAGATTTGAGCTAAGTGAGCATTAGTGAGCAAATCCAAGCCTTGAGCACTTTGTGGCTAGGTCGAGCATTTCTTGAAGCATTTGTTACTCTTGGAGGTGAAGCCTCCTAGACGGCTAGGTGTTACCCACGAGCTCCCAAGTTGTGTGGTGAGCCACGGGTCAGTTTGTGAAGGTGTGATCTTGCCTCCGGAAGGGAAAAGATCAATCTAGTGGACCAGAGAAAATGGTTGAAAGAGACCCGGCTTGGAGTTGGCTTTTGAGAGGCTCAAGCTTCCTCAAGGGAGACGTAGGAATCACGGGGTGAATCTGAACTTCGGCAAACAAACACTTGTGTCTCCTTGTTCGGTTTGCTTCTCTTGTTTATTTTCTAAGTCACTTTGTGCTTCCGCTTCGATCTACTTGGGTGTGCTTATTTGTGTTGTGCAGAGGCTAAGTGCATCTGCAAGGAACATCTACTAGAGCACCACTTTGAGTATCGGTTTGAGTTAGAGTCAAAAATCTGCATTTGTGCATTCCCTGTCAAAACAGGTCTGACCGGTTTGGCTAACCAGTCTAACCGGTTTTATACTAATCATTGTTTTAAGTTTTTAAATTACAGGTTTCGCCTATTCATCCCCCCTCTAGGCGACATCAAGGTCCTTTCACCAATCACTAGTTCAGGTAGCTTAAGGTGCTCTATCTGGATCGCGTTGATGGTCCTCATTATGGTTGGCCCTGCGCTAGCCGTGGCGGTAGAAGGCACCAACAACATGACAAGAAACGAGATGGCAAGAAGGGAAAGCTTCGACGACAGCTCCATGTTGCTAGCTACTTCGTCCGGCTCTCTTTGATATTTGAATTCGATGGGTGATTGATTGCTCTCTCTGATGTTTACTGATGGCTGCGAGTTTTGGTTGGGTGGAGAAGAACGGCGCACACGTCTGGTTTTATATAGGGGGCTTCATGGCACGTCAAGACCGACTCGGCATGAGCAGTAGCTAATAGTTGGTAATCGAAACTGCTTCTCCCTCGGCAAAGGAAAAGCACGCACGAAGGGAAACAGATCCAAAATCAGTTCAGTAAACATCTCGGCTACGTTCTGACCTCACATACGTTTTTAGCCCAAAAACTAGCACATCATCAACTTGTTTTCCAGCAGGAAACACAAGCCCAAAAGGATGGCATAATGCTTGATGTTGCAATGGCGATTGAGTATCTACACTATCAGCACGTCGAAGTTGTTCTGCCTTGTGACTTAAAGCCAAGCAATATCTTGCTTGAAACCGACATGACTGCACATGTTTCTGACTTTGGTATTTCTAAGTTCCTGATGGGAGATGATAATTTTATCACATTAACAAGCATGCCAGGCATTGTAGGATACATGACCCCAGGTAATGCCTCTTCCACTATGTGATGCAACTTTTATTTTTGTTTTTATCAAAAAGTAAGCTCACACTATTACTTCTCTTTTTTGGTTGACATGGAATGGACGGAGTTTGGATCATCAGGAAAGGCATCACGCGGAAGTGACATATACAGCTATAGGATTATGCTCCTTGAAGTCATCACAAAAAAAAAAAAACCAATCCAATGTTTATTGGTGAGTTAAGCTTGAGGCACTGGTGGGTTAATCAAGCATTGGTGGGTTAATCAAGCATTCCCATATGAACTCTCAAAGGTCACTGACCATAAACTACTCCAACTAAATAATGGTATTATATTGAACATGCTAGTACACCCCCTGAGGACTCCATCTTGAATACATGTTTAATGTCCATACTCCATAGTTGATATGGGATTGCTTTGCTCAAGAGTTGCACCTGATGAAAGGATTCCACTCAGTGATGTGGTTGTGAAGTTAAATAAAATCAAGACATCAAGTCATATTACTGTTCTTCAGTTTGCGAAGGGAGACCAACTGAGCCAATATTTGTCAGTGGGTTTAGCTAGAGGCAGTGGGTGATACAAAATCAATCCCAAATGAACTCAAACATCGCTAACCATAGCCTGCTGCAAGGTAAACTGAATATTGGTATTGAAGATGCAAGAAGGCCTCGTGAGAATTTGACCATCTTGAATACCTGCTTAGCGTCCATATTTCATTTTGGATTACTTTTCTCAAAAGTTCCACCTGAAGAAAGGATAAAAATCAATCACCCAGTTGTGAAGTTAAACAATCTGAAGTCAAATTACTGTTCCCAGCTTGCACTGTAATTAACCGATCTCACTTGAGTGAACTGTCTGCTAATTACTGACTTTAGTACCTGATATAACCAACTATGTACTGCAAATAGTTAACCAAAAAGCAGCAAAAGATCAACAAAAATAAACAGCTAAACATTCTCAAACTAATTTGTAGTTTTCTACTTTCTTGTATTGTAACACTTTATGCCATCATCATCATAGGTTCAAAAACCGACCGGTTTTTGAGGTTTCACCATGTCTGGTTTATCATAAAAACCAAACCTAGGTACTGTAGCAAAACGGTTTTTGGTCGATTTTCTTGGTTTATCGACCATTTTTTTGTGATAGAAAAACTGGTACTGTAGTGGTTTTTCAATCCCTGATCATCATATACAAGTTCAGAGGCAGGGCAAATTTGACATACACCAATGGACGACCAACATGTTTTTACAAAATTAGCTAGATGATAAGTGAACCAAATAGGACTTCACACTGTAAATCCTCAAACAGGCCTTAGCGAACACAAACTGGGTACTCGCTAAGGCCTTAGAACATCACCAGTGGGCCTCCTAAATGAGCCTCTACTTTAAAATTTAAGAGCTCAACCAAAAAAACTCACTCCAGTGAGACTCCTAAACTGGTTTCCATTTTACATGCTCTCTTAAATTTTGATCTTAGGTCCCAGCAATTGGCTTCCATTTTTTTTCATTTTGTTTCTCCTCTCCTGTCCTCTCCACTCATCCTCTCCCGCATCGAGGGCATAGAGCGGAGGTGGCCTCGGGTGCCGCGGCGCTGGCGTGGCTGCGGGCGGAGCGGAAGCAACACACCGAGCCAACATATGCACGAAGCACAATACCTCTCAGATATCGTAGTGTTCCTTCCCTCCGGGCCTTCCTCGGCCTGTCCTCCACCTTCCTCCCCACTGACCTTCGTCGCGCCCGGTCTCAACTCCTCCTCCAGCTTTCGTTGTGCCTCCTTGCCGCCACATCTACCTATCCTCTCCATGCCACCCAGATGTGTCATCGTCCCTCCTGCCCTGAGTTGCCTTTGCGTCGAGCTGCCCTGCCAATGTACCCGTCGATGCATCATTGCATGTGGATGCGCGAGCTTGCCAAACACGGTGAGGCGCAACATGGTCGAGTCATGCGGGCGAGGTGGCGAGAGGGGCTCCGGCGTCTCCAATGAGCTCTGGCGAGCTCGACCCCTCTTCTTGTGTCTCTTACATGCGGATGCCACTTGGAGGAGAGTGGATAGACACTGACATGCGGGTCTCACTTGAACGAGAGTGGATAGTCACTCACATGCGAGTCTCATCTGTCAAGTGCCGCTAGAGTTGGTTGTAAAAATTTGGACTCAAAAAATAGGATCCAACTACTAAATGAGAAAATAAGAGCCTGAAATAGGCAGAGATGCTACTAGCGAGCACAAAACCCACCTACGATTTCGGAGGCAACCAAAGAAGTGGTGTTCTAGGCGGCTGCCATTCCCCCTCACCGATCAACTTGGCGACCCTAGCACCAAATTTGACGAGAAAAGATGTCGAGAGAAGATAGTGTTGTCCAAACAGGCGACCCGGCCCGGCTCGAGCACGAATTGGCCCCGCACGTTTAATTTTGGGCCGGCACCACACGTATTTGTTAGCGGTTCGTGCCGTGCTGGCCCACCTGCCTGGCTATCGGTCCATGGCACAACACGCAATCACTAGACCATGTCGGCACGGCCCATAGGCATGTGGGCCCATTAAGGCATGTGGACCCATTAAGGCCCGTTCATCCCCAAACTTGGCAGCTTGGAGTACTGTCATGGCAGCACCTGAGAGAACTTGACGCCTAAGGGCGCCGCAAATCGGGCGGCCGCCTCCGCACGCCACGAATCGGGCAGCCGAATTGGCCGGCGTCGCAAACGCGCGGGTGGCGGAGTGGCAGCGGTGGCAGCCGCAGGCGAGAAGCAGCGGGCGGGGGAGGTTGTGGCGTGGACGGCGGCCTTGCTTCTGCGTGAGGTTGGGGGAGGACGGCGACTCAGTGTGGATGGCGGAGGACGACGCGAGGCTGGGGGAGGATGGCGACTCCACGAGGATGGCGGAGGACGACACGATGCTTTTTTCTTAAATAGAGAAATTTTATTTCAACTTTACACTGAAGATGAGCATTGTTTTGTCTGACACGATGTTTCCAACGAGAAAACAACATTGCTTGTCGCCATCACTTCGGTTTTCACCCCAGACACCACAAGAACTGCATAAAATTAGAGGACTTTTACAGTGATGGACTAGAATGAATGCCCACCGTCTTTTTCTTTCATCTGATGGTTCAGATCAATCTAATGATACATTTTCATCTCATAGGTATCATAGTCATGTAGCGGTGTTATAAGTGTCATTTGGATATGATTGGAAATAAAAATCTTGAATTGGACAAAAATTCAATTGAAAACACTCTAATCCTCATGCTTTACGATCGTTTTGTTCTGTCGCCGCCGCCAAGAGGTCACCTACAGCTTGCCCGATTCTACGCCGACAACGACCTCATGTATCTCCGTGATGTAAAAATTGTTTTAGTTCCTTCGAGTCAGAACAAGTCCATGAAGATTCAATGAGTTGTCAACACTAATTCTGGCTCTTAAAAGTTGGATCATGCTGCAGTTCTTCGCTGTTCAGAGACTCGTCGGTGGCGGCTCCTTCATTACTCACTAAACAGATGGAACAAAACCCTAACCTAACTACTTGGTGACCTAATTATTAGCCGGAGGGTACCACCTGAAAAAATGTCTTAATAAGACAACTAGCTAATTACAAAACTACCCATATAAATGTACAGTTTGATTAAAAACGTGATACTTTTCACTGATAAGTATTATGATCCACGGTAGAAGTCCTAAAAAATTATGTCATAAAAAAACGATGCCTCCAAGGACAACTAGACGCCCAAGAGCGCGGACATCAAATGATCTCCGAGAAAACTAATCTAGGGCTTTCGCCCGATGACACATCCACTCTCTCTCTCTCATCTCCTAGTTTGCGATTGATTCATCTCTCCAAGTGGGTCTGAGCAAAGGCGACTAGGCACCAACTGCTGAATGAAGTAGGGCCCAATGGCTCCTCTTTTCTTCTGTGAGATACTGAGATGGCAGCACATCCAAAAGCTGAACCCTCTAATTTCATGATCCGTGATCCGCCCACACCCCTATTCTAATTTCATGCAGACTCTTTAATATGGGTGCTTTTAGAACGGAATCTTCCACATTCATAGTAAAAAAAGACAACAAAACGAACAGAGATGTTTGTCGTATTATAAACAACATGATGTTCGATGTGCATGTTTCACCAAATTATAACAGTGCATATTAAAAATTAAGTAGTATTTGGATTTGCTAATAAGTAGTAAAAGATCGGTAGTACCTTTTGACCATTAGTATTTAGTAGTTGCTAATAAACAGTGGCATCAGTACTTTGACTAGCTAATACACAATAATTCATGGAATGGAATGGTGGAGCTAGCTCGTCAGTATTTACAGGCATACCTGTACTTTTGTTTAAAATCCCATAAAAACACACTAGGGCAATCTAAAACTATACTACTGCAGCTCATTAGCAACTTGCAAAAGCTCTTAATTTAGCCCACAAGAATAATCCAAACAAAGAATCCAGAAGATGGTAAGACCCTGCAGAGTTCCCAAACGTTAAGCATGTTGTGTCTATGTAGAGGGGGTGAAGGGAGAAGAAGGTTCGGTGGACAAAGCTTGGGATGTCTCCTACTCCTGCGCCGTGGCCCAAGGGGGGCAGGAGTCCCCTGCGACATCTACGCCGATCCTCCACACAGCAACAAACCAAGCAAAGTAAAGCTGCGAATAGGATCAAAGCCGCCAAAGCTGAACAGCCTCTGACCACTATAGCAGCTTTATGAGATGGATGACATGATGATGCGCTCCATTATGCTCACACCGACACCTATAGAGGTAATGTTTCTGAAGGCATGCATGGTGATGTTTTTGACGGCGTTGATGCTGGAGTTTACCACCCTCGAAACATCGTCGATGTTGAAGACGCTCATCCCTGTGTTCTTCACCATGTCAACTATAACATTCATGAAAGTCGTAAAAAAACCATAGTGATTAGTAGTCCAGAACAGGAAGCCATGAAGCAAGATGACGCCTCTTAGTTAAGGATCAAGGAAGTGGAGGAGGAGGAGCAGAAGAAATGGAAGAATAACAACAGTAACTTACTCGTGAAAACAACTGGATCCATTCTCCTTTTTCTTCGATTCAGAGTTGGCTAGAGGCGGAACCAGAAGTCCAAGATGACGAGGGGGGGGGGGGGTAAGTAGTAGTAATTTCATTTTGAGAGGGGCAGATTGAAAATTATCATTGAATTTACTTGGTGAAAATTGGTGTATACTAGTGTTGCATACTTAGCATAGGGGGGCCCATGCCCCCTGCTCGCCCCCCTTGACTCCACCCCTGGAGCTAGCCTTGAGGTTTGGGGCACGCTCTCGTTCACAGAACGCGAGAGCTTTTAACAATGTTACTGTTGCGTGCGGTGGTAATGACAGAATCAAATGAAACTCGGAATTATGATATGAAATACATTGATGCCAAACCTTTGAGGCCGATGTGTCCGACAAGGGAGAAAGGGCCTTAAAATTGAAAAGGCCCTCGCCGGTGAAGGACCTGATGGCACCAGGAAGGCAAGCACTAGGAGCACATTCTCGGCGATGAAAGACCCGATGACCGCATTGGGCAGGAGCATATTCTCAAACTCCTCCTCCTGAGATGAGCAATTCACAAATCAGGATTTTGATTGTTGTTCTCTTGCTAGATGACCAAAATAGGCACGATGCGTACGCTGACACGCACACGTGGACTGGGTGCAACCATCGTACATAAGTGCAATTTTGTCACCTAAGCTTACCGTGTTTGTATACACGACGACTTCATTGGCAGGCCCTTGCAAATGCAGCAACGACCTTTCTCTTGATCAGTCAACTGCAAGCCTGCATTACATTTTTGCAATCGCAATAGTCGTTTTGCGCATCGACTGATAAACTGTTCGAAGCACCGTCCAGCTCTAGCTGTCGCGCATATGGGAGTTTCTGTGCATATGGAGAACAGAAAGGAGTCTTTCAAAACCTACCTGATTGATGACAATTACGGTCAATTAAATACCGTCGATAATTTCTACATCAAAATGATAATAAGAGCATCTCCCAGAGCTCTTGTATATAGTTTTGCATCTCAAAATATAGAAAAAAAAAAGTGAAAAAAAATCATGATCCAACAGCATTTGTATCCGGCTCTGTATTTTTCTCTGCTCGCCATCCCCCCCCCCCCCCCCCCCCGGCAATTTTGTCGAGGCCACCATGCTAACCATTATCCTCTTCGCGCGCACGTGGCCCGTTTCCACTAAGTTTCTGTCTCCCACGCATCGCCCTGCTTCCCCGCACGTGCCCCATCTGCCATCCCCATTGCAAATACGGTCTTGTATGCTCGCCATCCCCCCCCCCCCCCCCCCCCCCCCGCAATTTTGTCGAGGCCACCATGCTCACCATTATCCTCTTTGCGCGCACGTGGCCCGTTTCCACTAAGTTTCCGTCTCCCACGCATCGCCTGCTTCCCCGCACGTGCCCCATCTGCCATCCCCATTGCAAATACGGTCTTGTAGAGTCAAATAGCTCCGTCGAAGGTCAAAATTGATGTCGCTTCCTATTTTACTATTGCCGCACAAGCCATGTACCGCCCACCACATTCACGTGCTTTAGCGGCTAGATAGACAAGCTCTCATAGAGAATGAGCTAGATGGTCTTCTCCTATCCGTCAGGTGCAGCAGGGATTTCAAGATTCAGATGCTAATCGATTTGAGGGAGCAGATGTTGCCATGGTTGGGATGATGCAGCATCAGGTGATTGCAACCACAGGGCTCGAGGCCAGATGCCGCAGGAACACTTCTCACTTGAAGATCTTATTACTGACGACATGAGCCCTGGTATATTTCAACATTTTTGAACAGAAACTGGTTTATTACTTCTGTGCTATATCTGGTAGAGATACAGTGAAGGATTCAGTTGATGTTTTGGTCAATTATCAGTACCAATAGCTGGTAGAGATATCAATTGATACAAGTAGCATCTTTTATCCTCTGATTTATAGAAGTATATGCAGAATCAGTGTACCTTTGTATCATGGATGGTTAATTCAATGGACTATTAACAGTTTGCTTGTACAATGAACCTGCCATATAGTTATATGTTGAGTGCTAGGCATTCGTGGAAATGTATCATTGAGAAATAAATATGAGCGAGAGACCTGAAAATACTACGATCAAGCTACAAACGTTCAGTGTGTTACATGCTTATTGTTGTTTCATAATGTGTTTGAAATGCAACCCTCGTCTGTTGCCAAATGCATATGAATGTTGATGTACCTAGACTGGCATGCTATTTAGCATGCTTCTATGCCCATCAGTGCTCGGTTCTCTTGAGCTACTAAATTTTTCATTTTTTCATGATGTACTCAATTGTATGCAAGCTTGACATTGTTTTTTACTTCAACAAGGTATCTTGATTCTCCTGATTTGATCCTTTAAGTATATGGCCCTCTGCGCATCCAGGCGTCGTCGCTGGAGTCAGATGTTGGCTGCCAACGATCTTGATATTGTGTTCTTGTGCTACGATCATCAAGGGCGTGACTTCGTTCGCACAGTGGCTGAAAATACATCTACGCCCCTAGTGGGTTTTGGTGGATTGTATGACAACATGATTAAAGAACTAATCCCATTTGTGAGTACATGAGCAAGTTATACATGAAGGATATACATAGCATTACTACAAATGATCATCTTCAATAATGCACAAATTATGTAAGGAAATTGGGCCCATATAATGAAAAGAAGAAATGTCAAATAAATGGGTTCATATAACATTATTATTACAAGTCAAGTATGTAATGAATATAGGACATGGAAACCATTGATGTGAGATGGTCTCAACGAATTAGTGTAGTCATCATAGTCAAGAAAAGAAGTGATCAAGTGCTATTCTTCTATGGTATTATTAATCTTGGAAGCAACTTGATCAAATCAACATTTCAAAAAAGAATCTAAAGTGAAGGCATAACAATGATACATAGTTATGTATGAATTAAGATAGCAAGATGGTAAACGATTGGCATGACTTGGCCGCGATGGACCATACAAGGGAGAAGGACAAGATGAAGTCTTGGTGCCGAGGGACCCAAGCTATGGTGAAGGGCAGGTGGAGCTCAATCGCTATGGACCGATCATGCTATAAGTGGTCATACATTTCCAATTAACGATTATTATCGGAATATGAAAACATAAAGTGACTTGTGTACCAAAAGGTGAAAATTGCTTTCATGGATGAGGAAACTAGAAGTCACAAGCTCCAAGTGATGATGCTTAGTAAAAAGCACATGTGGCAATCCTCATGAAGCATCAAAGAGAAGAAATGACAAAATTCATATTCATGCAAGTTGAAGTTGAACTATAGTCTTTTCATTTAATCTTGAGTTTAGACATGCCGCTCTATCAAGAGGTATGTTGCACGGTTTTCTTACAATGTCTTAATGCTCAAACAAAAACCCTAGTGAGATGAGAGAAACACAATGGCCACACAAATCACAAGTATCACTATCTCTGGGAAAACCGGTTGGTCCGGTTTACCAAATCGAAGGGTCTAGTTTGGATTCAAATCTCTAATGGCAAGTTCAAAAAGAAAAACAGAGGCTCCAATTTGCAAAACCAGAGGGAGAGGGACCGGTTTTGACTGGTTGAATGTAACAACTAGTTTTGGGGGAAAAGTATAAATACTCCCCCCCCCCTTCTTTGGAGGTTTCTAAGCGTGTGCACGAAGAAAATACATCAAAAGCCTTGTTGAGCTCTCCCCAACTCCTTCTTGTGAGGTTTGAGTGATTTGTGAGAAATACTAAGTATTGGGTTGAGAGAGATTGAGATTAAGAGCACAAAAGAGAAAATCCCACACTTGAGCATTTGAGCATTATGTCTAGGCATCGCCTTAGATCTCCAAAGCTTGTAGTGAGTCTTGGGAAAGTTTGTGAAGGTCTGCTTCACCTCCGCAAGGAAAGAAGCAAAGATAGTGGATCGGGAAAAGCGACTGAAAGAGACCCAAGTTGAGTAGCTCAAGCTTTCTCAACAGAGATGTAGATAGCTTGGAAGCAAGTTGTTGAACTTGGGTAAACAAATCCCCATGTGCTTCTTTTGGTTTTCTCTCTTGAGTTCTTGCTTTATTTATTGAGATGAGATTCACTAGGTTGCATGAGTAGTTGTGCTTGTCTCCTCTCTGGTAACATATGCTAGATCTTGTGTGCCTTGTTAGAATCTATTAAGTTTGCTAGATTTCAGAGAGACATTGCAATTCATAGTTTATTCTTTCTGTCCCGTGAAAACCGGAGGATTTGGTTTCCCAAATCGGTGGGTATGAATTTGGTTGTTGTTAAATTGTGTAGTTTCTTGATGATTCTACTTTGTGTGTGCCTTGTTAACCTTTTGGTCAAGTACTTGCTTGTTTAGCCTGCTTAAGTTGTGAATCACTTGCCTTTTGCTTTCTGTGTGCTGAGAAAGCCCGTGTGTCCGATTTTTCAAGCCAGTGGGTCCGGTTTGTAACTTTATTTCTTGAGGTTGGTTCTTCGTGGATCGACTTGGGGTGGTTCATGTGTTATTTTCTTAGCTTGCTTGTCTGTAGAGTTTGCTTGTTTTCTTAATTAGCTTGCTTTATTCCAAGCTCTTTAAGAAAACCATAGGGTCCGGTTTGCCAAACCGAAGTATCCGATTTTGATAGTTTTAGTTCCGCTGTGAGTTCTGTTAATTTTTTAGAAATGGCTATTCACTCCTCCCCCCCCCCCCCCCCCCTTCTACGCGACATCTAGAGACTTCTAGTGGCAGCGTTCGTCCAAACGAAAGATTGGAAAAAATAAATCAACTAAAAATGATCAGGATGACATGGATGTTTTTAAAATATGAAGAATCAATGTTTACCTAGTTTGTTGGTTTAGCCCTCTGGTTTTAGGATGTTTTCTATTTTACAAAAGATGTAAAACCTCTAATTTTATATAACAGAATAAGGCTGTTGGAGATGCTCTAATCTTTTTTGTGTAGCTGATGGGCTTCATTCGTAAATCAACAATTTGCTTTACTATCTGGTGGAGGCATCAAACCCGCTATCCGTTATTTATGACATAGGATTGAACAGGTGTTGGAGTCATTTGGGGAAGATCAAAATGATAATGATAAATTTACTTTCAAAGGTTGAAGAGTCCAAAATTGTTTCTACTATCACTTCCGAGTTTACTAGCACATTTTCAAGTGTTATGGTCCGAAAAAAAATTAGAAAACAAAACTCTGTTATAGCCGACAATTACGCTTTTTGCTTCACCCTTCTATTATGACAAGATCCAATGTGACACTACGGGGATTTGGGGTAAACTCAAATTCTTGTTTTTTTGAGAAACAAAAAACTCTGAAAGATCAACATTATTATTTATGATTGGTCCGTGTCCTATTTTCTCTATAAGATAGAGTTGAGTTGACTTCGATCGCCAACTGGAGGGACAACGATGGCGGACATTTGGGTTACAAACACGCAATTCTTCTGGCAATCTTCCCTCTTGTAGTAACACCAGGGATGTTTTCCCTGGTAGCAGCAGTAGCACGTCTTGTCATCAGGAGGACAGTGGACAGGACCTTTCGATGCAAAATATAATGTTGACTTTGCTCTCATCTGATGTTGGAGAGTCTATCACCATATCACTATACCCCGGTTTCAGTTCCTTCCGCGGTGCCACAAAAGGGCCGGTTAATGAAAAAAAATGACGGGTATCAAAAATACAAGGCCGGTGTCAAAAATACAAGGCCCGGCCTGCTTGTTTTTGTTTCTGCCAGTCCTTGTACTACTGAAACTGAACTACGTAACGATTTGCGCAGCGTAGCAGGAGACGTTGGGCCACAAGATGAATTGAGTGCTGTTGGCCCGTTTGATTGGGTGCCCAAAAGACGAGGGGCCAAGCCTGCCAAAACCTTAAATTTGGCTATTTTGACAATATATTTTATTACCATTTTTTTCTACATGACACTAAAAAAATAGTAGTTTTGTCTGTGGAACACTATAAAACTCGATTTTATCTCGTGAACACTATACAATTATGGTATTTGTCCACAAAACATAATAGGATGAAAATAGAATTCTTTGAATTTTTTATATCAAAAGGCACAAAATTCAATACAACTTAAAATTTGGCACAAAGATGCAAAAATGTATTCTCTATGCATGTGATTTTTTTAATATAAATTGTAACCTGATTATTTGAATAGTTAAGTTTTAAAAATAAATCTTATTTTGATAGGAAAGTTATGAAAGCAATCAAAACAAAAATGCAAAAAAAAAAATACATGGGTTGCGAATACAACATTGTATCTCTATTCCAGTTCATTTTCTAAAGCATTTTGTGCATGGAGATAATATTTTTTTCAAAATAGCCTTATTTCTTGATATGAATATTACAATTTCCTAGTGTCCACAAGATAAAATCAATTTTTGCGATGTCCGACAGACAAAACCAATCATTTTCATTGGGCTGGTGAGTCATATATACATACATGTATAGTATACCCGGCCGATGATGACATATGTACTTGAGATTCATACACAACTAATTGAATGGTCGTGACCTTCTTCCTTTGTCGCCTATATATTGTCGATGTTCATCATCACCACTGGCAAGTGGTGCTTGCTGTCACTTGCCATCATCCATACTTAGTTGTGAGGGTTTGTACATTGAACTCTCCTCCATCCCTCGCGAACTGAAGAAGGAGCTCTAGGCATAACGGGGAGGCAGTGGGCCGATGGTGGGAGCCGGTGGTGACGGGCAGTGAGCCCCCCCCCCCCCTCCCCCTCTAGGTATACATTACTAGTATACATTATTTTTCACCGTGTAATCTAATACAAATTTTGTTGGAATTTAGGTCACAAAGTCAGCCCATGTGGCAACACTTGGAGAGGTCCAAATTAAATAGAAAAGCCATAGTGGTGTGTAAGAGATGGCTGGGTGAATTCTTTTGTACCACCTTGCCCATCTAGGTGAATGTATCCCAATATATAAGGTGGGATGTTGGATGCTTTCCAACATGAGTGAAGAAAAATAGAACAGATGCTGTTGTAAAACACACACGCGTGTATACGCATCGCGTGTTTCGCGTGACTTGTGACTTGCGCGTTCACGTCGTGAGAGTTCTACTACAGCAGATTAATTTTGCTACTCAACCAATGGGATTTCTTATACCAGCACCTTGACTGCCACGTTAATTAGGAGTAATTTCTCACGAATTAAGGCTCCTATTAACATTAAGGAATTTCAGGGGGTGATTCCTGATATTATGGCAGATCAATGCATTTTAATTTCGTGTTCTCCTCTTGTGCATATAAGGAGACGTCCTAAAGACAAGAGAAGCACACACGAAACCAAATCTCTCTTCTCTCAATTTTTGCGTCACCACCGTCAAGTCTCGCCGTCCCTCATCCGCCGTGCAGCGGATTGGGGAGAGCAGTGTCTCCGAACTAACGCTGGTGATTTGAAGACCTGCACGGGTGCCGGCGATCAGGTTTCTGGGAAGTGCATCGTCACGACTGCTCGCTGCCCTTCCGCATCGACAACTTCTTCCTCTTCGACGACTACGCGGTCTCAACATTCTTTCTAGCGGGATTCACTGTAAGTCCGCTTCTGTTTGTTGTCCAGATTTTCTCTTTATGCTGTGCGGTTTTTCCGCCTCAGTCGGACTAGTTTTTCCGGAAATTAGCATGTTGATATTTTGGCTTTTGCTTGAGTTATGTACATCGTATCTACTCCTTTGTTTTTCAATCAAGTTTATCTTATCCATAGTTAATTCTATAACAAATTTTCAATCTGATCCCCTCAAAATGAAATTACTACTACAATTTGAAGTGGTTAGCACGGAGAAAATTGATAGTGGTGGGTCCAGCATATGCTGGAGACGGAGAGGAGTTTGTCAATGAAGGTGTCGATGGTTAGCATGACATGACAAATCTGATTGGATAGCCAAGAAAGATGAGCTGGAGAAACTGTAAGACTGCTTCGATCGTCTACAACATGGCACAGTACCTTCTGTATCTCAGCATCCTGGGCGCTGAATTGCAGAAGTAGCACGAATAGCATGTGCTCGGCAGCGTAATGGCTTCAACCTTCAATCAAGGATGAACATGGAAAGCTCGAGTACGAGCCTGTGCAAGTGCGTCGGACAGCGTAACGCGTGGCACTTTCGTTGCACTTTCACCAGCTTATTAAGAAGCAGGCCGGCTTTGTATTAAGAACGTGTTTGGCATAGCTCCGCTCCATAGTGGAGCAGCTCCACTTTAAAACTCCAGTGTAGAGCTGCTCCACTATAGAGCAAAAGCTCATTTTAGATGTGTTTGGCTAGTCAGCTCTAAAAAAACAAATGGTCAAACACGTAAACAAGCAAATATGCCTTCCTCCCTCTTTCCTTGGCTAGGTCGATACGAATCAGCGGATGCTGTGAGCGGTCAGAACCCGATGGCTCCGAGGAACCCCATGATGTTGCGGGGTGCTCGCGGGTGATGATGGAGGCGGAGCAATTCGAGGCGAAGCCGAGCGAATCAAGGGAGCGAGATAGGCCGGCGTGAATCGAGGCAGAGCTGGAGGCGGCGCGACAAAGCGAGCTGAGCAGCGCGAATCGAGGCGGAGGTGGTACGAACGGAGGTGGAGGCGGCGCGAATCGAGGCGACGATGGATTTGAGGTGCCGGAGAGGTGCGTGCTGACGGCGACGAGAGGTGAGGCGGCGAACCAGGGCGGTGAGAGGGAAGGCGGCGAACCAGGGCGACGAGAGGAGAGGCGGCGGACCGGGGCGGCGCGAGGTGATGCGCGCCAGAGCGAGCGGGGCGATGTGGGCTGGGGGTGAGGGCGTGCGACGGGCAGAAGAACGACGGAGGCGGCGGGAGGAAGAAGGCAGAGACGCACGTCGGTGAAAAGAAAAGAAAAGAACGAACCGTTTTTTTTCTATGTAATGGATGGCATTGCGGGTAATTATTCTGAACTCCACGTTTTTTTAGTCTCAGAGTTAGTTTTGAGGTACTCCGAAAAAATGAACTGGGGCTCCTCCAATTCTTCAGAGTTAGACTGCTCCGAAGTTTGCTAGAATTGAGATGTTTGAGAGGCTATGGGCTGCTCTAGACTCGAGTTGGGCTCCAGAGTCCTCTCAAACACGCCCTAAATTTGGTAGTGTTGCATGATCGTCTTCTACCAAAGAAAGTAGTATTGGCGTATCGCAGTGTGCCGCCGGTCTCTTATTTACCATTATACATGAAAAAAAATATGTTTATGTCGTGAAATTGTGTTCGGCATCTGACTCTCACAAGGCGTGCCCCGGTTTCAGTTCCTTCCGCGGTGCCACACAAAAGGGCCGGTTAATGAAAAAAAATGACAGGTGTCAAAAATACAAGGCCCGGCCTGCTTGTTTTCTTTCTGCCAGTCCTTGTACTACTGAGCAGTGAGTACTGACCTTACGTAACGATTTGCGCAAACGGTAGCAGGATGCAGGAGACGTTGGGCCACAAGATGAATTGAGTGCTGTTGGCCCGTTGGATGTGTTTGATTGGATGCCCAAAAGACGAGGGGCCAAGCCTGCCAAAACCTTAAATTTGACTATTTTGACAAGTATTTTGACAATATTTTTTATTACCATTTTTTTCCTGCATGACACTGAAAAATAGTAGTTTTGTCTGTGGGACACTAAAAAACTTAATATTTAGTACAACTTAATATTCAGTACAACTTGGCACTTAGATGCAAAATTGTACTCTCTATGCATGTGATTTTTTTTAATATAAATTTTAACCTGATTGTTTTAATAGTTCAGTTTTAAAACTATTTCTTATTTTGATAGAAAGGTTATGAAAGAAATCAAAACAAAATGCATAAAAATACATGGGTTGCGAATACAACGTTGTATCTATATTCCAGAGTTCATGTTCTAAAGAATTTTGTGCATGGAGATAAAAATAAATTCAAAATAGCCTTATTTTCTGATTTGAATATCACAATAGTGTCCACAAGACAAAATCAATTTTTGTCATAAAACCAATCATTTTTAGTGGGCTGGTGAATCCTATATACATGTATAGTATGCCCGACGGACAATGACATATGTACTTGAGATTCATACACAACTAATTGAATGGCCCCGACCTTCCTTCTTTGTCGCCTATTGTCGATGTTCATTATCACCACCGCCAAGTGGTGCTTTTCTGTCACTTGCCATCATCCATATTTAGCCGTGAGGGTTTGTGCGTTGAACTCTCCTTCATCCCTTGCAAACTGAAGGAGCTCTAGGCATAACGGGAGGTAGTGGGCCGATGGTGGGAGGCGATGGTGACGGGCACTAAGCCCCCCCCCCCCCTTCTAGGTATACATTACTAGTATACATCATTTTTCACCGTGTAATCTAATGCAAATTTCAATCTGACCCCCTCAAAATAAAATTACTACTACTTGACACCCCTCATTTTGGATTTCTAGCTCCGCCACTGTGTCGGCGATTGCAAGAAGGTAATAGAAGGATGGTGGGGGTGGAGGAGTCGATTTGAAGTGGTTAGTGTGGCAAAAATTGATAGTGGTGGGTCCAGCATATGCTGGAGACAGGGAGGAGAGTTTGTCAATGAAGGTGTCAAGGGTTAGCATGACATGACAAATCTGATTGGATAGCCAAGAAAGATGAGGGGGGAGAGTTGACACTAGGAGCATCACGCTAGAGACGGAGGTGGACATGGGTGTATTGCAACGGCCGACGAGGGTGGCGGCCGTGGATGATGGTGGTATGACTTTGCTGAATTTTGAGCGCGCCGCGAACCAGTCTATTGACCGACTCGCATCGATGTTCCACTAGCTAGGAACAAATTGCTTTCAAATGTTCATCCTCGTTGAAGTCTGGACATAAAAAAGGTTGTACGCTCCATTTTAAAAATAGATTTGCAAATTTTGAAGCCTTGCGGTGCTTAAAAAAAGAGATTTTTTACAGTACTTCAAAAGATACCAGGTACCAAAGGTACCACATTTTAATCCATCAGATCAAATCCATCTAACGGTCAAAATAAGCCAGTACCGTCCTACCTCTGCTCGGTACCTCATGCGACCAAGGGTGCACCCGTAATTTTAGAGCACTAAAAATCTCCATCGATTCTATTCTCCCCTTTCCCATCGCGTAGGATCTCCTCTCTCCGACGGTGTCCAACTCTCACCGGCGCATCGGCGGCGATGCGCCCAGCTGTCGGCAACGATGGAGAGATGAGTGGCCAATGCGTCTTGAAGAGGCACCTCAGGCTAGCTGGGGCCTGGGCGTTGTCACCCTCCCCCACCCGCCGACGAGATCTGGTGGGCACGCAGAAGATTACAGATGAGAACTAGAATGAAAATCTGACCATAGGAGAAATTGGAGCATCTCTTATGCTTAGCCACTACAAGGAGCTCCAAGGCGTCAGGTGACTTTGGGAAAATGAAAGCAACCAGCGCCGATGAACAAATACATGACGAGCTCGCGCTGCTGCTAATGCTGGTGCATGCTAGATGCCGTTGGCGAGCTGTTCTTAGAAGGACGAGCAGGAGCCAACAGTGGTGGAGACAAGGGGGGGCGAGCAGGGGCCTGCCCCCCCCCCCCTAACGATCCATCTATACCATGTTAGTTTCTGTAATATTTTCTGATAATCCCATGGTTAAGCAAGTATATGCACCCCATATGACCCCTGAGTACATGACGTTGTTATTCAAAGCCCAATCAGCCCATCGGAAAAGTCCTTTACAAACTAACAGGCATGCAGCCATCTACGGATCTACCTCCTTCCTAAGTCCCGACCTCATCAATCCCGTGTAAATTTTGCCTTGTTTATTCGCTTGCCGCCACCGGCCGTACGTAGAAGGCCCGTGAGCCAAGATTTTTAGTGGTGTTGCTCTCCACTGGGCGTTGTTTCTAGCTAGCAGTGCAGTTGTGAGCTCTAAACGGTACATATGTGTTCCTGTCCGTCTAATTGAGTTAGGATCACACGACTTTAGTTGGTGTCTTAGGGTTACATCATCAACCTCGGGTAGGAGACAATTAGTTATATTAGGTATTCCTATTGTATTGAAGATGGTAATTGTGTAATCAAACTCCATACTCATTTTATTTAATTTTCAGAATGAGGATGGTAAGTGATAGTTCTCTTTAACCAGTTGTTACAAAACTCATGTAGTGTTAAACACAACTTATTGATAAGTGAACTCATGATCCCAATAATTTTTATATGATCAAAATACCAGGAACTAAGAATTATAACTACATATAAACATATAAAAATTGCGGGAGAGAATATATGCTCCAGTCCTATTACATATACACATCAAATTATTTTTTTTCCAAAAGATTGTCAACGACATTGGTCGATTGGCCCCCCCTATGCTCAATTCCTGGCTCCGCCCCTGGGAGCCAAGCCTCAGCGGTGCAAATCGCTTCTACCATCGCTCGCCAATTTGATGTTTGCTACATAGGCGAGCGAGAAGAGGCAATCCGGCCAGCTGAAGGGGCGGCGGCTGCGTGCAGACAAGGCGGCGGGGCTGTTGAACGCTCCTCCTTCATGAAGACAGGACTCACGTAGTGTTAGGTGCAATACCAATCGTATCCTCGTAAGAAAGAAGTAAAAAACGGCTAGATGTGTTTGGTACCTTTTTTTTGTTGGTACCTCTTGGAGGACTGTAAAACACCTCTACAAAAAAAGTGGCGGTACGCTGAATGTTTTTTTTTATTTTATGAACCACATGACAAGCATCTTCTTCTATTCTACTGCGCTAGCTACTGCAGCCAATTTACACCTTCACAGTGACGTAGGGCCACTTATCACAAGAAATCCAACAAACACAACCAGGGAAACAAAAACACGTGCACTCTGTTTGTTCATCACAAGGAGTATACTAATACTTAGTACTTATTATCCCAATTAACTTGATCGTTCTATATATCCCCAGCTGGAAACCAGTAGCAACACATATCACGGTACCAGCTTTGCAATGCCTCGCCTGACGCAGCGCGGCGGCACACGCACGCTCTCTACTTCGCCCCACGCCGAGAGGCTCGAAAAACACGACGGATCGGAGGCAACAACAAGAACCCCCCGGCGAGGAAAAAAAAACGAGAGAGGCGAGCACGCCACCAGCAGTACCAGGCCAGCAATGAGAAACACAGATAGGCCGTGACACACAGAAACAAACACCGACGCCGGCCGGCCATCGCTAGGACGAGCCGCCAGCCGCTAGACACATACGGGAACACAACATATATAGATGTACGACGGGCTTGTAGGGGTGGGTTTCAGTCGCGGTGGAAGACGAGCAGCGCGACGCAGCGGCAGATGATGCGGAGCCGCGCCCTGTGCTCCCGCACCACCCTGCCGAGTCCCCCCGCGCGCTTCCTGTGGCTGCTCCTCACCACCACAAGCTCCATCCCGCACGCTCCTCCCTCCGATCCCCTTTGCCGAGAGAGCGGGCTGGCGCGGCCTTCGATCTCTCTTTGCCGGAAACGAGCAACTCTCACAAGCAAGGAGACGACCTAAACATCAGCACGGGCGTACGCGAAGCGCTTGGGTGCCGGGTGCCCCTGGCCGGTGGCGATGCCCCTACCGTGGTTATATACTGATGGCACGGGCGTGGACTCTCTGGACGGGTTCTAGCTGTTCAAGTTCAATGTAGGTCGCGCTAGGTGCAACTCATCGTACGTGCAGGTGCGGCACCAAATTAAAGCTATAGCTTGCCGTGCTTGTAGTATACGCACGGCGACTTGACCGGCGCGGCCCCTTGCAAACGCAGCGACCTTTCCTCATGATCAGTCAACCGGCGGAAGCCTGCGTTGCATCGCAGCATTCGTTTGCGCGTCCACCGATAAACTGTTGGAAGCAAGCCTCGATCCTCGACCGTCCCGGCCGGCCGCTAGCTCCCGGCGTCGCCTGATCCCGTCCGTTTTCCGCCCAGTTGTTGTGAGAGGACTCTACTGATGGCCGCGCGGCGCCGGCCCGTTTGATGTCGGTCAACGCCGCCGCCTCGCTGGGTGCCATCACATTATGTTGCGTACCTTGACCCGCGAGAAAGAAGCCAAGATGGACTCTTTTCCCTCGGTGGAGTGCACAGAGCAGTGCCATCACATTGCTGCATTTCGCTCTGATGTATTCCCTCCATCCTAAAATATAAGTATTTGAGAAGTTAATCCAGATTCATAACATCTCTAATGATTCTAGACACAAAGCTGTCCACATATATATATAAAAATATTATGAATCTGGACACTCTCTTTCCTATTCTCAAATGCTTATATTTTAGAACACAGAGAGTATGATACTGTCAGCCTGTCAGGCAGCTCTCAATTTGTCACGGACGTACAATCATTTCATTTCGAGCAAAAATTTCCAAACGGGCTCCTTTCGGGCGTTCGATCTAAGCGAAATGAGGTAGTACTGTTTTACTTACGGCGACTGCGAAGCTGTGCATGTATGATCCTAGCTTGGACACTTGTATTTGCAAGAGAGGTGCAGGGTACTGGGACGGAAGACTCGGGTGTTCTGGGCTGGCATCCAAAGATTTGCTTAATCTAACATCGGAGATTACTCGTCCACGCCACCAACTCTCGCTACATTGGCGCGCAAGCCAGATGACTGAAACCTTGGCTCGCACAAACGTTAACGTTGGCAGAACAAAGCCACATGCCGCTACCCGTATCTATATTCGGGTCAAACAATAGCTAGCTGGTGACATGGACACAAAGTAAAACTGCCCTAGAGTATTCAGAGTCAAAGCATCTGAAGTTGAAGATGACACATTTTATAAGCTCCACGTTTAGTCAACAATTGCTTCGTCTTTATGAGGGATGATTAGGCTGTTATAAACAAACGGGAAAATTACAAATACCCACTTACATTTTAGGGGGGGGGGGGTTTATATATCCATTCGTAAGTACTTTTATTTCAGTCTAACACCTATAAGTTATACTTAGTTTTCATATACCCCCTTGGTAACTTTGATCGGAGAATATGACTCGTGTTTGACTTTCAACATTGATCCAGATGTTTCAACTTAGTGTAATTATCGTCTAGATGAATGTAGCATTATTAAATTTAGTCTAGTTATCATCAATGACGTGAAAATTTAGCTAGGATACTATTAGATGTTATGACCAATTTAGAGGAAAAAATCTTAAGAATAATAATAATTATATGATTCAAACAATATTACAAGTAACTTCGTAATGATAGACTATTTCGAGTTGTATCAGATACTTATTAAGAGCCATGATGCTCAATCTATGTTGTCAGTGAGGTATATAAAAATAATGTACAACTTACAAGTGTTAGACTGAAACAAAAGTATTTGTAGGTGGGTATATGAAAACACCCCTAATATGTAAGTGGGTATTTGTAATTTTCCCTAAACAAAATCTGCAGTTTCATTTGCTGTTCAACTCTTCTAGGCTGTTATAAACAAAATCTGCAGTTTCATTTGCTGTTCAACTCTTCCTGGAACGGCACCGGCCAACTGTCACGAGAACACGATGCAGTTCAAAAATCTTACATGATCGCAATGCACCGTCCGTGGTGGCCATGGAACTCGCAACAGCCATTGTCCTTGCTCTTCAGTAAAAAAAACAAGTGCTAAAGTGCGACGATTATTTTCTGCAGATAGATCACCCAACAGATCGAGACCGCAACAAGGCGTGATCATGATTTACACAATTACACATGATATCAGGGGTGAGTTGAAGTTGAACTTGAGAACATTATTTAAGGAAACTTCATGGTACATATTGAGCATGATCTTTCAAGTTGTCGACACAGACTAAGATATGTATGCCACTATGCCTACGGCTAGACATGATCAAATTGATTCCGAAGAAGTTGGAATGTATAAGCCACTGCGCATGTGACCTAACTAAACGCAGCTGGAGGTATGTAAGGACTAATATCTCCAGTGAATCAGAATGATTCACGAGGTATGCATCATGATCCATAAATTTAAAGCCATCGTCCCTAGATCTAGAGTCAAAGTTGTCTGATTGTGGCTTGTGCTCTAGAGTAAGAGCTGACTGCTTTAGAGAAACGACCTAAAAGAGAGATTGCATATCACCACATCAATCAAAACTTAAATAGATTTGCACAAGCCGACAACTAAGCATTGGGAGGTCTTATTAAGAAAAAAAACAGAGAGAGAGAGAGAGGCAGCCAGTTGGGACCTTCTCCTTTCTCCCACTATATAAACGCACCACCATGCTAAGTCAGCAGAAGCACTTGACAATAGGGTACAGTAGTAGAGGCATTCACTCAACATAACATTCACTTTCTCGTTAGAGAAGCGCTACCAGCTTGTCAACCATGATGACGAACAAGGCAACAAAGCAAGAGAAGAAGAAGAAGGAGGAGGGCATCGGTCGAATGTTGAAGGAGCAGAAGTCAAAGCTATACATCATTCGACGATGTGTCGCCATGCTTCTCTGTCATCATGATTGATGTTCGTTGGAGAATCCAATTTTTGTTCTGGTTTCTAGTTCCAGAATGTACAATTAATTAACGATTCTTTTGGTGTATATACCTTTTTAAAGAAAGATTGTTATTTTTATCTTATTTTGTTTCAGCATTTGACACATGTGTTTTTGTAACCTCGTTGGCTTGTTGCTAGATCCTAGTGTTCTTGTTGTACATTTAATCAGAAATTTTGGCTCAATTAGAAAATGCTTGATAGTGTCCATCTGGTACCTATCTTTCCGCTGTTGTTATAGGATTCATTAGTGGTTATCATAGGTAGTTTCAATTGAAGAAAGACATTACCTAAAGTCTCGCCATGGCGTCCTGCCAAGAATTCTTAGTAACTCTTGATACGTCTTATCGATAAGTCTCCTGCATTTTTCATGTGAGAGAAAAGAATCTGAAAAATAGATGCGCAAGATAAATATTTTTCAAGCACATAGCTACTTTCATTGTATAAAAAAAATTACAACCTTTGTGTCAATTTTTTTTTGAAAAAAAAACTATCAATTTTGACAGGTAATTTTCTACTTTTGACAATTATGACATCAAAAGTTATAGTTATATTATACAATGACACAAATAGTTATAGTTTAGAACTTTTGTTTTTATGAACGAGCACACTCTAACTGATCTTGAAATCGAGGGGGTTATAAAAAGAGATAAAAGAATAATTAGTCGTAAATAAAACATCTATATCAAATATAGGATTTAAACCTAGGTGAATTGGTTTCATCGAAAAGAACCTAAGTTTTATACTATTAAGTGTTATTTAAGTGTCACTTTGAAGAGCATTACGCAATGCAACTAACTCTCCATCATGAGTTTCAGAAGCTTTTGGTGCTAGTTTTAACCTATAATACAGACTTCTTTGCTTTTTTCTTAAATGAAAGAGTAGTGCTCCTGCTTATTTAAAAAAATAATCTTTTAAGTGTTGATGATTTCTATCATTCTTTCTATAATGGTAGAACACCTGCCAGTTTCCCAAAATTCATTGTCGTACTCTTTTTTTCTTCTATAATACAAAGGCAGAACACCTGCCAGTTTTCCATGAAAAAAATGATTTCTACCATTCTTTGACTAACAAAGTCAAATCATCTGCACCGTGGACCAACTCATCAGGGATTCTTTCTGGGTGTGATTGGCTACGCGCATGCACCAATCTGACCTGCATCTGAGAACCAGGCTCATCTCAACCTGGCTCAGTACATGCGATGTCACTTTGTTTGATTGACTGTATCTATTTGGCCTGGCTAAGATGAGATATTGTTTGGTTGCTTGCATGAATATCTATTATGTTAGATTATAAAATAATAATACAATATTTAAATAACATTTATTTGATTTAAATTTATAACATAATAATTAATATATTATATAAAAACTTAATTCACTTTTAAATAAACTAATATCACTTAATTTATGCTAATTATATACAAATGTCGCTATTAACTAGTGTCGTCGGCGCCAGGCTCAGCACAAACGAATTTCAATCTCATTTCTACGGAGCCAGGCTCGGTGCTGCCTTTTGCATGAGCGGGAACAGGACCGAGGCTGCATGCAGGCAACCGAACAGCCGTAGGGTGCATGCGGCCAGCCAGGCCGAGCCCAATGCACCCAACCAATCAGCCCCGGAGTGACTCAGCTCGGAATCGTTTTTTCATACTAAACCTCAATTTTTTTCTCTGTTAAGTAAAATATGATTCAGTTCCAAAATGGCACGATTCTACCATAGTTACCATTCGCACATTGTGTGACCAGAAAAATCAACCATAGCACTCACATTTCATTCACATCTTGGCTCATGACCATGAGTCGTTAACCTCAGACGACGCATATCGTTTGACGCACTTGATCAGTATGGAAAAGTGCAATATGGCGAGCTGCAGTAGAATTCTTGGAAAGAACAAGAGTCTGCTACAGTACCCTAAATTGATCTCTTCTCGCTTGAGAGGGCCCGGATCACATCCGCGTTGATTTGGAAACACTCGGCTCGACAACTGTAGTCTTGCAAGTTGCAACACTGGACTTTACAACACGTTACCGTACTCCGAAGTCCGAACATCCCACGAGAAAAAAGAGATGGCGGGAGATGCCATGCCCGATTGCACGGTGCGGAGAAGCCTGCCGACGGGCCGCGTCCGCCTCTGTCCCCGTCCGTCTCCCCGGCGCGCTCTCCGTCTCCTCCTCTCGTTCCCTGGGGCGAGAAACGTCAGCAGTCCAGCACGCAGCGCAACCGATCGGCCTACCAATAAAGGCGCAGCAGACCACCACATATAGAGCGGCATCAATCCAAGTACTCTCTTCGTTTCAAAATTGTTGTTGTCATTGACTTTTTTCATCAACTTTGACCATTCTTCTTATTTAAAAATTTTTAAAAAATATCATATATTTTTTCATGATTTGTTTTATCACTAGATAAAATTTAAATATAACTTATAACATTTTTTATTTTAATAAATATTTTGAATAAGACGAATGATCAAATATAATGAAAAAAGTCAATGACAACAATAATTTTGGAACGGAAGGAGTATATTGGATCCACCAAGGTTAACACAAACCTGGCCTAACATCACACGTGGTCCGGTGGCCGGCGCTCGGCATGCCGTTGCCATTTCCGGCTAAGGTTAGTTCGCGCGCGGAGCTGGCAACGGTGCGGTGTGACTGTATGACAGTGTGAACCCTTTGAAAGCAACCGAATCTCGATTTACCGTCTCTTGAATTGGCTTGTTGTCGAGAATAGGCCAGGCCGAGCCTGTTTGCGTAGAGTGGCGAACGATCCAAATCTGTGCAACGTCAGTTTCAATCTTCCGAGAGCAGACGGCTCGATCGTCATCACCCACGGGAGGGAGGATACAAAAAGAGGAGGGGCTCATCATCACGTCGATCAACTCGTTGCTCCTCACTCACTCTCTGCCATCGTCGTCCGAGCCGCGTGCGCGACAGATCGATCACGATCGACGACATGGCCAGTTCGTCGGCAAGAACAGAGCGGCAGGGGCGCAGGAGGATCATCAGAGTGCTCCTAGTTGAGGACGAGACCATCCATCAGGTACGCACGCGGGTGGTCTGATCTTTGGCTGAGAATATTAATTATTGTGTGCAGAATCATCCAGGCAGCAGGCTGTGCAGTAATAACGCGACGAGGATGTGGTGTGATGATGGAATGGTGGCTGCAGGGTCATCGCGAGGCAGCTTCTGAAGGCGGTCGGCGGCGTTGAGCTGGACGTGGCCGTGAACGGCGCCGCGTGCAGGAGCGCGGCGTCTACTACTACGACCTCATCCTCACCGACAGGCAGATGCCGGTCATGGACGGGCACGAGGTAATAAGTGATCCAGTTCGTGCGTTGGTGTGCTTGTTCACAGCATCGATCGCGTCGTTTTGTGCAGTGCGTTTTGGCCCTAATTTGTTGGCACGTATGTAGTCGAGCTCTGACTAGCTGTTCGCGCCACCGGCGTTCTGTGCAGGCGACGAGGCAGATCCGTGCCATGGGCGTGGCGACGCCGATCGTCGGCCTGTCGAGCGACTGCCTCGCCGCCGACGTCGACGCGTTCATCAACGCTGGCGCTGACGAGGTCAGAGACGCCAACTCAACACACACGCCGTGCGCCCTTGGCTACGATCATCATCAGCTTTGCATGATGTCTATGTGTTGTGTGCCTGCAGCCTCTGAACAAGAAGCTGGACCGCGTCCTCACGAAGTTCGGGATCGTTTAGTGCTTCTGTTCAGGATCTCTGCAAATAATAAAGGGATGATGATGATGATGATGATGATGTTCGTAGGCATCAGTGAGGAACTGTAGCTGTAATGTAGGCACTATAGTTGTGATTAATGGTCAGATGCATGCAGTGAACCATGCCAATGCACTCGTCTTCTTACCTTGAGTCTCTGCTTCTGTCGATACAGAACGCAGTGTCAACGAAATACACAAGTCGAGCAAATTTAACTGACAGACGCACTGGTCGCTGTGACTAGTTCGCGCTGAATGTTAATTATCCAGCACCCGGACAATGAGGAACATTACTATAAGTGAACATTCGCATCTCCTGTTCGCAAGTAGTTGCACAGGCGCGCGGATACTCAAGCAGTCAAGCTGCCATGGGGACCCGGCCAAGCGAGCTGGTGGAGTGCGCGGGTGCTCGCGGAGCTACTTGCTGCGCGGATGAAATGGCTGCGGAGCGGAGCTGCTTGCTGCTAGGGCTTCAACTGGAGATGGGTGGCACGGCGCCTCGTGATTCCGGCAGGGACGACGGCCGCGGCGGGCTGGAGAACGAGCGGTTGGGAGAGGCGGCGGCGGCCAGGCGGGGGGCGTTTCGCATAATCGGGATCTAGACATTTTCAGATTACCCCTATTTTGGATCGCGACTATTAATCGCGATCCAAAATAAGGGTTGAAATGTAAATATTTGGATCGCGACTATTAATCGCGATCCAAATTAGGGGTCGAAATGTAAATATTTGAATTGTGACTATTAATCGCGATCCAAATTAGGGGTCCGTTTGTAAATATTTAGGATCGCGTCTAATCCGGGGCCCGGTTGCAAATATTCCGGACCATCAAGGCTGGGCTCCTGCCTCCGCCGCCGCAGCCGGCGAGGCCGCGCTACTGAACCCTGCTTCACATCCCCGCCGTCGTGCGTAAGATCCTACAGCGCCGACGCCGGAGCCGACGCGTTAAGAGCGTGCCATGGCCGGACGAAATTTGGAGGGGGCACTAGGGCTCCGACGCCCCACTGCGACTGCCGCTGGAGGTACGAGCTGACACGAAGGAGCGCTCGGATTCGGCCACGGCAGCAGCCTTCTCTGGCCCCAACGCTTGCGCTACCTGCGGCGGGGCTGTACGGCCGGCGCCCACCCCTCGTCGCACCGCAGGCTCTGCTCTGAACTGGCTCAACGATTCTGTTCTGCAATTATTTCCTCTGAACTGGTTAGAAAACATCAGGGCTCATCAATAAGCGAAACTGAGGTGGTCAAATGACGAACAAGAGTCTGCATGATGATCGAACATTGCTTTTGCTTGTGCCGCCGAGCCATGAAGAAAAGGGTCACATCTCACGAAAAAAGAGCAGGCAGCCTGCCGTGTTGGCCGTGGCCCTTCCTTACATTTATTCTTCCCTACAGGTTCAGTTTGAGTTTCCTCTTTTGCAGGTATTAAGTGTTAGGATCGAAAAGCCACGATGTTTGTTGCAACATATAGATGAGAAGATTGGTCTACTGGCACTGCTGTTAAGGTCTAAACTATCGTTTATCGTAATTAGCTTTGAGCCTTTGATGAACATATGATTCATTTATCAGACTACGTTACTGCTATATATTTCCTTTAACCAAGTATAATAATGTATGAATTTCAATAAAATCCTTAATTTTCATCATCGTGATAGGTTCTTATTCAGCAGCCAACGAAATTTAGAAACATAAATGCCATGCCATCTGAAATTTCTTATTGCGCACTTGTGTATTTCTTTCCCTCTTGTCCTGGTCAAGTTATGCATGGAGAAAAATAGTGAAATACACACTGCTTTCTCAATTCTGGTCTATACAGTATCATCAGCGGGAGAGTGGGACCATTAGTATGATATAGCCTTACTGAAATTCCTTTTTGTTCTGACTAATGCATCTAGGCTCTTGGTTACTGAAACTTAGCACCCAAAAACCCATAAGTACGGCTTGCCATTGTCAACCTTAGTAGTCAGTTATGTTTATGCCTTTTCTTCCTAATAATCTTGATGAGCAACATATGAACACCTCATCTGTCTCCATGATTCACTGATTACAGAGTCTTGCATATGAATTATGAACACACAAATTTGCAGGATGCAAGTTTTGGCTTTTGCACTCAGAGTGGTTTGACAGATGGGATTGCATTTGTTTCTCCAGGAACCTAAATAGCCTTGTATGCTGTGGCGTGTATAGTTTCATCCTTGTGGAAATGAAACTTCTGTGCGGATTGTGGAGCAGGATCACAAGATCATCAGGGTGCTCCTTGTGGAGTCCACCAGGTATGTCCACACACACACGGTGATCTCTTTTCCCGAGCAATTTGTATGCAGAATCATCCAGCCAGGATAAGGCCTTCCTTTCACTTGTTTTTCCCAATGTGATCTTTTCTTCCTTCCAGGTTCAATTTGAGTTTTCTCTTCAGCAGGAGTCAAGTGTTAAGATCCAAAAGTCATGATGTTTATTGCAACATACTGATGAGAAGGTTGGTCCAGATGTGCTGCTCTTAAGGTCTAAACTTCTGTACATCATAATTAGTTTTGATGAATACATTATTCATTTATCAAAAGCTTGACCTGCAGGGGATATGACGGCCCCCGGGCATTGCATTTAAGGAGAAGATCCTCTCACGCAGATCAAGAAAACCCCCGAACCCCCCTCCCCCCTTACATTGGGGCCACCAGCCTTGTGATAACCTGGGCCGGGGCCACCATGGGCGTCGTTGCTTCCAGAGGCGAGGCCTTAACCAAATGCTTTGGTGCGGGGAGAGGCGAGAGGATTTTTTTTAACCCAGATTGCAAATTCGTTCCCACTAGGAGTCGAACCTGGGACTTGGGAGGTGCTACTTAGACACCTTACCAGTGAGGTAAAGGCCCTTTTACACATTATGGCTATTTCCTTTAATCAATTAATGTATGAATTTCGATGAACTCCAATGCCTTAATATCCATCATCGTTGTAGGATGGGCTCTTATTCAGCAGCCAAAGAATTTCAGAAACATAGATAATATCATGTCATGCTATCTGAATTTTCTTATTGCAAACTTGTGCCTTTCTTTCCCATAACCTGATGAGATTATGCATGGAGAAAAACTGTGAAATACATGCTGCTTTCTCATCTATACAGTACCTTTCTATAATTCCATCAGTGGGAACCTTATGATGATGTAGCTTTACTGAAATATTTCTCTTTTTATGTCCGATTTATGCAGTCAAGACTCTTAGTTACTGAGATTTAGCACCCAGAAGTAGGTCTTGGCACTACTGGCTTAGTAGTCAGTTGTTTTTATGCCTTTTCCTTCAATAATAATCTTGATGAACAGCATATAAACGCCTCATCTATCTTGTTGATTCAGTGATTACTGTTTCAGTGGAGGGAGAATTTGTGGGACGTAAGTTTTGGCTTTTGCATCAGCCAGTAATCAAAGAAGTTTGACTGATGGGATTGCCCTTGTTTCTATAGGAACCTGCGGAGTCATAACAATAAATAGTCAGGTTGGATACATTAGAGCAGATTATTAGTAAACAACACATACCTGAAAACCAACTTTATAGTTTCCTAATTGGCACAACTATTTATTGGAATATAAACATTTCTATCAATTATTGCTAGATTTTGGTTTGTTGGATTAGCATGTAACAAGCTTGCCTGTCAAGTAATGAGTTTGTTGGTGCTCTGATGCATTGACGTGTATATTTTATCCTAATTTGGTGTATGTGTCTATGTCAGTGTGTGTTTTTCTTTTGTCTTTTTAGGTCTAGTTCTTCCATCATGTTGTTTTGTTTTAAATATCCCTTGATGTTACCTTGGTGTACGTTACAAGTTTGTTGATGCAGATTTCTTCTTGTAGTAGCAGCACAAATATAACACTCTGATTCGACATGCTCGTTGCTGTACATGGACTGGAAATTTTCACCCTTCTTTTCATTGTGAATGAAAGAGGAACACGAGACATACTTTGTTTGTTGGCAAATAGCAGACCTTTACATTTCAGTTGTGGCACTTCCTTTCTCATGAGTCAGTTTCTTTTACCTACCAGTTGAATTAAGGCGCTGATCAATTGTTTCTTTGGCTGCTTATGAACACTTTAGGATAGAAAGATGATTGTTATGTTGTTTGTAAACCATGTTGTCACCTTCCGGTAGGACATCCACATCTGATCAATTGTCAAAGTTTGCAAGTATCATTGTCAATCTGAACTGTTAAAAAAAAAAGAGTGACATCAAGAAATACAATCGCTGTTTGATTGTTAAATGCGAACTAGTTTCTATTTCTACGTTTAATTAAGACATAGTAATTTTGGTTTGCCGTTTTTTTGTGAAGTTCACCATAGTAATTGTCCTTATCTTAACATCCGTAATCCATATGCTAACAGTGGATGTTCAGAATCAGAATCCATTTATCCACGAGCACAGAGCTACAGAGTCATCCACAGCCACTTTTTCGTACCACAGAAATTTATAGAGATGCTGACATGACGAAAATACCCCTGATGGGCTGGCTGGGTTCGGCCATTGGAGCCTCGGTTCCACCCAACCCATTCAGCATTCGGCCACTGCCATGCGCCGGCTCGAAGCATCCGCACCGTCGTCTTCCTCTCGCGAGCGAGCGGTCCTGGGCAACTGAGCTGGCCTCTAGCAACAGGGTTGCCTCGCTTTCCAGCCGGAACACAGCTGCCGGGAAGAGCTCGCCGGTCTTCATCCTGAATCCTGATCTGCCCTCCGCACGCAGGTTTGGTGTTCTCGTTCTCTTGCTACGCATTGTTCCCACTTCCCACTTGTGTAACCCTAGATGTGGGTTCAGCAGAAGTAATGTCTATGAATATCACCCTAGAAGTATCAATTTTTTCAGGGAAATGGGTTCAGCAGAAGTAATGTCTTCTCCAAACGCTCCTCCCCAAATGGGTGAAGACAGCGAGATGAGCCGCCGCGTCCACTCAACCTCGACGGAACTGGGGCCGGCGCCGGCGCTGGACGACGACAACCTCCTAGCCGAGTTCCTCCTCCGTCTCCCGCCGCTGCCGTCCTCTCTCCCCCGCGCCTCGCTCGTCTGCAAGCGGTGGCGCCGCCTCGTCTCCGAGCCCCATTTCCTCCGGCGCTTCCGTTCTCACCACCAGAAGCCCCCCCTCCTTGGTTTCATCTATGAATATTGTGGCAGTGACAATTCGAGCGGCGATATCACTAGATTCATTTCCACTCTAGATTCACCGGACTGCATCCCTGCCACAAACTTCTCCTTGCAGCTGGGTGAGCGTGGCACAATCCTTGATTGCCACCACGGCCTCGTCCTTATCCTCAATCGGAGCAAGGGACATGTTCATATTTGGGATCCAGTCACCCGGAACCACCGCTATGTAGCCCTATCCCCGGCATTCAATGATGTTAGAATGTTTGTAATGGATTAGTCCTTTGTGCTGCCAAGGACCAAGGCCACGTGCATGGCGCTTGCCACTCAAACCCCTTCAAGGTTGTCTTAGTAGGCGAGAACGGGGTACGGTTTTGTTTCAGTGTTTATTCTTCAGATACTGGGGGCTGGGGCAATATCAGCTCATTGCCATGGCCGCTGCTGAATATGAGGGCTTTTGTTCATAGTTCTGGTATCCTGATTGGAAATTCTGTGTGTTGGTTGGTTATTATGGAAAGGGTTAAGATCCTTCAGTTTGATTTGGATGAGCAAACCCTAGTTTTTATGGATATACCGTCGAATGTATATGACTTAAATGCCTATCACCACTATATGCCTCAAAAGTTGATTATGCCTGTGGACGGCGGTGGTATCAACTTCATCGTTCTGGAAGGCTTTACTGTCCGTGTGTGGAAGAGGATGTCCAGTGATACTGGTGATGCTAGTAGGCCATCTGGACATGAGATGCCTGTACTGATGCTGGCATCGAGTGAAGATGGTAATGTGATGTTTCGTCTCGTAGATGGTGGGGTTATCATCATGGTCCATCTCAGGACAATGCAGTTAAAAAAGCTTGCTGAGAAAATAGACATCTCCTGGTGTTATCCATTCATGAGTTTCTATATTGCAGGTAAATATTATGCTTGCATGTTGCAGTCATATTTTCTATAATTAGATATGATGTTTTTTTTCCCTGAATGTTGGACGATATATTTCACGATACCACTCTTTTGTTAGTTACTATGTCTATACTTATGTACAAGGTCCGTAGCCAAAACACCCATTAGCATTAGCATCCTTTAGTTTTCGTTGCCTGTCCAAACTAGATATGGCTATGGAACATTAGAACTGTGCATTCCCATTTATTTCAGTTAAATACTAGTAGGTGTTTCAAAATTTGTAGTGACGAAATGAGCCGAATAACATATATGGAGTTGTCATAGAATCCTTTCTAGCATAATAATCGTGGTAGTCTTGATATCATATTATGATGAAAAAAATAGTATAGAAAGTAAAATATGAAGCTTATTTTGGATCCAAGCTTGCTTAGTGGTTCTAGCCTGTGAGATAATGGATTGGCTGTTCTTCCATTTCTATAAATGTATGATCGAATATGGAACCAGATGTTTCTGCTGTCTACTCTACCTTCTATGATACACAACACATTTTTTATATGATTTGATAGGCTTAGCTGTTCACTATTAGCCTCTTCTATTGCTGCAAAGCAATCAGATAATTGTTTGACATTATTTTGCTTGCTATCATGACAAGTGTGTTTTACGTGTTTTATTGCTGTTATCCGCTGATAATATTCATTTTGTTTGTTAATGCTGAAGATTATTCAATCTTTGAGATAATTTTTGCAAATTTTTAATTCAGTGTTTATTTTTTGAGCATTCTCAAATTTGTGTATGCAAGTTTTGGCTTTTGCATCAGTGAGCTGTCAGAAGTGTTTTAACTGATTTTTTTTTTGGGAGGGGGGGGGGGGGGGGGGGGCTTCTTCAGGAAACTAAGGGTTCTCTGGTGTCGTGCTGTCGTCTCCAAAAGAAAGTGACGCGAATAGCATCTGATGATGGTGGCCGCCTTTCCACACCCGTGACCCGCCCGAGAGATCTCTGTTGCCGCGTCCGGCTCTCGACGTCTCTTTTTTCTTTTTCTTTCTTTCGCTCTGTCGCTGCGCAGTACTAGTATATATCTTGCACGGGGCAGTCCAGTTCAGTTCAGGCTACCTGGGTTTCTGTTCAAGCGATGTGGCGATGATCGCTTCATGGTTTGTCGAGGGGAATGATGTCCGGTCCGAAGGCGCCCGCAGTGCCGCGCGCTGCTGCGGTTCCGGACCAGCAGGCTTCATTCCCCACGGCTCATGGAAACGGCAGCGATCCCGCTCGCGTGCTTCTCGTTGTCAGGTCAGCCATCGGCCGCCGGGCTTCAGCGACCAAGGATGATAGCAGCGCAGATTCTATGCACGCATGGCTGCTTGCTTAGCTTTTTTCTATATTAGTGTGTGATAGATTGCGTGACTGATGTGCGTGTGCAGTGCAGGTTTTCAGTTTCTTCAGTCTGACTGGGACAATTTTTTTGCGCTAGCGGACATCAAGAAATGAGCACTGCTGATGCGGCGATGCAGGCGAGAGCTGTTCTGCACTGAAGATTGGCGAGATAAAGCAGGCAATATCGGCGGTGTTCATTTGATCTGTCTGAAGTCAAGCTGACCCCGCAGCTGCTCATGACGAAAAGAGAGGAGAGGTTCAGTTCAGAGAGCGCAGGCTTCCAGACTAATGAATGCTCGACGAAAGCATTTAGGCATAAGACGCTACTATCAATGCCACCTCAAAAGGCCACTTACAAATTCTCTGTTCTGTCCTAAAATGGACACTTCAATGGTACCGTCTAAACTTGCAAATTGTTTATGAAACGAAAGAACTTGCGACTGAACCACGTGAAAGCGTAAGTTTTCACCAGCAGTCGTTTAAATTAGCAGCAGGGGCAAGAATCACGAATTACAGCAATATTGATTGAACGAGCAACCAAATCACAAGATTCTCCCAAAAAAGACAAATGCCATGTTGCAGCCAGACCTTGTGTTAGTTAACTTCTGGAAAAAAAGAAACAGATGTGGGGACCAAAATACAAGATGTAACATCACTACATCAGCACAAGTTTCCTACAAAAATTTCAGTACAACAGTTCGTTCCTATAAGTGGTCTCGAAGTAGTATTCACATCTAATCAAGTTGCTTTGTCCAATCGAAGGGCTCCCAGTCCTTCATGAAGCTAGCAACAGCTTGCTTTTGCTTGTCCATGGATTCATGCCTCCGTCGACGGTGCATGTCCTCCTCTGGCAGGCGGAGCATTCCTCTGATGACATTCAGTCCAAATCCAGCATTGAATTTGTTCTCATCATCTATCACATGAACAAATCCACGGTCCAGCCCAAACTCCACATGGAAGTAGGCAAAATTCTCCGGGATGACTTGCCGCAGGTTTCGGCTTGCATTTGTTGTGATAATCTTCTTCATCTCATGCTGACTCCACTCTTCTTCAGCTTCGTCAATTGCCTGAAAAGAAGCATGATTAATTTCATCAGGATCTCTAGAGGAATATTCTCAGCCAAGTTCTAAGCTACGCAGGTTGCAATAGACAGCTGACCTTCTTGAAATACATGGGTGCATTGTTCGAAACTTCACAAGGAACAGGGATGCATTCAATCATACAATGTCTCCGTTGTCTGGCCAAACTAACAACAGTCTCCATAAAAACTACATCCTTGTCCTGCTGTCCAAACATCTGGAGCAGACACTTCTTGAAGTTGCGAATCTCCACCCAAACATTCTGATCAACTGTTCTCATTCCAGATTCATGCTGCAATCATTAACATCATCATTAGTGAAAAAATGAGTTAGTTGTTCACAACAACTCGAACGAGTTAAAACTGTTCCAAAAATGAAAAATCTTCCAAATAATGCAAAATTCTCACCTGCAATGGAAGAATAACACAATGCCCAGGCACAACAGGTTCGAACTGCGGCAGCATCAAGTATGTGAAGTTTCCTATAGCAACAACCAGATGCTTTGGTCTGGATGGGTTCTCGAAGCAATACAAACAGCGCTCCTTCTGAGTCAACATAGGCCTATTAGTGCCTCTCTTATCCTGATGCCCCTCTTTATTCTTCCTCTTGTCCTTTTTACTGGGAGCATCGCCAAAATCATATTCATCCTCTATACTTTTTGACATGTTATACTGTTTATTGTGCATAATTTTATTAGCCAAATGAAGGTCAGCATCCTCTTCCCTTTTCCTGCGATCAGCTGCACTAGGCTTTATTGTATTCCTACAGTTGGAAAAAAAAAAGGAAATCAGCATTCAGGAGGTATTCTTTAACCTTATTATTATAGGACAAGTATAACAACAAAATAAAAGCTCCGGATGCCAATAAGCACAAGGTCGCTTCACTTATGGTATTTACCAATGGCGAACATTGGAATGGTTCATAACTTAGAATATCCGTAAGGAAGCAAATACCATCACAATCAGATAACCTTAAATGACATATATGGCAACACGTTTCTAGTAGCAGTGAGATAAAGAATACATTGAAGTTTGACAAATTGTAACCTGATTGAGCTCCTTTCTCTTTCATGCCTAGGCTCTTCAACAGCAGTATCCTGGCTCTCCAGCAAAGCTTCCATTTCTCTCTGACAAAGAACAGAGAGCAGTTCAGTCATCTAACCACAAACTACAAGAGATTCAAGCAAATTGGAGCTTCATTTAACTTGTCCCCGTTTCTGTAGGCAATAAACAAAATGTTTACCCAAATTTCCTAAATTGTCAATATGTGCAGAGTGCAAATTTATGGTGCCATTCTGTTAAGAGAAACACGGTGCCAGTGTGGATGAATGCAGTTCATACTTCCGTACGACAGCTATACTGTATGGCAAACTAATAATTTTGCTAACTAGCGATTGAATGATTCATCAGGAAAATGCTCTGTCAATATTAGCACAAAAACAATACTTGGAAACTTACTGAACGTTGTTCCGCCTCTTCAAGCTTGCCTTTCATGCGAAGCTGCAGAATCTTTGCAGCTAACTGGTTTGCATTCAATTTCTGAGTACTCAGAACAGGCACTTTGGCCGAACTCTCCTTCAGAAGCTTCTGATCATTATCCTCTTCACATCAGTGGTTAAAGTTGAAACATCTGCAGTCTTACTCTCAAGATTACCTACCTATCTTCTCCATAAAGCTTCCATCATTGGAAAACTTATTTATGCTTGCTACTGCTGAAGAGATAAGTGCCTGATCCTCAGAAGATAAATTCTGCCTTCTCTTTTTCTATTGTACAGAATCAGGTTTAGGTTTTCTCATGGCATGACGCTGGGAAGAAACATCTCGTAAGTTCTCACCGCTGTCACTGCCTCCACCTTGCTGACCTTCTGGAGTTCCTTTAGCATGTTCTTCTGAATCACCATTTTCCCAGATTTTCTGCCTCTGATAGCATGCAAATGAGCATGCGAATGGGCAGCTCTCGATGTTGAAACTGATGCAGCTAAGTGGCCTAACGACCCCCATCTCTCTTCAATAACCTACAGCAGTTGAATATTTACACAGGTTTGTAAGAGCAAAGAAACTAAAATCAGTTCCTTCAAAATAGTAATTACAAGCAGAAGCAGCTGTGTGCTTACCTCGTCAAGCTGTCTCCCTTCACGAGCTGCTTGCTCCTTTGCACGCTTCAAAGCTTTGAGCCTCCAGCTAGCACCCCCATCACCCACAACAGAGGACGCAAGCAACTGACTGCCTGCAGTTGAAGGCGTCGACTCCTCTGGATAACCACTGCCATTGTCCTTCAAATACGGATTCAGTTACCTTGGATTAGCTCTTGGCACCTGTCAGCAATCAAGTGAATGGTGGGTTACTAAAATCTTTCGACAGAAGCAGCCATGGCACACAACATAGCAAGTAATTACAGAATCGTTGGTACCTCTTCATTTGCAGCCTCGGCTCTCTTTACCATCAGCTTTGTGAGCACGACTGTCCTCAGCCCTGCTGCTGCTTGCTGGCTTGAGCATCCATTCAAGGCCCATCTCCCTCCTGACCACCTCACTCGACCTCTACCCCTCATCACCAATCTCATCCTCATCATCACCTCTCTGCTTCCCCTTCCCTTTGCCACGGGCTGCAACAGATAGCAGCAACACCTCGTGATTAAGCATCCAGGCTCCCCAAGATCTCAACCGAAGGGGGGAAAGAAAAGTCTGACAAAATTAACAGGTGGATTTACATCTGCCCTTCTCGGATTCGCTGCTGGACTCGCTCTCCTCGTCAGAGAAGTCGCCGCAGCGGCGCCTCCGATGCTTCCCCCGGCTGAAGTCCTCCTCCTCCTCCCCGATGGAGTCGTCGGTGTCGGACCCCTCCTCCGAGCCGGAGCTGTACCGGCTCCTCCTCCTCCGCCCCCTCCGCCTCTTCTCCTCCTCCTTGTCCCTCCCCTTCTTGTCCCGCCTCTTGCGGTCGGGGGCATCGGAATCTGATTCCCCGCCACCCGCGCCCTTCTTGGAGGACAAGGCCTGGTCGCGGGGCACGAACTTGATGCCGGAGAGCATGTCGCCCGACCGTGCGGCGGCCGAGGGTTTGGGGGGAGAAGACACTCGCCGCCGCCGCTGTCGGGACCGGGAAGGGAAATCTGCGAACTGGAGCGATTTCTGCAGGTTCTGTTACATTTGGGCCGAATTGAGCCGACCCACCACGTCAGGGATTGGCTTCTCTCCTAAAACAAAAAAAACCGACCGGCAAACTAAAATTTTGAGAGCTATGAAACAGAACCAGGCGCTACTATTGAGGGAGCAGTAGTAATAATTTTTAATATTACCACAAAGCACTCTCGAATTTGAGCCAGTTCCGATCATCAAAGCCAGCCTACTAGAATTGGCACATAAGCTTTTTCGGCTACGTCAAACCACAAGAGATAGAGAAGCAGGAAATAGAGAGGAAAACAGCTTATGTGCGGGCCCGCAACATGGCACATAAGCTCATGTTTACATTCATTATTGATTACATACACTTTGGCATTAATTTGCCAATAGAGAGGAAAACATTACAGGACATAGTTTACATGGATTTTGCCCATGACCTTTAGTTGTGATAATTTGCCAATATACTGGTTTCAACCATGCAACTCCTGTAGCCAGGTGCACTTCAGCATGCTTAAAACATTTTGTCCATGTATTCTTGTCTGTATTTGCTCTCTGTGTTTTGGTAGTGTCTGGTTTGTAAGTTCAGAAGAGAGAGCAGCTGCATATTCCTCATCATCCAATTGTGAAGTTGACTGAAATTAAGGCATCTACCGTAGAAGAAGCTTCACCTGTGAATTGGCATACATATGATGCATTCGTCAGTGTGGTGTGTGGCTGTGTGCCGTCTGGTCCATGGTAGCTTGGCCTTTCTCTGATACGCCGGCCGAACGATGCCACCACCCAGTTAGCATTCCTGCGCGCAGACTGCAGAGCTGCGGTGCCGTCTTGTCTATGGGTTGACATCGGAAACCTCAAGCTGAAACTAAGGTACTGATTGGATCCTCTAGTTAGTTAAATTTTAGGTCTCTTTGGAATGAAGGATTCTCAAAATATAGGAATAGGAAAAATACAGGATTGAAGATGCACACATTTTTAAATCCTATGGAATGAAAAAACACAGGAATTACTCTCATTAGCTGTTTGGATGCTTCACAGGAAAAACATAGGAATTTTGTAGTTATATGTTCATTAGCAAGAGGAGCAAAGAGAGAGTAAGATACATCATGCCTTGAAACTTTCAAAGGAAATTTTCTAATAGCTTTTACCTCATTCTTATTTTTCTATGAAATGAGGCATAGGAAAGGATTCCTTAGTATTTTTTTCCTTTGCAATTCCTATGTTCCAAAGGACCTTCATAGGAAAAAATCCTTAGGAATAGAATCCTATAAAATTTCTTTGAAAATCCTCCAATCCAAAGAAGGCCTTAACCTCCTAAAGTTTAGGAGGTACATGTTTGGATCCATAACTAAATAAAAAATAGATATGTCTACCCTTTATTAATTAATCAAAAAGTAGAAATATGTGTTGAAGGAAAATATCATATGTGAGAAGAGGTAGTTTTGACTTTAGTGATCTTTTCTCAAGTTTAGGAGATTTTAGGAGGGTTAGAGTGACTAGAGAATTAAAGTTTAGGAGGTGAGCTGACTAAAGTTTAGGAGATTTTAAGAGATCATGTTCAGAGCAAAAACGACTAAAGTTTAGCCAACTAAAATTTAAGAGGTGGATTCAAACAGGGCCTTAAGCCTCGCCACGGAGCTGAGGAACGCCGCCCCCGCTACCTCATTTCTGACGCGTGTTCCTCCCAAGCAAGTAGCCAAGCATACGGCGCGTGCGAGCTAGCCCGACGAGGGCGCGCACAGCACAGAGCTGGCTGGTTCATATTGCGAGAGGAAGATGATGGCGCATGCAGAAGAATTGAACGCGCTTGCGGAGACGCGATGGGTGTTGGATGTGTTTTCGTGGCGCACGCGCATGGAGCTGGAGTGGTTGGACAGGGGGTGTGGTATCTATTTCGTTTACTGACCGCCCCTGTTGCTCTCCATGCGTTTCTCCTTTTTGTTCCTCCAACTTGGGATGTCTTCACTATTTTTTTTACCGAATACCAATGATATAGACACAGACATAATTATATAAAAGATGCCTCTAACCATATCTTAGACACATACATCACATTATTTATATGGAATTGCAAAAGCCAACACAAATCATGTAGTTACATACATATATTCACTACTATCAGATTTTGATGGTAGAACAAATATGCTGAAGAACAACACGAAAGTATATTTAGGCAGTCACATTCATTATGAATTCATACTTATCAACAACGGTTAGATTTTATTAATAAGCCTTTTGTAGTTGGTGCTGGACGTTGCTGATCAATTCCATGACAATGTCCATCACAAGAATCACCTCTTCTGTAGAGTCTAGCGGGACTGGAGCACTAATAATTCCATTCATTGTGTTAAGGATCTGTTTAATCCCATTCGTGCCTCAGGAACTTCAGGGTCCAAATACCATCAACAAGCTGTATTTCCACTTAGTGTTCTTGTGAAAATCCAAGAAAATAATAAGCACTGTGACCACATCCTCTATCACTTTGGACATAAGAGAGCATTTCAGCAAAACGATAATTCTATTATATTTGATTTCTCATCTGAATATAGCTGAAATCAATGACCCGTAATTTGACACCTCTTTGTAAGTGAGAGCAAGGGCATGGGTTTGGTTGCAGCACTCTCACGTGCTTCTTCAGTAGTGGCAAATCACTTTCCCAAGATACCATCTCCACTATCAATGAAACCCCACAACTGAACATTAATTCTCACTAAATTCGTATGTTTGTGATGCTGATCCGAAATCAAGATGGTGTGGAGCAGCATCAAGTGCGATACATTGTGAAAGGGCTGGACTCTATCTGTAGAAACATATATGGTTTACATACTGAATATTAATGTATATTAGAAAAGAGGAGATTATGTTCTGTTATGCTTTAACATGAATTACAGAATATTCAGTTAAGAATGAGTAGTCTAAGGTAAATTAGAAAGTACCAGCAAAAGTAAAATCGAACTGTGAGGTGAGATGGTGTCAAGGTAGACTGGTTACCATTATAGAGCACATGCGTAAAATAGAAGAGGAAAACAAAATCGAATGAAGCATAACCAGATGGTAAACGTCTAATGGGAAATAACAAATTTCTATGTAGCTAATATTGATTTATATACAGGTCGGATAAGCATCTTAGAAGAGGAAGGTATAAAGGTCTCAGAGGTATTGTAGAAGTAAAATCACCTTGCACAGCTGCTAAATCTTGACTTACGGACAATGTAGTAGAAGAAAGCATACTCAGTTGAGGTCCCTCATAACCACAATACGTCTCTTTGTTGGTTCCAGTTGATTCAGAAGTGTCACTAATTCTAGCTCACCAATATCTGTGATCTGCTCAATTATATCTACATGGCAGAAAGCAAATGTCAGCTACCTAAGAGAGCATGCTCTATAAGTGTAGAGAAGTCCACTAATCAATAAAGAACTTGTTTTCACTAATAAGAGAGGGCACATCCGTGAACTTGGTGAGTCTGTAATAGTACAGTGGTATATCCGGTGGAGGGTCAGAGCATCTTTCAATGATTGTATGATACTGATCATGAACTTCCAATCCAGTCTTGTATGTAAGCTTTGAATTAACCACCCTGAAGCTCTTGAACACATGGACCTCGCCTTCAACAAGAAGAGGCTTCTTAGCCTCCATATCTGCAGCTCCAATCTCATATATGGCTCTCCCCTATCAATGAAAGAAGTGATTACAAGATGCCAAACAGAAAATAATTTAATCAAACAATATAAGGATCTGTAGTATCTAAGGTAAAAAATACTATGTAGTAAAAAAGAAGAAGAAACAGACCTCCTGATCAATCAGCACTAGGTCAACATGCTGTATGTCCCATTCCTTCCTGATTTAAGTATAAAATAAACTGTGGGCATAAGTATCTATAGATGTGTGTCAAATTTAACAAACCTGATAAATAAAAAAAAAATGGGAAAAGTCTATTTTACTCCCCCGAACAATTCATTTTGTCCAATTTATACCCCGAACAAAATCTTGACTCAATTTACTCTCTCAAACAATCTAAATCAGTGTAATTTACTCCTTGATATAATTTATCTTTTTTGTTTCTATTTTTACAATATGAATTTAGTGCTGAAATTTTGCGCAATGATAGTTTTTGAAAAACTTTATGTTAAAAAAATATAAAGTATATTTTATGCATATGTTATATAGTTTAATAATATCTAATACTAACTTAACTATAGAGCTCTAAAATTATATACAAAATATTTATGAAAAAAATAAAAAATATATTTTTCTGTAGTTATTGTTATAATCTTTTATAGCGCAAAATTTTAGCATCAAATTCAAAGTGTACAAAGAGAAACAAAAAGGACAAATTACAACAGGGAGTAAATTACACCAACTTGAATTGTTTGAGGGGGTAAATTGAGCCAAGATTTTGTTTGGGGAGTAAATTGGACAAAGTGGATTGTTCGAGGGAGTAAAATAAACTTTTTCCTAAAACAATTAAGGCAACATAAGGGATGTTTTACATAAAACAAAGATGTGTATACAGTGGAATTCAGCATGCATGTGAGAAATAGAGTTCACAAATTAATTCCCTAATTTGAGGCCTTATGCATCAACCTTTTCCTCTGTAAATTCTTCATGGTATTTAGAATTTAGAGTGTGCAAAAGGTATGCAAAAGTGGTGCATATGAAAAAAAGTGTGAAAGAGCCAGACACACAAGAAACAAAATTACCTTCTTGACCCTACAGCTGTAGGAATCCACAACGTCAAGATCATCTCAATTGTGATTCTAATGGCAAGGTCCATGTGAAATGCAAAACAAGCAATGATTAGAGGGAGCATTTGTTCATACAGAGTTAGTAAGGAAGGGGTGAAGGGAAAAAGATATTGTTTTCTATTTTGTGGATCATGGCTGGTGTATTTTTAATTTTCAATCACCCATGGCTGATAAACGTGAATCTTAAAATCATTGGTTTATTCATCATTTACGAAAACAATCACTGGTTGACCAAATATATATGGAAATGGTAGCATAGTAAGAACCTATACATTTGGCAGTGATACATATTATCTAAGTGGACTTGAAATTAAGGTATGTTCAAACAGTTAAGCTTTGTGATCAACCTCGCAATACTTAATATATCATAGGCAACAATATAAGAAAGATTGTAACACATAACCTACTTTATATTATTCCTGACCTGCTACAGCTTCATGCCTTCATCTGAAAAACAAAACCAAGAATAAGTGATTTAAACAGCTGAAGCAATATGTGTTAGCATGTAAAGATAATTTAATGCTATGTTTACTATAGTACTCAATCATAATAAGTGATTCTAACTACAACCCTCTGACCACTGGGACCGGTCCAATTTCCGGTGCCAACACTGGCCCTTTGCCGAGTGCTAACCCACGTGGCACTCAGCAAAGAGCCTCACCGTTAAAAAGTTAACCGGCCGTCAACTGTTTGCCGAGTGTCACTAACAGACACTCGGCAAAATAATTTCTTTTTTTTTTATCATTCTGCCATCATTTTTTTTCGTGAGACCATAGACTATTAATGGTACATCATTGTGAAATTTAGTATATTTCTTGATATGTTTGCAATATTTATTTATTTATTTTCATTAATTGTATTTTTTCGTGAAAAAACAAATTTGAACTAGGAGTGTTTTGAATTGTGGAATAAAGTGAATAGAAAATTATATGCATGTTAGTGAGTCCAATGTGAAGCTGTCTCTAGGAAATAAAAGAAAATTAAAAAAAAATTTGTACATGAAATATCACCATTGACATGTGGTTGAATATTAATTAAATCTTATAAAAAGATAAACAAAGTAAAAATATTATGAGAATTGTCAGAATATCATGATATCATACGTGAACATTCTAAAAAAAAATAGAGAAGATTTTACACAATTTGTCACGTACGATGCTTAGAAAACAAAGAATCACATAAAGAGTTTCATATGGTAGAGAACGGGTAATTAAGAATTTAAGTCAAATTGATGTTTGAAATTCACGTTGAGTTCAAATATTTTTGTATTGGTATTAGATCATAAACATTATGTATTGTAAAAATTTGGTTACATTTTGGAATCTATTTCATATTTTCAATTTTTCATTTCACATATTGTTAATCACAATGGAAACTAACAAGTGTTTGTAATAACTTCCGCAGGAGCTGGTATATTGTCGAAGACCCGGGTGGTGAAGCACGCGTGCCCAATGGCATTCTAGGTTTCTTGTTGAAGGTACACTGACCTAGTATGGTGCACACTGCTGATGGAGACAGGCCGTGTACCACATTTGACCGCTACTACCTCGCTCCAGATGCTGAGCTCCACAACAAGGCGGAGCAAGTTGTGGCCGAGTTGTGGGTGAGTCTTGTCGCACTATATTGCTGAACATATCACATTCATATAACATTCTTGAAATATTGATTGATACATCATGGAAAGAGAGCCTGTCTGAAGCTTGTGACGGACATGATTTACGAAGCACGCATCCAGGTCGTTGTTGATTACAACGCTAAAAACCACCATAAGATCAAAAAGACAGAGACAAGAGAGATGAACCTGACTCAAGAGCAATACGTTGAGGTAAATGTACAATAGTAATTATGTCATGTACTTGATGCTATGGTATTTCATGACATCATATTTATCTTCTTATATGTCATGTATTTGATGATGTGTAGGTGATTTTATACTGGTCTGCATCGTATCCCGAGGCCTGGGATGCGATGGCGAGATGGTGGTCGAAGGACGTCTGGACGGAGAAGCACGTCACTGCCCATGAGTGACGTTTGATGATGCCAAGTCCCGTCCACCATCAGGGCAGTCTTAACCTTCAGTAGTACGATGCACGATACGTACGTGAAACTTCTAACACTCAATTCTGCATGATTTCTTTATTCAAACACTCAATTTGCATAATTTGTGATCACATTGTTTTTGCTTAGTCGACGACTCATGGTGGCTAGCCGCTGAACACTTTTTAGGCTTTTGTTTGGCCCGCAAGGGCAAGGCGACATCAGACATCCAGTTCAACTCGGATGATCCTCCCAAAGCCTACAACAACCCAAACATGCACAACCGCCTCGCTGCTACTCAGAGGTGGCAAAGGAGGTTCACGGGCAGACTGCGATCCGAGCACACACGACCACGACGGAGAAGTCGTGACGAGGGCAGGAGGAGGCAAGCGGCGTGGGAGGTACTACCTTGGTGACAGCATACTAGACACGGCTAGTACCCCCACGCTCTCCCAGATTCGAGCACGGACCACGAGCGGTGGCCCATCCATACGAACACCACCGACCTCTTCGGTCGGCCTCCAGGTACATACATCTGCTTTATTCATCATTCCGTCGTTATTCTACACATTTAGATGCATGCACTATAGCTTAACACTTGCTCCACCATTTGTAGACCCAGCTAGCAGAGGAGAGGAGGGCCTGACAAGAGCTAGAGGCGAGTCAGGCACGGGACAGGAGGGCTCGGGAGGAGCTTGAGGCGACGGTCGCGAGACAGCAGAAGACGCTATCGTAGTTCCTCGCCTACATGCAACGTCTTTCTCAACAAGTGGGACACGCTCCGCCAGCTATTCCTTTGAGTATCTTGACAACCTTATGATTTTATTGCACTCTGTTCTTTTCCTTAGATTGTTACTTATACAACACTAGATAACTTAGACAACCATAAACACCTTAGAAAACTTAGAAGTCAATAATTTGTTACTTACAAATACTTACAGAATCTTCCTTCCTCGGCGGGGGTGTCAAATAATTAGCCTAGAAATGAAGAAGAGTCGGGTGCAGGGATCGCTGACAGCCTGTTCGGACCGGAGTCTTAGCCACTTGTTATATATTTCTATTTGTCATCGTGTGAACTTGTGAACTTATGTATTTGAGGACCTGTTAGCTTGTGAACTTGTAAACTTGGGGAGTTGATGACTTTGAACCTTTTCATGCTTATTTGAGAACTTGAGTTCATGATTTCATATATATGATGTGTCTGTGATGTTATTTGACATATATGCCTGTGATGGTATTGAGGTTTATGCCTGTGATATATATTATGTGAAAATATGATTTTTAATTATGGGAACAAGAAAAAACAAAATAAAAAAGATTCTGGAACAAAGATTTTTGTCGAGTGTTGTGACCAAGGCGCTAGGCAAACCCTGGGCATCTTTGCCAAGTGTTGTGACCATGGCACTCGGTAAACCCTGGGCACCTTTGTCGAGTGCCATCTCCAGGACACTCGGCAAAGAGCTGCCGTTGGCACACATACGATCGGATGGTTTTGCCAAGCTAGAAGGTTTGCCGAGTGTGGGTTCTCCTAGCACTCGGCAAAGCATGGACCCTTTGCCGAGTGCCAAGTCAGAAGGGCACTCGGCAGAAGATCTGTCAACCGTTTGTAGCCGTCAAGTCGCTTTATTTTTTGCTAAGTACCCGCCTAAGCACTCGGCAAAAATCTTTGTCGAGTGCCCGATATTTAGCACTCGGCAAAGATACTATGTCGTCTGATAAGGACACGATGACGATGTCCGAGTTTTGTCCTAATCTTTCACGGTACTACTTAGCACAAATAATAAAACCCTTCTTTGGATAATTTTCTTTAAGAGGAAGCCAACAGCTAGAACACTGGTGAAATGCGGCAATGCATAGAACATAAATAAAATATTTCTATAAAAGTTCTCTCGTCTGTAGCTCTAATGCAGGAACTACAAGTAGTTGATTCTCACTACAATATCCAGATGTATGTGTATGCACGCAGGGTCAAACTTAGGTAGCAATTCAGATCCACGTAGTAGTAATAACTCTCACAACCAACTAATCTAGAACCACACAGGAAGGGACGAGTAGTGAAGATTAATTCCTTTGATTAATAAATCACTAGCAGTAGCAGATATAGATTATGTAAAGGATCGGCTTACAGACTGTGCAATCCAAACCCTAACAAAACTCCTCCACCCGTGGTACAGCTGCACCACGATCAGAAGGTTGGACTTCCGAAGAAATCAAGGACGCACTCAGATTATCAATCTGATCACGTTCTTCTCCAAACCCAATGGCGGCAGCAAGATACTTAAGATGATGCAATTGCCATCTCTCTAGTTCTGGAGGAAGACCTCAACATATAGAGAAAACTGAAAACAATCAAGTCTAAATCTCCCCCCTGTACAAGGGGTGATGCCCCTAGGATATAGGCACATAGGCCTGACTCCAACTTGACAATGTGGACTAGACCGAACCTGACTTGACAATATTTAACTGGACCAACTATTGAGCACGTAGGCACTTTCAATTGTAAACACCCTTGACTCATGTATGACTCACGCTAGGACCCAATCAAGAAACAATATAAAAATGCGGCACCTTGCCTGATGCTAGTACTTAGACATCTTGATTAATATTCACGTGATCCGATCAGTCTTGGAACATTTTGGTTTGCCGCATATCAACTTGGTGCCTCCTCATCAATTATCTTAATTTGTATGGTGCCAACATAAATATATTCTCTTGACTTATTCCCATGTAAATTAACTCCAACAAAACTAATCTTTGAGGAAGACACAGACATGGCAGAGAATATTTTATCCATACTCTTGCAATAGTTTTCATCAGAAGATAGAGTGCCAAATTGAAGAAAATTCTTATAGAGAGAATTACCATCTTCAACTAATGAAATATTGCAAATATTTCTTGAGTTACCGATAAAACTGATCTCATGAGCCGTGGCCTCATCATCCTCTCCTCCTTGAAGCAAAGTCGTCCTTGGCTTTGTTATAATTCGAGGAGTGGCTTCTTTCACAGTGGAATCACCGATAATTGTTTTCATTCATTTAATTTATTATAACTGCAATGTTTTGATGAACCATCAATTGTGATAGCCACATCATTCACTTCTCTGTCATGCATAACAGTCCTCAATTGTAATAATATATTTGCAGTAGTTCCATTATTTGGTGATTCAATAGCCTGAGCATCAGAATTGCAAGGAACAACAGGAGCAGATTGCAAGGAACAACAAGAGCAGTTATGATCTTCTTATCTTCCCTCGTCACATCATTCTCCCTTTCCTGAATCAAAGCCTTTGATTCCGTCCTTGGCTTTGAGGTATTTTCTGTAGTGGCATTTCTCTTTTTCATAGGCGCAAACACCTCAGCCTTAATATCATTCTCCTTCATTGGCTTTAGCACATAAGACAAACATTTATGTATAAATGAATAATTGTTGGAACGACCACTATGAGTTACATCAAGGAGAAGCGGTTGAATACAGTGTCGGCACAAAGTCAACATATACATCTAAATTATAGTAATCCATCATCACAAATTTGCAGAGTACCATGAGCAACCTGGCTAAACTGATACCAAATAATATCTTACACTTGTTATGTCTTGCGGAAAAGACAAATGTGTTGCTGCTAATATTGATTTGACTGCTGAAAATCTTGCAAAGGATTCAAGCAATGTTATGGTTGAACCTTCATCTCCTAAATCTGTAAGTGCTACAGCAATGAAAATTAAAGCTACCAATTGTGGTATATTTTTGTTAGCCAATAAGGATATTCAGGATGACATTATTGCTACAAGTACTGAGACATCATTATTAATACCCGCCCTACATATTAATAAACTTAAGAAGCCAACATCTAAAGATACAGATAAGAATGCTTTGACCAGTTTATCTCCAATGTCTCATGAAGTGCAACGTGATGGAACTACTTCTCACGTGAAGGGGCAGCGCTCCAACATTTTTCAGTCAAAATGTAATATTCACGACAAGATTTGTAAATTAATTATTGATGGTGGTAGTTTCACTAATGCTATTAGTTCAGATTTGGTGCATGCATTATCTTTGTCTACATTGCGGCTTCCTACACCTCGTTACATGCAATGAATGAATCAAAGTGGTACGCCGAAAGTTACTCATAAGGCAAGAGTTAAATTTTTAGTGGAAGATTACGTGGACAGCGTAGATTGTGTTGTGGCACCAATTAGTGCGTGTCATTTGTTATTAGAGAGACCATGGCAGTTTGATCTTGATGTAACACATGAAGGACAATCCAATAGTTACTCATTTATGCACCAAGGTGTGCGCCATGTCCTAAAACCAATGCTTTCTTGCTCCATCAAGGCACAAATTTTTCCTCCTGTAAAGAAGAAGAAAGACTTGCTCAGAAATATATCAAATCCGCGGACGGCTTTTCTTAAGGGCGGAGAGAGTGACGAGACAATCAAATATCCATTAGTTGCTGCTGCTGTCACAGGAAGTGCACTGATACGCACAATTAATGGATCTGAAACCTCATGCAAGGATATGAAAATTGCATGTAGCAAATATGTGAACCATCTTAACATTCAGTTTGGTACTATTTGTGCTGAGATGTGGAAAGGGAGTGAGAAACTTATGGTTACTACCACTCCATGCAGAGATATACTTAAAGGTGCTAATCTTCATCCGAATGAAGCTACTAAATGATCAATAAAGTTGAGGGCGGCATTAGGTAAAGAAAGGGAGGAAGATGTGGTCATTGTTCCTGATATTATTTCAGATAGCACAAATACTATTAAACATGGTAATGCTAATTCTTCGAGTAAGGATACTTTCCAGCTTGGTACTTTATCTTCTGATTCACAAAGTTGCAAGGTTAGAGACATTTTTTCACCCATTGTTGGATCTCTGTCAAAGACTACAATAAAATTGAGGATGACTTTGCATAAAGGAGGAGAGGATGATGATCCCATGACTCATCAATTTCTTTCAACCGTTTCTGCTGGAATTTCTGATAACAATTCATTTGCAATGTTGAACAAGAAAATATTTATTGGTGCAAGGTACAAAAAGAATTACGAGGAGAAGTCAGTAAATCTTATTCAAACTGGTTCCTCGCACATCCGAGTGCCATTCTCATCATGCTAGATGAATAAACGTGCAGCCAGATTATTTTAATACATAATCTGGACGTGAGACATGGATATCTTCCAATCCAATGTGATTCCTGGTTGCTGCACTAAGTTCTCGTATTAGCAACAAAGCCGGAATATTATAATACTAACAAAATACCCGTGCGTTGTCACGGGTCTTTGTTAAAAAGTTTATGGTAAGAATGTTTTTTTGTAACTATAAAAGGTTTTCAATTAATCAATTTTTTTGGCTTGAGCATTTGCTTTATTTTTATTTTGCTTTACCTTTTTTAGTTTTAAAAAGAATCTCTACAACTTATTAATTGAGGTGAGGTGGAATTCTTGTTCTTAGTTTCCATCCAAAATATGATGTTAAAGCAAATTAAAATCGGAGTCCAATTCAACAAAGGATTGGAAAATGGCTCAAAAATGACTCAAACTGATTGGTGAATCATTATAGGATACAAACTGAATACGACAACGTTACGGACACATCTGAACACAAAAAAAGTGGTCTAGATGACCTCACCTCAATTAATAAGTTGTGATGTTAAAGCAAATTGAAATCAGAGTCCAATTCAACAAAGGATTGGAAAATGGCTTAAAAACAACTCAAACTGATTGGTGAATCATTGTAGAATACAAACTGAATACAACAACGTTACGGACATATCTGGACATGAAAAAAGTGATCTAGACGACCTCACCTCAATTAATAAGTTGTAGAGATATCTCATACATATAGTGGTTCCTGATTTTGTAGTATATATTAGTTTAAACAGAGTTCAGTTTGTGTCCGGTCCAACCAACTTGGTCAAGGCTATTCAGGGTGCCTGCGAGCACATATAAAGGCCAAGTCGGCCGTGTAAGGGGAGGAGGTTTTTGGTTATTTCATTTGTTTTTCCTGTTGAGCCGTCGCTCCAGAACCCTAGGGGTCCACGTCCTCCATCTCGTGAAGTATCACCAGATTCCCTTGAGAATTTGTGTTGGTGTGTGATCAGGGAATACTATACCCTGGGCTCGCATTGGTTCCTGCTAGAATCCTTTCTCTGGTTCGTGCAAGTTAGTGCACGGATTGGAGAGTTTCTTTGCTGTGGACTGCTTCTACTCAAGCATTTGTAAGCCAAGCTTTGATCACTATCAAAATATATTGTTAGCTGCTATTGGATTTCGTAATTGTGTTGGGATCATTTTAACTTGCTACGACTTGCCATAAAGAACAAGATCAGTTGGTCGATGCTATTGTCTTGTGATTCCCTGTTTGCTTTGTTGAGAATTATTGAGTTATAAACTATATATTATTGCTGTATTTTGCCGTGCTCTAATTGCTGCCAAAAGGAAGAATTAGTTGTTACCTTAAAACTGCTGGTTGTTCTCAACGATTGAATAGAGGAAACTATTTTTCTGCTGGTTAGATCTTAAATTCAGAAAAGAAGTACGGAGATTTCTTTGTACCGTGAAAGATTGGGATAAATCCTCGGACACCATCGTCGTGTCCATATTACCGGCACAGTAGCTGCCGAGAGCGCTTTTCAGCCAAAGCGCATGTTTTCCGTAGTGAGAGCATTGCCTCATGGAGAGGCGGCATCACGAAGAAGCAAGGTGAGGACAGAGAAGGTTGCATCTCTCAAATCCATTTTTTTATTTCCATGTTTGATCTGAGCTGGAGTGATAGTGCTCAGATGAGGGAAAAAGTTAAGTTTGAAGACTGGTAAGTTCTTTATATTGTTTGAAGCTATTCTAGTCACTACCGGAAACCGGCCGTTTACCGAGTGTCCGGTGGTTTGCCGAGTGTCTTTGCTAAATGTAAAAAAAAAATACACTCGACAAATACTTTATCAAGTGTATTTTTGGCTGGAAGGGAGGTCTTTGCCGAGTTTTTTTTTTATGACACTCGGCAAATGCTTTGTCAAGAGTAGGCATACGACGGACAAAAGAATCTTGCATCTAAACAAAATAAAATAAATAATTTGAAATGTTATTTAATACTCCTAATAACTATACTACTATAATATGGGACTTACTAAGTTTCAGCTAATTGAAAGTTTGGGCAACTTTCAAACTTTCAATCATCTCTTTAAACCATTAGATCTAGATCCAGTGGTTTATAATTATTATACATAAATATGAAAGGCTCATAATGCCTCAAAAAGAGTACATCGTACCTCTTCTTCAATCTCTCTGTCTCACGTCTATCCTCAATAGCTCCTATGTTCCAACTCTGATCCAGTATGAGGAAGGCACAAAACAGTCATGAACAGGCAAAATGGAATGCCATATGCATCATCTTTCTTTTCTCTCTATGAAGATTTTGAACCTTGGCCTTATAGTCTTGTACGAAGTGTGTGGGCGCAGCTCCCCGAACTCGCAATCTAGAAAGCGACACCGCTATGGCGTCACAGGTGTACAGCAGAAGTCCTGGACTTCTATTGTCTATCATGACGATCTGATCATGAGTCAACATACTATGGCTGTCCAATTTGTTTACAATCTACATGTAGTCCAATTTGCTTTCAACGTCCTACGGTAAAATGCAGAGTCAATTTGTTTTCTATACGTTTTTTCCTGGATAGATGGATTTGTGCCTAGAGGCTGTACGCTGGAGTTTGCATTGGAGTCCTTTCGATGATTGAATTGGATATACGTGGAGTCTCTTTACGTTCGGTTGGACCAGCAGATCCTATTTGTACGTGGATTCGAACTACCAGAGGCAGAACCACCAAACGTTTTGGCAAAATGTGCATACTTAAAAAAATTAGTAAGTAGAGAAATCCTAAAAAAAAAAATCAAAACATAAAGTATCAAATCATCAACTAAAAACTTTCAATCGATTGAAAGCTAGGAAATATGTATATTTCACAATCCACATCCTCCAATTACAGTAACGAATACTAGCACAAAAATACCATCGCGGTTATATGTTCCACCATTTCCAAATATGTTACAACAACTCATAACGTATTTTGATAACGTGACTGGCATTTTGCAGTAGAGTGATGTTTTCATATTCTTCTCGGGGGAGGTAGCGCGAACCGTGCCTTGGATGGATCCGTGACTTCATAATAAAAGTGTATCATGCTGGATCCAAAACCCATAGCTGTAAAAAAGATCGCTCCAGCCTCTGCGAGACTTAGAAAAGAATTCTGTTCTACTACACCTATTGGAAAAATTTTCAGATAGCAAACCACCATGCAGCCGGTAAGGTATTGGTGTTAAGAAAATTTAGTCTTGCCTAGGCCAGCTAGGGAGATAATCATGGGTAGCAAGGTTCTGTGTTCGGGATCTAGAGAGAGAGGGAGATGACTGATACCTGGGTTGTGTGGAAGTGAAGCGTGAGCCGTCACGGGGTCGACGGCCGGAGAGGATGCAGAGGCCGCAGAGGCGTCGGTTCCTGTCATCTCCACGGCGAGAATCTCGTCGAGGGCGTCGGCGATGTCTCGGGGCAGAGGGGACGAAGACCGCCGGTGTCGATGGCCTTCGGGTCTCCACCGACACTGTCCCGGTACGGCAGCAGCGAAGAGGGACGGCGTGGTGGCGACGATGGGGAATCCCGTCACTGGCTGCGCCCTCCTTTTCTGGATCGGGTAGGGTTTCTGTTGGGTGGAGTTACGGTTCAGGTGAACCTCATTACTTGAGCCGCCGGCTCCACCGTTCCTTTTATTTGGCGCAGGATGACAGGGGCCCACCAACCAGAAGGGGGTTGGGGCGCCCCCGATCAGGGCGTGATCTAGGCTTTGGGCCGTTGGGCCCAAAGCTGGAGATCTACTAACATTCTCCCCTTAGATCTCTTTTACCTTTACTTTACATTTTCCATTTCATCATGGATTTATGCGTAGAGCATGTCTCGTCGTCACAGCTAATCGTTGATAGATTCAACAGCCACTACATCCATCTCCATTCAGAAAAACGGATACTTTTCTTTGGGCCCTAAGTCCAGAATCATAAGGCTTCCCTTAACCCCATGCCGGCTACGTGCTCCTTGAACACGCTGGACGGTAGACCTTTCGTGAGCGGATCCGTAAGCATTCTTTCAGTCCTTATATGCTCGAGACTTATAGTGCGATCCTGGACTTTATCTTTCACAACATAGTACTTTATATTAATATGCTTGGCGGCACCACTGGACTGATTGTTGTGAGCATACATTACTGCTGGTTCATTATCGCAGTATAACTTTAGTGGTCTCTCAATACTGTCAACCACTCTTAATCCGGGTATAAATTTCTTCAGCCAGTTGACCTGCCCCGTGACCTCATAACATGCTATAAATTCGGCATACATGGTAGACCCTGCTGTGATAGTCTGTTTGGAGCTTTTCCATGAAATGGCTCCTCCTGCCAGTGTGAACACATACCCCGATGTGGATTTCGTGTTATCTGTTGCAAAGTCTGAATCAGAATACCCCACCACTTGGAGTGAATCCGATCTTCTGTACACCAACTTGACCTTTCGTTCCTTGCAAATATCGCAAGACTTTCTTTATTAACTTCCAGTGCTCAGGGTCTGGATTACTCTGAAATCTGCCAAGTAACCCGGTGACAAACGCTAAGTCAGGGCGTGTGCATACTTGCGCATATTGCAAGCTTTCCACAGCCGAAGTATATGGTTTCGTTTTCATATCATCGAGCTCGTACTTATTCTTGGGTTTTTGCCAATCCCCAAAACGTTCGCCCTTAACTATAGGAGCAGGTGTGGCACTACATTTGTGCATGTTGAATTTCTTCAATACCTTTTCTATATACGTCTTTTGAGACAGTCCCAATGCGTACTTTCTTCTATCTCGGTGAATCTCAATGCCCAAAACATATGATGCTTCACCAAGATCTTTCATGTCAAAATTTGAGGACACGAGTTTCTTTGTTTCTTGTAGTAGACTGATATCACTACTGGCCAGTAAAATATCATCCACATATAAAACAAGAAAAATGAATTTCCCATTCTTGAACTTTGCATAGATGCAATTGTCCTCAATATTTGCTTCAAAACCATATTTCTTTATTGTTCCGTCAAACTTCAAGTACCACTGTCTTGAAGCTTGCTTTAATCCGTAAATGGATCTCTTTAAACGACATCCCATCTTTTCCTTTTCTTCCATAACAAAACCTTTCGATTGTGCCATGTAAACTCTTTCTTTTAAGTCCCCATTTAAAAATGCCGTTTTTACATCCATTTGATGTAATTCTAAGTCATAATGTGCCACTAGTGCCATTATAATTCTGAAGGAGTCTTTACAAGAGACTGGAGAGAATGTCTCATTGTAGTCAATTCCTTCTCTTTGCGTAAAGCCTTTTGCTACAAGTCGTGCCTTAAACTTTTCTATATTTCCTCTAGAGTCATATTTAATTTTGTAGACTCATTTACAGCCTACTGTTTTAGTTCCTTCAGAAATTTCTTCTAGGTCCCAAACTTCATTGAGACTCATTGATTTCATTTCATCCTTCATGGCCTCCAACCATTCAGATGAGTGGGCACTCCTCATAGCTTCTTCATATGAGGTGGGGTCATCCTCCATATGATATTCTTCTGTGTTATATAGTTCATACTCAGCCGGTATCGCTGACTTTCTAGCTCTTTGAGACCTCCTAGGGGCCTCTTCATTTGGCACAAACTCTGGTTGAGGCTCTTGTGAAGCCTGCTCTTCTGGCACATTATCTATGTGTGGCTGCTGTTGCTCCCCTTCATCAATGGCAGATTTCTCTTGTATCATAGATGGAATAACAGCAGGTGTTGGCGCTGTAACGTCAGGCATCACAGGCTCAACATCAACAGGCAGTGAGAAGAAAGGTTCTTGACTCATAGAATTGGGTACATACACCCGTTTCTCCTCAAGATCGATCTCTCGAGCTACCTTGCTCCCCTTAATCATTTTGTCCTCTAAGAAGATGGCATGTCTTGTTTCTACAAATTTCGTGTATTTATCTGAGCAGTAGAAACGAAAACCTTTGGACCTTTCTGGGTAACCAATAAAATGGCAACTCACTGTCTTGGGATCCAACTTTCCAAGACTTGGGTTGAAGATCTTAGCCTCCGCGGGACTCCCCCACACTCGGAGGTGTTCCAGCGAAGGCACTCTTCCAGTCCATAATTCATACGGTGTTTTAGGCACCGATTTGCTTGAAACTCTGTTAAGAATATGAATAGCGGTTTTTAATGCCTCTATCCATAAGCTCACTGGTAGTGTGGAGTAGCTCATCATGCTGCACACCATATCCATCAAGGTACGGTTACGCCTTTCTGCTACTCCATTCTGCTGTGGTTCGCCCGGTGTAGAATACTGGGCTACTATACCATTTTCTTGTAGGAACTTAGCAAAAGGTCCTGAGACTTGCCCATAAGGCGTATGCCTCCCGTAGTATTCCCCGCCACGGTCGGACCTTACAACTTTAATCTTTAAATCATGTTGATTTTCTACTTCTGCTTTAATTATCTTGAATTTATCCAATGCTTCTGATCTTTCTTTGATTGGATAAATGTAACCATAGCGGGAGTAATCATCTGTGAATGTTATAAACGAGTCATAACCATCCACACTCTTAACGGGGAAAGGACCACAAATATCCGTATGAATGATCTCTAATATTCCCGTGCTTCTTTTGGCGTCTTTCTTGATTTTCTTTACGTATTTTCCTTTAATGCATTCAATGCATTGTTCTAAGTCTGTGAACTCCAATGGAGGAAGAATTTTATTCTTTACGAGTCTCTCAATTCTCCCCTTCGAAATATGGCCTAAGCGACAATGCCATAATTTCGATGAGACGCATGGAGTTCTTTTCCTTTTCTTGTTAACTTTGATCGACGAGGACGTAGGGACATTCGTGTCACGTACATTATCATTATGTATCGCATTCACATTATCACCAAGTGACAATAAATAAAGCTTATCTTGTAAAAACGCAAAACCAATGCATTCATTATTAAACACAAGTTCACATTTGCCATTACCAAAATGACAATCATAACCATCATAGTCAAGACGTGATACACTTATTAAGTTTCTTTGCAATGAAGGTACATAAAAAACATCATGAAGCCTAAGAATAAAGCCATCTCTAAGCTCTAGGTGAAGATCCCCTACAGCTTCAACTTTGGCTTCTACTCCATTAGCTACTCTTATCGAACCTTCGTCTCTTCCCATGGTTCTCGTCGTACGGAACCCCTGTAAATAATTTGCAACATGAATAGTCGCTCCTGAATCAATCCACCATGTGGATTTCGAATAATTAATATACAAGGATTCATTTACAAAAGTAATAATGTTCTCACCATTTCTTTGCATGAACAACTTCAGCCAGTCAGGACAATTCTTCTTGTAGTGTCCCTTTTGGTTGCAGTGGAGGCATGTGTCCTTATCCACTACAACTTGTCCCTGTAGAGGCCTATGTTGTTGTTTGCCCATGGGCTTAGAATAAAAGACTGGTTTCTTTTGCTGCTTGCCCTTGTTTTTGTTGTCTTTTACATAGTGGACAGAACCACCATGCTTGTCCTTGAATCTGTCCTCCTCTTGGACACTGTTGGCAATGAGCTGCTCAAAGGTCCATTTTTCTGGGTTCATATTATAGTTGGAAACAAAGTTGTCAAACTGAGGTGATAAGGACAACAACACAAAATGAACCAGGAGGTCTTCTTGAATCGTTAGATTCACAGTCTTTAGCTTTGTAGCCAAACTGTTCATCTTCAGAATGTGCTCCCTTATGCCACCACCAATGTACTTTTCATTCACCAGTTGTCTTATCATCTGTGTGGCATAAGTCTTAGAAAACCCAGTAAACTGATTCTCCACCCTCTGGAGATAGCCCTTTACTGTGTCTTCATTCTGGATTGAGCCCATGATAGCGGGCTCAATCGTGTTCTTGACAAGTGCCAAGCACTTCTTGTTATCAAGAACCCATCTTCTGTGTTCAAGTTGAACTCGAGCTCTTTCGGAAGCATCATCCCTCTGTCTTTTTTGCCAAGCAGCATCTGTTTCTTCTGTGCCTCTGACAAGCTCAGGAGACTCTGTGGGACACGGGGTAGTCACTACCCAGTCCATCTCACCCATGACAAAGGCAAGATCAATCTTTCTTTTCCAATCCCCATAGTTGTCCCCTTTCAATACTAGGATCTGGGGAAGAAAAGCCATCATGATTGCTCCTGGAATTAACCATGGAAAATGAGAACAAAATAATGTATAATTCTATCATGTATGTATTAGGCCTACATCACCGTTGGGTAGAAAATAGGCATAATACATAAATCATCAATAATATGGCATTGTAATTTAACAACGTTGATCAGAAAATTACAATAACATAATCTGAAAATTAATGTTCCTAAAATTAAATTCTCTCGTTGGTTCGAAATTTAATTATAGAAAACATCAATTTTAATAATTATCATGAATACTAAAAAAAAAAGCTTGCAGCGGAAGCATGGTATAAAGCATGCATGAACAGTAGCAAAATAATCTTATTTTACTCTCTGGGTTGTGTGGAAGTGGAGCGTGAGCCGTCACGGGGTCGACGGCCGGAGAGGATGCAGAGGCCGCAGAGGCGTCGGTTCCTGTCATCTCCACGGCGAGAATCTCGTCGAGGGCGTCGGCGATGTCTCGGGGCAGAGGGGACGAAGACCGCCGGTGTCGATGGCCTTCGGGTCTCCACCGACACTATCCCGGTACGGCGGCAGCGAAGAGGGACGGCGTGGTGGCGGCGATGGGGAATCCCGTCACTGGTTGCGCCCTCCTTTTTTGGATCGGGTAGGGTTTCTGTTAGGTGGAGTTACGGTTCAGGTGAACCTCGTTACTTGAGCCGCCGGCTCCACCGTTCCTTTTATTTGGCGCAGGGTGACGGGGGCCCACCAACCAGAAGGGGGTTGGGGCGCCCCCGATCAGGGCGCGATCTAGGCTTTGGGCCGTTGAGCCCAAAGCTGGAGATCTACTAACAATTGGAGGTCACCGAGGACTTTTAATAGAGAATTTGCATCTGGATCTCCAATTCGAGGCATGTCGTAAATGGTATATAACCTACATACATTAGAACATTATATATATAGTGATTAGAATCTCATATTCGCAAGGCACTACATCTATACATACAGTATATATGTACGGAAGTAAGGTATGTTTCATTAATCATTTAGAGCAACGCACGATCGATATAATAATTATTATGTAGCCGGACAGAAACTCTTAAGAATAATAAAAAAAAACAATACTAGGCTCGCGCAAACGTTTCTAGCAGTAATAAACATATATATATATACCTTGAACCTAGCGAGGGCACGGACTACTGTCAGTGGCAACTCCAACAAGGCGTCGTCGGCCAGAAGCGGCAGAATCCGGCGAGTAGTAAGGGTAATGGCGTATCGTCGTCGGCGCGTGTCTTCGAGCTTGATGAGGCGGCGGCTTGTGTATTTAGAGGCGCAGGAGCTCTTGTTTAGTTTGGAGGCACAGGAGCTCTTGTGTTTCTGGTGTTTGGAAACTCGTGGGTAGGTGGATATATATAAACCCGACAAAGATAGCGGCGAGCACGCCACGCATACGTACGAGTCCGGATCGGGTTGGGCGGTCAAACACACGTATCGACAGGTGGGCTCGCGTGTTTTTCTCGAATAGGTAGGAGAACTGCGTGTCTTTGTATTAAGAAGAAAAGAAAGAACCGATACAATGCCGTTTAACGGCGCGAGAGCAGTATAGTCACATTCACCCCGTGTACAGTAAGCAACTACCCAGGTACAGATTCCCTAACACAGGAGCTGTCGAAGCTTCCTCGCCCCCGCTGCTGCCCACAAGTTCGCCTCGTCTCTGATCACGTGAAGAAGTTGTGTGCGCGGTTGGGCTTGATCGAACACACAGCGATTACGTTGCTTCCAAATTTCCCAGCCGACTAGAATAACGAATGAGTTGAGCCCCTTTCTTGCCTCCTTGTCAGCTCGTCGATTTGCTTGCTTCCACCATGCCTGAAAGGACAAGTTGTCCAGTGACAGCGCCAGTCGTTCCATCCGAATGAGTTTGAGAGCATGAAACCAAATTTCGCGACTGAAAACGCACCCAACCAAAATATGGTTGATAGTCTCATCTGTCTGGTCACAAAGGGGGCAAACCTCCGGATGTGGCAACTGTCGGCGCTGGAGTCGGTCGGCCGTCCAGCATCGGTTCCAATAGGCCAACCATATGAACATCTTCGCTTTCAATGGCGCCCAGGATTTTCAAAGCCTATTGTATGGCTCAAATTTGATGGCTCCCTCATTGAACCGGTTGTAGGCAGATTTGGACGTGAACTGTCCCGATGGATCCGGGATCCAACAGTGCTGGTCTATCTGATGCGGGTCAAGTGTTAGTTGTGTTAAAATATCATGCACTTGCAAGAGCTGCCAAGCCGCAAGTACTGTGAGGCCACCGATAATGTCTTTCGTCCAATTGTTGTCCTGAAGCGCATCCCGCACGGTGCGCTTGCGCCATCCTCGTCGACGAACGAACGACATCAACGCCGGTGCCAGTTCTTGTAGAGATTTGCCGTGCACCCATCGGTCCGTCCAGAAGATGGTGGAACATCCATTGCCAACTGTAGTGGTGACCGAGATGGCGAACATGGCTCGGACCTGGGTCGGGACGTCGACGTTGAGCATCGCCCATGGCCTATCGGGGTTGGTCTTCTCCAGCCATAGCCACCGTAGTCGCAGCGCCCATGCCATAGTCTGAAGGTCATGTAAACCAAGTCCTCCCAAGTTCAATGGCCTGGTGACTCGTTGCCACGCAACCGGGCATTGGCCCCCTTTGAGGTCCCGCCGCCCTCTCCAAAGAAACGATCTTCGGTATTTGTCGACTGCCCGGATGAACCACTTAGGTACGTCCAGAGCAACAAGCAAATAGATCGGGATGGCTGTGAGTACCGCTTTAACCAAAATCAAGCGTCCTGACCGAGCCAGGAGGGCCGCCTTCCACCCCGGTAGTGCATCAGCAATTTTGTCAAGGATCGGTTGTAGATCCGTCGTCGTTAGCCTCTTGATGGATAATGGAAACCCCAAATACTTACAAGGGAAGACCGTAACCTGACACTCCATGCGCTGCTTGACAGTGTCAATGATTTCATCGGCGCATTGAATCGGGACAATGGAGGACTTGAGCATATTAGTGCGGAGTCCTGAGGCAGCACCAAACCTGTCCAGTATCGCCTTGATTAGGTCGAGGTCGTCCGGTGTAGTGGAGGTGAACAACACTACATCATCGGCATAGATTGAAATCCGATGCCCAATGCTTCTTGTTGCCAGTGGCTTAAGCAGGTGCAGGTCGTCCGCCTTGGCTATCAAACTGCTTAACACATCCATGGCTATAATGAACAGCATAGGGGACAAAGGGTCCCCCTGCCTCAGCCCCCTGCGGTGCATAATCGGCTGGCCGGGTTCTCCATTCAACAGGACTCGAGTGGAGGAGGAATAAAGAAGATTGCACAAAAGACTTCTCCATCTGTAGCCGAACCCGAGGTGTTGGAGTACCTCAAGCAGGAAAGCCCAAGACACGGAGTCAAAGGCTTTTGTGATGTCCAGTTTAAGTAGGAGGCGAGGCTTCCTCTGACCATGTAGGAATTTGGCGATATGCTTGACTAGGAGGGAGTTATCATGTATACGGCGTCCGCGAACAAACGCACTCTGATTTGGAGACACAATGGATCCAAGATGTGGAGCAAGGCGGTTTGCTAGCACCTTAGTGAGTAGTTTGGCGAAGCTGTGCACCAGACTTATGGGACGGTAGTCCCCGATGAACATGGGGTCCTCCTTTTTGGGTATGAGAACCATGTAGGCCGAATTCAGTAGGTGTAATTTCCTCGCGTCGTCTGCGTGTAATGCCCCAATGGCTGCCATGACATCCTGCTTGATTATCCCCCAGCACGATCTGTAAAACCGCCCCGTGAAACCGTCAGGCCCCGGCGCCTTATCTAGCGCCAGGCTCTTTACCACGTCCCAGACCTCCTGTTTAGAGATCGGTGCATCCAGTTCCTCGAGGTCCAGTGCCGGCTGATAGAAATACTGCAGGTTGAGAGTCTCCGCACGCTGTTCTGGCGTCCCTAGCAACGCATTATAGAAATCCCACACTGCCCCTTCTTTGTGATCATGCATAGTAACTAATTCATCTCCCACCTGAAGCTTGGCAATGAAATTCTTTCGCTTTCTAGACCTTGCGTGGGAGTGGAAATAGCCGGTGTTTGCGTCCCCCTCAGCCAACCATTCCAACCGGGAGCGCGAGCGTAGAATCGTTCGGTGCAGTGACGCAAGGGCAAGGGTGTGTTGCTTCAACTGCCTACGCAGCCATGACTCCTCTGGTGTAAGTGCCCGGCTTTCCTGAGCAATGTCAAAGCGATGCAAAAGTTCGCGCGCCTGCTCGAGCCTTGCCTTGACGTTCCCTACTCGCTTTTGACTCCAGGCTTGCAATGCGGCGGCTCGTCGCGCGCAATCTTGCGTCGATCTTCTCAATCGGGCATGCCGTAGCAGCCACCGAGTTCCAAGCCTGTTGCACTGTCGCATGGAACCCCTCTAGCTTCGGCCAAAAACTCTCAAAGTGGAAGCGCGGCTTGCCCCTCATATTGTTCCTCAGCGTGAGCAGGAGCGGGCAATGGTCTGAAACGCCGGCAGCCATGCTCTGTAGCAGGCTGTCAGGGAACAAACGCTCCCACTCCTCGGTGCAGAACACTCTATCTAGACGCACCAGCGTTGGAGCCGTACGTTCATTGGACCATGTATACCTCCGACCCAGCAACTCAATCTCCTTGAGTTCAATGTCGTTAATGAGGCGGCGAAATCGACCCATCATCGCTCGGTCTAAGTTGGGGTTATTTTTATCTTCAGCCCGATAGATAAGATTGAAATCCCCCGCAATCATCCATGGTTCCTCCAAGAAGATTATCTTCTGGTCGTCAATGTTGCGGACCATAGACGCCGTGAACCACCATTGAGTGCCATCTTCATTTTGGAAAAGAACCGAGGCCGAGTATGTGTCTATCCTGGACGTGAGCGCCTGACACACCGCACTCTTCCATGCTATGAGGACACCGCCCCGCGTCCCAGTCGCCGGCAGCGCAACATGGCAGTCAAAATCCACTCCAAGCGTCGAGAGTAGTATTCGCGAGGACATGTCTTGAATCTTAGTCTCTTGTAGGCATATGATCTCGGGTCTCGCCGTCACCACCAAATCCCGTATAGCGTCCCGGCGTGCCTTTTTATTTAGCCCGCGTACATTCCAAACCAGAATTGTAGAAAGATCCATTTGTCAATATAGCAGCTACAACCCTACAGACTCAAGGCCTAAAGCAATAAGAGGTCGGCCGAGCGCGCCTCACATTCATCGGGCACCGTCCAGCCAAACAGTGAGGCCAGTGCCGTGATATGGGTGCGGGAGAGCGGGTGCTCGAAGAGCCGCGCGTACGCCTCTCGCGCGTCCTGCGACAGGAGGTCGTCTTGTGTGTTCAGGCCAAGCTTACGCATGAGGACGGTCTGGGCCTGAACAACTGCGTTGCCCGTGCGCCCGGTGCAAGCTATTCTTTTGCTACGGCGTAGGGAACTTGGCAGCAGCCCCCTTGTTCCTTCTTACCCGTGGGGTAGGGGTTGCAGACGGGTTAATGGCTGACGCTGGTGCTGACGAGGTGATGTTGTTGAGGAACTGCTGTGCTGCCATGCCTTGCTCATCGTTGTTTCCCTGCTGCCATTCCGTCAGGTTGGGCGCTGAGTCGCCCTCTCCCGGTTGCAGCGTCGTATCGCTTTCATCAATGTAAGACTCTTGGGCCGCAAACGATGGTTGCACAGCTTCTGTTTCGGGCCGGTGGTGGAGATAGGAGCTGGGCCCGTTTGGCAGTTGTTGCCGTTGGCAGCCCACCCAGTGTGCTTCCAGGAGCATTGGATCCATACCCCGGTATATGTCGTAGTTACGGCCCGGGGATTGCAGCTCCAGTATTTGGGGGTCCGGAGTGAAGAGGGTGGTGGACGACCGTTGGGGCGTTGGGCTCGAGGACCGTCTCACTCCCCCTTCGCCATGAATGCCTTGTACCACGTCCGGTGCAATTACTGCTGCGTCGGCGGTGGGTGGGAGTTGGGCGTCCTGTGGGTCCCACGCTCCAACATCGGCTTCCACGCCTGCCAGTGTGTCCGCCGGCGGGCTTGGTCCAGCGTCAGGCGAAGGCGGGGTTTCGAGCCGATGTCGACCGCGATGCGATCGCCGCTCCTTGCTCCGCGCTCTTCGTGGCGAGTCCTCTTCGCTAGATTGCGTTGACGGCGGTGTAGGCGTCGGGGACGACGGTGGGGAGTCCGGTGGCAGCCTGAGAAGGAGTCGCCGCACACGAATTTGAACTTTGTACTTGAGAGTGCAGCGCATGAATCCGTCGTAAATCTGCTCCGGTATCGCCAAGATCTTCTCCTCCGGGATTAGCTCTGGTCGAGTAGTCCAAGCAGTGAGCTTGAAGACTGAAAGGTCGCGTCTCTCCATCGTTTCAGGGAGGACCCTGACAACCGAGCAATATGGCCGCAACAAGGCCGCCGCCGTGGTGGCTTCCCAGACATGCGGCGGAATCCCTTCAATCTCGATCTGCACCTTATGATATAGTGCTCCATGATCCGCATAAACCAGTCGATTCCAGGGACGAATAGCAAGAGAGAAAGCTGGCGTTGTGACCACCCTATCTCCAGTTAGCATCGTGAGATAGGTTGCATGGTCTGGCGCAATGAGGAAATCAAACGGTGCAGCGGCTGCATGTATTTGCAAACGAGCATCCAGTGTAATCCCAAATTTGTTGGCAATGGCAGCCCGCGCCTGATTCAGCGTTACCTGCGGCCTCGTGCCAGTGATCTGGACTAGGACAGCAAGATCTTGATATTCTGCCTCCCATTGGTCGGTATCTAGGGTCCGGTCAATGTAGCAGTACTCCGGGGTCTCCAGGCGGCGCCTTGACGGTGAAGGTGACTCCGGGGAGGGGGAACGGCCAGAGCGCTCAGAAGTTGACCCATGGTCTTTCTTCGCTCGCTTCCGGCGCCCACCCCCCCGGCATCCCCTACGCCTCCTGCAGCGCATGCGGTCTTGCCGCAGCTGCTGCTCGGCGGCAGCCAGCCCTGGGTCACCGGTCTGCTGGGCGTGAGCCGGTTGTTCCCCGGCGTCTTGCAGAGGAGCAGACTCAAACATCTGCTGCTTCATTTCCGTTCGGCAGGCCCGGCTTCCTGGACGGGTCCACTCCAAACTCAGACCTGGTCTTCGGCACTCGAACGAACGGTGCCCTGGTCGCTTGCACCGCCAGCATCTTGTTGGTTCGCGGCATTCCTTCCTCTGATGCCCCTTGGATAGACAGTTGAAGCAGCGTCCTTCCAAGAAGAGTGGAGGGCCCTGCGGCTGCGCCTACTGGATTGTGGCCCAAACCCACAGACAACAATGTCTCTGTATGACAGTCCCTTCGGTGAATCTAGATCGGAAGCTCTCTCCGACTCTGCAGGGGAATCCCGCCAGCGCTGATGCTTGGGGCGCCCTACGGAGGAGGGGAAGAAGGGTTCAGCATGGGGAGAAAGAGAAAGGCTGGTGGCGGTGGACGCAGTTTTTGGGAGGGTGGTGGGGGTGGAGATGGCCGCCGGAACCGGGAAGGTCGCCGGCGATGGTGGTGGGCTGGCAGGGTGGGTGGGAGCGGGTTCTCTCATCTCTCTCCTTCTCCGGGCTCGCGCGTTCAACCAGCCCTCTAGATGGGATACGTACGTATACTTTTTTAGCCTACTTTTTTATTTTTTGTTTGCGACTAGGATACGTACATATACTTGCACAACTTTCCGATCAGAAGACGTACGCACATGAGCACATCGTAATCGTGCCAAGTGCAAAGGTCTTAATCGTAAATTGTAATTCGTCTCCAGCCAGCTGATCACCAGCCACTACGGTAAATCTATGTTTTGCCGTGTGTCCCATGCACATGAAACCTTGAAAAATCCACGGTAAAATCTTTGTCATGGGTTACACACGACAAAGCGCGCACTTGGTAAAATATAAATTAAAAAAAACTTCAAAAAAATAGTAAAATTTTTTTTGGGCGCCCAAGAACCCCGCCTGCTCAAGTCACGGGATTTTTTCACATGCTACGCGCAAAGTGCACCCACCAAGATTCAAACTCACAACCACACCTTTGCGCATACCCTCCCCTACCATTGCACCATACACTCAATTGTGACTACACCCTGCATTCGCTCTTTTTATATTTTACCTCTTTGTCGTGTGCTTTATATCGGACACACGACAAAGACCATCTTTATCGTGTGTCTTCTATCGGGCACACGGTAAAGACCATTTTTGACGTGTGCCTTATATATGGCACACGGCAAACACCTTTCTATATATTTTCCAATATGTTTTTTATTAACTAAATTATTTCAAATAAAAAATATTAAACTACAAAGTTGTATAACTTATTAAGATCTACAACTTTTGTTTTGGTTATTTATTCATTTAACAAAGTGGTAGTAACATTGTTCCCGAATCTTATATGTCTCATTGAATATTTCATAAAACAGACTATTAGATTTTATAAACAATGTTTTTGATTAAATTAAGTAATAAATAAATGATTAAAATAAAAGTTGTAAGTCTTCAAAAGTTATATAACTTTGTAGTTTAAAATTTTTTGATTTGAATTAATTTACGGTTTTAAATATAATTTGAATTTATATTTTGTCGAGTGCTAGATAAAAAACACTCGGCAAAGAGGGTGTTTGCCGTGTGTTAAATAAAACGCACGGCAAACATCATCTTTGTTGTGTGCCAATTTTTTTTTTTACACACGGTAAAGATTTTGCCGTGTGTTTTATTTTAACACACGGTAAACACCATCTTTATCATGTGACCGAAATAAAACACACGACAAAGATGAGGACACACGGTAAAAATTGATTTTTCGTAGTGAGCAGCGCCATCGGAGTCAGTATGAATGAATATTGAAAATCATGTGAACTTACTCGTTATAAGCTAAGCAACTAGTGAAATCCATCCGGACTGCACCATGCAAAAACCATTAGTGCTAGCTCTCAGAACCAAGCGATCGTTGCTTCAAATTATCCTCGGCTCTTTTTTTTCCTTTTCGATGTGGCAGGTTCTGAAGAGTTTATCTTTATTTTCCTGTTTTGGAGAGGAATCATTTGTGAGAACAAATAAATTTAAAAGAAAATACGCAATGCAAAATGGCAAGATGCAGCAGGCTTTAAATATAGAAGAACATGTCAATATATATAATATACCTTAGTATTACTGATTACCCTGAAAAGGAAATAGAGGTTTCTGTTCATAGAAGAATTAACAAAAAAGAAATATCAAATCTACCAGAAAAAGAATGATGGTTAATAGATTTAGAATCAGAGAGAAACAAAAGCATTATTAAGCATAAACGATTCATGCGCTCTATAGAATGTCCTGCTTCTTCTGACTGTCAGCTCAATATTGTCACTGACACTTGCAAAAGGAGTGCTCACTTCAGTCTGTCATGAATCATGATCTTTTTTTTTTTTTGACAATTGATCTAGCGACGGGTGGTGTGGGTGTGGCTACAGACTCGGGCGCGGGTGCCACCGCCCATCCAAGCTGCGCTAGGCCGTTTCGCCGTGCTGCACTTTCGTCGTCGTCGTCGTCGACAACATCCACGTCAAGCACACGGTCGCCGTCAGCCCCGAACGTCTTGCCTTGCTCTGTTTCACGGCGAGCAAGGAGTGGTTGGTCACAGCTGGCCCTTGTGAGCCTTGACATGCGTGGCTAGACAGCCCAAATTTTTTTTACCTAATTGACCACCGTGGGCCCCCCGTGACAGTAGCTGATTAGTTTGATCCACGTGGACCGCAATGGGGAAGTTGTTAACTGTGCGCTTAATCTGAATGTTTACCTTTCAATGTTCTTGCAAGATGTATGTACGTACGTGTATGATTATTTTGAACAAGTGCAAAGCAGCTTAGTTTTCTCACATATTTCTTCAGTTAGATGCCATGAACTCGGTTCTGCTCATCGGTACGCATTTGTCATGCTCAACCTCCTGGAATTAGGAGAGTGTTAGCTTAGATCGTTTCCCTACTGAAACTCGTGGCTTTGCTTGTGTCTCTACTGAAACTCGTTTAAAGATCCTCGTAGAATAGGAAGTGCTCAGATAATATTGACAGGGACGACTTTTTACCCTGCCGCCGGGCAACGCTCTGGTACAGCCTTCCAATGCTGCTGCCATGCACGGTGCATACCATCAGCAAGCTGAACACGAAGTCCACAAACTCCTTGCGGAATACCGGCCGCAGCGAAGAGCACCGCCGTCTTCGACTTTGTGTGGACCAGCAGCTTCAAGGGGATCTTGCTGGAAGCCATCGGTCAAACTCTAATTGGCTTATGCTGCTTCTTCGGTTAATGAGTATGAGTCGATCAGGTTAAAGGACGAGATGTGGGTGTTGACATCAGATTTTGGTAATTCTCGGTTGTAAGCATATCGGTGATGAGGTTTGCCATAAAACTCTGTGTTGTGCAGAAAATAACTGAAGGAAAGACGAGAAGATTCTGTCGTCAGAGGACGTTAATGCTGACTGTGTTTGAAGAGACCTTTGGCGTGTTGCTGTTCAAAAGAGGCAGCCAAGATCAAAGGTTGATGGAATGCGCACCCATATATTACTTAATTGTCTTGGCTAGATAATAAGATGTGCGCTATTTCCAAATCAACTAGCAAGGGTAAGAGGCTCTTGAGCAGATCAGATTCAGGGAGGAGAAAGATTCATAAATTCCATATATGGTTCTCAAAAGGTGTCACAAGATTAAGGAGAATAAAGTCAGCAGCACTTTAGGTGCATACGTGATGCAGAGGTGTGCGGAGGAAGGATGCTAGGAAGTGAATGCCATATGTGCGTACATGGGAAATATGGAAGCCTCATGTCGAATAAATAAATGATTGACTTGGTCTTACCAAGTTAAGATTAGACATGAAAACCAAATCAAATTGTATTAGGATAATATTTGTACCTAGTTGATTCAGGTTACGTTGGCTTAGTCAAAGCTAAAGTCCACGCTGCCCCCATTAAATATAAAGGGTGGTGGCGAATATAATATCATCTCTCAATCAATAATACAACTTCCCTTCAGTGCATCGCCAGCTCTGAAAACAGGAAGAACTCGATGAGTTCCTCATCTGGAGCAGGCTCTCTATGATAGATATTGGACTCCTTTCCTTGGCGGGTTTTTTATCATGAAACATGTTGCATCAATTAATTCCGACCTCGGCGACAGGCAGCGAACTTGCCACCACGCTGATCACAACGACCTGCTCAGGACTTCCTCAGTCCAATCTGGTATTCTGGTTTGTTCGTCATGGTTGCTAGTTATCCGGTATACTAAATCTTTCTAGGTTATTTTACTAGTACTAGCTGCATACTGTCTTGAAAAAACCAATCTATCCTAGTTAAGTTTAGTGATGCAATTCTAATTAGATCTGTATATCTGAGTCACCTCTGAATAGATTTTAGCGATTAGATATAGTATTGTCTAGGCGTTCGTTCGTTTCAAGAACTGTCTCAGCTTAGACCGATCTTCTAGAATATCTAGAACTGTCTCGGTTAAGTCTGATCTTCTAGTTGGACAACCAAACAAGAATGATCTCATCACGATGATCTGTTTGTGCTATCGTCGGAGTTTTTATTGGCTTTGGTTTATCAGCTCTATGTATTGCACTAGTTTTATTTGTCTAGCCAAAGAATCATCATATAATTTATTTATTTATCAATGTTGTATCGACTGGGTATTATGATTCTATGAACTAGCCAATATAATATTAATTTTCATGACTAGTCTAGTGTGTATTAGCTTGTAGATTTATACTTTGTATTATTAAGATAAAGTTGATGCTTAATCATGTACTTAGCTTGCATCAACTTTGTCCATAGGAGCTATCGTTGATTGACTTACAGACGCATCTTGTCAGTTGAATGCTCAAACTGACTAGCACACCGTGCACTGTCTATAACGTGTCATCGGACCTACACTAGAGCTAAGCAGATCTCCTAAACCTCGTGTTTACATATGGCGTATCGACAGTCTGTTTTTCACGTTAAAAGTGGGTCATCGTTCACGCATGTGCGCTGTTACATTAGAGTGAGGAGGAAGGGAAGTCTTGTGAAGGCCAGTCTTTTTTTGAGCGAATTCTAAAGATGACGCCGTGTTCTTTTATGACTAGAGAAGGTTAGTCTTATACGAATAAAGCATGAGTGTTAACATCAGAGATAAGATCTGATTTCATAACAAAACTAGAAAAATGCATGTGCGTTGATACGGTTTTCAAAAATACAACCAACTATATGTATTCATATATTTTATAGATATATTATGACCGACAATTTTATCACACAACAATAGATAATTTATATATTCATACAAATTATTGGATATAATAATTTTCTAATAAGTTAACACGAGCCGAGGCGAGACGAGCCGAGGCAGCTCCACATCCATCCCTAAATGCAAACACTCGTTTGCCGCACCTTGAGTGTAAAATAGAAATACTTTTTTATAATCTGGGGTGTAACGGTTATCAATGAGCACAAGCTGGGGTGTAACGGTTATCTGGGGTGCAACGCTTGGGCAATTGATTGTCATATATTAATTATTCCAGAAATTGAGCCACGTAATTGGATCGGTCTCCATTAAAAAAAGGAAGGTGAAGATGTATACAGATTGTGTTGATACGTGTATAAAATCAAAGTAATTTTCTGAGGACAAAAGCTGCTCATGTATTACGATAAGGTTTTTACTATTTTGTGCAGCTAGCTATTTTGACTATTTTGTGTGCATCTAGCATTATGCATGTGCGTTTTTCCGTTCTCATTTTACATGTGTATAAAAGCTAGCACCTCTAAGCAGAAAAATAAGGTTATTAACTATTTTGAGCAAGTTGCTGTTTTGTGTAACATATGACCTGCATGTGCGCTCCCCCGGCTAATGTTACGTATGTATAAACGTTAGAACCTCTGAGCAGAAAAATGAACTCATTTGAAGCAGGTAGATTCGTAGAAGCTAGTTAGTTTTAGCATTTGAGATGTGCGTAGATCTAAGACGTCCGGTCACAAATTTCTACGTACTTGGTCGCAGAATCTGAACTACTTTGTTGATTGCATAGATGGAAAAGGCAGAGTGCATCTGATCACGGGTTCGCTGAAAATTTTGTGATTAAATCATGTGTCGAAATGCAATCCAAGTACATATAATTGCAAAAGTTGTACCGACTTAGAAGACAAAGCTACTGCTCAAGTTGCTTGTGAACATAATAATTTTTTTACTAAAGTAAATGACATCCGGCCCCATCATTGGCGTGAGATTTATTGTGTGTGACCATCACTACTTTAAACAATGTGATTTGTTATTTGCGATCATAAAAACTTTTACTATTTGCTACGAGATTAGCTTTAGTGAATACTTTCTCCATTTTAAATTTATTTGTCATATTGGCTCCGGACATAAGAATTAAGGAGAGGTGAAATTAAACAATTCGAGCACTTATAATCGCAAAAGTGTTGTTTACAACTCGGAAGACAATGCGCTATTGCACGTGTTGTTTGTGAACATAATATTTTGTAGTAAGTGATGCCCATCCCCATCATAGTTGTTGCATTATGATGATGATGGTAAACCGTACAAACCTGGTCACGTGCTACCCTGATAGCAAATATTATTATATACGATTAAAGTCTTGACTTTTTGCTATTAGATTAGCATGATAGCAACTATTCTTGCATGTATCCACAAAAACTTCGATTAATCCTTACCAGATCAATAGTTTTTACATACTAATGATATGTTCTAATAACAAAGTCCACTTACTTTTACAGTTTGTCAATGTAGGACGAAGCTCGTGAACTATAAAACCATCAAGTATTTGTTACTAGATAAGCCTTATATCCTAGCAAATATTATGTCATGAGACCATAATATGATGTAACCAAAGTATCTTGATCACAAATAATAGTGTTTGAACACTAAATTTTGAATTCTAAGGGATCAAGTTTCGCTGAGAACATAACAGTTTTTTGGTGAGAGTAAGATGACTCGTTTGCTGCTTCATTTAAATTGCCAGGATAAAGTATGCTGATCACTAATACTTCTATATGGTAGTACATTGTGCTGTTTAACTTAATTTCTATTCACCGGCCATTGGGTCTTATGGTTTTCTCTCCGTCGGTTCACCTTTTCCTGGTTTTCACCGCTTCCCACGTCTCCTGGAGTGATATTTCTGCATACTGCATGTGATGCGGGTTGTGATTGATCCACTGATACGACGGTGCACATCCTTAATTCCGATAGCAAAAATTACGTGAATGCAAATGGTTCAAAGTTGAACAATAAAATATAGATTTTGATACGTGCACATTCTTTTCTCAACATGGTGTTGCATCCACACAGCAGAATAATAGTTTGTGGAGATTGTAAATATTTCAAAGACCTGCAAATATTTTTTCATTGATATGTCAGTCACATTTTAAGCATAAATTCTCAATCATTTGATATATCAGTCACATTTTAAGCATAAATTCCTTTCCATGTTATAGTAAACTATCATTAGTTTTATGGTCACAATCTTTAGTAGTAAACAGATTATCCATAAAGGTCTACGGTCACAAGTCTGTAAGCCCATAAAAACGTTTTCATATAATTGTAAAATATTACTGATTTTATGATCACAAACCTTTGTAGAAAAATATTATCCCGTTGTCATCAGGATATTATGGCCACGAGGTATAGGCAAGTGCATTGCCGTAAAAGGTTAAAATATTTATGACTTCAGACATCTCAATAGGTTTTTGGTTAAAAAGCGACTCAAAGATAAGCGATATTCATCCAAGTAAGACTGAGGCTGACCCTTTATTAAATAGGTAAATCAATAGTTTTTCTTATCTAGACAAGAGTCACACAGGACCATGAACATTGAACTTGAGTGTAACATTACCACGTAGTAAATGGATAAATTTGTAATAACACCAAGTTGCCTTGATCATAAATAATATCATGCTTGAATATTTTGCAATCAGAATTAATGCCTTGATCATAAATAATATTGTGCTAGATAAGATGAATGAACGAAAATCTCTAATGCTGAACAGAGACATCCAACATACCTGTACCACTTAGCCACCAAGATTCCTATCTTTTCTCTATCGAGGAGTAAAACAAAAACAAAATGTTGCTAGCCTTCTGTCTGCAACAGAAATGTCATTTTTTGAACATTGTCTGGACAACAATTTAGATTACCTCTTCTTCTAGGCTGGAGGAATCATCCTGCAATGCAAAAAACCATATAATTTGTGATCTGGGAAAACATAATATATAATTATGTGAAATAGAAACAGCCACAAAAATGAGATGACTAACCTCTTCGTCAGGCATGGATGAATCAGCCTGCAAAAAAAAAATGTTAGGAGCACATTTTACAGTTAGGCTACAAGCACATAAATTAAAAATATGTGCACCTCTTCTCCATGTTGGATGAACCGGCCTGCAAAATAGAATACAAATATTTGTGTGATTAGAATATTTATGATCCAAATAGGTAGATTTTTGTGATTATATTAGAACGTACCTGCACCTCATCGTCTACAGCTAGTGGCTCGGCATCACATGCGTCCATGCGTGGCTGCCACTTCATTGATGCTTCATCGGACCTAGCAGAACGGGGTGACGAACGGGTGGACACTGCCTCGTGGGTTTCTTCACGGCAACATCATGGCCTCTCTTCCTCTTCATGGCCCTTGGTGATGGCCGAAGCGGAACACATGTTTCTTTTGGGATATCGAAGTTGTCGTCGTCATCGTTCTCAGGCAGGCATGTGCTGCCGCCGCCGAGGAGCCTTGGCTAGCTGTTTTGGCGCAGGCAAATCTCATACCTCTCGTTAGGGCTTGCGATCACCAGCAGCTTCGGGTTCTTTGGCACTCTATCAACCAGGCGATTGCCCTTGTTCATCTGGAAAAAAAAAAAGGATGATTACGCCAAACTGTAAAACAAAAGCCATTCACGTGTACCTGGAAAAGGACTGCAGAGTTTACCGTTGTTTAACAGCTGCGCCGTCGATGTCAAGATGGCCGAAACAAGCCGCCGCCGCCGCCGTTGTCGTCTAGGTGCACGGTGCAACAGTCGTCGCCGTCGAGATGGCCAAAACACTGCAGCGGCAGCGGCCGTCCAAAACCTGGAACGGGAACAACAGCCTCAAACAACGGAAGAAAATATATGTAGGAGCAAATTATGCTGGCTATTAAAGGAATTGAGCAAGCGTGTTATCCTGGGCCCCGCAAAATTCCATAATGGCGAGAGACAATCTGATATTTACATGGAAACATAATAAATGGCTCCTGGTTTTTCTTCCTAGCAGTTTTTTTACGATTGGTTTTTTTAACATGGGGTGCTGCCTGGATGTAGTTTGATCGGCCTGGATGGGATCGGGTGTGATGACGTGACTGGCTAAGTTGGCTAAGGTGTGAAATACTAAATCACACCCAGGGTGTGGTATAGTATAGCTATATATATATATACCATAACTTTATGGTTACGGTTGTAGAAAAATTATGGTTATGAGTAAAACATTTATGGGTGCGGGGATGATCTATAAGGTTTTTATGGTTACGACAAAAAACTTTTATGGTTGTGTGAAATGTTCACGGTTACGGAGTGTAAATTTTATGGTCAAGTGATATAACAATTATGGTTGCGGGTTGAGGTGCTAAATAGTTATTTAGCGTGCTGCACATTAAATAGCATGTCCATATATATATATATATATATATATATATATATATATATATATATATATATATATATATATATATAGTATATAATGTGAATTTGTTCATCTTATTTGAATATATCAATGCACTACAATACTACCAAATTTTTAAGACGAGCTGGCTAATTTAGAACACATACTAACAAAGTGTCAGTACGTTGCTACGGGCTAAAAAAACTTGTTTCTATAAGTGAAACGTGTGTTAGGGGATCACCTTGTGAGCCACCCTTTGAAGCCCACCAAAATCAGGTTGTGCATATAGGATCGAAGCTAACCATCATGTCTTTTCATCTACATCGTCTTCGAAGTACAGGTACTCAACGGAGGTTTCAGAGGATTGGAGTTCTCCATGCAAGGAAAGGCAGGTAAGTCCCTTCGAAGGGTCAAAGGTCACCAACAAGCATTCGAAGGATGTAACAACACCTAAATCGAGAATTGGCGCAATGTACGTTGGACGACACATGGCATTACCCGTTATGATGTCTTGTCAAGCAAGGAAGGGTATCAGAAGAACTCCAGTGAGCAGTTTGCCCTCTGTGGCAAGTTTGTATAGAATATTCATAGAATATAGTTGGTAATCGAGGGTAAAATGGTCATTTACATATGGCCTAATTACGGGTCTATAAATAGAACACCCTTGCTTACTTGTAACGGGACAAATGTTCATGAAATATACAAAGTAAGCTTGTTGTCTGCTCTGCACTTTTCGTGATACCTCGCTTTCATCCCTTCTCTTGTTTCTGGCATCGAAGCTCGCGCTTCGAGACACCAACAATGTGTGTAAGCTTTGCATTTTTCTCTCAATCGCTCTCTAAATCTCCTTACAACTCATTCACCTTCCCCAAAGATTGTGTAATACTTAGCTTACCGGTATACATAGCTCCGTCTAAAATAACACGGTCCCACGATGATGGCCTACATGGAAGCATCAGCAGAGTCAGAGTAACCCGCAAGGAAACATAGGGATATAGATGCCGTAATACATCTTGTAGTGTACGACTAAGACTCTTCATGTAATCCCTGTCTCCCAGATATATAAGGCGGGTAGGGACACCCCTCAAATATATGAAATATAATCAATACAACATCACATACAGGACATAGGGTTTTTACTCTCGTCGAGAGATATTGAACCTGTCTAAATCATTATGTGTTCTAACCATTGAGTTCTTGGTCTCGTGTGTAGTCTTATAAATATATTATTGAGAATAAGTCTCAATAGTTGGCGCGCAGGTAGGGGGTTTCGCCGAGATACTCCATCGACCTCGATGGTAAGATTTCAAGCATCAAGTACTTGCCAAGCTTCAACATCACTTTCAGATCGCTCGACTTCGTCATTGACTCATCTAGTTCGCTGGGCATGGAGAGAAGAGTCGATCTAACTGCAGCCAACTCCATGGCGTGATAAGACAAACCAACTCGACGAGTTTGACCACGAGTTGGTCCGATTCTTTGATGAGGATTCAGATGGTTGCTATTGTCCTTATCTGAGGGCGGTGTGCATGGTAGAATTAAACTAGCTGGTGGCGGTTGTAGGAGACGATCTCGCTAATGGGAACAAGGAGCAAGAACTTGATTCAAGCGACAACCACCAAAGGCAATGACCAAGGGGTTCCCATGGTTCCCGTGGAGGCGCTACTCGATATCTAAACTTGGGAGATTTGGAGATTGAGATAGACGGTGAGAAGTTCTACACCACCTCTCAGAACAACATCACCTGTGTGAGGAAACTCCTCGATGGCTTGATGGTCGAGGAAGCATTCCAAACTCTAGTAATGAAGAAGGCGGTGGACATGCTTAGTGATGCTGCACTTCAAGACCAAGCAAGGGTTAGGACCCAATCTCATGAACCATCTCAGTCCCACATGGTAAGCTCTGATTTGCCTCGAGATCGACCGATCCATGAGGCCATGAGGATGAATCATGTGTAAGCTTCACAATCATTGATGATTGGATTCCTGAGGTATCGATGTTTTAGTGATTAATGATAACTATAAAATTATGGGCTAATATCTACATGAGTGTTGTATACAAAGGAATCATCTCTAACTCTACTACAAATCCTATTGATGATGGTTGCCTTGGCGATTGATGACAATGACCACAAGCATGGAGGATTGAAGAGCTTGATGGAGTCCAAGGGTTGATGGATATGGATCAAGGCGAAGAACAAGCTAGGATAAAGTGTTTGGAACACTTGTCTAGTTGTTAGGGCTTGAGTCCACAGGAAAAACCGGACAATCAAGGGGTCTAGGTCATGTCTCTTAGGTCATACTAGTTGGTGATGTGCATAGATGCTAAGTGAAACCATAGACACTAGGTGGCAGGGGAGAAGCCAAGGAGCTATTGAAAGAAGTCGGAAAATGAAGTCAAGCGAGGATGAGGAGTTTTAGCTTCTGGAGATAGAGACCGGACAAAGGGGTCAGACAGACCAGACTATACGATCATCAGAGAATCAGAGATCAGAGCTGCGAGGAATCTGTTGCAACAAGACCTATAGAGACCGGACGATACGGTCTACAGACTGGACGATCCGGTCTGTGTGGATGGGGAAATAATAGAGAGGAAGCAGTTTTTGATGCTCTCTAGAATGAGCAAGAAGTAAGGAGACCGGACGGTCTGATCTACAGATCGGACAGTCCAGTCTATGCAAAAGCAGCAGTAGACTAAAGTGCGAAGGTGTTGGAGGAGCCGTCTTGTACAAACCGGACGGTCCGATGTGGCAGAGACTGGACTGTGTGGTCTGTATGTCCAGAAAGTTGTTTCGTGGAGCAACAACTAGTTTGAGGTTGGGAGCCTATATAAACTCATTTCTAGGGTTTTGGAGACCTTTCTTAGCTCATAGGATAGCTGTGAGTGTCAGTAGGGAGCTACGAGGAAAAGAGAGGAGCACTAGGAGGAGATATTGGATATCTTGAGAATGCTAGAGAGAGTAACTTGAGCATCCATACACATATAAGGCTAGGGTGTCCTTGAGGGTGCGATCTAGGTTGTTACTCTTGGTCTATAATGAGATCTATACTGGTTAGGTGTCGGTGATCGAGCCTATCATGATTGGTTGTGAAGGCCGTCACACGTTTATACATGGTTTGAACCTGCCGTTGAAAGGGGCACCTATAGTGAGCGCCCGTGTCGGCTCAAGGAGTCCGATAAGTTCTCAAGGGAGGCAAGCTTGTGCCTTGGTGGTAGCGGCAACACAACCGTGTCTTCACTCCTGGAGTGATTACGGGCTCGTGTGCGAGAACTCCACTTGATGGTGGGAGAGACTGGCACTCCGACAGAAGTGGTCCAACGAGGAGTAGGAGAAGGCGACATCCTTCTGAGACCTCATGATAAAATCATGAGCATTCCTTGACCCTCTCTTTACTATTTCGCAATTGCGTGCTATAGTTGGTAGGTTGACTTATGGCTTGCATAGCCTAGTGTGGCTTAGTTTCCACATTGCACTCATCATGAACACTAGCATGTGTAGGGTCTTGTCCTCCTAAAATTATTAGGTTGCAATGATTCCTAGGGCCTAGTGGGGTAATTAGTAGCATTTGTTAATTGTGGTCGGCTTATCGATTCACCCTCCCCCCCCCCCCCTCTACCCCATCTCAGTACACCTTTGATCCTTACACCCTAGAAGAGATCTGAGAGATTCCCTTAACAATTATCATGATGGATGCAATGTGATCAACCATCGACATCAAGAGCAATCACATTGTGACCAGCCCAGGATTGAAAATCACGCCAAAGAGAATGATCACCCCCGAGGCGAACGTCAGGAAGACCGGCGCCTTGATGACCGTCAGGATGATCGCGGCAACCGACATCGGGACAATCGGGATGGCCGAGGCAACATGAGCCGCAATGATCGGGATCGGCGTGATGATCGAGACGACAATGATCGGGACGAGCATCGACGACATCATGAGACATCACCATAGATCACCTTCAGCCCCACTCTCACCTCGTTGTCAATCTCAAACGACGTCGTTCGAGGATGATGAGTTTGATGGGGTTAAAGCTAGTGGAGATTCTTACATTATGGACAATTATCTAACGGTCTGTCTTGAGGCAGCCACACAGAAATGGCTCACCTCTCTTCCTAAGAAGTCAGTCACGTCCTTGGGAGACCTCTCAATAGGAAGTTCATTGAAAACTTCCAAGCAATCTATAATCGATCGGGCAACCACTTCGACCTCACTCGGATCAATGGAAGTCGGACGAGTCCGTGCAAGAGTACATCAAGTGATTCTGCGCAAAGAAGACAAATATCCCTAATGTCCCGGATCAACAGATCATCACAATCTTCCAAGGAGGCTTCTAGAGTGGTTAGTTGGTTCGGGAGATCGATTGGTGGAATCACAACCTTGATCTGACCGCTCAACAGTGCTTCGAGATCACAAACATGTACACCTCCGACGAGTCCGCTCGACATGACATCAGAAGCAAGGAGAAGGAGAAATAATGCCAAGAAAATCTGAGCCCTTCAACTAGTATGTGATTCTTACTTTTCAATACATCTTTTAATACATCTCTATTTGTATCTCTATTTTTGTCTCTCTCCTCCTCATTTTTTGTGCACGCTAACTTTTTCACATCTCCTTAATTCTTATGTCCAAAGCTAGTATAACATTTATTTTTGGACAAAGAGAGTAATATGTTAAAGGTCACTACACACACAAGCTAATATAATCAAGAAAAGAATTTTCTAATCTTGAATCTTCAATTTCTTTGTCATGTTCAGATTGTTTTTTTTTTGTAATTCCTCTAACCGTGTCATCACCACGTCCTCCCCACACCGTCATTATATTAGCTTCGAGAACTACGTGCTTCCTAATTGGGAATACATAAAAAGGTATTTTTCATAGGGGCAGTACTGGTTTTGTTATCCTTGGTTTTTTATTATAAATAGGAAAAACCTCCAGGAAGATTTGACCCTGGTCCCTCTTTTTCTTTTCACTTCTGGATGGTTTCTGGCGTATTTAGCCCTATTTGCAATCCTCCTGGCTTCTTTCTAAGCTTCTATATATGTTCTCCTTCCCTTAACTACATTTCACACATATTTTGCTAAAAACAACAAATCCTCATATGCTAATGTGTTAATTAAATTAAGACAAGAGACACAACCTTCATCTAGAGTAGGTTCATGCAGGGTGTTTGTAATATCCCCAAACGCATGACGTTTTGCTCTTTGTGATCCTTGGTTCTTCGTTACCACTTACCAGACGTTCGTGCAATCTGTAAAATGACGGAGAAAGGAAAATGAACTACGCCATGCTCATTGGTCCAAAACCCATTCAGCCCGTGCTGGAATCGACGAAAGTATAGGTAGCAGAGGCAAATCCATCTTAACCTGGAGCACGGCTAACGATGATTACAACGCGGTGTTCAGTCTTCCGTTGGCCAAAGCGCAGGAGGCACACAGGTGGTCGGCGAAGGAGACGCCATGGCTGCCATTCCACGGATCCTACTGTCGCCTCACGCCATGGAGCAAAAAACTCGGTCCTGCGTAAGATTGATGGAGGCGCGCAGTCTTGATGGAGGCACGTAGGATACTGAGGCGGCCGGCAGGGAAGTTGAGATCCGTATTTCGCGTGTTTAAGGAGGTATGTGGCGGCGGCCCAAAGAAATTGAAGATGCCTCAAATTGAGACTCCAGGAATAATAGATTGGTATAGAGTATAGATATAGATATAGAGGTGACCCAAAGGAATTCAAGATGCCTCGAATTGGGACTCCAGGAGCAGACCATGTACATAAAGTAGTTACGGAGCTCCAATATCTTGCTGGCATAGAGAGTATATCTGATCTGATAGAGTATGGAGCATTTGTGATTGGAACTTTTGGTTTCGCACACAGCGTGTTCTACTTGTGTGCTGATGCGGTCGATTCATATCATGCACGATTATGGCAGGGCCCTTAAACACCATCCATGAGATCCTTGTGGGCATCTTCAAGTTACATTGTTACTTACTATAATAGGTTCATTTTATTGTAAACAAGAAGAATAGGATGCCAAAACTTTACACGCTCCAATATTGGAAAAGTGACTATGTGTCATTATTTGCCTGAGTTGCCCGTGTTTGAATTAAACGATGAACATATAGTTTAAAGACAGAATGTCTGTAGAATGTTGTTCAATCTTTGAGTCTGTCCGTAGATAGACGAACCAACGTCCAATACTATAAAAAAAACGCCTATAGCAATGGCCCAAAATATACTGTAGTGGCGGGCATGGATAGTCCTGGCCAAACGGGCCACTGGCACGGCCCAACCCAAATCCAACAAAGCCTGGCATGACTACTATTACATGTCATGCCGGCATGTTACATTTCATGCCAGCATGGCATGTAACAGTAGTCGGGCCGGCCTTTGTGCCTTGCCATCAGTCCATGGCACGACACGTTAGTCTGTAGCCAGGTCGGGCCGTCACGAAAAGCATGGTGGCTCGTTGGCCTGTTTCGGCCCGACATGCTCAAAAAGCATGAAGTTAAAAAAAAGCCCCTCAAATGGTCAGTTTCACATAACAGAAATGAAAATCACAAAGAAAAACATAACAACACACCAAAAATTTGGCCAAATGATAATGGGATTAAATTATAATTTGTTACAAATAGATGTTCTAACTGGCTATCTCATTAGAAACGCTTTGGCCTAAGAGAAAAGAGTACAGCCAATGCAAAAGTCATCAAGTCCCAAAATATTATAGCAATATTCTATGTACTAACTACTAGTAACTAATCAGCAACAATCTGGGATGATCCAGCACCATCAGCACTCAATCCAGCACCACCAGCACCTAGGGGTGAAAGCGGTGTCGATAATTTCCGAAACCGATCCGATTCGAATCCGATTTTTGAGGATGTGGGGGAGCATTTGAGGTTTTTTAGCGGATATGGATAATCTGAATCCGATCACGTGAGGATGTAGGATAGGTTATGGCATTGACAAAATTTGATGGATACGGATTATCCGAATCTCATAATAGGATTATCCGATATTTTTGTCGGCTCAAAATATATAATGTCTAATGATAGTGATGATAAGGCTTGACTGCGTCACTCAACATCCTATTATGTACTGAAGTCGTCATACGACAAAGAAAAATAATTATATGTTTAATGTTTGCTTCAGACATTTTATTTTGTTTTTCATACTTATGTGATTTTTTAAATATAGAACACATATATTTTTTATTTGCTATGGGTAATCACTTAAAAGATTAGGTTGTGTGTTTTGGTTGTCCTTCTTGGTGGTTGTTGCGATCATACATATACTCTGCAAATTCTTAATCAATATATATTTCTCTACGTGAAGAGGTATCATCCGATAATTTAAAGTCCGCTTCCGATCCGCCTCCGATCTGAATCCGTACCATCTCCGACATTCGAAAATATCAGTATTCGCATCCGCATCCACGTATTATCCACTCTGCTCCGAATCCGTCAAAAAAATGTAGAGTGTGATGTGGAGAAGGTATTATCCGATCCAATCCGATCCGCTTTCATCCCTACCAGCACCCAATCCAGCACCATCAGCATCTAGAAACAGATCAACATACTCTAATTCAAGTTCCTTGTGGTGCTTCACAACAGTGTGTTGATCTCAATCCTCTCCAAGCTACCCCATTTACCTCTTTTGTTGTGATACCCCCATCCGAGGATATCCTGTGTTTACTATACCAATCCCTGGATCAGTAGTTGGTACACATGAACAAATGATATGTAATCGATATACGACCTTTATTAAGTCCACGCAGGAATGATACACACATACAAGTTCTAATTTACAAACAAAAGGGATTGATCAAGCCAATCCGGACTAAAGAGAAAATGAACAAAGCTTCGATAACTCCATAGGCAAACTCGAGCATAGGACGTGATCTACTCGTCGACTTCAACGGATTCTCCATCTTCTGCTGGTCAAAATAAAATGAGGCAAGGGTAAGTACGTAAGGTAGTCCGCAAGCACTACCTCTTGCAAGGGATATATTCATGCATTTGGGAGAGTGGTCAAGAAATAGGATAAGGTTCAGAGTTTTGCGGGTAAGTGCATAACGCTCTCACTTCACCTCGGGCACGCCCACAAGTCCACCATGGAGCTCAGGGGTTCCACCGTTATGACACACAGTCATATCACCAACGATGACACACAGTCATCATATTCTTGCCAAGTACTCGACTTATCACCACTGCACCAAAACCAATCCCTGAGTCTATTTCTACTTCGTCGGGTGATACTTCCTTCCTGCGTTATCTAGGTTCCGCATTAGTCCTGCTCATACAGGTTCTGTGATCGTACTGAAAATATCACCAAGTTGAGGTCTTAACTAGTCGTTCCTGAGCGATCGGGCAAGCACTCATCCATGACAGGTGGATCTACACCGAAGACACTATCACCAAGTACTCTGCACCAGTACTAAGGAGTCTCGCCCTCAGCCAAATCTATCCCATCCAGCTTCATCTCCACATAGTTGATTTAACACCCACTCCTTCGCACACACACCACCAAACACATTTTCACCAATTTTGTAAAACATTGTAGTGTAAAGGTATGGTGATATGAATCATAAGGTCCTAAGCATATACTAGCAAGGGTGGCATCATCATTAGCACGGCTATTGATAACTTCCTAGGTTTAACACGGTAGTGGGATAACAATTGCGGCCAATCAAGGATCTAAAGTTCATATTTGATATAGGCGATAAGAACATTAGCTTTCACACAAGTGGGTTTCGCTAAGCAATGGGAAAGTGACAAGGAATAATGCATATAAGAAGTAGGCTCTAAGTTGGATGCATTTTCAAAATAATAGGAACAATCATGATCAAGGAATAGATAGAGCTTGCCTCAAAATGCTATTCGTCTTGACTGGTCTTCGCGTTTCTGGTCTTTATGCTTTTTTGGAGGAGGCCGGGTCTTTAGGTTCTTTCTTGCAGCTGGTGCTTCAACCCATGCGTAGACACCGGGTATCCTAGTGTTTCTTGGACTTTGCGTAGCCCTACAGATACGAATAAACTCCAAATAAATTGAGCAAAAGAACTTACTATGAAAAATGACGTAGCTTTTGGGCTAGGGACGACTTGTGAGGTTTTGAGCAGAGGTTATGGGCAGTACCACTCGGTACTACACACTAAGATGAACCCGTGAGCGAAAGATTTGCTCAAAACAGAGCTATGGTTTGAAAGATGGCCTTTTAAAGCTTCTAGATGCTTTTCTGCCATTTCAGAAAGTTATGGGGGCCTTTATATAATTACTAAAAAGCTTAGGGGCTTGGTTGCAAAAAGTTGGGGGCTAAAATGTAATTACATAAAAGTCAAGGGTCTTTTCTACATGATTTCTAGGCTAAAACATAAATAGGCAGAAGGTGAGAGGGCTAAGTGTAAAATGGCAGGGATGTGGGATTTTCCAAGATTTTCTGGAATTATTTTTGTACTAGATAATCGGTGGAATAGGTGCACGGGGTTTGTACTAGATAGTCGGTGGAGGCATGTCCTGTCAGCTTCTCGTTGTCATCGAGGTCGGCCTTGGAGGGACTGTCACGCCTTGAGATCGGGTTACTGGTGTCGGAGTAGGGCAGACCCCTCGGAGGAGCTGACCTCGGCGTCGCCGTCCCGCTCTTTGATGAGCCTGCCCCGAACAGGAGGATCCTTGCCTTCAGCAAGGCCTCCTCGCTTGGGTCCAGGCCAGCCATCGAGCTGATGACCAGCTGCTGCAAAACGGCATAAAATCGGAGCATCCAAGGTCAAGCCCGCGGCGGATCTAGCTGAAGAGGGAGCGCGACTGCACGAGTGTGACCGCGATACATACAGATGAGGTGGAGAATTAGGCTACAGACTCGACGATGCGACGGATTTCGCCGACAAGGTGCAAAACTGAGGAGCAGCAATGGAGAATAGGGACTAGGGTTAGCTATGGCGTGGCATGGAGCAAGCGAGGCGAGGAAATGGGTTGGGATTAGGGTTAGTTGCGGCCACGCGACTTCTTTTATACATCGCGGATCGAGTTGTTGGGCCACTCCCGCTTGATAGTTGATGATAGCTGGGCTACGTGTCATGCCGGGCCTTTACTGGAACGGGCCTCCGACGTGCTTGACCGGGCTGCCCATAAACGGGTAGTACCCATGCCACCCGCTGGGTCGAGGCCTTGGCCTTAGCACGACACGAAGGCATGTGTCGGGCTGGCCTGGGCACGAAATGCGGCATGTCATGCCGGACTTGGGCTGGGCCAAATTTTGCGGGCCTCGGGTTGGCACAGCAGGCATGCCCCAGTTGGCCAGGACTAGGCTTAGGCACCCACTGCTACGTTTCTGTAGCTAAAAATAAAAGAATTGAAAGTGGCAAATGACCAACAAACAACACAAACCGCCGCTACCCTTGAACCCAAAAAACAAAAAAAAAATGTCAACTTGCTCGTAGCCCGCCGGCCCGCATGCGAGGGCGCCGCCTCTATTGCCGTCGCGCATGGCAGCGATGGGCGAGGGCACCAATACAGCCTACGAGGCAGCCGTCTGGAGAGGGGAGGTGGACAGATCTGGCCACCATATGTCGTATGCCGCCACCTTGAGAGGGGAGGCGGCCAGATCCGGCCACCATACATCGCGTGCCACCGCCTAGAGAGGGAAGGCGGCCGGATCTAACCACCGTGTGTCACTAAGATGCGATAAACCCTAGCCGGTCTTATATAGGATTGCTGGTCTAGTTAGGCTAAACTGGGCTAGAAACAACCGATTAGTAGCGGTTCATAATGTGAATCACCTCTAAAAGATTTTTTTCAACGGTTTATATTTTGAACCGCCTCTAAAAATGGTAGAATATTTTTAGCTATGATTTTTTTTAATCTATCACTATATGATTTTTTATACCGCTGCTAAAGGTAGATTTTGTGGTGGTGGTTTTTGTTATCGGAGAATTTTGAGAATAGCGCGTTGGCTTGCGCGGAATGTTGCGTCGTCGTTTTGTTTTGGCTAATCGGTTTGGGATTCAAATTACCCCGCATGTCGTGTCGTCACCCACAACTCGATTAACAGGAATCCCAAGACCACGACCCACGGCACGCTGTTGGCTTGCCGTTGGCATGCGCGCGGGCATGGCTGAAGAGGACTTGGTGCAGGCGTGCAGCGCAGCGGGCAGGACGAGAAGAGGACTTTCATGTTGCCGATGTCGGCGGGGTCGAAGTTGCTGCACAGTGTCGTGCGGAGAACCGAGACGCTGAGAAGGACAGGCCTCGGTGCAGTGCGCGCGCCCGTGGCGGCGGGCAGGCTCTCTTGCCCGCCGTGAAACAGAACAAGGCGTTCGGCGCTGCCGGCGAGCTCGTGCTTGACGTGAATGTTGCCGGTGATGCTTAAAAAAAAACTGTAGAATCCAAACTAAACATCAAAATTGACTAGCAATGTATGCGTGAGTTGTCACGGACTTTAAAAATCAAAGAACTCAATTATAGACATTTTTTGTTACAGTTATTTAAACAGTTTCATTGATCTACTTTAATGTAATTAAATGTTTGAGAGATTAATACAAATATCAGTTTGACATGTTTGAACAAACCATTTTTTATATGAATTTGACATGTTAGAATATCTATAAATTGTTATCTATAATATAGTTTTTTAATCCTATCAACTTCAATGGGTTTTTTGATAAAATACCAAGTCATAGAATAATTGTAAATATTTACAATATTTCTCAAGGATCTTATTAAAAACATATAATAGGCTTAGAGCATCTCCAGTAGAGTTGCTAAATTTAGTTTTGACGCAGTCCAAAATCAATTATCACCAAGATTTTGTTTATTTATTTTTTATATTACACTCAGTTGACTTTGATTCCAAATAAAAAATATTCCAAGATCAAGTTTTTAGTCTGGACATTAGTTTGGGCACGAGAGAGAGAGAAAACCATACATATTTTAGTTTGGACCGGACCAATCGCCTAGGAAGTTGGACCAGTCTTCAATTGCGTGTGTGTTTAGCTTTCTTGGCAGGCAGCGCCCGTGCGCGTAGGACTCCCAGGGCATGTTTGGTTAACACCCTGACTCAGTCAGATTTACTCAGGCAGCAACGCTGGCCACAGGCGTCCGATTTCCTGAGGTGCGTATCTGAATCAGGTGTGTTTCTCCGGCTAGCAACCAAACTAGCCCTAAATCCATGGCAGCCTCTGCCGTGAATGCGGGGCCTCACGCCGGCGCCATTGCTGTCCTCACCCTCTTGATCCTCATCGCGTCCGACGCCAGCTTCTGGATCTACTTCGTCCTGAGGCGGTCCCTGTTCATGGCCATGGAGCCGGTCCTGCCACCGCTCTTGTCACGGCCTCCTAATGCCTCCACCTCGACCGCGCGTGCCACCTCAGCTTTCTCTCCTCCCTCTATAGCAACCTCACCGCCATGCTCCGGGTGCTCAGCGCCGCCTCTGCCACCGTCGCATTGATACGTGCCACCATCGCCGAGTCCAAACCATTGTTTTGCTTTTGGTGGATGTCGAATTGCTTTCGAAAGCTGATTTCCTTTTGGTTGATATGGACCTGTCCGAATAGATTCTAATTAGTGGTAATCGGATGTTGAATTGCTTTCGATTGTTCAGTGGTGCGCACTTCGGTGGATAAACAATTGGTGTAGACATTTACTTCTGATTAGTGCTAATCCCATGTTGAATTTCTTTCGGCTGTTCAATGGTACGCAATACCAAAACACGGGACAGCCGGACTCAACTAAATTAATAAAGTGTAGAGAAAACGGATTGCGCAGTTATATTATTCGTCACGACAAGTGCTTTAAAACTAGCTCCCACTTTCCCATATTTTAAATAAGTTTCTCAAAGTTCAAAATAGGACATACTAAACAGAATTGTTAATGTTAGCATACTATATCAAAACGGGTAATATTAACTTAAGAAATAAAATTTGTTTGATTAGCTATTGCAAATATTGACTTGAAAAAATTTAATGTTTGAAATATGATTCGGAACAAACAAAAATGTTGGATGAACGAACTCATACGGAAATTTCAAAGAAGGAAAACCAACGACGTGCTAAAGGCTGTCGATTGAATAATTAATGCCTCCAAAGAGGTGTGTAGGCAGCGGCCGATGGCAACATTTAGCTTCAGGCCAACTTGGTCGAACGCGGGGCTGGATAATCGGTTAATACGGTTATTATGGTTCATTTTTTTTGTTTTTAAAATATTTTGGTTTAAAAAAAACTAGAAATTTAAATATTTTGAGAAAACTAAAAACCTAACCTAAATAACCAAAATATTTCGGTTTTGTTTTTTCGATTTTGATTTTAACCTAAATTTTAAAAATTGTACTCTTTTTAGAAATTTTTCTATAGTAAAAAGGTTAATATTAATATAAAGGTCATACTAATATACATTATGGTAACTCTAAAATCACACCCTAGCATTGATTTGAATAAGAATAGAAGATTTGTTATTCTAATTTGCCTCAACTACTAAATAATTAGATATATAGCAATAAAATTTAGAACATAATAATATAGTATATGAAAATTTAGTTATTTTGGATATTACGCTGATATCCTCAAGAGACATATCACGTGCATCGGGGACGACATCGCCAACTGGTGATGGTGGTTCCGCGTGTCCGCTGCTGGCTGTCACTAGGGTAGCCACCTTCACCTACATCTTGTTGCATGGAGGACCGAGGAAGCGCCTAGTGCAGGCGCTTCCTCGACAGTATGAATCAGCTCTCCGCATAAAATACTCTCTTAATTCTAAATTAAATATCATTCTAACATTCGAAATTTATTTTATAATACATGATATTCTTACTTTCTAGTACATCTTTCTCTGTTTTAATACATCTCTATCTCTACCTCTCTCTTCCTAATTTTTTGTACACGGTAACTTTTTCACATCTCCTTAATTCTTATGTCTAGAGGTAGAGTTACATCTATTTCTGAACAAAGGAAATAATATGTTATTGGTCACTACACATGAGTTAATATAATTAAGAAAAGAAATTTCTAAGTCTCAAATCTTCAATTTCTTCCCCATGTTCAGATAACTTTTTGTTAATTCCTCTAACCGTGTAATCACCTCATCCTCCCCACACCTTCATTCTATAAGCTCTAAGAACCATATCCTACTTATTTATTGGGAACACACAAAATGATATTTTTCATATGGGCAGTATTGGGTTTGTTATTTGCATGTCTTCTTCATGTATGGAGTGTTGCAAGTACAGGACAAAGTGAAGATATTCAGAACAATCTCATGATTTTGGCACAGCCAGAGCCGTGACGTGAATCGAGTATATCAGCATATAAAGTATCATGTTGGATGTGTGTGCAGAACTGAAACTTCAGAATGCAAACGTTCCATACTCTATCTACCGTATGAATCAGCTCCACGCATAAAATACTCTCTTAATTCTAAATTAAATATCATTCTAATATTCAAATTTTATTTTGTAATACATGTTATTCTTACTTCTCTTTCTCTGTTTTAATACATCTCTATCTCTACCTCTCTCTTTCTAATTTTTTGTGCACACTAACTTTTTCACATCTCCTTAATTCTTAAGTCTAGAGCTAGAGTTACATCTTTTTCCAAATAAAGGAAATAATATGTTGTTGGTTACTACACATGAGCTAATATAATCAAGAAAAAAAATCGCTAAGTCTCAAATCTTTAATTTCTTCTTCATGTTCAGATAACTTTTTTTGTTAATTCCTCTTACCATGTAATCACCTCATCCTCCCCACAACTTCATTATATAAGCTGTGAGAACCACGTCCAACTTATTAACTAGGAACACACAAAAGGATATTTTTCATATGTGCAGTACTCAGTTTGTTATTTGCATGTCTGTCTTCATGCATGGAGTGTTGCAAGCACGGGACAAAGTGAAGATATTCATAACAATCTTAAGATTTTGGTGTAGCTATAGCCGTGATAATATCAACATATAAAATATGATGTTGGATGTTTGTGCAGAACTAAAACTTCGGATTGCATACGTTCCATAGCGCAGTCCTGGGTCTCCCACGATCGCGGAGGTCTACGTCACCCAGTGCACCACAGCGTGATGTGAAGATCGGACTCGGGGTCAGGGGCACAACGGCACGGCTGCCGTACTCACAGGTATGGTCATTGCCCGTCTTGCATGTCGTCTTCGTCGTCTTCATGTATGGGATGGGGCGTTGCAAGCCTGTGTTTTGGCATTACTAATAACTTGAATCAGTTAAGCTATTCTGTTCTTGGAGCGCCTTGGAGGCGATCGAGAGGCGGGGCAAGGCGCGTTACTCCTGTGTAACGACCCGCCTGGCTTCTGCGTTCATGCTTCCATGTACGCTGCGCAGTTGAGCTCGCTTGAGCTTGACTTCCCTGTTGCTGATGACGGCGGGGTCGAAGTTGCAGCACAGTGATGTGGGGTAGACCACTAGACCGAGACGCCGAGAAGGATAGGCCTCGGTGCAGTGCGCGCGCTAGTGGCGGCGGGCAGACCAACCACTCGTTGCTCTAGCTAGCCGTGAAACAGAGCGCGGCAAGATGTTCGGCGCTGACGGAGAGCTCGTGCTTGACGTGGATGTCGCCAGTGACCACGAAGGTGCACCCCGCAGAATCCGCGGGCAGGCGCTGGGACGGGAGTTGGCACCCGCGCCGGATTCTGCAGTCACGCCGCCACTCATTGCTACAGTTTGATTGCCTTCCCAAAGATCGTGACAGGCTGAAGTGAACACTCCGTTTGCAACTGCAACAACCAGAATAAGTAGCAGGGAGCGCATGCATAGTTTTTTTCGAATAAAATAAGTTTCATTTGTGCCTAGTAAATTTTTTTGTATCTCTCAGATTCTAATAATATCAAACATCGTACTTTTTCTAACTTATTAAGAAAGGTGAGGTAGTCTAGACCAGTTTTTCGTGTCCATCCTGCCAATTTTGTGGTCGTACTTGTTGTTTAAGACGAGTTTGAGTCGTTTTATGATTTGATTGTCTGTATTTTTAAAAAATTGGAGTCTGATTTGACCACTTTGTAGTTTGGAGTGAGGAAAGAGACTAATCTTATTAAAACGTCCTAACTCTCCTCTCGTCACATCATATTGCTTCATCTCGCCTTAGCATCGAGCACCAATACAGCCATTGGAGACGTTCTTATTTGCCTCAGCATCGTCATTGGAGGGGTTTTTGTTGAAGCTCTAAAACACCCTAGATCAGTTATCTATGCCCCTGAAGTTCCGTTTTGATAATCATCTCTAATCCTTAATACATCTATAGCTATCAATTCCAGCTCCAAATCCCAGCAATGGCGGATATGTCGCCGTGCACGCGAGGAAGAAGAACACCTCCAGTACCTGTTCTGTTTGTGTTTCTTTGTGAGCCTTTTTTTCTCTTTATGGGCTGCCAGCTAAATTGGCACCCGTCGTTCCAGCCCTAGGCAGACCAAAGTCAAGCGCAGCCCAACCCCAGGTGGAAACCAATCAGGAGCACGGCAGTCTATTTTTCAGTCCAATCTCAAGCCACGCCCAATATTTAGCCTTATTTCCACTCCATGCTGACGCGATGTTAGCCCTGTTGGAGCCGACCAGGGCAAAAAAGCACATGCCAGTTCAGGAAATCGTTTTCTTCCTAGCATCGTTCTTCCTCTCCTTGACATTTCAACAACCGCTGCCATACCCATTGCAAACTTCAAGCCGAGTTGCAAATCCGCTAGGAAAAAAATATTTCTCCATAAAAATTGAATCTTTTAACATGGAAAATAAAATATTCCACAACAAAAGAAAAATATGTTCTACCGAGTGAAAGAAAATGTCCCATTAGAGAGAATCAAATATTCTATCATGAAAAGTTAAATGTTCCATGGATTTTCTTAAGAGTATGAAGGGGGCACAAAATAATAATCTCTACTCCTTTAATAATTTAGATAAGGTTGTTATTGGTGTTATTTTAGTTTAATATTATATTTTCTATTTTAAAGTAGGTTTATTAATCACAGTCTGATAAAAAACATATTAATCACAATAGGACTCTAACTGAAACAAAACTAGACGTAAGCTGTCTTCTATTTCTCATGATCCTAGTGGGAACCGCTCGGCGACGAGGTGGAGCACCTCGTTAGCGCACGCCCCAATGCGACGAGCTTGGCGCTGCACTCCGACACGTGCTTGAGGCAGCTCCAGAAGGCCAATCTCACTGAATCCACGATTTAGCAAAATAAATTATATTATACATAACATAATTATGAGATTTTATTGCTATCAACCATGGCTATAGTTTAGATATTATGTTTTTAAGCCCGTAGAAACGCACAAGCACTTTGCTAGTTCTGCAACATTTGACATTCCTTTCATATGAACGGAAACCTCTATCTCCTGTTCAGGTCCATCAGTATATATCTTACTGATCGGTGTCCATCAGGTCCATCAGTAAGCCTAGTCCACGTTGTCATGTTCTTCTATTGAACGCCTGCTGCCCTGCCATTTTACTTTGCTGATTGGAAAACCCAGTTGGTCACATCCCTGATCATGAGACCTTTGTTCATGTTAATCGGTGTTTTCTTATTAGAGAAAATGGTCAATGTTTACATGCTCTTGTATTTGGGTTCCAACATGGAGTTTTGTCGAGCCCCCATCATAACGGCACACGTCGCTGCATCAATTTTGATCTCGAGGAAAAACATCTGCTTAAGGCACCGCCTACTGCTTAAGGCACCGCCTACGTCGTCAGCTGATGGTATACACACATTTTGATCATCTTGATCTATGCAAATAGCAGCGTCCTAGAACGTGTTAATGCCGCCAAGAAAGTGTGTTGTCGCCAAGAACTCTTGCCAAAAAAGAAACAGAGGTTGAGTAATAACTAAATTGCTACTACCTTATTAGGCAGCTACAGCTATATATTTGGAGATGAGTGGCCCGAAGGAGAGGAATGTTGACATTGTGAAGCAATGTCAGACGATTTGAACTCCTCTGATCACGGAGGTCTACGTGACCCTGTGCACCGCAGCGCGATCATGTGTTGATGATGAAAGAGGTGGGCGTGCAGCATGTGCAACGGCACGGCCGGGCGGATGCCGTACTCGCAGGTGTGATCGAAGAGGACACTCCTTGCTGAGACATCGTCTGGCTTCTTCGTTCTTGCTTCCATGTACGCCGCGGGCTGTGTCCAGACGACATGAGGTGGTGCGCTGTATGACGAACTGGTGTTTGCTGCTTCACGATAAAACGGGCACCTTCATGGTCTGGACCTGCACGCGTCCAACAGCGGCCGGGCACCTTAGCTTGACGGTCTGGCACACTTGCAAACGGAAAGTGTGTTCACTTCATTCTGCCATAGTCTTTGGGAAGGCCATCAAACTGTACAAGATTAGCAACCGGCCGGTGCATCCAGTGCAGGCTGCGATCAACGACGCATGCTCCAGCTCTGATTCGGTGAGTGACTGGTTGACTGCGCAGCCAGCCTCGAGCCGCCGAGGCCAGCCCGTGCCCTTCCCTTCAGCCCACCACGCAAAGCCGACCAGCGGCGTCTGTGGCCGCGCGACAGGGTCGCGTTTGCGATTCGCCATGTGTGAGTGTGACGGCGGACTCCTTCCACTTCCACCAGGGCGCGTTTATCTGTTCCTAGGAGTTTTGGGTACGGCCGTGCATGGGTTAGCCTTGGCCAATGCAATCTACCCATGTTTGGTTGGCTACGTTTCCTATTTTCTGCATTGTCAGGCAACTGTCAGGATCATATTTGATTGCCTGCATCTGCATGTGGGGTTGGATGTGGCCACCCTGCTCCGCCACCATTTCTTGCTAACAAAGATTCCTATCAATGTATCCGACATCCATGCATAGATTAAAAAGCCGTTAAATACCGCTCGGTTTTCACGGTGTTTGAACCGGGCTGGTCCATCTTCACCGGACCACCGGTTTACCACAAAAACCGAATTTGGACACGGTAACAAAACGGTTTTTTGTTTTTTTTTTAACGATAAAAAAATCTAACACTGTAGCGATATTTCAATCCCTGCTTCCAATGCTGGCTCATGGCCACCGCAACGGCCAAGCATCTCGACGCTGCTGTCGCTCAGGCTAACAAGCAAGTCCGCCATGACCCAATCCATAGGCGACAACATAAGAGGACACTCGAGTGGAGCTAGGAACGGTGCATGTGTCAGAAGGTGCGGTGGGGGAGTACAGATCCTCTGCAGTTGTGCATTATGGCTGACATGTGGGCCCGGTGACTAGCTGGCCCACATGTCAACCTCTGTTAATGCTAATGCACAACTGCAGAGGATTGGGTTCCGCGGTGGGGCAACGCATTCACCAAAATATGTATGCAGATAATCAAAATTGGAGCATGCGCGAAGCTTGGAGGCGCACAACCGCAGGCCTCTCGAGCAGCCATCGATGAGCATCGGTCCTGAGCTTCCATTTTATGAACAATATGCGGGATGGCGTGTAAGTCTAGTAAAGTGTTAATTGTCAAAACCATCCCATAAGTCATTTGAAATTTGAGATTCTCACTCATAAGTTGTTTTATTGCAAATTCTCATCCACCTACTCAATTTTATTATAAAATCATCCTAATTTACACATGTTTAATTGGTTCAACCCATTTTTATTCATTTGGAGCAGAAATACAAAATTTTGAAAGTATAATTTTCATATTTTTAGTGAATATAGCAAAAATATTAAATTAGAGTTTGAACAATGTTCCACAAAGTTTGAGATTTGAATAAATTAGACCCTAAACTCTAAACCCTAAAAACCCTAAACCCTAACCTTAAAAATTTGTAACAATATTAAGCTTATTTAACATTAAACTTTTGCAACAAAATACAATAGGAGAGTGGATATTTGCGAAAACAAGGCTTTGAAATCTCAACTCTAAGTGATTTATAGGATAGTTTATGTAATTATCTCGCAAAAAATATATGAAATTAGAGGTTTTCCTGCAAAATAAGAACATTTGTCCTGGTCTCCTGGACATAGGTAGAAGCAGCTGCCCTCTTCGTGTCCCCACACGTGCAAGTAGGATATGATAGAATCTTTTAATATTCCTATACAATATTTATAAAAGGGATAATTGTATAAACCACCCCATAAGTCACTTCAAGTTTGAGATTCCCACCCATAAACTCTTTTGTGGCAAATCCCCACCTATCTAATATATTTTGTTGTAAAAACCACCTCAGTCGACACATGTTTAATTGATCTCATATGATTTTATCGATATAAATTTAAAATAAAAATAAGTTAAATAAATTAAACATTGTTAGAGATTTTTAGTTTATTTAATTCCTTATATTTTCGTAAAAAAGTATCCAAATTTTAAATTTTATTATCGAACCTGATCAAACTTTAATTAATATTTTTACTACATATTCTCTGTAAAAATATGAAGATTATACTATTAAAATTTTGTATTTTTTATAAGAACACCATTGGCTACTTCAAATAATCAAAAACATATTGAGTAAATTGAACATGTGCAAATTAGGGTGGTTTTTGTAACAAAACTCATTGGGTGGGTGGGAATTTGTAACAAAATGACTTATGGGTGGGAATCTCAAACTCTAACTGAGTTATAGGATGGTTTTTGCAATTAACCCTTTATAAAAAGTATAAGGATGGATCACCATGTGTCATAAAAAACAAGGAGATAAAAGGTGCAATTTAAATAAAAGTCAACATTATATCAGACGTGATATTATATTAGCATATAATAAATAAAAACATGATATCTCATATGTGCCTCCTAGGTTTAACTATATGTGTTGTCAAAATGTTTAATATAGAAGAAGATAAAATATAAAACAACAATGTATTGAGCAACGTGGTAGAGATACTTTTGTCTTATGGCTTGGAAATATTTTTTTTGAGGAATTATGGGTTGGAAATATTGACGCTGGTTGACAATGTTACATCACCTCCAATATTTATGTTAAAAAGAAAGGTTTCCAAAAAAATTGGTTTAGGGAGTTTCCAAAAAATAATATAGGGAGTAAAAAAGATCGCGTCCTTCAACAATTCCCAGTTCTCAATATATGTTTACAAAATACTTTTAAATCTATTCATGTCAACTTACTTCATGAACCCTAATGTCATTGTATGAAAAGATTTCAGATTAAGAGTTCCTACACATGAGCTATCTCTGAATATGTTGACTTATATTGATGACAACGGTGTTGATTTTATTCTTGGCAAAGTTAGATGACAGCAAAGTCTTCATTTTCTACCGGATGGATATTCTTCATGCCTCCATGGTTGCCAGGAGAAGACTGTCATTTCCTACCAAATAATTTACTAATTCACCTCTAAAGTCTTGCCTTGGCTCAATTACAACAGGCACATACCTCTTTTTGTTTCCTAATTCTTAGCTGCCTTCTTCTTCCCGTACAGGAATCGATCGACATCTCTGGCTGCCGAACAAAAATCGAACACAACAGCGACATCGCCATGTGTATGTCTATGAGAATTTGCTGCCACATATATTCCTATACATGCATTCCACAGACCACACACCATATTAAATTATCGATATTTTGTACACACTTATTCTAATTACCTTTTTTATATTATTTGCTAGTATAATATGATATAGGGAGGATCAAATGATGACATACGTTTCTTTATTTGTACACGTATAATGCACAGAAACAAACTGATAGGCCGTACACGACGGTTCTTTAGTCAGATAACGTCTCCTGCTGAGACGCCGCCGCTGCCGCGCCTGCCCCTCCGAGTCGTCAGCTTCATCGTGTTCGACCTTGCGGGCATCCGAGCGATCATCTGCTCCTGGGCCGTGGTGCCGTGGTGGGGCGCCGCACCGACAACCAACTCGGCGAGACACCGTGACGGGGGCTCGGCGTCGGCGGTCACTGGTCGGTCACGAAGGTGGCTCGCTCGAAAAGGCTGCAGCGTGGTCAGGTCCAACGCTTGAGCGGCGCGATGGGGAGCTGGGTGCGCGGGATGATGTCGAGCAACGGGGTGGCTTGGCTTGGTGTTCTGAAGCATGATACGGCAGCGCCGCAGATGCCGCTCTGCTCGGCGCGTGCGTGGCGCGGGGCTCTGCGTGCGGGGGCTGTTACCGTCCGACTGGGCCGACAAAGGTTATGTCGTAGCCCACCCTCCTTTATCTTGGGTTGTTATCCCTCTACATAGAGAAGAGCTATATAGAAAGTGATTATATGGAGAAGATAGATGATAGTGTATTAGATAGAACACTTTCAATATAAAAATTGGATTAGATACACCATATTTTATTGGATATATCAAAATCAACATATTTTATTGGATACACCATAATTAACATATTTAGTTGAATACTCTATAACCAACACTACTCACCCTCTATATAAAACAAGCATGAGGTCAATACTTGAGCACACTATAAAGCAGCCCATAGGCGTGCAATACTCCTACACACAACACATACCAAAGAGAGAAGAAAAGGAAGAGAAAGAGAGACAGTTATATCCAGAACCCGTGATTTCGAACCAATCACAATCAAGCTCGTTCTACACTTAGAGATCTTTGATTTGGTCAGTCGATTTGATCTTTGATTCTTAGGAGCATTAATTTGGGATTTGTTTTATTAGTTCGAGTCTCTGCAGTTTCAGTACAGAACAGTTTGATAGACGATTTATTTGGGTAGTCAAACGGTGTCGGATTGATCTGAAATTTGGTCAGTCTTTGTGGGACACGTTGAGCTAGTTGCCTACCAAATTTCGTGCACTTTGGTTCTACGCTTTGAGAGTAATGAGCTGATTAATGAAGAGTACAGAATCTGTATCGCCTCTATTTGCCTCTTCTAATTGTTGTTGTTGTGGTCAAAGATTTTACTTTATGAATGGTGTTGATGATGTTGTAATCCTCTAGAGGTTCTAGAGAAGACTCATTTGTACCACTATTTTTAATAGTGGAAGTTTGGAATAATCGGTTGGTCCCGTGATTTTTACTCCTCATATTAAGAAGGTTTTTCACATAAATTACTGGTTACTTGTGCATGTGTGCTCTCTATTCCGTTGTCAATTGTTGGTTAACATTTTTTTCTTATTGTTTAACATAAAATAAAGGATTAATTAATACTAATACCGCCGGTTTTTTCCAACACTTTAACCTCGCGCTCGCCTCCTCCCTTCTTCAACCTCGCGCTCATCCCAGCTCCGTTGGATTGGATCACCTCCCCTCGCGACTCCGGCGCCGTCCCCGGCGTCGTCGTCGCCCGCAGCACCGCCCTGGCCACCGCAGACTTCCACCATCGGCAGCCAACGGCGCCACGCCACCAGAACCCGCCGCCGCCACGCTAACCTTTAGGCCTCGTTCGGTTTCCTCCGGACGGGCTGTTCCGCGGCCTGTTCCGTGCGGGTTGGAATGGGCCGCTTTAAAATCAGGTCGCTGATAATTTGATCGTTCTGTTTGGGCCGGCTCGGAAAAAATCTTTGACCCGGAATGAAATTTTCATGAAGTCCACGGCCCGGAACGATTCTCCTAGTCCTACCCTCCGGCTCGGAGCCAGCGGACGCCCGAGGCCCAACGAGTCACACACGAGGCCAACCCTAGCGCGTGGCGGCGGCGGCGGTGTGAGGCGACCACCCCCGCGACGGCGACGGCGGCGATCACCCCTTCCCGTTCGTCGTCAACACTATCAGCCACTTGAGGCTTTTCGCAACGAGGCGGTGGCAGCACAGGAGGGGACGGCGCGGCGGCGCAAAGAGACTACCACGGCGAGGACCACCTCCTTCCGTCTAACGTCAACGCTGTACGCCTCCTTCTCGCTGGTAAGGCGCCGCACCTTCTTGCTTCTTTCCTCTTCTCTCCTGCTTCTTTCCTCCTTCCATCTAATTTCTTGGTTCTTGGCTAATTTCCTGCGTGAGTGTAGGGTTGGATCGAGAGGGGGATTCAGGATTCAGAGCCACTCACAGTACAAAGCGATCTTGAGCAAATCAAACATGATTATATTAGCGTTGTAATATTGTTGGTTAGCTAGGTCTTTTTTTTTCAATGGAGAGGTTTGAAAGTGCTGCAAATTCAACGTATTAGTATGCCAGTCCATTCAGAATCTGACATGATAATACGACATGCTTGTCTCCCTTTAGAATTTTTTCCTGGCTCTGCTACTGCTTGAGAGAGTACCTTTTCTAGCTGGTATATGTGTATATATTTTTTTTCTGATTGTTGTATGTGTTATTATTTTTTCATTTTATGCGTGCCCTGAATATTACATGTCTTGATGTTTGAGTACTGATGTTCTGTTGTCATTGGTACCACATGAGTTTCGTCAATGAATGATCCTATTTTTATTCTTTTTTGAACAACACAAATTTTATGCTCCCAGAATGGCCGAGGCTTTTTTTTTCCTCTCTTTAATGTCTGTTTTCCTGAGCATCTAATGTCTATTTTCCCCTCTCCTTAAAATTTTCACTTTGCACCACCTTTCAGTATTGAACATGATGAGTGTCCTTGGGTCTACAAATAGATACAAATAAAAGATAATTTTAGCTACACTGAGTGCCGTATTTTTATTAAAAACATGTCATTTGAATAATCCCATATAGAAGACTAGAAGTACATAAGTAACACTTCTATTTTTTGCACAACTCGTAGTTGGCATTGATTTCTCTCTAAATATATGTATGTGTATCATGTTGTTCTGTACACTGTATATTGATCATGTCAATATCTAGCTGTAAATTAATTTAAACTGTGATTGAAGCTGTTGGGTCTTGGTTTTGGGTTTTGGCTACTGCTCTCAGTTACTACTGATTGGAGTGGCATTTCTGTGAGTGGTCTGGTGCAATGCAAGCCTGTTTGTTTTCCCCCCTTCCCTTTGGATTTGCTTTTTTTCCTGATAACTGCTTTGGTGATTATTTTGCTGGTGTCACACCCCACTCCACTCAGCTCGTTTCTGAGTCTCTGGCGTGTGATGGTTGGTCGCAAACATCGTCGCACATCCTCTGGTGATGGTCGCAACACTCGCCCCTGTCAGTTCTCTCTTGCCATGGTCGCAAAGGTCACCATCTGAACCTGGATCAAAATGGGCTATTTAGGTGAAGTTGCAGTCAGTGTACAAATAATTGCAACAGCTTAAAAAGGCTAACACCATCATCTAAAGACCATCAGCTTTGACTGCACAAATAATTGCAACAGCATAGCCCATAGAGCTCTCTGATCACCAAATATCTCAAAAACTTGTCTAGTAACATTCCATAAAATTCAATCATGCAAATTTTCCCACAGGATTAAATTAGTAAGCCACAGGCAGATTGAGATATATTCATGCAGAGGTTGAGAATTACAAAGCAAAAGTCGGTTGCATTTTGAAAAAGATAGCATTATAAGAGCTTGGGATTCATCAAATCTAGTTACCCAGTGGCTATATAACTGAAACCTTACACAACCTATAGCAATGCCTCATGTCACTTAGACCACCAGTGTTATTAGAGATCCTGAAATCCTAGTGGCAACATAGCATTTTGCTAATAACAGTCGTAATACATCGAAAACACAACATGATTCCCGGCAAGAACAATACTCGTCGCACCAGTAACGAAGAGTCGAAGACACAACAAAACGCACAAAAGAACAGATGCATTTGACATGCCAAGAAACCATATGCGAGGAGGACTGCATCTTGATGCTCCAGCCTGACAACCGGAGTGCGGCGGCAAGGACCACAACGACCTTGTGGTCATGGTCTTGGACCTGCTCAGAAACCGTAGCAGTGAGGTCGTCACGAATCTCAGCAACGTTGTCCTCCGCAGTGGACCAAATCGAGTTCAGATCGCCATGCTCGAGAATAAGAAACGCAAGGACGGGCGAGGGGAAGGAAGCGAAGGGCGACGACTTACCGGCGAGAACTCGGCGCCGTCGCCGTGCCGCGCCGCCGCCGTTGCCACGCTACGCCTCGCTCGCCCGCGCGTGTCGATAGGGTTCACCTTCGTTCCGGACCGTAGAGCACTTAGAATGGTCGAGACGGGCCGGACTGCATTCCCAACCGGGCATAACTGAACGGCCATTCTGTGTTGGGCCGGTATCCGATTCGCGCGGAATGGGCCTTGTTCAGGGCCGTTCCGGAAGAACCGAACGAGGCCTCACTCAGCTTGCCGCCATGGCGTCGTGCTCGCACGCGGCGGAAATCTTCGCTTCCGCCCAGTCGGATGGAAGCTGCCCTCCGCCCCCCTCCCTCTCCCTCTTCCTCGCCGGCGGCACAGCGCTGATGGCAACGGTCATAGAGGAGTTCTGAGGGCCGGCGGTCGCGATCCGGCGACGATGGCGCCACCGTGGCGGTGGGCGGGGTTGGGGGCGTCGTCCCTTAGGCCTTGTTCGGTTTGTGGGAATCTATTCTGGCCCCATGGATGACGCCCCCGACCCCGCCCACCGCCCGCGGCCACGGTGGCGCCATCGCCATCGGATCACGACTGCCGGCCCTCGGAACTCCTCCTCTATGACCATTGCCGCTGGCGCTGTGCCGCCGGCGAGGAGGAAGAGGGAGAGGGAGGGGGGCGGAGGGCAGCTACCATCCAACTTGGTGGAAGCGAAGATTTCCGCGGCGTGCGGGCGCGACGCCATGGCGGTGAGCTGAGTGAGGCCTCGTTCGGTTCTTCCGGAACGGCCCTGAACGAGGCCTATTCCGCACGAATCGGATACCGGCCCAACATAGAATGGCCGTTCAGTTACGCCCGGTTGGGAATGCAGTCCGGCCCGTCTCGGCCATTCTAAGTGTTCTACGGTCCGGAACGAAGGTGAACCCTATCGACACGCGCGGGCGAGCGAGGCGTAGCGTGGCAACGGCGGCGGCACGGCGATGGCGCCGAGTTCTTGTCGGTAAGTCGTCGCCCTTCGCTTCCTTCCCCTCGCGTTTCTTATTCTCGAGCATCGCGATCTGAACTCGATTTGGTCCACTGCGGAGGACAACGTTGCTGAGATTCGTGGCGACCTCGCTGCTACGGTTTCTGAGCAGGTCCAAGACCATGACCACAAGGTCGTCGTGGTCCTTGCCGCCACACTCCGGTTGTCAGGCTGGAGCATCGAGATGCAGTTCTCCTCGCATATGGTTTCTTGGCATGTCAAATGCATCTGTTCTTTTGTGTGTTTTGTTGTGTCTTCGACTCTTCGTTACTGGTGCGATGAGTATTGTGCTTGCCGGGAATCGTGTTGTGTTTTCGATGTATTACGACTGTTATTAGTAAAATGCTATGTTGCCACTAGGATTTCAGGATCTCTAATAACACTGGTGGTCTAAGTGACATGAGGCATTGCTATAGGTTGTGTAAGGTTTCAGTTATGTAGCCACTGGGTAACTAGATTTGATGAATCCCAAGCTCTTATAATGCTATCTTTTTCAAAATGCAACCGACTTTTGCTTTGTAATTCTCAACCTCTGCATGAATATATCTCAATCTGCTTGTGGCTTACTGATTTAATCCTGTGGGAAAATTTGCATGATTGAATTTTATGGAATGTTACTAGACAAGTTTTTGAGATATTTGGTGATCAGAGAGCTCTATGGGCTATGCTGTTGCAATTATTTGTGCAGTCAAAGCTGATGGTCTTTAGATGATGGTGTTAGCCTTTTTAAGCTGTTGCAATTATTTGTACACTGACTGCAACTTAACCTAAATAGCCCATTTTGATCCAGGTTCAGTAAATCAGTTTTAACATTATCTGACTGAGCATCATATTGCCTCTCAATGTGTATGCTACAGTCCCTACCATTTACTAGAAAGGTGATCTATGTCTGTTTTCTTTTGTGCTGTTTCTGCTTACCATATTCAAACCAAAATGTATTCACAAGCATCATAAATTTCATACTTTTCTCAACAGTAAGGGTAGTTTTCAAAATTGATTCAGATGGTTTTACTTCTGTTATTCTGCCTATTGCTTCATGGTTTTGTGTATCTAATTTTGTGACCTCCAGGTGTCTATACAGTGACAGAAGTTCTGTATTGTTGTGGAGCCATGGCTGCCAAGATACGCATAGTGATGAAATCTTTCATGAGCCAAAGCAACCGAGTTTCAGAGCTTATGCCAAATGCCAAGAAGATTGGATTGCCTGAATCGCGAGCCTTGTTTACTGTTTTGCGATCTCCTCATATTGATAAGAAGTCCAGGGAACAATTTTCAATGCACGTCAAGAAACAGTTTCTAGAAGCGAAGGTTGACGCACATGAACTACGCAAAAAGTACTTCTGGTTAAAACGCCTGCGTGCGCCTGGGGCTCAGTGTGAAATCCAGATTTCTTTCAAGACGCGTCTGGATAAGAAGAGTCTCGAGTCCAAGCTGCTTGGTGATTCCTAGATCTTTCTTACTATCCCATAGGTTTAAAGTGTACTGCTATTTTATCTCTTGTTGCAGAGATTATCATGCAGAATAATCACCTTTTAGCATTTCTAATGAATAACTGATTTGTTTTGAAGAGATTCCAGAATGTAGCATTTATTTATTCAAAGCATCTGGATGTTATGGAACAAGATGTAACATAATGAGATGCTATACGCATGCTTTTGACATTATTTTTTTTTCGGTGCTGCTTGCATGCTTCCAATGAAGGTCATAATGTGTCTTTAGATTCCTGGGATGCAATGTGAAGCGATTGTCTCTTATTCTTATCCTTGTCTGTCCATTCCTTAAAATAAATACTCAAAACCTCCCTTGCAATTTTTTTTCCTTGCAATTTGTACTCAAAAGAACTTCGATGCACAAGGGCCATGACAAAACTCTTACATGCTGGTTTGCGATGGGTTAAACTGAAGGATTGTAATCCGACTACATGAGCAATGTTGTTTAGTCGAAACATGAAAACAGAACTTCAAATGATTAACAATGATTGAGTGCAACATGCTCAGAAATCACCCTCCGTAACTTCCAGCAATGCATTTACTTCGGTTCAAATATGTATGACATTACAACAACTTTTACGTATTCGTTTAAGCTAAGAAAACCTTCCATCTCAAAAAGAGAAAAAAGAGAAGTCGTCCTCATTTAAAACCGGAACCACAGAAGTACTTCAATACAAGCTTCTGTTAATTCCTCAAACAAACAAAATTCGACAAAAAAATCTCAGTAGCAACATGGGTTACTTGTCAACTTCATACACACGTCAGACATCATCTCTCATAACTAGGATGAACAAATTAAATAATGTGAATTCCCATAAATTATTCAATGTTAACATACAAATGCTGTCTGGCATCAAGTGTACCTCGACAAACTCTAGTACATGACATGAGTCAACAAAACCCTGCACACCCCAGTTGGGTGAAGTTCCAGTTCCAAACAATCTTTTAGCAAGTTCAACAAAATTGGGGTACAGGACCATTAAGTTCACCCTTTAGAAACTCTTTTTTGTTTATTTGGAGCCATGAACCTTAGGCGCAAATGTTGCAGCAACAAGGAGCGGGAAAGCGATACTTGCATCACAATGCACCTGTATGTCCACATGTTTTAACAATAGATTAGGTCATTAGAGTAAAATCATATCCAGTGACTTAAGTACAACACTATGATGTCTTTGTGATGATTCTTGATTTAAGTAATATGGCTCATGTATTAAATTTTTATACCATTGTTGATCATTTATAGTTTTATTTACACTCTACAACTAAACAATATTGCTGTAATATTCTCAGTGCAATGGTAAGGTAAATTAAGGTTGACATAATGTAGGATTATGGACAGACATTACAGCAAGAAAATAGACGAAGTGTTTGTGGATGCAGCATGATATTTACTTATAGGAAGCTTAACTAGAGTTATGCTTATGCAAACATAAAACACAGCATCTGAAACTTCATGAAGGGTATACACCTTTACAGGTTTTGCTGAACCCTTGATCTTTCCCCATGAAACTGCTTCGTCAGGCTGTGCTCCAGAATCACTACCATCGAACTCTTGAGCCGTGTTAATGTAGACTGCATAATCTGCACCGTTACGAAACATATTTGCATTGCATATATGATGCTTTGGAAGGCCTCCACCAAGAACTATGATCCCCGTCTTCCTTGGGGTTGCATGGATGGCTTCCCCGTTCATCAATCGTATATCTGTAAACATTTCTAGCTCAGTGTTCATTAAGAAAAGGTAGGGAGAGCACAAAAAATCATACCTTGTACAATATCAATTATAAGACCAGGATTGCGGACTGCATGACAAAACAACATGTCTCCAAGTGATCCATCAGTCAGCGCTGGGCAGTACACAGGGATGTTGTTCTGTTCAAGTTTTGATGGATCAGTAAAGAGTGACTGGTGTTTGAAATGTACATTATCAAAGAAGGTTCTGGAAGCAAGATCTTGAAAAAAAATACAAAAGAACTAATTGCAATTTGTAGTATATCATACACGGGATGGAGTTCTAACGTAAATTCTTCAAAGACAAAATGTTTGAATATACAGCATATCAAATACAAAGTAAAGTGCAATCAGTGTACTGGCATGTTCAACTCAGGAAAGGGAACTAAGTTTTAACAGCAGCACAGTGATATTCCCATTTCTGCAGTTCTTTTACTCCTAACAATTCGAAGGTAATATTAGAACAATGATACCTTGTATGCCCAATAAAGGTAGGAACCTTCGTCATTTATCTCCTTGCCAAGTCGAGCTATCACATTTGATGGCGTCCAAACATTCTGCAGATAAGAATAAACTGATTCATGACAAAGGCATAGAAATAGTCAAATACTTGCTTCTAGAATAACAGGATCCAGCACTAATAGACAGAGCATAACAGTTAAGCTGTTACTGCAGAAAATGTAGTTTGGCCTTGAGTTAAAACATCAAATACATAGTAAGGGGTAACCTTCTCTGTATTGATACTCGGCAACTTCTGCAGGAACTAACAGCTCATACTTCATATGTTTGGTTTGGCAAGATCCCACAGTCTGGCTGTTCTAGGTCATACACTTTTTGCTTGAGAAAAAGAAAGACAGTCGTCACTCATCATTCTAAAGGCTGGCCAAAAGCACTCTGATGGAAAGGAAGCAGATGCAAGCATGGTCACACGAAGGTCATGATTGATTTATGTTTTATTTTTGTTATTTATCGCTACATGTTAAAGAATAAGGATGTGAAAATCTTATGGATCCAAACTGCATATCTATTCCATATAATGTGTTCCTTTCCTGCTTCTAGGTGTGTCAGATTCTTTTTTTATTCAAATAAGTGTGTCAGATTCTCTGTACAATAAATTCTAGATTTTGATATAATAACAAAGGTTGCATAAACTGAAAGACACTAACATATTAAAATCAGAGTATGGTGTCTCTAAAAGTCATTGTATAAGACAAATGAAACCAATTGATGATTGCTAAAGAACCTTGTCTATGGCCTGACACACAATAGAAATGTTTACCACAGAAGATTGTTCCAGTAGCATCTGGTCAAAGATGGGCATGATCCAATTCTCAAACTTGCAATAGTTATCATTTGGCACCAACAAATTTCCTATCCGGTTCAATCCCTTCGACCGCAGAAGTGTTCCAGGTAAAGAAAAATCACCTCTGTAAGTTGGAGCAAGGCATTTGATGAGATCCTCCTCTATACCTCCAGCTGTAGTAACAATAACATCCACCTAAAGAAGGTTTTAGTGGAAACAAATTAAGCATAGACTAGGAAACTAGACCTCAATTTATTTGGCAATGTGAGTATAGAATTGGAAATAGTTCAAGCAAACCTAGTCTATAAAGGGATACTTCAAAGTTTTTCATTTCAATTTTGCAAATGTGATACAGGAGTTGGAGGATTCACCATGTGATGCTGAGCCAGAAATCTGATTGTATCCCGAATGCCAGAAGACACAAGGTTCGAAGTGAAGCCCAGAAATATCTTGCACTTCACAGATTCTCTATATTTAGGGTCAAGTTCAGCTTCATCACAATCCTCGCGTGGCTTCTCATGCAACAACCTCCAATCCAACTTTGGTGAAGTCAAGCACGGTATAAAGATTCAGAAAAATATAATCACCATTCAAATGATAGTAGCAAAATTAGCAGAAAAGAAGATGGATAAATGTATCAAGTGGATGTGTGATAACAGAGACATTTCTTCATATATATACTAGTCCAGCTCAACCGCTATAAAACTTCCAAAAATATATACTAGTTCCAGCGGCTCAGAATACAAATAGAAACTTTTCTAACTATTTCATGTTCATCTGCCTCATTTCGTTTTCAAAAAGCATAAAAATTAATTGCCCGTACTCAATTAAAACATGTTGGTGCCTGAAGGTCATCTGGAATTCTGGATCATCGTGTGCTTCTGCAGAAACGAAATTCAAATAGCTGAGCATCAACTGTGTTCAGTTTGCTCACAAATTGTCACAAGCACTACAGAACAATTCGAATAATCTGAACAGAAATTTGCTGGCGATTCCACATAAACCGCTCTAGAAACGGACTGAAAACCGGTTAAAATCGATTGAACCAGCATTCCACGCTCAGTTCACAAGCTAGAAGCTCTACCAATTAGCTACAGTGAACCCTGACGCGAACTGAACTCACATAGCTGAGGGAAAGGGGGGGAAGTGCATAGCATACCATCTGGTTGACGATATCTATGGCGTCACCGAGATTGGAGGCCTGGAACCCCGTGGACGCAAACGAAGCGAGCAGCCCCTTGAGGCCGAGACCGGCGTCGTTGAAGTCGGCGCCGGCAATCCTCGTGAAGCGCGACTCTTCGAGCGACTCCGACGGCTTCAGCACGATGGAGCGCACGCCCTCCAGTGCGTCGACGTCGCGGACAACGCCGCCGGCGTCACCGCTGCCTCCCGCTCCAGCCATCTCAGCCCGGACCACCGTCGCCGCCGCCGTCTCGCTTCACTTCCCCTCTTTTCGCTCGCAGTCGCAGGCTCGCAGCGGCAGGAGAATCAGATTCTGCGAGGCTGCTTTCCTTTGCCCACTCATGCTTTTGCTGTGATCAGCCCGTGGGCCTTTGCTTTCCTTGAGCGCGTTCACACGTGTCTGAAGCCTGAGAGGATATGTTGGGCCGGTTCAAGGCGGGCCATAAACGAACGTCGAGTTGGATTAGGACAAAGCGGCCTGTAAAGAGGAACTCGAACCAGCCTTCTTTCTTCTCCTGCTTTCAATCAAAGATAGAAGGGCCAATTACATACAAATCATTGTAAATTTCAACAATCTTAAATTTATCATCGCAAAACCACTATTCTATATATGTCATTGAATTGCAAAGTCAATTTCAAATATACCATCCATGTCATTTCCAGCATTACAATTTTCTCAAAATGACCATTATACCTTTTTCTTCAACCTTTAGACACAATGAGCTCGCGGGTTCGGGCGTGGCAGCCAGCGTGGCAGGTGGGGGCGGGCAGCCAGCAGAGGCGAGCGTGGGCCCGCCTTTGCCGGCGCGGGCGTTGCTGCCAACACGGTGGGCGGGGGTGGGTGTGGGCGCGGCAGAGGCGGAACAACCACCGATGAGCATGGACTCGGGCATGGCTGAGGCGGGGGCGGGTGCGGGCACAATGTCCGATGGAGGCGAGCGCGGATGGGGGCAAGGGCAGGGAGGGCGCGGCAGCCGGCGGAGGCGAGTGTGGGCTTAGGCGTGGCTACGGCGCGGCGGGCGGGGGGTGGCGCGGGTGTGGCAGAGGCGGTGCAGCGGGCGGCAGATGAGCGAGGCGCACAGGCGGCAAATGCTAGCATGGCCGGCGATGGACGAGCGAGGCAACGGCTAGAGAAGGATCACACTGTTAGGAGGAGGAAGAAAGGATATGGGTATTATTGTCTTTTTACATATTTTACTGTTCAATAATGACATATACGGAATAAATTTTGTAATCCAATGGTTCTAACGGAATAAGCAGTTTTGTGTTGGTAAATTTGGGATTGAACCAATTTACAATGACTTCTATGAAATTAACCCAAGATAGAAAAGTATGTCGTGCATCATCTGAACTTTAGGTCCATTGAACACTAGAGAGAGAGAGACAGAAACCAATGTAGGTCGATTAAACATTACTCCCTCCGTTTCAAAATTATTGTCGTCATTGACTTTTTTTTATTACCTTTGACCATTCATCTTATTCAAAATATTTATTTAAATATAAAATATTATAAGTTATATTTAAATTCTATCTAGTAATAAATCAAATCATGAGAAAATACATGATATTTTTTGAAATTTTTTGAATAAGATGAATGATCAAAGATAGTGAAAAAAGTCAATGACGATAATAATTTTGGAACAGAGGGAGTACAGAGAGGGCCAGAAACCAATTCGTAGCGTTGATTGTTTTTCTCGCTCTTTCACTTGCCGCACAGTATATACAATATCTTTTCAGTTGAATCATATATGAAAAGAATCATATTTGAGATCATTGTAATTAGATTGTATCGTTTATTCAGTTATTCCATTAGAACAAACTGAACTGAACACTAAGTTGAAAATGGACGAGGCCGTGATAGAATTATAACAGCTGACGCTGATAGCCGGTCGAGCCCCTTTTTTCAAGCTTGTATTGAGAAATACTACAATGATAATTCAGCATAATGCCAAGGTTGTAGTAAGTCTCGCTTACTGTTAGAAAAGGGTTTGCCTCTTTCCTCCGACCGGTAACGACCTTTTCTAGCAGACTAGCACAATTGCAGCAAGTTTCTGCTTCGCGGCATTGCCGTGCCGCGCGCGTCACCCGTGAGCTGAGCTACAAGTGAGTGCAGATTAAGCTGAAGCTGAACTGGTGAAGTGTTGGGGCGCACAGAAACAGAACTACTAGTAGTACTGATAATCGCTCGTTTACTATGCCACTTGAGGCAGGACCGCTTATCCCCACGCACAGCATCGACACTAGAGCGGTTTGCCTGTGAGTTGCAGCTATCCAAGAGTACTGAGCTCGATCGGGACTCCCAGCCTTGATCCGTCACTTTCTCAGTAGCAACCAACGCACCTTTTATCCTCCAAACAAATCCTGCATGCCATATCATGAAGCAGGTCATTATCTAAAAAAAATATCATGAAGCAAGCACACCCAGTAATATAAATCTCGAGAAAGCGGAGGCTTATCCCTGAACCTGAAGTACTACTAGCCATCAGAACGTACACCTAATGATGATCTGCAGTGAAGCGCCTAGAGATGCCCGTGTCCGGTCAGCGTCTGAAATACTGTTGTCTACCACTTGCCACTAGATCAGCTTAAACCCCTACATATGCTTCGCTAGGTGCATGTACTGTGTCCCTTTTTCCTGCCACCGTGCTAGCCGAAAATGACATCTGATCCACCCCTGATTCTACGGGTCCAGATGCTTTTGTGGTCGCCATGGCTCGGCATCTGAACTTGCTATGTGCGGGAATGCAACCCGAACCTGCGTCATGAATTTTTGGTGCAAGACTTATCGAAGAAACAGGCGCGCGCCCGTGACTTGATCCGAGCGCATTAGGAGTAGCGCACCCACAGGATCAGAAGTTCAGAGGACGGACGGATTGTGTCCGCCGCATCGCATGCACGTACCGTATCGTCTTGACAGCAATGTCGACCTTCTCACGGCTGGCTGTTGATCTTTCGTTCGAGACGTCGTCGGTGGAGAACAGGGTTGTATGGGGAGGACGGAGTACAGGGACCGATTGCCATTTGCTACGGACGATGATCGAGCAATCTGACAGCCAAGACATACGACAAGATTCGAACGCGTCATAAACTACACACTGCTCCGTGTATTTCTCTTTCTACTCGGTTTGACCTAGTACAAATCTTCGGTTGGACAGCAATGACAACATGTACACCCATGTGCTTTCCCTTCCAGAACGGTTACGGCGAAACTGGAAACACAGAGATGGGTGAAGTGAATGTGAATCTGAACGCTGAATGTCGATGAACCAGTCAAAGCGTGCTAGTGGTGCAGCTGCACCTGCACAGTAGTATGTGGATGTCGAGCAGTGGTAGGCAGGAAGACAGCCGAGACAAATGAAGGTCGGAAAAACCGAGGCGTTCTGGGCTTCTGGCTATGCATATTGCGTTCCGGTGTGCAACAAGCTGGCGCCCGCTTGTCTCGACTACGGACGCCTACCTCCCTTCCCGGTTTCATGGCATCGGTTCCCGTGACGAGACCACACGGTTTCAATCCAACGGCCTCCAGGGGACCATCACTGTTTTTGAAGCTGGTCAGCTACGATGCGGATGGAATAATGGTACGGGATGGTTGCACATATCTGTCTGTGTGAAACTCTTGGCGCCTCGCCTCAACCCAAACTGACATTTCTCACGGTTCCTCTAAAACTCTCACATTGTTCTTTTTTTATACTAGCCGTGATAGCACTAGGTATACTAATCGAAAATACAACTCGTGTTTGTATGACAGTATGAGTATTATTTGCATGGACCTGTAGGCTGAGCTGCCATGTCAAGCTGTCCCCGTCCACGTCATGACACATCATCGCCTCCTTCGACCCGCGGAGGCACCCCACCCCATCCACTCTTTCAAGTTGCGCAGAACGAGTTCGATCGACCAATTAATTAACAGGAACTAATCCGGATTACTTGGAGCGACGCGATGCAGCCAACGCGACGCTTTTCAGCACACCGCCCTATACAATACGCAACGGAGAGGGGCAGTTCCGCAAATACCCCGTGATGGCATGGGCGGTCCCTCGGCCCGGCTGGCCACCACATGCATGTCGAGTTGTCCTGAAATTTTCCCCGTGAGGAATGGAGCCCCGCCCCGAATGGGGTGGGGATGGGGGATAAATTTTCTCCGTGAGGCTACCGGGATAGAGACCCGATAAGTAGCGGGACGGGGATGAGGATCAATTTTTCTCCGCGGGAAACCATGGGACCCGAAAATAAAGTAGCTCACTGGATCATACAAAAAATATACAGACCAAAGCCCATTTTCAATGTGCGTATATAAGGAAGTAAGCAACCGAACTCTAATCCCTAACCCTTAGTCCCCAGCCGCAACTTTCTTTCCTTTTCCACTCCACGCAACCATGGTTGATTTATGGCTATTGATTTGTTGAAGTGTTGATAATTTGTTGGAGTGTCAAAGTGTTTGATTGCTTAATATAGCTTCTCTGTTATGTACTAATCATTGCATTGTATGATCCCCACAGGACCCAGCGGGGATGGGGATGGAGACAGATTTCCCCCTGTTATCTTAACGGGGCGAGAAACAGAAGGGGAAAGATTTTTAACGAGGCGGGAATGAGCCCCTTCCCCCTGCGGGGATCATCCCCGCTTTCAGGCGGAATGTCGAGGTCGTGCAATGGCACCGCGATTTGCGCCCGGCCGGTCCCCCACAGGAGGGCGGGCGGGTGAGGATTGTGAGTCACTCAGTGTCCGAGATTCCGCCCGCAGTGGCAGTTCATCGCCGCCTTCCCTCCCGACCCGTCGCTGTTCCCGTCGTCCACCTCAACTTGCCGCGCCAGCCAAACGGCTTAGTACATGGCTGGCTTGGCTCCATTGCCGTGGCCTGGGGCGTGCCAGCCCGGACGATCCCGATAGCAAAAGGTAGAGTGAATCGGTCGGCGGCAGCGACGACGAGTAGAAATAAAACTTTGCGTGTGTGTGTGTACCGACTACGGAAAGAGAGATGCTACACCGTCAAGCGTATGGCCGGGTCCGGAGTGGTCTGCTCACGATCGGATTTCTCCTAATTTTCGCCTGAGTCACCTCTCTCTGTTGCATGGCATTATCTCGTACAACATTCCCAGATAGTTCCTAACTCACATATTCGAATCGTTTGAAGTTGAAGTCGACCAAAAGGAGCCCAGTGCAGTGCAGTGCAGACAGAACTATCCGCAGCCGTGGAAATGGAATGTACAGGTATTATTCCGACGGAACGGAACAGAGAGAACCCAATTCCGCCGCACCTGTGTCTCCGCGCCGCGCGCCTACGGAGGCGACGGCCGGCATCCATCGTCGAATCGGTCGATTCCGCCAGCGGACGTGTGACCGATGTGGCGCGCACCACTGCTGCTCCGTTCGCCGTCGGAATCGCGAATAAATCAATCGCGTCCGGCTAATACGTAACAATCCACCCTGATGAAAGCGGATTACTACTGCTGCTGGTTTCCGTCCGCAAGTACGAAGCCGCACGTGGGATCGAATAGAATCACGTCTCTCCTCCTTGTGTCGGTCACGAGCTCCGCACGCGTGTCCCACTGTCCCAATGGCGGCCGGCTGGCGACGATGGCGGCTTCACCCGGGGAACACGACGACGAGAGCCAGAGAGGAGGAACCCGCCCGGGAGGGTGATGTGCCAGTATGCCATGATGGGAAAGTTGGAATCGGAAGGACGCAGCAAGTCTCGCCCCCCGTCGTGTCGTTTTCCTCGTACCCAATTGTGCACGTTGCTTCGCCGGGCCGAGCACGCACGTACTACGCTTCGTCGCAAAGCAAGCGCAAGTTGAGTACCCGCACTAGTATAGTATACTGAGAATTAACAAAGACGTACCGCGCGCTACAGGCTACCGGAAAGAGGGAGGACATACAAGAATACATGCAGTATACGCAAACGGCATTTGTAGCGAATTGTATTTTCGAGTCGTTCACTCGCTCTCGTCATTGAATTCCCAAATTGGCAGTGACATAATCCATCCATCCTAATTAAGCTATAGCAGTGCGGGACCCATGCGTCAGCCACGCACGCGAGACCTGGGCTTAGTCCACCGCACCCTTGGATCCCGGCGCACGGTCGCACATGGGGGATCGGAGAGGGATGCACACACATACGCGTATTCGACATGTACACTCCGGACCATCAGTTTACACGTAACTGCACTTGAGATTCTCCGTCGGCGAGTTGCCGTTAATTTGCTTCCTCCTCCTAGCTCTAGCTGGACCAAGACGAAAGAAGGCGGTTACTCGGCAATGGCGCCGAGGTCCGGCACGAAATCCCGCCCGCGGCTGCTGCCCCGCCTGGATCTCCGGCACCCCTTCCCGGACCGCGTGGCGCCTCCTCCGCCGGCGGCGGACACGGCTGCCGCCGAACACGAGCGGCCCCTCGCCGTCGCCGACGAGGGCCGCGCTGGCGCGCACGGGGAGCGCCGCCATCTCCTCGGCCTGTAGAGGTCGCCGGCGCATGGCCGCGGAGAGCACGAAGTAGAGCTGCCCGGGTTGCAGCTCCTCGTCGCCGCCCACCGCCGCCACCGCGCCGCCGAGCTCCAGCCCGTCCGCGCAGCACAGGAACCACGCGCCCGCCGGAGGCCGCCTTCCCCGCCTGCGACGCGCGCGTGCCGCCCGGGAACCGCCGCAGCGCGCCGTCGGCCAGCACCACCCGCGCCTCCGCCGACGACGACGCGTAGCAGCCCGGCGCCGCGGGGGCCACCGCCGTCGCCTCGCACGAGTTGCAGGCTCCCATTGCTGATTTTTTTTGCCGTGCGTGTATGTCCGTTGCACGGTACGTACTAGCAGCTGATATTTCGGATGCAGAGAAGCTTCTAGAGTTTTCGCTCGGCTGTGGTTGGCGACCGCGGCTCGAGCTTCGGCGGCCGGCGAGTTGTGCTGGGTGGTGCTTGGGTTGTGGTTGGTTGGGGGGAGTTGAAGAGTAGCGAGGCGGCGATGGGTGCGGGCGCGTATATATAGCCGAGGTGGACGCGTCGGGTAGTGCAAGCGCGCGCGCGGCGATGGAAAAAGGCGATCGAAACCCGAGGCGGGGGATGCCAACCTGGAGGTTGTTGGGGACAGCTTGCAACCCGGGCTCCACTCCACAGTACCCCTACGCGCGCGTAAAAATGTGTGTGACGAGACACTGTAAGGACTTTAGATGATATAAACGTCAGGATCTATTGATCTAGTAACATGAACATAATATTAGACGGAAGCGTGATTAATCTGGATTGTCAGCCATCGAAAGAGAGGGTGTAGGAGCGGCGGCGCGTGCTGCAGCACGGTGTAGTCGTTCACAAACGGGTAGCGCCGGCCTTCAGGACGCCAGCAAAGAGGACGAACGGCGACGGCCTTCAGGTTGTTCTAGCATCCGTTTTGATCAGTAATGTGAGGAAGAAAACAATCACACGAAGGCAACGTTGGTCAATCTCAACGTGGATCGGACTCCTCCTTTTATATGGCGTTGTGCAACCTGGGGCCCCAACCATGAGTTGATTGCGCCTCCGATTGTGACGCTTAGGGTTAGGAATTAGTTAGGCAATTATTCTTAACGTGTTAATTTTCACTATTATTTGTTTCTAAATAATTAACACATTTTCTTTTTATTTGCCTTACAGATCATCTTCCAACATTCTCTCCTTTGATCGTTCGGCTAACATAAATCCACTCTCAATAGAATTAGCACAAAGAGATAATGAGTAACAATGGTGAATTAAAATTCTACTGCCACTCACGTACCCACTATGTACCAAACTACATTGATAGGACAGCCCTTTAATTACTTTAGTCATTATAGGAGTTGGTTGTTCATATGGCCCTTATGTTCACAATCACAGACTCTCCAATAAACCCATGCCGGCTACATGTTCTTCGAATTTATTGGGTGGTAAGCCTTTCGTTGGCGGATCCGTGAGCATTTGCGTAGTACTTATATGCTCTAAATAATTAATTGTGTGATCATGAACTCTTTCTCTCAAAACAAGGTACTTTATGTCAATGTGTTTGGCTGCACCACTCGACTTGTTGTTGTTAGCAAAGAAAACTGCGGCCTTGTTATCGCAGTATAATTTGATTGCTTTAGATATGCTGTCAACCACCTTTAGTCCGGGTATGAAATTTCTCAGCCACATGGCTTGTCCAACTGCCTCATAACATGACACAAATTCAGCTTGTATCGTTGAAGCTGTCGTAAGTGTTTGTTTAGAGCTTTTTCATGATATGGCTCCATTTGCGAGTGGGAAAATATAACCTGATATGGATCTTCTTGTTTCTTCACATCCCGTAAAGTCAGAATCTGAATAACCAATCACTTCAAGATTATCAGATCTCTTATATGTGAGCATGTAATGCTTAGTGCCTTGCATAAATCGCAAGACTTTCTTAACGGCCTTCCAGTGGTCCATTTCTAGATTAGACTGAAATCTGCCAAGTAACCCGGTAATAAAAGCTAAGTTAGGACGTGTGCATACTTGAGCATACATAATGCTTTCGGCAGCTGAAGCGCAAGGAATCGACTTCATTTGATCGATCTCTAATTGATTCCTTGGACATTGAAATGCTCCAAATTTATCGCCCTTGACTACGGGGACAGCCGTAGCTGAACATTTGGACATATTATATCTCTCAAGCACTTTCTCAATATATGCCTTTTGAGATAGTCCTAACTACATTTGGACCTATCCCGGTGTATTTCGATACCCAAAACGTAAAAGGCATCACCGTGATCCTTCATATTAAAGTTATTTGAGAGGAATTGCTTGGTCTCATGAAACAAATTCCTATCGCTGCTGGCTAAAAGGATGTCATCCACATACAACACTAGGATGATGATCATACTCCCCTTGGTCTTAACGTATATGCTATTGTCCACTTGATTATTGATGAAGCCAAATTTCTTAATTACTTCATCAAACTTGAGATACCATTGCCTGGATGATTGTTTTAATCCATAGATGGATTTCTTTAGCTTGCATCCCATATGTTCCTTGCCCTGAATAGCGAAACCTTTCGGTTGAGCCATATATACGTCTTCATGCAATTCACCATTAAGGAATGCAGTTTTAACATCCATCTGATGCAGCTCAAAATCATAATGAGCTACAAGTGCCATCACAATTCTGAATGAATCCTTCTTTGAGACGGGAGAGAAAGTCTCAGTATAATCAATCCCCTCTCTTTGTGTGAAGCCTTTGGCCATAAGTCTTGCCTTGAACCATTCGATTTTCCCTTTGAAGTCATATTTCATTTTGTAGATCCATTTACAGCCTACCTTTTTGGCTCCAGTAGGAATTTCTACTAAGTCCCAGACGTCATTATAACTCATAGACCTTAGCTCATCCTCCATAGCTTCACGCCACTTAATGAAGTTTTGGCTCATCATGGCTCTCTTATACGTTATTGGATCATCCACTTTACCTATGTCATATACATCTTCATTCATGTATACAACATAGTCATTTGAAATGGCAGACTTTCTTTCTCGCAGTGATCTCCTAACGGGTTGAGGTTCATTATTTTCAGCGGGGGCATTTTGAGGCTCCACTAATTGTTCATTAGCAAGTGGCATTCCATCATCCGCGCTTTCTTCACCGTTATGCTCAACTTCCATGGGCACTCCCCCATTTTCATTAATGGTAGGTGCAACCTCAAATTCATTAGTCAAGGGTGCATTGACCATGGGAGGTGTAACCACAATTTCTGCCATGGGAATATATTGATTTTGAGTCATCGGTGACACAACGTTAGTCCGAATTTCCTCAAGATTAATTTCCCTAGCCATTGAGCTTCCATTATATTCCAAGAAAACTGCGTGTCTAGTCTCGGCAAATTTAGTGACATTATTTGGACAATAAAATCGATACCCTTTAGACTTTTCAGGATAACCGATAAAATGGCAACTTATAGTCTTAGAATCCAACTTTCCGATATGTGGATTAAATAATTTGGCTTCGGCTGGACAACCCCACACGTGTAAATAATTTATGCTCGGTTTCCTACCAGTCTATATTTGATAAGGGGTCTTAGAGACCGACTTAGAAGGAACACGATTAATTATGTGTGCGGCGGTCTTTAATGCCTCCATCCATAAACTCACTGGCAGCATAGAATTAATAAGCATGCTCCGCACCATATCCATTAATGTACAGCTGCGTCTCTCAGCCATGCCATTTTGCTGAGGTTCGCCAGGAGTTGAGTATTGAGCGACTATGCCATTTTCTTGCAAATACTTAGCAAAAGGACCGGGAATTTGTCCATAAGGAGCATGCCTTCCATAATATTCTCCGCCTCGGTTTGATCGCACTATTTTAATCTTCACATTATGCTGATTTTCTACTTCAGCCTTAAAAACTTTAAATTTATCAAGCGCCTCAAACCGTTCACGTATGGGAAAAATATATCTATAGCGAGAGAAATCATTAGTGAAGGTAATGAAAGAATTAAAACCATCAACTGATTTAACATTAAAAGGACCGCATATATCGGTGTGAATGAACTCTAACACACCCGAACTACGCGTTGCTCCATCCTTCTTAATTCTCTTTACAAACTTTCCTTTAATACATTCAATACAGTGGTCTAAATCAGAGAAGTCTAATGGATGAAGTATCTCTTCCTTAATGAGACGCTCCATTCTCCCCTTCAAAATGTGACCTAAACGACAGTGCCATAATTTCAATGAGTTCTCATTATCATTATTAGTACTTCTCTTACGCTTATTGGTGACATCACACACATTCATCATAGGGAAATTATTAAGAGACAACAAATAAAGCATGGCTTGCCTTAACGCAAGACCAATAAATTCATCATTAAACTTAAGCAAGCATTTGTTGTTCCCAAAATTACACTCAAAACCATTATCATCCAATCTAGAAACAGAAATAAGGTTTCTCTTTAAGCTGGGTACATAAAGAACATTATTCAATCTAAGGACGAAGCCGTTATGAAGAAGAAGTGGGAGAGTCCCAACGGCTTCAACTTGAGCTTCATGGCCATTAGCCACTCTTAGGTTTCTCTCCTCCCTTACGATGGTTCGGATCATAAGCAATCCCTATGAGGAATTAGTAACATGAACAGTGGCACCAGAATCAATCCACCATGTATTAGAGGAATAATGTGTAAAGAGAGACTCAACAAAGGAAATATAATCATTATTATTACCTTTCTTGGCAAGACAAGCCTTGAATCCCTCACAATCCCTCTTCTTATGGCCCTTCTTTCCACAATGGAAGCATTTAGGACCATCAGAGCTTGATGCTTCATTCTTCCTTTCAGTGTTGGGGTGATCATAAGGAGTCTTGCCCTTGTTCTTCCTGTTGCGCTGAGCCTTGCCTCCAGACTTGTTGCCCTTCCCATAGCTATAGTTCTCCTAAGCTCCTGAGTGATAAGGTTCACGTAATCCTTATTCTCAGAGCGTAGCCTTTCTTCCTCATCGCTGCATTTAGCTGCGAGCTCAGTCAAACTCCACTTCTTGTCATTTCCATTATAGTTAACTTTGAAATTCTCAAAGACAGAAGGGAGGGAAGCCATGATGTAGTGCACCAAGTAATCATCAGGGAGAGTCATGTCAAGGTCCTTCAACTAATTTGTAGCATCAATTAACTTCATGATGTGCTCTCTAATACTTTCCTGACCGTCATACTTAACGTGCATCATTTTGGTCATGAGAGTGCTAGCAAGTGCCTTGGTAGACCCTTTGAAGTGCTCTTCAAGCTTAGCCAAGAACTCCTTAGCACTTTCTGGATTCTTGGGGGAGGGCTTCTCTTATTTCCAGGTTGATAGTGTGTTGCATGATCATAAGAGCAACCCTATAAGACTCTTCCCATGTAGCCTTGTCTTTATCATAAGAGAGAGTACGCTGAGCCAAGGTGAGATCATTATCACCAATAGCCACACGAGCAACAAGCTTTTCTTCACGAAGGGAGTGATCCTTGCTCATGACGGCAAGAATAAGACGAATGTCACCCTTCCACTTAGCAAAGTTGGTGCCTCCAAGCCTTTCTACTTTGTCCAAGTAGCTCATGATGTAGGAGGGCGTCATCACTGAATTTAAATAAATAAGGACATAATTAGTGATGACAACATAAATAAATAAGGCATGTAATTAATCTACGTTGGCTTGATTAACAACATACAACAGAATTAAATAAATTAATTCCAAGTCACCGTTGGGCAGAAACGAAATAAACATAATTAATGGGTAAAGCATATAAATAAATTCAACTTTGGTCAGAAATTATTCATATGCAATAAAATAATCCCAAAGCATCATAAAAAATCTCTAAATAAACATCCCGTTAGTTCCATTTATTCAGAGACATCATCAGAAAATTTTCAGCAATTTTACGTAATTTTCTAGCACAGAAAAATTATGGCAGGAAAATTACGAATTAAACAGTAAATAGTAATGCTGAAATTAAATAAGAAATTAATTATTGGCTGAGAAATTAAAACAGATTAAATGGGCTGACACAGCCAACCATAGCAGGCCGCATTCAGCCTAGCCCGTTTAGTGCACGCGCGCGTCCCGTATGGGCCGGGAGCCCAGCAGGCATTTAGGCGGCGCATGGCCCAGCCCATTCGGTCACCGAGTCAATCTCTGCCGTCTATCGTGATGAACGGCCACAAATGATTCGTCAGTTGAATAAAGGGCCGAAAAAATCGGCAGCAACCCTAACCCTAATCATGTGCTCCCCGTTTTGTCGGTGCCACTCGCGAAAAGAGGCGGCGACCGGATCTCGCGGCTCGTGCGCGGCAGCGGCGGCGGCGGCGGCCGGCGCAGCCCTCGCGCTCGTTAGCGAGGCGGCCCACGCGCTCGTTATCGAGGCGGCATGGCGGAGGCCCGCGGGCGTGGCCGGCACGCGCCGCCAAGGCGTCAAGCGGCGGTGTCGCTCGCGCGCGGCGGCGGCCTTCGCGTTCGTGAGCGAGGCGCCGTGAGCCCTCGCGTCCGTGAGTGAGGTCCGCGAGGCGGAGGTCGGCGCGCACGCTGCGGCAGCTCGCGCGCCCCAGCTTGAGGAGCGTCGAGGCGGTCCGCGCGCAGGGCGTGAGGCGTCGGCGGAGCCTTCGCGTATCTGTGGGTCGTGAAGCAGCAAGGCGGCGAGGCGGACTTGATGCCTTCGCATGCTCTGCCGCCGGCGTGATGCAGCAGCGCTGCGCTCGAGGCAATGGGCCCCCCCGAGTTTGGCTGGAGCGAGTTGTGAGCAGCGCACGTGTCCCCTCCTTCTAATTGCTGCATCGACAACATTAACCCTAGATCTAACTAACATAAACTCCTAATCATGATTAGTTAACTACTAATGACCTTAACTAATGACTAAGCACTGTAATTAGGCATGAACATAAACTAATTACACCTAATTAATCACTAATCAGTAGTAATTAACACTAAAACATGAGCATTAGGCATGAATCATGAAACAGACTACAAACATCCCTCGGTTGATGCGAATGTAGGGATTTTGGGACATCATTTCACATTAAAACCACCTAACCGAGGCTAGATTTAAACAATCTAGGACGTAAACATGACATCAGGGTTCATGATCTAAAACCAGTGGCTTTTGATACCAAATGTAAGGACTTTAGATAATCTAAATGTCAGGATCTACTCGTCTAGTAACATGAACACAACATTAGGCGGAAACGTGATTAACCTGGGTTGTCAGTCATCGAAGGAGAGGGTGTAGGAGCGGCGGCGCATGTTGCAGCTCGGTGTAGTCGTTCACGAACAGGTAGCGTCGGCCTTTAGGACTCCAGCAGAGAGGACGAACGACGGCGGCCTTCAGGTCGTTCCAGCACCCGTTTTGATCGGGAATGTGGGGGAGAAAACAGTCACACGAAGGCAACGTTGGTCAATCTCAACGTGGACCGGACTCCCCCTTTTATATGGCGCTGTGCAACCTGGGGCCGCAACCTTGAGTTGATTGCGACTCTGAAAGTCGCCTAGACGGGGGGTGAATAGGCGATTATATCTGAAAGTCACTTAATTCAAATAATTAATAGCACAGGAAAACTTTGTCCGACTAGATTGTCCGACTATAGTAGGATATTGTCCGATTACTTCAAATATCCGACTAGAGTAGGACAATGTTCGATGACCTCGCAGCGGAAAACAGATCGGTCATCGAAATGGACAAGGTTGCACAATCCAAGCTAGGAGAAGACAGCTAAGCAAGCAAGAAAGTAACAACAAAAGAGGCACTAGCTAGCAAGCAACCTACACATGCAAATCTAGGAAGGTAAGCACTACAACTAGCTAAATAATGAAACAACAAGAAAGGCACACAAGCACGAAATAATCAAAGACAAAAAAGAGACAAGGAGACAAGGAATTTTCACCGAAGTTCAGCTCCACCAAGAAGCTTACGTCTCTGTTGAGGGATCCACCAAGGATCGGGTCTCCTTCAACCCTAAACCTGTTCAAGCTATCACCAAGGCAAGCTTGAGCTTCACTATGAATCTCCACAAAGGAGGGGCCAATACAACCTTCCCGCGTCTCAACCACAAACTTGGGAGCTCTCCGGGAGACGCCTAACCGTCTAGGGGATGAATCCCCAAGAGTAATAAACACAAAGGACATCGGTGTTGAGGATGAACCAAGTGCTCTTGAGTGGAATGTATTGCTCTTTCAAATCTCCTCAAATCTTCTCTCAAACCCACCAAGGATTGAAGTAGGAACCAAGGGAGAAGTGGAGTGCTCAGAAGTGTTTGGAGTGTGTTTTCCAGTAGTGGAAGTGGCCAATCGACCAAAGGGGGTCGGGGTGGCTTTTTATAGTCAAGACATGAAAAAGAGTCGTTGGAGAAATTATAGTCGGACATTGTCCGATAAAATGATGTGCATGATTCTGGAGTCCGAAAAGATTGTCCGATGGACCCGGATATTGCCCTGGTTATTAGTTAGTCGGATATTGTCCGACGGAGTCGAACATTGTCCGACTCAGTGAATGCGCACGGTACTGGAGTTCGACGGAATTGACCGATGGGGTCGGATTTTCTGGAGTCGGACATTGTCCGGTTGAGTCGGACATTGTCCGATGGAGTCGGACATTGTCCTGCTCCGACTGGGGAAACACTTGTGCATGGTTCTGTAGTCCGATAGGATTGTCCAACTGACTCGGACATTGTCCGACTACACTGGAAAAAATTGAGTGTGCAAGGCTCTGTAGTCCGACTGGATTATTTGACTTAGTCGGACATTGTGCGACTACAATTGATTTTGTGGGGTGTGCACGATTCTGTAATCCGACTCTAATGTCCGATTGGCTCGGACATTGTCCGATGAAAAAGGTTTGAAAGGGAATTTTTGACTCTTGGAATATGATTTGAGCACTTGGTTTTTCAACACTTATTTCTTTTGTGTCCCTCTTGATAGTACGGTGTTCCTATACTCAAGATGAAGTATAAAATATGAAGCCTTGATTCTTGAGCGTAGATACTCCTTTTTCCAAGATTTTCACTTTGTTGGCTTTTCTTTTCTTTCTCTTTTAATATCCTTGTTCTCATGTGCAACAACATATAGAAACTGCACACATGCTCCATGGAAGTATTAGTTCTTTTTAATCGTATTGACGTCAATCACTCAAAACCACAATTAGGGGCCTAGATGCACTTTCAATCTCCCCCTTTTTGGTGATTGATGACAATACAATTAAAGTTCACAGTTTATAGATAAATGAGCATTAAAAGAGACAGTAGATAGGTAGGGGCTCCCCCTAAGTGTGTGCATGAATTGAATTCCAATTTGGGCAATAACAACCCATATGCACATATTTGAGAGAAAAAAAATACAAGAGCTCCCCCTATTTCCTTGCATTGATCCACAAAACATCAATATCAAAAGAAATACAATGCATATGACATGTTATTCATACAAATGCAACTAAGAGAGAAACAAATAACATTACATCAAGTCACATTTGCATAACACGTAGTTCATCACATAGAGAGCATAAATAAGTCTTACACAAATAAGGTTCACACAATAGAGTTTTGAAAACGCATAAATGACATGTCCAACGAGATCACAAGATATAAGATAATTAGGATAATTAGGTGAACTTCTTGACTCTTCTTAACTAAGTGAGCTTCTTCTCCCCCTTTGGCATCGAAACACCAAAAAGGAGGGGAAGGGATCACTCGTTGCCATCATAGTCGCTGTCCTCACCATCTTCATCATCCTCATCATTACGTCGTTGTGGTGGTGGTGTCTCCTCCATAATCTCGTCCTCATTGTCATCCTCATCATCAAATCTGGTGTGGGAAGGACCAGCACCACTATAACCAATTGTATCAGTAGGATAGGCAGAGGAGGGATAGTAGCCAAAGTACTGAGACTCCTCCTCAGTGAAAGTACTCCAAGGATCTTCAACTGGAGGAGAGTAGGGTGCAGGATCTGGGGAAGGAGAGCGAGGAGGCTGAATAGCGAAGTGATCATACATGGCCTTCTGACGCTTGTTCAACACATCTTGACGCTTCTCAATGTTGTCAAGCCGGGCATCAAGTCTGTTGCAGATGCTGAACAAACCCTTGAGCATCTTGAAAAGCCCAGCTCTCTTCTTGTTTGAACCTTTGCCTCTACTTCTGTGTCCGTGGGAAAGACCTGGAGTGGAGCTGGCTGGAGGGGTTTGAGGTGTAGTGCCACCTAGAGGTGAAGTGGGCTCACTTGAGGGAGCCGTCCTAGGTGTGGAAGCACCACTAACAGCACCTGGAGGTATGTTTGGTCTAAGGCTTCGATGCACACATTCCTTCTTGAAGATTTTCTTGGTCAACTTCTCGATCATGTACATGATAAAGGGGCCATAGGCACAACCCCAACTAGCAGTGATAGTCACATGCCACATCTCTGAGTAGATGAAGTCAAACACATTAAACTTCTCAGTGCCACCAATCCAATCAAGTAAATCCTTCTCAAATCCTGGAACATGATCAGCATTGCCTCCCCTTGAAACCAAAGACACTCTGACCATCCTATGAAGCACATTGTAGAAAGGTTTGAAACCAACAGCATAGGGTGGGTTGCGGTCCTCTTCATCAATATACATGTACTTCATTTCAGAGGGCTGCATTGTGCGTCCATCATGAATGCGCTTGGGACGATCAAAAGAATCCCTAATCCCAAGCACAGTAGCAAAGCGAGATAGGGTACAAGAATACCTCTCGCCATCTATCATCCAAAATAGCTTCCTTGCGCTTTGATCAAAGAACACCGTGGAGTAGAACTGAGATATTATCTCTTGACTCCAGTTATACCTGAAACCCATGATATTCTTGATGCCATAGTACTCACAAGCTTGTATGATTTCCTTAAACACTGGATTCTTCTTGCTAGCCATGTAATCCCAGTCAATATACTGCATAGCAATGGTGGGATTCTTCTTGCTCTTGTAGGCACACATGTACCAGTTTGTATGAAAATGAGACCAAAACCTATTGTCAACGGCTTGCTTCTCAGCTGCAAACCAGTTGGTTTCCCGAGCCTCACGACTTGCTTCCTCGGAAGCCTTCACATAGTTGACGGGTGCTCCGTCCCGGTTTGGAGCAACCGTCACATCTTCCATGACGCAGACGATCTCAGTGGGTTCTTCTTCCTCACGGGGCTGAGCGTAGCTCACACGCACCATTCGTGGCTTTCTTCTCTTGGTGGTGCTTGCTCCGGCATCATCCGCATACTTGGAGTGCTTCTCCCCCCGAGACCAAGTGCCGGACATCTTGACAAAGATATAGGAAGGTGTCCAAGATGAGTATGAGCAAAGGATTGAAGACAACATGGTCATAAGTGAGAAAACAGAAACATGTGGAAAAATCTGTGGTCATCGGATAATATCCGACAGGGTCGGACATTGTCCGACTGGGTCGGACATTGTCCGTCTCTACCGGATATTGTCCGATGCCCATGAGATTTTTTTCACAAATATTTGGATTTGCTCAAATCTGACCACTACTCCTAGCCATATTGCATACAAAGCATCTATAGCATCCTAGGAATCATCTCCATGGGCTACAATGATTAGGGAATATGATTAAACCTAGCATTGCAAAGTCAAACCCTAGCCCTAGGTGAGAGAAGAGAGGGAGAGGAAAAACCTTGCAACAATGGTGGTCTTCGAATTTTATCCGATGGAGGGAGTCTTCTCCCCCTCAAACTAGGTCTTCTTGCCGGTGGGAGAGGGGGATCGTCGCTGGGACGCCTTGGCCGTCGGTTGAGAGGAGAGAGAGAAAGTTTGAGAGAATGAAGAAAGAGAGGACGAAGGGGTAAGCTCGGGTCTGTTAAGGGCGAAATTTTTCTTAGTCGGACAATGTCCGACTGGGTCGGACATTATCTGACTTGATCCAGGAGTCAGACATTATCCGATTGAGTCGGATTTTGTCCGACTTTGGTAAAACAGACTTGCCCTACTTTGGCAGAAATGACTGAAATATGTCACCTCCTTCTTCAGCGATGCTTAAGTGGGCATCTTATGGATCTCATGAACATGTCTAAGTTGAAAAAGTTTTAGTGGATATAACCAGCCACAATCAATCATACCAACAATGATTATATCCACATCAACATGATCCAATGATCAAGAACCAAAAGTTTTTCAAAAAACAAATCAATCAAAGTTTTGTAAGAATTTATTTTTGAAACAGTATTTTATGTCACCACAGATGTGCAAGCTTTCAAACCACATTGCTAGAATCAAGAATATTTAGCTCACTCCTAAGATAGCAAAATCTTTTCTCATCTAGTGGCTTGGTGAATATATCGGCTAATTGATCTTTGGTTCTCACATGACTAACTTCTATATCCCCCTTGATTGAATGATCTCTCAAAAAGTGGTGGCGGATATCTATATGCTTTGTGCGCGAATGCTCAACGGGGTTATAAGCAAGTTTTTTGGCACTCTCATTGTCACATAGGAGTGGAACACGGTTCAACTTGTAACCGTAATCCCTTAGAGTTTGTCTCATCCAAAGTAATTGTGCACAACAACTACCGGCTGCAACATACTCCGCTTCGGCTGTGAAAAGTGCAACGAAATTTTGTTTCTTGGATGACCATGACACTAGAGACCTACCCAAGAATTGGCATGTCTCGAAGGTGCTCTTTCTATCTACCTTATCCCCGGCATAATCCGCATTAGAATAGCCTAATAGGTTGAACTTTGAACCCTTGGGGTACCAAAGCCCTAGGTTGGGTGTGCGAACCAAATATCTCAAGATTCTTTTAACGGCCACCATGTGACACTCCATAGGAGCGGCTTGAAAACGTGCACACATACACACACTAAGCATGATATCGGGCCTAGATGCACAAAGGTAAAGCAAAGAGCCTATCATGGAGCGATATACCTTTTGATCAACGGGCTTATCCTTTTTGTTGAGGTCGATGTGTCCATTTGTTGGCATGGGAGTTTTGATGGGCTTGGCCTTGTCCAGGTCAAACTTCTTCAATAGATCTTGAGTGTACTTGGCTTGACATATGAAGGTGCCTTCCTTGAGTTGCTTCACTTGAAAGCCTAGAAAGTATGTCAACTCTCCTATCATGGATATCTCGAACCTCTTGGTCATTATCTTGCTAAACTCATCACAAAAGTTTTGGTTAGTAGAATCAAATATTATGTCATCAACATAAATTTGGCATACAAAAATATCATTGCCAAAACGCTTAGTGAAGAGGGTTGCATCGGCCTTGCCAATGTCAAAACCCTTTTTAACAAGAAAATCACTAAGGCATTCATACCATGCTCTTGGAGCTTGCTTAAGCCCATAGAGCGCCTTATGGAGCTTGAAAACATGGTTAGGATACTTTGGGTCTTCAAAGCCCGGTGGTTGCTCCACATACACCTCTTCCTTGATTGGCCCATTTAGGAATGCACTTTTCACGTCCATTTGGTACAACTTAAAATCATGGTGAGTAGGTAAAGCAAGTAATATTCCAATAGATTCAAGCCTTGCTACGGGGGCATAGGTTTCATCAAAATCCAAACCTTCTACTTGTGAATACCCCTTTGCCACGAGCCTTGCCTTGTTTCTTGTCACAACACCATCTTCATTTTGTTTGTTGCGAAACACCCACTTGGTGCCACCAACATTCTTGTTCTTTGGTCTTTCCTCCAATGTCCATATTCTATTTCTTGTGAAGTTGTTCAATTCTTCTTGCATGGCCGTCACCCAATCCGAATCCTCAAGTGCTTGTTCTACCCTAAATGGCTCCATAGAAGAGACAAAAGAGTAATGTTCACAAAAATTACTAACTCGAGATCTAGTGATTACCCCCTTATCAATGTCTCTAAGTATTTGCTCAACGGGATGTTCACGTTGTACACTTTGATGCACCCTTGGGTGTGGTGGATGTGAACTTTCATGACCACCATCTTTATCAATCTCTTGATCATGTCTTTGAGAATTATCACTTGATGACTATTCATGATCTCCAACATCTTGATCTTGATCACTAGCTTGATCAATTTCTTCTTTTTCATGATGTTGGTCTTGTCTTGAGGGAGAGGGTTGATTTTCAACACTTGATGTTTCTTGTGGTCTCACATCACCTATGGCTATTCTTTTTATTGCATTTCTAGGAGCATCACCATCTACATCATCAATAGCAACTTGCTCCTCTTGAGAGCCATTAGATTCATCAAATGTCACGTCACGTGAAATTTCAACACAACCGGTGGTTTTGTTAAACACACGAGAGGCATGAACATTTGACCCATAACCAAGCAAGAAACCTTCATCAACTTTTACAGCGAACTTTGAAGTCTTGGGTTTCTTGTTTAGCACAAAACATTTGCTCCCAAAAACACGAAAGTACGAAATGTTAGGTTTGTTACCGGTTAGTAGCTCATATGGTGTTTTCTTCAAAAGTCGGTGGAGATATAACCGGTTGGAGGCATGGTATGCGGTGTTGACGGCTTCGGCCCAAAAACGATCGGATGTCTTGTATTCATCTAGCATTATTCTTGCTATCTCATTGAGTGTACGGTTCTTTCTTTCGGCCACCCTATTTTGTTGAGGGGAGTAGGGTGCCGAAAATTCATGCTTGATGCCTTCTTCATCAAGGTACTCCTCAACTTGAGTGTTCTTGAACTCGGTGCCATTATCACTTCTTATCTTTTTGATCTTCACTTCATATTCATTTTGTGCTCTTTTCATGAATTTCTTGATCACATCTTTCACTTCACCTTTATCATGCAAAAAGAATACCCACGTGAAGCGAGAAAAGTCATCAACAATTACTAGACCATATTTGTTTCCACCAATGCTTATGTAGGAGACCGGTCCGAAGAGGTCCATATGCAACATCTCCAATGGCCTTGTGGTGGTCATCACATTCTTGCCGGGATGTGATGCTCCAACTTGTTTTCCTGCTTGACATGCACTACAAATCCTATCTTTCTCAAAACAAACATCGGTTAGTCCTATGATGTGGCCGTCCTTTTGGAGTTTGTGAAGATTTCTCATACCAACATGGGCAAGTCTTCTATGCCACAACCAACCCATGTTGGACTTTGCCACTAAGCATGTGCCAAGTCTAGCTTTATCCGTGAAAAAATCCACAACATAAAGCTTTCCTTTAAGCACACCCTTAAAAGCAACCGAGCCATCACTTCTCTTATAGACGGTCACACCACATTCGTTGAACAAACAATCAAAGCCTATTTTACAAAATTGTGAAATGGACAATAGATTGAAGTCAACGTGATCAACAAGCATGACGCTAGAGAGAGAAAACGAAGAAGTGAGAGGGATTTTACCATAACCTAGTACTTGTCCCGTTCCATTGTCACCAAATGTGATGTACTCATTTTTGTAGTGACTTGGCTCAAATGACTTGAACATCTTTTTGTCTCCGGTCATATGATTGGTGCATCCACTATCAATCACCCAACTTGACCCTCCGGAGACATAGTCCTACAAAACAAGTTAACCTTTGTTTTTAGGTACCCAAATTTGCTTGGGTCCTTTCACATTAGTCACAAGTACTTTGGACACCCACACACAAGTTTTTGGCCTCTTGTTGCATGGCCCAACATATTTAGCAAACACACGACTATGCATATTCCTCATGAGTACATATGAAGCATCAAAATCATGAAAGAGTGCACAAGTAGCATTAGACATATTAGCATAAGAATCATTAACAAAAGAAGAATGGTTAGTGTTCATGTTCTTGGCTTGCTTCTTTTGGTAAGATCCTCCCTTGGTAAACTTAAGGAATTCCTTCCCATTCTTGTTCTCCCTAGCATTATGCTTGGCACCCTCAACATAACCAATGTCATCCGTGATGTGAGGCATTCTTGTGTTTGAGAATGCACCTCTTGCATACTTTGCCTTTTCATCATCAATAATATTTTTCTCATGTTGTATTTTTCTTTCAAGTGCCCTCACTTGCTTGTTCAAATCATCAATCAATTTCACATTAGTAGCACAAGTATCGACATCAATATTATAGCACCTATCACATCCTTTGCTAGTGGAAGCATGAGAGTTGTTGGTGGAGGATGTGAAGGTTGAGAGAATTCTATATTGCTCTTCAAGAGACTTATGAGTCTTTTCCAAATCCTCATACTTCTCTTGAAGTTCATCTTTAGTGCTTTTAACATTCTCACAAGTATTCTCAATTTTAGTAAGAGACATAGTAATTCTTCATTTTTCTTTCTTTCTAGTTCAAGGAGCTTATCTAGTTCAAGGTTTCTTTTCTTTTCAAGAATAAGCAAGTCTTCTTGTTTTTCAAGAAGCTCCTCTTGTCTATCATTCTCTTCCTTTTGTTTTTCAAGCAATTCCATAAATTCAAGCATTTTAGGAAGTGAAGCATTAGCAACATCATCATCACTACTACTAGCATATAAGGAACGTTTATGTTTAGATTTTGATACCTTGGATCGTCTTGCCATGAAGCACTTATGAGTGTTGTCATTTTCATCGTCACTTAAGCTCCCAAATAGAGAAGTGTTGGTGGGAGTGACGCCGATGGCAAGTGTAGCAATGCCTCCCTCATCCGAGTCGGATTCGGAGGAGGAAGATGATGAGGTGGATGAATCATCGAAATTCCATTCTTGACTAATGTGTGCTTCACCTCTTCTATGCTTCTTGTATTTCTTGTCTTTCTTGTGGTGCTTATCTTTTCTTCTTTCATCCTTGTTCTTCTTCTTTGGACATTCCACAATAAAATGTCCTTCATCACCACATTCATAGCAAGTCCTTTTTGACCTTCTTGCTTTGCCCTTGTCAAAACTTTTCTTCTTGTAACCATCCTTCTTAAGAAATGACTTTAACCTCCTCACAAGTAGAGCCATCTCATCATCACTATCTTCACTACTAGAACCAACCACTTTCTTCTTCTTCTTCTCTTGCTTCCCATGTGTGGCATTTAGTGCCACATCACTCTTGTCACCATTGGCTCCCTCAATTTGCTTGATCAAAGCATTAATCTTGTTGGCTTGATCATTTTGTTGCTTTTGGGATAGGAGCTTCCCAAGTACTTCATCGGTGGAGAAGGTCTTGAAGTTGTCCTTATATCTAATGTTTGAGCAAATGTTGCTATCCCAAGGTCTCAATGCTTATAGAAGCCTTTTGTTGATATCCAAGTCGGTCATTCTAGCTCCAAGCGCTCTTCTTTGATTCACAATTCTCATGAGCCTATCATGAACCTCCTTTGGCCCTTCTCTCGGACCCATGATGAACAGGTTGAATTCATTTTGTAACTTTTCGAGCCTTGCTTCCTTGGACAAATCAATGCCCTCATAGATAACCTCAAGCTTTCTCCATAATTGATTGGCATTCTTTATTCCAGCAACCTTGGCATACTCGATGGCGCTGAGTGCGGAGACAATTGCACTAGCCGCCACGGCATTGCGATGGATGTTAAGTTGATCCTTGTGAGTTGGATTGTCCCTATTTTCCCACAAGAAACCACTCTCGGTTATACTTACGACATGTGGACTCATGGATTCCAAATACATCATTATCTTACATTTCCAATGATCATAGAATTGACCATCGAAGTAAGGAAGTCTACCGGATCCTTGTCCAATGCGATCCTCTTTGAGCTCATCATAGTTAAACATGACATTGTTGTAGAGTTTAGGTTGAGCATCATTGTCACCAGCTCTACCAACTACATCATCTCCCTCATGAGAACCGCTAGTACCATCTTTGATTGGGAGAACGGTGGATGATTCATCTCCCGGTTTTGACATCTTTAATCTTCAAGCGGTTAGGCCTTGTAGAAGATCCAAGCTCTAATACCAATTGAAAGTCGCCTAGAGGGGGGGGGTGAATAGGCGATTATACCTGAAAGTCACTTAATTCGAATAATTAATAGCACAAGAAAACTTTGTCCGACTAGATTGTCCAACTATAGTAGGATATTGTCCGATTACTTCAAATATCCGACTAGAGTAGGACAATGTCCGACGACCTCGCAGCGGAAAACAGATCGGCCGTCGAAATGGACAAGGTTGCACAATCCAAGCTAGGAGAAGACAGCTAAGCAAGCAAGAAAGCAACAGCAAAAGGGACACTAGCTAGCAAGCAACTTACACATGCAAATCTAGGAAGGTAAACACTACAACTAGCTAAATAATGAAACAACAAGAAAGGCACACAAGCAGGAAATAATCAAAGACAAAAAGGAGACAAGGAGACACAAGGAATTTTCACCGAAGTTCAGCTCCACCAAAAATCCTACGTCTCCGTTGAGGGATCCACCAAGGACCGGGTCTCTTTCAACCCTAAACCTCTTCAAGCTGCCACCAAGGCAAGCTTGAGCTTCACTATGAATCTCCACAAAGGAGGGGCCAATACAAACTTCTCGCGTCTCAACCACAAACTTGAGAGCTCTCCGGGCGACGCCTAACCGTCTAGGGGATGAATCCCCAAGAGTAATAAACACAAAGGACGTCGGTGTTGAGGATGAACCAAGTGCTCTTGAGTGGAATGTATTGCTCTTTCAAATCTCCTCAAATCTTCTCTCAAACCCACCAAGGATTGGAGTAGGAACCAAGAGAGGAGAAGTGGAGTGCTCAGAAGTGTTTGGAGTGTGTTTTTCAGTAGTGGAAGTGGCCAACCGACCAAAGGGGGTCGGGGTGGCTTTTTATAGTCGAGACATGAAAAAGAGCCGTTGGAGAAATTATAGCGGGATATTGTCCGACAGGGGTCAGACATTGTGCGATAAAATGATGTGCATGATTCTGGAATCCGAAAAGATTGTCCGATGGACCCGGATATTGCCCTGGTTATTAGTTAGTCGGATATTGTCCGACGGAGTCGGACATTGTCCGACTCAGTGAATGCGCACGGTACTGGAGTCCGACGGGATTGACCGATGGGGTCGGATTTTCTGGAGTCGGACATTGTCCGGTTGAGTTGGACATTGTCCGATGGAGTCGGACATTGTCCTGCTCCGACTGGGGAAACACTTATGCACGGTTCTGTAGTCCGATAGGATTATCCGACTGAGTTGGACATTGTCCGACTACACTGGAAAAAATTGAGTGTGCAAGGCTCTGTAGTCCGACTGTATTATCCGACTTAGTCGGACATTGTTCGACTACAATTGATTTTGTGGGGTGTGCACGATTCTGTAATCCGACTCTAATGTCCGATTGGCTCGGACATTGTCCGATGAAAAAAGTTTGAAAGGGAATTTTTGACTCTTGGAATATGATTTGAGCACTTGGTGTTTCAACACTTATTTCTTTTGTGTCCGTCTTGATAATACGGTGTTCCTATACTCAAGATGAAGTATAAAATATGAAGCCTTGATTCTTTAGCGTAGATACTCCTTTTTTCAAGATTTTTACTTTGTTGGCTTTTCTTTTCTTTCTCTTTTAATATCCTTGCTCTCATATGCAACAACAATTAGAAACTGCACACATGCTTCATAGAAGTATTAGTCCTTTTTAATTGTATTGACATCAATCACGCAAAATCACAATTAGGGACCTAGATGTACTTTTAGCCTCCGATCATGGCGCTTTGGGTTAGGAATTAGTTAGGCAATTATTCTTAACTTGTTAATTTTCATTATTATTTGTTTTCAAATAATTAACACATTTTCTTTTTATTTGCCTTACAGTTCATCTTCCAAGAGACACTAGTATGCTGCGGCGTAGGCCCGGCTCGGCGGCTCGTTCATTGTGCATGCGGATGCTGATGTGATGCTCTTCTGCGGCTGCTTGGCTCGGCCTCATCGGCGACCTGGCGTGCTCTGCTCGCATGGCATCTTGCTGCTGGGTCCCGCGTGCCACAGTCTCTGCAGTGGCTTCAAGCTGCGATTTGCGCCATGCACTCTGCGTCCGTTGCACGGCCGCGTTTCCCCCTTGTCCTCCACGCAATTCTCAAGCCTCGGGTACTGTACTTACAGTGCGATGCGTCCAAGAGCAAAATTCAGCCTAGCCTTGACACGAACTGATCTTCACGGTTTCATTCCAGAGAGAGAGAAAAAAAAATCAACCAAATCCATCACGTGCAAAGCTAATCATGATACTTTTGTCTGAGACGGCACGGCGGCGCATAATCTAATCCCCGACAACGAAACGGCGAGGAAGAAACCCCGGGAGCGTCCGTCCGGGGTCCAGAACTGATTGATCATTTGCGCTGCCTGCGCTCCACGGGAGTGGCCTATGCGTCAACAGTGTTCTGAGCTCCGATGGCCGCGTCGGCGCCCGGTGGTGCGGCACTGTGGCGGTGTGGGCGGCCGCCCGATGCCGGTCATCGACTCGTCCGTCGTCACCGCCGAGTCATCGCGTTACGAGCCATCGAACCTTCCTTCGCGGATTTGCAAATACTTCCTGTCTCTTCTGCTTGCGTCGTCCCTTGATCCAGGAGCAAGGATTATTTCTTTCAGTTGGATGCAAGCTAGCTAAGCAATGTACTGGGTATCATCAGGACTTCTTTCACGATGTCAGATCGCTAAATTAAAGTTTCTTCTGATTGACTAGGGCCCCCCAACGTCGAAAGTAACTTGTCAGTTCAACGGATCTATACATGATCTTTTTGAGGAGTTTTACTGTTTAAAATACTGTCCAGTAGTTTTGAAAAATTACTTGCCAGTAGTTTGAAAGTAATTTCATAATTACATTATTAATTAACAAATTTATGTTTATTTTCACGATAGAATATTAAGTCTACTAAATCATTAAAACATTAATAAATCTTAAAAAAATAAAATATTAGTTATTAATCATATAGTTAATATACTTTATTTATAACAATAAAAATTAATTACTATAAATATATAACTCTTATTTTTTCCGATATTGCGCTTAAATTGAGAAACTACTGGTCATTAGTTATGATTTTAGATTATGAAATTTATACCGTTAGATCAAACTATTGACCAGTAGTTTTTTTAAAACTATTGATTAGTATTTTGAACAGTAAAACTCTTTTTTTTTTTAGGAGGGGGGGGAATGGATCTATCCATGATTGGCCATCATTAATTTCTACCAAAAAATATCCTGATAAATAGGGGGTTTCTTGGTCGGCTGATCTTGTTCCTCCGTGAGTCAAGGTGCGAGTTACAGCTGCAGTGATTAGTGAAGCTGTGCTGGCAACGATCTATTTTGGGACTTGAATTTGCACGGTACGTTGCACCCAGACAACCGACGGGGTTAAGCAAGCCCAAACATCAGGGGTTACTCGTCGACGCGACACATTCGCTATATTGGCGCGCACGCAGGTTGACTGAAAATACCTTGGAGGATACAAATGCTAACGTTGGCAGAACAAAGAAAGGCACAACCACCCGTGCTGTGGCGGTCAAACGGAAGCTTAGCGGTTGATGCAATCGTGAGCCATGAGCTGTCTCCAAAGTATTCAGTCAGAGCCTTTAAGCTTCGAGATAACACTGGTACACACAACCGCAGCCCAACCCATTGCTTCATCCGACGGAGAGATGGTTTGACCGTCAAAGAGGAGATTTTGGGTATTGAAATTTCTGGTCCAGTTCTACAGGTGTGTTATAAGAGCGCAGCGCAGCGCCGTCCACAAATCTGTAGGTTTGTCACATGCATCATCATTCTACAGATTTGTGTTTCGCGTCAGCCTGCCTTATTTTTAGAGTTAATGTGAAGAGCATGGAGTTTCGACTAAGGGGCAGGTTAAGGTTTGATGGCTAGACAGAGCCAAGTTGATGTCCAAGCCTAACCAAAGTTTAAGCCACATATGCAGCTAAGCAGAACCCAGAGGGAGATTTATGTATCTTTTGGGAATCACAACGATTCATGAGGCATTATGGTCCACAAATCTAAGATGCATTGTCCCCCAGATCTGGCGTCAAAGTTCGTGCAAGTTGTCAAACTGCCGCATGTGCTTTGGAGTGGCAGCTGCCCACTCCAGAAAAAAAAAAAGTGCCATATTACCACATAAAAATGGAACACGCCGATTCAAGCTTCCAACCAGGCAATAGAAGGGCCTCTCTTAAAATAACGAGGCAGAGATTTGAGGCCTGTACGTTTGGACCTCTATATAAGCACACCGGATGGGATGGCAATGACCACATGCTAATAAGCAGAAACACTTGGCCAGTAGCAAAGGAACAGACAAAAACAATGTGCCCGTTCTCAGTCAAGATGAACAAGACAAAGAGTCAAGGGAAGGGCGGTCGAGGCCTTGGAAGAATGTTGAAGGAGCAGAAGGCCAGGCTATACATCATCCGGCGCTGCGTGGCAATGCTTCTTTGCCACCACGACTGATCAGCGATCGGCATAGTTTTTTGTGGTCTGAGGCTCCATTTTCTGTTCTGGTTACGTCCAGTGTAGGATTAACGATTCTTTAATGTATATATTGAGGCCCACTAGCTCATTCTCTGTTCTTATCAACATGTAAAGTCTGTACTTTAGTAGCCTTGTTGTTAGGTTCTGATATTCCTGCAGAATTTTTTATTGTCAGGAATGCAGTACCAGGTTCATTTCAGAGAATAAATGCCGTACCTGAATTTTTTTATATTCCTGCTGAATGTTACTGATTAGTGACAGGTAGTTTAGAAACGGCATAGCATAATACGTAACACCAGCAATATGTCAAAGCCGCAGTGATGACAGATAATGCACTATATTGCTATACACTACTACTGAAAATGCAATAACAGATTAATTCTCTTTTGGTCTGCCAAATGCTTGAATTTTGAAGCCTTGTCACAGTAATATGACAGACAATTCTTATTTGAGTCGCCAAAAGCAAGATTGTTGTGATTATTTGTGCTACTATCAGGCAACTAGTTCATTAAAGAGAAATTATTGTCCTTTTTGTCTAGCACAAACTGAGATGTAACTTGTGGCACTGCACAACAGGTGCGCCTATAAAGTATAAAGGAATTTAATCAACATCGCATATGGCCATTTGCATATCTTATCTAACAGTATTAGCTACATTTTTTTTATGCCAACTGCAGGATTTGAAAGCCAAAATGAAGCATCAATACATCTTATCTCCAAGGGTCTCGAATTCTCAATATACCAATTACCAACATTATGAGGCAACTTCGTGGTTTCTGCTACAAGCTAGACAAATGACGCATAAAAAGTGCAGAAGAGTTTTAGTGATTGAAGCCATTGCTTTTAGCAGATATCATCAAAATACGTGCAAATCTGATGCTGGAGGACGCTAATGTGTCATGTGCATGTGCAGTTGGAGTGCTTTCTCCGCATGACATGTTTCTTCTGCTGCAAAACGCCGAAACTACCGGTGCAATATCCTAGATGACAAACAGCCGTTTTTAGTTTACGTGTATTATTAATTTCACAGGTTAATCAAGACACTCAAAAACTAAAGACCAGAGGAAAAGTCGAGTTGAAACTTCAACAATCGAATGAAGGAGTCAGCCAAATTATCTATGCTATTCTAATTTGCACTATATATACTATGTTGGGAGAAAGCCCACCCCTTAGTCTCCCCAAGGCCCGAAGCAGCCCATTAACAAAAAACAAGGCCCAGGTGGACCAATGGCCCAAAGGGCCTTCGGCCCAACAAGCGCCCGAAGGCTGGTACGACCGAAGGCCATACGGCGCGGCGGGCCCCAGGCGCAGACATCAGAGAGTGACAGTCGGGGGCAAGTACCGGATGAAGATTGAAGTACTCGAATACCCTTAGGTCAAGCAGTAAGATGTGTAATGTAAGACTCGGGGTAAATCTATAAACACGTCCGGGGCAGGTGAGCATGGATCTATAAATGCTCACCTGCAGCTCTGACCGGGACAAGACATGCCACCGTCACCAGAACCTTCTTGTACGATACTGATCAGTTAATGCAAAGTTCGTTAGCCGAAGGGCGCTACTCCAAGCTCTTCGGGATTGTGCTATTGTTCAGTCTTGTTCGCTCCTACCATAGCTTGTTCGAGGGGCCTTCGGCCTGTCCAGCCCTCGGCTCGCCCACCAAGTGTTTGTTCTGGACTTGTAACCACAACAGCTGGCGCCGAACGTGGGGAGCTGAACATTAAAGCGCATAGCATGGCCGGAAGCAAGAGACCGCCTGCCTCAGGCCTGTCGCAGCAGGCAACGACGCGAAGCAGGGCGGCAGTGGAAGTTGCTCGAGCGGAGACTTCGGCAGTAGCAATAGCATAACCGGTTCGGGAAGAAGAAGCCGAGGGGCTTGTCGAAGAGGCGTCCGATGAGGTCAACGAAGGTGGGAAAGAAGCTGTGGCTGAGGGAGAGATCGCTGAGGGGGAACTCACTTGAGAGGAAGCAGAATACGCAAGTCGAGTGGCCGAAGAGCGCATCAGAAAGCAGCAGGAAGATGCGTTGCGAGAGGAGGAAAATATGAGGCAGATGGAGCTAGAGGTCGAAAGGCAGCGAAGAGTAGCCGAAGAGCAGATGTTGCGTGCCCAGGCTTTGCAAAACCTTGCGCGACAAGAGGCTCACTACGCCCAGAGAATCGAAGCGACTAAGAGGCGACAGGAGCAGTTGGGAAGACAGCTAGAGGTCCTTCGAAAAGGCGGGATCCCAAAAAATCGGGCTCCAGTGTATGAGGAATTCCGTGAAGAGGGGGCAAGGGCACATTCAACTGGAAGCCTTCACCCGGTGCAACCAGCAGATCCTAACTCTCCTCTGGCAACCAAGGTGCAGTGGCCCGCGAGATTGGCTTCGGTCAAGCTTCCAACGTTTGCAGGGACCTCTGATCCTAAGGAGTTTTTCATGAGATACAAAATAGCTGTCGAGTCAGCTGGGGGCAATGATGCAGTAAAGGCTAAAGCTTTTCCGCTGGCACTGGAAGGGATAGCTGGTACGTGGTATGCCAAGCTAGCGCCGGGAAGCATTTGGTCATGGGCACAACTCAAGGAAGGAGTCTCGGTGCACTTCAGGGGGAACCATGCAAGGTCGGTGGGCATCCGGGATATGGCTGCGTGTGTGTAGAGAGAGGATGAGACTTTGGCCAATTATACTCGAAGGTTCATACATTTGAAGTGCCAAGTGTTTGACATTCATGAAGCCACGGTAATTGAGTCTGTTGCTAAGGGGCTCCGGATGGGAGCGGCCAGAAGTGCCATTCGAGTGAAGCAACCTCAGACCCTAGATCAACTATTGAGCATCCTAGAAGGGCAGGTACGGGTGGAAGAGGACGAAGAGGAAGAGCGTCAGAAAGCGCACTCAGGAGTGATGATGGGACGAGGGCAGGGTATGAATACCGGAGGTTGGCGTCCAAATCAGGGCGGAGCAGGACGCGATGTTACTCGGCGCGAGGTTTTCAATGTCCAGCATGGGGGGCCCTCGGGGTCAGCGCCCAGGTGTCCTTAGCCAGCTCCACTGCGTCCGAGACCGAGGCAGCCTCGGCCGGGTCAACTCTTCTACTGTGCGTTTCATGGCCCGGGGTGCACGCACAGTTCCAACTATTGCCCTGATATTAAAGCATTGTCTGAAGCAAGAGTTCGGCGAGAGGCTGAGCAGGCCAGGCCGGTGTTGCACACTCAATACACACATGCTGCTGCCGTTTATCCCCCACCCCCGCATTTTCACCAGCCGCCATTCCCGTAGTACCACCATCCCACCCCACCGCCACAAATGGTTGCATTGCCATCCCCTCCGGCTCAGCTCGCGCTTTCGGCCCCTCCGGCAGAGCAGTTACCACCTCCACCACAGCTGAAGCCGGAGGATCGTCCGGAAAGGGCGCAGTCCGTACAACACATTCAGAATCCGGAGGCGTCTCGTGGCACAATCTTTGCTATTACTGGAGGGTCGGGTCATGAGTTCCCTTCTAAGAGGCAGCGTCGAGAGTACGTTCGGCAGGTAAATCATGTGGCTGCATATCCTCCAGTTGGGGTTACTCGGTGGATGGACGTGCCGATTTCATTCTCTGTGGCTGATTTGAGGCCGATGATCTTTCCGCATGATGATGCATTCGTGATGGCTGTCAACATCAATGGCTTCGATGTACGAAAAGTCTTGATTGACGAGGGGAGTTCGGCCGATGTTATTCTCTGGAGCACTATTGAGAAGATGGGTTACAGCAGATCTGATCTGCAGGCCTCTTCAGTTCTGCTGCGAGGGTTTGGAGGTGAGCCAATTCATGCGATAGGCAGTATCGTGCTCAAAGTATCGTTCTCCGGACTAGGTGGGCACGGACAGAGGATATTCGATTTGATGTGCTAGAGATGAACTATTCCTATAATGCTCTGTTGGGCCGAAGGGTTATCAACAAGTTTTTGGCTGTATTTCATCATGACTATCTATGCATGAAAATGCCCGGACCGGAGGGTGTCATCACGGTGTACGGGGATCAAGCTGCGGCCCGGAGGCTGGAATTTGGGTCATCACCAGGGCAACATCACATACATGTTATAGCTGAAGATTGCCAGGGCAGGGTCCTTGCGGTGGAACCACCGGCAGCGCCTAAGTGGGTGCCGAAGGTCACATCAGTTGAGGGCACCAAAGAGGTTGTCCTGTGTACCGATCGGCCAGATGAAACAGTGTTGATTGGCAAAGAGTTACCGGAAGCCGTAGAGGTGCAGCAGATGCAGTTCTTGAGAAACAATGCAGATGTCTTTGCGTGGTCGCCAAAGGACCTCCCCGGTATTGACAGATCCATTGCTGAGCATCGGTTGGATGTTGATCCGAAGGCACGTCCGGTCAAACAGCGAATCAGAGTCTGGACAGAGGAAAAGGCTAGCATCTTGAGGGCTGAGGTGCAGAAGTTGCTGGATTCAAACGTCGTTCGGCCTATTGATAAAACAACTTGGCTAGCAAACCCTGTGCTGGTTAAAAAACCAAATGGCCAGTGGTGTATGTGCATTGATTTTACAACGTTGAACAAGCACTGCCCGAAGGATGACTTCCCGCTGGCTCGTATTGACCAGTTGGTGGATGCCACGGCAGGATGTGCGTTGATGAGTTTTCTGGACGGCTACTCGAGGTTTCATCAGGTCTGGTTGGCTACCGAAGATTAGCCGTTGACAGCCTTTCAGATACCAGGGGGGACTTATTGTTACAATCGAATGCCCTTCGGTTTGAAGAATGCTGGGGCGACTTTCTCTCGTACTGTTAAAGCTACGTTGCGTACGCAGATGGGCCGCAACGCGGCAGCCTATATTGATGATATTGTTGTCAAAAGTGTTGAAGAGGGGGACCATGTGGTAGATCTTGCAGAAACATTTGCCAACCTCTGGCGAGTCGGTATGTGATTGAATCCGGCAAAATGCATGTTCGGGGTGCGTTCAGGCAAGTTGTTGGGTTACCTGGTGTCAAAGGAAGGAATTAATCCGAACCCGGTCAAAATCAAGGCAATTATGGATATGCAGCCTCCGGCCTCTATTCGAGAGTTGCAGAAATTCACTGGCCGTGTTGTAGCCTTGAGCAGGTTCATCTCTAGACTGGCTGAAAAGAGTTTGCCTTTCTTCGAGGCACTTCGCGGTCCTCGGCCATTTACATGGGGTGAGGAGCAACAACTAGCGTTCGAGGCACTCAAGAAGTATCTTGTCGAACTCACCACTCTCAATCCACCGCCACCGAAGGCTCCTCTGGTGTTATATATCGCTGCGGCGCCGAAGGCAGTAAGTGTAGTGTTGGTCTATGAAGCACCGAAGAGTGGTGACGCATTTCAGCAGTTGTCGGTGTACTATGTGTCTGAAACATTGACGGCATCGCGTTGTAATTACACTGTGGTAGACAAGATGTTGTATGCTGTGGTCATGGCCTCACGTAAGTTGTGACAGTATTTTGATGATCACGCTATCACCATACCTACCAGATATCCACTGCGAGACGTGCTGACGAATGATAAGGCTTCCAGTGCTGTATTGAAATGGGCGGCTGAGTTGGCTCAATACAACATCACCTTTGCTGCTCGCAAGGCCATCAAGTCTGGAGTGTTGGCAGAATTCGTGGCCGAGTGGACTCCTCATGGCGAAGATGAAGAGTTAGCCCAGGCTGTTCCCGAGGACCCAGTTTGGACAGTATACACTGATGGTGCCTGGGGGGCCTCCGGGGCAGGATGTGCTGTGGTTATTACATCACCCGGAGGGCAAACCATGAGATTCTCTGCCAAGTTGGCTTTTCAAACAACGAACAACGCTGCGGAATACGAAGGCATATTGTTGGGCCTTCAGCAGGCTCGAGCCCTGGGGGCTAAGAGGCTGGTTATTTACTGCGATTCTCAGTTGGCCTCGGCTCAATTGGCAAAAGGTTATCAAGCTAGGGATCCGGAGATGGCTCGGTATATCAGTAAGGTGAGGGAGATGGACAAGTACTTCTTGGGCTTTGAAGTTCGTAATATCCACCGCACTGAAAATGGAGAGGCAAATGCATTGGCAAAGGTTGCGGCCAGATAGCGTCTGGTCGCCTGTGATGTGCTTCATGAGGTTCTGGCCATCACGGCAGAGGATTGGCGAGCTCCCATTCGGCAACGACACCGGAGGCAAAAGGCCGAAAGGTTCTGGCCATCACGGCAGAGGATTGGCGAGCTCCCATTCGGGCATGTATCGAAGGGCGCTATGTCTCTGATGACAAAGAAGAGCAGCAGAGGATATCGCATCGCTGCCGGGGGTACACTATTGTTGATGATGTCCTATACAAGGGGGGCATCTGTGCTCCTCTGCTTCGCTGTCTCAATCGACCTGAGGGGCAAAACTTGTTACGAGAAATTCATGAGGGGCTGTGTTCGTCGCACTTGGCTCCGAGGGCATTGGTCGCCAAGGTGTTTCGCCAAGGGTTCTACTGGCCCACTGCCGTTCGGGATGCCGAAGACCTGGTCAAGGTATGTGCTGGTTGTCAGTGGATGGGCCGTCAATCTCATCTGCCCGCTACAGTCCTACAGCCAATCCCACCGATTTGGCCGCTTGCCCGATGGGGGATCGACATTGTGGGGCCACTGCCTACAGCCCCGGGGGGCTATCGATTTGCTGTGGTGGCCATACATTATTTCTCCAAGTGGGTGGAGGCCGAACCGGTGGTTCAAATTACAGCTGCAAATCTCAGGAAGTTTTTCTGGAAGAATGTGGTTTGTCGCTTTGGGGATCCGCTAGAGCTAACTGTGGACAATGGCAAACAGTTCGAGGGTCTCGAGTTGAAGGAATATTGCCTTAGTCTGGGGGTCAAGAAATGTGAGGTCTCTGTCATTAACCCGAGGGCCAATGGGGCTGTTGAACGAATGAATGGCAATCTGTTCTCTGGGATCTCTCGTTCGTTGGTTGGCTTGCCGAAGGGCAAATGGGTCGAGGTGCTGCCGAACGTTCTCTGGTCCATCAGGACAACTGCTACAAGGTCCACTGGTTTTTCACCTTTTCGGCTGTTGTATGGTGCCAAGGTGGTCACGCCGGAGGAGATACATACCGGGTCATTGCGCACACTCAGGCCCCACGTCAATGAAGATGATGTGGCAAAGGACATGTTGGAAGAGGTGCGCATGCAAGCAGTAGCCAACCTGCACAAGTACATAGCATCCTTCGAGAAAACATACAATCGCAAAGTTCACTCAAGGGAATTTGCACCGGGCGATCTAGTCTTTCGGCGCAATCCTAACCCGGTCAGCGTTGGCAAACTGTGCAGCAAGTGGCTGGGTCCCTTCATTGTGGATCGTTCAAACAGGCCGGGGGCCTATCATTTGCTGGAATTGGATGGCTCTCCGATGCGGCACACCTACAACGCTGATGCTTTGAAGCGGTTTTACGTGTAAAATGCCGCAGGTCGCTTCGGCAGTAACAATGTCTGTTTTGGTGTAACAAAGTTGGTGATGAGCATGTGTGCTCTTGGTGCTACGCTAAGCACGGTTAGTGTTATTCCGGGTAAAGTCCCGAGGAGCCGTTCGGGCTGCGTCTTAAGAAGTTGTTCCGAGCTGTGCCCCGAGGAGCCGTTCGGGCTGCGTCCTAAGAAGTTGTTCCGGGCTGTGCCCCGAGGAGTCGGTCGGGCTGTGTCCCACACCTTTTTGTTTCAAGGCGGATTAGCTTATGTCTCGGTAGGTTGCTGCCATCGGGGCGGTGGCACGGAAGGTTAGCAATGTTCAAATGCCAAGGGGCTACGACCCCTGTCTTGTAATTCGACGTTTTGTATACCGCGTCGTCTATAACAGCCGCTCGGGGGCTGGTCCTACATTCGATGGATGCCAGTAAAATTCTACAAGGTAAGCATGTAAGATCCTGGTGTTTGTGGTAAGTTGCGATGTTATTTTTAGCATTTTTTTATCTTTATCACGACAACTACGGCCTAAGGGTCCCCGAAGGAAAGCGTCATCTATACTTGTCACATGGGCAACTATGGCCCTCATCCGAACAACTACGGTTCGATGCCGGACAACTACGGTCCGATGCTCCGGAAGGATATGCCCGGAAAGCCGGGTGCGACACAGGTCCGATGCCGAACAACTACGGTTCGAAGCTTGCCAAGGCCTGACAAGGCGCTTGGCACGTAGAGCAGCATTTGATAGGTAATTTTCCATTTCAGGGTACTTTGGCATAATTCGAGTTACGAATAAGCTTATAGATGGTATATATAGTAAGAGCCCGAGGGCAAAAGAGTACAGGGTTTTCCCGAAGCCATTAAAAGCTTACAAGAGCCCGAGGGCAAAAGAGTACAGATTTTTCCGAAGGCATTAAAAGCTTACAAGAGGCCGAGGGCAAAAGAGTATAGGTTTGCCCGAAGGCATGAAACTTACAAGAGCCCGAAGGCACAGATCATACAATAGCCCGAAGGTTCGAGGCACTAGGGAGCCGAAGGCCCTTGTAATAGGCAAGGCCGGTCATGGCAAGCGTTTCAATTCGCCTAGCATGTCCGACAGCTCGCGGTGTTGCTCGGCCAATTCGTCAAGCGCAGCCCTCGACATTTGTATTCGGCGGTTAGTTCGCGTTATGCTTTGCCGGCGCCGCTCCAAGTCGGCGATAATCTGCAAGCGACCGAAGGGTGTCTGGGCGGCTTGCCGGAGAGCCTCGATATCCATGCCAGATGAGCTGCTAGACGAGGCATCATCCCGAGAAGGGCTTGGACTGCTGCTTGACATTTCAATGGGTTCTGCCTTCGGCGGTGGCGGCAGGATAAGGGGTTCAGTTGCAATGCTGCCGCCCGCCGTTCGGGCATCGCGAGCTACGCGCCGTCGGAGTAGTTCCTCCGAGGATACACGCTGGCATGCCGCTTTAATGCGTTGGTTGTCCTCATCCACGGAGGACAGGAATTCTGCAAACCCCCCCTTCGGGGTGCTCACGTTTCCAACGCCTCCACTGCACGCCGCGGATCAAGTAATCGTCAGGGGCTTCCCCGACCCCCGGCACCTTGATGCATATGGGAGTTATGTCCAGTATCGGGGTGTCCGGCGGAATGAGCGACGCGTCTCCAAAAGGCGCGCTCTAGAGAAAATGAGAGTCGTAAGTTATATGTGAAAAAGAAGTGGACACAGTAACTAATAGATAACTCGATTTTCTTGCAAAATAAGCACCTAAGTTACAAAGGCAAGGCGGTCGGATCGCTAGACGCTTACGACGGCGATACAGTAGTCTACGCCTAAATATTAGCCAGCTGAAGAAGGTGCGGATTCCGGTGATAAGGCGAGTTCACACCTGGGTCTCCGGAGGTGCCGATGAAGGCTGCTTAGAACCGTGTGGATCGGCAGCACCACCGGAGGCCGGGGCAGCAGCGCCGGAAGGGCGGACGGCGGCCTCCTTGGTTTCTTCAACTTCAGCAGCGGCGGGACGGCTTGAGTCACCAGGGGCTTCGTGGGCGGTTGCGTGAGCTTCAGGCGCCGCTGAGGCAGGCTCCCTCCGGCCGCCGGAAACAGGTGTGTTACCGGTGGCGGATGAAGATGCAACCAGTTGAGCAGCCGCGTCACGGGCGAGTCCTTCGGCAAGCTCGTTGCCAAGGGGCTGCCAAAACTCTCGCCGCAAGAGATTGCCAATCGGGCCCAGCCTCTCCTGCAGTTGGTTGTATTCGCTTCGGTCCCCTCGGCATCGAGATAGCAGTTGACGTGCAGCTTCGCGAATTTCCGAACGCCTTAGGGTAGCCAGCGACTCTAGAGTGGCATAGGCCGTCGTCCAGCCTATCCGAGCGTAGATAGTGCCATAAGCACGGAGACCATCTTTGACTCGGTCGAGGCCCTGGGACAGCCACCTGAGGCTCTTCATGCCTTCCCCTTCTTCATGCCCAGGCTCCCGGGACGCTAGTCCCATCCCGGCGAAGAAGTGCCGCAATTGCCCTATCAGACCGAACAGGCCCCAGCTCATCACCTCGGATTCCTCAATATAGACAGAGGCCTGTTCCAGAGCCTTCGTCAACCTCTGATTATTGCCGTGAAGCGCCAAGTTATCGGCTCCTAGTGCCCGGTTGTCTTCGCGCAGCTTTTCCAGTTGCTTTCCCAGTTCTTCGGTAGATTTCTTCGCCTCTTCGGTCAGTAACTGGATTTTCTCTTCGGTGTCCGAAAGAGCGTTACTGGCCTTCTTCAGGTCTGCGGCAGACGACTGGGCGTGCGCTTGGCTCTCGGCTAGCTGCTTCCTTAGTTCTGATACGGCGTCCTCCGGAGATAGCTTGGCCTCAAGATGGCGGGATAGCAGGGCGGTCTGAGCCAACGCATACAGGGTCAGCAATGTTGCTGCTGTGTTTTAGATGGAAAGGGCGACTTCAAAAATACACTATACCTGGGCGGTGAGGCGTGCCAAGTAGCCGATCGCCGTGGTCGCATCGACACCCTCCAGCGCTTTTTCGCCGTCGCGGAGGTCGAGCATCCGGGAGGCGTACCCCAGGGCCGTTGAAGCTTCGGGGCGGCCGCTAAAATCTGCCGCGCGCAGGTTTGCCCCGATGTCCTCCGGCTGCACGCCCGAATGGAGCACACCCATGAAACCCTTGCCGCTGCCAGATTTCCGCGTTTGCGTCAGGGGTAGCTCCTCAGACTCCTCCTCTTCGTCACTGCTAATGTCTTCGACCTGTGGGGCCTCCGCCTCCTCAAAGGCTTTGCTGCCCCCGGTCGAGCTGTCGCTCCCGCTGCTCGAGGAGGAGCCTTGCCCTCCGGATTCCGACTCGGAATGTGCGCTAGCGGCCGCCTTCTCGGTCCGTCGCTGTTCGGGGGCATCTTCGGTGCCACCTTCGTGTCGCTCTGTTAAAACCAAGAAAGCAGATCATTAGAACACTGGAACAAGTGTAGAACCGTATAACGAGTTGTCAGAAGGATCGGAGCACCTGTGGAGACCGATGGACTGTCGGCGCCGAAGTCAAGTGAAGGCATTTGGATGCCGGGCGAGCGGGGTAGGGGTGACGCGGGGCCTCCCGAGTCCCTCTCGTTTCCTCTGCCGGAGCTATCCGGGATGACGCCCAGCAGCACATCAAGGAGAGATGCGTCTGCTGAGCCAGGAGTCGTGGTTGCCGGGGGTGTCCGGATCGACGTGGCGGCGGTAGCCTCGTGGTCGGCTATCGCCTCTCTGGGGGTCGCCGGCCTCCGCGGGGTCTCCTCATATTGCTTCCAGAGGCGCCGTTGCTTCGGTTGCTCCGGTGCGGGCAAGCGGGCGGCCGAGGCCGTTCCGGAACATTTCTTTTTCTTCCTTCGGGCAGAGGTGCCCTCGTCCGGTTGAATGCTACCCCTCATGCTTAGGGACCGCTTCGTCCCTTGTTTTGATTGCCGAAACGACGGCGCGACAGCTTCGGCGTCCCCCTTCCGAACCGCAGGACGCTTGATAACAACTTTCATCTGCCTTCGCGGCACGGCAGCTGTGGCAACCTCTTCCTCCTCCTCTTCTTCCTCCTCTTCTGCCTCTTCATCCACCTCGCCTCCAGGCTATCGACCCTCGGAGTTGTGCGGCTCGCGCGGGCGGTAGCACGGCCTCCGCATTGTACAGCTGCACGACGCGGTAGGTCCGGCTTCGGCGCCCCATCTCCCCCAGCAATTGCCATTCCTTTTGGATCAAAGGACCGAGATAATGGTTCGCCTGCTGCTCTATCTCGACAAAGTTGACCTTCGGCAGCAGTTCTCGGGCGAACCGAAGGTCCCCGCTTACGGGGTCCTGGGTTGAGGTTGGGGCACAGTCTCGCCGTCCTTCGGCGCTGAAGCTCGGGACCTCTCGAACCATCGATTTGGTTCGGCAGCCCATGTGTCCAGTTGCTCTTCGGTCACAGAACTCGGCCCCAGATATGCGCTTCCGGCCTTCTTGTCGTTTATGCGCTTCGGCTCAGAACCAGGCGCAGGCTTGGCTTTCCGAGGGCCCATCGGTGGCAGAAGGTTGGAATCAAGTGGGGCGAGGTTGTGGTGCCGAGGAGTCTTCGGTGCGATCGAATTCGCGCTAAGTCATGCGCAAGAAAGAGTCGGCAGCGTGGCGCTAGGATTTCGCAGGCGAGGGGAGAATGAAAGTGAAAGTGAAAGGGAGAGGGGGTGAACGCCTGGCTTATATAGCCGGTGAAATGCGCTTTGCGCGGCGATCTCCCGCGTTCATTGGCGCATCCGTCGGCCTGATGATCGACGCGTGGAGCGGAGGGTCGCATTTATGACCACCAACGGGCGCGTAGGCAGCAGTTATGACAGCGCGGCGCGCGGGCTACATTAAGCGCAAGACAGTTAGTAGCGTTTGGATGGATGTAGCACGGCGCGGTTAACAAAGATGTGAGGTCCGAAGGCCGTTCGGTCCGGTGGCAAGTGTAGCGGGGTCGTTGTCAGCGTGTCTCATTCTTGTTGATTAACTGACCTCATTGGATAAAGTGTTATTCGGCAGTTTCAGGTCTCCGGAAGAAAGATGGCCTCGAAGCAGGCCCAAAAAGGGGCGGGGAGACTAGGGGTGGTCATTTCGTATGATCACGGTTTCGGTCCTATTGAAGGCGGATCTCACCCATAAGGGGCTACTATTGAGGAAAAGCCCACCCCTTAATCTCCCCAAGGCAAGAAGCAGCCCATTAACAAAAAACAAGGTCCAGGTGGACCAACGGCCCAACAGGCGCCCGAAGGCTGGTACGGCCGAAGGCCGTACGGCGCGACGGACCCCAGGCGTAGACATCAGAGAGTGACAGCCGGGGGCAGGTACCGGATGAAGATTGAAGTACTGAAATACCCTTAGGTCAAGCAGTAAGATGTGTAATGTAAGACTCGGGGCAAATCTGTAAACACACCCGGGGGGCAGGTGAGCTGGATCTATAAATGCTCACCTGCAGCTCTGACCGGGACAAGACATGCCACCGCCACCAGAACCTTCTTGTACGATACTGATCAGTTAATACAAAGTTCGTTAGCCGAAGGGCGCTACTCCAAGCTCTTCGGGATTGTGCTATTGTTCAGTCTTGTTCCATAGCTTGTCCGATGGGCCTTCGGCCTGTCCAGCCCTCGGCTTGCCCACCAAATATTTGTTCTGGACTTGTAACCATAACATACTACAAATGAAACCTAATAGATACAAGGGCATAACAGCTATCCTCTGCTCGATGCAACTATTAGTGGAAACTAACAACGAAAACAAGAGGCAAATTGTAAAACGAATAGAAGAGACATGACGAGATTTGTCATACCACTCACAGTATAGACAGACAAATAAGCCTAACACTAACATTAACACTTAACAGAGGTGGAAATGCAACCTGACAGAACAAATACCCATCTAAAAACAATACATACAGTCAGTCCAAACAGTGAAACCTGCTAATACGAAGCACACATTTTATCGAACGCATGGGGTGCGGTAAATGAGGAAGGGACAGAATAAGGGCAGCACTTTAGCGGTAAATGAGGGCACAATTCATGTTGCATTGTCGGTGGGGCCTCCGGGTCATGGGATCACTGGACGCTGCCTGAACCGTCCTCCACCACCACCTCCTTGTCACCATGGGTCAGTTGGGTGGAGTCGCCGGAGCATTGCAGTGGTGAACTGGTGGGGAACGGGCGGGGGCAGAGGACAATCGATGACTTCGGCAACGTCCAATTCCTGGGCCCAGTTAAACGGGCCGCTTTGTCGCTTCCTCGGTGGCCTACAAGTGAGCGAGCCGCCGCTGGTATACATGGCCAAATGGGCAGCACGGCCCAGACACGAAATGATTCGGATCGTGCCATGTCTAAATCGGAAATATTGTATTTTAGGGGCCCATTTGACTATGTATAGTCACAGGAAAATAATTAAAACCCGATGCCAGGCGCACCTTAACGTGATAGGCTCTCAGAGCATCTCCAACAGACTAGGTAAAAATATTATCTAAATTTACATATTTTACCTTCTTTATAAAAATAAAAGACCTTCTAAATTATAGGGTATTCCAACCGACTCTGTAAATCTCGGCTGGTCATATTCAAAACAATCCTTGTCCTGATTTTTTTTTTATCGTGCGTGACATTTTTGAGTGTCTCTGGCGCTGCCCGTAAAAAAACGCCACAAATTGCCTATTGCCACCGCCTATGACAAACGCCAAAAGAAAAAATTGACACCAGCTGCCTGATAATGGTGATGAATGTTTTATCACTACCTGTCGCAGGAGCATACGTGCGGGTGGCTTATTACTTGCATGCATGCTGGTGGGCGGTGGCTGCTTGCGTGCATGCATGCTGGTAAACGCGCGCGGGGAGCGGGTGCGCGGCGGGAAGGCAGCGATAGCGACCCACGCGCAATAGCTAAAGATGCAGAGCGAGAAAACCGGAATAACTAGTCAGGAAAAATAGAGAGTAAGAAAAAGAGTCTGTTGGAAAGTATTTTTCTGATAAAATAGCTATATTTACATATACAAAATGATTTAAAAAACCTGTTGTAGATGTTCTCACGCGTTCGAATTCGAAGGCGCAGTGAGACTCACACGCATATCTTTTGAGAGCTGCAAACGACTTCACATGTCGGTCCGTCTATCCTATAACATCGTGCAGACCAACGAACATCATTCTATTGTTAGAGCAACTTCAACCCTTCTCTTTTAATCCCATCATCTAAAAGAGGTTAAAAAGGATTCCTCTAACCCATTTTCTAAATTATAGGTGATGGTGTTGTAGCAATTCACTTATTTTATCACCTAAAAGGGGATCCACTATTTAGATAATAAATGAGTGATCCCCTTCATAAAAGGGATGGTGAACTGAAATTAGGTGATCACCTAATCAAGGGGATGGAAAATGATAAAGTAAGTTTTTCCATCCCTATCACCTATATGACAGATTTTTGTGTTTAGATGATAAGAAAGGGTAAGTGTTGGAGTTGCTCTTAGCCCCTGAAGCTCCTCACTCACCCACCTCCCGTCACCGTCGCGGCCGCTTAGGCATATAGCTGGTCATATGGGCCTACTCGAGGCCCGGCATGGAGGGTAGCCTGCCATGATTTGTACTAGATAATACCCCGCGCGTTGCTGCGGAATTTCTAACTTTTTATTAGAAATGACTAAAAGCATTAAACTCTAAACTTAAAAACTTAAAAGTATGTACACTAATCATATTATTTAAAAATAGTTGCTCTGCTTTTACGTAACGTTCAAAAATAGAACAAAAGATATTCATAAATATCATATATCATTTATATATGCATAAAGCCAAATATCCCACTCGTTCATATCCATACTTTATCAAGCCACATAAAAGGGTTGGTAACTGAGTAAGAAATCAATCTTTGTTGAACTAAATAAGAGGCAAAACATTGATAATCGGAAGGGTTAAGGTACCTGACTGTAATCCTAAAAAAGCACAAACATATTAAGTAAAGAAGCATAGAGAAGGGAGATATAAAACATGAACATAGAACATAATAGATCCACGGTGCAAGTGAGGTGATCATAGGGGGATGCAACTATATTGTAATGGCTGCAGCAATGCTTCTGTTGGCTGGCATAACATATGGGCAAAATCGATCCCTTCCATATTGGTAGATTTTCTGATTGAGCAAGCCGTGTGCATTAGCTGAACATATCCTTGATTGGTTTGGTTCTACACTGCAGTCAGATAGAAAAAGGAGAGATACACAATCTAACCTCATGCCACGGGAATATATAGAGAAAGCAGAAATGAGAAGAGAGAAGGCCAGGAGTTAGGATTGATATGCGGCCTTTTAAACAACTGAAACTGAATAGGTATCAATAGGGAGCCGAATAGATGAGAGGTAGTTTCACTTCAACCAAACAATTACCATAGGAAATGAGTATTTATTAAAACTTACTCACTACGGTACTCTCCAGTCATGTTACATGAGTGATACATGGACAGGCAGATTAGATAGAAACCACATGATCAAATGGTTATAATATTTCAGATGATGTGGCTCAATCTAAGAGCAGAGAAATAGCAATGAGTGATCCTTGATAGGTTGCACTTTTATAAGATATGTAGATTTAGACTCAAGCGTAAGCCCGTCGTATCAGCCCGAGCATGGTCCGATTAATATCGCCTGGTCAGCCCGCATCTCAGCCCGTCAAAGCCGTGAATGGCCCGGCATGAGCACGGCCCACTTGGCCCGACGGCCTCTTTCTTCTCCCGAGTGCCCTCTCTTCTTCTCCCGAGTCCCGACTCGCGCGACTCCGCCCGCCGCTCTCAGCTCTCTTCTCCCGACTCGCCTCGCCTAAGTTAAAGAAAAAAAAAAACTCGCCTCGCCCTCGCACTCGCGGACTCGCCCACGCCGCCGTCTCGCACTCGCGCGCTCTGCCGCCGCTCCGTCGCCCGCGCCGGCTGCCGCCTGCCCCCCTCCGCCTTCTCTCTCGCGGTCTCGCCGCTCAAAGCCTAACCCTAGCGGCCGGCAGGCACCACAGCTGCTCGCACGCGGCCCGCCGTCGCCGCCATCTCTGCGACTCGTTCCCCAGTTATCTCATCGCGTGCCCGCAGCCTCCCGACTGCTCGAACTCGTTCCCCAGCTATCTCTTCGCGTGCCCGCGGGGGCGCTGCTCCCCGGAGCTAGGGTTTAGACCTCCTGGGCACATGGAATTCGGGGCGGATGGCCCCCGGTGGCCACAGCTGCGAGGCGAGGCCGCTGAGTCGTTACCTTCCCCGCCGCCGATTGACCGCGGCGAGGTCGCTTCACCCCGCTACGATTCGTCTCGTGCCCTAAGGTGAGTCAGCAGCCAAGACGCCAAGCCATATCTTCCTGTGCTCTCGAATTGTTACGAATTATAATGACCCCTCTCGTGAGCGCTATGTGAGATAATGTTCTATATTGATAGGTCGATTTTTGCGAACCTGGTACTTTTGCGGGGGATAGTTGGAATCGTTGTGGATGAAATTATTGCATGTGCTTGTCTTGTAGATCTGTCCTTCTCAGTTCCGCATTGTGCTTATGGCTTTTTTAATGAACGTGAGCTTGGCCAAGTAGTAATTTTTTGTTTTGGAGTGCTGATAGATTATGGGTGCAAGGGAAACCAGGTTGTCTGAATTAAAGCATGAAAGTGAAAACAATTGAATTATTTCACATGAAATGGCATTAGGAGGATGGTTCACTTAATTTAGCATGACTATTAGTATTAGATGCAAGGAACTTCAGTTAAGGAGTGCGGTGGCAGAAGCTGGACGATGATATTTTGGCTGTTTGGAGAAGCAGATGGCGGAGAAAAATTATCAAAGGCTAGCCGTGCTTTTCTAAACTTTTTGGCACTTTTTTTTTGGATCACAACTTAGGCTGATTCAGGAATATCATTACACATACATACTATTGCTTGTTTATTTCTATTGATTTCCATTGGTATGCCTGAGGTAAATTTGACTACTTGTGAACATGTTGGGATTCTCTGGTCATGATGCAAAATGAACTTAATATTAGTTTATAGATTTTTGTGTTTATTTCTGTCTTCTGTTGCTTTCTGCTTTGGAGGACTAATTTGCTGTTGCTCATGTTCTGTTTCTTGGTGACAGATTGTTGAGAGAGCTCGGCACAAATGTCAGAGAAGATTTTGTTGTGCTGATGCCAAATTTGCTGTCATTTTTGAAGCACGATGATCCTGCAGTTGTTAAGCAATCTATAGCTAGTGGGACAAATTTATTTGCTACTGTATTGGAAGAGATGGCACTTCAGGTTGTTCTTGTAAAAAACAGATGTTTATCAATGAATAAATCTACCGTTGTAACTACCAATCGTTGTGATGTTGCTGTTGTCATTGAATGAGTTTATTTGCATATTTTAATTGTTTTTGGAGTGTCACAACATACATCCCAGTGAAAAACGCCTCCAGAAATACCTAGATTGAAAATTATTTTCATCAAAAAGGGGTTTCCAAGCTCCAAATGCAAATCATTTTGACTACAATGCATTGACTTGTTGATAACAATGCTTAGATCCAGCACTTCTTTTTGTTTTCATCTGTTTCCAGTTTCCACTTTGTCATTTCATACAGAACATAACAGATGCTGGGTATCATAAAGTGCTTATGATGAAAGCACTTTTGTCTGTTATCGACTGCCAGCTTGTTGATTGCATGCATCTCTCTTTGGTTGTCACAGAATACAAAACTTACTGTGATACCATTAAAAGGTCAACCATTTCAGTTATTTGTTAGGCCTTATGTATTCTGTGACCAAACCTCCAAACCCTTGCAAGTCTGTTTCCACCTTTCATTCTGGCACTTCCTTTTCGCCTACATTTTCTGATGTTTGCTAAGTCGTCTCCAATGAATACTAAGTGGAGCAAAAGCAGACCTAACCCCAACAAATGCCAGAATAGTAGGAATAAGAAGTTGGATGACAGTTTGGTTCATTGTTTACTACTTCAAAAGAAACCAGTTTGGAAAAGATCTGTTGTGGTGACTCAACCGTCTTTGGCACTTATATATAGCAGCATTAGTGTAATAAATGTACTGGATATATCTTTTACCATTCATGTTACCATGATAGAGAAATACAGACAGCCAAAACTTAGCCCAGTTATATATTTTAAAGGACATCATAATTCAAATATTTGCTTATTGTTCAAGTTATCCGTAAATGTGGTGCCTCCCAGTGCTATGACTGATTGCATAGATTTTCAAAAATTGGAAAATAGGAATTACAGTAATGGCTTTTTGTTGAATATGATTGTGCAAGTTAAAGAAACATCTAGGAAAAATGTTCACCATTGGGCTGCAAAAGCATATGACGCTTTGTACCCTTTTTGAGTGTAAATTTATGCTGCAAGTGAAGTGGTACTTTTTTCTTTGCCCTTTGACAATTATAGTACCTTGACGAAGCAGAAAAAATAATCTTGTCTAGTTGAGTCATCATTGCATATGGATTAGATTGATTGTTATTTGTTTGCACTAATTGTCAAGGACAATTTTTTGATTAACCGTAAAATCTAAGGTGCCAATTTCACATAAATTTAGGGTTTGGTTTAGATGAAACTCATCGCGTCTTCCTCTTGTTTTTGGGTTTATTTGTTTAATCTTAATAATATGAACCATTTTCTGGGATCTCGATTATTGCTTTCCTTGAATCTGAATTATTGCTTGCCTTCCCACTTTTTCTTCTGTTTGATTTTGACTTTAAGTAGTGATACTCACTGTTTTACTCTGTTGCAAATTCTAGATTAACAAGTTTGGGAAACTTGATCATTGGCTTGAAGAGACCTGGTCCTGGATGAGCCAGTTTAAAGATCAAGTCCGTGGTATGATGCACGAGGTTGGTTTCACTGTAATTTGTTCTATATATTTTCAATATGATGAAACTGCTCTATTCTTTCATTGCCGCTTTACCAGTGTGCTGAGAATGTTTTATCTCTGAGATAAGATACGATGATTAGTTCTATGACTTCTGTTTTACGGACAAAGTTTCTGGCTGATTTTATTCTTGTGTCACATATAACAGCCTGGTCCTGTTGCACCTAAACTACTTGCCCTGAAGTTCATCGAAACATGGATCTTATGTTTCACACCTCAAGCCCACTATGACCAAATACATACAGAAGGTAATTCGCCCTTACAATTAAATAGGCTATAGTTATTTTTTTGAGAGAAAATGTGCTATGACTTAAATTTTCTTTCAACTTAACTAATTATGTGTGCACCTATAAACAGGGAAAAAATGGAGATTTGATATTTCAAGATTATCCCATTTTCATCCTGTCCTTGATCCTGCTGTTCTGGAGACTGATGCAAACAGAGCTCTCATTCTCCTACTGGATATTCTGAAATCAGCTCATGCTCATCGAGGGTCCTTCCTAGTTGGCACCATTAATTCGTAAGAGTTTGTACTGGTTATATTGCATATAATGAGTAGAAGTGATTCACCAATCACCACACATCCACATTCCCATTTCCACTTGAATTTAACCATCACCCTCCATATATGATGATTAACATGGTTATGACTTATGAACACATAACTTTTTTGGTTTCTTTTTCTAGAACTACATGTTTATCCTGAATGCTGAATAGGTGAACATTTTAGGACACTTCAAATAAAGTACTTCTGTTGTACAACCAGAAATCCAATGGCTTACATTGCTTTGGTGGTGGTTCACTTGGTTTTTAAACATTTGGTAGTAGCATTTGGCCGTACAAATGAGTCATATGTATTTTCTATTCAAACATTTTAACTGGCTGATTGGTGTTCTACTCTTTTCACCCCATAATCTAGGTGCTTTGGGATACCCTGATCACTCAATTGTGTGCGCGTGCGCATAGTTTTATAACTTTGTGCTGTACATGTGCCTTTTATCTTAATTACAAAGTAACTGTCTAAGATGTATTTGCTGCTTGGAGATATAATATATTGCCTTTTGTCAGTCTTGCAGCTGTTGTGAAGAATCGGCCAATTTTCTATGACCGTGTGCTGCCAGTATTGCTTGATTTTGATCCTGGCTTGGAGACTGCAAAGGGCGCTCATTCTGCAAGCCTGCGATATTCCCTAAGAACTGCTTTTTTGGGTTTCTTACGGTGCCCTCATCAGACAATGATTGAGGTGAGCTCATCTCGACTGGTTGCACTTGTAGGTTAGTTCAGTTATCATTTGAAACACCTTTTGATGTAATGGACATTCTTCGTAGAAAGCTATTGTTGTTGCCTTTTCGTTTGCGACGGAATATTTCTTGGCTAACGCACTATGTCGTTACATCAGTTTATACTCTATTATTAATGGCACTGTAAAGTTGAATTTATAATAAATGATTATTGGACAATGAAATACCCCTGAAGATGGAGGCTTGTCTTCATGGCAGTCTATTTTATGCATGAAGATCACGGGGGGAAAATTTTAGTGCAAACGTCATGTTGGGTGCAAATGAACTCTTCAAACTGTTAGATCACAATCCAATCACCCAGAATCAACCATGGCTCCCCCACAATTCCACTTAAACAAGTTTGCAGAAAACATACTAAAAGAATCCCATGTTTTACAAAAAAGTCCCTGGACGGATCATCTTCCTCCTCTGATCTGTTGTTCCTCCAGTTCTTTCGTTGAAAGGCAGTTATCGATCTAGGGCGACGAGATGGGTGATGGGAATGAGGATTACCAACACTTAATACAGGATAAAGGAGAGAAGATCTCACCGGGATTGACGAGGCAACTCACCACTGCACACGGCAGCTACAACAATTATTTTATTGGCAGTCTGTATGCTCCAATTATATTTTTATATAGATTTAATTAAGAGCTTCAGGATGATCGATTTGTTTGATAGAAACAGGAGCTCATCATTTTGTCTAAATATTGAAGATTCAAATCTTTCAGTTTACAATAATTTTGATGTGTGAAAAATCATCCAATCTTTGACTACCCATCAAGATTACATCACAAGTTTCATTTTGAGAACCCAAATTACCAGCGTTTGCATAAATTCCATACCCAGGAAGTCACATCGATGAGATGTGCGCACTGCACAGGCCAGTGGTTCATGGTTGTATGTAAGATGTACTTTCCGGTGTTGCACCCAGCCCCTAGATAACAGATCAGAGGAAGAGAAGATGGCCAGTCATCTGCTGTACCAGTCGCCTGTTTCTCTGGTCCGGAACGAGAAGAGGAACATACCGTCGAGGGAAAAGTTCCGTCCAGGGACTTATTTCCAAATCGTAGCATTCTTTTAAGGGGTTTTGTGCAAAACTTGGGAGCCCCGGCGGATCCTTGATAGTTGGATAACCATCCAGATGGGAGAAGTCGTTTGCACATTTGCACCCAATATGATGTTTGCACTAAAAATCCCCCCCCCCCCCCCCCCCCCCCCCCAACAAGTAATGCCCACACAAGATTGCAAGGCCATGGTTAAGCTCGATTATCGTTGTCTTTTATATCTTTTAGAACTTGCCAGCAGCTAGAAGTTATTGTGACCAGATCCTTGCAACCAAGGATGATGCTCTTCTTTCTAAAATAACTTTGTTATTGTTATCACTCCCTAAGACTTGTAACTTGCACATAGGTTGCTTGCAAGTAAATCCTCTTGGTTGTATTGTATCTGTTGACTAAGAATAATGTGTCTATGAGTTTCTGATATCAATTTTTTGTTTCTTTAAGAATTCATAGAGTCATCTTATAATTATTTTCCATGATTCATTTCATATTTGTGCAGGATTTAAATCCTTTCCATTATTATCTGAATTATGTTGTGTATGTTACTTTTTGAAATTATAACATTAGTATTTCATTTCTGTACAGTCGAAAGACATATTGGTAAGACGGCTTCGAGCATTGAGCCCTGGTGAAGGAATAGAGCTATCTATTAGGCAGGCAGAGAAGATATCTAGAAATATGGAGCGTCCTTCTCGTGCTAACAAGGTATGTATCTGTATGCTTATACATCATGAACGGATTGTTTATGTACTTTTAAAATATATGCATCCTTGAAAAGATATCATCTTTTTTATTTTTAAGAATTTAAGTTGTTCACATATGTTACAGGATGAGCCTTCAATATGGGAAATGCCTTATGGAGATATTAATCGGAAGAAGCTTGCTGCCAGATCAAATGACAATCTTGCTGTGTCTGATGGTACAGCTAAGAGAGGAAGATTTGACATGTCGACTTCAAATCTGCCAGTTCAGGGATCCTCTGATTATTCTGACATGCAGGTTGATAATAATGCCAATGTGGGTCATTCCTCTGATCAAACTATCATGGACAATGATGTGTCTCCTGTTGAGAAGATGATTGAAATGATTGGCGCTTTACTTGCTGAAGGAGAAAGAGGAGCTGAATCCCTTGGTATTCTTGTCTCAACAGTGGAGGCAGATGTCATGGCTGACATTGTAATAGAAACAATGAAACATCTACCAGAAACTCCATTTTCCATTGTAACACACAATGATGTCGGGCAACCAAATTTGAAATCTTCCTCAGAGAACTTGCCAGCCAACTCTGACTTGTCGCTATTTACGGCACAGTTAGCAGCCACAGTTGATACAGTCGGCATGCCACCATCTGATGCCTTTGTTATGCCTAGTGGTCATGATGCTAAGCGTGATCCAAGAAGGGTATGATAAACTCTCGCTATTTTCAGGTTATGTTTATGGAAGCCTACAACATTGCCTATTCTGATGATGATATTGTCTCTCAGGACCCTCGGCGCCTTGATCCACGACGGACAATTTCACCTGCTACAAATTCCATAGAGGCAAAGGTGGAAAACGATAGTATACATCAAACAGATAATTCACTAAATTCTGGAAGGGTTGAGAACTATCCAGATCATTCAGGAGATTTACCACATTCTGAAGATGGACACTACACATCATCTCAGCCCAATCAAACAGTTGTTGAAGGCAAGTCTGAGCTTCCTGATGTAGTCACTGGACCAGAGCCTGTGGAGGCACCAGTGGATCCTGTGATTCATTCTATTGATGTTGATGTGGAGATGGTCCATCCATTGCTATCAGAAGTTACTTCAACTGATGAAGCTGATAATGCGGATTTGGAGGTGGACCCCTTTTTGCCAGTTCCTATGGCATCAACACCGGAGGATACAAATCATGACTTGCCAGTTATTCCATCTCATGTGGAATTAAGTGATAAAGAGAAACTCGCGCTGAACAAACTAACTATCAGGAAGATCATTGATGATTACAAGAAAAATAGTCTTGATGCAAGATTTTCATTGCTTGCACATTTGGTTGCTCAGGTATCATTTTGGTTTATAAGCTTTGCAATCCTACACTAAGCTAAATGCTTATTACTACTTCATTTCCTGCATTTCTTTTACTGTACCTTCATTATTTTGTTCTCACACTGCCTCTTCCTGTATTTGTGCATTCACAGAGTGCTGATGATGATAGTATTATGGATTTGATTCAGAAGCACATCATCTTTCATTATAATGATCAGAAGGTACTTTTCTACCAGTGAACTATATTGATTACTGTATTTTGTTGTTTTAGTAGCAGAAATCCTTACTAAAAATCAGCTTTTGTCTGGGTTTGGGATCTTGATTGTAGTGCACATTAAGACAATATTTTAGTGCAAGATGTAGATTCGGACAGTAAAACTCACTTATTTAATGGAGTAAACAATTCATCATAACAAGCTTAGTACTAGAACAGCACTAAGCCTGAACTCAATTTCAGGCTGATCTTGATCTGAGGGAAGACTTCCTTGAGTGCATTTGTATAAATTAATTTGAGCCAGTCTCACTCTTTTCCGTCCACTTTGTTTTACCTTCCACACATGTGGGCTATTTCCATGCCTATGGTTCAACTGTTGAAATTACATTGTCACTTTTCTATTTGCCATTGCCAAAAAATAAATCCCGTAGGCTGCGGATGTTTCAATGGCATTGGCGTATTTGGGATTGTCCAAAAAATTGCAATGGCACCTAAGAAATTATTCCTTATTTTTGTGCCCTTTTCTGCTAAGCGAATTCAGACATCCTTCAAGTCCATCTCTGGGATAAATAGAGAGGGAGGATAGAGTCCTTTGGTGTCCCGTCCAATTAAGAACTGGGGCTTTACAATTACTAGCCAATATTTCTCTTATGTCTTTTCTCGTTTGACCTAATGCTGGAACATCAAGCATGTCCATGAGACGAGCTGATTTGAAAATATTAATCTATGTACATAAAATGTTAATCTCCCAAACATTTTGTATGCATCATGGCATGGTACTGCATATAAACATATTAGTTCTTATGTAACTTCATCTCAAGATTCTCACTTCTGAGACGTGTTTTTCTAGGGGTACGAACTGGCAATGCACGTGTTGTATCAGCTGCGGAGTGTCAATCTTGCTGATTTGCCAGAAAGCTCCACTTCTACTTCTCAACATTACGAGACATTCTTTATGTCACTTGTAAGCATGCTCATCATAGTCTTGTATTTTGTTGTATGTTCTTTCTGTGCAAATAACATTCTTGTCATTTCTTTTGCTTTCATATCTAGGCGAGGTCTTTGATTGACTCACTGCCTGCTTCAGACAAGTCTTTTAGCAAACTTCTATGTGACGCGCCATACCTACCTGAATCTTCATTTAAATTACTGGAGGGTCTATGCATGTCACAAGGCAACGGCGAACAAATAAAGGACGGTGATGGTGATCGTGTCACCCAAGGTCTGGGAACTGTATGGAGCCTTATCTTAGGGCGGCCTCCACTTCGACATGTTTGCTTGGACATTGCTCTCAAGGTTTGCATGTTTCCTTCTCGGCTGGCAAAATGCTACAAAATCATTGTTACTTATAACAGTTTTTGTAAGTTTTATTTCAAACTATCTTAAAGTATCTCCATTAACCTCTAGTCATTAAGTGTTGTTATGTACTATGCATGGCTCACATTCTATGCTACTAGATTTCAATTTGTAAAAAAAAAAAACCTTGTCCAGAATGATGAAAATGGATTTTACGTGGTTGTACATTATCTGTACCTCACTTCTCCCTTGTTATGGATTTGCAGTGTGCCATCCATTCTCAAGATGAAGTCAGGGGAAAGGCGGTTAGATTGGTATGGGAACAACACTGACTTATCTTTTCATTGTTTTGACTTGGTATATGATACCTGCTGGCAGTTTTATAATGCCTTTACATGCATTCTTTTTAGGTTACAAAAAAGCTCTATGATCTAACGTACGCTACAGAAAAAATCGAGCAATTTGCCATAGAAAGTCTAGTGGGAGTTGCTAATAAGCAAGGTGTGGACACAGATGTTAGTTTGACATTCTCGAAAGAATCTGCGGCTGAGGTAATTCTTGACGATTTCAATAGTTGTCATGGTTAGTTGCTTCTCGTTGTCAGATCTACTAGGTGTGTACCTACTTTGATTCCAGAATATTTTATTTGGTGTTCGCCTTTGAAATTATACTACCTGTTACAATCGACCTCAGTTCAGTTGGAGTATTGAGCCTGTTCACTAGTTGTGGCTCTATTGTTGATTCTGTGAAAAGGCGAAAAAAAAGGTTTAGGTCTTATATGGACTGTGACATGCACTGTCCTCTCTATGATAATTTACCAACCAAGAATATATGGAACTAGTTGCAGAAGTTTGTTTACAGTTCATCTTCTACCTTTTTTTTAAAGCAAGACGGCCAAAAAGGACTCATTTCATTCTTATAAAAAACAGTACATAAGGTTGCCCAAGAGGGTATGTTACACTGATCAAACAAATCTTTGAAAGGGCATTATGTTTGAAATTTGTACATCTGAAAGTAACATTGTTGACATCAAGGCTAAGAACATTTCTAGCTAAAGAGTCAGCTATGAGATTTTCCGCTCTGGGAATGAACTGAACCATCCCATGGTTTGTGATCAGAAGGTCCTTTCATGTCATGAACTGCATGACTTATTCTCCAACAAGGAAGATTGTCTTTAGAGTTCTAGATGCAGGATACCAAAGTCGAGCAATCGAAGAGAAGCACAGAACTTTAGTTGCAATTCTGCTGCAATGGTCATGCCTAAATTCATGTTCAGAGCTTGTACTTAAATTTCTATGATTGAGGTCACATGGATCTTGTCACTCAGTTATGGAACCTCCATCTCTTGATTTAGTATTTAATATTTGTTCTTGATATTGGCCATTATGATAGTAACTGATTCCTTTTTACCTTTCTATAGTAAAATATGGAATGGGGTGGGATTTTTGTCGAACTTAAAATATTCTCTGATACATATTGTCTTCAGATTATTGGCAGAATATTACTTCATTTTGATTGGATATTTCATGGACATATGTTTCTTCTTGTGTGCATGCAGTTTAAAATAGATGGTCAGGAAACTTCAGTCAGTGCCTCTCAGATTCCAGAGACTGGGTACTCTGAATCCAAGACCTCATTGGTCTCACCTAAACAGTCAGCAATATCTGTATCCGAGGCCAAACGTCATACTTCTTTGTTCTTTGCACTTTGCACAAAGGTATGCATACTAAAATAGTCCCATATTTCTTTTCTTTTTCCTTCTTATTGGTGTTAAAAGGATTTGTTTCTTCCAGAGACCTAGTCTTCTACGACATCTGTTTGATATTTATGGAAGGTCTCCAAAAGTTGTGAAGCAGGTGCTGCCTTTTAATTTTCTGTGTTAACTTGATGTTTTTAATTAGTGACCAGTAAATAACAGTTCTTTCTGCTCATCATGGTGCAAAATTGTGCAGTGTATCCATTGGCATATACCCAGCCTTATAAGAAATCTAGGGTCTTCATGTGCTGAGATGCTGGACATTATTCATAATTCACCAGAAGGCACTGATCATCTTGTTACCTTGGTATTTCCATTTTATCTCACTTCTCTGTACATTATTAAATTATTTTAAACAAAAAGTTATGTGTGCTTATTGTTCATTTTCTCATTCTAAAGATAGTGCAAACATTGACCGAAGAATCAAATCCTTCGGCTGACGTTGTTGCTGCTGTTAAACATCTGTATAAAATCAAGCTGAAGGTCTGTATAATTTGACTCCACTGTGCTCTTCCACAAATTTTATTCAAACTTAACCTGTTACCATCTTTTTGTAAATTTATGCTGAAGCTTGTAATTTTTTCTTGCAGGATGCATCTATTCTCATTCCTTTGCTGTCTTCATTTCCAAAGGAAGAGGTATTACACGCATCAGTAATTTTTATGCATTTCCTGCCTATCTAGTTTTCTGTTATCTAAAAAAAAAGATTAAAAAAACCCTGCCGTTGTAGCTTTTGTGATGGCATGTTTGTCGAACAATCTGGCGATCTATTATGCAGCTGTATTCCTCTGAGGAACAACTTGTAAATTTCTAAATGTTATTTATTATCGAGTCAAATCATAGGTAATATATTTTCTAAAATAAGATTGTGTGACACTCCTTGAAATCTGTTAATCATGATGTGCAACAAATATATCACTCATTCCCTTTAGATTTTTTTTATTGTTGTGGAAAATTATTGTTAATTAATTAATCTGCATTGCCTACCTCATGTTGTCTCAGTTTGAGTCATTCATTGAGTGACCTTGAGTGTCTTAACCTTAGGGTTTGGGATCTTATGCGGTTATGCCTATGTAAGGCATATGCATTTTGTCACTTTATGGTTCCAATGATTATTGATTGTGTTATTTTTTATTTTATCGCACTGGTTCTAGGTTTTGTCCATATTTCCGAGGCTAGTTGATCTCCCAGTTGTTATGTTCCAGGATGCACTGGCTCGGATTTTACAGGTGAGTTTGTTGTGCTAATCCAACATTCCATTAACGAGAATTACATAGGCCTTAATCCATATTTCCGAGGCAAGTCTGTTCTAAATGTTTATTTAAATCTTTTGACAGGGAACTGCACATACTGGTCCAGTGTTAACTCCTGCTGAAGTTCTTATTGCAATTCATGATATTAACCCTGAAAAAGATAATGTTGCCCTAAAGAAGGTAGTTGCATTTCATAATATATTGTTCTAATAATACATCACTGCGTTCTGACATTGCTATACACAAGTGACATGAATTTGTGAAAATGTGCCTCATTTGTGTTGACTTATTATCATGGCATTGCTTCAGCTACTGACAGAAATCAATTTTCAGGTCACAGAGGCTTGCACAACTTGCTTTGAGCAACGTACAGTATTTACTCAGCAAGTTTTGGAGAAGTCACTGAATCAATTGGTACTTACAGGAACAATGTTACACTGCAATTTTTTTTCCTTTTTTTAACAAAACTTAATATTTCTTTGGACTGTTATGTAGGTTGACAGAATACCGATTCCGCTTCTTTTTATGAGAACAGTTATTCAAGCTCTTGATGCTTTCCCAGCTTTGGTATCATGCTGACTCTCATTTCGATTTATACATAACAAATATAATCTGATTTATGGTTTTATTTGTGGAAAGAAACTTCTTTGCTAACCAGCCTATCAGTAATACTTTCAAGATTTTGATCAGTGTTTATTTATTCAGGTTGATTTTGTCATGGGAATACTCTCCAGGCTGATAAATAAGCAGGTCTGCTAATTCTTGTGCTTGATGCACTCATACATTGTTTTACTGCCTATTTCATCTGTTTGGATGCTCCTTGGCTGACTATGAGAATCCATATTTTCTGATGACCTTTTCTTTACCAAAGCTTCAGAGTTTCTTTCTTCCATTATATGATTGCCTAGCAAAAATTAGCTACTTCACAATATGAATGTTCCCCGAGTGTTCTAACCGTTTTGGTGTAGTTCTTTTATTCTTATAGGTATATTACTATTTTGTTGTTTACAGTAATATTTAATATGAAACATAAGATCCTAACAGTGCAATATTGTGCATTGTTCAGCCGGATAGTAGTCCTTGAAGTGTGCTAGTATTATTGGCATAATTTCTTGTGTGGATAGAGACGTAATTTGAACTATTAGCTGTTTTATTACGTTGCAATGAAATTTAGGGGTGATGGTCATTTAGTAATTATATTTTCACGTGTTGACCATTGTGCCTCTTTTTTCTTGCTGCAGATATGGAGAATGCCAAAGCTGTGGGTTGGATTCTTAAAATTGGCATCCCAGACTCAGCCACGATCATTTGATGTTTTATTACAGGTTTTTTTTACCTTTGAGCCTTCTATGTTAGTGAAATTTTGCTATCAATTATTTTGTTTTTATTGATGTGGTATTCTGCTGCTACCTGTAGTTACCCCCAGCGCAGCTCGAATTCGCGTTGAATAAGTATCCCAATCTTCGAGTTCCTCTTTCTTCATTTGTTAGTCAGCGGAACATGCAGAGCATTCTGCCAAGGTACCTCTTCATTATTCTATTAATGTGATATAAGCTTGCAAAATTTTCATGATCTCTTTTGATGGCCTGAGCTGCAAATACTTCAGCCCAAACTAGCATCCATTTGTTATAAACTTGTGTAAATAAAGTACTAAAGTGGACTACAAAAAAAGTATTGGTGTTGCTTAAAATGAAATAGGGCTGATTGAGATTAGTTAGTGTGCCTATCCCCAACTTGTTTGGGACTATAAGGCTTTGCTGTTATTATTGTTGCCATTATTACCTGGCTCAAGGATGCAAAAGTAGAAGTGTCATTCCTGATTTCCTTTGTAACAAGGATTCAAAGTTGTAACGAAGATAGTCTAGTTTTATAGTTGTGTTGCACAGCCGGTTTTTTAATTTTTAATCTTCTCAGTTTTGTGAATGTCATCTCAATATTTAGTCAGTGCATGTGTCAATTTGCTATTCTTTGTTTTCTTATTTCTTTCATGACTTATGTGATTATTTCTCTATTAACTGCAGACCTATTTTGCAAGTTCTGGGCTTCTTTAACGAACCACCGCAGGCACCAATGTCGTTTGTGCCTGCTGCATTACAAACAGCAGACGCAACCTCCTCTCTTCCTGGTGCAACTCTCCTATGAAATGTGAGTTTTTATACCAGTCAGGTGCAAGAAAACTCGATATACACACAGGGCTGTAAAGATTGTTGATATGGGTGTGAAACAGAGCAATGGTGAAGATTGTTGTCTCTGACGTGTCTTCAATGACCGGAGTTGCTGCAGCAACTCCAGAGGATCTCGACAGGAGCTGCAGAGATGATTGTTTGGAGTGAGGTCCACTGTTTCAACTGTGGGAGGGTTTGCTCCTATGAATGAAATGGAACTCAATCCAAGTTGTATAGTAGCTGTACTGTGATGAGAAAATGTAGTTCCGTAGTTCAGGGAATCCTGCAATTGCAGGCTGAGGCAAAGCAAAAGGACAGAGCTTATGCTATTTACAGGAAAGTAGATCATCTGGCATGTCTTCCACCAAACAAGGAAGTCGGTTTGCAGCATCTGCATTCCTTCACAGGGAGGTGGCATTGAAGTATTTGACAGATTTACTCTAACCATTGTTGTAACAATAGATGTACATTGATTAGTTGAGTTTGCTTTTAGTTTTAGCAAATTGTTTTATCTTGTTTGTCCGCTTAGTCTCTGGTGACAATTATTTATCATTTTTATGATTAGAAGCTGCTAGTCAAGCGAAAATATTAGTGGTGCTAAATATTTTTAGATGGCTTTGCTTATGTTGGTATAATTATCTGATTCATATAGCGGGGAATGTATGGTTTGGCAGTGCTCTGTAGTCTGTACTACTCTGGAAAAGAGGTTGAGAAAGTTCTTTAGCTACAAATTTTTAGAGGGGGTTAGCCATCGCTTCTGCAGACACAAGAATTTTTTTAAGACATGCTTTATCACGCAGACAGGAAAACTGATTTGATCACATGGAGTACTTAATTTTGTGAGGATGAGGATTAGTGCATCCGGTTATCTGCGAGTAAACACTTTTCCCTTTTTTTTAAAAAAAAAAAAATAAAGTGATACGTCTGCAAGTGCAACGTCGAAATTCTTCTACTCGAGAGTAAAAACCATCATCATTACCGATTCACCAGATTCCTGTTTCATCTTTTTTTTTATTTTGACACGGATTCCTGTTTGATCTTTTTTTTTTTTTGAAACTGATTCCTGTTTGATCTGAACATCTTGACTCCCGAGTCCCGACCAGCAAAAAATTCACGCAAACTCTCGGACCCAAACCCGCGCGCAAGACCCCCGGCCCACTTAACCCGCCCGCCTCTTGTTCCGACCCCGACCCGCTTCCGACGACCAAGCGCCGTCTCCGCCTAGTCGCTCGCCGCACCGCCCCCTCCAACATCGGCGGCGGTCATGCCGCCCCCGCCACATCCTCCCCCACAACCTCCGCCGCCCGCGCCGCCTCCTCTCACCGCATACCGGCTCCCGCTCCCGCCCACACATCCGCCCCCCACCTCCCTCCTCCTCGCGCCGCCCTCCGCCCCCACCCGCGCGCTCGCGCTCCTCTTCCCCGACTCCTCCGCGCACCTCTTCACCTCCCTGCCCAACCCCGCCATCGCCGCCTCCTTGCCCGCTCCCACCGCTGTCCCCGCCCCGCTGGCCGCCGCCGCCTGCTTTGCGCTCCTCCTCCCTTCCTCCCACCTCCTCTTCCTCACCGCGCACCCGGCTCCCGGCTCCCCGGCTGTCCACCTCCGCGCCTACGCCCTCGGCTCCGCGCCAGCTCTCGCGCGCTTCGTACCCGCCCCGCTCTCCTACAAGCGCCACGTCTCCGCCTCGGGCCTGCCGCTCCCGAGCCTCCCGTTCGGCCTCGGCGTCCGCCTCGCCGGCGGGGTCAACGCCGTCGCTCTGCTCTCCCTGGCCGCCGGGCAGATCTGGGTGCTCGGCCCGAGGCTGGCCGCGGACGGGCGAACGGTTGAGCTGCACAAGTGCGCGGTCGTCGAGCTCGAGCCCGCACGGCCGGTTTACGCGATGGAGGTCGCCATGGGGAGGCTGCTGCTCGGAGAGGCTGGTGGCGTGCGAGTGTTCCCGCTACGGGGTTTGATGAAGGGTGGGAAAGAGAAGGAGAGGAAGTTGGAAGGTGCTGTGGCAGCTGGAAAGAAGAGCTTGCACAAGAAGAATGGAATTGTGAACGGGATGGTTGTGCCAGTTAGGCGTGGTAGTCATGGGGGACGTGGTGAAGGAGATGCTGTTTCCACTTGTAAGTATTTCGTGCCTTCTTTTAAGCTCTGATTGTATTTGATGGTCTTGTGGTTGAATATATTGGAGTTTCAGAACTGCAACTAGGCAGCATTATATTTGTATTTGCAATGATAATTTGAATGATGATCTAACCTAGTTGTTAGCTCAAGATTGTATGTATTGTATTGGAATGTTTACTTAGGAGTTAGGATGTTCAAGCTGAACTAATTGTGGTGGAATGAATGATCCTTGAAATGCCTTCAGGAAATTTAGATTTTATCCCTTTTTTTTAGGAGAACGCGAGCATGTTAGGTTACCATGTTTCCATCCTTTCTTCTATTAATGTATTACATGGTTGTCTCAAAGAGTCGAACCCTTCCTGTTCCACTTGTGAATATTCTGGGCCTTCCTTTAAGTTCTGATTGTGTTTGATGGTCCTATGGTTTGATTTGAAACAAAAGGGTTGGGAACTACAGTTAATCAATTGTGTTTGCAATGAGAATTTGAATGGTGATCTAACCTAGCTGTCAGCTCAAGAGGAGCATTTTTTGTATGCATTATATCAGAATGCCTACTTAGGATGTTCAATTGAATCTGAACTAATTGTGATGGAATGAATGATCCTTGAAATGCCTTTAGGAAATTTAGAATGTATATCTTTTTCAAGAGAATTGCGAAAATGTTAGGTCACCATGTTTGCATCCGTTCTGTTATCGATTCAATACATGGTTGTCTCAAACTCTGCTTGTTTGTGCATCTCTAATGGTTAACAGGCAATAACTAGAAGTTTCACCGCAAGCTGAAAATACTAGCTATGCTTAGTACTAGCAAATGCACATGTTTGTTGCATGCCTGTTTATTAGATAATGTGAATTTAAACAGGAATATGATGCTCAATTGTGATTAGCATTTGTTCAGGATAGGTCCAGGATCTAGAATTGTATGGTATATCTTGCAGTCCTTGGAATAAGCTTAAAAAAAAGGGCACGGGCACCATTTTTTTGGTTTATACCTTTTTGATGTTTAATGCTCATCAAAACAGGATGATTGTGATTGGCAAAGAGGGAGGAAACAAAGTTCAGGGTTCATGCTTGATTACAGTTTTCTGACAATCAAAATTCAGGATTCATGCTTGATTACAGTTTTCTGATACCACGTGGCGCTGGTCTTTTGAAGCTACTTTGAAAGATGCTTTCTTTGGAAATGATTATTACAGCCCAACCATGTTGATTAAATATTTGGTTTTGTTTTTCCTCTTGCAGTTAATATTTGGTTGCTTGACAATATACCCACTTACAGATGATACAAATACTAAAGTAGCCTTGGAAAAGAACTTTCTATTGGGATTAGTATTTGTGATATCATTTTAAAAGCAGGGTTTATTGCTCTTCATCTGTATTGCATGCTTCAGAACTTTAACAAAATCAAGTAATCTGTGGTCTGAAATTATTCTCTTCAGGTAAGCTCACAACTTTGAGGGTAAAACAAAGTTCGGGGAGCTATTGCCCCTGCTTAGTGACAGTTAAAAATGATGATCATAAATTGCAAGGTGGCATGGAGTCTCTGAAATCTGCGCAGGCTATTTCAATCCATCCTCTTTCCAAGAACAAGTTTTTGATACTTGATTCGTCTGGAGCATTACATGTCTTCAGTCTTCCAAACATAGAAATGGGCTCACGTGTTGGCAACAAACAGTGCCCTGAAAATATCCATATATATCATTTGAATTATCCCATGGAAGTGCAATTGTCTGCTGTATTTCCAAGTGGTTCTACAAGTGAGTTCTCTTTTCTGGATTTCTTTTAATTTCTTTGCATTGGTTTTTACTTCATTAATAAATATGTTCATAGTGTTTGTGCAGAGACACAAATATTTTGGGTTTCAGATGGCGGACATTCTGTGCACATAATGTCAATGTTGGACATTGACTCCACTGACAGCAACAATGGTGATGATGCAAAAGATGGAGAGTTAACAACTATCAACCTCTCAGGTTTTGCCATTCACTTATTCTTTTACATCTTCAAGATGATCTATCTTATAGACATGAATTTAAGAATCCTATCAGTAACATGTAGTTTTGCCTGCTGTGCATGATTTGCATTTTTTTAATGTAGTTCACTGATCCATAACCTGTTAATTTATTCTTATTCCTCAGTTCATGGTCCTGTTAGTTAACGCAATTAGTTCATTTGAAGTGAATAATGTTCAGGTATTAATAAACTTTATAATTGAGTTATCCCATTGGTAGAAGAAGCCTACCTATCAAAAGTTGTGAATTAGCATCATTCATTTTTGCCTTACGTGTTCTAAACTACATTTTCCTGCAGCTACTGAAGCAATCTTTACGAGTGAAAAAGTTCAAGGCATTGTACCTATCTCCAAGGATTCAGTGCTTATCCTTGGTCAAGGTAAGTACAATTGTTGACGTGCTAGACATGTTGTCTCTTTTGGATATATTTGTTTGTATTGTTTATGAAATTTTCGTAATAGACAAATGTTCTTAATCTCGTAGGCAACATGTTTCTTTATGGGACTTCTTGATTCTTCAATCTGGATCATGTGGTAAATATATTCAGATACCTTTTTTTCTTTGTTTCACTCTGCCCATACATTGTTTTATTTAGCATACACCTACATATTTCCTTTTATAGCAGGTGGAGACATTGCTGTTATTTTAAACAGGAATTTGCAGCTTTGGATGGCATTTGAGCAATGACAGGGTGAGTTGTTCAGCAACTAATAACTGTTTTGGATTAAACCATCTTTGATACTACCATTTGTTGCACTCATAATAGTTCTTGCCTTTCTCTTATAAATTGTAGTATTGATGATATGAGACTGCTTATCCACTTGTTCTTGATGTTATGGGCGTCATTATTATTTTTTTCTCAGTATGAAGAGGAAAAGCTGATGACTACCACTCAGAGAGGTGTGTATTGAGTATCTTATCTTCTCAGCTAAATGCAACATTGCAAAGTGACATATTTCAGTGGTGCTTATGGAAATTCCTGAACAGATGATGCCAGATTATGCACAGACCCAGTTCATCCCAAGTGCAATGCTGCAAAACCAATGCCGGGATCGGCTGCCGTGGGGCGTTCATATCGAAGACCTTCAGCTATGGAACTACACATCTGGTCACAGGGCTGTGGTATCGTGGAGTGGAAGACCTGGTACTTTGCGTAATTTGCCTAGCTCTAAGGACCTGGGAATAATGTCGTAGGTGCTGTGCTTGTTCTAGAAATTTATACCAATCTTTTTTTTTTTCTGTCGCTGCCTTGTAAAATTTCCAGCATTTCTCTTTGGAAACAATTCAGAGTTTGTGTGATCGGTTGCTTGGAGAGTTTAGACTTCCGCCAGTGTGGCGCCCCCGAGAAAGGGCTGGGCGGCGACGGCGAGGTATTGAGAAAGCGTAGGTGATTAATTTCCAATTCATCATGTGTTGTGGCTGAAGCCGGTTGTGATTCCTGTGTCCTTCGTTGCCGTCAACCGAGCGAGACCGATGGTTTGGGCCGCGTCGCTTTTTGGCGCAGTGCTTCACTCGGTGTGGTCGGGATCGTCGTCCGGCCGTCGAATCCGGTAGAACAGATCGTGTGGCTCGCCAAAGACGGCGACAGTTTTGGAGGTGTTTCTTTCCTTTGTAAAAGGCACAACTCACAATCATAAGATCCTAACTCCATATTTTTGCGTCGTAGCAATCCTCTTGTGTTTACCCTGTCTTACAATATCAGCTAGAAAAATACTTTATGTTTCAATTACTTTGTAGTTCCATAGGGAGAATACCTTATGCAAGATCAGCCATAGCAAGAGAAGACATGATGCAGTTGGATGTGTCCCATGAGGTGGCTATAAGCCTTTTGAGAACTGAAATTTGCATTTCCCCTAAGACTAGGTGTCTTGGCCATCTAATAGCACAATTGAGTCAAGATGACTCTGCAGTTCCTAGAGCTGTTCATATGCAATCTCTGATAATGGTAAATCAAAGAGTTGTTGCAGCTCACTACGGAAACGTTAAGTTTGCCGGCAAAGGCTTAAATAACCACGGCAAAGTTTTTGTCGTGGGCTACACACGGCATAGTCCGTACGGCAAAAAATCCGTCGGCAAAGCCGGCTTTGCCGTATGCCATCTATCGGGCACACGATAAAGGTTTTGTCGTATATCAAAATACACTCGGCAAAACCGGCACTCGGTAAAATATAAATCTAGAAAAAAACTCAAAAAACAGCAAAAAATGTTTTTGGCGTCCAAGAACCCCGCCCACCCGTTCCCGATAAAGTCGCAAGTCGCGGTGTTTTTAAGTGCGCCCGCCAAGATTCGAACCCGGGACCTCACCTTCACGCGTAGATGACCTTACCACTGCACCACACATTGATTTGACTACACCTCGTGTCCACCCTTTTTATATTTTACCTCTTTATCGTGTGTCTTATATCGGGTACACGACAAATACCATGTTTGTCGTGTGCCTTATATGAGGCACACGACAAAGACCATGTTTGTCGTGTATCTTTTTTTTGGGCACACGGCAAAGACAATATTTGTTGTGTGCCAAAAAAAAACACTCGGTAAAGATCTATTTATAAATTTTCCAACGTGTTTTTTGTTGACTAAATTAATTCAAATAAAAAAGTGTTAAACTACAAAGTCGTATAACTTATTAAGATCTATAACTTTTGTTTTGGTTATTTGTTCATTTAACAAAGTGATAGTAACATTGTTCCCGAATCTTATATGTCTAATCGAATATTTTATAAAACTATATGAGACTATTAGATTTTATGAATAATATTAAATTGAGTAATGAATAAATGATCAAAATAAAAGTTGTAAGTTTTAAAAGTTATACAACTTTTTAGTTCAAAATTTTTGGATTTGAATTAATTTATGGATTTAAATATAATTTAAATTTATATTTTATTGAGTGTTAGGGAAAAAAACACTCGACAAAGAGAGTGTTTGCCGCGTGTCAAGAAAAACACATGACAAACACTTATCTTTGTCGTGTGTTTTAATTTAGCATATGATAAACACCATCTTTATCGTGTGCCTGAAACAAAACACATGGTAAAGTTTCAAATATAAGACAAAGATTAATTTTCCCGTAGTGGCTGCTCAGTTTCTATTACCCTCTGTGCACTAAGCTGTTTATTTCCGGCAAATGATAATAGTTTAGAATATTGTGGCATCAAGGTTTGCCCGTTCCACATATATCATTCCAAAAATTTGTCATCCTTTAGGTGAGCTTGAGATAATCCTTTAAAGGTGTCAAGGAGTTTCATGATGTCTTTCCGCCAAAATGACCCTCTTCACTTGATACTTGGAAGGTAACCAGCAGAGTAGTAGCACTCCAGAACCAGATGCACCCAAAGAAAATGATCTCTGTTAAAAAATTGTGTAAATTATTGAGCAAAAGAGCCTTATTTTGGTCCCCTTAATAACTCCAAAGCCGCACCCAAAGAAAATGATCTCTGTTAAAAAATTGTGTAAATTATTGAGCAAAAGAGCCTTATTTTGGTCCCCTTAATAACTCCAAAGCCACATTCATTTTTGAGCCTAGTTACCATTTTTCAAGCAGCGTGTAAGCTTTATGACCATTGATGATTGTATCCTCAAGGTATAAATATTTTAGTGATAGATGATAACTGTGAAATCGTGAGTTAATATCTACACTAGTGTTGTCTATACAGATATCATCTCTAAACTCTATTACAAATCATATGGATGACGGTTGTCTTGGCGATGGATGATAATAACCGTAAGCATGGAGGCTTGTGAGCTTGATGGAGTCCAAGTGTTGATGGAGATGGATCAAAGCTAAGGACAAGCTATGGAGCAAGTGTTGGGAACACTTGTCTAGCTATTAGAACTTTGAGTCCATAGGAAAAACCGGACTATCAAGGCGATCTAGGTCATGTCTCTTAGATCACACTAGTTGGTGATGTGCATAGATGCTCAGTGAAATCATAGACACTAGGTGACAATGGAGAAGCCAAGGAGCTGTTCGGAGAAGTCGGGAAACGAAGTCAAGCGAGGACGAGGAGTTTCAGCTTCTGGACGAAGTGATCGGACAGAGGGGTCAGTGGAGACCAGACTGTACGGTCACTAAGTGGATAGAGAGTAGTTTGCAAGGAATTTTTCTGTGCAAGGATCAATAGTGACTAGACGGTCCGGTTAGCAGACCAGACGGTCTGGTCTGTATGAAGACGCGCCGAGACAGAGAGGACGCAAATTGAAAGGTCTCTAGAATGGAGAGAGAGAAGATGACCGAACCGTCCGGTCAGTACGAAGATCAGCAGTGGGCAGAGCCGTTAGAGCAGGATCTGTAGTGACCGGACGGTCCGGTCAAGCAGTGACCGGACAGTCCGGTCAGTTGGCCCAGAAAGCTTATTTTATGGAGCAACGGCTAATTGAAGGTTGGAAGCCTATATAACTTCATTGCTGGGGTTTTGGAGACCACTCTTCGCCAGTGGATTTGGTTGGAGCATTTGGTGAGAGCCAAGAGGTAAAGAGGAGAGCGCTAGGAGGAGATATTGCATATCTTAAGAATGCTAGTGAGAGTAACTTGAGCATTGATGCACATCTAAGGCTAGAATGTCCTTGAGGGTGTGATCTAGGTTGTTACTCTTGATGTATGGTGAGATCTAGACCGGTTAGGTGTCGGTGATCGAGTCTATCATGATCGGTTGTGAAGGCCATCACACGTTTGTACACGGTTTGAGCCCGCCGGTGAAAGGAGCATCGCTAGTGAGCGCCCGTGTCGGCTCGGAGAGTCCAGCAAGTTCTCGAGGGAGGCGAGCTTGTGCCTTGATGGCAGCGGTAACGCGCATCATGTCTTCACTCCGGGAGTGATTATGGGCTCGTGGGCGAGAACTCCACATTGATGGCAGGAGGGACCGGGACTCCGACAGGAGTGGTCCAACGAGGAGTAGAGAAAGACGCCATCCTTACAAGACCTCGAGAAAAAAATCATGAGCATTCATTAATCCCCTTTTTACTATTCCGCAATTATATGCTCTAGTAACTAGGTTGAATCATGGCTTGCATAGGCTAGTGTGTTTGGCTTCCGCGCTTGCTATCATCATGAACACTAGCATGTGTAGGGTCTTGGCCTACTAAAATTGTTAGGTTGTAACGATTGCTAGGTTCTAGTAGTGTAAATTGAAGTATTCGGATTCGTGGTCGGCTTACCGATTCACTCCCTCGCCTCCCCCCCCCCCCGGATACGCCTTCGGTCCTTACACTGTGATGGCTTTTTAGCATTCATATCATCACCTCTCATAAGGAATATTTTCTGTATTTATCAATTTGCTCAATGACAGTTATTGGTGGTTGAATTGTGCACATATAAAAGACAGGCAGAGAGGGCAAGACTGAATTGACCATTTGTAAATTGTAATTTTCCTCCTTGAGAGCATGCTACTAATCTCCTTTTCAATACACTGCACTAGGGGCAAACAATATGACACCGATGGTTTATTCAGTCCAAGAGGTAGTCCAAGGTATTATGTAATGGGAAGAGAGCCAACTTGGCAGCATAAGGTGTTACCTATATATAGCATTTTTAGGATTTAGGGTCAGCTAAATGGAGCATTTTACTCTTTATGAAGGCTTTGCTATAAAATTTGTGGTTTGAAATCAAAGTTAAGGTCTTTCCCGTTATCTAAAAAAGTAAAATAAAAATATTGTTGTGCTTGTTGATATGAGGGGCATGCCCCTCCTCACTGTTAGGCGAGACATCATCGGCAACAAGATTTATGGTCAGATATGAAAGCCATTTCATCTATTTATGGAAAGAAGCCGATAGAGGTAGCCAGGTTGCTAGCTTCATCACCTAAGCTGATCATGCGAAATAAATTGCTTTAATTGAGATTAGTGTGCGGACACATGTTGTGGATTTTGCACGAGTTCTTTTGATACATCTCCGGCACAGAGATTCTTTTATTTTTCCTCGGGATTCGTAGTTTTGCCTTCCTATCATGTGTTTTAATCTGAGCTGCAAAAATAGAGAGAGTAGGGCTCCTATATGGCGCAGCAGGCGGAAACGCGAGATATATAAAGCAGGCAGCAAGCACAAGGTATGCCTTTCCTAAAACCCTGCGTGAAGAAAAGGAAAAATAGAATATCACTGGGAACACGTAATAATAATTCCTTAGCTAATATGGTAATATGTATGTTGGGCAGAGCAAAAGAAGTCACGATTGCAGGGGCGGTTCTCTTTTTTCCATTCTGTATATCTACCTCACGCACCCGAGTCCCTGACCCCAAGCAATATATACAAAGCAATTTTCTTGTAAGAAGCTGCATCCTTGCTTGACCGAAACAGTAGAAGCACGCACAATTTCTAGAACGTATCCCCGTACCGATCCAAGATGAGGGGCACGTGCGGCGGCGGCGACATGTGTACGTCAAGGCTCTCTTCTTGTTCGTTGTGTTCTTCTTCTTCGCATCGTCTGCAGAGTGTAAGAATATACTTCCTCACAATCTTGTCTTTCACTATGTTTATTACGCGACTTGTATGTAACACCAAATAATGCAACAGGCCGTCAACAGCGACCAGAGTTTGGAAGCACAGGAGGAAGCAATACAAACATAATAACCAACACTAGTAATTCTAGTGATGTGGTGATAGGCTCTACAGCATCTAACGAGGGAAAACTCAAAGTGATATTTTGCATCATGAGGGCTTGTCCCGATCACAACGCGTGCTACTGCTGCATGAGCGGGAAGGTTCCATTGTGTTACTCCAACAGGGATGATTGTCAGAAGAGCTGCGTCGTTTGCAACCCCACGTGCGCGGAGCCGTCTTCCCTCCAGTCGGCGGTCGGGTTCGACTCGACTCTACCTTACAGTAGAAAACATAGGACGCGGAACAATTATTAATAACGTACTAGTAGTACTAATGTTTCGGTGAATTTCTTTTTTTCACTGAAAATATAAGAGTTTGTTTACCCTGATCCTCTTGGCGGTGTCATGTTGGATCTTGCTGCCATCCGTTTCCATTTGTTTGCAGTGTACTGTCACCCTAATACTTTCAGATCGATACTTGCATGCGCACCCACATCTGTCGCTGCGTGGGCCGTGTTTTCTTCGTTTTACCTTGCGAGTCGGCCCAGTATTGCATCTCGCCATACCACTTGCTGCCCTTTTTACCTCCAAAAAAAAAAAAAAAATCCTTGCTGCCCTTGCTCATCTTGCCCATCAGACCTGCGCTTTTTCTTTATTATAGTCGTGTAACTCAGACGCATGAATTTTTTTAAAAAAACCTTTCTACTGAACCATACAGCTATAGAATCTGTTGCTAGTCGTATGAATTGGCCGTGCTAACCAACAGAGACGTGATTTGTTTCTTTTCCTGGTGCCAACCGCGGTCGATCGGCGCCGGCGTCTGCTCCCTTCTCACATCCGAGTCAGGTGGCGGGTGAGCTGGCAGCAGCGAGACGCGCCAGCTACCCTCAGCGACTGAAAGAGAGAAGCCACCGTTCCTTGCAGCTTTTTTTCCTTCCTATCGCTCTCGCTCTCATGCAAATGCGATCTTCCTGCTGCACTGCGTGGATGTATGCCGCAAGACAGGAAGGATTCACGAAACGAATCTCTCGGCGTTTTTCTTGTTTTCCTTTTCTATCTGCAGGTGAGGCGTGTGCCTGTTCACCGGCACCTTTCTCTACCTCCTTTGGTCATCTCCTGCCAACCATTCTCTCTGAAGAAACCTGCTAACAACAATCAGTAGGGGGCCATTCAGGAGACTAAACCGAGCCGTGAAGCGCCTTTATAACCAAATCTCAACGTACAGTAGCTTCTTATTCGAACAACGGAACAGGTCTTTTCATCAGTTTTCAGAACACGAAATAATGTTGGTGCCGTTGCTACCGGAACACGAAAAACCGGTTCACCAGTAGTCCAGTACTACCATTGTTTGGACTCTGAACCTTCTATTGAAATGAATCGAATTTGTGCGTGTATCGCAGGATGAATTTTATTACTTTAACACACACCACGTGGAAATATATGTAGTGGCAGGACTGGCCGCAGAAAAGAAAAATCGGTTCACTCGGTAGTAGGCACCGACATGCCTCGAATCTGGCTGCCGGTGTTGTGTGTTGCAGCAGAAAAGAAATCAAAAGAGCAAGGAATCTATCTCATGTTTAATCAACGCCTCACCGTTTTTACTCATCATCAGCATTGGAGTGGAAAGGTGAAAGGGGGAGAAAACGCGCTCTCTGCACCACTGGCAGCTTCGCGGAACAGGAAATCACCCCTATATTTTCTTCTCTCTTTTATTTGAGACGAAACCACCGCTATTTATTGGCAGTTCTTCCGTGTACCGCGCGAGCGCCAGCCCGCGGCTGAAATTTCACACGCACCAAACACGGAAGAGAGCAAAACACCCAAGCCCGAATCGAATCAGACGGCAAGCGAAGAATCCAACCGGAGGAGGAGGAAGAGGAGATAGCGAAAGGAGCGCGGGTCGGCCAGCGGGCAAGCGCCGCGGCGGCGGAGCGGGAATGTCGGCGATGCAGAGCTGGCGCAAGGCCTACGGGGCGCTCAAGGACACCACCACCGTCAGCCTCGCCAACCTCAACTCCGACTTCAAGGTCCGCATCGAACCCGAATCCCCCCGCGCTTTCGGTCCAGTTCCTTCCTCCGGTTCCCAGCAACCAGTTTTTCCACTGAGTGTGCTCCCATTCGGATCTATGGCTACCCTGCATTGGGATGATTTTTTTTCTTTTTGTAGGATCTGGATGTGGCGATCGTGAAGGCCACCAACCACGTGGAGTGCCCGCCCAAGGAACGCCACCTGCGTAGTGCGTGGATTCCTCTTCCTCCTCCTCGCGCTCTATTTTTTGCTTCCTGTATCTTGCTTGCAATTTTTTTTTTTTGCTTAATTTAGCGCGTCCGCAGTCGCGGTTTAATCGGTCGGTTGTGTTGCAGAGATTGTGGCGGCGACGTGTATCACGAGTCCACGGGCGGACGTCGCCTACTGCATCCATGCTCTTGCGCGCCGCCTTGCCAAGACTCGGAACTGGATTGTAAGCACTGTTGCACGCTCTGGTCGAACTTCTTTTTTTTCACTTTGTTTGTTTGGTTCTCCTATGGATTGTTTGAACACAGTTGGATAGGCCAAGTTTTATGATGCCCAATTATTTTCTCCGGTGTCTGGTATAGTGGTTCTGGAGTACCGATTTGGGCATCTGGACAAGGCAACATGGTTCTGGAGTACCGATTTGGGCATCTGGACAAGGCTACAAATGCACATTTTGTCTTACTGCAGTAAACAAGATTTTGCATGCATAAGTGGGAATCTATTTGCATAATAATCTAAATCATAACGAGCTTGGTTTGCAATACTATGAAATTTTGACTTGGAACCTAACTTGAGCACACAACTGATATATTTTTTCATTCTCTGCAATTCACAAATTTCTGCATTTTTACAGACTTCTTTTATATATATTTTGAGGTCCCGAGTTCCTCTATTTTGTTGTTTCCTGAAAGCATGTCCCCTGTATGTTGCACTGTCGTGCCCACATATCACATGGTTATTTTACCCTTCACTGATTTCATTGGCAGAATGCAGTTGATCCGGCATGATTCCAGTTATGTGTTTTATTTTCTTGTAACTATTCTATGCTTTCCGGCAGCAAATGTGTCAAAAATATCTTAAGTGTTCTGCTTATTTTTGCAAATCCTCAAACCTATCATTGCAGAAGCCAATTAATGTATCACTCATGTTTATGTGTCATGTAGGTTGCGCTGAAGACACTTGTGGTGATCCATAGGCTTCTCCGGGAGGGTGATCCTACGTTCCGTGACGAGTTTCTTAACTTTACACAAAGAGTTCGGATTTTGCAGCTATCGAACTTCAAGGATGACTCAACTCCGATTGGTCTGAATTCATCGTTTGACATTCAATTCGTTAATCTTCCTTTTCGTTACGTCCTAAATTTCCTGTCTTCATATTATGGAATTTCCTCCAGCCTGGGACTATTCTTCATGGGTTCGCACATATGGTTTGTTTCTGGAGGAAAAACTGGAATGCTTTAGGGTCTTGAAGTATGATGTTGAAGCTGAGCGTTTGTCAAAACAAGGTCAAGGACCGGAAAAGGTCTGAACTATTGTGAATATTATTATTCATACTGTAGCACATCATCTGTTATTTATTGCATCATTCGGGTGGTATTTTAATATATCATTTAAAACATTATTTTCAGGGTTACAGTAGAACAAGAGAGTTAGAATCTCAGGACTTGCTGGAGCACTTGCCAGCGCTGCAGCAGTTGTTATATCGACTTATTGGATGCAGGGTGATTCTCTCTTATGCCTTGCAACAACTATCTAGGATTAGTAAAAGAATGAGTATTACGAAGATTCCACACTTATCTATTTAAAGAAGCTAAGCATTACATTGCATTTTCCTTTTTTTTTATGCAGCCAGAAGGAGCTGCAAATAACAATTATCTGGTGCAATATGCTCTAGCTCTGGTAAGCCTTTTTTTAAGCATAATTGTTTTGATGCTTCAAGAATTTATGATGAAAGTACTATTTCATTTAAGTAGCCGATTTACCACCTTCTTGGGCCTCCTCTCTTTGGGACCTGTTCAATGGACTGAATGGAGTGTTATTTTCTGTTGTTACTGCTATAGTTGAGCAGTTCAGTTCCTCACATTACTAGTTTATTCTAAGAACAAGACATTTTTGTTTGGAATGTAAATGAATCTCCTGGTTTTGCACAGGTTCTTAAGGAAAGTTTCAAGATTTATTGTGCGATAAATGATGGAATTATCAACCTTATTGATAAGGTATATCAATGTTAAGGCGCCAGCGCCAATAAATTGTTTTCATAATGCTTCTTGCTAAGCATATTTATATGTTGGTCGTTGCCCCATTGCTCATTGGTTGTTGAACATCTTCTAGTTTTTCGAAATGCCAAGGCATGAAGCAATCAAAGCACTTGAAATTTACAGGAGGGCTGGCCAGCAGGTAACTCATAATAGTTGCAAATTTACCTCACCCTTAGGAGGATCAGGATGGTAGCAATAATTTTGGTTCTGTTACAAAATGTCACTTTTGCTGCTTCAGGCTGGAAGCCTATCTGACTTTTACGAAAATTGTCGGGGCTTAGAGCTTGCAAGGAATTTTCAGTTTCCCACTTTGAGAGAGGTGAGATCTTTTGTTTGAGAATGTAACTTGTCTACCAGATACATTCCTGTAATCACATTTGTTTTATTTATTTTCTCAGCCACCACAAACGTTCCTGTCAACCATGGAGGAGTATGTGAAGGAGGCTCCACGAATGGTACCAGTTAAAGAGCCATTGGTTAGTACTTTGATTCAAATAGTCTGTTTACAATTTTGCTGACCACCCTTACGTTTTGCAGTAAGAGATAGAAGCCTTGATGATATTGTTTATATGGTCTGAGTTTTTTTGTCAATTTCATATTCAAATAGTGCCTTCGAATTTTATTCTTCATTTGTATCTGACATCAGAAAACTATTGGTGTAAGTTGAAGGCAACCGTTGGCATCAATATTTGCTGTATAATGCTCAAGTTTTTTGTAGTCCTTGTGTCACCACTCACCAGTATGAATGCATGATTTTAGGGATATTATTATTCACAGTTAATATTTTTTCTACTTAAAGCAATCTTCTGATTGTGGAATGGATTCCTAAATCAAAGTAATCTACTTACTTCGTTAGGAGCTTCCTGAGCGACTTCTTCTGACATACAAACCGGAAGAAGCAGAAAAGGTTGCCGAGCCTGTTCCTGTTGCGGAGGAGAAAACACAAGTTGTTGAAGAAGCTGCTCCAGTGGCATCTTTGTCTGAAATAGTTCCACCTCCTCCCAAGCCTGAGACTGCAAATACTGGTGATTTACTGGTAAGTTGGAAAGAAGTTATTTAGTCAATGCTACAGTTTTGCATTTCTCACAACTTAATCGACATTTATCTCATAGGGATTAAGTGATCCGAACCCTGGTGTATCAGCAATAGAGGATAGCAATGCTTTGGACTTGGCTATTATTCCAACTGGTATAGTCAAACTTCAATTCATAGTTATGCCTGTTATGAATTTTGGTAATATAACTCTGAAAAGTGTCCACATACATGCAGCAGCTGTTGACAACTCAACTACTAGCACAGCGACACAGCAAGATCCAGGATTTGATCCAACAGGATGGGAACTTGCTCTTGTTGCTGCCCCGAGCAACAATACAAATTCACTAGCTGTCACTAACAATTTGGTGGGTTTATTCCATCTACGCTGAAACATCTATCTTTTGCATGTTTGCTGTTTTCTCACAACCCTCGATTTGAAAATTGCTATACTGCTGTTTTGGAGTTATGAAGAATGGATGCACTGTTAGTGCTTATGGTTTCTGTTCAGATCAAAGTAATTTGAGATATTATTTCTGCTTGCAGGGTGGTGGATTTGACAAGCTGACACTGGAGAGCCTATACGATGAGGGAACCTACAGGCAGATGCAACAACAGCAGCTATATGGCTCAGCAGCACCCAATCCCTTCATGGCCAGCGATCCATTCTCGGTCTCAAATCAAATAGCGCCCCCATCGTCAGTACAAATGGCCACCATGGTTCAGGAGCCCCAGCAGTTGCCCACGATGATGCAACCAAATCCCTTCGGACCGCCACTACAACCTCAGCATGTAGGTATGACGCCTGCTCCAGCAGCAAACCCCTTCCTGGACACTGGGTTCGGGGCATTCCCGACAGCAAATGGAATGCACGCACAGGCCAATCCCTTTGGAACGGCCCAGCTGCTGTAGACATACATTACATACATACGATACATGCAACCCTGTAGTGTGTAGAGATTCATACTAGGATAGCAAAACCGCCTGTCGAGAACATAAGATTTTGCTTGTCAGGCAATCATCACTTTATATCAACTTTGCGCTGGCCTCTCTCAGGCTTTGGCCGTTTGGCCATTCTTGTATAGCTCACATTATGCTATGCTTCACGCCGCCAACCAGATGGTACGCCTCTCCTTTGTAAAGAAATTTGTTTCTGCTGAATGCTGATATTACATACTGTATACATACCAATAAAATGCAGTAGCCCAGAACCGGATACCTCTATGCTGGCAGATCGGCACTGTGTTCTTTCTGAACCGATTATTGCTTGTAAATAAAAGTTTATGTGACAGCCTGGGGTTTTTGTCAAAGAAAAACGAAAAGAGAAAAAAAAACATGAATGAAAAAAAATACTCACCTCTACTGTTTTACCGTGGGACCCACCTGGGCCTCACCCACCGCTTCTTCTCTCTCAGCGCTTGGACCGAGCGCAGGCGCAGCGGGCTCGGCGGAGCGGCCACGTAGTGCGTGATTGGATTCCTGCAGATGGCGGAACCAGGCTCTCCAGATGCAGCTAGCTCATGTTTGGATACCTGAAGACGCAATCGAGCTTGGCCCGTCCGGTGCAAGCGGTGGTACTCAGCCTGGCTCCCGGGATACGAATGTTTTCTTCGTTTCTTTGGAGCCTGACTCGTCAACAGAGATAAAAGGTGCAGATAATAGACCAACCAATCAATATCTTTATATAACTTGACTATAGAGAAACAAGCAGCCAATCATCACCGGTTTGCATGCGTTAAGCCTGGCTGACCAGACCCTGGCTCCCCGGTGCGAGACAGGCTACGCTTATACGAGAACCAATCACACCCGTAGCAGCTTCCCGCTGCGCTGGCGCTGCGCGCCGCCCGCGCCCAGGGGATAATTTCTTCCCCTCGGCTCTCTTTTCTCTCCTCCCTGCTCTCCATCTCTCTCAGTCTCGCTCTCTGGTTTCGTTTTCCCCAAAACCCACCCGCCATTAGCGACGCCCGGAGCTCGAAGCTCGATTTCCTGTCGCCCCGGTGCCTCCCCGGCCAAACCGGCTCCACAATCCGCTGCGTCACTCCTTCCTCTTCCTCCCCATGGCCACCAATCGCCGCTTCCCGCCTTAGCATCGAAGAATCGAAGCCGTTTCCAGTGGAGGCCGAAAACAAGCTCTCCTCTGCTCCTTTCATGATTCCTTCTCTTCCGGTAAGCCTCGTTCCAATTCGTTTTGGAGGAAACTCTAGAGTTAATCAAGTTTTAATCAAAAATCGATGTATGATGATGGCCAATTTCGCAGTTTTCTCTATCACCCTCCTCTCTGCCCGAGCTTCCCGTCGACGACCGCCGTCACCCCTTCCTGGTGAGCACCCTGCCGTCGCCAACTCCGCCTCCGCGTCCACCTGGCTGCGCCGCTCTCGCCTGTGCGCGCGGCTGGCCGAGCCGCGCCCGGGAGCGGGCTCTGGCCGGCGCGGCAGCGCCGCCGTGCGCTCGGGTGAGACCGGGTGCTCGGGTGAGCCCGGGATCGCCTGCGGCCTGGCCACCGTGTGGCCCATGTGGCCACAATCTAATTGGCCGTTTATTTTCTAGATTTTCGCATGCAAAAATAATTCCATAAATTTAGATAATTCATAACCAATGTTTTAGACCTCATAAAATAGTCGAACCAGTTTTGTTAAATTCCAAATGTTTTTCTCTATCATTTTGTAAAATAAAAATAAATATTTTTCCATAATTTTGGGCATTTATTTAAGCATAGAAAATACTTTTAATTTAATAATTAATTTATTATTTCAAGGATCAATGGTTTTCTCTATTAGGTTGTATTAATTTATAATGAGGTAATTAAGGGTAATTAACCTTTGTTTAAGAGTATTTAATCTCTCTTTATTAATTGGTTTAATCATTTTTAATTAGAAAAAAAATACTTCAGATAAGATAATTAATTCATGTCTTCCATTTTGTCGAACCATCATTTCAAGAATTGTATTTTGCATTCATGCATTGCTGACACTAACTTGTGATGTATCAACGATCATATAGGACCGGAGATCGTCGAGCAACCCATTGAGGTCGAACCCGAGGTGGCGATCGTCGACTCTGACACCGCGACTGAAGCGTCGCGTCCGGACGAATCCCAAGGCAAGCCCTAATGCATCCCACCTATGTTTTTAAATTATTTTTTTTATTCATAGTTAGTCGAGTCATGATTGTGCACTAGGTTTTAAGAATGGGTTGACACCCCACCCGCATCACTACCACTTTTTATTGTCTTTATTTACTATACACGTATAGATAGCTCGATAGTTGCTATCCTTATATCCTAGGAGTAACGGTAGTTTTGGATAGGATGATCTTAAAGCATGAAAGTTTTAAATTGATTGAGGTCATTGTGAATTCATGTGGGAGTTGAAGATAAAAACTAAGACCGGACGGGCCCTATAGGGGAAAGAGCAAAGACTCGGTCTTACACGGTGGTAGCCTCGCTTATGTCGATTAAGGACCATGTCGATTGTCGGCTCTGTGAGCAAGTATTGAAAGTACTGATTTATATGCTGGTATATGGGACATAGTAAGTTGACGTACCCTAATTAAATCAGTGGTTGGACGTAGCTAACTTTCTTTTACTAGTTAGTGAGATTAAAGTCTCACAGAGGGAAATGGTGGTTGCTCACGGATGACGTCTTGGACAGGTATCATGGGGTCTTCATATTCTCGAGGAAGTTGGAAACGGGTTGACCTCTGTAAGATGTTAGCGAAAAAAGTTATCATATACGATCAATGCGGTGCGTATATGTCGTATAGTCGGGTTTCTACCATCTGGTGAAAATCGATTTCAATCGATGTCCCTCACAGTAATGAGTATCGTTTGCCTCACTTGTCGCTTTGTAGTTAAACTATAGGAATGAGAAGAGAAAAGTTGATTCGGCAAAATAATCTTTGCTTGCAAACTTGATTGTAGTAGTTGTAGGTTGTAACTTAGAATGTGCTAGGAGAAGAACAACTTACGGATGAAGGTTCCTTCTAGTGGGAACGTATCCCAACACCCTAAAGAGTAGAAGGCTGATCTTGTTCGGAGAGCGTAGAACATCACACTAGTTAGTTGGACTAGTTTGGACTAGTCATGATGTAATTATTCTGGGCTTGTATGAATGTATGTGATGTTGTAACTCGCGTTGTTGAGTGTTCTTTTATACTCGATCCTGGTTATCTGAGAGCGAATGTCACAACTGGTATCTGGTATCAGAGTGATACAGGAGCAAGAACACATCGTTCTCAAATCGGTTTTCAAAAATTAACTATGTGGGGCCTATATAGGAACTTAAGAGGTAGAAGGACGAATATGTGAAGTGCGAGAATTCATGAGTAGTCGTTTGCTATTCGTTTTAGAGTGCGTTTCTAACTAATAACTCATTAGTCTTTTTATTTGTATAGTGCATGCATCATTTTATTTTAAGTGATTTAAAAATATGAGGTTTTGAGGGTTAAAATTTTATAGAATTGTAGTATTTATCTAGTTAGTTTTGTTTACCTTGTTCGTTCTATGGGAAGAAATATTTACTTGTTTAAACCTGTTTACTGCAGATGCTACGGAAAAGAAGCGTGCTAGCGTGCTTGACACGCAAGAGGCACGTATCGCGGAGCTTGACCATCAGATTCGTAACGTTAAATTACGACTAGCGTTCGTGACTCAGCAGAAGAACAACGAGAAGGTTGCGTTCATGCATCGTTTTCAGGCAGATGGTCGACGGATACGCGAGTCACGAGCACGGATCGCCGAGCTAGAGGAGCAGGTGATTGAGACCACCGAGGACCGTGACAGGTTTCACCAGAGGACTATAGACCTTGAGAAGCAGGTGACTAGGTTCACAGGAGAGCGCGACGAGGCCCGACAGAGGGTTGCACTTCTGGAGGGTCAACTTGCAGTCGTTACGCGACAGCGTAACCAGGCTGTGGAGGTTTTACTTGAGGTAGAGGATCAAGGAGACCTATTCCACCTACAGTATCACGATCTTGTGCACGCGTACCACACACCTCTGGAGGAGCACCACCAGCTTCACCACCATCACCAGCAAGAGGGACATCCAAGAGAGGACGAGGCCCTCGTGTCAGGTTTGGACTCTGAGGGTCTCCCTGTTGAGTTAGAGGAGGACGTTCAGTCTGACGCAGATAGCCACGCACCACCACCTTAGATGGTGCACGAGTAGTGATAGTGTGGTAGGATGGTTGGATCAGGGGTAGGTTGGTAGTCACATTTTAGGGGACATGAGTCTGGGTTGTAGGTCAGAGGTATGGTCGCTTGTTTAGGACAATGATGGTAGACACATTTTGCTGACATAGGTCAGATTGTACAGTAGGTAGAGGATCGACCACCAGTATGGCAACTTGTATTAAATAGTAGAATCAGATATATCATATTACTAATGAATAAATATGGATGCAGTTAGTAGACTATTACCATAAAGTGTGTTACAACACGAGTTCCAAAATTAAATGTAAATTACGCCGAATGTATTGCTCTGCAGAGATGGCCAGTGGTGATAATGTCATCAGTGACGTGGAAGGACAGCAATATCAATTGTATTAGATGAAAGATGCTCGTATAGCCGAATTGAAAAATTAACTATTTAAAAGGAGAGAGTTGATGGTTACTCAAGAGGAGCAATTAAACCACAAGGATGAACAGATTTTGATTTAAGAATCAATAGATTGCAATAAAGGATCAACAACTTGCAACTGCTAACCTCACGATCCATCAATTGGAAATGGACTTGATTCAAATGCATAATAATATGTTAAATCAAGAATTTGGACAACAACAACCAGGGGGAAGAGGAAGAAGATCCAGAGGAAATCATGGATGTGGATTCAGTAATGGATTCAATAGAAATCCTGCCACCAAAGAATGAAGGTTGGGAAGCACAGGACTCTAGGAATCAGGAAGTGACCTCTAAATTCCATTCAGAGCAATGAGCGTTATAGCGTTGTATCGCGTATCCTAAGAATAAAGGGGTAGTAGTAGGTGTAAAGTAGTTATGAGCTGGCATGACAGTTAAGATTGTTGTACAGTATGTTTATAATAAACTGTTATTTCGTGCAAAGTTGTGCCCTGGAAATTTTGTCATCAATTATTTTTGTTTTCTCCATACATGTGAAAGAATTGAGATATTTAATGAAAAATTTTATTGGATAGAATGGCTGGAACAGGAGAAGGAAATGGTGCGGATGGCCCACCACATAGAGCAACACAGGTGCCGCCACCACCACCTCCCACCTTGACACAGGCTATTGTTGCTATACTAGATTCCCATGAGGAGCAACAGGAGCTACTCCATCAATTGGTTCAAAATACGACCCTACAAGAAAATCGTCAAGACCAGCATGCTCCGCCAACTAAGTAACTTACTCAAACTTCGTAGCAACTCGTCTGCCTACCTTCTTAGATGTGGGTGAACCTCTGGAAGCGGATCATTGGCTACATACTATTGAATTCAAGTTGGAGTTGATACCATGCACGGATACTCAGAAAACATTGTTCGCCGCCCAATAGTTATAGGGAATTGCTGGAGCTTGGTGGGCAAACTACAAGGCAATGTATCCACCTGGTCATCAGATCACTTGGGCAGAATTTACCAAGTTCTTTTGAGAACATCATATTTGGGAGCTTCTCATAAATCAGAAGCAGAAGGAATTTCCGTCACTAAAGCAAGGCGATATGATGGTACATGTTTACTATAAGATATTCAATCGTCTTGCTCAATATGCCCCTAAGCATGTGGGTATGGATGCCAAGAAGAAAGTTTTTTTCAAGGAAGGATTAACTACCAAGCTGCAGTCTCGTATTGCTCTGAATCGGACTGGTACCTTCACTGAAATTGTCAGTGATGCTATTACTCTCAAGGACACTATCCGTATCCATCAAGTTGCAAAGAACCGAAAGACGGGTTCAGTGGGACAAGGAAGTGGAGGACCATCCAAGTATAGGTTGGTGTACACCTCACCAACAGCTCAACGTTATCGTGCTACACCTTCTCGCCCAAGTATCTATCGGCCACCTCAACAATCACCATAACAATATCAGTCTCGTCCGCCGTATCAGCAGTAGAATGTACAACAACCACGACATACCTATCCAACACCACTATAGAATGCTCCACCATGTTATAGTTGTGGTCATCCCGGACATTTTGCTCGCAACTGTCCATATGCACAGAAGGCGGCTAATGCACCATGTCCTCAGGGACCAGGACCAAATCAGCAGAGCAATCAACCCAAGAATCCTCAAGTGAAAATGGGCAAGTTGCGGCTATGTTTTCTATTGCTGATCATCCTGCTATGGTATTATTTGATTCTCGAGCTACCCATAATTTCATCAGCAAAGCATATGTTCAACAACATCATATCATGCCATCCAAACTATTATGTTTGCATCTTATTTCTACGCCTGGGGGTAGAGTACTTGCAAATCAAGCTATTGCACACATACCATTAAAACTAGGTAGCAAAGTTTATCCTACTTCTTTGATCATTCTGGAAGGGCAAGGGTTAGATGCAATCCTTGGTATGCAATGGATGAACTTCCATATAGCAGTCCTTGATATAGCTTCTCGTGTAGTATATTTGAATTCTCCTGTCCATGGTCGGGATTGCTTTACTTTAACTCTTCCACAAACCATCTTACCAATGGTTAATAAGGTTCTTGGTAAAAGTCCAGACAAGATACAAGTAGTCTGTGAGTATCCAGACATTTTTCCAGACAATTTACTAGACCTACCTCTTGAGCGAGCAATAGATTTCAAGATAGAGCTTCAACCTGGGACAACACCCATGTCTCGAAGATCTTATCGGATGCCACCCAACGAGCTTGCCGAGCTGAAAGTACAATCAAAGGAGTTATTGGACAAGGGATATATACGCCCAAGTTCATCACCTTGGGGATGCCTAGCCTTGAAATGCCATTACTATCAAGAATAAGTACCCACATCCCTGGATTGACATACCTATTTGATCAGTTAGTGGGAGCCAAAGTATTCTTCAAGATAGATCTTCGTTTGGGATACCACCAGATCCGAATTAGAGCAGAGGACATACCCAAGACCGTCTTCTCCACCAGATACAGACTTTATGAATATCTGGTGATGTCTTTTCGTCTGACCAATGCAGGCACATTTTATGTACATGATGAACTCGACATTCATGTCAGAATTGGATAAGTTTATAGTGGTCTTTATAGACAACATTCTGGTTTACTCCAAGTCGGAAGAGGAACATGCTAAACACTCACGGATTGTTCTGCAACACCTAAGAGACCATCAATTGTATGCCGAATTCAGTAAATGTGAATTTTGGTTGAAAAAGGTACCATTCTTGGGCCATGTGATTTCCGCAGAAGGTGTGACCATTGATCCTAGCACTGTTCAGAAAGTATTGGATTGGGAGCCACCAAAATCAGTCATGCAAATCTGAAGCTTTTTAGGATTGATCGGCTATTACAGAAGGTTTATTCTTAATTTCTGGAGGATTGCTAAGCCAATGGCAAAATTACTTGAGAAAGATAAGAAGTATCAATGCAGTAGGAAGTGTGAAGAAGCTTTCCACACCTTAAATAGATTGCTAACAATGCTCTAGTATTAGTCCAACCAGATCTGACAAAGTCATTTGATGTTTATTGTGATGCTTCCGGTATAAGACTTGGTTATGTCCTTATGCAAGAGGGTCGAGTGATTGCCTATGCATCTCGATAGCTTAGGCGACATGAGGAACATTACACAACACATGATTTGGAATTGGCATCGGTAGTTCCAGCCTTGAAGATTTGGCGACACTATCTTTTGAAAAACTTGGTACACCTCTACACGAAACATAAAAGCCTCAAGTACATCATTACCCAAACAGATCTAAAAGTGCGCCAAAGAAGATGATTGGAGTTAATCAAGGATTATGATATTGAATTCCATTATCATCCTGGGAATGCAAATGTTGTGGTTGATGCTTTAAGTTGGAAAGTACATTGTAATAACCTCACCACTCAGCTACTGACCAAGGAGTCAACGGAAGGAGTTAGCAAACCCAGTCTCGAATTCTTCTGTACGGAGTATTGACCAACTTGGCCCTTATTCCTACCATTCGTGAAGATATTGTGATAGCCCAGAAGAAAGATGTGGTATAAGAAATAAAAAGGAGATTGAAAAGTGGAGAGGCAAAATGTTTCCGGAAAGATAACAATGGTGTTATCTGGTTTAAATATAGATTAGTAGTACCTAAGAACTTCAACCTTTATAAGAAAATTTTGGATGAAGGTCATACTTCCAAGTATTCTATTCATCCCGGAACTAACAAGATGTATCAAGATTTGAAACAAAGGTTCTGGTGGACAAGAATGAAGCGAGAAATACCAAGCTATGTTAACGAGTGTGATACCTGTCGACGAGTCATCTGAAGCAAGCAGGACCACTTCAACCCTTAAGTATTCCTGCGTAGAAATGGAAAGACATCAGTATGGATTTCATTGTTGGCTTACTGTTAAGTGCACGGAAGCACAACTCTATCTGGGTTATTGTTGACAGATTAACCAAGTCCGCTCATTTTGTACCAGTGCATGCTCAGTATATTGTGGAGAAGTACGCCGAGCTCTACATCTCGCATCCTCTATCTAAATTGGGTACCAAAGACTATTATCTCGGATAGAGGAGCTCAATTTGTATCCATATTTTAGGGGCAATTGCATATATCTCTTGGAACCCAATGGATTCAGAGTTTAGTGTACCACCCTTAAACGGATAGGCAAACGGAACGAATCAGTCAATATTTGGAAGATATGCTTCAAGCATGTCTTAACATATAGCAAGGATTGGTAAAAATGCTTACCATTGGCAGAATTCTCTAACAACAACAAGTATCAAGAGAGCATTGCGATGTCACCGTTCCAAGCCCTATATGGACGTAGTTGTCGCACACCACTAAATTGGTCGGAAAGTGGTGAAAGGGTCATCTTTGGCCCAGATCTAGTAAAGGATGCTGAAGAACAAATACGACAAATTCAACAAAATCTAAAACGGGCCAAGTCACGACAACTCAGTTATATAAATAAAAGGCGGCAAAAGTTAATTTTCGACATTAGAGATCAGATATATTTGCGGGTATCTGCCACAAAAGGCGTCCAATGTTTTGGAATCAAAGAAAAATTGGCACCACATTACATTGGACCCTTTGTTATTCAAGAAAAGTGTGGACCCGTTGCCTATAGATTGGAATTGCCAACGCACCTCTTTGGAATCCATGACATCTTTTATGTGTCTCTGATGGCGGGGGAGCGGTCGAGGCGACGCGCATCCCCGTCATGACAGACAAGTTTGAATTTAATTTAATTTAGAAGCATAAAAGAAAAAAAATTAGATATTGTGAGTTCATACTTCCATAATTCTTACATTTTCATAAAAATTATGTTAATTACATCTCCTAGTAGAAAACCTTGATTAAGAATTTCAACATAAAAGAGAAAATTACATGATGGTTGCAACATATGATTTCCTATTACAAACTATAAAAGGGAAATTAAATCCTTCAGTCTTGATGCCTTGGATGAATGCTTGCCGAAGAGCTTAGTACGTTTCTTATATATGTATATGCAGATGATGATACACATATCAATTTGATATTCTGATATAATAAGGTTTTTGTTTTTATTTTATGCAGATGAGAATGCTCACTCTTTTGGAAAATTGGCATATATGGCCAAGTGATTTAAGCTTTTTGACACCACGCAAGTATTTAGTATGTCCATAGAGCATGATATTTGGTTGCACGACTCATGCATATGAGGCAGAACCACAACATTTCATTTCTTTTACCATGACTGCATATTTCATATATGTATGCAGCAGGAATTTACTTGATTTAGACTAATGTTCATGTAGTGTTTCTGTATCACTAGCATGGAATAGAGCTTTGATATTTGAGACATAGAACTGCCTAAATTTCTCATAGGCTGTATTTAAATATTTACTCGTATGCATGAGAAGAGTATTTCAATTTGCTGGAAATGGCACTGCAAGACTCCATATGCATATGCAAGGACCATATGTTTAATCTTCATTTAGACTTTAGCCTCATTTTAATGGTGAATAATAGTTATACCTGACGAACTAATGCAGGCGTATCTTTATTTATCTTTCAATTTGATTTAACCAATGGTGGTTCGGTTTTCGTGTATGGGGAACTAGCTATCATGCAGAATTTTGATATTTATAACCATAATATGTAAACCTGACGAACTAATAGTCACACCTGAGGCGTATCTTAATTTATCTTTCAATTTGATTTAACCAATGGTGGTTCGGTTTTCCTATATAGGAAACTAGCTATCCTGAATAATAGTTACACCTGACGAACTAATGCAGGTGTATCTTTATTTATTTTTCAATCTGATTTAACCAATGGTGGTTCGGTTTTCCTGGGGAACTAGCTGTCATGCAGAATTTTGATATTTATAACCATAATATGTAAATCAGATCAGTTTCAGTAAGTCTGTAGATTCTAGCTGACTAAATGAGTGAAACATGAACCCATTTAAATATTTGATTTCACTAGGCTGAAGCTAGTATAGTTTATAGGAAATTTTGAGCAATGTACATGCGGCAGGAAATGCAACAAGCATGGGTGGTTCAATTTATATAATTAGCTAACTGTCAACGTCTTTATAGACATATAGCCTATGTGATAAGCATGATGCAACTATGACATCATAATTTGTTTAACTGTAAATTGGCCGAAAATTATGATAACAAAATTGTTTCATTTTAACTCGGTAGGCGTATATGACAGTCCTACCTACGATGACACTAGTCACTTGAGTAAATATGTAAGGATATAGCCTTTGGAACTATAGTTTGTTCATCTGGCAACTGTCAATGTTTTAGCATGCATGATAATCTTCGAGGCAGCTAGCCATTGCTAAGCATGATGAAAAAATGATGTCATGTATGCGAACTGGCCGGAAAATACGTTTTGATTTCAGAACAAATTACCTATGAGTATTCAGGGTGAATCGTTGTTTACATACAACAATTGATTATCATGCATATGCGCTGAACATAAGAGAAACTGCAGTTTGTTGACTGCAGTACGCATTTGTGCAAATAGTCATGCGTATGATGCAGGGAATTTATCAGTATATATTTGGCAACGTTAAGGCAGGGACGATTGTGGAGATAGTCCTCTACCAAGCGAACTGAAACAAAATGCTTTCAGGCATGGTTTTCTGCATGCCTGCAACCACGACTCTGATGCTCGCTTTTGCTACTCATGGCCAGTGGCGGACCCAGAACTTCTTTGATGGGCATTCAAACGCAGAAAATCAGGATGTTTTGGCTAGCCTAATAATGCATCAAGCATGTCAGAGAAGAAAACAAGGCTAATAGAAAGTTATTTTTAAGCTTAAGAGTAGAAATTTAGCCTAATTTTATATATAACCTATCTATATGTCTAATACATGTGTAACATGTTTGATTGTTAGTCAAAATATTTAAACATTCAGCTGAATGCCTTTGAATCAAGGGAGGTGCTCATGGCAGGTACTGGTGACAATCGAACAACCCATGCGTTACGGGCAGAAGCATTTTCATCGCGATTAGGACATTGCTATTTAGTATGAGATAACTGCATGTATAATGCGATATGTAGATGCATGCGGCATAATCAGGCTATCCGTTTTGGCCATTTTATTTCATATAAACAGTTGGTGTGCAATCAAATGCGTGAATTTGATGATAAATTTTATGCACATCATGATTTGTATTGACGTGGGGACCAAATCATGACTCGAGACTACAGTCTCTCCTTGCCTGGTTTGTATCAACCAGGACCAAACAGTGAGCCATAGCGACATTACATTTGAATACAAAACACAAGGAGATTTGCAGGAACTTTCTAATATAGAGAAACAAGTATAGATTATGAGATGTTCATGCACACCATGATTCGTATCTATGCAGGGACCAAATCATGCCTCAAAACAAAAGTCTGGGTGTGTTCCTTTCCTGTCTAATAATTTTTAGATCCGTCTCATTAAATATTGAGATACTAATTAGAAGTACTAACTATAGATTACTGACAAAACTTACTTCATAGCCCACGCTTTAAATGACGAGACGAATCTATTAAGATTAATGATTAGATAATATGATGGTATAATAAATATCTCCTAATGATAACTTAATTAAGTTTAATAGATTTATCTCGTAAATTAGCATCTAACTGTGTAATTATTTTTATATTTACTTTATATTTAATCCATGTATTTAGCATTTGAATGATTGATATGACAATATTAAAATTTAGAACAAAGAAACGAACCCTCAAGGTCTGATTTGTATTCACCGACAAGACCGAATCGAGAGACATATAACACTCATAAGCAGAGAGAGATGAGAGTTTGATGAGCCTTAAGAGGCTTAATCACCGACATGGAGGCATATGGTTTCTCACCTTCATAGATCTTTCATTACAACAAAAATGCCCTGTAGCGGTGGGACAAAATCCACTATAGCGGCGGGGTGGGCCGCTTTGCTAACATAGCTAAAAATAATAGACTATAGCGGCTGTTGTCCGGAGGATGGAACAAACCGCCGCTACTGTCCGAATGGTAGTGGCAAGTGACATTTTCACCCGCCGCTACCCTTGGACCCGTAAAACAAAAAAAAACATCTGGCCCACGCCAGGCCCGCTGGATCTGTCGTCGAGCCGCCGCACCATGCCGGACCACCCCAGACCTGCGTCGTGCAGGAGGAGGCCACTGTGCTCGCGGAAGACGCCCTGGGGCCAGATCCTGGCGCCCCAGAGCCGGATCTCCCGCCGCCAGTCATCGAGGAGGAAGGGAGGGTCGCCCCCGCCCGTCACCGAGGAGGAAGGGAGGGCCGCCCTCGCCCGTCGCCGAGGAGGAAGGGAGGGCCTCCCCTGCCCGTCGCCTAGATCCGCTGCTGCCAGACTGCGACGGGGCCGGATCTGGGGCCACCGGCCGCTGCCCGCTGCCGCTACGCCAGGAGGGGACCGGATTGATGAGGACATCAACGACATACGAATAATGACGACGGAAGATGGCACGCCAAACCAAGCTGTCACGCCTCCACCTCTCATCGTCGCGCCTCCTCGAGTTACGGATCCATCTTCTAACAAGACGACGACGTACAAGGGCCCAATCACTAGAGCTCGAGCCCAGGAACTGAAGACGGTTTTGATGCTAAGGAACGACGGCCCAGGATGACGCCACCCGAAGGCCCACGTGGCCCAAGTCGCACGACTCCCTCTCCACCGCGCGCCTTTCCACTTCAGCCGGCCCTAGATGCCTCGTCCTCCCCTATATAGTCAAGGGTTGCGCCCCTTGCAATCTTTGAGTTTTGTTTTAAGTTTAGCTTAGCTATACATCCGTCTCTCGACGTGAATTCAGAACTCCACCTTCGTGCAATATATCAGATTGCTCGCCTCTAATTCTTGCTCGTTCTTCGATTGCGCGTAAGAATTGATCCTCGTGATTAGGTTGATCTTGTTTACCGCAAGGTTAATATCCTCCGTAAGTTGGTTCAGCGATTGCATTGGCGCTTCGGCTTGCTCGTCGTAGTCGGATCATGAGGGTCAACATCCACCAAATCGAAGTTATCTCCACTTGTCGAAAGATCGGACACTCTACACCTATCACAGATCCCGCCGCCTCCTCGTCCGCCGTGCTAGAGGGCGTGGATCTGCCCGCCGCCGCGCAAGAGAAGGATCCGCTCGCTGTCGCTGCGCCTGGTGGGGAAAGGAAGGGGAGGCGGCAGCGCTGGCCGAGAGCCTCCTCTCGCTCGCCTCCGTCATGAGCCTGCGGCAGTGGGTGGAGAAGAGGGCGTTTTGTGCGGGATTTCAGTTCTATTGCTGCACCATTACATGAGCTGACCAAAAAGGGTGCGCCATTTAAGTGGGGTGCACCACAAGACGACGCATTCAACACTTTAAAGGAACGGTTAACTCATGCTCCTCTCTTGCAATTGTCTAATTTTGATAAAGTGTTTGAATTGGAATGTGATGCTAGTGGAATTGGTTTGGGTGCTGTTTTGTTGCAAGATCATAACCATTGCTTATTTTAGTGAGAAGTTAAGTGGTGCTGCTCTTAAATATTCCACTTATGATAAAGAACTTTATGCTTTAGTAAGAACTTTGCAAACATGGCAATATTATTTATGGCCTCGCGAATTTATTATTCATTCTGATCATGAGGCTTTGAAACATATTAGAACCCAAACTAATCTGAATCGTCGTCATGCTAAATGGGTTGAATTTATTGAATCTTTTCCATACATCATTAAACATAAAAACGGGAAGAAAAATATGATTGCCGATGCTTTGTCTTGTTGTTATATGATGATGTCCCAATTAGACTTTAAAATCTTTGGTTTGTAAGCTTTGAAAGATCAATATGTGAATGATGATGATTTTCATGATATTATGATGCAATTGTAAGGATGGCAAACCTTGGGGCAAATTTCATATGCAGAATGGGTCCTGTTTCGTGCTAACAAGCTGTGTATTCCAGCTAGCTCGGTTCGTCTTTTGTTGTTACAGGAGGCGCATGGAGGTGGTCTTATGGTCACTTCGGCGTTTTCAAGACACATGAGGTGTTGGCCGATCATTTCTTTTGGCCACGGATGCGCCGTGATGTTGAGCGCCTTGTTGCACGCTGTACTACATATCAAAAAGCTAAATCTCGTTTGGGTAATCATGGTTTGTATATGCCCTTACCTATTCCCTCTTCTCCTTGGCATGATATTTCGATGGATTTTGTTTTGGGATTGCCTCGCACTAAGAAGGAGAGGGACAGTATTTTTGTGGTTGTTGATCGTTTCTCTAAAATGGCTCACTTTATACCTTGTCATAAAACTGATGATGCCTCAAATGTTGCTGAATTGTTCTTTAGAGAGATTGTTAGATTGCATGGAATTCCTAAAATAATTGTCTCTGATCGTGATGCTAAGGTTCTTAGTAATTTTTGGCGTTCTCTTTGGAATAAATTAGGAACTAAGCTGCTGTTTAGTCCTACTTGTCATCCTCAAACTGATGGACAAACTGAGGTAGTAAATAGAACTTTGTCTGTTATGCTTAGAGCTGTTCTAGATAAAAACTTGAGACATTGGGAAGATTGTTTACCTCATGTTGAATTTGCTTATAATCGTGCTACACATTCTGCCACTAAGATGTGTCCTTTTGACGTTGTTTATGGCTATGTTCCTAGGGCGCCTATTGATTTGTTTGCTATTGATGCTGAAGATGAACCACATGTTGATGCTCTTGCTCATATTGATCACATGAAACAATTACATGAAGAAACACAATACAACATTGCCGTTGCTAATAAAAAGTATCAAGTTGCTGGTAGTAAAGGTAGAAAACATATTTCTTTTGTACCTGGTGATTTGGTTTGATTGCACTTACGTAAAGATAGATTTCCTACTTTGCGTCATTCTAAACTGATGTCTTGTGCTGTTGGTCCTTTTAAAGTGCTAACCAAGATTAATGATAATGCTTATGTTCTTGACTTGCCTATGGAGTTTGGTGTTTCCACTAGTTTTAATGTTGTAGATTTGAAACCATACTTGGGTGAGGATGATGAGTTGCCGTCGAGGACGACTTCATTTCAAGAAGGGGAGGATGATGAGGACATCAACGACATACGAATAATGACGACGGAAGATGGCGCGCCAAACCAAGCTGTCACGCCTCCACCTCTCGTTGTCGCGCCTCCTCGAGTTACGGATCCATCTTCTAACGAGACGACGACGTACAAGGGCCCAATCACTAAAGCTCGAGTCCAGGAACTGAAGACGGTTTTGATGCTAAGGAACGACAGCCCAGGATGACGCCGGTCGAAGGCCCACGTGGCCCAAGTCACACGACTCCCTCTCCACCGCGCGCCTTTCCACTTCAGCCGGTCCTAGATGCCTCGTCCTCCCCCTATATAGTCAAGGGTTGCGCCCTTTGCAATCTTTGAGTTTTGTTTTAAATTTAGCTTAGCTATACATCCGTCTCTCGACGTGAATTCAGAACTCCACCTTCGTGCAATATATCAGATTGCTCGCCTCTAATTCTTGCTCGTTCTTCGATTGCGCGTAAGAATTGATCCTCGTGATCAGGTTGATCTTGTTTACCGCAAGGTTAATATCCTCCGGAAGTTGGTTCAGCGATTGCATTGGCGCTTCGGCTTGCTCGTCGTAGTCGGATCGTGAGGGTCAACATCTATCAAATCGAAGTTATCTTCACTCGTCGAAAGATCAGACACTCTACACCTATCACGGATCCCGTCGCCTCCTCGTCCGCCGCGCTAGAGGGCGTGGATCTGCCCGCCGCGACGTAAGAGAAGGATCCGCCCGCTGCCGCTGCGCCTGGTGGGGAAAAGGAAGGGGAGGTGGCAGCGCTGGCCGAGAGCCTCCTCTCGCTCGCCTCCGTCATGAGCCTGCGGCAGTGGGTGGAGAAGAGGGCGGGGCACGGCAGAGAGGAGGTGGCGGGGGTGGGAGAGAAGGGGGAGCGCGTAGAGAGAGAGAGGAGGAAGAGGAGAGGCATGCGGGTTAGGGTTTGGGAGAGAGAGTGGGTTGTTTTTATTTACACTAATTGGGCCAAACAAATCAAAATGAGGCCTCTATGTGTTAGCGGCGGGCCACAATGTGGTCCGCCCTTAAAAATCAATTTTTAGGAGCAGATCATATTGCCATCCGCCCCTAAAAATAGAGACCATTTTTAGCGGCGGTTCAAGATATGATCCGCTCCTAAAAATTAATTTTAGAAGCGGATCACATCTTGAACCGCCGCTAAAAGCTGCAGGATCATTATAGCGGCGGTCCTCTTCAAAATCGCCGCTATGTGTTTTTTAAAACGTCGCTAAAGACCCGTTTTATGGTAGTGTTCTTACGGCAAAGTCTTTGCAGATGGTGCTCCCCGGAGTCAATGGAGTTTGCCGAGGGAACAACGGCCCTTGATGCCGAGTTGCCGACGGTTGCCTGCCGATAAGATGTCGACGGTGAAAGCTTCACTCCGGCAGTTTGCCGGTGCTCTCCGCCAACAGCCTGCCAACGCGATGCTCTTCCTTGCAGAGCCCTCGACACAGCAGCTTGATGATGTGGTGGTGCTCCGGCAGCCTAGCGACGATGCTTTGCGCTCTCTCTTCCGGCAGCGTATGATGTGGGTGTGTGTGATTTTTAGGAATCAGGTAAGCGGGGAGGGTGTCTTCACCGAAACCCTTGTCTTGTATTTATAGAGCAGGACCAGCAGCGTTTCGTGCTGAGCGAGTTGGAAAATGCTTCTGCATCGTGCGCGCGTTGAACGGCCTATGCAGGAACGTGTGCAGCAGTTTCCTTGACTGCGAAGCTTTGCTTCTCCTGAGTCTGGTTGTGGACCCGATTATGGAGGTTTGCATATTTCCCTGGCTGCCAATGGGCCAGCTTTCCTTATAATTAGTGTTTTTTATTTATTTCTTTTTTTGTTAATCACAACTTTGGGCGGCAACAGTTTTGCAAATCCGGTGCGCTGAGCAGTTCGTGGGGATTCTTGCCCCGGTCGTCTGGACTTGGTCATTGCTTTTCTTTCGCACCACGGAACTTACAAACTCTCAGTCCAAGGGTTTAGAGTTAGTCACTTGATCGACTAGCTCGTACATTGCCATCCAATCCGTGGGTATGAAATGGCTACGAGCCGGTACGCCATGTGATTAGTTTATTTTCAATATAGTTATTAAAGGAAATAATTGACAGATTAGTTTTGGCTGCACGCAACAAGTCTATTGCATGGACTCTTTTCTTTTGGCCCATCGACTTTCATGCATACTAGCTCGTACATGCATTAGCTGGCCGTACATGCCTATACGAGTGGACTCGTATTCTATACCAATGAATCGTGTATTTCTTTATTTTCTCACACTCATATCCTTGCGTTTCTAATTACACAATGATGTGGCAGCTTGTTTAATGCAAATAAAACTACCATTAAGACTAACATTAATTTCTTTACTGCGTTCAAGGTATGACCGCGTGATAGGTGTCCTTTTCCTCCTACTCAAGAAGAAGAGTTAGCGTTGCGCGCCGTCCACGCCCAGGGGATAATTCCACCCCCCCCCCCCCCCCCCCCCCGGGCTCTCTCTTTTCTCTCCTCCTGCTCTCCATCTCTTTCAGTCTCACTCTCTGGTTTCGTTTTCCCCAAAACCAACCAGCCATTAGCGACGCCCAGAGCTCGAAGCTCGATGTTCTGTCGCACTGGTGCCTCCCCGACCAAACCGGCTCCACAAACCGCTTCGCCACTCCTCCCTCTTCCTCCCCAGGGCCACCAATCACCGCTTCCTGCCTTAGCATCGGAGAATCAAAGCCGTTTACAATGGAGACCAAAAACAAGCTCCCTTCTGCCACTTTCTTGATTACTTCTCTTCCGGTAAGCCTCATTCACATTCATTTTGGAGGAAGCCCCTATAGTTAATTGTGCACCTCGTGATCAAGTTTTAATCAAAAACCAATGTATGATGATGACCAATTTTGTGGTTTTCTCTACCGTCGTCCTCTCTATCCGAGCTTCCCGTCGCCGACCGCCATCAATCCTTCCTGGTGAGCACCCTGCCGTTGCCAACTCCGCCTCCGCGTCCCCCTGGCTGCACCGCCCTCGCCTGTGCGCTCGGCTGGCCGCGCCGCGCCCGGGAGCGGGCTCTGGCCGACGCGGCAGCGCTGCCGTGCGGTCGGTTGAGCCCGGGGGGAAACAGATCCACTGGCTTAAGGCAGCGGGTACTGGGTCACTACACGTGGACCCACGTGGCCACTGCCCCGCTCGTCAGTGATCGTGGCTTAAGTCAGTGGAACCCCGTCCAGCCCGAGGACTCCCTAGAGCTGGGGCCGGGATCGCCTGCGGCTTGGCCGCCGTGTGGCATGTGTGGCCACAATCCAATTTCTTGTTATTTTCTAGATTCTCACATACAAAAAATAATTCCAAAAAATTAGATAATTCATAACCAATGTTTTAGATCTCCTAAAATAATGGAAACAGTTTTTTTAAATTCCAAATGTTTTTCTATATCATTTTGTAAAATAAAAATAAATATTTTTTCATAATTTTGGGCATTTATTTAAGCATATAAAATACTTTTAATTTAAGAAATAATTTATTATTTCAAGGATTAATATTTTTTCTGTTAGGTTGTATTAATTTATAATGGGTAATTACGGTAATTAACCTTTGTTTAAGAATATTCAATCCCTCTTTATTAATGGGCTTAATCACTTTTAATTAGAAGGAAATTTTTTAGACAAGATAATTAATTCATGTCTTCCATTTTGTAGAACTATCATTTCAAGCATTGCTTTTTGCATTCATGCATTACTGACACTAACTTGTGACGTATCAACGATCGGATAGCACCCGAGATCGTCTAGCAACCCATTGAGGTCAACCCCGAGGTGGTCATCGTCAACGCTGACACCGCAACTGAAGCGCCGCGTGCACATGAACCCCAAGGCAAGCACCGGTGTATCCCACCTCTGCTTTAAATTCTTTCTCTTTATCCATAGTAAGTCGAGTCATGATTGCGCACTAGGTTTCAGGAATTGGTTGACACCCCACCTACATCACTACCACTTCCTATTGTCTTTATTTAATATACAGGTACAGGTGGCTCGATAGTAGCTCTGCTTATATCCTAGGAGTAATGGTACTTTTGGATAGGATGATCTTAAAGCCCGGTATGTGTCGATCAAGGACCGTGTCGATTGTCGGCTCCGTGAGCAAGTATTGAACGTACTGATCTATATGCTGGTATATGGGACGTAGTAAGCTAATGTATCATAATTACCCTAGTGGTTGGACGTAGCTAATTTTCTTTTACTGATTGTTAGTGAGATTTAAGTCTTACAGGAGAAAAATGGTGGTCGCTGACGGATGACGTCTGGGACGGGTATCACATGGGGTCTCCATATTTCCTGAGAAGTTAGAAATAGATTGACCTCTGTAAGGTGTTAGCGGAAAAAGTTATCATATATGACAAATGTGGTGCATATATATCGTGTAGTCAGGTTTCTCCCAGCTGGTGAAAATCGATTCAAATCTCTATCCCTCGCAGCAAGGAGTATCTCTTATGTCACTTGTCGCTTCGTAGTTAAACTATAGGAATGAGAAGAGAAAAGTTAATTCGACAAAAAAAACTTTGCTTGCAAACTTGATTGTAGTAGTCACTAGTTGCAAAACCTTATTATTAATGAACTTAATCTTAAGCTAAAATTTGAAAGTAAGGACCCCCTGGTAGTGTTGTTTTCGCAAGTCTGAGTTAACCCACCAGCCAAAGGCCTAGCCATACGAGGTGTCAAGCTTAACGAGCCATGTTGACAGGTCAGCCTTGCTGGTTATTAGATACTCATGGCTTCGTTTGTAATGTTTTCCAGGTAGTGAGTCATATCCATATGGTTGGACTGAGAATGTGCCAGGAGAAGAATTACTTCCAGAGGGAAGTTCCTTCTAGTGGGAACGTATCCCAACATCCTGAGGAGTAGAAGGCTGATTTTGTTCGGAGAGCATAGAACATCACACTAGTTAGTTGGACTAGTTTGGAATAAAGCTTCTACTGTAAAATAACTTCAATTACAAACTTGTTTGTTTTCAAAAACTCTTGTTGTAATAAGTTTTCGCTGCAGAATTTTTATCCTGTTTTTCAAAAACTTAGTTGTATTATACCATGATATAATTATTCTGATGTTGTGTGATTGTATGTGGCGTTGTACGATTGTATGTGATGTTGTAACTCGTGTTGTCGAGTGTTCTCCTATACTCGATCCTGGTTATTCCGGAGCGAATGTTGTAGCGGCTATCAGAGCGATATAGGAGCAATGACACATCGTTCTCAAGTTGGTTTTCAAAAATTAACTATGCGAGGCCTATATAGGAATTTAAGAGGTGGAAAGATGAATATGTTAAGTGCAAGAATTCACGAGTAGTCATTTGCTATTCGTTTTAGAGTGTGTTTCTAACTACTAACTCATTAGTCTTTTTATTTGTAGTCGGATTTCTTCCAGCTAGTGAAAATCGATTCGAATCACTGTCCCTTGCAGCAATGATTATGGCTTGTCTCACTTGTCGCTTTGTAGTTAAAAACTATAGGAATGAGAAGAGAAAAGTTGATTCGGCAAAATAATCTTTGCTTGCAAACTTGATTATAATAGTTGTAGGTCGCAATTGAGAATGTGACAGGAAAAGAACAACTTCCAGAGGGAGGTTCCTTCTAGTGGAAACATATCCCAACACCCTGAGGAGTAGAAGTCTGATCTTGTTCGAAGAGCGTAGAACATCACCCTAGTTAGTTGGACTAGTTTCAAATAAAGTTTATATTACAAAATAACTTCCGTTACAAATTGTTTGTTTCCAAAAACTCTTGTTGTAATAAGTTCCCACTGCAGGATTTTTATTCTATTTTTCAAAAATCTGGATGTATTATACTATGATGTAACTATTCTGGGCTTATATGAATATGTATGTTATTGTAACTCACGTTGTCAAGTGTTCTCCTGTATTCGATTCTGTTTATCCCAGAGGGGATGTCACCGTTTGTAGGTTTTGTGCATGTCATTTTCCCTCAAGATGATTCAGGAAACTGTCATACATGTCAAAATTTTGAAAACTGTCTTGGTATTCTTCTTTGCAATTACTTTGAAACTGGTCTCTTATTCTAACAGTTAGCTAGAGGACATGTATTTGCTTGATTCAACTTCGAGTGACCTGGCAAAACACGTTGGCATCAATGTCAAAAAACAGATGCATGTGCCTTATGATCTTCAGTTAATGAGCGACTTGCGACATCTATTTTCACGTTTTTATTCAGATAAAAAAGCGATATATGTGGCGAGTGGTGGATGGTTAGAGAAAACTAGTACACAAGCAGCTAAAACCTTTAAAAACAAAGTCGAGATTCGCGTCCAACTATTTTCATTGAGGACAATCTGCTAGATTTTGAACTGGACTAGACTGTGCTGTGCCTTATGATCTTCTTCAGTTAATGAGCTGTTACCTTAATTTATGAGACACCATACTTCATTTGGTACGAATTTTGAACCAATAATATTGTCTGAAACACCATATAATTTAAAGTAGAGGGTCTTTGTAAAATATATACTCTTTATTTAATGCATCCACGGGAACAAAACCCAAGATTTATAAATAAAATTCATGCTACAAGCTTAAACGAGTTAGTAATAAATTGCAACCGGCATGTACAACCCAGATACGGGTCTGCCTCTTAATCAATGATACAGTCAGATGAGCAGTCAGAGACGGGTCTGCCGGATAATTATTTCTAGTTTGTCACACTGGAAATTCAAGCTCTGGTAAAAACAGTGCTAAAAATTCTATGTCTTAGTGATGTTCAAGATCGGATAAAAATAGTGCTAAAAATTCTATGACTCAATCAAGATAACTGAACATTAGTACTAAAAACAGTGTAAAAAATAGTCACCACACTGACCCTGTCGTCGATCCGTGGAGGCGGGGGGCCTTTATCTTACCAGTTATTCTGAAGGTAAAGGTGCTTGTCAACCACAAGGTGACTTTAAAAAATCTTGGTCTGCTCTTGGTTTTTGCATCTCTTATTATTTATTTATGTATTCATTTTGTATCTCTTATTAAAAGAAAAAGTTATAGGAAACAAGACGAGTATAGGTGAGGTGAGTGGCGATACCGCACCAACTAAAAAGTCGAACAAAAAAACAAAAAAGCTGGAATAAAACCTGACGCGCATCCCGACACAAAATCGGGCGGGGTATCGGCAATGATAGGCTAAAATACTGTCTGCGGAGGAAAAACAGTGAGAGCATTTTCAAAAGCTCATCAAAAAATTGCTTTCAAAATAGTGTTTTTGTGAGTAGTTCAAAAAATATTAGGGAGAAATTTTTTTGTCTCCTCCAACCATTCTCTTTAAAATAGATAAAAAAATTTTTTAATTGAATCACGTCAGCATATGGGATCACAATAATATTAATTTTTTTGTAAATATAAGTATTGGGTTTTCAATTTTGCTCTCGTTTATAGCTACAAATAAGAAGAATTTAGAAAAAGAATAAATTTGTGAGTTGTTTAGGGGAAGTGTTGGAGATGATTTTTTAAACTAAATTTTATTAATTTGATTTAGAGATAGTTTTTAGAGAGTTTTAGAGATGTTCTGACGCCGCCGTCGTGCACAGTCTCTCTTGGTGGGAGAGAGGGCCCGCCACTCAGACGGTCGAGTCAGGCGTCACGGTCGATGGGTCGGTCGGTCGGCCCGGCTCATCCACTCCACTACTGCTCCAGCTCCCTTCCCGCGCTCTGCTTTATAAAATCACTTGCAACTTTGCCGTGATTCATCGCATTCTCACTCCCGACCTCGCCGTGATTTGTCGGTCGTGGTGGATGCAGCAGCGCGGCCGCTCCCACATCCGCCGCGCCCGAAGCTTCTCCCGATCCCGCGCCGCCGTCGAGGGGTATTAACCGTTGCAACCTTCCGCCACGGCTCAACCTATTCCCTTCCTTCCACTACGCTAAGCCGACACCGACGAACGAACGGAAGCACGGACGGGGCTCGCCGCTGATGGCCGCTGCCGCAGACATTGCTGGATCCAATGGTAAGCTATAGGAGTACCCTGCGCGCGGTCATTTCGTCTTCTATTTGGCTGCGGATAAGTGACGAACACATGGTGTGCGGCTCCCGTACGTGAGTCTTGGTGGCGTTCAGCCGTTGACTTTGGGGATGATTGTTTCCGGGCTTGTATCCGCGTTGCAGGGACGCCGGAGGTGGATGAGAGGAAGGCACAGAGGAGCTACTGGGAGGAACACTCCAGGGACCTCACCGTTGAGGCCATGATGCTCGATTCCCGCGCCACTGATCTCGACAGGGAGGACCGCCCGGAGGTGACGCCGCGACAGCATTCTTCTCATCTAAACTCTATTTTTAGTTGATAATGTATTGTTTTCAGTACTATTCGTTATGTGATCCATCTGCTTGAATCGGGGGAACATGTACTGCCTTTACCTCCCCAGTATAGCAGTGGACTCCAGAAAGGGACGTTCAGTGAAAGTAAAACTAGTGGCTGTACTGCTGCAGCTCTGAATGGAGATTTTGACGCTGGTAGATATTATTTGCGTGTTCATGGCAAGTAAGTTATGATAGAGAACAATTTCTTAGGTGAATAGTAAAACAAAGTATGCGGTCAGCATTAGCCTAATATTTGATATCAATGCTGCTACTGCTCTTAATTTAGAACAGTAGCAATGCCTTTTTATCCAAGTACTTGGGGACTTGGACTAGGTTCTGATGGCTTAACTTGCGGCGCAACAATATTTAGCTTTTTGGGGAATGGTAATTTACCTAGAGTGCCTTAACAAATTATGAGCACAGTATTTTGGTTTATCGTGCGATTTCATATGAAATAAACATAAGTCTATGTCAAATATTTTTAAATATAAATTCAATTTTAAATGGCACATTCCACACACTGGAGACTGGAATGTCAGATATTAAGGAATATAGAAATGACATTTTTATAAAATAAAATTTGTAGGTAGAGTCTTTTATTTTTCCGCTTTTTGTTTGGTACTACTAAGACACTTCTGTTTTTCTAGCAGGATATAAAACGTTTATTTCTGAATAAACACAGATTTGTTTGCTGTTGTCAACCATGCAGGAAGTCTCGTGATCTGTGAAATGTTGCAACCACAATTGTCTTGCTTAACATGAAATCTGAAGAAAGATGTGAAATTGAGAACGCAAACTTGATATTAACATATTATTTTATTTGTTCTCGACTCTGCTGTATATTATGACATAGAATGTATATATATACTGTCACTTAGAGCTTGAAATAACTGGGAATTTTCGCACTCAGTAAACACAGTTTCCATATATCATCACAGGGTGTCAGGGTTAACGTTTTGAGGTGGTGGTACTTCTTTTATGCAGGTCCTGTCTTTACTTCCGTCATGTAACGGGAAATCTATCCTGGAGCTTGGTGCTGGAATAGGCCGCTTTACAGGAGAACTGGCTAAAACAGCTGGGCATATTCATGCAGTTGATTTCATTGAAAGTGTGATTAAGAAGGTATCAAAATTACAATTTCTTCCGATTTACATTTTATTTTTGTGTTTAGTAGCTGAAATGTGCCTTCTTCCTTATAATCTTGACATGTGTGTTATTCTTGCTAATTTAATAGTTTTATGCATTTTGGCCTTGTAGAATGAAAGCACAAATGGCCACTACAAGAAGACGTCCTTTACATGTGCTGATGTTACATCTCCGGACCTGATGATTGAGGAAAATTCCGTTGATTTGATATTTTCGAACTGGTTACTGATGTATCTTTCAGATGAAGAGGTAATGGGCAAACAATAGTGTCATATAGTATTAGAATAAACACAAATGATATCAATGTTTATGGTAGTCTCCTTCAGAATAAAACCAATTCGAGGACTGATGCGTGGAACCGTGGACTAGTTTATATTCATTTATTTCATGCACTGAACTGTGTATGTTATGATAATATGTCTCTTCAAATTTTCTCACTCTTATCTCGTTTTGTAGATTCACAAGCTAGTCGAAAGAATGATGAAGTGGTTAAAGGTTGGTGGCTACATCTTCTTTAGGGAATCTTGCTTCCATCAATCTGGAGATTCAGAAAGGAAACAGAATCCAACACATTATCGAGAGCCAAGATTTTATACTAAGGTAAAAATGCAGACTCACCCACTGCCTTTCCCTTTTGCTTTTGTAACTTCAATCTCAGACGTGACAGTTAAAAGTTATTGTCCTCTTAACCGCCCCACAAATTAGTTTTCTTTCAGTACCACTTTCTTCAACATAGTTGTTAATGCCTTTCCAAATTAGGTTTTTAAAGAGAGCCAGACGTTTAATCAAGATGGGACTTCTTTCAAACTCTCTTTGGGTACTTTCAAGTGCATTGAAGCCTATGTCAAAATCAAGAAAGAGCAAAACCAGGTAGTTCTTTTTACTCACATATACACATAGGTGTGTCTTTCCATGGTTGTGAAATTAGTGATCAACATGAATTTATGGTTTACAGATATGTTGGCTTTGGCAAAAGGTTGATTCAGCAGAAGATGGTGGATTTCAAAGCTTTCTGGATAATGTGCAGTACAAAGCCAGTGGAATATTACGATACGAACGTATCTTTGGAGATGGTTACGTGAGCACAGGTGGAGTTGGTGAGTGGATGAATTCCTTTCTATTTCAGTTTTCTTGTTATTCTATTTTTCTGTGAACCCATAAATGTAACCTCTATCACTATCCACCACCAGAGACTACAAAAGAATTTGTGGATAAGCTGGATCTTAAACCTGGGCAGAAGGTGCTTGATGTTGGATGTGGAATTGGGGGAGGTGACTTTTATATGGCTGAGAAGTATGATACTCATGTGGTTGGTATAGATCTTTCCATAAACATGATAATGTTTGCGCTTGAGCGTGCTGTCAGGCATAAGTGCTCAGTGGAGTTTGAAGTTGCTGATTGTACCACGAAGGCATACCCAGACAACACATTTGATGTCATCTACAGCCGTGACACTATCCTTCACATACAAGTATGTTTTATGCAAAAGAAAAAAAGAAAGATGTTTTATGCATATCATGCAGAGTGTCTTTTGCCTCGTAGATGATTTAGTTATTACAGGCTGACCATATACAATTTTGGAAAGTTATCTCCAGTTGATATTTGTTTTGGCCATTTTAATCACCTCATACATATTATACATATGACACTTTTATTTGACTGTTTGACAACATTATCCTTTTTTGTTGCCTTTTCTTTTGCAGGATAAATCCTCATTGTTTAAAAGTTTCTTCAAATGGCTCAAACCAGGGGGGAAAGTCCTAATTAGTGACTATTGTAGGAGTCCTGGGAAACCATCAGAAGAGTTTGCAGCATACATTAAGCAGAGAGGTTACGACCTTCATGATGTGGAGGCTTATGGCCAGGTGCTTCTTACCTGCACTTCTTTATAATTAATGCTCGATAGAATTGCATTGTCCTAGATGTAGAACTCCTGCTAAAATCATGTCCATCAAACTACACAGATGCTCGAGAATGCTGGTTTCCATGATGTCATTGCTGAAGACCGAAGTGATCAGGTTTGCCCCTCGATAAGTTTGCTGCGTGCATGCATTATATTCCTTTTCACTATAATGTTTGGATGAAAAACCAATTTCAATGTTACTCATCAGTGCTCTATGTTATGTTTCAGTTCCTCAGTATTTTACAGAAGGAGCTGGTTAACTTTGAGAAGAACAAAGATAGTTTCCTGTCCGATTTCTCCCAGGTGATTCGAGAAAGCCCTTCAGAAGTTGACCATCTTCCTGGAAGAATGCATGCCTCTCTTGTTTGTCTAAAGCGTGTCTGACTCTTAGATTCGTTTGCTCCCAGGAGGATTATGACGATATTGTGAATGGATGGAAAGCGAAGGTGCAGAGAAGCTCTGCTGGGGAGCAGAGGTGGGGGCTGTTCATCGCGACCAAGTGATGAAGATTAATCTATCATGGAAACTGCAAATAAAGGGGTCTGTTCATAGCGGCCTGGTGATGACCCAGCTGCCCTTGGTCTTACGAATAAAGAGGCTTCATCTCTTGCGTCAAGCCGTCAAGATAAAAAATAAATAAAGCGGCTTCATCGCATTGTCATGGTTTCAGTTCGTTGTTCTGAATTCAGTGAACCGATTTGACGGTGTCAGTGTAATATTACTGCATAGCCAATTTCTTTGTGCTTTGGGACTCCGGGGTGGGTTTATTCTGTGATTGCACTGGCTGTACCGAGGTGCCACCAACTCTCCAGTCAAGCTCGCTGTGTGGCTCCATAAAAGTGGTATACTATTAGTCTTTTATTTGTATGTCATTAAAAAAGATGGTTTTGATCTATGTGTTACTAAAATATTTGTTTGCACTCTGGTGTTATTCATCTAAACTTTTTTTACCTCTATGTCATTCCGTTTATTTTTCACCGTTAGCAGCACCTGACGAGTGGGGCCAGGCTTGGAAATGTCCAAAATGCCCTCGGAATTCTTTCCCTCCCACAAAATTCCAATAGAATTTTATATAAATGACAAATTCAAATCCTATTGTGGATTTCACATAACCTATTCAAATTTATGAAATTCGAATTTTATGAATTCAAATTAAGATTCGAATTTCACAAATTTGAATTCTAATCCAAATTCAAATTTTCAAATTTGATTTGAATTTCTCGTATACAAATTCAAATTCGAACACAAAATTCAAATTCGAATACGCATTTCAAATTCAAATTCGAATTTGAAATTTGAATTTTTATTTCGAAATTCGAATTTGTAATTTGAATTTTTTATTTCGAAATTCGAATTCGAAATTCCGAATTTGAAATTTGATTTCGAATTTGAATTTGAAATTTGAGTTTGATTTTCATCGAATTTGATATTTGAATTTTTTGTGGTCTCCGTGAACTCATATTACTTATTTTATGGTTTATGTTATTTTATTTGGAGCCTATATATATATGTGTGTGTGTTGTGACTCAAAAAACAACTAAGGGTATTTTGGACATTTTCAGGTCCGGCCCCACTCATCAGGTGTTGCTGACGGTGAAAAATAAACGGAATACGGATGGAATGACGTAGAGAACAAAAAAGTTTAGGTGAATGACATAAATGTGCGAACAAACTTTTTAGTGACATACACATCAGAACCATCTTTTTTAATAACATATAGATAAAAAACTTATATACTATGTGCTGGTTCATTTATCATTTGTTTCAGGTAGTCAGTTTCGTGCGAAACTCAGTAGGGGAGTACATGGCACGAGGCCCGTGGAGGACTTTGTCGCCAGTCATGGCAACCATACACGTATCCTACCTAGCCCTTTCGCGAATCCATTTCTGCAGCTACGTTGCCCTGAGCTGAAAGGGGTACCTTGACCAACCCCGTCGTGTCTTAATCTGACATTTTGGCTTACCTGAGCGGCCGTGTCCACGATTCTTATCCACCATTTGATGCGCTCTATGTGTCAGTGGAGCCTTTGGGTGCACGACCCCGACCAGTTCGATCGATTGCTTGCCGTTTACAGTCGAGTGCTTGGTCGCACGCTTTCGCGATGTGCACGAAGAGATGAGCGAGCGAAGTGATCGGGTGCCACGCAGCCGCTCAGGCAAACAACCAAAAACGCTCAGAAACGAAGACAAAAATCCGATCCGGTATCCACGCTGCGGGAGGCCCCACCAACACGTGCTATTGCCTTCAGTGCGTGTGTGTGGGAAAGTCTTTGGAGCTACTGTGTTTCTACCCTATAACCTGTTTTAATTGTGATTTTACCTTGATTTTAAAGTTTGTAATTTTATCTTTTTTCAAATCGAATAGAAAAGTTACACCTCTTCTGTTTTGAACTGTTCACGGTGTTAAACATGACTTAAAAAGAAAAATATGCTCTTGTGATTTTACCTCAGTTTGCATTTGTGGTTGTACACCTATTTTTATATACTCAGTAATAAGAGATATAGAATTTTAATAATATGAATTTCATCATGAACTTTTGACACAAATTTAAGTAGCATTCCAACAATATTTTAAAAGCATTTCTAGCAACATTTTGACTGGATTTCAGCAACAATAATTTGAAAACAATGATAGATATCAAATAGAGTCACATTGTGCAAGTCCAACAAAAGCAACATAGTCACAGCGCCTGTCCCCGGCTCCTGTTGGTTGCGCCCGCTCGAGAGCTGCCTTCCAAGCCCGTCGACTCGCCGCGCTGCGCTCGCCCTCGCCTCTCACTGGCCGCGCCCGCCTGTGCGCCGTCTGCCCCCGCCCGCAAGCCGCCTGATAGGCTCGCCGTGCGCCCGCCCGCTGGTCGCGCCTGCCGTGGTGCCGCCGCTCACCATAGCTAGGGTTAGGATGTCGGGGTCGGATGTGTCGAATGAATCCAGAGATTTAGGCAGTCATGTGTGTACAGTGAGTACGGGTATCACGATCTTTTCCAATTTTCCAATTGCTTTTTTATTTTCTTTTAATCATTAACTCTGGCATGTGCAAACGGTGTTAAAAAAGAGAGGTAGACGGCATGTTTGATTTGAAAAAAGAGGGATAAAATCACACATTCTAAAATCAAGGGGAGAGGGTTAACTAAAATCGGTTTCAGGGATAGAAACACAATAGTCCGAAAGTTTTTTTTGATATACTTCCTAGTCAATCTCCAAGTGGATCTTGCAGGTACACGTGCGCGAGGGTCCGGCCGCCACCAACCTCCGCCCTTTTTACCGTACAACACTAAGCAGGAAAGGTGAAATGCACCCTCTGAAATGCGATTTTTTTAAGTCGCACCCGAGAACGAATCTCCTAGTACTGCCACCGCTTCTCACCTTTTGATTTCAAAATACCAACAGAATCTGAATGGCTAATGGCCGGTGTACACATTGTTAGTACTCATCGCCACGTTTGTGTACCGGGACGCAAGATCTGAACAGCGTACTTGTAACGTGTTCGAGCTTTGAGTTTTAAAATTTCAAGATCTGATGACACATACGTACGTGGCGGCATTACATGGGAAAAGCTACACAACGGTTTTCTAATCTTTCCTGCCTCGGCCGTTCAATTGATTGTTGTGGATCAAACCTCTAATTTACAGTTGTATTAGCTTTATAAAATGGTAATGGATTTTAGTTCACTTAGAAAAATTTAGTCGACCCATCAACCTATAAAATGAAAAATTACATCTCAAAATCGGACATACTACGTAAAACTCTAGGTTTGGTGGTTGTGGAGGATTGTTGTAGGCACTCAATATATGCTCCTTTTTTCCAAACATTCTAGTGACGGCCATGTCCATCTTCTAAGATCTTTATACTATGGTTCATTGTACACAGATCACCTTTTGTAATTTTTTCAGAATCAGCATTTGCTACTATTTTAAGCGATTCATCATTCTATCTTTAGGCCTTGTTCCAATCCTTTAGAGCTACCCGCCGTCAGGTGCTTAAATTAGCTGACCACCAGCTAATAGCTGGTCTAACCCAGCTAATGACAGCAAATAGATCAATGCTACCTTATTAGCTAGTACTCCGTAGAGGGTTTAGAATAACCTCCGGTTAATAGTTAGCCAACAAGCAATGAACTAGCTAATAATTAGTCAGTACTACTCATTAGTTAGTAGCAAGCTAACCGTTAGCTCTGGATGACTGCAATATGACCTTAGCTGTATGACTCGTGCGTCATACTCATACATGCATCGCATGCGGCATGCTGCATGCGCTCAACGGTAAAAATGTCTCGCGTGCTGCTATACATTTGAACTTTATTGGCTTCTACTCAAATGATTGAACCGCTGCATCCTTTCGAAGGTATACAACTCAAATTCAAATTTGCATGGGAAGAAAAATCATTTGTGTGGTGCCAAAACAAACGAGTGCCACGGTTGGCTCAGACAAAACGACACAAGAAAGGAAAATAAAAAAAGAAAGGGAAGAAAAAAGCCGAGCCAGCGATCCCCTGCCCGGCGCAGATCTCACGGTGGATCAGGATCACAATCCCCGGTTCCCGCCTATAAAAACACCCCTAACCTCTGCCTCTCCGTTCTCAGTCGCCAGCAACACACTTCGACACCCCGTCCTTGCCTTCCTCCTCACAACCCCGCCCGCCGCGATCCGGTGTTGGATGCAGCCGCGCGGCCGCTCCTTCAACCGTCGTTCCCGCAGCTTCTCCCGCGCCCGCCTTGCCATCGAAGGATCTTAAGCATCGCAATCCTCTTCGCAGCCGTTTGCCCCTCGTTTTAACTTGATTTTGAGGAACGAACGAACGCACTTGCCGCGATGGATGCCGCTGCTGCCGCCGTTGTTGGTTCCACCAATGGTAAGCGATTGATCCGTCGCGATGCCGGTCCTACGCAGAACGGATCAGATCTACTCGCTGCGTTTCTCTTTTGTTGTCTCATTTCGGACAAGTTTCGAGCACGTGGTGTGCGTCGTTCGCGGGGACGATGATGTTTTGTGCGCGTTGCAGGGAAGCTAAAGGTGGAGGAGAGGAAGGCGCAGAAGAGCTACTGGGAGGAGCACTCCAGGAACCTCACCGTCGAGGCCATGATGCTCGACTCCCGCGCGGCCGATCTCGACAAGGAGGAGCGCCCCGAGGTGATACATGGATGCCATTTTCTCTCCCGTTTTTCAGTGCTCTCAGTGAATTTTGAGATCTGTCTCCTTCAATCTGGGGACCATGCGTTGGCTTCTGCCAACCTGTCAAAGGGACACGTGGTGTAAAAAAAAATAAAAAGTGACGTTGACAGGTACCAATCGGGTTTTGTCGAGTGGGAAGTGATCTGGATCATGAAAATCGCATGTCCACTTCAGTTGGTCCAGGAGTGACAAATATATTGGATCAAGTGTTCAGTACCTGATTGGCATTTGGCGAACTTCCAAAGTGAAATACCACTGTTAGCCATGATTGTCCAAAAACCTGTTTACCTGTAGTAAACTTTTTCATGGACCAGTCGCAATACTCTAGGCTCTTTTACTCTGAATATAAAAGTGGTCAGTAAACAACTAAACATGATTTACTGAACTTGCTTGTCGATCTTAACCATTTTATTGGTCAGCCTATAAAAGGAGAATGTTTGGGAGATCGAAGAACACAAGTTTGTCCAAATAGACTGATATATTTGAATTACTTATGTGAGGTAGTATAAATATACACGTTGATAGCAGAGTACTTAAACAGTAACTTTGTGCAGCACCTTGCTTTAAAATATGTTATTACTATTGCATTCCTTGTGTAATATTACCATGAGTTATTTGGAATTTCAGCCCTTATGTTATGATGATCCCCATAATTTGAATGGTTATTTTCAGCCTTTGTGTACAAGTGAATGGTTATTTTGATATTCTAGACTACTTCATACAAGTTGATTTACATCTTCTATTTGTTTTGTTTTGTAACATCTTAGTAGTATGCTAATTTGTGGGTGAAAAAAAAACACAAGTCCTTTTAGTGTTGTCCATCCAGGGCACATGTATTGGCCATTCCATGTCATGACTATTATATTTCGTATTTCATAATGTAATATCTGGGAATAAAATAAAAAACAATTGAAATTTACTGTCTCGACTTCTGATATATGTATGTATGCAAGGTAAACTGAAAGCTCAAAAAAACTGTGTTATACTTTTGCACTCAGTTGGCATCAGTTTGATATGTCAAACAAAGTGCTCCTAGATTTTTCAGTGTTAACATTTTGATACAATTGTTCTCCTTTTTTTGCTGTAGGTTCTGTCTTTACTTCCTTCATTTGAAGGTAAATCAGTGCTGGAGCTTGGTGCCGGAATAGGCCGTTTCACTGGAGAACTGGCTAAAACAGCCGGCCATGTTCTTGCTCTTGATTTCATTGAAAGTGCGATTAAGAAGGTATTGGAATTTATGACTTATGATTTTGAACGTGGTGCTTGGTAGCTTGAAATGCAATGAGTCTTCACTTATCTGTACATATCTGCTCTGCTTGGCTCATTAGCTCTGTTGCATTTTCTATCAGAATGAAAGCATCAATGGACACTACAAGAATGCATCATTTATGTGTGCTGATGTGACATCACCGGACCTGAGCATTCAACCCAACTCCTTTGACCTGATATTTTCAAACTGGTTACTGATGTATCTTTCGGATGAAGAGGTAACCATTGAGCTATGCTTTGACTAAATGATAAATTCCAGCCTTATGGTATTTCATATGTTCGAGCTGAGATTGTTATTGTACAGTGGATGTGCACTAGGGGAAAAACCTAAACCACAATCGTTGCATATACATGTTCAATACGTTGTTACATTGCTAAATTGGGAGAGGTTCTGATTTTTTTGTCCTGAATATTTCTAACTGGGATATTTATCCATATTGTAGGTTGAGCAGCTGGTTGAAAGAATGGTGAAATGGTTGAAGGTTGGTGGACATATCTTCTTTAGGGAATCTTGCTTTCATCAATCTGGAGATTCAAAAAGGAAAGTGAATCCAACACACTATCGGGAACCGAGATTTTATACTAAGGTGAGAAAGGAAAACTGTTTTATCCTCTGCCACTTATCAGACTTGATAGTTAAGGATTTTCTGATCTTATACTATGGATTTCTGCACTACCCTTTGCTTTTCTTAGTTTTGGTATCATTTTTTTATTTTTTTAAATAACTAATCAATATACTTCTTTCATGAAAAGGTTTTCAAAGAGGGCCATGCCTTTGATCAAGATGGGAATTCATTTGAACTTTCTCTGGTTACTTACAAGTGCATCGGAGCTTATGTTAAAAACAAGAAAAACCAGAATCAGGTACTTCTCTTTCCGTGCACATCATGCAGTTCCCATGGTCAAGTGAAATTAGTGGTGACATGATTTAATGGTTTATAGATATGTTGGCTGTGGCAAAAGGTCAACTCAACGGAAGATCGGGGATTTCAAAGGTTTTTGGACAATGTACAGTATAAAACTAGTGGAATATTACGCTATGAGCGTATATTTGGAGAAGGTTATGTGAGCACTGGTGGAGTTGGTGAGTGGACGCATTTCCTTTTGTTTATATTTGTGATACTCTATTTGTAATCTTCTCGTAAATGTGATTATTTATCATGGTCCAATAGAGACTACAAAAGAGTTTGTGGATAAGCTGGATCTCAAACCTGGACATAAGGTGCTCGATGTTGGATGTGGAATAGGTGGAGGCGATTTTTATATGGCTGAAAACTATGATGCTCATGTTGTTGGTATTGATCTCTCCATAAACATGATATCATTTGCGCTTGAGCGCGCCATTGGGCGCAAATGCTCTGTTGAGTTCGAAGTTGCTGATTGCACCACAAAGATTTACCCAGACAATACATTCGATGTCATCTACAGCCGTGATACTATCCTACACATACAGGTATCTTTTAAACACAATCCTTTGGTGTCCAGGTCTAAACTGTACAATTACAGTTTGAATGGCAACAATATCTTATTGTCGGTGAATATTTTTTTGGGATAAGATTAGCTAAATATAAATATGTGAATTCTAATTTGCATAATTGTTTTCAAGATTCTGATAAACAAAATGAAAATCAATAAAGTAATTTGGTATATTAAGCACCTTCCCAACATTAATCCATGCACTCATTATTGAATGCAGAATATCATTATTTTGGCTAATATATGTTTTGTTAACGTATTGCAGGACAAACCATCTTTGTTCAAAAGTTTCTTCAAATGGCTGAAGCCTGGGGGGAAGGTCCTTATCAGTGATTACTGTAGGTGCCCTGGAAAACCATCAGAGGAATTTGCAGCATACATTAAGCAGAGAGGTTATGATCTTCATGATGTGGAGGCTTACGGACAGGTGCCTCTTTGCACTTTTATATGGTTATTAATACTTGGGATACTTGCTTTTATCAACAGTTTTGATTCGCTAACTTGTTCGTGAAACACTCCAGATGCTCAAGAATGCTGGTTTTCGTGATGTCATTGCTGAGGACCGAACTGATCAGGTTCCTCCATCTAACTAGTTTTCCCACCAAGTTGTTTGAATCAGTACAAGTTTGTATTGTGCTAATCAGTGTTCAATTTTAATATTTCAGTTCCTTGGTATTCTACGGAGGGAGCTAGCTGAATTTGAGAAGAACAAAGACAGTTTCCTGGCTGACTTCACTCAGGTGATTCAACAACGCAATTAAGATTAGAAACCATCCTTTCTTTGTGGCTCTTAGGCATCTCTAATTCTTAGATTTGCTTGGATCCAGGAGGACTATGACGATATTGTGAACGGATGGAAAGCAAAACTGCAGAGGAGCTCTGCTGGTGAGCAGAGGTGGGGACTGTTCATCGCGGCCAAGTGATGATCCAGATGTTGATGGACATGCAAATAAAGCGGCTTCATTGCCGCATCCCTTCTTAAACATTACATTTGGTGTTGTTTTAGCTATTCGTAACTCAGTGGGCTCTATTAGTATCTATCCTTCACATTGTGCTTGGGATGAAACTGGCTTCTTTTTACAAATTTTTGTACTGCCGGGTGAGCACTGCTACCTATATGAAGTCGAATAAGCTCTCTGTATGGTTAAGATGAGGTTATATCAGTTTGCGTTATTTCTATGCATTGATGGTTGTTTTGAGTTTCTTGTGAAACTGAGATTATATCAGTGTGCGTTATTTCAATGCGTTTATGGATGTTTCGAGTTTCTTGTGAAACTGCATGTCGATTCGTGGAGCAGTAAGGAATGAACGTATGCACAATCTCGTGAAAAGCAACGATATGAATGAAATACCATTGAAACAGCACAAAATGCCAATTCCAGCATTTGGTATTTCCCTCTCAACCTATGCCGAGCATCTCTTGAGAGGAGAAGCTGCCTGCATGCTCGCATCGCACAGCCGCTGCTCTTGCTCTGCTATGCTCCGCTTCACCAAACGTCATTTTCGTCCCCTCTCGACCAGGAAGGCAGGAAGGAAAAGAATCAGAGTCACAGGCCTGATCTCTCTTTATAGTCTTGACCGATCACGTGGCAGGATCGAAACGACACGCACAAGTGGCGCAGTCAGGTGGCTGAAACGGCAACGCGCGACGCGTGGGCGACGACTTCAGTGGAATGCGCGACGGCATGTGCACCGTAGCCGCTCCTTCCGTCTTCTTTCCAGCCACGGCTGCGCTGCTGTCCACTCCCGATGTCATGGCTGGCAACACGCAGCCCGCGTGGGCGAGGCTCCGGCGTTCCGCTTCCATGATTGGTTGATCAGCTATTCACCATTTTTTTTCTGACCATAAACTCCTCCTTTCATTACTCATCGAAGTGTTTACAATCTTCTTGTATGACACGCAGCTAGAAATTTGGGGGTCTGACGACTGATTTCCCACATACGCCGATCCATAGCCGATTGAGACAGATATGTGCCGCTAAGTTTGCCTCACGTTTTACATGCACAAGAGAAAAAGAGGAGATACATTCCTTCATGTCATCCTCATCCAGGATCCTGCGTTAGCCTCCTTCGATACGGTCCCCCCGCTTACATTATGTACAGTGACTGTCAATTGAATTTCGCAGCACCGTTTCTCTTCATGTACTTGCATAACCGTGAGATTCAAGGGTGGCCGTGAGACCGTCCATAGTCTTTGACAGGCAACACCGACCAGATGGCGAGACTTGCCATTCCCACATGGTCTCGACGTAGACGTCGCGTCCTGCAGCATATACGAACTTGAACGGGAAAGCCTTCGCTTCTAGTAATCCTTCGCATGAGCCATAAGAAACTCGAATAAAGTAAGACACCAAGAAAATAAAAAAATCTAATGTTGGCGAGATCACATCGAATCGAAACCTCCTAGAAAGCTAGTCGCGAGTCGCGACAAGGTACTCGCAAACAAGTTCTGAACTTCCGAAGCGCGTCGCACCGGCGATAAAAAATCCTCGAACCCCTCGATCAAAAACTAGTACTAGCAAAATCTCAACTAATCACCCCTTGAATACGGATCCCACCGGTGAGGCAGTGACCAGCCAGCCAGCCCCGGATCACACCGCCGCGTACGGCGGAACCCCACCGACCCGCGCCCGACAGGGACGCAGCACGCGTCACGGGCCATGAAATCGCACCAACAGCTTTGTTCCGCGAACACGCCGCCACGGCACGGCAACCCTCTCTCTCCTCCTCCTGCGGTCCTGCCGTCCACCAACGCCTCCGCTCGCCCCGCCGCGGGCGCGGCCAGCGCAAGCGCCCGAACGGAAACGCCTCCCGGGCCTCGCGGTGAACGCCTCCGCCCCCTCTTTAACCCCGCCGCCGCAGCGCGGGCCCCCACTTTTGGTTAAAGCAAGTCCTGGATGCCACGGTGGGAGGCCGCCTGCTGGTGGTTGTAGGCCGGCTCCCCGACCGCCGCCCCCTGCCTAGGCGTCCCCGGCGATGCCGGTGAAGCGGTCGGCGTCGGTGGCGGCGCTCCCGCCGGGAGGCCGCCGCGCGCGGGCCCGCCTCTGCCTCCGCCTCGCCGCGCCGCTTTCCTTCCTGCTCCTCCTTGCCACGCTGCTCCGCACCCAGCCCTCCGCTCCGCCCGCCTCCGCCGCGCCGCCGCCCTTCGAGGGCCCCGCCAAGGCCGCCTTCCTCTTCATCGTCCGCGCCGGGGTGCCGCTCGACTTCGTCTGGGACGCCTTCTTCCGCGTAAGCGCCTCCTCCCATTTCGATTGTTCGTCTGCCGCGTTCAAACTGTCTCTTCTATTGGTGCTCCTCTGAATCCCCCTGATCGCGTTCGTGTTCCGGCAGAATGGCGAGGAGGGGAAGTTCTCGGTGTACGTGCACTCGGCGCCTGGGTTCCAACTCGACAGCGCCACCACGGGATCGCCGTACTTCTACGGGCGCCAACTCGCGCGGAGCGTCAAGGTTGGTCCTCTGATGCTGATGTGGTTGGATTTTCGACTCGTGCCTGCCCTCGTCGTTTTAAGCGCTCTGAGTTGCGGAAATATGGTCATGTCCTGTGCAGGTGGCTTGGGGCGAGGCGACCATGGTCGAGGCAGAGAGGATGTTGTTCGCCGCTGCGCTTCAGGATCCAGCGAACCAACGCTTTGTTCTGCTCTCTGATAGGTGCGGTATTTTCCCCATCCCACGTGTGTGCGTACTGATCTTGTTGGAACATAATATAGTTTCAACTTTGTTAAAGTGGTCCATTCCTGACTCGTGGTCAGTTTAGTAAACAGGTGTTGATGATGTTATACTTGGACAAATGAACTCAAATTTAGTGTTTAGTGAGGCAGTAAAAGAAGACAAACCGCTGACTATTATTTTCTGGAACCGGCTTATTTAGTGATCCTTTTAGGTTCCAATTTCCTGCTGTGAGAGTGCTACTGCTTACTGTTACAGGATTACATAAGTGATGACAGTTTAAAAATAGGTTTTCGGTCCTTGTTCTATTGCTACCTAATTCTGATATAACAGTCCCCTCTCCGACAGCAGAAAGAGTTTCTGAGGTGAAGTTCTGATTATATTGCATGGGTGTCTCAGTTTTGTTGTTTGGTGTTGGCATTATTAGTTCTTGATTTGTGATTTGAGTGAATTCAAATCTTGCATTTTTATACTGACATTATCAGTTCTGATTATATTGCATTTTTATCCTGCTGCAGTTGCGTTCCTCTCTACAATTTCAGCTACATATACACTTACTTGATGGCTTCGCCTAAAAGTTTTGTAGACAGGTAAATATATGAACACCATGTGTAACCATGTAATTTCTTGTTTATCCTTTAATATTCTCGTAATCTGAAGTATTCCATTTATTTAATCTCATCTTTTTTGTCACTTATTCTCCCAGTTTCACTGACAAGGCAGAGAAGCGCTATAATCCAAACATGTCTCCTGCCATTCGAAAGGACAAATGGAGGAAAGGTTCCCAGGTATTGTTGTTCTGACATGTTTCAATAACTTTTGAGTGGCGTATTCTTAGTCATCTGTCTTTTCATTTCAGTGGGTCACATTAATTAGAAAACATGCTGAAGTAGTTGTTGCCGACAGAAAATTATTACAAGTATTCAGGAGACATTGCAAGGTATTATCCTCATATCAGCACTGGAATGTATTCTTAGCTTGATTTGGGCCTTTTTAGTCCTTGACCTTCTTTAGGAAAAGCTATCATTTCACTGGAATGCAGCTGTTTTACTATTCAGTTTCTTTTCATTGTTCTTATAATTGCTAGAGCCTTTGATGCTTGGTACTACTCTAGGTTAATATAAGATGTATCACCATATTGCTACTTCGAAGATAGGGCAATGTGGGGTCCAGTTAAGAACGATATCACCATATTGCGTCCTCCTCTAAAAGTACTAAAAATATCACTCCATGCTTGGTTTAAAACTTTATATGCAAAGAACCGATACAATGTTGATTTGTTACATCTGTTTGAATTAGAAAATAGTTTTCCTCAACTAATTTCTTCAGGAATACTATCTGTTATTTACACTTGATTGCCTGTTGATTAGTTTCTATTTTATTTAGCACCTAGATTTTGGTCGCCTGTTCATATGTCTGATACAGAGTGATAATGACTTGTATCTCAACTCGACAAGACTGTCGATATACTGTACCATCATAACCATTCATGTGCTTATTTAACTCAAAAGTTTTGGACTTCTGTCTTTACATTTCCTCCCTGTGGCAGTAACAATTTATTGAGTTCTAACTACTGCAGATGGTAGTGACCAAGACATTGCTTGGACAAAAGCCAAATGCTGTAAGTTTTAGCTTGCAACATTTCTACACTTCTATTGCACTTGCAAAACAGTGCGTCTCTGTATACAAATATGGGTGGCATTGAGTGTGTTTCACATTTTCTAGGAAAAATCACATTTGTTGATTTGAATTCCTTTTCATTATAATTTTGAACGCAATATAGTTGTCCTATTGAGGAGAATGTCATTTTTGGTACACCGGAAAACAAAGTACATGAAAAAAAATCTTTCTGGTAATGTAACAAACAGATCTGCACCATTGTCCTATGCTTCATAATGCGAACTCATTTCGTCTTATAATAAACTTGTCAAGTATCCGATAATTGATCCTGAAGTTGAATTTCTTTTTGTCTGAGTGTTCTTCGTATATATTAACACCTTTTCCTTCCAGAGACGATTTGGGTTCAATTTCCGGAGGGGCCGCATACTGGTAAAATTTCAGTGTCCTCATTCTCTACCCGTATTATGAAGTAGATTTAGGTTTACATATGTATCCAACCAATCCAGAAAAATGACACCCTCAGCTGTTGCTCATAGAACATGTGTTCATTGAAGTTTGTTTAAACCTTGCAGAAGAAAGCTTCTCGAGAGGAGCATGATTGTATTCCGGATGAACACTATGTGCAGACATTGTTTTCTGTAAGCCCTGTTTTTGTTTTGATTTTGATAGGCCTCAAAGTTAGAACTGACATGATTATCACAGAGATTCATAATGGTTGGCACTTTCTTTTTAATATGTTAGATCAAAGGCCTTGAAGATGAACTGGAAAGACGAACGTTGACCTATACGTCATGGGACCAATCATCAGACCCAAAAGACAAAATGACTTGGCATCCTAAGAAATTTGAATATGATACTTCTAACCCTGAGCACGTCAGTGCTATCAAGGTAAGCTTTTTTCTATATTTTGTGTGTGTATATCTGTGTTCTGAATGTCTTTATTTTTGATACAGCTGTTTAAAGGTAGTGCTTGCACCCCTTTCTACCCTAGCCATCATGGTGAGAGAATATTCAATCTCCAGAACAAGAATCAGTTATCTATTTTTCCAGAATAAAGAAACACCCAGATTTAGAATTTGTTTGCATGGTAGATCATATTGTCTACTAGTTTTCTTTTTATAGAAAAATATTGTCAACTAATTACCTCAAACATTTCCGTTGGGAATATGTTTATTTGTCTATGATACCTGGTCACATTGTGGATGCTGGCACTCAATCATCATATGGTTTAATCTGTATCTGACCACTTATTTTAATACAAACATTGCATTTTACGTTGAAATGGTACAGAATGAATATAATATTTTATTGAGCTACCACCATGCCACTTATAGCGTGTTATTGATATTTCTGTAGAGTATTGATCATGTCAACTATGAAATGGAGTCAAGGACGGAGTGGTGCCAATGCAATGGTACCTCTGTCCCATGTTTTCTGTTTGCCAGGAAGTTCTCTAACAGTGCAGCCATGCATCTATTGGAGCAAGGAGTGGTTGGCCCGGCGAAAGCTGCTGGTTAAATCTTAACAAAAAATAAGGTTCATACTCATCATCTTGACAAGGCAGGTCCTGTTTATAACTGGTATCAGCTTCATTGGGCGCAGTAATCCTGTTTATAACTGGTATCATTCTCATTGGGCACAGTAGATCAGACAGGTAGGATGAAGAGATTTAATGTACAGAGCATCAGTTTTGAGGTTTCTCAGCTCCATCAGTAGGCAATCTCCTACACAAATTGCGGCAGAGAGTTGTTTGCGCAACCCTTGCCCATATGGTACTAATAGAACAGGAAAATTGTAACGATAGCTTATGGTATTATACATATTCTTGCCCTTGTAAAGTAGAAAAAAAAAGCATCATATATTTTGTTGCATAAAGGCACTAACCATACTGAATACAGTCAGAGGCCAGAAGATATGTGTTCATATAGCTGACTGTTCGGTATACGAGTCGTACTGTGCTCTTTTTTGTTGTTTCTTTATGGAACAAGCTCTTTTAGACCATGTTTGGATTTCTCTAGTTTCTTCAGTTTTTAAGAAACTGTTTTGTAGAAACTAAAAGGTCTCCAAACAGACTAATTTTTATGTTAGTTTCTATAAACCAGATTATGAATTTCTAAGAAATCAATAATTTAGCTCAGTCCAACTGATATCATTTTTTTGCCTTCTTGTAATATAATTAACTATCAAAAAGCTAGTTTATAGATTATAAAAGTTAGGATCCAAACATCTTCACCTAGTTTTTATATAAAAACTAGTTTCTAGAAACTAAAAATAAAAACTAGTTTTTAAAAAATTATGGTGCATCCAAACAGGGCCTTATTTATCAACTAACGTTCCTCAAAGGTGCAACAACATACTTATCTCACGCGCTGACAATATTACTACTTCCTCTTGTAAATCTTCTGCAGAAAGGACTTGAAAACTGCTTTTATGTTTCATCACTCGGCTGTGCTTCAATTTTTTAGATCAGCTTTTCGTAGTCGTAGAACGCCCGCTGGAAGAGGGGAAAAGGGATATTTAAATAAAGGACTTGTTAATTTTTAGTTGATTAAAAGTTTGGGTAATTTTCATTCATTGTTTTAAGCCATCGAATGTAGATCCAATAATTTATAATTATTATATAGATAATTCTATAAAAAAATTAAAACCTAAAGTAGTTTTCAGACGATTGAAAGCAAGTAAATATGTTCACGTAATCATCATACATGGTAGCATAAGCAGAATGCAACCTCAAGATCTACATCCTCTGTTTCAAATTATATGCCACTCTAATTTTCTCAAATTATATGACATATTTGCATTTCATGCATATTTCTTTTTTTCTAATATATCTCTATCTCGTTCTCTCTCTTTCATTTCTTATGCAACACACCTTTTTATCGCCGTAGGTCCTCACGCGATCGGACGTCACCCCTGTCACTCGTCGCAAATCCTCCCTCACATTGCGCCGTTGCGGCTTCTCGCACTGCACGGACTCACCCACGCCTATAGGCATGAGCCTGTGGCTCCTAGCGCGCGTCGCATGGTTGTATCTCGCCCTCACTCATCACAGCTCCTTGCGCCCAGCCCTCGGCCGCGCCTCCTCACCGTGCGCCGCCACATCCTCATCTCTGTTGCCGCCTCCAGCTGTTCCTCAGTTCACTTGCACCATTCCTCTCGCGCCGCAGCTCGCACGCACCATTCCTCAGTCGTTGTTGCTTATCGCGCCGCAGTTGCCACTTTGGGGGTGATTGGTTTCCTCGGCAGCGTAGCCTGGCCTGTATCCAAGCAGCCTGGGTGTCACGAGCCTCGCTCAGCTCATGTAGTGCATTAATGTTTGGTTGCATATATTGAACTAGTCTAGCTAGGTGGAGCTGCTGATTGGTTACCAATATGAGTATGAGATGACAGACTTTTGTAGTGTTTTGATCACCGAACACACATCCTATGCATCAACCGGGCCTGGCTCTAGAGATACGACCAATTTTCTCGTATCCCTAGATGTAGGCTGAGTAAGCTTCTTTGCACGCAGTGAGCCTGGCTCAACTCCCCGTGCAGGAAACCAATCAAAGCAGATTTGCATCCCGTGAGCCTGGATACGCCATATTCAGGAAACCAATCACCCCCTTTACCACGACGCCAAGTGACCATGCCCGTCGGCCTGACACGGTTAGTTTAACCCCATTCGCGCTGTATTGTGGGCCGATAAGAATTGGTCCGTGTGTAGGCGTTGTAATGGTCTGTAAGTCTTTTAAGTATCCTAATCAGTTCTTAGATATTTTTAAATTTAAATTAAAAATTAATACGTTTCAAGAAAAAAAGTTAAAAAGAAATCAGATTTGAGTCCAGTTTTTTTTTTTATCCCCTTGCAAATTTGCGACACTGATCCCCTCTGTGGGAACCTTCTGGAATCTCGCCACATAACGGCACGACACGGCCCGTGTGGAACCTTCTGGAATCTCGCCTTATACAAATACTAGTTGCCCACCTCGGCCGTTGCCATCCCTCTCGCGATCCGGTAACCCCTCCCAACCCTAGCCGCCTCCTGCAAGCTCTCCTCCTTGCACAGAGCAGAGCTCAGGCGCCATGGCGACGGAGACGGAGACCTTCGCCTTCCAGGCCGAGATCAACCAGCTGCTCTCGCTCATCATCAACACCTTCTACTCCAACAAGGAGATCTTCCTTCGCGAGCTCATCTCCAACTCCTCCGATGTAAGGCCCTAGATCCATCTCTAATGATCCTCTCGAATCTAGAAATCCGTACCCGTGTTTTACTGTGTTACTCGTTGGCTTATTGATTCGTTGTGATCTGAGCACTGACGGACATTCGTAGCGATTCAATCTGTTTCTGAACCGGAAGTACGCGATCTAATTTGCTGTGCTTTCTGTTATGACTTCTGTAGGCGTTGGATAAGATCAGGTTCGAGAGCCTCACGGACAAGAGCAAGCTCGATGCGCAGCCGGAGCTGTTCATCCACATTGTCCCCGACAAGGCGAGCAACACGCTCTCTATCATTGACAGCGGCATCGGCATGACCAAGTCCGACCTCGTCAACAACCTTGGTACCATCGCTAGGTCCGGGACCAAGGAGTTCATGGAGGCCCTCGCCGCCGGGGCCGACGTGTCCATGATTGGGCAGTTCGGTGTGGGGTTCTACTCCGCCTACCTCGTCGCTGAGAGGGTGGTGGTCACCACCAAGCACAACGACGACGAGCAGTATGTGTGGGAGTCTCAGGCCGGTGGCTCGTTCACTGTTACCCGGGACACGTCCGGGGAGCAGCTGGGCAGGGGTACCAAGATCACGCTCCACCTCAAGGACGATCAGGTATGCAGATTCAGTCCATGCTTGTCATTACGCGTTTGTTAAGTACAGTATTGTCATGTGATCTCGAGATTCTTAAATCTGTAATCTTGTAGGAGTACAATTTTTATGATTGTCGTGTGATAGAAATATTCAATGTATTGCTTAGCTCGCTTGGTGTGCAAGCTCTGGTTGTATGGAATAGGTTGCACATTGAATTACACAGCGTAGGTTCCCTGTTTTCTAGCACTTAACTGTGTGGGAATCATCTTTTATGCAATTCTTAATTTCACTACCACTATCTAACAACACATGTGTGTTACCCTGTACACCAAACTGCAAATTACTGAAACCCTGCTAAGTTTCACATTAGCTTAACCTTACGATGATAAAGATTTGTAAGTCACAGAAATCTATGTAAATCAGAGATGTATGCTGCACTTGGACCCTGTATTCTCCTGAAATTGTTCTGCATAAAAACCACATTAGCTTACTGATAGAGTTTTGCAAGCCACAGAAATTTATTTAGGCATGTAGAAGCAGGTGATCTGAATTTTCCTTAGTTTCAATGTTTGCACTTGACCCACCCTCTGTATGCTGTCCAAATTGTTAAATGTTTGTCAAGTTTATTTTTATATTCACTTCACGCCTTTTGGTTTTATGATTGCATTACCCCAGAAGCTTTAGTTGAAACCAAGTCCTTTATTTGTTGATCTGAGCAGTAGTAATTTGCTTTGATTTGTATTTATTTGGTAATCTGGGCAGTAGTAATTTCCTTCGATGTAAATAGTGCTTCTATTGCTTTTTATTCATCCTTCAATTGTTCACTTGCAGTTGGAATACCTCGAGGAACGCCGCCTGAAGGATCTGGTGAAGAAGCACTCCGAGTTCATCAGTTACCCTATCTCCTTGTGGACTGAGAAGACAACTGAGAAGGAAATTTCTGATGATGAGGATGAAGATGAGAAGAAGGATACTGAGGAGGGTAAGGTTGAGGATGTTGATGAGGAGAAAGAGGATAAGGAAAAGAAGAAAAAGAAGATCAAGGAGGTATCCCACGAGTGGGCCTTGCTGAACAAGCAGAAGCCCATCTGGATGAGGAAGCCAGAAGAGATCACAAAGGAGGAGTATGCTGCCTTCTACAAGAGCTTGACCAATGATTGGGAGGAGCATCTGGCTGTGAAGCACTTCTCTGTGGAGGGTCAGCTTGAGTTCAAGGCTGTTCTGTTTGTACCCAAGAGAGCACCCTTTGACCTCTTTGACACCAGGAAGAAGGCCAACAACATCAAGCTCTATGTGCGCCGTGTCTTCATCATGGACAACTGTGAGGAGCTGATCCCAGAGTGGCTGAGCTTTGTTAAGGGCATTGTCGACTCAGAAGACCTTCCCCTCAACATCTCCCGTGAGATGCTCCAGCAGAACAAGATCCTGAAGGTTATTCGCAAGAACCTTGTGAAGAAGTGCATTGAGCTCTTCTTTGAGATTGCTGAGAACAAGGAGGACTACAACAAGTTCTACGAGGCCTTCTCCAAGAACCTCAAGCTCGGTGTCCATGAGGATTCCCAGAACAGGACCAAGCTTGCAGAGCTCCTGAGGTACCACTCCACCAAGAGCGGTGATGAGTTGACCAGCCTCAAGGACTATGTGACCAGGATGAAGGAGGGGCAGAATGACATCTACTACATCACTGGGGAGAGCAAGAAGGCCGTGGAGAACTCTCCGTTCCTTGAGAAGCTGAAGAAGAAGGGCTATGAGGTTCTTTACATGGTTGATGCCATCGATGAGTATGCTGTTGGTCAGCTCAAGGACTTCGAGGGAAAGAAGCTCGTCTCTGCCACCAAGGAGGGCCTGAAGCTCGATGAGAGCGAGGATGAGAAGAAGAGGAAGGAAGAGCTGAAGGAGCAGTTCGAGGGGCTGTGCAAGGTCATCAAGGAGGTGCTGGGTGACAAGGTTGAGAAGGTTGTGGTATCTGACCGTGTTGTGGACTCCCCGTGCTGCCTCGTCACAGGCGAGTACGGCTGGACTGCCAACATGGAGAGGATTATGAAGGCGCAGGCCCTGAGGGACTCGAGCATGTCTGGCTACATGTCGAGCAAGAAGACCATGGAGATCAACCCGGAGAATCCCATCATGGACGAACTCCGCAAGCGCGCTGATGCTGACAAGAATGACAAGTCCGTCAAGGACCTCGTGATGCTGCTCTTCGAGACTGCCCTCCTCACCTCAGGCTTCAGCCTCGACGACCCCAACACCTTCGGCACCAGGATCCACCGCATGCTCAAGCTTGGCCTGAGCATCGACGAGGACGAGTCTGCTGAGCCCGACGCCGAAATGCCTCCGCTGGAGGACGACGCTGGCGAGAGCAAGATGGAGGAGGTCGACTAAGCTTGATGCCGGCCAGTTATCTTTAGTTATCTGTCGCAGTAGACTTCTATTATTGTGCACGTTTCCGGCTGTCTTGTTTTGCTGGGGCGGTGAAGGGTGGTTAAGCCAGAACTTGTGGTGCTTTATGCACAATTACTCGTAATGCCACTTATCTCTATATTCTGTATGCTTCCTGGTGTAAGTGCGTTACATGGTGAGTTCTGATGTTAAAGTGCGTTTCCGTGCTTTTCTTTAACCTTTTCCGTGTTGTAACATTAGTCATTTAAGTTAACTTTGTTGTGTTTATGGAGGCGAAATCTCTCTTATCCCCTTTTTACATTATGGAGAAAATAAACTCTGCGAAGTGTAGCACCTTGTACTAAATTTTAAAAACTGTGTTATGCTGATGTGTCTCTGTTGTGTGCTACTATAGAATTTTTGTCCTTCAAAAGGCTGCCTCTCTCAGCTACACTAATATTTCAAAGGCAATATTTGCTACAAAGCACTCTTGAATGATGGTATTTGCGGTAGAGTACTCTTTAATATTGGTTTTGCTATGGTATTTGCGGTAGAGTACTCTAATATTGGTTTTGCTAGAAAGTACTTTTCAATTGTGTTTATTTGCTAAAACACATTTTAGATAATATAATAATTATTTAAGAGAGAGAAACATTCAAATGACTAAAAAACCATTTCTCTAATTTAAACTTGTGTACAACTTCTTTTCAGTGACTTTATCAATCTATAACTATTATTATTATATTAAATAAAAGATAATTAAACAGTAGAAATAAATAGTTGTAACATCAGTTTTAAATTCATATGTAAATGTACTTTTAACAAATTTTGCCTATTTAAAAAATAGCACACCTGACTTGCAAATTCTTGAGCAGAATCAGGGTTTCATTTTTAGGTCAGTCTCAATAGGGTCTTTTATCATATAGTATCCAACAGTGATACATCAGCTTTGAGATTTTATACTATGAAATAAAACTATGTCTCTCAGTGCTTAGTTTCATATCACAGTTTCATATGCTTATCAAAACATTAAATTGTTGCTAGATGGTCTTTAATGGTTGATTATAATGAAAGAAAATACTCTCAATGCACTATTATTTGTCTTTCATTTTGTTAGAAAGAGTGTATATAGTCTTTCATGAGGATGAAAGACATTT